>BQMI01000220.1:0-1483285 GCA_026005395.1 Asobara japonica
CGGGATGTGGGTGTCAGCATCTACGGGTCAAGTCAATAGGTTTGTGATCAGTTCTGGTTATAAGTGGCAATGCGTCGATCAAAAAACAAAGTTAAATTGCTTCATAAGTTTCCTCGGGCCCGTTGAAAAAACTTCTCGTTCACACACTCACCCACACACACACACACACACACACACATATGTCTTTGAAAAGTTGTTACGATGATGGGAAACGTCGGAAAAAGTGGAAAGATAATGAAAACTTCACTTTTGAAAGTGATTACAATTTCTTCCTCACATCGGAAAGTGAAACATATTTTTTTCTGAATGTTCGTTCTCTCCCTTTCGAAAATGTATTGTTACGGAATGTAACCAACTTCATTCGACATATCATCTTAAAAACAATTTCTCACAATAACAGAACAGCTAACTGCTTCCACACGAAGACCTGATCAGGTACATACCCGACTTTTAATTTCAAGTCGAGAGTGGAAAAAAACTTTCCCGATAAAGTGGGGCGAATGGCAAAAAAGTCTCTAATAAAATTTCCGTATCCATTAACCTCCGAGAGGTCGCCCTATAAGCAAAGTAGCATGCTCCGTCTCTGCCCTTATTGTTTGAACAAATTGTCGTGGATGAAAATTGGAGAAAATGGAGATGGAAAATTCTCTTTCTGAGAAGTTTTAAATCAATTAGCAGTTTACTTCTACTTCCCATTACAACCATGAAATATTATATAAGATTTTTGTTGGGGCTTTTTGACAATATTCATTGTTAAACCTCAAAACCTCAAGACAACCCTCGCATTTTTTCTCTGAAACTTTGTGAATTTCGCTTCGAAGTTAAGTTGGGCGATACTGCAAAGGATTTCTCTAGTATCAGGTTAATTAATGGCTACAAAATTCTTATACCAGTGAATATATTTGATCGTTTGTTAACATAGTGATCATCACCTACGCAAATGAACGGAGCGTCATGGAATTGATGATTTGAGTAAAAGAATGATCCGCTCGTCGATTGTCTTCTAAACAAGTAATAAAGTTGCTGATACAGTTGCGCCTAGTTACACCTTTTGCTGCGGAAACGAGGGTTAATAGAAATCAATCAAGGAAAGCGTAATTCAATGAAAATACATATATGTACCTGAATGAGCACACTTTTCATATTCATTCAATATTCTTTTACGCTCATGACTCTGATTTGTAATAATCATTAACACTTGTTCGTGTTTTGTAGAATCATATTGACCGTTGTCATCAATCTAAAACAAAATAGGATTTCCTGTTAGACGAACAAATGACGTAATAAGAAGAGACGTGCCATCTGTTTTTAATTAACTTTCCGATTACCGGAAGTTATGGTCAATCCTCTTTTACATTTTATTTTCACTTTTTTATTGGTATTTCAATTTTGTTTCTGATTGGTGGGGTATGGTGGGGGGGGGGGGGGGGGGGGGGGGGTTGGAGTACGCCTCCAACACTAGTTTCTTGAGCGAAGAATCTCATTTTGAAAATCGTGGTTCACCCGGCCAGTCACCTCAAGGTCATTAAACTGAGGTTCTATGACTTCTTTTGGTGTCTCACTCCACTGAGTGAGTGGGTGGATGGGGAGGACCACCCACTCAAGATCATTGGCAGCACAATCATCCTATTTCATACCAACAGTGACGCTCATGGAACCTCATTTGAATGACCTTGAACTGATCTCACAAGAAATTTGTTTTGAAAAATGAAGTTCTCTCAAGAAACTAAGAGTGATCGCAGAAAATATTTGAATCTCTTACTTACAATCCCAGTTTTGTCTATCATACACCTGCCATACCAATTCACGTATGCTGGAGATATTAGAAAGTCGTTACACGGATATATTTCCTTCTCAAATTCAGATACGTTGTAACTAGATGATTCAGCCTAAAATTTGAAAAATTATATTTTAATTAACACAATTAATTGGTAATTTTATTTTTAATTCTAATTTGTGCAAGGGGTCTCTCAAAACTTCCCGAACTTTGGGCATAAAATGGAAACTGCAATAGATTGTTGACTACTTGGTTTTTTCATCATTCCAAGTAATCTCTCTGCGATTGCATTATTACCTCCATAATAACAATTCAAATGAGTGTTTTAGCTCGTTGGCTTCGGATGGCTTCTACATCAGCATGGCGCCGCTCTGTTATGGACAATTTCAGATTGCTGAACAGAAACATTCACATGGTGCCAAATCATGCGCATACGCCGAATGGTTCACGGTCCAAATTTTTTTCTTTTCGGCAAACCGAAATTATCCACAAGACGGCGGTGTGCTGATGTGTGCCATGCCAGCCAACGAGCTAAACCACTCATTTGAAATGTTATCGAATCGAGCTAATAAGTCTATTCAATCAGAGCGCAATTATTTTGAATAATTAAGAACCAAGCATCCAAAAATCTGTTGCAGTTTTCATTTCACTTCAGGAACTTTTGAGATGAAAAAGTGCTATTCTGACAGTTTATCCGCGGCAAGGGTTGATAAAAAAGGATTAACTAACCGTTAGAACGATTGCGATGAACGCCAGTATCAGTAATTTTGCCATAATATTTCTACCGCCGTTTCAATTGATATGTGCGGTAACCATCATAGTGACCATTCGCTACCGCTCTTATATACAAATTCTGAATGATAAACTCAGACATACTCCCAATCTTGCGGATTATTCGGATAGGAATATCGTTTTATCTCCATAAAATACTCATTAACTGAACTTCAGATTTTGACTATCATCGAACCGATTTTTTTTTAAGTAACTGTAATCTCACGCAAATTCCAATGATAAATAATTACGATTAGAGCTATTTAGACCAGCGGTTTATTATCCGATTTATAGACTCGTGATATATGAATAATGAAGAAGGTACGAATGAAGTCTTAAACTTTACTCAGGTAATACCTCAGCCATTAATACAATTTATAGTACTGAAGAAAATTTGTTTAATCAAAGTGTCCACATTTGACAATTAAAACCACTAATACATGTAGTTGGCACAAGACCCTCTGGCAATAATTCATTATGAAGCGGTTCATTAACAAAAGCTCAAGCAATGACCCATTCTAAGAAATTTCGTTATCTCTGAAGCCATATTCTGAGTCATTGACACGAGATTGGTCTTCTAACTCCAGCACTTCTCGTTTCAACTCTTCCAGAATCCGCTTACACCGTGTGCAATGAAGCAGTTTGCGCTATCTGCGCAGTTTACTTTACTGGCAGTTGGCCATAGGTTTAGTACGAAAGCTCCGTTAAGGTGTTGCCACAATCAGCACTGCAAAAAATGTTCCATAACATTTTTGTTTAAACTATTTGTGTACAATATATTTGTCTTTTCAAGACAGTCTATTTGCAAGAAAACGTCTCGCTCCAAAGTTAAAAATCGGAAAATTTTGATTTCGACGAACCTCTTTCGGCCCAGTAGTCCGCGGAATATGTTTCCCCGAAAAAAGAACCGATGAACAATAGAAGTATATTGATGTGAAAACCTGACATTTATCATTTCAGAGGGAATCCAGGGTGGCAAAAAAATTCAGCTGGCTTCTGGTTCAATCCTCGCTTTGGCTTTGGTTTGATGAATGCGCATGGTTTGGTTGCTGCTGCGTATAACTGGACCCGCCTCCCCAACAAGAATATTTGCCACGTCAAGCCCGAGTTTGGGTGAGTTCAAATGAATTTCAGTATGATTCAAAACACCCAGAAAATTGAAATGAAAATGTAACAGCAAACATTGTAAACTTTTCACCTAGATCCCGGCATTTATCACCCGGTAGGGTGGTGAGTTTGCTGTTCAATGTGCATGGCTGCACTCAAGAGGACCAAGAAGTCGGGTTTTTAGAGCATGTACAAGTGGAAGCGAGCATCGGCTATACAATCAGAGGCGCACTCGAAATGCAACTGACATCGCCAGCGGGTTAGACATTTATATTCATTATAACTTTCTCTCATTATTGTTGAATTTAATTACTACATGTATGCAATCATTGCATGGATATGCAATGAAATTCCATTAATATCGGTACTGTGACGGTCGTGGATGCCCGGGTAAAGATGAGCGATCACTTGAGCTCCTCCCACTCTACTACTTACAAGGAGAGTTGCATTATTAACTTCTCAATTTCAGGAAGCCATTGCAATGAGTTCAATTTTGAATTTTCGCGGATTGGTACCTTAAGTATACTAAAATGGTCCGAAAATGTTGAGTTGCTGTGTGAGTCACGAGTTATGGTCGCGCAAAAAAATTTTCTGTAACAAGTTGTGATTAATTTTCTGATAGGTACAAAGCTGGCGATACTAAAGCCGAGGCATCTGGATGACGCAAGTGAGGGCTTCAAAAATTGGCGATTCATGTCGGTGGGGACTTGGGGTGAGGACCCACGAGGCACATGGAACCTTGACATAATTGATAAAGTCAGTAACCCCTTCATTAATTATTGAAATTGTGTATTCTAGCGGCTCGTGCGCATGAGACATTTTCACTAATCGTATTGATGGACATTTTGCCGTCGGGCAACTTCTGTGGTTAACCGAAATTAATTCAGTGATATATGTGCACATCAAGTATTCCTTGCTGAGATACATTCATTCGGGTGAATGAAAATGCTACACTGAGCGGAGTCATATTTATTTTCACTGTAACCGGTAGTATCTCCAATGGTATCCTGTACAGTACCTGTCTACTTCCGTAGATAGGAAATTACGGCGTACATGATGAGCCAAGACAATTCAAAGGGAATCATTAATATTAAATATTTCGAGACTCTTTTCTTGAACGCAAAAATTATGTGTCCGTGAACACTGGAACGTCTTATTTGGTTTTAATTTATCAGTACTCCATATAGGTCTGGAAACTCATGGTTCAGAAGTTGATACACTTGAAATTGTTTGTCTCTGTAAATGCTCATTTGATATTTCGCATATCAAATGAGCATTTGAATTTTTCCTAAATTTCATAATATTTATCATTAATATCTCATCGCAAGAATTGTTAGTCGATCATCGCTTACCTAATTTTTTCCGCTAATTAAAATTTTTCAGCTCGCATTACCATCTTGAATTTGAAATCGCAGTTCCAGAAGAAACATGTTTTTAATTTTTATTCAATGAAAAAATTCCAAGCAAAAGTGTGTTAGCAGTTTGGATAAGTGATGCAGTAGAAAGATTCAGATTTAGTATCATTTCTTTTCTGAAGAAGTGCCCTATTTTGCATAATGAGATGCTGTCCTTTCATCATCAGGTTGGTCCAGCCGAGAATAATGGGTCAATTCTCGACGTGTCGTTAATTCTTCATGGAACGAAATCACCCCCTGAGTATCGCCGCGACGGCCCTAGAGTTTACAACGACAACTATAACCGCATTCGAAAGATGGTAATTGAATTATTACATGTAAAGCCATGAGGGCTTCAAAATCATGGAACATTTTGTTGTAAGCATACCTAGATATACTCCGCATAGGGATCGTCCGACTCTACATCCAAACGCCCCCCCCCCCTCCTCCGCCGCCCGAAAGCATACATTACAATTTGTGGCATGTGCGGGTTACGAAATACCGAACTTAATTGCTCCCTCCAATGAAATCCCTAGTATACACCATTACTAGCGGTTTTCTAGAATTTCGGGAAACATAATCTACTCCGCAGCATCATCCATACATATATGTATTCAACCGGAATGGCCAGTTCGATCATATTTTCTTACACGAGTCCGGTGGCGCATGCTGCGCCCGCGCATTTCCTTTTTCCGCCGCACAACAGGCGGCTTTGACCTCTGTATTATTTGTGATTTGCCATTTGCAGGATCAAGATACAACTGCTCGTGCGAGTAATCTGGAAGCGAGAATCGATAATCTTAACAACGATATCACTCTGAGCAAGGAAATTACTAAATTGGAGAATTTCCTTTGGACTGATTGGTTACGACGGCTTTTATTCGACTAAAGGTGATGAAATGTAAGCGGATATAAAAAATTAACACTTAACGAACATGTAAACTGGAGCATAAACTGGCATCTGAACCAATAAATCGGGGCAACATACTGTATATATAAACAACAAATATCTGTTCAAAAACATTGAGATGACTATGCAGGCCATAGCAATATGAAAGTGAATTTAAATAAAATATTTCTGGCTTAATATATTTTCCATTCTCCAGAATTGATCCAAGCATGAAAAAAGTTGTGTACTTGATAATCTAGGATAGACACAACACACCTCTAAAGCTGTATTCTCTTCATCAATCTTTCACATTTCCTGGTCTAAACATATCGTACGTTCCTTTTCCATAATATAAGTAGATTCCAACAGCAGCAGGTGCCTAGGGAATAAGCACCGTGTCAAGTTCTATGCCGATTGTTCCGCCTTGAGCAATATACTTGTGGATCAGTTGACTCTGGAATCGATCCTTTCAGTAAGTTGAACCTATTGGCATCAGAAAGGGGAAGCTGCAAATTTCACAGCTCGGCGAGCAGTTTTCCGACACGAGCTGGTAATATAACTGGACCATAAACATACCCGGTATTGTATGCATTTTTAAAAGGACATCAAAGAATCTTCTCGAAACTCCGCAAAGTTGAAGTGGAAGGATGTAATGTGGCTAAATGAAACCAGAGTTCGCCGACTCTGTGTGTGTGTGTGTGTGACAAGTTTATTATAAATTATTTTGACAAACTCCCATAGATTTTTTTTAAACTTCCGCTCCCCGAATTCACCACTAACTTTGAAATGGATTTCCCCTTAATGGAAATCCTATAGTAAAAAGGAGAGACGGAAGAAACTATCGATATATATCGCAATTATCGAAACGCGTAAGACAGCAACCGTCGCGCCACCAGTCAGTGCGGCGGAAACAGGAAGTGCGCGTGCGAAGCACGCCCTACCGGCCTCGTGGACTAAAAAAGTGGGATAATCCACTTTAGGACCCATTCAGAGCTATAACATTGAAGGTCGATACGTGACTATCAACGAAATTTCATTGAAAAATCGATAACACTATAACGCGTAGTTGTTAAGAATAACCCTCAATTTTACGTTTCAATGTTTCACTTTTATTGACTCACCTGACGCGGGTGATAGCGGAAATGGATGAACGCATGAGGCTAACGCTGAAACCCACAAATTACGAAATTTTATGGGGTAATGAAAGATGGAGTTACAATAATGGAGATTGAGTTTGAACGATGCAAATCATCTTTTGATCGTGTATCTAACTTGATTTATTTTCACCTAGGTCAGGTTGTGTTCCCATCCGGCCTAGCGCCCTGACTCTATGTGCCCCGGAATATTTCTGTTATCGGTCAGAGTTGCTAAAAAATTTTCATTGTGGAGAATATAGTACGAAATGGACTCCCATATTCATCGTTGATCAATTAATATTTGCGGAGAAGCGAGTTCGCAAAAACTTCTAGTGCAAATAGTGTGAGATAGAGGATGAATCCTCTGAACAACGAGATCAATTTGGCCGAGGAAATTGTCAAATCGAAGCTCCATCTGAACTGATGAACTACAGTGACTGTTATTCGGGTAAAGTTGATTGGATTTATTCGCTGTGAAGCTTTGACTTTCGAGGTGAATGCAAATTGTAACATAACAGACGATTGAACTGACAACCAGCCGAGGAAAGAGAAGATTATTGATGTCGTTCATCTCTTCTCGGAGGAAATAATTTTCGTATCCCCAGAAAATTGCGTTGCGCCAAGGAAATGATGCATTTTTATTTTGTAATGATCTGCAAAGATTTTTTTTCGTCGCGTAATAGTTGGTGTATGGAGTCCACTTAAATGTTCTTCGACAAATTTTGTTGCGTCATCGTGGAACTTGAATTCGATTTTGGATGAAATTGGTCCAGCACATATATTGTCGAGAACGATTCCCATCGTTTACAACGTTCTATGGTCTAAACGGTTGGAGATAGCGAAATAATTGTATAGATAAAAGTTATTCCTCATGCAAAAATACACATTTTATGTGAAATAAGTTTTCTTCTAACTGGCATAATTAAGGAGGTATGGTGGGTTCACCACTCGAGTGGCGCACTGTTGTTCGTGTCTCACTCCGACTCCCGTAACGCGTCCCTCGACCGCTCGCGGTGCGATCACTCAAATATCAACCATGATCTACGTCATAAGAGTGAGTGAATTGGAAATTGGAAAATTGTCTGCGTCACAATTTTCCCTATCCATTCATAGTGAAATGTCAAATGCTTATTGAAATATATATTTCGATAGCGCAGATTACAAAAAAAAATCTTTTTTTCGATCATGTCAGTTAAATATCAGATTCAATGTATCTGATGTGTATATACATAGATGAACGTTTGCTGCAACTTCAGTAAAGCTTCGCCGTATTGAACAGCCGTCTGACAATCGAAAAAACGTTTGAAACAATTACTTTTTTTTTTCTCCTCAAATCATTCACAATTAACTGAATTGCAAAAAAATCCAATGAGGTAGCGGAATAAAAATTGAACTGTAAAATCCATCAGCTCTCAAAACGTATAGTCATATAAAAATAGCTAGTAATTGAATTTTCTCCAACCAACTCCATCAATACTAAATCCCGTCTATCTGCATTCTGAACAGGTGGCGTCCATAACAGATATCTCGATGGTACTCATCAACAATTTTACCTTCAATTTATTTATCCATGTAAATTGATGCGTCCCGGTACCAGGATTCCACTTACTCAACGAGGAAAACTATTACATGGACAATATATTGGCACGTGCTGCCCGTTGGACCCTTGTGTGTTCCTATATAGTTTGCAATTTGAAACCTTGTAATTACCAGCTTGTCAGAGTGTGTCAAATTGCATGAGACTCTGTCAAAAAGCTACGGAGAAATACGAGATTTTTCATTTTTCTTGAACAATATTTCCTATTCAATTTTTAGTTTGTCCTCTTCAAAGCCCCTCTTCGATAGAATATACTTGCGCCAGCGTAGGCCCTTGAGCTCTCTCAACCATTCCATTTTCCCTCAATCGTCACGGAATGCCGTCCTTTCCTGGGTCTCTTCGGGATTGGGAACTGGGAAGAGTCGCAGGGGCCCACCTGGTGTTTAGCATGTTTTGTCCCCAATAATCCGATTTCTTGAGTACTATCAGTTTCTACAGATTATTTCGTAGATTAAAAAATATGTATTTTTCAGGAGGTTGTAGCAAGAGATATTGGAAAAATGAAATTGCACTGTACGCAACGACTAAAACGTGCGCAGTATGTGATGCCATGGATTAGTTCGTCGAGGGAAAGCGATTTCGAGCTTCCCGGAAATATAAAAACGTTCTCAAAAAGCAAATTGACCATACAATTTTTTTATCGAATCAGTTTTTCCTGATTCCAACTAGATACAGCAGTGAGCATATGATGTATTTCCAATTAAAACGGAGTAACTTTTCTCATGGGAATGAAAGAAAACCATCGAATCCGACTACACATAGAAAAATTTGAAATGGTATATATTGTTGAAGAGATGTGTCTAATCCTGAAAACGTTGATATTCCCTAACTTTATTTTGCATTGTATTTCTACATTCTAATTTTCCAATTGACAATTCGTTCGTCTTATTCGATGAACAAGGGAGAACAAAATCGATCGGGTTAGAGATAAATGAGTTAGTATCTTTTTCTGTTGACAAATTCAGAAGTTGAACTTTTAATTTATCCCCCACCCACCCACTCACCCACCCACCCACTCACCCACACACCCACGCTCCCGTCCAACCACCCTCCGACGCATCCACCCTCCCACCCATCTACGCACCCACCCACACACCCAACCACGCATCTACATACCCGCCCGCCTACCCATCTACGTACCCGCCCGCCCACCCATCTACGTACCCATCCGCCCACCCATCTACGTACCCACCGGCCCAGCCATCTACGTACCCAGCCACCCATCTACGCACCCACCCACCCATCTACGCAACCACCCACTTACCTACTTACCCACCCACCCACCCACTTACCCACCCACCCACTTATCCACCCACCCTCTCACTTACCCACCCACCGACCCACCCTCATGCACATCGTCCCAGCCACCCTCCCACCCGTCTGCCCATCTACGCACCCACCGACCCACTCACTCATCTACGCACCCACCCACCCACACACACATCGAGAAGTCATTGTCTCAACCCGTCATGGGTTACCCACATATCGCGTTTATTAGTTTATAATTCAACCACGTGGCTGCGCCGGCGTCAAGAATACACAACTGGAGGGATGAGAGCGATTGAAACTGAGTGCGGGGTAAAGTTCAGTAGCATATCGCTTCTCGTCCCGTCAACTGCAACCTATCCGCCCGGTTTTTAACGTATCAAAAACATCGGCATATCACGATTTACATTGAAAAAAAACATTCCCGTCAATTTACTCTGCCATCCAGTAAAACTGAATTTATATATGCTGAGAAACACATTGGATTGAAACTGTACAGTAAGTACCTTAATTTCTTCCGCGTTTCATCGTGATTCAATTGATTCTTATGGATTACTAAAATTAATAGAAAATTAACCATTTATTTTATGATCAATTCAATTTGGCGCTTGTTGGGATGGTCCAGGGAAATCAATTTTCCTCGCGTTTCATTGAATTGGCAAATTGAACTGGCGGAACTCGAGTGGAGTCACTTGTTCCGCTAATTCAGGAGTAATAACAGGATGACATCTAAATGCACTCCAACATGGTCAATGCAAACTTAATGGCAAAGTTCTTCTGTGGAAATATGTGGTGGACTCAATTCAAGGGTGGAAATCATGTTTCGTTAAGCTATTTAAAAATTGAGCCTTTTTCAAGGACTAAACGGTATGTAAGTTTAGAGAAAGTTTGAACATAGCAACCGCGGGTAAATAGCACGAAAATAAATATGGCATGGAAGAAGGACGTCCATCAAATCTCACGAAAATGCGGGACTCAATGACAGCGCGAAATTTAAATATCTGGGCTATAAACCGCGGTATCTCAGTTTTAACTCGCGCCTCCCATTCGAAATACATTATTTCTCGTAATTTTTACTTTTTTTTTCAACTTCTGGATAGGGAATTTTATAAACATTACAATTCCTTAATCTTAAGAAATAATTCCTATAACTTCAATATGCAGATACGCCAAAAACAATATTTTTTCCGTGAGTTGCGAGTGAAAAAGGTACTTTTCGAATAATCGGAGCAACCGCGAATAATTGGTGGCTGTGGATAATTGGTCAATCGATTTGGGCGAGCTCCTGGGGGCTAAATTTAATGATGGTTTTTCCACGAAGGTCCACATTAAATTAATTGATTCAACCTCACCCCATTGTCGAAATCGCTATCATAGGTCTTGGAAAGTGGAATTGAAATATTCATGACGAAAAGTCAACATTTGTGGTATTTTTTATAGAATCGTAAATGTGCAATTTGTGGTCGAGTTAGAGAGGAGTATGCCTACCTATGAGGTCCAAGGTCCTGGGTTCGCGCCCGACCTCCGGAAAATATTGGGGGGGGGGGGGGGGGGGCGCTTCCATCCTAGGTCTCCGTCCCCCTCTGCATTGGGTTCGGTTCCATCACACCCATCCACCCACCTCTTCAGCCACCCGCCCACCCACCCAGCTATTCAGCCACCCACCCACCGACCCATCTATTCAGCCATCCACCCACCCATCCACCCGCCCACTCATCCATCCACCCACCCACCCGTCCATCCACCGACCCACCCATCCACCGACCTACCCATCCACCGATCCATCATACACACACACACTTCCAAATATGCATGCATAGTTGAGAAAAAAAATCCCTTCAAGGAATGATTAGAATAACTTGCCCTATCCGAAAGTGGACAATTTGTAAAAAAGCATGGATGAGCGCTAGGCGAGAGAAACTAATTGGTTCTAGGGAATTACATTGGGCGTATCAGAGTTCCAAGTACCAATGGATTATTAAATGAGGTCAATGGCGCCCCAAGTGGAATCTCAAACTCGTGGGGATGACGGAGGAAATAGCTGAGACCGGTGCAACTCGAGATGGCTCTAACAATTTCTTCAATCCAGGGGGTTACACATTTTTCACTACATTCCTCTCTCGTTAGAGACTTTTTCACGGTGAAAAAAAAAGTCCTTAACGAGATTGCACACATGACGCATGTGGACTCTGTATTCGGGAAAGGTATTTTTAGAGGCCCAAATGACAGGGACAAAAGGGTGGCTAAATACTGGCACTTTGATAATTACTGGAGGTTTTTTTTTCTCCTTCCTTTGGGAGGAAAAATGATGTCCAGAGGTACTTATTAATTGGATATTAAGGATGTTCGGGGCATTGATGATTTTACAATAAAAAATTCAAAGCACTCACAGCTAAAAAGAATCAAAGCAAATCGCCTTCCAAAATCAAAAAAATATATTTGAAGCTAACCTCTTAAGACCATTTGTACTCGCATTATGAGAGTTTCGCTCACCAAATTTTGTATAGTGAAGAAAATAATTTTGAAAATTGACATATTTGACCGAGACACTTGCTTTCGTCTGTAAGTGACTTGAGAATCACATTTTAAAAAATTATCTACATTTTTGGAATATCAATCTAAACACAACATCCTTAAGCCTCTTCAACAACTACCCAGTAAGCATCAATGGTAAACGCGCCTAGATTGCAAAGTACGGGCGGCAGGAAGTATTCGGTTCACCGAATGAAAATAATTCCGCCGAGAAGTGGTAAAACCAGGCAGTTGAACTCATCTGGTGGCTGAGATTTTAATACATATCTCAGCCCCGAAGGGAACCACAGAAAACTCCATGATAACTTTTTTTTCGTAGAGAAAATTAGCTTGTGCAAAAAAAGTTACTGGCTCCCATGAAAGTTGTCGACGGTGATTAATTAATGATACATTTATGAACATCTTTGTAACGTTCTTCATCAAGGTTTATAAGAGAAAGCGATTTCACATACACTCAAAATACAAATGTGTACAGCATCATGAAGATGCACCATTGAGCAATGTTACGGCGCGGATGGTCATTGCTCCGCTTTCTTTGCAAAATTTCTTATACGAAATTCAATTAACTAATTTGATGACCGAAAATTCCAAGCCTATCTAATAGTAATAGCGCATTGAACTACTTGAACTACAGAAGAACATATATTTGGCTTGAGGATAATGGTGCATGCTAGTCGGGGATAAAATATCCCCAACCTGGGGATGGAATCTCCCCGATCCAGAGACACCAATTGAATCTTTTATTTCTGAATCAGCGATCTTGTATCCCCGTGTGGTATCAAACAAATACCTTCGACATATAATGCACAGTGATTGGGCAATTTTTTTCAAAACCTCAATGTCGTCATCAATTTTCCCCAGCCTGCATTCATCTCCGTTATTGAGATTTATAATTTTTTTAGTGGAATTTACAAGGGTCATAAAGCATTGTTGGGGCGTGAGTAGGGCATCGTGGATGTCTCGTTAGCTGAGTGGCCAGACTGCCACTGGGGAATTTCATTAAGGGTGTTTATGAATCTCCCGGGAGAGATCCTCGGAGGACCAAATGCCCCTAAGAAGTACATCTCCTCCGTCTAGGCCGCTGTCATATAAATTTCGTAATCAACTCCATTACAACATCAAAAATGCGTAATTTCAACAGGAGTGGTTAATTTTAAATGCCTGATGCGGAAGTTATAGTAACGCCCCCAATTATGAAATCGAAATTTTCACATTTCAAAGTTTGGCATCATTCTACCACGTTTCCAATTTTGTTTTTCCTCCGTCCCTCTCGTTTCCAATGGTGTGTGTGTGTGTATGCTAGGCCGAATGGGTGAGATTCAAAAAAAAAAATTGCGAGTAACAGAAGATCAGAGTCCTTATCTCCCTTGAAAGTTCAATTGAAAAATTCAGAATTTCTAATAGAAAAAATTAATACGAGGACTTTTTTGGTAATCCAAAATGTAGTGATATAATTCACTATTTTAAAATATTTTTCGACTGTTCGTATGTTTCATATAATTAGAGCCCGTATAATTGACCTGGCAATCATTTGCGAAATTTAAAATAACGATAATTACAAGTTGTTCATTGTGTTGATTCGTTCGCGTTTACATCAACCAACGAAATTTTTTTTTATTTCAAACGAGCCGAATCTAACGGACAATGACTACGATCACACAAATTTCCCTACGTCGGGTAAAGTCATAAATTCAATCTACATTAAGTTATCAATTTATCCTTCATTAAAAGAAAAATAGCCCTATTTATTCTTCGTTGAATTCCCGTTTGGCTCTCACCCCCTTTTCGTACATTGGCACTGAAAAATTTTGTAGGTTTCATCGATTGTTTTCCATATTTCAATTACTGAGCGTCAGGGGTGGGCGGGGGCGGGGGGGGGGGGGGGGGGGGGTTCATCAAATAAAAATTAATTGCAAACAACCAAAAACACGAGTCCGCCTGTATTTTGGAATAGTAAAGTTCACACAGCAAGCAGAAAAGTGCACTCATACCGCCATTGAATTGGGCCCAAGTGTCTCAAGTAATTTGTAAAAATGGCCCTTCCTTTGAAGCGAAATACTGAACATATTCCTGTATTTAACCACTCAAGTACAAAGTATGCGGGACGTTCTATACACCCTTGCATCCTTTTTCCTTCTATTTATTTTTTTTGCAGATGCGTTCATTAAACTGAAAAACTGTTCTCAATTGTTAAAACAGTTTATTTTTTGCTTCACTCATATTGGAAAATTTTCACTTTTCTCGACGTTTTATTCTGACATTATTTTGACACATTTTTGATCAGCGTATTCCCATTTTTTCACGATGTTTTTTAAGAGGCAGCAAACCGTTCTAGGGGTCTATGAAAGGTCTCATTTATGTGACATATAATCCCCCCCCCCCCCCCCCCCCCCCCTCTTATTCAAGAGCTTCACTCACGAGAATATACGCCGTAAAATAACATTTCCCATGCGCTGTCATGGAGAAGAATCTTGTAGCTTTTATTATACATATAAATTTTATTAAGGCAACTCTACAAGCATCCGATTAACTTGGCTTATGTGGATGATAAAAATAGTACCTAGCACTCGGCAAGAAGTTTCGCTGTCAACTAATATGTGTATATCCTCGTCGTGACTTAGGCATAGAAAAAAGATTTTATAAATTTTTTTTTTATTTTATAATTTTTTTTTTATTGTATCATTTTTTTAATTTTATCATTTTTTTTTATTTTATCATGTTTTTTTATTTTATCATTTTGTTTCATTTTATCCTTTTTTTTTATTTTATCATTTTTAACTTCCCGATCTTTGTCTGTGTGTGTGTGTGTGTGTGTGTGTGTGTGTGTGTGTGTGTGTGCTTGTGTGTGTGTGCGTATGTGAGCGAAATTTTGTCGAACGATTTCTCCTAGACAAATTATGCGGTTTGGGTTTTTTTATACTTATTGGATAGCTTTGGATAGCCTGAGAACGATTAGAGATACGAAACAGAGTGTCCAATGAAAGTCGTTCCACGCATAAAAATGCACATTTGATGTTTAATGACTTTTTTGCCAACACCCATAGTTAATTGTTATGAACAAATTGAATGGTTTATGTCGCTCTATCGCGACAATAATTAGAGATACAAAATGAGGTGTTAAATGAAAGTTGTTGCGTACGTAAAAGTACACATTTGATTTTGTGACGTTTTATGCTAACCCTCATTCACAAATTGAATTGTTCATCTAACTCTATTTGGAAAATCTCTTTTCCAAATTTTCTCTTTTCTATATTTTAAGAATTATAAAATTTCACATATTTGGTAATTTTGAAAAGTTTAAAACGTTCACAATTTGAGACACAAACCGAAATTTTCTACGTATACGGGGGAACGATCGGGAAGTTATTGGTTCGACCCGTAGAGGATCAAACCCACATCCCGTTTATTTTTTATTTTATCATGTTTTTTTATTTTATCATTTTTTTTTTATTCTGCGAAGTTGTATACAAGACGGAAAACTTGAGCGAAAAATTCCGTTGCAAAAACTAGAAAATTTAAAATATGAAAAGTACTGAAAAAAACAAAAACCAAAAAAAAGAAACGTTAATTTCTTCATACAACAACGTATTCTGTCAATCAATTTTTGTCCTCAGTTCTATAACAAATCATTGGTCAAGACAGTTATTTGACATATCTATCCAAAATTCTATCCCCAAGTTTAGCACTTAAACTCATAACTTGTGATCCGAGTAATTGCCCCTGGGCACTTTGATTCCTTTCACCAAATACAACACGACCGAGAATAACGTCTTATTTTCTGCTCCAAGGGGCTCGAGGTCGGGTCAATCCACCGATGTAGGGGGGGGGGGGGGGAGGAGGAGGCGCACTTTTCTTCGTATAAGTATAAAAAGTCGGAGGGTAGGATGTGAAAAGCAGAAAGGCCGCCGAATAATAGGAGATCGGATAGTCCTGGTAAGAAAAAGTCAATGTAATCTCCCTGAACGGCCGAATCCATCTTTATTCCCGAGTTTACTCGAACCCCACCTATTTGTTTGCCTCGAGAGCCTAGGGTTTATAGCCCAGATACTAACAGCGAGAAAAAGCATTTATTGCAATTAAGTGACAGTTTCGGGGAACATGAAATACCCTAGGCCGTGCTTGTATTTACATATTCGATCCCATACGGAAGAGAAGAAAAAGTTTGAGAGAGCACCAAATTTCCTTATCTGAAGGAACACGAAATTCTTATGCAATATCTCCGGCCTTATGTAATTTCCAACCACGTGTCAATATATATATATATATATATATATTATGCATGCATATATATATTTCTAGTACGCAGTTTAGCGACATATCACGTGACTAGTTTGGTGACAGGTGAACAATTTGGTGACGTCACACCAGGTACGGTCAAAGTGCCCAGGAGCATGTCAAGTGAACCCTTTGATGACTGTCACGAAACTGCCCACTTTGTATGTATAAACCTCCCACGAGGGGGTTTTGCGCTGATAGGGCTCGCATGGAATGTGATCGGGCTCCCTCGTACCCGAGTGGGGGGCGTTCTGTGGGTCGCCAAATTGGGGCCCAACATAACACGGATCCGGATATCCAATGAAGACTTTCGCGACGGCCTTCATTGTAACCGCTTGCTCACTCCATATATATTCGTCTATATGTGTGTATGTGTGTGAGTGTATCATTCTGCCGTTGTTGTAAAATCTGCTATATGTTACTGGAGAGGAAAAAATCAGAGACAATCAATGTTAATCAATAAAACCCCCACACCCAATACCATTGCACAATTTTTGGGAAAAAATTTTTTGATAAAGAAGTCCACGTTCCAGAGCCGACATTTTTTCACCCTTTCATTATTTTTTATGCTACATATTACTGGATGCCGATGCTGAATCACTCTAATAGGTCGAAAAACTTTGTGCTACCAATCGAACTTACACGGGAACTCACGTTTCCACTGTAAATGCACAATGCAAAAATATTGAATTCTCGCTTTCGTTGATTGTACCTCAGCGAATATTATTCCATAAAATCAAATCCTTGCCTCAGGCACTACCAAAACCATGCTGATGAATTAATTAACCACTGACCTCATAACCATTGACATTAAACAGTTTGGAATGCCTTATCGTGAAGTTGAATTAATTTGAATTGAGAGAAGTGACTTGTGTGGAAGCAGTGGATAATCAGGCATCGCTGAGTCAGGGATTGGTAGTCATCAGTGAACGTGACCAATAGGTGGGCATTTCCATTAGTAGTGGGTTTAGTTGCTGACCCAGACTCTCTCTCTTTCTTTCTCTTCCTCTCTCTGTACTTCCCCACGGCTGGCTGGGAAGCAAACTATAATCGATGGGATTGACTTCAATAGAAATATCACATGGAACATTCTACTGATTAGCGCTCAATAGTTCGCGCAGTGATAATATTGCAATTCCTTCCACTTCGCGATTTCGGGAAGATATCGCCGCGTTTTCATCCTGAAATCGAAGGTTCTAATATACCCGAACCGCGTATTTTTTTCCGCACAGGAAACTTAATTTTGTCGATCCTTGGCGCTCACCACAATTTTTGGTGCCAAAGGCGATTGTGCTGAGCTTGTGGTGGCTTTAGCAAGAGCTGATGGACGCGGGTAAACAAGAAAATCCTCTGTGGCTTGTCAACGATTGAGTTTCACGCGGGGGGCCAGCGACAGAGGGAACGTGCCACCACTGTTTATGGAAGCCAGTGTGCCATTGAACGGTATATAATACAAGTGAGAATATGTTGCAACGGGCGATGCCTAGAGCCTAGTAATTGGGTCGATAACGATAATACAGCATATCCTGGATTGGTTATTGACGCGAATGCTGTTGCGATATTTGAGGTATGACAACACGAGTGACGAGGAAGCAATAGACACAGTAATGGAGATGCAATTTTTTTGCATGAATTCTAGAAGTTTTAATAAAACTGGGGGGCGTAACGGGGGGGGGGGAAGAGGTTTTCGACGAGGAATAAAATGGGAAACCGGAAATGTTCTGAAATTTGAATTTTATTCAGTTCGATAATATATATCTCCTGAATTTATTAGAAGTGGTTTTAGTAAGTAGTAAGGTCAAGCGTTGTCAGACAACTCGAGATATTCAGTCAGTGTATTTGTGAATTAAAAAATATTTTTATCCCTACTCTAACGATATATCTATCGACCAATCGAAAAGATATAAATAACCCTGATTCGGAATTTTTCTTGTAATATACTGGTATGGAATATTTATTCTTTATAGTTACAAAAAAATTTTTTTTTATAGGGGTTTTAAATTTGAGAAATCTTGAAGATAAGATGAAAAAAAAATTTAACGTCAAATTAATGTCTCTCCGCCTGTCGAGAAACTGAGTGATAATTGATATCACTAACAAACTAGGAGGGGAATTGGCAAGTTATCATTGAAGTGAATTCCGACGTCAGTTAATTCCTCCATCGATATTTGGTATTTCATTTGAAGTGGGAGTAGGTATGAAAAATTCATTCATCTGCAAGTGGTTTTCTCGATTACCCATGGCTTGAGGAAACACTAGGAACATCATGTTTTGGTAATCGCCAATGGTACTCGGATTCAGTGCAATCTATTTCCGTACTCAGGTAAATAGCGTGAGATGAAGTATAACATTGACGAGACCATTCACTTATCTAGATCCAAGGTCACATTTACACCCATAACCTCCCAATTCCCAATTTACACGCACAAACACACACGCGCAAACTTAGTTGCCTGTGTGATGGGTGACTTCGATGGCCTCATTCGTTCGGAAGGAACATACTCAAGTGTCAGGGTCTTCGTTTACGGGGTAGGGTATCCGCCACTACGCCAAAGGTCCTGGGTTCGCGCCCTGCTTTGGGAGAATATTTCTCAGAAGAGTATTTGGCAGGAACACTCCGCATGTGTTATGGGCGGTATTCATAAAATGAGAACACTAGGTTGGACGGAGATTCAACCCGCCGCGAGGGGTGGGAGCAAGGGGCGGGGGGAGGGGGGGGGGGGGGGAAGTCCATCACAGGCGCCCTGCTATGAAAAAAAATTCGCAATTGCAAAAATTCAAAAGTGAATGAATTTAATATATCTCAAATTTTCAAAAATTTCAAAAATGTCGAGAAATTAAAAAAATTGCAAAACTTCTAAATAACGACAAAAAAATTGCGAACCTTCAAAAATCGAAATGTTTTCAAAATTTTACGAGTTCGAACCCTATGCAAAATTAAACAGTTTAAATAATCAATAGCAACGCCATCTCGGGTTGCTCTCAATTTGGTTTATGATTCGTTGACACTGAGCCACATCCTGGATTATTGAATCTTCCCCGTACATGTATGATAATTATCCGCCTAAGGGGATTAACATTAATAGTTGACGCCCCGTATATGTCGAAAAATCTGTGGAATTACGATTAGCGGTGGATTAAAAAAAGGCGACAACGATAATCAGTAAAAAAAAATTTGAACGTTTTTATAAATTAGCCGAGAATAGTGTTGTAATTTTGAAATTTTGAAAAATTCTGACAGTGTTCGAATAATAATTCTTCCAAATATTTCAAAAATTTTGAAATGTTCGGGTATCTAAAAAAATCAAAAGATCTGAAGGAGTTAAAAACAATTAAGATTTCTAAAGTTTCTGGGACGCGTGTTGAGTTATTTGTGTTTGGAATATCGGTGTCATGCTCTGGTTTTCCCATATATTTTGTATATTGCTCCAATAGCCCGACAACCATCTCTTATACATCACATATATTGACTATGTAATTTATCTAAGAGCACATATTTTTTTCCGTGAGGACCTGATGCACGTCCTCGATTATTGAATTTTCACCGGGCATGTGCAATAATAATCTGCGCCCAAGGGGCTCAATATTAATAGTTGAATCCACTTATGTCCCGAAAAAAATCCTATAACATTATCATGAGCGGCCAAATTCTCCGAAATTCACAGGACGAACGAATGCACCTGGGCGAAGCCCACAATTCCCAACTGAATACACGCTCCAGTTATTCACTCCTGGCACATAAATTTTAACATTGGCTTATTAATTGCACATTCGTGGAATGCTCGATATCCCAAGTCCTCAGCTCCACTCTCCCGCCTTTCATTTCGATCTTGTCGATTTAAGCCCCTCACGTACACCATCGATCCACTGGATCGAACCATCTTCCCCGTGCCGTGTTCAATCCTTTTCCATTAAAAAATTATTTTCTGTAATACTAAAATACATTTCGTTAATTTCACGCTTTATACGTTTTGTTTATAATCTCGTATATCCACGAAATTTTCGCTGAAGACTCTGATGTTTGACCTAAAAATACGTTTAGAATTTTTCTATCGAGTGCAGCAAGTTGAATTTCGATTAGTTGAATAATTCATTTGTTATAAACAAATTCCACGCATTAGACATCTTGTGAACTGAGCGCCCGGGAATATTGAAACTGGTCTCAAAAATTTGGAAAAAAATATCGTAATGCGGCAATAAAAAAAAAAAGAAAATGGGAACGAATCGCTGATTGAACTACCGGATTAGAGCGTCATAAGCCGTCGGGCCTTCTGGACATTTTGGGTTTCGCGTGCACCGTACGTGAGGGGTTAACGCACATCGTCTGACTACACGCCGACTTTTCCACTTGATGAGTGCCCCACGTTTTGTAATTTACCAGTACCACCGCAACTCCACAGGAGTCTACCGTAATTTCATCCTTAACTCAATTGTTCTTGCATAGATATGTTGGAGATGGAGCATGTAATTGCTTTGACTAAATTTTCGTGGAAACTCAATGATAATTTTACCTCTATTGCCAGTGGTCTTTTTGCACGATAGCATCAGGTGAAACTTTGTGCAGCGGATTCATGATAGTTTAATGAATTTGGAAAGTCCTATTTTTAGGGGCTTCATGAAAATTCCGGGAAATGACGGGAAAATGTAATTTTCGGAGTGAAGATTGCACTTGAAGCGGAACTTCTTACTCCACATGAAAGTAGTCTAACGTCGCACCTTTAAGGATGTTTATACTACATGTTTTTCAACAGGTAGAAATTTAGAATTTTCGAGAAATTGCTTTTGGAGTGGAGGGAACAAGTTAAATGGATTCCCCATAACCGGAAATTTCAACATAACTAACTGTTTTGTTCTTAAAAATGAAAAATCGATTTCTCCTTAACTCTTCGCTTCAAAATGTTTTGAAACTGTCTTGACTATTTTTGAACATACTGTCTGCATGTGTATGTGTGGGTGTTGTGTGTGTGTGTGTGTGTGTGTGTGTGTGCGCGCATTAAAGAAGTTAGTTTTTGGGAAATTGCTGATTGGCCTTTCTTATCTTACATAAAATTTGCTGATAAAACTTTTGAACATTTTCTCCTAAAATTAGTCGTTCTAGAAGTATTTGAGGTTTCCGAGAAATTTCGTGAAGATTAATAAATACTAAAGGCAAAACTACTGCATATCAAAAAAAAAGTATCTGTTTTTTTACTACGCCGAATCGACGCATGATGAAATTTCATTGGAAATTCCTTAAGCATTGTAATACTGCATTCTTCATGGGCTGGGTCCCAGTGCCAAATATGACCCGTCAAATACCACCTCACATGCAAAATTAATCGAGTATATGCCTCGTGTTTTTGTGCACAGCAACCATCGGGAAATATTCGATGATATTGAAGGCGTTGGAGCCACTGGAAAATCTGAATTTGCGAAAAATTAACACTGTAGAAAAAATGGAAAATTTCACGGCGAATAGGACCTAAATCTGAGTCTGGGTTAAATTTTTAATTGAAAATCGATTCGTGTCAAACATATGTATATACCAGACGTTCCCGCCACGACATAATCCCTGAGACATTTACTATTCATGCTTTGCTTGATCCATTATTTGCTATTTTAACTTGGAATCCTAATTTATCTGTAACTTTTCCAATATATACCGCAAACGCTGCCCGAAAAGGCCACCAAAATCGGACCTATATCAAACTGCCCAGACAGGAAAACTTCCAACATAAATTTTAAACACTACAGGTTTTTGTACAATATCTCAAATGATTCTATTTGAGATTCTATATCTCAAATAAAACGAATTTGTCACAGTGAGATCTTCATTTTTCTCACTGACCTTTTTTCACGATACCATCGGGTCAAGCGAACTCATGATAGTTTGATGAATTGGCTGAATGATATTTTTAGCACTTCAAGACAATTCTGAAATTCTTCACTAGCATTGTTGACCCTAGACAGATCCCTTCTGTCTGCGGTGGACATAGCGCAGATTCGCTTCTAAATTATCGACATTACAAAAAATGTTATTGAACATAAAATGTGCATTTTATCATAAAGAACAAAAAGTATTTGAACCTTTTTCCCCTAGCTCTATCCATTTTGGAAATATTCGATCATGAACATGAAACCACCATTCCGCTATAGACAGTTATAAATCCAATAAATTACAGAAATTGATTTTTCATAATTTTTCCCACAAAAATTTTTAAATCTCGAAAATAGTAATTTTCTATTCGTCCCATAGTTTTTTTTCCTCTCCCTGAGCTTTCATTTTTTCCCAATGAATAATCGCAGCAGATCGACACACCGTAACTTTTCATCAATTTTTTACCCGTCAATTCAAGGTCTGGCGAACTGGAGTTTTCAATTTTTCCCTAGATTGAAAAGCTGAATAGCTGATATTTTGATAAAAGTTGGAAAAGTTTTTCACCATTTTTTTTTTATCGCTTTTATTCACAGGCATTTGCTGGGATAGAATAAACGAGTGGATGTCACCGAGAGAGTGGAAAATATGTCTGATCTTACGAGGTCGAGTGCGACAAAAGTGAGAATTCCACCGCCCCTCAATCTTCATCCGGAGATTCAGGATGAAGACACATTCAATCCCAAGAACGTTCGGAGTGAGTCGATGATTTATCATTATCATTTTAGTCCCGATTTCTGTAAAACGTTTAATTCAGCTCTAATTTAGAGGGGAAGATAATTGCCCATGAGCTACCTTAAACCTTCCCCTCTCCACCTTTGAAGAATAACCCCTCGATATCCTGAAACAAGTGTCATGCCCGTTCCTCCATTCACTCCTCCGCAATTGTACAATCACTACAATATCCATGATTTCTCGATCCTGCCTGAATGAACCCTCTTTTTTTCTCTCTCCTTATACTATCCATGTTTCAGTATTGAAAAACGATCTATTGCTGCACGAGGCTGTCATCAAGAATGAGCCAGAGACGGTGAAAAAAGTACTGGAAGAAACGGTGGCCGTCGATTCGCGAAACAACGTGAGTCGAATTTTAAATCGAATATTTTTTTCGCAACCCCCCCCCCCACCCCCCACCCACCCACCAGAACTGTTTCCACTTTCAGTTTATTTCTCTCGGGAGCCATAGAATTCCGTACAACGAAATTCGTGGTGCATGCACATCTAAGAATATACGAAAAATAAATAGGTCACAAGACGGAAGTGAAATTTGCATATTCAAGAGAACGGTGGTTTGATAATTTTCCCATCGTCACGTATCAGTATGATTTTATCATGGAAAATATACCCAACAAAAGGGTTCCCGTTTTCAACATATTGAAATAAATTCTAGTATGGGAGAGCGCCAATCCATTGGGCGGCCTCCAGGGGCAACACGGAAATCATTGAAATGCTTATTCAAGCGAGATGCGACATCGAGGCGCGGGATAAGGTAAGATATCTGGGATTTTCTTATAAATTGAGTTATCATTTCGTAGGGATAGTGTTGACAGCTTGAAGGATTCAATGCACTTGAACAGAAAATTGAAATTTCATGGATACTTGCATTGTAATCTTCGAGTCACATTGGATTTTATTCAAGGGAGAAATTCCTCTGGTATCATAAATTAGAGGTTTAATGGAAGAAAATTTTATTCATTTCTGGGTGATATAATGCGGAAATTGCAGCATCAGTTGCATAGAACCAGCAATTTCCAGTACTTAAATTAGCTCAATTTTCAAATTGGATTTTGCGCTGAAACTTGGTTATTCAATATCCGGTGACGTCATTCGGGGATAAAATATCGCCAGTCCTGGGATAACGTATCCCTGAGCCAGGGATATTCTATCCCCAAATCGAATATTTTTTTTTCCGGTGCTATGAATCGTTGGTAAATATATGTTCCACTGTGCTGAGACTATGTCCACAGGGTGTAATTGAGTTATCCCATATTTACCAACTACCCTCATACATCAGTAGTGAAGTGTTAGACTGTATCAATAAATATTGATAATTAGCTCAATTCTCACGAAATATGTTCGAATGTGAGAGGGGTATGAAAATGTCAATATTAATGTGTACACCTTACTTAGCTGACCAAATAATTTTGTATCAGCACTTTTTGTTTCTTTATTTACAAGAAACACAAATTTCGGAAACATTAAGAGTATGTATATCTCAATAGAAAAAAACGATGTAATACGGTTGAGATTTTCAGATTAAAGATACCAATTGAATGCAAAATGGGACATAATCGGGGATGGAGGTATCGCTAAACCAGTGATATGTCCATAATTTCTCCTTGACGTCAAATATTAAAAAAAAAAAAAAAAAAAAAAAAAAAAAATCAATATAGAAATTTTTGGGGGGGCTCTTTCTCCCCTAAGTGAGAATTGGTAATGAAAAATTCCAAGCTTACACTATTAACACTGATTATACCGTCTACAGAAAACTTTGCCCTCTGGACAAAACTCAGGAACATAAAAATGGAATTAAATTTTTTTTTCCTCTGCCCAAACGGAAAAAACTTGAAAATTATTGTCACGTGAGCAAACTGATATGCTTGCATTATAAACTTAAACTGAAAGAGCATAAAACCTTCCAACTTCCATGCGACCTTCATTGTTATATTTCGCGTCCCGCGAGAGTTATGGACCGGCAACCATTGCAAATGGGGTCCGCTTGAATGACTGGATCTGACGGAATTTCCAGATAACAAACGGAATTAACAATCGGGCGAATAAATCCGAAAAGTGCCATAAACCGTCCGGTAAATGTGAAATTATGGGATTGACTTTTCTTTACCATACAATAAGACCAAAATACCCCCAAATCGGGTATGAGCCAAAATCCAATTTAGCGATCCCTACTTACCCGAATTGACGATAATTATGTTCCTGAATTGGGGATAATTATATCTCCTAATTTGGGATGATTATATCCCCGAATCGTGATGACATGTCGTTCACAAGTGAAATATAAAATATTCCTTAATCAGGGGTTAAAATATTCGAGAAACTGTATCTGTACACCTGCTCAAATCTTTTGCATTATTTGGAATGCCGTCAGTTTGGAATGAGGCCACTCCACATGGCAGCTTGGTATGGGCACCTAGAGGCCGTTAGGATGCTCATCGACGCTGGCGCAAGTGTCACAGCTGTCAACAAGGTATAACGAGCCCCTCCAATTAAGCAAATTAATACTAATTGTACAATCAATAACGATTTTTACTGCAGATGCATGTCACACTGCCGAACACAAGAACATTAGAGCGTACAATTTGGAAATTGTGATTTTCAATCTTGATTGTTT
Organism: Asobara japonica; assembly: GCA_026005395.1. Classification (NCBI taxonomy): domain Eukaryota; kingdom Metazoa; phylum Arthropoda; class Insecta; order Hymenoptera; family Braconidae; genus Asobara; species Asobara japonica. The sequence goes on from BQMI01000220.1 coordinate 26,008, forward strand.
TCCGGATTTAAAAAATTTCGGAGCTAGAAAAATACGAAAAAAAATTTAATTGACCCAATCGAGGGCATAATAAAGCCAAGCAATCATTGAAATTGAATCGTGGAACTGGCCAAACCTGGAAAAAGCACTTTACGCGTTATTAATTCCATATCATCATTGAATAAAAAAAGAGGGGGGCATACAATCGATAAAATTCTCCAGGAACTCTCAGCTTTTTTTTTTACTGAACCCTTGGTCATATTACCCAATGCTCTGAATTTTTCAACACAAAGTAAGACAGCTCCTCGAAAAAATACAGCATCACATCCCCATAAAATCCCAGCCCGCCATGAATAAGTTATTTCCATGGAAGAAGATACTTGATCATAAAATTTCGTGATAAAATTTTACCACTGTTGAATATCGATTTTACTGGGTGAGAGGTGGTAGCATATCACTTGGCTGATGCTTCTGTACATACGGAACACATGTTACCAGGTATTACCGTTGTCGAGAGCTCAGTAATACCCACCATAGAGAGCTGAGTACTCCGCCCACAAGGATTTTTCATTCAATGTCTCTCTACCATTGAACAGTTAAAACTCTTCGCAAATGAAATTCTCCATTTCTTTTATTTTTCAATTTCTCCGCCTGCCTCCATTAAGACCTTTTCATCTAAATTGGTTGTTGCATAGAACATTAAATTCGGAAAAACAAAGAAACGGCCAGCCGAATGTGTGTGACCCATCAGAGCCACACCAATAACTTCTTCGATGCTGTACTTTCCATCAGCATTTTACCCCAGAAATGTCGTTAGCGAGTGATGTAACGAAAAAACGCTGTGATATATTTTTTGTCAGGAATTTTATTCGGGAAAAGAAGTGGCCGGGAGTCGCGCCTATAGCAGATCGCCGCCCGTATTGAAGCAATAAGCTTTGACAAACTTGAAAATTCGAAAAATAAAAAAGAAATCCGAACACTTTGACTGCCTTTTAAATGTCAAAGATGTAGAAGGTTCAGAGATTTAATAAGCATTCAGGAGGTGGCCATATCTTTCTAAATTAAGAAAAAACTGGCAAAGTAGAGAAATATTCGTCAACATAGCGATGTAAATTACACCCAGGCATATTCAATACTTCAAACAGAGCATTCTTGGAGGATCTTAATTGTTTTACAAGGAAACGCGTTCTATCCTGACTTTCATGTCAAGTACGACGCCGCGCTGACAACGCGACCTCTCAAAGGTCCATAGGAATTGAATATGTAAAATTAGAAGACACAATTATTGATGCCGGAAGCTCATTTGCGTTTATTCGTTGTGTTAAAACGTGTTTCACTTGGAGTACTTAGTACACTAATAGTCTCGCGATTTTCTGAATGATGAATTCGATGTTGGCGGCACATCCAAGCCTCGCCAATTGATACCAGCACCGATGTAATTTATTGACAAGGGCTTTTTTTACAAACCGAGCCCGATGGCGCGTGCTGAGCACGCGCATTCCCCATTTCCGCCGCGCAGATTGGTGGCACTTCGGTTTCGGTCTTACGGTTTTCGATAATTTCGATATACTTTGATAGTTTCTTTCGTCTCTCCTTTTTAGTATAGGAACACATCGTAGACGTCCGTCGTTGATTAGCACTTGAAAGTAGCATAAATATGTGGACGATAAATACCAATATAAAAGAAAGAACAATCGTCACCCACCCACCCAATCATCCACCTACTTACCCACCCACTCAGCCACCCACCCACCCGCCTGCCCACCCATCTCACCCACCCGCCCACTCACCCACCCACCTACTCACCCACCCGCCCACTCACCCACCCACCTACTCACCCACCCACCTACTCACCCACCCACCCGCCCACCCACCTACTCACCCACCCATCCGCCCACCCACCTACTCACCCACCCACCCGCCCACCCACCTACTCACCCACCCACCCACTCACCCACCCACCCGCCCACCCACCTACTCACCCACCCACCCAACCACGCACACACACACCCATTTTCGCAAAATTTAAAAACTGCCTCTCCTGCACCAAACCCAATTGATTTCATCCTCAGAAAAAATATACACTGCTGATGTGCGCGGCGCGTGGCAATAACGCCACGGTAATCGAATATTTGACTGGAGCCGTGGAGACACTCAACATCGATGCGATTGACTACACCGGTGCCACTGCACTTCATCATGCTGCTATATCGGGCAATCCAGGTGTCATCGAAGCGCTCGCGACAATACCGGAAATTGAATTGGAAGTCACTGATGAGGTAAATAGTAATACCAAGAATACCTATTTTAGAAAATAATACACCAGTTTGGAGGATTTAACGAATATATTGTTAAAAATCTATGTTTAAGCCCCAAAAATATCGCACAAAATTTTTAAATAGGAAATTAGATCAAATCTTTTCATGCGATTTCCCATAGAATAATTTTCGAGGTAAAGAACAAAATTATCGGAAATGCCTCACATTACAGCTGTGTCAAACAGAAATACAATTTTCATTGACACTATTTCTCTCCATGTAGTATTTACGGGAATTTCATTTCCCGATTATACCATTGATATTTCAGAGTGAAATTCGATAAACGCCCGCTTTTTCACGTCCAATAACTAATTCATTTGATATCAAAAGGAATCGAGAGGTCTACATAATACTGAAGTGCTAAAACAACTTCACATTGAAATTACTCTCAAGAAAATCTCGAAATTGCCTGAAAATGGTGGAATATTCATAAAACCTTTCACGGCCTTTCTCATTTCACTGGGTAAAAGGTCCTCAGAAGTTTCCATTACCCTTATTCTTGAATATTTGGATAACTCGTTTTATAATTCTTTTAATAACGATAGTAATGCAAATAAGCGAATTTTGTTGAATTACACTTGATCTAGAAACAGCAAACTCCTCTTCATTGCTGCTGTGCAGAGGGCCATGGTGAAGCAGTTGAAATTCTCATCAAACTTGGTGCAAACTTAAACAGCCAGGACAAGGAGGGAAACAGCCCTCTGCATATAGCTACACGTATGAGGTACACAGCAGTTGCTCAGACTCTATTAAAATCTGATGGCAATGTTGAGATTGCTGATGAGCACGGATTAACCGCCCTTCATGTTGCTGCTAGCCAGGGCTGCAAGGGCATCCTAGAACTTGTCCTACAACATGGCAGTGTCATCAACAAACAGTGCCATGTAAGCCCGTATTCAGCAAAAAAATCACTTTGGGTATTTGGCAAAATTTTCAGTAAACCCCAAGAATCTTAATATTCTTAAATGAACAAGTTTATTATTCATGACGCAAGCATTATTTCCATAGAAATTTGAAATAAAATTTTCTCATAAAATTTACTAATTTATTTTTTCCCCCTCCACAAAGGCTGGGAATACTGCACTCCATCTCGCGTCTCAAAACAACCAAGTAGACAGTGTGGAGATACTTATACATTATGGCGCTGATCTCAACTCTCTCAACTCGGTAAGTAAATGGAGAATTCATATACATGAATAGAGAAGTTGTATGCTCATTTTATCAAAAAAGTCCATATTTAAAATGCTCTGAAGGCCCTGGCGACGGCATTGAACGAGGAGTGCTTACTCTGTTGGTTAGCGTCTCTCCACGCCGCCAGCGGTAGTACTAAATTCTGCCGGGCAGCGCCACTACGCGCGAAGTATAGGATTCGGTCAGCGACTTCGCGAACGCCTTCGGAGCGTTTTAAATTTGGACAATTTCAAAAATTCATAATTTATTGGACCGTCAATAGAAAAAATGTATTGCAACACCTACATGCGTTATCTGAGTCGCATGCAAGTTCCCTATTGGTCATTAAAATCCCTGACTCTATTCCCACAAGATCGAAAAAAGTCTTTTTGCATGTGAGGTAGTTACAATAACTTCTCCAATGAGAAATTTGATAACTAATAAATTGATTGTATTAACTGCAAATTGTACTTTCAGAAACTCCAAACTCCGATACACGTTGCCGCGGAAATGGGTCACACGGATGTCTGCAAACTCCTGTTGGCCGCTGGGGTTAATATAGAGCAAAAAGAAAAAGTAAACGATTATTTCGACAGCTCTCATGTATCTTGGTTATACCATCCTAGTCTCATATTTTAATTTTGTTTTTTTTTTCTTTTGGTTCATAACTTTAGAGCGGAAAAACACCCTTGTACATTGCTGCCGGGGGCAGCTTCACCGCAATCGTGGATATGATTATCAAAACCGCGAGATTAGAATATTTGGTAAGTAAAGCTTTATGGTTAGCATAAATGAAAAAAATTTGACATCTGGGGGCGTTCATGTAGGAGCCTAATTTGTTTTTTTTTTTCATAACTTCACGTCACGTTTCATCGGCTCACGCTTTGACCACGTTTCACGCTTTGAGAGATTCAAATTTGTAACATTTTATAGTTAAATAGATTTTATGAGGTCCAAGTCGAGTTCCAATAGCGACCCCCCCCCCCCCCCCCCTCCACGGCGGTGCCAATGGAAACTTTTCCCCAAACTGCACCGCACTCACATAATCTAAAACGAATGGACACTATACTCCTTGGTTTATCCAGAAAAAATCTACATCTAGGCACCTATCTCAGGAATTGAACCGCCCAGCGGTTAGCTATATGGTCTCTCTAAATAATTCTCCTAAAACATTTGTTTTGAATAATAGAATATGACGGTGAAAAGCTTTTCACTTTCGTAGATAACACGTCGATAAGCTCTTGTAATCCTTGAGATACATAATTTAAACTCTGAATAATTTCTATGTGAAAACCCCAGTATGCCCATATATATATATGAATTCGGTGGTAACATACAATGGCACCTCCATAAGTGCACGCTATTTTCCTCCAATATCACCTAATCTACTGATGATACCGCAATAGTGCAAAAATAACTATATAGAGTTTTTAGTTTATGAAGCCCTATAGCAACCTGAAATGAGTCAATGAACATGAGACTTCAACACCAACCTTAACTACCAAAATACCTGGCTAAGGATACTTACTCGACTAGTACTTACTGTATTTTCCTCTAAACTCAGAATGCACAAATTCGTTGATCCCCATCAGGTTCACTTATACATATACCCTAAAAGCTTCTTCTTGAACTCATTGAACTTTAAATTATTAGAAAGATTTTGAAAAAATTGTATAACGATTTTTTATAGTTATATTACTTTCTCATTTCATAAATCACCATATTTACAATTAAAAATTAATCATTAAATTAAAAAAAAAGTCACAAATTTGTTTTTGTGAAGGAAAAAAATTATGTGATAATCGAAAAGAACAATCATTATCATTAATTAATATATCATATACAATGATTCTTATTTTTTTACTTTACAAAAAATGTTTAAATTAAACTTGATTAAGGCTAGCTAGGCTGGACCCCATTGTAGCAGCTAAGGGTTAAATTACTCATCATGCTTTAAGGAGGAACAGGGAACGGAGAGGAACGGGGATTTCGTTAGAGCGAGTAAGCAGTGGAGAGGTGAAGCACGACGGAGTACTGTATCAGGTGTATACAATGGGGGAATTAGTGAGCATGTGCGCTCTATTCTCCGTAGGCTAGCTTACAAGCAACTTGACACTGGTGACTGGAGGAAACTTGCCCTCCACTGGGCATTTACTCATGATCACATACATGCCATTGAACAGCAATATACCGGTGAGCAAATGGCCTCGTTATCCTTAAGCCCTTTGATGGCATGATTTCGTGAGTGGCACGATTTACGACTGACAATTTTTCCCCCCCTCATTTCGCTCCTCATTCAAGGGTCCTCAAGCTACAAAGAGCATGGCTATAGGATGCTCATGATATGGGCCTCAGGATTAAGTCCGGAACTTCAATTGAACAGAGAATTACACGAAGCACTCTTGGCAATTGACAAGAAAAACGTCGCTGGTAATTTGCAGATCCTTTTTTTTTCCAAATAATTATTTCTTGTGCTCCTGTTTTTTTTTTGCTAAAACATTAACACTAAGAAGAATCTCAACACTCTCTTCCTGATTTGCTAATTACAGACAAAGTACGAAAACATCTGGAGCACGAGGACGATGAGAAAAGTGATAAACAAAGTTGCCACAGGTGCACAGTCACGTGAATCCCTCCATCGAGACTGACCAACTATCAATTTTTTTACAATTCCATCTAGGCTTTATGCTAATTTCATAATAGAATGTGTAAAAGAAAACGCTTATAGAAAATCTAATGAAAGTGAAAAAAAAATGTACATATCTGGTAAATGTGATAAATAAATTAAAGTAAATTAATTGAGACAATCTTCATGTTATTAAAAATGTGAATATTTATTTATCCGTACTATTATCTTTTTACTTCTCGCACATCCAATTCCTATAAAATACACATCCCTCTACTCTCGTATAACAAAAATAGGGATAATAAGGTCAACTGTTTTAGTGAGCATACGCTCGTGTTCACTTGGGAATGAGAAACATTTGGGATATGCCAAGTAAAATTAATCTTTCACGTAGTAATAGCAAATGTTTACGTTATAATTAATCCCTCGTTCAATCCAATTTTAATGTCGTATTCGTCGTGTCTAACGAGCTTTTAATACAGAATAATATATTATTAATTGCGTCCGTAATTTTAGCAATGTCCAAGGAACAAAATCGCGTATTTAATTATTCGGATAGAGCTGATTTTGTTTTTATTCTCAATTTCTTAGCAATATTTCATATCGCAATTTTTGTATACATCTTTTTTGTAGAAGGTACTTCCCTTCAAAGAAATGTCCCGTTTTTATAATCAGATTTTCATCACAACTGAAACGAAATTGTAGGGGAAAACAGGGGACATTGATTTCTCCACTTTTATCGCTAAGTTTACCGGCTGCGCGATAATGGGAAATTTTTTTTATCATTACGTATTTATAGTTATTAGCACACACTTTTTAAATCGTTCGAAATAAATAAATTTCAATTTCCTGTCTACCTTTTTTTGGATATTTAATTCTATTGAGGCAGCTTGATTATTTAATAAGAATTCGGATTCCATTCGTTTGCATGTTAACCACTTGTTTATAAAAAAAATATATTCCTACAAGTGTTATTAGAAAATTCTCCGTGCTGTTAGAATGCATTCTTCAATACAAAGCGGCGATATTTTGAAAGATAAAGTCGAATTCTTACCAAAAATGTAAGCATCATGGCCTCTAACAGTTCATTTACCATTGCAGCCAAAATGCAAATTCAATTTTTGTCCCTAATAATTCTCCAAGGCATAAATACTGGATGTTCCAATAAGAGTTTTGTGTCCCAAAAGAATTCAATTAGCTTCACTAATAAAGTACATACACCCTTAACTACATACAATTCATACTGAGAAAAAAATTACATATTCGCAGAAATATGCATTGACTTGAGAGAAGTATTGATTTTCAGACCAAGAATTGATTACTTTGCATATAATTTTGGACTGACAGGAGGCCGTGAAAAAAAGGCGGGAAAGTCTTGGCTTCCTAAATTCTACGTCAAATAGCACGTAAAAACATGAAAACAACTTCAATAAAATTATTCATTTCATGTTTATGGAATGCGATGCGTTGGAAGTAGTCTGAGGAAGGTGAATAATTGGAAAAACAAGGTAAAGATACGAGGTGATTGCGCGCTCTGGGCGCCGCCATGTTGATCTGATACTCAATATGGCGGCGTCCGCAGCTATCGCCTAAGTCTCATTTTAACACTTTTTTTTTTACTGTTTATCCTTTTTGAACCAATTTTGTCTTTTTTTTCTAGTTTTGAATTATGCAAAGCACAACTTGAATTTTGAATTATGCAAGATATCCGTCATATTTTTTTTTAATTCAGGGAGACAAGTGCTTTTTCATTTTGCTATTATTAAATGTATGATCAATCATTATTACGAATTAGATTATTCAATTTCTGAGTATTTTCTCATATCATTTGGGGAGTCTTTCAATCGAAATCGTGAGATTCCGAAATTTCGGAAACAGAATTCGAACTCGAATATGTGGACCAATTAGAGAGCTAGAGAGCTCATTAAAAGGTCATATTTCATATTTCCTCACGTACTTTTAGATGAAGAAAAATAAAAAACGCTCCAAAAATTTGGAGGCCCACTTTCTTATACGAAATTGGTGGAATCGCTCATATACGCACATATCAATTTGCTCTTTTCATAAATACTTCTCTGAAGTAAAAGAATATTTTTCCCCCCAGTACAGTAATAAATTGCTGAGTGAATTTGTTTCGCGGACAGTGCAAGAAATGAATGAAAAATGGAAAAATGTAGGAGCGAATGGAAGTGATAGCTAGGACAAATCAGCTTACGTTATGTGGTAATACCTGGCTGTGTCAACAGATTAATTTAACAGTTTGAATTATTAATTTGTTCGCGAGTGCGGAGATCTTCAAGATCCCTATTGAGCGCGTTTGTTCTAGTTTTATTTGTCTCCTTCAAAAGGTCTAGAAATGTTTTTTTTCTCTTTAATGTTTGTTCGTTCACGTTATTCCTAAACGGAACTTTAGCGATTGTAGGGATGGTACTTGCTCGCATTATTCGATGACGTAGAGTAACCCCGTTGGGGCCCCCCACCATAGTTGTTATTGGTCGTTGAATTCTCTGGAACTATGGGAATGATGGTGTTCGCTGATCCATAACGCTGGCTTCCTGGTAGAACCGTATAAAATAATCGTAACACTTAATCTATTGATAAGTACGTGATGTAATTATTTAGGACGTAATTGCTGTTTTGAAAGATTTCCTGAATTTTTGTAACAATTTTGATTCTGAGATTCTCTCTTAGAGTCCAAGATTTTATCAGGTTATTTCAATAATTTTCTACAGTACTTGGACTTCCGAAAAGTTTCAAAGTATCTTATCAATCACTGGAAAATTATAGAAACTACATTTCGATGTTTCGCACGGAAATAACATAAGAAAATACCATAAAAAAATATTATAACTTAAAGGAAGACAAACATCTGCAATTTCAATTTAGTTCTCAATTGAAAACTAACTTCGTTTATGGCTATGAAAATGAAATTACGATTCGCGATTACATCCTAAACCTAGAAATTGAAATATCATATTCGCTAGCATTGAACACAGAGGTGGTTAATTTTCAATCATTTAATTTGTCCACTCCTATAATATTCAGTGAATTATTATATGTATAATTTAATCGATCAATAAAATATGAATAATCATAATATTAATTTCTTCTTAATTTTAAATTGTCCGAATTTAAAGTTTCTCTTAATTTTTTTTTTTTTCATCACTCTTGCCTCTCTAAACTCACGCTTCTTAAATTCAAAGGGGGAGAAATAAACATTCAAAGTTATGTCTACAAAATAATAAATTCTAAAAAAAAGCGAATTTTTCACGTTCAACAGTCAAAAACGTAAAGCTTGTGCCGCTTGTTATTTTTTTTTCTCTCCAACACTCGTCATGATGGGAAAAAAAATCTCACACTTGTTTCGCCCTTTTGTGCAGTCGTTAAAGCTCTTTTTATGTTTGGACCTAGTGTTTCTCACCCCTCTTTTTTTTACTGTTTATTGTTTGTTTCTTGTTTTTTTTTCGTTTTTTCTATTTCAAATTCACGTGCCCTCTGTTTTCAACGCCTAGCGTCTATACGGATGGTAATTGGAGTGATGGGACAGGGAAAAACGCTGGGGACCAGGTGCATCTCCATTTGATATGAGTGTCAGGCTTCCATTGTCGGTTTTGAATTTAGCAGGATGAATGGGAACTGAAAGGAGGAATAGAGGGAGTAATAGGAGTGAGGATTAATGGAATTCTACTCTGATATTAATTAACCCTTCGTTACTCGCGTATACGCCAGGGTTAAGCAGTAACACCACTGTAAAATTATAGAAAAATTATCTTGTGTAAAGTCAGGCAGTGTTTTGTACCATTTTAAAAAATACTTGTGCCTAAATTTGTTGACTCAAGACTTAATCACATGCTTATTAGCTACCCATAGAAGTATTAGTGTAATTATTTTCCCTATTAAATCTACAGTGGAGTTACTCCTGACATTAACTAATCTACTTACATATGAATTAATCAGTTCTAGAAAATTGCAGTTAGAAACTGGTTAGGGAAGTATAAAACACTGCACTCTCATTAATTTTCCCTTGATTCTCAGCAAATAATTATTTTAAAAGAGACAAATGTGGACCACCTCGATGGCCTTTTTAGCCCGTTCAAAAAGAATATTTGACAAAAGAAAACAATGCGTTGATAAAAAACAAACTCATTTTTTTGCTTTTTCTTTTGTAGCGAAATAATGACATGTATGAATTTTGAGTGGATTCCATGTCGGAAAAACGGAAGTGACAAAAAGAAAGTAGAAGGTTCACATTCGGTGTTTTTTCCCCCCAAAATTTACGTAAATTACGTAAATTGACCACTGTTCAAGTTATGCAATGTTGCTGTATTGTTCAATCGCAACCCTTTTTTCGCTTTTGTACTTTTATTCATAGGCGTTCCAAAATTTGCCTCAAATTATTTAATCAAATTTTCTAAAAAAAAAATTGAAAAAATCATATAAAGCCAAAACGTTTCCCAACTTCAAAATCTTCCCAAATGTCAAGAACCATAACAAAAATAGGAAGACTTCGAATTTTGGAAATTTGTTTCCAAGGATTTTTCACAATCTAAATTTTTTTCAATTTCATTTGTTTTTTGTTTTCTATACTTTCGAAATTTTTAGAATTTTCTGTTTCAAATTTTGTGTTTCAAATTCTCAAAAAAATTCCTAACTCCTGAAACTTTCGAGAATTTTAATGATTTTGAAAAGTTTAAAGATGTGAAAAGCTGTAAAAAAAATTAATAAATCTGAATATTTAGAAAATTCAATTTTTTTCAGACATCAGTCAATTGTAGTTAATTTCGTCCCACCCTCCCCTATGAACTACTAACAACTTGATCTCTACCGTTGAACTGAAGATAAACTCGACGTCCAATTCTGAAATCCTCAAAATTGACTCCCTCACTTTACTTATGACGATTCATTCAGTGGTCAATTGATTAGTTTGATAATTGCCAATAACAACAAATAACTAATTACGAACGCCCCAAATTATTTCATTTTTTTCCAATAATTAATAAAACGTTGAGAAGCTGTGCAGTGTTTTAAAGCTATGAAAGAAGGGATTAATCAACTAAATTAAACTGCAATTAGAATAACAAAAATTGATGGGATATTAATCGACTCTTAATGGATTAACTTAATTAAGGATTGAAGGAGGCCAATCTGTGGTGGGCTAACAAATGGCAATGACTCCAATTATTATTTTCTTTCATTTTATATTTTACTCAATATTTCACCTGTTGTTTTACTATTCAATAATTAATCGTAAGCTACTTATATCAGTATGCACTTTACGAATAGTGATTCAGGTTTTGTCTTCTATGTTATTATTACAGCTAATAATATTCATATTCAACTTATCACCTTTACATTGTTATATACCAATTATTATATCGTCAATATGATTATAGATAGTGTCTTAAGTATCAATTAATCAATTAATCCACTAGAAACACCGTTAAGTTGTTATCAATATAATATATCTGTGTATATTTATTCACTTAGTTACTTTTTCTGTTTCATGGTATCAATAGTTGTAGGTAGTATTTAATAGTAGTAGGTAGTATAGGTTTTTTTTATTAATATTTAATGAAGTGCCAGTAGTTGGAAAATTACTGGTTAGTGTCATTAGAAGTAGGGGGAGATAGCATTAATTTCATTTATCAATGGAATTGAAACCAGAAATAAATACTTGGTAAGAAGGCAGGGTATAAAACTTTTTTTAGGAAATTTTGCCTCATGATGTTTTTTATCATGATTGTCCATCGATAAGGTCAAACAACTATTGTAAAGAAAATTACCACACTAAAATTGTAATGGTGTGAGTTAAGGGTAATCTAAAGTGCATAAATACTGTTTTCACGCATTCCAAATTATGAAGTGATTGACATGCGCAGTAGCCGCCATTTTGATTCTATGTCAAAATGGCAGCGCTATCGGCTGTCGCCCACCTCATATGTTCGAACAATTGAAAAAAAATCCCTACTTGTCAGATTACCCTCATTTTTGTTCATCACATTCTGTGACGGTGAATCTTTTTTTAGAAATTTTTTTAACCTTATCAATGGTGATGAATCGACGAAGAGGCATCGAGTCAAAATGTTCGTTTTGTATGTGTGGTTAGGCAACATTCAAGTAAAAATTCCAATGTAAATCATTATTAGGTCCGAATGATTATTTGTAAAAATCCACACTATTACGCCCTCTATAGCATGTTTATGGATAACCTTAAGCTTCATATTTTTGAAGTAGTCTTCCATTCTCGAACCAGTTTCCACAACCATATTAAACAGGACACAACAATTTAGATTTTTCGGAATATCTTTTCCATCTTACAGGAATTTAATTGGAAGCTGACTTGCATAACAATGTTGTATAACCAATTAGAAAAATTTACCATCATCCTGCCTCCATAACAACCAAATTGGAATCAAATGTTAGTGTTTTTGGGGTATATAAAAAAATCCCCCCACCCTCCCCTTTAACTGTCATTTCTCTCGTTTTCAATGCAAATTTCGATAGCAATCATTGGCTTTTATATGGAATTACAAAAAAAATTGCCACTTTTTCCATTTGGAAATACTGCCGCCGATGATGATACCTTCATTATCAAGTTTCCCCCTTTCAGTTCTTAAACTAACGAATTATCTTATGATTTCATTATAGGTTACTTGTTGTTATGTTCTTTGTTGTACTTCCTATGCACTATTCTTGATAATAACGTAGTCAATACTCTCTTTGTTTTATTCTTATTTAGACTTTACGAGCCATCGGCTTAATAATCCATTTTGTTTAGTTTCTTCAGTGTTTTCTTTACTTCTATTTCTCATAATCAAATTTATGTTAAGATTCGAAGTTCCATTATGTTTTTTTTCCATTGCTTCGCATTAATCCTTCGTTTTATCGGTAGAAAAATTATTGAAATACTCAACAGCTGACTTAAACAAATTTTCCCCCATAAATACCTTTCTAATATTTTCAGTTACACATTACCCACAATCATTCCCTCGTATTTTTATTCTTGGCTTGGTTTCTTTCCCTTATGAACAAATTAATTTACAACGACTAAACCACGACTTAGATAAATCCATATTTCCTTGAGTTTACTTTTTTCCCCCATTTAAGAATTACTGATTAATTATGATTCTCACAAGGAACACAATGATTGGCATTTGTCGGCATTTATGTTTTTTTTTATTTTTCGTTTAAAAAATATTACTTTGTTTACTTTATTTTTACCACGTTCTAATCCCTTAATACTCCTACTTAACTGCCTTATGTCGAGGATTTTGTGTTCTATTTTGCTTTCATTTTATTTTCACCGTTAAAAGTTAGTACTGAAATTACTTAATAATTGATAGATTAATCAATGACCGTCAACTTGATATTATTGCCTTTTAATTCTACATCTGTTTTTTTTTTGTTTAACTTTACTTCTCTCCTTCTCATATGCCTCACTTCACCTTATTAAATCACTCCTGTTAACAAGGAACACTATATAATTCTGTGCTTACGTTTTAATTAAAACCGAGACAATTTATTTAGATCCTTTCTTTTACCAATCGTAAATTCTGTATTAAGGTACTTCATCTGCAATAGATGAGTAATTTATAATACATTTGTACAAAAACTTATCATTTTTTAATCAATAATTTATCGATTCAACTATAACGCTGTTTTCAATTTTTTCATTTTTTCTTTTGTTTTTTGTTTTCAAAAAATCATTCGCCTTTCATTTAGTCCATCAGTCACGCACTTTTCACTTCATCATCAATTTTTCTATGTTTTTCTTTCTCCATTGAATGGAAATAAATTCAACACGCAAGAAAATGCCGAGCAATTGAGGATACGCTGAGAGAAGATAAAGAAAAAAAATCGATTGATCCTAAGGAACAAAAAATTTCTCACAAAAAACTTCATTAGCCAATCATAACGGATCACAAACTTGGCCACTTATATTCCTAGCCTTAGGCAGAGGTAACAATTGTCTATTTGTTCATTCTTAATAAACTCTAGACCGCTTACTTGTTTTTTTTCTGTTTCATGCATTTAAAATATCCTTCAAGTTCATTAATAGTAAATAATCAACGTGAGCTAATCAATAGTCCTCCTATTGTTCGAATGTTATGTTTTGTTGTTTTTTTCTTCTTTAATTACAAAAACGTTTAAAATTACTCGAATTAGACAAAGTAAGTTAACTAGGGTCATCCGACTTATTTAGTGGCAAAAATGGTTAACATGGGTAATGCGAGATAATCGTAAGTAAAATTACATATTGATCCTCTTCCTAATAGTCAGATTGTAATAATTAATGGTAATTGCAGCAGTAGTTTGACACGTCTTGTTTCATATTTCTTCTCCTATATGACTGTATTTTTTTTCATCTCACTTTTTTTTTGTTTATTCTAAAAATCCCCAGAGTACAACGGCAATATTTCCAAGGACAATGTAGGCAGACTTGAGAGAACGACCAAGGGGTTTTAAAATCCTATACTCAAACAGTCCACTCGTCAGTTTCTGTCCCATTAATTGTTCAGTCGTCTGTCACAGTAGAAAAAAAACCACATCTTTAAACTCTAAACAGTTCAGACTCGAGTTGATAGAACATCTGGTTTACGTGTAATTTTCCCTCTCTTGTAGAAAATAATGCAAACTCTTAGCCAAATGATTTTGGCATTATCAATACAAGTTATGATTTAATCTATCAATACGTACGGCTTATATTATAGTCATATTTACCCATAGCTTACATCTTAAATGCAACTGTTGCAACCTATCTTAAGTATTTTTTTTTCGTTTCCCTCTTCTTTAATTCAACGGAGCATCAATGACACTTTTAAAATTGCTTTTAAACACACGAACGACTACTTTGAGGTTACATACTTCATTTTTGTTTTGTTAAATTTTCTTCATCAATCTCTTCAACATGCGTAACAATGATCTAATAAGTTTCATCATTTAATCATCTTTCTTTTTTCGTTAAAACATAATTCCTAGGTTCTTAAATCCGACATTAATCATTATCAATTAAGGCTTGGGTTTTTTTTTTAACTCTTTTGCGTTCATCTACTTCACACAATAATTCTATCTTAACCCAGGACCAGCGTGAGCCGTTGGCTATTTGTCCCTTCTACTAGTCTTTCTTGCTTCTTTTTTCTCATATTTAATTCCTATGATTACTTATGATTTTGTTAAATATCGTAGAAGGGTCCCGGTATGACTTAATTGAAATGTTGATAATTGTTGCACGTGAAACAGGTAGGAACGCAATTTTATTTCTAGGTTAAATTTCTAATGTACTAAACTGCAAAATTATATATATTTTTGTTTTAACATTGTCTTTAAATTTTTAATCTTAACTCGAACAGTCACAGCTATCGCGAAATAATTTGATAAAACAAATAATTGATCAATGACTTGGAAACACGCTGAGGTACAATAGTGAGCGATTTTTTTTTATCTTTACATGATTTCCAAACAATCCTCCATAATTGGTAAATTGTTTTTATCACTTCATTCACTCTTTTACTTTTCTCTCTCTCTCTCTCTCTCTCTCTTTCTTTTTCTCTCTATCTTTCTCTCGCTCACTCCTTATCTAAAACGCTCTTAAATGTATTCACACTTGTTTCTGATAATCCTAATTTTCTTTCAAAAAACTTGATTACTCCATTTTATTGGCTTCACTTTAATTCCAGTTAATTAATTAATGAAAAATTAAATTACGCCAGTTCTGTTCCACCGGCACTGACAATTATGAGGTATATTATTCGAAAAATGCTTATAAATAATGAACATAAGAGGAGATAGTTCAGGACGTTTTCCACCCCATTATTCATTATTTATTTATATTCTACGTTTCTAAATTTTTCAGTAGAACTATCGAAGAGCAGTCATGACGCCTGTGGACATGAATAATTATGAAAATTTTACAAAAATAAAAAATTAATCACCAATTACTCATAATCCCACACTAGTCCTTACTTATTATTTATAATTAACAACATAACAGTTAGTGTCACGATAGCTGCAACAAGCCGAGTGTTTTTTTTTCCTTCTGTTGCGGTGAAAATTACTTTATTTATCATTAAATATATTCTTTTACTTTTTTGATTATATCCATTATTAATTAATCTATTCCTTCGACAATTAATAGTTGGCTTCGTTCTCACCTGCTCACGTGGTCCAATAAACTGCCTTTACACGACTATACAATGAAAAAGTATAGGGCACTTTAGGGTAAATATGACGATAATAACATTTAGTGATCAATTGTTTACTTATCAAACCGCGCTTCATGAATTACTTGATATAATTGAGGAGTATAACCGTTATAAACGTAATCATTAATTGTTATCAATAAATTGATTTACTCAGTTCATTGGAGGTTGTTTGTTAATTTGTTTGTTTTTTTTTACGTTTAATTAATGATACTAAGGCGCTGGAACGAGTCACGTAATACCTTAATCGACATTCAATCTGTTATTCTATAATTCCAGCAGTCGTTGTTGGTAATAATGTGACAGCTAACAGCGATTAATAGCAAATTGCTTCATTCAGTTTTGAAAGTATGAATTTTTCGTTCTTTAAATCTTTAGCATATTTAAAATCTACAAAAAAAAAATTTCTGTCACCACACACATGCACATTGCAATGTCAGAGCTATTTATGCATATTGTATATACATATATATTGTTTCTCTGTAAGCATCACTCATCATTAAATGTCAAATGATTTTTCCATGTAGAAAATTCACCCCAATATTGTGATTTTAACGTGTATGTGCTGTAATTTGTTTTGCATCCGACAATTTTTTACCCCACTGGAAATATAATTTTAAAAATCAAAATATTCACAATTTTTCCCCCGTTCTATCATGCCTCATTTCTTTCACTCTTGCATGCACAAGTGCTCCTGCATTGTCTTGTCGAATTTACTTCTTACGAAATTTTCAATGTCAAAATTAAATTCCCACCACCCTTATAATAACGCGACACAAATAAAGATACAGATGATCATTGTGTGTGGCAGGAATATTGTTTCTACTATGAATTGATGGAGAAGCCTCGAGAAAAAAATATTGAATTTTAAGAAAAATTTGGATCCATTAATTCTCCGTCAGAGAGAAATGCTTCAAAAAAATGTTCATTCTACAGCAACAGGATAAAAAAAGTTTAGGGATATTGGAGCAAAATAAACTTTTGAAAAAGGCGTTGAAAGTTACGAAGTGACGGGTCTGCGCGACGCCATTTTGCCTCCCTCCTCTTCTTTGACAAAATGGCGGCATTCTGATTAGTCAAACTTCTTTGAACCTCTTTAGAACTATTTATTTTGTTCAAGGAGCTCTCAACCTCTTTCATCCCATGACTATCAATAGAACTTTTTTGTTATTTCGCATATTTGTTAGATTCATTTGGTTAGGAGTTTTTCTCGAGCTATCGAGTTTTCCTCGATATTTTTTAACGGCTTCTTAATCATCAGTAAATATTGGTTTAGGCAGCTACAGATATAAATTACTAGATTAAAATAATGTCGGAAAAGCGCTGAAATGTTTAATACCCAATTCAGATTGCTTGTTCAATGATAGAATTGAAAAAAAACAACATATTATTTGTTTCAATCAACGCAAAAACTCGCACTTTTTAGATAATAATTTTTTACCACGATATTTATTTTCAACCTTATCATTGAATAAACGATGAATATTGACGGGAAAAAAATTGTAACTTTTTGGAGATTATTTCCTTCTTGCCTCAAGAGGCCATGTGATCAGAGTAGAAAATTGTAACCCAATTATTTTCTGGCTCGAACAAAAATTTGAAGAAATACAAATTCTTAGTTTGTATAACATACTTATTCAAAGCATAAAAATTTATATTTATCAACATATTCATGAAACCGTAGAAAATAATGATAAATAATGTAACTTCTGATAATAACCTATCCATCTAGTAAACTATCAATAGCGCCCCACTATCAATAATTCAGAAATTAGGAAATTTCGGGGATACTTTTTCCTTACCACACACGTAATCCAATTTAAAAATTAGTATAATAAGCAGTTGGGTCAATTAGTATCAATAACTATAGTTCAGTTTTTTTTTCGTGAGTGTCTGTGTATATTATATTCACCATTCATTATCATATTTTTAATAATGTGTATATAATGTCATAATCGACAATAATTTTATGTTGTTGGTTTGTTTAATCGTTAACATCTACTTTAATTATTATTACCATGATCATTAATTCATTGTTCATCATGAAAATTCATTTTAAAACACATTTTCCCTTAACCCTTCCTTCCTCTATCTTTTTATCCATTCCTGTTTTATTGTTTATTCTTAGTTTCAAAATTCTTGTTTTCCTTTACTTTTCTTTTCTTCACTTCATAATTCATCTCACTCCATACATATCTCGTTCATGTTTTTTGTTTTTCTTTTATTTTTCAATTTTTTTTTTTTCATCATAATTTTCAATTTTTTTTCAGAGATAATGCGTTGGCGGATTGTACGTAGTTACCAAAACGTATGAGGATAGAACACTCGATTTGAGATTTATGATTCCACCTGATTTCATTTGCTTTTTTTTCTATTAATAGAGTTACATTACGTATAATCAGTCCATTCATTATTTAAAGAAGGAAATATTATTTATGAAAATAAACCAGAGGCAATTTATTTGCCTTTAATTCAAGGGGGGAGGGGAGGCTGCTCAATAGAATCAGAATGTTCTCAAATCCTCGTTTAGGTAATTGCGTAATATTGTTTATTCATTGACTGGGAAAAACAAAATAATAAAAAAAAAAAAAAAAGTTGCGCATAAAATTAATGGGCTAACGAGCGAGCGTAAAGGACTTGTATAAAGTTTCAACAATCATATTTACCCCATAAAACTTCATGAGTCGATCTTGTCTCATAATTTTCTCTTTAAATTCCTTTTAATTCATATTTTCATATTCTTATTTTGCAATGATTTAATTTTAAAAATTTACATTCTACAATTTGTAAAGCTCACTGGGGTGTGGGGAGAGGCACAATCTTACCAATACAAAGCTAAACGTTACAAGTATACGAGGTCATTCATTACAGTAATTAATTTCTTTTATTTATCATTAGGTTTTTTTTTTGGTTATCTTTACCGACGTAACGTTTATTACCTTACCACTCACTAAATCGTGAAAGTGTTTTTTCTATTAATTCCTCAGTTTTTTCATGTTCATTTGTTGACTCGTGGACATCACAGGTGTATTTTATTTTTGGATTTTTAAATGAACATTGCGATCGCAGCCCTTGATGAGGAAAACTAAAATCTGAACATCTGCTATATCCACGAGTCACATCATTTATCCATAAAACTCGTCCTCCCCAAAAACATCTGATTCTCGTACTATTTATTTTGCAGGCGAAGAGCCCTTACGTTGTTTGAAAAAAGAAAACCCTACCTATTCGCGGCAGTGTTACACGTTAATTATCCCTCTGAACAATTTACCCCCACAAATGTGCGTATCAGCAGTCGTTAATTCGTTACATTGGTATGTAAATTTTGTGGGTTAATGTAATTGTATTTATTGGCTGTTATATTTCCATATTAGCATATTCATCGACAATATCAATCTACCTGTACATCATTCGTTAATTTGCGGTCGCTTAATAGCTCTACAATAATTTAGAATTGAAATGTAAATTTGTTGTTCTCCTGTAATTGGTGTTCATCTCATTGTTATTTTAATTTAATGATTATTTTGTGGTTAATTAATGGACATAATGCTTCAGGGAGGTGAGCAAAGACAGTGATATTAATTAATATAATTGCTAATTCGATAGAATTGCGCAAAAACAACAAATTATAGTTAAAGGGTAAGGTAAAAAACATGATAAAGATTGTAGGCAAATGAAAAAAAAAATTACACACTGGGTAATGAATATACGATGACGTTAACTCTGGTTTTTGTTGAAGAAAAGAACATAGTAAATTAATTAAAATGAAAAAAAACGGGGGCATTAAACATAGCGTTTAGTTAATATAACCAGTCTTGAGTGAATTGGGTGGACGTTTTTGGCGTAACCTCCCTAAAAATTTAATATATTAAACTTCTCCATTAAAACATTAACTTTACTTAAATGTCAAGATTTTCTTCACTAAATTTTACTTGTGGCTCATCTTTATTTTTCATTCTTTTAACTCATTTTGATTTCACCTAATTCATTACATATGTATTTATGAATGTACCAACTAATTAAGTTACAATGGAAAAATATAGTTAAAACCAACAACGAACTAACTTAAGCTGCATTCACACGGTATTTTGTTCTTTTTCTTCTCATTAAATTTAATTTTACTGGTTTATCTCCTTTTTTTTCTTAAAGCCATGACAACTTTAATATGCGTTTTACCATAGTAACCCTTACATTAAAAATGTACGGTTTTGCAATTACGAATTAGTCAACGAGAGGGAACCAACCATTTTGATGTGGGTGGAAGGGGGTGGGGTGAAAAAAAAATAAGATAAATACAAAATCTTAAGGATTGGTATTTGAAATGTCATTAAAAAGAAACAGAAAGAAACAGATGTACCTTAGAAAATTATTTAAAAAATTATTCAACAGCCCTGAGAGTGTTCAACGATTTCTACGTGAATTAAAAAGAGAAGAAAATTGAAAATGTCCCCTCCTATTTCTCTATCTATCAAGTCTGTTCTTCATATTCCAATATTTAAAAAAAATGTAATAATAATTAAATTACCATACTTGCAATTTACAATTAGTTAAAATTCAATGAATAAATTTGTCTTTCTAAACAGTTGATTTTGTATGCATAATAATCAATGTGCTTTAAAATTTCGTATAAAATTGAAATGAAAAATGAAATGGTATTTACAAATTTATAGGTAATTAAAAAACAGATGGTTTACTATCGTCAAATATCACTCTCCCCTATATCAATTAATTTAATTGCCACCCCAATGAGACACGCTCATAGAATTAATGTAATTTATTAATCTGTCGATCTAACGTATCTTCGTATTGTCGAATGGTATTTGCAAAGAAAAAATCATGCATTCAATTTTTTTTTAAATTTTAAGTCATAATTTTATTTTGACTATCGCGATAATCATCGATAGGTTAAAACAAAAATTTCGTCAATTACGTTGGGTGCGTCTGTGAGTTGTATGTTTGTCTTTAAATGTTCATGGGTAAGAGTTAGGACACCGTATGGTTAATTACTCGCAGTCAATGTGTAGCACTAGATGTATACACTTCTTGAATCGTTTGCAGTTAATTAGTTTTTCCACTTTGTTTAGTTTGCTTTTTCCTATATACATGACAAGGATTGGATGGGCAGCTTTAGATAACAAAAAAAACAACATGATTCCCTCTGATTTACTTCAGCCCCTTGTAGTCTAAGCGAGATAGTTATCTTGTATGGGTGCCCAAATAAATTATAATGGATCAGATATACATCAACCGCGAAAAATGCACGGAATGCAAAAATTAATTCGTTTCTTGAGATTTTTGCCCGAATCCATTTTTAACCAATTGCAAATTGTTCATTAACAAGTCTCACAGTGGTCAATTGTCCCCAAATAGTTGAAGTGGCAAAAAAAGCGCAAAATAACTAAGCATAATCCATCTCGTCAACAGCCAACGGCTGCAGCGCTACACCATTCCTGCGCGCGCAGCCTATCCTTACTACCGCGATGCGCTGAGATTTTGAATTTCAACTGATGAAACGTAGTTTAAACTTCAAATATTCCATTCATAGTTTCACAATAGTTGATCATTTCATTAGAATAGAGTTCCGAAAGATCATTAAATTATGAATTGATCGTTTGAAGTTTATTTGCACCATTGATTACAATTCAAACCTTCTGCGCAGCGCGGTAATATGAATGGGATGCGCGCGCAGGAATGATATGGCGCTACAGTCGTCAGCTTTTGACAGAAGGTTATGCATAATTTGTCAATTTTGTGATTGTTATTCAACTCAATTACAATATTTTTGGCATTAACCACAACGAAATTGACTGTTTTCAATTAATTAAAAAGAGACCGTGGGGAAAATCACAACGGAAGGAAACTCATCTTCTGTGGTCACCGCATGTGGCTGCATCGTATATTTTTTCCACTGACCGATTTTTTTGAACCACCCAAAGTCTAATATGACTACACTATTGTATTGTTCCCCTCACTCATTAATTAACGTATCTTGGATTACGAATAATTTCTCTCTTAATTCTTCTTAAAGTCACGTCTTTTATTTAGATTTTTTCCCCTGCTCTTTCATTTCTTTAAATCGACTTTAACCTTTTATTTATCTGAATAATCAACAACGCGTTTCACTTGTTTATTTATAGTTTTAACTCATATTATGTCTGTAAAATTGTGATTTTCCGTCAATTAATGTAGCTTTTTAAGATGTAAATGTATAATTCTTGAGTTTCTTGGTAATAATCCACGCTATCTGCATCACGTACCCGACGTTTTTCTACACTTTTGCTTCTCCATCATTTTTATTAATTTCCTTAGCACGAAAGACAAAGGTTATTTGATTGAGCTCCCTTTGTGTCCTTAATTATTCGTTAATTGTACGATGTCTTGTTCCCAAAATTGTAGTGTTTTCTTTTAAGTTATTACCCAATATCGAGCCGCGCTACATCACGTTACACACGACGACCTCAATAAATCCACCAAATTAATAAAAATGAATAGAAAAAGAGGAGAATATAAGCAAAATGAGAGAAATGATTGCTGCGATCGCTAGTACAATTAGATGTTCAGATTTCTCTCATTTTGCCAAATATTTTCACTCACCATTTGAAAATTAATCACGGTGAAATTTGAAAAATGTCAAAGATTGTAAGCCACTCATACGACGCTAAATATTTTGAGAAGTCGATTATTTCACATACTAAGAATTCAAGAGAAACATATAAGACTTTTTCTCTAAATTGGATTTCCGAGAAATAAGTTTATTGTGATTTTTCTCGAAAATCTTTTGGTATTGAGATAATCGCGTTTTTTAGTTGCCTCACAGACGCAAAATTGAGAGCCATATTAAACAAAATCTGCAAAAAAGTACCAGATAAATTACGCGGAGTAATCTTTGATCATTATGAGGTCCAAAAAGATCCTCGATTGAAAAAAAAGGTTCAAATTGACTAAACGCAAAAATGATCTTTCTTGACAATTTTGGCCTATTTCACCCCTAATGAGTCAAAAACTTTTAAAGGTAACTAAAGTGCTACTTTTTGTCGATTTCATTCACGTTAGCTCAGAGAATGGCATCAACAACCCTGGTAAAAAATCTCAAATTTCATCGTAGCCCCCCCTCCCTCCCCCCCCCCCCCTGAAATGAATGAAAAAGAGAAAGAGAATGGTCACTCTACGTACGGTAAAGAAAGTCATAACGCGGCCCAGCAGTAATTCTTTTAAGCATTTTAAATGGAGAGCCGCCGTTTTTAGAAATACATTCATTTATAGGTTCTATGGTAAACCCTACAGAGTAAATATAATTAAGCCATATATTTAATCAGGTAGACTTTTCAGATTTGTGCCCCCCTTACCCCCCCAAATTACACCCCCCCCAACCTTAATTAAATTTCATCTGTATTGTTGAAACGCATCATTGTTTGTCATATAACCCGCCCTCGAGACATCCACACTTTCCATTATTAATTTAATTAACAATTTCTTTTCCTTATCTCAGGTGGAAATTAGTATTAATTCCCCTTACCACGAAAAATTTTAATCTCTATCAAATGATGAACTCAGTCTCGCCAGTCTAAAATTTATAGTTATTAATTAATACAGCAAAAATCTTACAGTCGTCAGTTGTTTTTATCATTAAAAAAAAGAGTTGCGCAATTACCAAAAAGTTAACTAGGATTAGTGGTTCATTTATTTATTCCATTCCATTAGAGGTTTTCATGCATTTTATTTATTACTAGGATTCATTGTTTTCCCCCAAACAATGGAGAATGTTTGTCGATGATTCTTAAACAAACGGGATACTACAAAATTATTATTTTTTTAACGATGATATGGATAGCCTGGATCCACTGGACAATTACTTGTAAACGAGATAAAAAATATAAACATTAAAAAATGATTGAAGATTGAGCCAACAAAAATCCTATAGTACAATTCGTGAGGAAGGATTTGATGCATCGCGTTGCATTTTAATTTTTGTTTTTTTGTTTTTAAGAAGCTTACATCCTATTGAGGAAATAACTAATTTAAAAAGCAGAATAAATATATTTCAAGTGGAAATTTGTTTTTTTTTCTTTAAGGATACAAATGGAAATGTACACAGTTTTAGGATCTTAAGAGCAGTGATTTAAAAAGGACATGTAGAATTATGGCCTCAATAATTGAGACACATTGAATTTAATTACAATCAAAATATTCATTAATTCTACTTTACACTTTATACTTTAAATTGGCACGGTGTGTTTTAAATTAATACAAGTTTAAATGCGTTTTAAGGGCGGTTTTAATCAATATACATAGTTCTACAGCCCATGAAAAACAATTGCTCTTAAGAGGATCGAAAACTAATTAATTTAAGATTTAAAAAAAATAAACAAAAAAAAAAGTATCTAGCCTGAAATGAGGTTAAAAGACAGTAGCCAGCTACAGCTGTCAATTATTTGTCACACAGTGTACAACGCGACAATGATTCTATTTTAAATCTTTAACCATTAATTCTATTTTTCTGTCGTTCATTTGTCTTTATTTAATTATTTAAAAATTTAATTGGACTGAAGATCAGCCAGTGTTACTTTAACTATCAGGTTGTTTTACCTAATTTAAGTTGATTTTCATTTTATTTTCTTTCATAATTTGCTTTTTTTCCTTTTCCATTACACGATACTCTAATTATAATTAATTAGTTACATAATGTAAGTGGAAGGGGTTTATGAGATGTCTCGAAGGCGCTGGCTCGCCAGATGCACCTTCAAAATTTATATTGGAACCATACGTTACTTCGTTTTGTAATAGTTTATTGGTTATTTAAAAAATTCTTTAATAATTGCATGATGTCAGTTTGTTTGTCAAAATGGCAATGAACGAGTGCACAATTTAAATCGTCAATTAATCTCAAATGTTGTAACAACAATTGGGATTATTCAGTGTCAGCTCATTCATCACCATTGATTTATTTTCAATATCTCTTTAACTATTATAGATTTTTTTTCATTATTTTAATTAAAAAAAAGAATTCCTTTACGCTCGCTTGCTTCTTTTCCGTTGAAAAAAAAACTCTAAAGTCACCCTGACCTTAATGGCTCCCATCTACCTAACACTGCTTATTTTTTTTTATTTATCCATTTCGCATCTTCCATCATTCCCAGCGCCACCTAAAGAGCCCACTTGCAGCATGGGATGTTCTATCATGATCAATGATTCTCAAATGACAAATTAAAAAAAAAAATAAAAATAAAATAATAAAATTACAAGTGTCCATTAAAATTTTATTAACTTCCCCAATATCCATTAGCCCATTGGAATAGTCACAAAAATCTCCGACATGATAGAAGACAATACGAATAAAAATTAATCTAATAAATCAGCCATTCATTAAAAAATGCGCCTTTTTGCCAGCGTCCGAGAAAATAAATTCGAGAAATGAATAATTGTAAAAAAAAAAAAAATGTTAAAGTCTGCCACGTGTGGCACGAAGAAAATACGATTAAAAAAAAAATGAAAAAAAAAACCTAAAATGGACAACCCATGCCAACAAGATGAAGCTATTTAGTGCATATATCTCAAACTCGGGCTTTTCAATTAAAATGGTCATGAGGTGGGCCACTCTTTGTAATCAAAGCCTTGCTGGCCAGGTTTTGGAGCGCTGGCAGCATACCCACCTTGGTTGCTTTCCTGATAAGAGCGTTGTGGATAATTTGTGTCAGAAAAGCCACCATACTGGCCAGTATAGCCACTATAATCAGGTGTTTTTGCTGAACTGCTGCTTGATCCTGGCGCACCAGAGCCTGTCGTTTGCCTTGAATACATATCACCTGAAACCAACCCACCAATCCAATGCTGATTTTAAAAAAAAAGGGTGGGAGGGGAAAACAACAAACCCTAATTCGAAGAGAAAAACACCTAAACAACTAGAAATAGCACAACATGTCTCAAGGAATTCAGTTGGACCCAATCGTGTTCTTTGGCGATGGTTATTACAAATTTAATTAATTTTTTTTTTGTTGGAATTGTAAAGCCTAATTTAACTAGATTGTTGAACTAGACACTAGTTACAGGCACAAGCGAACGACACAATTTCATCAATATCAAAAAGGACTTTTTTGATAGTGATGGATTATTTAATTTGCGAATTTTAGTTGACGAACGGGAATGAGGAGTACAGATATGATAGGAATTAGAATAGGAGTGCACTAACCTACTCTACATTTTCTATTTAAAATAATTTGCCCTTCGGCCACTTGAGCTAATGTATACGGATTTATTGTGTCTATTGTAATGATGGTTTGAGGACAAAATGCAATTGCTACTCAACAAAATTTAATAGCTAATTATTATTTGTTAAACTACAAATTGATATTAAACAGTGACGTAGAGTTATGAATTTTGTTTTTTAGAAAGAAAATACTATGGATGGCAAGCGTGACACAGATGTATATAAAAATCATAATATACTACGTGATTATTTTGTCGGAAAAAATTATTTTGAAGGCAGTCTTTTGAGATTGTGAGTGGACGCATTACACAAAAACCGTAAATAATTTGTTTCTTTGTTTTTGCTTTCAACGTGGCATTTCTATGTAAATCACTAGTTCTATGAGAATCATTCAATTTTTAGTCTCGAAACGCTCATGGGATATCTTTCCGCAGGAAGTCATGCCTTTTTTATTGAGTAAAATTGGCCAAGTGAGAGGAAAATGATGAAAGGGAACAAGCGGAAGTGACAGACATAGTTTCATTTGATGAATTCTTCGAAAAAAAATCATTAGTGTCTCAGTGTGATACGATGTGTAAATTTCAAAGTATTGTCAGAAAAAATGGTTCGAATATTCGAATGAGTTATACCAAGACCAATACAAAATGAGAGCGATGCAGATTTATAGATCCTTTTGATGTGTGACTTCAGAGAAAGAAAAACAGGAAATTATAGACGCTTAATAAACGAAGTTAAGAATTCCAATTACTCCAATTATTGATAACGCTCTATTCTGGAATCGATTGAACATAGGAAAACTCGTATTTAATAAAAATTGTCTTTCGCTTTAGAATAGATATTTTATGTTACATGAGCTTTTTTCCATAAATCGTATAATTGAGAAGGTGTGATGATTCAAAGTCATTAATTCGCATCACACGCTAGCACTCCAATATCCCCTCCATGGAAATTTGGGAGATATCTAGAGATTGAGTTAGTGGACAGAAATTTGGGAGAAAGCTTTTTTTGATCGAAATGAAATTATCTAGTAAAAATATGTTATAAAATTTTCTCGTAAAACCAGTCGATGAGAAGGTAATTGACTTTTTAAACAAATTTTGAACAATATTGGTCTTAAGTAGACGTCACCAGTCGGAAAGATTTTTTTCGCAATACTTCATTTTTAATAGTCTCCTACTAGCATTTTTTTCCGAAAAAGTAGACCTGCTAGAAAATGATCTGAAACTATTTTGTGAAAGAAGTTGACATATTTTCTGCGGAGGTGTGATCTTGAAGGTGGATATCATGAAAACGGTATGGGACGTTTGAATTTACTGCTGTCGCGGTATTTCATGATTTCATGAAGATGAGTGTCAAGTGTCAAATTGGTGGTGTTGCGTGAGGGTTGAGGGTGGATGGCTGGGTGGGTGTTTTCATAGTGGTTTTACAAAGTCATCACAATGATGAACACAGTGAAAACAAAAGAAGAAAAAAATGGTACTGGAGAGAAGAAATGGTAAGAAAATTAATGAGATTAAAAAAAAAAAGAGATTTTTTTTTGAGTTTGAGACTGTGAAGACTCACCCTGCGGGCCAGAGGGGTTCGAGTTGGAGTTGGGCTGCGAGGAGTTGGGCTGAGAGGGCTGGGGTGGGGGTTGGGTTCCATGTGGTGGGCCATTTTGTGGCATATTCCAGGAGTTCCAGGAACCACCCGGACCACCCCCCGCAGCCCCACCAGTGCCAGCTGTTGGCCCATAACCCCCTGAAGCGGCCGCCGCCGGCCCACCTGCGATAATTAACCAACACAAAACACACGTGTCACCGCAAACCGTAAATCTCAATTTTCTCGCGCACGTGTTTAATATTTTTGGTTTATTTCATAATTGCACTACAGCGGGTGGTAGGCAGCCTCCTTATGCACTGCTCATCTGATTATTTTTTCCAATTTCAAAATTCTTGGAATGCTTGAAAATTTGTTAATTGTCAGAACAATCAAAATTGAATAGGGGAGTGGTAAAATGATTTAAATCTGCATTTTGACAACTCTCAAAATCGGTAAAGTAGTTTAAAATTTCAGAATCTTTGATCTTTTACAATTATGCAGTTCCAGAATTTCTCGGCTTGAAAATTATTCTAAGAATTGGGAGAAAAAATTGACTCGACATATTTTTTTCCTCTCATTCCACATATTTCGAAATGCAGTGTCTTCCTAGTTTGCGAATTTTCCACGTATCCCCCTAAATTTTCTTAAACAAAATAATTCACCTCAATAGCCCACAACGCTGAATAATTCCGAATTTTAATACTACGATATTTGTCTCTAACATCGAACTCGCTCGTCCATGATGTTGTATTTTCATAGTATCTCATCTTTAAATACTTGATTCTGCTCTTTTTTTATCAGCTGGAGGAACGAGTTTGAGTGAGAAATCACAGCAAGTCGATCGCACCGGCAGAGAGAGATCGTGAGACAATTTTCGAGGTATTTGGAGAAAAAAAATAAAATAAAAAAAATTGCCAAAATTGTGAAAATGGTAAACCACGAAACCTCATCCGAGAGTGCCTGACGCCTTCAAATTTTGGTTTTAAGAAAAAATTACCAGTCATCCTACTGTATTTTCTTTCCTGATTTTGTATGAAATTGTGGCCCACCGGAGGCACAGACTGCCAAAATAATTTCACACAATTCTTCATCGAAGAATTATCTCATTTCTTTCATAATCAATGTACGACTAAACCTGTCCAAGCGGAAAGGAAGATTGGATGGGATTGGGAGTCAATGTCGTCGTAATTGTTACATTTTAAAGCTCTTATTAGAAGAAAAAAAAAACAACATTTGATATTTTTGTCGTTCGTTGCGACGGAGGCAATCGAAAAGGAAGGAGTTTGGAGGATCTACGTTAAGGGGCGACTATAGTGAGTTTTTCCAACTTTTCGGGATACTTGAATAGGTATATATGCCAACATGTAAAAACGAAGAATTTTGTATCTATTAATTATTGCCCACTTGGCCTTCATACAATCAAAAATGAAAAAAGTTTTTTTTTTAATTAACCTAAAGAACTATTTAAGCACTTTTGTTTTAAGATATTACAAAAGATATAAGCTACTTTTTTGTACGAAAGAGTTTTAAACAATGAATTAACCAAAAAAATTCAAATCTTATTTTACGCATTTTTTTGTAATAATTTCGAAATGGAATTGTTTAAACAGCAAATGGTTCTGCCTTAAGAAAAATAAATACAAAACTTCAAAATGGAATTCTTCGATTTTTTGTAGATAATTGCGTGCATTAAAAATGGAGTAAGCTAATAAGTTTTAAAAATGTTCAAACGTCTAAGGGCCAAAAAAAAAGCAATCAATACTTTATTAATTCCAATTCTAGTTTTTACATATAATTGATCGACTTTCCACATACGATAAATATTATTCAAATTTTCCACGACTTTTGGAACTCACATTAGTCTCCCCTTGAAATGAAGTTTACTCAATCTACAATAATTTTTCCCCACTAAAAAGCAAATATCAATGTTACCCCCCTCCTCTTTCACTCACGCTCTCTCCCTCCGTTGAATTCACCCAAGAAAATGTTTCTCGAAATTCAATTGAAAAAAAAATGACAAATAGAAATGATAGAGAAATATTTTCATTAGGTAAAAGCAGTCGATTTGATAATAAATCATCGGCTGGATCGACTGCCTCTGTCGCGAATGCTTATAAATACTCATGAAACAGTAAAGACTAGAGTTGTGAATATGACTGTCTATTTGTTTTATGACAAATTTATGGCATAAAACAGTTTCGATAACGTAATTTAGTTTTTTTTTTATTTGAGCTTTTCGAATTATTACGAATATGTAATGGATCTACTCTTGTCCCAATCAAATTATATGACGCAGATAAAGATTGGAAAAAATATACGGTAAGTATAAAAACGGAAAATTTCGCAGAAATTTTGAGATCTCAGATTTTTATCGTTAATATGATATAGTCATTTACGGAGCCATTCATTTTTATTTTAGACCGAGAGCGTTGAATCTCCACGTTCATACTTTTTCTTCTGACATATATATATATATATATATATATCAGGTGCATTGACATTTTTTTGTACGTAAGTCCAGTTCGCTGGAAGACGTGAAAGTATGAATTCAAAGAAATTTTGCACATTTTTGGGCTAAACATTTTTTCAATGTAAACTTCATATCGGCTACACATTTCATGTTCCGCACAATGTGACAAACTCAATTGTTTGAAAATATTGATAGTTCTGCACCAAATTATTCAAAACAATTTTTGGAAATTATATAACAATTTTTCGAGTATGGAAGTCACCAGAAATTCTTCAGATTTTTTCAAAACCACAATAAAAATAGGTGGTTATTTTATCGAAAAAGTGAAAAATAAAAATGAGACCTACTTGGTTGAAGTATGGCGATCATAGTAGTTCCAATATGTTTTGGTCATGTGCCAAAACTTGGGATCTTTGTATCAACAATATTCGATGACAAGTCACATTTGTTTTCACAACCCCAGCGAGCGCGATACTCGGAAAGAAAAGTTTGGTAAAAATCATCCATCTGTTTAGTGAACATGTGGTATCACATAAAATGTAGTTGCCCCGAACGAAATTTCCTTTCAGCAAATATCTCAAAATGGAAACAAGATAACGACATCAACATGTAGACCTTTTCTGTAGCGCAAAATGAAACCTAGAAATTTGGGCTTTCCGGAAAACGAATGGATAATTTTCATGAAACTATTCTTTCACTGTATAAATTCCGAAAATTGGTAGAATCCTAATGAGTAGTAATTAAGACTTACCGTAGCTTCCGTATCCCTGGGTAGCAGCAGCAGGCTGAACGCTATAGTTGCTTCCCCATTGGTGGGGTGGTGGTGGTGGTATTTGTTGCTGTTGAGGTGGTCCTGGCGGTGCTCCCCATCCCTGAGCATTATACTGAGTACTGTAACCAGCATAACCACCAGTTTGGGGGCTAGTACCCCAACCCTGATACTGCTGCATCATGTTACCAGGTGGTCCCATTGGTCCACCCATCATTGGACCACCCATTTGACCATTTGGTCCACCCATAGGTCCCATATTACCCGCCATACCCATTGGCGGCCCACCCTGCTGTGGTGGACCCCATTGTCCCTGATGGCTGTCATTCATTTTGCTGGATGAGTCACGTGGCTCAGCACGCTTAATCTCAACCTGAAACCAAGATATTGGGATTGCCAGGCATGAGAAATCAAGCTTACATTTTCCACAATTTTGACAACTTACACGAAAAAGAAAAATTGTTGAATTAAGTAAAAAATTCGGGGGAATTTTGAAGGAATCTTTGTCAACATCCGCAGCGAACTGGTAAATCGAGTCAACAGATATTGCTTAGAAGCAAAACAGAATTTTCCAATGCTGCATATATCAAAATCTTGTATAAAAAATATTTTCACTTGATTCAACAATCAGCCTTATTTCGAGTAATATTTGGCAATGAAGAGTGAGTATAATTGAAGCGACATACTTGAGAATAAAATTTCCAGTCTGAGCGACTATTAGCCTAAAAATCGATTTAACTTTCTTTTCCAAATCGAATGGTTTTTATTCAATTATCTAAACCTTCAGGTTTCAATTGTTTGAAATAACTTTTTATCTGAAAATAGTATCACCTGTCTGCCCAATATATATATTCAGCCAATTGCAAAACTATAATTTTCACTGAAAAACAGTATTTTTCAATCAATTTGCAATTTTCAATCAACTTTATTCTCAAATGTAAAGAAAACAGTCATGCTTCAAAAATCTCCATATTCTTGAACCAAGAATTAATGTTTTCTTATGTGTCATTAATGCTCAACCGATTTAGTCTGATAACTATTTACTGAAAAAAATATCGATACTATCATATTTCTAGTGTAATGCACGTATCGGGGATAAGGATTTTCTCATTTATTATGCTAGACTTAATATTGTAATACTAATTTTACTCCGATGTTTATCGAATTATTCATAGACTAATTGCACTGGAAAAATGGAGTAGAAATTATGTTGTTCTTTTCTATACTCCTTTTGGCTAGAGTACATTCACTTCGCCAGTCGATAAGTGTACGTGAAAAAAAAAACTACAATGCCAATGAAATTTTCAGATTAGTATTTTCAATTAAAAATGCCAAAATTTGATAACGAAATATTTGACAATGGTTGCCATTAATTGGTGACCAAAAATTCCAAACAATTTTTTCAGGTTCTTCTAACAGAAAGTATTATAAATGAATAATTTGTTCACAAAAAAAATCGACATTTTCACAGCAACTATAGACTGGTTTTGTGGGCAAAACTACCTCAATTTTACAAATAATTAAGCCGTTATTATCTAGTGTCTATAGTTATAAATTATTATCATTGGTAAATTCTGGTTTTTCTATGTGGATTACTGTACCTGTTTGCCGGCTAAGTTGACGAAATGCTCGGAAACACATCGGTCCACGGCGTCTTCATCTTCGAAGCTGAGAAAGCCAAATCCTGTTGTCCGAAATGTCACACATTTGTTTTAGCAAGAAAATGGACCATTTTTGGTACAATTTTCTCCAAGTATGCATTTCAAGTTGTTTTTTTACTTTATTTTATATATTTTATTTAGCATTTATCAATGACAATAGGGCCCCTCAAATTTCGACTCTGGGGTTATCACAAGAATTCGATTATCTCGAAAACGTGACACTTAAGAGAAAAAGGTATGTAAACTTTTTTGAAGAAAATGCAATTTCCAGCAAAAAATGTTCAGTAACATTTCGCTCTAAACCCACTAGTTAACAAAATAATTGACTATCCATGATAATCGTCAGCGCTAAAATTTGAGAGGCTCTACTCTATCCCGATTTATTGTACTCGCATACGTCACATACGTTACGTGAAAAGAAAATTATTTGAATAATCTGACTTGATTGAGATAAAAGAAATGACAGTGAAGGGAACATTTCACGTTTTACAATTCGGTTCGGTAGTCAACTGGCTTGATGATTGCGATAAATGGAGTATTCGTGTTAGTGACATTATTAAAAAATAATGACTTAAAATGTAGCTTAGTCAACTTATTTGTGGTACGCCTTACAGTAGCACATGAGACTTAAGTTACGCTTAACAGACA
Source organism: Asobara japonica (assembly GCA_026005395.1). Classification (NCBI taxonomy): domain Eukaryota; kingdom Metazoa; phylum Arthropoda; class Insecta; order Hymenoptera; family Braconidae; genus Asobara; species Asobara japonica. Next base: position 59,633 of record BQMI01000220.1, read on the forward strand.
TACTTAAATTTAATTCTATATAATTGGATAACGAGTGTAACGTGATGCAACGTATATATCGACACAATTATTAAGTAAATAATAAAAAAAAACTTAGGCTTGTGTTATTATACTATTTTTAGATTTAACAAGTCTTAATGGATCTTAATTTTAAGTTGAAAGACTAATTAAGTTTATGCATAAAGGAGAAAATGTGATGGTAAAAAAAATGGTGATTGTGGGGAGTGGGGGAGAAGTTTGCTCTCACCTCGGGATTTCTTTTTCTCCTGGTCGTACATTATGACGACCTCCATGACCTTGCCGAAACGAACGAAAAATTGTCGAAGGTCAGTCTCGGTTACGTTGCTGGGGAGACCACCGAGAAAGACCTTTGGAAAGCCACCGCTGCGCTTTGGCTTCTGCAGGGTGCGTGGATTGCATGGCTTTGGGTCAATCTGATGGAGCCAAGTTATGGAGTTAATTAGATACCTTTACCGAATTATTTGTGCTTAGGTTTAATGGGGTGAACATTCAGATGTAGAAATGTATGACTAACTTATTTTCACATTTTCACAATTGTTTAAAAAAAATTCAGATCTTTGCCAAATTTTATGGAATATTGAAGAGTTTTGAAATTTTTTTGATTTTCAACATTTTTGAAATTTAGAAAATTTTATAATTTCTCATAAACTGTGAATTTCAAAAACTTTTCGAATTTTTCAAATTATGTCGGTGTTTAAAATTGTTAATAATTATTCAATCCTTTTTTATTGTACTTTTGAATATACTTTTAATTTTTTTCAAATATTATCCATTTTTGGTATTTGTGGAGTTTCTAGAAGGGTTGAAGTTTTGGAAAATTCGCAAACTCAAATCCTATATTTTCAATATTTTCGTTAAAGTTGCATATTCAAATCATCCGCTTTCCCACCACCAAAACTGAACAATTGGGCTTCTTACCATCCAATTGTCAGTAAAATAATACATAAGTATTTATTTTAAAAAACAGACATCTCTCAATACTTAAATTATATATGATGCTGCCTGCGTATTCTTTTCCAAACTCTCTCATGCCTTTTTATTTTAAAAAATCGTCCACTGAGAATTGAAATCCAACATGCCTTTTTTCAATTGCAATAAACAAATGACTGAGAGAACGAAAGGAGCATTAGACCTGAACATGAAAAAACAAGCACCCCCTTTCTTCCCCATTTTCTCCCAAAATCGACTCCCGAAATAACTCCCTAATTTTTTTTATAATATTGTAACTTACCGTACGACCGTCCAACTGATGTGGACCATTCTGAAGAACAAGCCCAACATTACCAGGATCGCTAAACGTAACGAAGCCAAATCCACGGCTTCGTCCAGATTCTGAATTTTTCATAACCACACAGTCAATAACTTCACCATAACGGCTAAAGTAACGCTGAAGATTTTCTTGCGTTGTCTCCCAGGATAAGCCGCCAACAAACAATTTTCTGTAAATAAACATACAACATATCCGTCAATGTTAAATAAACTATGATGACACCCCTCCTCAAGCATTAATCAATGATAAACATGAGAATAAAGGGGAACGATAAACTGATAAATTTTTATCTCAGTTCAATACAGAAAAGCCGACATTGAATGACTTATCCAAAAATTTCATAAACTTTATTTCTTCGGATAATAATTCTCCGTTCATTCTCAAAATTTTTAAAGTCGTTCAAACAGTTAACGATTTTTTTTTTTTTTGTGATTTTGCGTATTGTAAGAAAGCGCGAAATTTTGCGATTTTTGAATGTCTCCAAAACATTCAAACTTTATATATATATATATATATATATATATATACCACATTGAGAGACTTATATCTGCCATGAAATGATGAAACTTCTGACGATCTATGATTTTAGGAATGAGCGTGGTAAACGTTCATGGAATTTTGAGAATCTTTTAGGATTTAAGTTTAAGAAATTCATTCCTAAAAACATATACACCACATTTTGTGGACTAGAGTAAAGTTTTTCATATATTTCTTGCTGAAGAGAACGCTGAGGAAGTGGACTCTAAAATGCACTGTGTTGAGTATTGAGGTGAGTCACTATACGCCAGACTCTCAGATCCATTTCCAGTAAAGCCCATTCTAAAGTCCCCCATCTTAAGTAGCTACTATGTAACGTTACGATAAGTTGAAATGTTCGGCAAAAAAAATTTCTGCTTTTGCCAAAATTGGGCAAGTCATACACATATGATTTTAGAAACGGTCCAACTATCAAAAACAGTGGAATTTAATGTTTTCAATGTGACTCAATGTGTGCGAAATTGTAAACACTGTCAGAGATAATAATTTTTGAAACAGACTGAAAAAATTGCCCTTTTTTCTCCATCTATCAATCGTTCAATTAATATAAATAAAACATTTGAAAAAGACCATCCAATTTATCCAAATAACAATATCTTATTAAAAAGTTTGATACCCAAGTATAAAACAGTGCATGCTAAAAATTTACACAAAACATCAATTGGACATATGTATGATATATGATTTTTTTCTTCATAGCGAAATTTATAATTAAATTTTTCACAATACCACAAAAATGTTCATACAAGGACGATTTTATACAGCAGAGCAAAATCATCTGGCAATTTACATAGAAAAATATACTGATCAATATTAGCGCCATTGAGCCCCATCTTACCCACATTCCCCCAAATTATTCATCAGGAGCAAACAACGCGCTTCCCAAAATGCGATAAAAAAAATTCTTATCATCCGCATCAAGAATATCCGAGTAAAGAAACAAAAAAAAAAATTGGCGAAGAACTAATTTCAGGGAAAGTGAGCTTCAGTCACGGCGGGGTGAGTCCATGAAAAAAAAGTCCAATTAATGGAGTTAATGAGGTTAAGCCATGAGGTCCATCGCCCCTTTTTCCCCATAAAAATTGCTCACCCCCCTTCCCCCCTCCCACATCGCTCATCTACAATTCAACTACCGGCAAAATCAATCAAATGGCATTTGGAAATTAAAAATAAATCGCCCCAAATTCAGGCACTATTCTCGCAGTATCTCTCAAAGCGTTTCCATACGAAGCCTCGAGAAGGGGAATTGTCGATGGAAAGCCAACGCGACTACCGGCACAATGCTACACTTTCACCATTCTTTAAGGAAAAAAAATCCCAAAGCCTACAGCTCTATAAACAAAAAAAAATTGTTAAAAAAAATCACGAGATTTTGTATGTGAGAGCCGGCGTTGGTCATCTCGGATTGCGTGTGAAAAAACAAGGCACGCTTGAGCGCAAAAAAAATCCCGGTCTGCTTCGTCTCGAATTTCGTGCAAAAGGGGCACAAACAAACCGTCCGCCATTGGTGTGAATATTACGCATCGAAGATCTTAGTAAAAAAATGTGAAATCTAAAAATATTTGGTTATAGAGTTTTTTGATAGATTGATGTGGCAATGAAAAGCCGACATTTTCTATACTTTCCGCCTACCCCTCAATAATTTTCTCGTACCACGATGACGATTGAACGAGGAAAAAAATTTTTTTTTTGTTGATTTATCACTGTTTAACCACAATGGTAATAGATATTTTATAGACTAAAGCACTCACCCCTTTTCGTCGTCGTCCATTTCGGTTTTCACTCTCATAATATTTCACTTATAACTACGTGAATTGTTGCTACTTTATCGGACGCGTGTGGGAATATGGCACGATGCTTTAGCGCGGATGAGGGTAATGGCTTCCCCACGAAAATGAAACACACCAGCGATGATAGTCGAACGACTTCGGGTTATAGCCGGGGAATGTAAACGTAACCGATGCCTACGTACGTCATTTCCGGTTTTATGATCAACGCATTTTCAGCGACTCCACTAGTCAAATCAACAATTGCGCGCGCAATCCAGGAGCGCCGCCATCTTTGAAAAAGCCCGCGCTTTGCATATACCTAAAAATGGTTAACGACACTTGTAAAAAATCACTTCACTTGTGGGTGGGTTTTCGTGCAAACCACCACAAAATAGAAAATTCACAATAATTCACGCTAAAATTCAATTGCGATGGGTCTCTAGGAATTTTGGAAAATGTTCATACTTCATGGTACGGCCCTGAAATTCGCTGCTAAATTGCTAAAAATCCTCGAGATTAGAAGGACTAAACTGGTAAGATTTATTTTTATTCTGATAAATTTTAGAATTTTAGCCGAAATATAACACTTGTTTGTTCAATTTGTCACGTGTATTGAACAATATAGTCAGGCTGGGTTCAATGATCTACCGTCACGGCGGCAAAATTCCGCCATATTGGATTTTCATCACGTGGCGTCATTCAAAATCCCGCGGCAATAGAGGAGTTATGCAGACACCTGAGAAAAAAAAAGGTGGGAAATCTCGATTTTGATATATCTGAATAGCCTCAAAGTACTTTTCATGGTCTATGAGATGAAATACACATTTCTACAATCTTTTTTTCGCCCCGAAAATGAGGGAGTTCATTGATTACAAGGTGAAAATCATCTGGAGCTAGTTGTCAAGCTGTAGACCCGGATTCTAATAATCTTGGGTATACAGGTTCTGTAGTCCCTCGTAGACGCACTCGACCAGTCATCAGGGGCTCTCAACCTAATTACAAAAACTTGGGAACACCGATCGCGCCAATTTATTCCGATCTCAATTCCTGCACTTTTTTTCTGGCATTAACGTAATATGCTCATCATCCTGTAGGTTCATATAGCTGCATTGTTAAACTAAATTCCTCTCCAAGCCATTTTTTTCCACATAGCAAATTATCTTGTTCTTTCTTTTATTATAAAAAAATATAAAATTGTTTTAAAAGCCCCGATGCAAGTACAACATAAATTATCATATTTCCCTATTTGGTGGTATTTTCAGAAAATTTGAAATCGGGGGCTCTTCAATATTTTATAGACGGTAATTAATGTCTAGCGAAAGTACAGCTTGCACCAAAAGATTTCTTTTAATACCCACTTTTATGAACGAATTGTTTCATAGTTTAATTAATAGATAGTTAAGACTAAACTATAAAATAATTTTTCCAATACTTCCAAAACTCTAATAATGAATACTTTTAAAGACTCTAATTCTTTGCACAACAAAAAATTCACAAATTTTGTATTACATTTTCACAACCGAGTAAATTTTTTTTCAGATTTTCCTGCCCAGTTCTTCAATACTTATTGCAAAATGGAATGGACCGCCGGCACAATTCCACCATTAGTCTACTTGCTGTTTAAGTTAGGTCAGTACCTTAAATACTCCGAAACATAAGTCGATAAGACGTATAAATGTTAAGTCACGTTTTAAGACTACAATCAACCTCATTTTCAAATTTCACGTGCAGCAAAAATGTGCAATTAAATTTTTTTATTTAAACGCTGATGGTGTTTACAAAATTTTGCTGAAAGAATGAAACAAAAAATTGAAGCTTGATGGAAAAAATTAGGGAACATGGTGACGACAATTCGTGAAAAAACTTTCACGTTTCCCTTTCAGTATTTGCTTCGGCACTACATATTTTGAAATATGAAATTAAATCTATTGTGTGAGACATTCAAATAATTCAGAAAGCGTTGAACATGTAAATACTCCTCAAAAAAAGGAAAAACATAACCATAAATCGTAAAACTGGGTGAAATTCGTCAAAAGCTCAATAAATGAAGTTTGGCCCATGCTAGATCGAATGCCAAAAAAGGGTCAAAGACAGCACAAAGACTAAGCAATATTTATGTTACAGTTTTTCCACACCGGAAAAAGTATATATTAAAATGTATGGGATTGGCATATACCCTATGTACTATATGGTTTGCCCCTCCCTGCAAGTCAATTCAAAAGGCCCCATAACAAATTTCTCGCACAACTGCCCCCACCGCAAACGGATTTTCTGGAAAAGGCTCATAAACCCATAAACCTGCAATTTTCCACGAGCCCCAAGAGTCCACTCTCGACTATAAACCGTACCGAGAATACGTACAATTACTCGTTAAAAATACACGGAGTTAGTGGTCTCAAAGCCACGTGCAGTCTTATGTATTGAAAAACTTGTCACATCTAGTGTAAACATATTTTTTTTTGTAGTTTATTCCGGTGTTTGGGTGTATAAATGAGGATAACAAGATGAACTAAATTAGTATTTCAATTCACAACCCATTAGTATCTGCATTACTAATTTTTTAAAATAATTTTTTCGAGGGAATTATCTCTTAAAAATTGTGAAATGCGTGAATTGCGTTTTTCAGGAAATAGGAAACTTGCTAGATAATTTTTTCATTGGAAAAAAGAACTAAATAATTAGAAAATTTTGCCTCTAAATATTCCCGCCAATTGTCCTTAGGACCATCTGTGGCGATATATTTAACTTTCCAAGAAAACGTTTTGAAGAAACTAATCATGAATAGCATTTAAGAATCGGTAAATTTTTTGTATCGCCTAGATGGGGCACATTGATTCAGCCCACTCGCTGGGCTGGATTTTGGCACGTTTTTTTAAAAAATATACCTCGTACGCATTGTTCCCAAACTATCCCGTACGGTAGATCTATATGTTGTTCCTTAGAAAACCTGATGCATGAGATCGATACAATCCACGAACCACATGGACTAGTGTCTGGGGCTCCATGAATAAGTAAGAAGGGGATAGGAAACGAGTAATTCCCCTTGGAAATTTCCCTGCTGAATATTTGAAGGGCGGTGTACCCTTGCGTCTCCTTGCAGAGGGTTTCTACCTGCTTGGGAACTCCCTAGGATCCTCAAAGCATCGGCAATTATTATACTTAATTCTTGGAGTTTCTGAATGCTGTTTTCACGCAGTAGAAATTGAAAATGCAATCACGATTTCTCGATCATGACTCACAATTTTCAGAACTGTTCATCACGATTCCAAGATCGTGATACCGCGATCGCACTAGTACGATCTCTGCAAGCGATCACTCGGAAATTCTGAAAACCGGATATGCAATTCTTGATCTTGATTTAAAATTGCCAGTGATGATAGTCGAATCGAAAATGATGCTTAACGATTGAAAATTGACGATTTCGATTCCAAATCGGTAATCACGATTTAAAATTGTCATTCACGATCTAACATTGTCAATTACGATTTTCGGAGTGTCAATGACGATCTTTGAATTTTTAAATCGTAAATTCAGAATGGTTTGAAAAGTTCGATAAAGAATGATCTGAATTTCCCTTTCTATACCGCCCAAAGACACAACCGACAGTTTATTTTTATAAATCTTCGGTTCACCCGTATAAATCCCTTCCATAATTGATGGCCAGCTCCCCACTAGTAAAGCTCCTACATATATATAGATTTTCTCACGAGCTATTCATTAGACCATACTTAGCACTGAACATTGAACAATGTTTCGTAATATTCGCAAAGTAAGAAGTATGAAAAAAACACTATAAGGATCCTATAAAAATATTCATGAAAATTCGGAGTTTTCATCTAATTTTTTCTTTCATGGGAATTTCGTGCCTCTGTTATTTTCAATTCTTCAATAGCTAAAATTTCCAGTCAGGCACTCCAATGAGTCATGAGTATTGTGGAAAGTGTCTACATATAATTCTACAATTGTTAATAATTTTTCATCGACGTACGCACACATACACACACCCACCGACCTACCTACCCACACTCACCCACCCACCCACACACGCACCCACCTACACACGCCCCCACCCACCCACCCACACACGCGCCCACGCGCCCACGCACCCACACACACACACACACACACACCTACCCACCCAGACACGCACACACACACACACAAAGGTTTCGGGGATCAACTTTCAAACCAGCTACATAAAATCGAATGAATTTTCGGTTTCACGTTGATTACAATAACTCCTTGACCTAGAGATGTTAAAAAATTGAGTGGGGATCAAAAGGCTGATTCCTGGAATGATTTCAGCAGAACGATGGAGTTAATCGATTCATCGTCCTTGCTCTCTTCTGCTGTTCTCAGGTCTGACAATCGAGTGGCTCCCTATGATCAAGGAGGCTGCAGCCTCCCCATCCCCCCCCCCCGCTCTCCCCAAGAAAAAAGTATAGAGTTTAGAAAAACGTTCTCGTCTGCTCTGGGATATCTAAACGTCTGGGCCCCCTAAAACAACTAACATCCAATACTTTCCTTTCAATTCTGCCGCCCCACTGGAATATTTTACTGTAGAACGCTCGAGTAAAAATAAACGACTCTCAGTCTCAGTTGATCTGTAAAAGCCCAATGTTATAAGTAACACGGGTACGTTTTTTCCTGGAATTTTCATGAACCACATGTCTGCTTTTCCGGGGTATAGGAAATTATGTGAACGTGGTGGGAATGGCCAAGTTTATTTCTGTACACTGGGAGAAAATCGTGATAAAAAAATATTTCATATTGTCTGTGAAAGCTGTAATGTGGGCCGTTCCTGATGTTTTCTTTTCCTATCGAGAAAATAAATAAAAATTGAGGAATGAAAAGGTTTTCATTACCCAATGGATCAATTTTATTCCATCTAGCTTATCAAGTTATGGGATATTTAATTTAGCTTTTCTATATTGTGTTCCTAATCTTTGGTATCCAGTTATGGGAAGCTTATTTGATGAAAGAGTTTTGAAAAATGTTTTTCCTCAGAAATTTTCTTCAAAAAAAAAGGACGGATTATTAACGATGAGTGGTTTTGTAAAATCACCTCGTAACAAATTAGGGGATTCTGGATTTACAATCGGTTTAGGTTGGTGGTAACGGATGACTCCATTTCCGTCATAAAATTATTTTAAGCATTTTTGTCAAGATTTTTGAGAAAAAGACATTGGCCTGGGGAATCGTATAAGACCATTTAGGGTTGACTCTATTTAGGTCCCGCTATGGCTGAGAAAGCACATTAATTTTTAATGGCATTTTTTGTTTGTACCACATAATCCACGTTTGAACTCACTTTTGAAAAAAATACCTCGTTCTGCGACGATTGAATTTATTATGTAATATATCCATGTTTTAAAGGTTTCTTTGAAATTCATGAAAATTTGGAACGTTTTGAAATATTTCAAATCCTTGAAATATTCGACATTTTTTAAATGGTTGTAAATTTCCAAATTTTTGAAGTCTTTTAAAAATTAAAAAAACTTTTCTTGTAATAAAAAAAGAAAATTTTTTTTTTCAATTTTCCACAATTTTTGCCATTTTTCCGCCAATTCTTTCCGAAACAAAATTCTTTCCGAAAGTTGTTTGGGGTCCTATGTGGGTCTGAGTTCCAGTTCATTGCACGAAAATTTTGATCAGTTTCTACAACGTTTCGCTATGAGCTTTCTTCATCAGGTCAAACGAATTTTCTCTACAAGTTAAAAATATAAAATACAACTTATAAATGTTAAACAAAACAAATATAAATAATACGTTTACCATTAAATTGAATCTTCCCGAATCAATTCCTCCCGAGGGAGTTTGCGTGAAAATACTATTGGTGCAACATCGAGTCTCGAGATGCGCTGACTTCATCGTCAGCACTCTACTACCGATTTCTATCTGTGACTCCTCACTACGAGCTCTAATAAATTGACACATTAGTGTACAACGCACCGCGCTATAGTCTGCATGTGATGGATCATTCAGGATGTTTGTCTAGATGAAAGAAGCATAATATCTGTATTTGGAATTAAATTCTGCGTTCTTAGGCTTCCAAAAGAGATCAAATCTTGATGGCACTATTTGCTATGAACTCCAATGTTCAAGTGTGTCTGTCTTTGAATGTATGGGTGGGTAGGTGAGTGGGTGGGGGGGAGGGGGTGAGTGGGTGGGTGGGTGAGTGAGTGAGTTGGTGGGTGGCTGGGTGACAGGAATGTCAATTCACGGGACTTTTCAAATTATCCGAAAAATTCGTTCGTTTGCTGAAAAAAATCTCATTCAACATTTTTTCTTAACGAAATATTGAATTTTTCGTGAAATTTTGAAGAAGAAAAAGTCAATGACAGTACACAACCATTTATTTTTCTGTAGTCCCAATGGATCAGTGAACTCTAGACGATTCCATACGTTAACAATCTTCAATTCCCTAATGAAAAACTTTAATATATATATATATGTATATATAACTTCTTTCCGGCATTGTCGTCACAATTTTAGCTGATTTTGATTTTTTTTATCAGAAGTCTATTGTAATTATATTTTTCTGAAAAATTTCCCCAGTATATTCAAAGTGCCAACTAACGTTCATTTTTTGTTCATAATTTTATCCCCCTTTTTTTCTAGTAGACAAACATCCTTAACGTAATCTGAACAATTGGCATTTCTACGGAAGTCACTGATTTGTCCGACAACACGAGCTCATAATATAACTGTCTAGAGGAAATTAGAGGATGGATCGGGCGGCAATGCACTGCACCATAAGCATTATTATTTTGTTGATCAATATTTCGAAACGAACAGAATTTGTATTTATTTTTCCAACTCTTTCTCGCTTTTGAAATAGTTTATAAACAAGGAAACAAAAAACGTTCTATTTATGTATGTGCTAACACGATGTACTTGCATTAGAACGCTAACTCATATAATAAGAAATGCGATAAAGTATAACTCCTAACACCATTTGAAAATCGTCTTAAAATATATGTAAACAGTATAGTATCTTTCTCATTTTCTCATTGTTTACTGAAATTTGTAATTTTTCGAGAATTTCTCAAATTTCGATTTCTAGTGCTTCTTTCACAGTTTGGATTTTCACCAAAATTTCTGAATTTTCCGAAATCAGAAATTAACCAAGCGTGTTGTAAGGACCCGAGTGACGAAAAGTGATATTCACTTGACTCGTGTCGATACTTCAATTGACTCGCGCCGTACCAACGCTTGACTCAAATCGACACTTGGCTTGACTCGGCTTGACTCGTGTCGCTACGCCAATGGCCTCAACCCTCCCTAAACTTGACTCAAACCGACGCCCCATTTGACTCACGGCCATGACACCCCTGGATTCAAGGCGACGCACTATTTAAGAATGACTTCCGGAAGACAACATTGTCTTAAACAAAATTAATCATCCACTCAAAAATAACTTCTCCATCGAAGTAGACTGGGAGTCAATTCCGGCAAACTTCATATTCAATTCAAAGGTTTTGTTCTACTCGAGTCAAATAGGCAGGCTACGAAGCTACAGAACAATCTATTCATTTAAATGAAATCAAATAAAGTCAATGACATTCAGAGAAAGAGAACTTGAACTCATATTTTCCAAATCAGTTCAAACCGAATCAAAGAACAATATGGTCTTTCAAATCAGCTCCAAAGTCGATGAAGCAATGATCCAATACCACCTGACTAATGCCAGACCTACGGTTCCGTCTGAGGTCCTCAGCCCAGCACCAGGTATTGCGTCAGAGTTGTCTTAATGTGTTAAAAAAAGCAAATGAGGCAAGTGGAGTATGAGCCCAAGTCATGGAACCATATTTGTCCTAATTGGATTGTCTTGAAAATTTTTTGATCCTGAACTCTACTTGAATCGACTCAAAATCTACACCAATCCCTTTCTTCATAGCTCAGGATCCTCATGATCGGTAGGTTAAATCTGAAGAAAAAAATTCAAATCAGCTCAAAAACTCATGGAGCAATGATCCAGTACCATCTGGCTAATATCAGATTTACAGTTTCATCTAAGTGGTCTCGAGCCCAACACCACGTATTGCGTCACTGTTGTATCACAGTGTTAAAAAGAAGGCAAATGAGAAGAGCGGGGTATGAGCTCAAGTTGTGGGGCAAGAGCCGATGGGGCCAGTCGAGTATCCACGCTCTCTCGTCACAGCACTCCCATTTAGTTGTGACTGTGCCATCCGACACGCAGCACCACCATTTCTTCCGTACACCAGACGATCCCACGCGTCCAAAACCGGACCACTACTAGACAACACGATAAAAGGGCCCATTACAAGCTGACGTAGAAACGAGACGGGGCGGGAATAAGTGAGCTGAAGAAAGGAAAAACAGGCTCAACCGGGCCCTTCGTTGCTCACCAACGTTTTGACCGTGAACTAGTGCAGCATCAAGTTCAATTCTAGTGAAAATTCAAGCTCCAATATCTTGGAAAAGATTCTGCGTATTATGATAATAAGGTGCGGAAAGATAAATTTAAAAATTTATGCCAATCGTTAAAATGGAATGTCCAGGGAAGGTATAGGATCAAGCCTATGACTGCTTGATAGGAATTAGCACTTGCACTCACGTGAAATGTTAATTATTTTGTTAATCAGTGCGCTTACGGGGATATGTGATGAACTATTAGATAGTCTAGGTTTATGTTTCGTATAAATTTACTCTAAACCGAATTGTTTATGAGATAAAGCCAAATTTTGGGAAGAAATCGGAGCTAGAGTTGGATAAGTGAACAATCATTGGGAGGATTCATTCACTCACTCACACACACACACACACACACACACACACACACACACACACACACACACACCATAAATATTATAAAAATAATAAAAACCATAACAAAACTAGCAACTAAAAAAATCATGAAAATCATGAAAAAAAAATCATACAAAATACTAAAAACCATAAAATGAAATGTGAAATCCAAAACTATAAATCACATGAGTCAACTGAGTTATAAATCAGTAAGCTCATAAAAATGATAAAAATCAGTACATCTTAAAGTATCTTAACGTATTTCCGTAACTGAACTTCGGTCAGAAAGATTCTATAAAATTCGCAATATCTTAAAGACACGAATTTTGAATGCTATATAGTTGGATCCATTAGCAATTCAATCTCGAAGCCTCAAATATCTTTACCACACTTTTTCATATATGTAGCAATTTCGAACGTTGAAATGAGTGTCTTGTTTTCAAAAAATGATGCTGTGAGGTACCGTTTTATTTGGAATTTTTATATTGGCTTTGTAATCTATTCAGCTTACATTCCAAAATTTCGTGTAAAATATTGAGATTTTTTTTTAGATATTTGTTCTTGGAGAGGTCTTGTCAATTTTGGAATTTGAAATTTCCTTCAAATTGAATTTTTTTGACCAATATAGTGAGAAAATTTGGACGAAAAATCGTATACAATCAAGATCGTCTGTATGACACTTTGCAAATACGTCCACTTTTCCGAGCACGTGCGTACGATGAATGGATATAACAAATTTTTAGCTTTCCGATAGGGAAGATACTGCTTTGCTTTGAGGAGTGGATCATCTTCAGACAGTATGCGAATGTCCTGACGTTTTGCGAATGTTTTTGACATTGAGTCCACGCGCATGTCCACATGTGGGTGCGCTCGCCCACGCGTGCCTGTGTGTGTGTGTATCTAACTTCAATCTAATGAGATTTTATTTACAATTGAATCCGGAATTTCTTCATTTTTTTATCTAAAGAATGAGACGGTTGAAGGAAAAAAAAACACAAATTTTCCAAATCTAAAATTAAATTTTCTACAGAAAAATATTGTTCAGGATTTTACTCAATTCAACTGGCAAACGAAGTATTTAATTATGGTTTCTCTCTAGTATCAACAAAAATTGAAAAACTATGAAAAATCTCAGCACAAAAATTTGAAAATAATTGACTTTGTTCCTAAAAAGTCGCAACAATTCATTGAAATGATCTCCACAAAATGTGCGGTAATCATGTGATCAATCCCCTGATTAGTTTTTTTCCTAAAACTATGAGAAACTTACAGAGGAAAAAAAATGAATTTTTCAAAACGACATAAATTCATCAAAAAAACTCCCCAAAAATTTGAATTATAAAAATCACATAAACCATGAGAAAACCCATGGAAATTAAAAAGTAGGAAAAAAAAACTATGTCAATATCAGCCGAGGAATTTTAAATTCTCCTCATTTCGTCGGATTACATCACACAAGTGACAAAAAAATCTTATCATCCTCCCCCACTTGGCACTTACCGATTTCGGGTCATCAAAAAGCGTGATAGAGTTCAGTGGCCTTCGCGGGGCCTCTCTTCCGTACCCCAGCACAGTAGGGATATCGTAAAGTCATGGGATTGATGCAAGGGAGCAACAAGATTCATGTGAACGGAAACACCGAGAGTCGTGCGAGTTTAGGCATTAAGTAACAATTGGGCTCTGCATAAATATGCACTACTTCCTACATTTTTACCCCCTTTCCGCCCCCCCCCCTTTTCGCCTCGTATCAGAGATATTTAAAGCCAAAAATAAGAATGCGATTTGGTGTCCCCGATCAGGACCACAAGAATAACTTTCCGATTCCGTATTTCCCAGCATTATTGTTCTCCTAGGAATTTGTCCAAAAGTTGAAATAGATAATTCGTTTTCGTTGAAATCGAAAACTGCCATTGCTTCGTTTTTTTGACAAAATTAAAAACAAAATATCATACCTATTTTAATGAAAAAAGTAATGAATTTAGAGTTCGTGAAAACACACACACACACACACACACACACACACACACACACACACACACACACACACACACACACACAGCAAATAGTCAAATTTCTCTCTCAAGTGTCTGCTATTAATTTCATTTGGCCATTCATAAAAAGCCTAGTTATGATGAGAAGTGAGTTTCCAATTTTTTGCTTTGATTAATCCTGAAGAAGTTAATATTTTTGCATATTCATTGGTGTCACTTTCATTTATCTGATTTGTTGAATGTTTGCCCTGAATAAAAATCCATTTAGTAACCGAAGATACTGAAGTTGGCAGATACTGAAGTACATAGTTTTTTAAATCCTGCTTCGGTGCATAACAACAAAAAATATCGTTTACCACTGAGCTGAAAAGTAATTTCCCGCGCGAAAAATTATATATGTCAATAATATATGCCGAAATTCGAATGGAATATATGAATATTTGATATTAGATATATTCACATATAAGTGTTATATATACACATATAAGTGTTATATATACACATATAAGTGTTATATATGCATCATATATCCTACATCTATTTTCAATACGGCCTTGCTGGCTGGATCTATATATGTATAAATCCATATATACGCTATAGATGTGAACTTCTATTCGAGATAAGTTATTGTCTAATTGAATATAGATGTCATATATATACTATTTATACCTAATTTTTGCGTTTTTCTGGATCTCATTTCTACCTATAAAATTGAAAAACATTGAAATTTGCAAAATGAACAAAAAAATCATTTTTCAAGTATTTTTAACATAATTTTATCTTCTCAAAATAAATAAAATGAATAAAATTAATGAATGGAAATGTTCCTTATATCTAGGTTTCTATTACTATTATGGCTTTAAAAAATATATAATACCACACAAAAGCCTATCATGTATGTAATCAACATATACAGGTCTGCAGGTTTATATATTTCGCATATACCAGCGATAGGTGACATATTACTCACCCAAATTTTGCATATATACAAACATATCTAATATTATATTTGTGAAATATATGGTACTATCTATCTGGATTATATTCCAAGTACATATTGAAAACTGGATTCCGACTTGCTCATAATATTTTATTCTGCCATAATTTGTATCTACCTGTTATCCTAGAGGCAGTCTATGCATATGATGTCATTATCGTGCAATAATGTTGTAATATACGTCGTCTACTTATATTTAGAGGAGGACTCGACAGGTTAAACTATTCGAATCTCCGGACGGGAACATAGTAAAAAAGTCCCACATTCTTCTTCCTCATAAGTCAATTTCGCCAGAACTTCCTAATCACGCCAATTACAATTTGCAAAAGCACATTTATTACAAAAAAAAAACTTTCTCTCTTTTTCTCCACAATATTCAATATTCTCATGAAGAATTCCGCTAACTCAATGCAAAAAAGAACCGTAAGAGGTTAATCCACCGAGAACGTCTGTTAACGGTGTGCCTCCTCTTCTCCATCCCACCTAGCCATTAAGAGAGGCCACACGACTGGCATTTGCACCTCATTGACCGTTCGCAAAACCTCAGTACGCAAAATATACCCAAAGCACTCATTCATGAGAATTTCCGGTTGTATTTAATTAAAATAGTCGTCCTTGAAAAATGACACTAGTCTGCGACCTCAATTCCATTTGCCAATGATAATGCTCAACAATGGACCAATCTTCATCTCCACAAATCACTATAAAGACATTCATTTTCAACGTTTAAATCTCCTTAATTATTTTTCACCACCCTGACTTACCAAACAATCCTAAGCAATTAAGCAATTATGATCTTATCACTAATTTCCAGATAAATCGCTCAAGAACCTCCAGCCACCATCAGTCACCAATTGCTGGAGAACAATCGATGACTTGTCTCTCATCATAACCATGCAAAGCTCGTTAATCCGTCTTAAAAATGGGCCTACTGTTCAGTAGAAAATGGGTGGGGATGGTAGTCTGATGTATCCCAAAGGGATCCCCTTAATTTCTCTTAATGCAATCATCTCAATCATTGATGAAACAGAGAAGAGTGAGGATGACGGGGCGACTAAGAAAATGTGCAAATGGCCAAGGTGACGGACAATTCAGTGATGCGTAGAAGACGTGGCTTTGGTAGTGCCATTGTCGGCCTCACAGTCGGCTTTATTCTCGGTTTGATAATGATGAATTATCGAGGTATAACGAGAGATCCAGTTAGTGGACAAGGAAGAATGACTGGTAGACCACCTGCTAGGGTTCACAATCTTGAAAATAATGATGATGAAAAACGGCTTGTATTTGTGGGTGTAATGACAGCACACAAATACTTGGACACAAGGGCCAAGGCAGTTTGGGAGACATGGGGCAAAACGGTGCCCGGGAAAATTGCATTTTTTTCATCGGGCTTTTCAACTTTGCCCGACAATACACCGGATTTGCCATTGGTGGCATTGCCAACTGTTGATGATGGCTATCCACCGCAAAAAAAGTCATTTCTCATGTTGCAATATATGTGGAAACATTTTGGGGAGAAGTTTGAGTGGTTCGTGAGGGCCGATGATGATGTTTATATTAGGACTGATAGACTCGAGCGATTATTGAGATCTGTGGACTCCAGAAAACCTATGTACATTGGACAAGCTGGACGGGGTAATTCCGAGGAGTTTGGACTATTGTCCCTAGAGTATGATGAAAATTTTTGCATGGGCGGACCCGGTGTCATCATATCCAGGGAGACTCTGGCTAGAATTGTGCCGCATATTAAGGAGTGTCTTAAGAATCTTTATACCACACATGAGGATGTTGAATTGGGACGATGCGTGAGGAAACACGCGGGGATACCGTGCACGTGGAGCTATGAGGTGAGTTTTATTTGAAAAGCTTTTAGGGGATCTAAAAACAAACGATAGCGGTATATGAGCTGACGATTTGAATATAGAAAATATACAGCGCAACTTTGCTATTGAACATTGACGGATTTGTTATTGTTTATTGGGAAACATTGAGGCGGGATTACCATGAATCTCATGGGAATTAGTACTTGATGGGCTGTAATGAACGTCTCAATGCTTATTTCGTAAATCTGAGCATGCAAGTTTCCTACTGTAGATAATAACTTCGGATAAACACCATCAGTTTTTCCTAACGGGAACTTCAGCAATGGCTTTTGAATTTCACCACTCACGTACAGGATCGGCATGTTCTAACGACCTGGCCAAAAGTGAGCTACGCTCGAAATTTATTATTTTCAATATTATAAGTACTGTGAAGATTTCCTACTCATCGTGCTCTACAACAGTATTGTAGCTTGAATTACACGGCGATTTTATGCTTCATTGTTCGTCAGAAGCCGAGTAATATAAGTCATAGCGAAAGACTTCATAAATTCAGGGGTCCAACGACGCAGCATCCAAAATTCGTTGATTACGATTTGAAATTTTCAGTCGTATGAAACGGAATTTGGTCAAAGATCAGTTTAACATCAATGGAATATTCACTGGCAACTCAAGAATTCAGGTGTTCATTCCGTCTTCAACCATTGATGCTTGAGATTGAAATACCATTTATTTAATATGCCGGAAGCTGTGATTGAAACGATGACATATTAAGTTTTTTTTGACCAATTACTCCCTTGACACTATTGGAAAAACTGATGCATTTGAATTAATGACAATTCCATCTGTATTGCTACATTTTTCTTTTGGGAAAGGACAGTTTTCCCAAACTCGACAGTTGCCCCAAACTGGACAGTTCTCCCAAATGGGACAGTTGTCCCAAACTGGACAGTTGTCCCAAACTGGACAGTTGTCCCAAACTGGACAGTTCTCCCAAATCGGACAGTTGTCCCAAACTGGACAGTTGTCCCAAACTGGACAGTTCTCCCAAATCGGACAGTTGTCCCAAACTGGACAGTTGTCCCAAACTGGACAGTTCTCCCAAATCGGACAGTTGTCCCAAACTGGACAGTTGCCCCAAACTGGACAGTTCTCCCAAATCGGACAGTTGTCCCAAACTGGACAGTTCTTCTAAACTGGACAGTTTTGCCAAACTGGACTGTTGTTTTCAAATTGTCCTGTTCTCCCAAAAAAACCACATTGGGATGTAAAGAAAGCTCCAAATGTCCCATTATGCTCCACTCTCGCCTATATAAAGATATAATGTCTGCAGTCATTATAAGTTCATTTTCTTTTTGTGGATTTTATTTGTGTTTGTCCAAAAGAGATTTTTTGTCCAAGAGAGAGAAATTTGCAATATAATCGAAAATTTTACGCATTATTGATACTGTTAATGTTCTCTATCCACTGAGCCATCGATTTGGCAATTTAATTTTTTTCCTATTCAAGTATTTTCGCATGATAACATCTTGATGAATTTTTTGAACCAATTATTCTGATGGAAAAGTGGTGCGTGAGTCCATTGAAAACGAATGGAGAATATGAGTCACGGAAATGTTTATCGATAATCGACGATCAGTGTAGACTTAATCAATCACTTTCAATTGTGTTAAAGTCAACGGACCTCAAGTAATCCTGTTGGAGGGCAACTGGATGCTTGTTTGATTACGGACATAACGGGAATTCCAAAAAACAAGTTTAGTAGGAACTTACTGAAAGAGTTACATCCGGATCGCGTCCTTTTTTTTGGCGATTCCAAGTTTTAATGCGCGATAACTTCTGAATTATGCGGAGCACAAAAAAAGATATAAACCATAAAATGTGCATCGGTATCTCAGCAATAACTTTCATGTAAAACATTTCCTCTGATCTCTAATTGTTTTCGCGATACATCTCAAATAATGGAAAGTACAATCTTATATCTTTCAAAATGGTCACAGCTTCGTAGAATTGGAAAATTCTCAACATTCTCAAAAATTCATGCGAGAATTTCCCGACATTTCCTCAGAAAATATCAAATTTTCACGTTTCGAATCATCGAGTAATTGGCGCCGTTTTTTTTAGAACTCATCAAGACCCGTTTATAATTATCAAAAACTTGCGAAACGCATATATCAACACTTTTTCAGAGGATCGTCAATTTCAATTGTTGCCCTCGTTATTAATTTTTGAATAAAGTGGGAATCGGCAAAAACAGCGCAGCGCTCGTGGCGGTAGCAGATACATAGCGGAAAAAGTCTGCGCACCGTTGCCACATGTCGTATGATTTTGAAATTTCGCGCGACAAATGGCAAAAAAGCCGGCCGGTAACACCGGAGGTAACTGTCTGTGATATTATTATGAGATATTTTCCCCATAACTAATTCAGATACTCAAAAAAATCGTCTATTTCGTAATAGAAGTTGTACACCGAAGAAGCGCTGCGGCAACAGCGCAATCGAAAATACATGGACAGCGCTCCGCTCATCGCGCGGGCAAATACATCGGGCCGCGGGCAAAGGGTTAATCTGAAAGTGATGGGCATACGCTCTTGGATCAGTCCCAGGAATTATTCGTCTCCATAATGACGTAATTGGTGATGCTAATGGGTGACCGATGTTCGTCGTTGACATTCCAATTTCTCATGGTTATTATTAACGCGAGATGTCGCACATGGGGCATGGAAACCTGTGATTATTCATGTATGCGTGCGTTTCCTTTGTCTTCAACCGGTTTCTCCATTGCCTCCACTTTTTCATCAGATTTTCTTCCCGCCATTTTTGCTTTATTTTCGCGCGCGACTTGATTCGGATGATAGGTGAAGATGGAAGAAGACACCTTGGCAATTCATCTTATTTTTGATTCCTAGCAACCTATTCATCTCGCAAGAGAAAAATAACACGTGTCTAGGTTATTTTGGATATATATGCGTCGATCCCTTCTGCGGAATATGCTGAGGAAGGCTTGAATGGTCAGAGCTCACCATGCGGCTCATGGACCGTTTCGGGGATTCAATGTTATCGCGCGATAATATAATAACTCATGGAGGTTTTATGGACCAGTTTATGTCCCAAAATCGGGAGAAATCATCCAAAAGCCTGACAATTATTTGTAAATTAAATACTTGGTTTAATGTGGAAGAAATTGAAATTCTGAATGTCCTATAGGAGAGATCACTATACACTTATCACAGGGCGTATATGTATCACAAAATATGCATCACATAACGATACTCCTCGTGTGGTGACAATCCATTAAATGTATGTAAAAACAATGAATCAGCATGAAAAAAAAACATGATTGTTGTTCGTGTGACCTCCGGACACTCAAACGTGGAAAAATCGTCTAATGGCCTGTTAGAAATTGCGGAACAATTTATTCGGTACTAAAGAGTCTCAGTAGTTGACAAAATCGTTCAAGTATTAACTACAATTTGTCTAACAACATTGTTAATTATAAATAAATTCTTATCTGAAACGAATTTCTTTATAAAGAATGTTCAATAACACTTTTGTTAATGGAAATTTAAAAAAATAATCTTGAGGAATAATCGCAAACCGCAAAGTTTTTTATATGGCTCTAATGGCGCTCATTCAGCCCACTAGATCATTTTTTTTTAAATCTCCTCCGGTCAAAGTTAGTATGAAAGTATGTTAACGATTTCCCGTCGAAGTATCATGAAAGCTTTTCTCTGAATTCAATTAACGATACTACAGTTTATCTTTGGTTAATTTTTTTGCCTTTTTTTTTTCTTCTCTTGACCTTTGCCTTGCGGTGCTTCGTGTCCTTTGGACTGCGCGAATGTATACGCAGAGAGACAACCAACAGAGAAGGTAATGAATCATTATGAACTCAGGGATTTACAGATGAATTCGCCGGAGTGACTTTTTGTTAGAGATCAAAGGTCCGATATTTAGACGCTTCTTCATTCTTTTCGGTCTTGGTGGTCCATGGCCACTCATCGTGCAAGATGTAATGATTCAATTGAATGTAACAGGTAATTCTATACCCTGAATTGTCGAATGAGGATGTTGGTAGTTACTGTCAGATGAAAAATGACAATAGCGGAGAATCCATAGCCGAGTTGTCACTGCCTTTTCCGCTTATGAAATGATAAAATCATTAATTAGGATTTCACGAATTACGCTTAGGTGGATAATTTTTCTAAACAACTGTTCAGCGAATGTTTGAGTTCGTGCATGTGTGCATGTGTGTGTGGCTCGCTGGGTGGGTTGGTGAGTGGGTGGGTGTTGGTGAGTGGGTGGGTGTTGGTGAGTGGGTGGGTGGGCGGGTGAGTGGGTGGGTGGGCCGGTGAGTGGGTGGGTAGGTGAGTGGGTGGGTAGGTGGGTGGGTGGGTGGGTAGGTGGGTGGGTGGGTGGGTAGGTGGGTGGGTGGGTGGATGGGTAGGTGGGTGGGTGAGTGGGTGGGTGGGTGGGTGGGTGAGTGAGTGGGTGGGTGTGAATGTGTGTGTAATTCTATACACCTATTGCGCATAACTTATTTCCCATATTCTTACTGCGGAAGTACCTTGATGAAGAATACAAAATAATGATACAGTAAAAAAATTAAAGTTATCGATTAAATCTGAAATATGAAGAGAATCGTGATAATAAAACAGAAATTATCATTACAGATGCAATCAATTCTCTACCACAATAGTAGCGGTGATCTGGCATTCACCGGGAACTTGAAGAAGAAGGAAGTTCATAGGGCAATTACACTGCATCCGGTTAAAAGCCCACCGCACATGTACCGACTTCACAACTACATGAGGGTGAGTAAACCATATAAATCCACAATCCCACGATTGAAACGCGTCAGTGCAACGTGGAAAAAAATAACCGATTTGGGTATATTACAAAATTCTATTTGAGGATATTTATACGCATAATTTCAGAAGTTATGGTCCCTGGAAGAGCATTCCCGGAAAATTGTTCTGCGGAAAAATATTTCGCCGGAAAATGGCCGAATAACTTTTCAGAGAACAGTTTTCCGGGATTAATTTTCCAGGGATCTGTCCGGCTACCTATATACTGAATTTAGAAATAGGGCATCCCCTATTCGTGGAGAAAACATCTACTCTTTCCCAAATAAAATATTTTCGATTCGGGCATTCAAACATTGCCAAATTGGGCCTTGAACAGACCCCAAAAATTGTAGAGAGTTTTCATTACAACCCTGCGATCATCTCAGCACCAAATCCTGCTTCAAACCGCTCTCATTTCTATGATTGAGTTCTCCCTCCCCTCCTGTATTTGGATTAATACATTCTTTTGTACTGTGATCAATCAACTTATCAAAAAACCAAAACATCACAAAATATCCTCAAATCTTAGTATTCAAAGTCGAGGAAATGTTATCCCTGAGTCCGCGATAGGTTATCTCGCGAGTCGGGTATATCTGTATCCCCGAATCTGGTTTTGTAATATACGAGTGCACTAATCAGGTTTCTCATTGAATCTCCGTGTTGCAACTAATTTTCAACAATGTTAGATGATTACTAAGAAGCTGTGTGTGTGTGTGAGGGCAGGCGGGTGGGTGGGGGTGCGTTTAGGGGTGTGTGTGTGTGTGTGTGTGCAATTTTCCCGTTCGCCACTTTTTCAGTTCTTTGGAAAAATACCCTACAAAGGAAGAAAATTTCCGAATTATCTCAATAATAACACAATGCACGAAAAAAATGGTAAAAGACTTTTATTCTCTGAGTTAAATTCCCTACAAAACATAATCAATAACATTTTCCCATAAAAT
Organism: Asobara japonica; assembly: GCA_026005395.1. NCBI lineage: Eukaryota > Metazoa > Arthropoda > Insecta > Hymenoptera > Braconidae > Asobara > Asobara japonica. Next base: position 82,597 of record BQMI01000220.1, read on the forward strand.
CACTCGTTTACGAGATTTTTAAGCTTCTGCTTATGCCGGAGAAGAATACGAAATCAGGCACGTATTAGTGGGAACCTGCTGAGTCAAACTCACTCGGTTCGCTTGTATTTTTTTTCTTTTGGACTAGCATAATTTCAGATGAGTTTAAATTGTAGTTTATGTTGCAGGGTCTGAGAATTCAAGACTTGAAGCAGGAGCGCGTGAAGCTCCACCGAGACATAACTGTGATGATTGAGCAGTTGGGAATGACCCCCAAAGAATTCCATAGGCAATTATCGGCTTCCAGAGCACCCACTGATTTTCTTCGCAATATAGAGCTGCTTGGTAATCCATTATTAGTGTTAAAAATGTTTAAAACATTAGTATAAGGTAGTTGGAAATGTTCTTTTATTACAGTCAAGTTATAAAGTGTAACTCGATTTTTTGCATTTTATGAATGCTTAAGGATGTTATGGGTATTTTTTCTGGGGTCGACATGCAGACAATTTTATACTTAATTCATATTTATGGATCTCACTCGTAATGCACTTATTTTCAATTTCCTGTCAACTAAACAGAAATTATCGTAATTCCATATTATGCAATTATGTAATTTCAAATAGTTGATCAACGAAAACGGAATCAGAGTTCCATCGACCGATCGTAGCTAACGTTTGGTAACGATCGCTTGAAGGATTATCTGTAATGTACGGTTTATGCCCGGAATCATTCAGTGTACGCAAAAACAGTAAAAGACTTTTCTTTTTCAAATGAAATTCTCGAGAAAAAATGTTCAGTAACATTTTCCCGCCAAATCGGTGGTTAACGTTTTAGAGGTTGTGTTGCACTCACTCTCCCACTCGTTCACAGCGGCAGTCGGTAAGTGGGAGACAACCGATCAGGGCGCGTCCTCTCAAGGATTGATGAGATTACGTTTTTGAAAAATTTCGGAGACTCAATTAAGACTCAAAAATTTGTAGATCTCCATCAAACATTTATTTACGAGGGGGGGGGAGGGGGAGGGGGAGAAGAAGGAAAAGAAGCGGAAAGCAGTAAATGTGGCCCTTGAAGCTGTACATACCAGAGAAAGATTGAACAAATATTGCCAAGTACCAAGGACCTTGAGGTCTTCAGGGATTACGAGTGTTTGTAGAAAAGTATACATTGGGGGAAACTGGCAGGATGATCGGTACACGGATCAAAGGACACGAACGGGATTCCAACTACGGCAATGGAGGAAGGTCTTCCCTAGCGGAACATTGCATGGATACTGAATTCACTTTTTAGTATGACCAAGCCAAAGTGCTGGCTAAATATCAAGGAAATATCTAGATGATCCTGAGATTGATGATTGGTGAGATTTTCTGGGAGCAGTCTCATCGAAGATCCCCAAAAATTTGCCCATTTGTAATTTCTGCTTATGGGGCCATTCAACTAACCATTGGGGGAGGAGGGCGGATGCCGAGGCGTTACTGACAGTATTCATTATAAGTATATAGAAAATGCTGATATGGTCGGTGGCTAGGGAGAATAGGTGCGTAGGGAGACTAGGTGGGTGGGTGGGTGGGTGGTTTGTTAGGGAGAGTAGGTGGGTGGGCGGGTGGGTGGTTTGTTAGGGAGAGTAGGTGGGTGGGTGAGTGAGTGGGGAGAGTAGGTGGGTGAGTGGGGAGAGTAGGTGGGTGAGTGGGGAGAGTAGGTGGGTGAGTGGGTGGGTGAGTGGGTGGGAGGGGAGAGTAGGTGAGTGGGTTAATACCTTTTTATTGTTATTTCAATATCATGTTAGTGATAGGTAAATTGAACACGGGTGATTCCAATGTATTTACGTGGATATTTTTGTACTAGAGATACATAAAATTTCTCGGAGATAAAGATAAGGCGATTCATGAAAAATCTCTTATTTGGTTTAATCGTCCATAAACGTGGTCGTTTGAGACAATTAGCTGTTCACAAATTGGCCGTGTGTCACGAAGAAACTCTGTGTTAAAATAGTAAAGGGCCCACGACACGGACTACCAGACAAATCAATCGGAAAATATTTATTACTCTGTCTTATGCAATTCTGTCACGGATAATTTGATATTTAGAGGTCGTTCATGTGCAACACAACAGAGCCCACTGATTGTTTTATCAATGCATTCAAATTTTTTTTAATACTTGAAATTCATGTCATTACAGTCGTATAGACCATTGGATTCTCCGTAATATTAAAACATCACATCAGCATGATTTATAATTTTCTTTCAGGCCTCGTAAATTCAACGTATCTTTAGATTTTTAACGTTTTCATAATTTATATAAACTTTAGAATTCTCGTTGTTAATTTTTCAATTCAATTATTTTCTTCTCTCATCTTCACTCTGAATCCCTTATATTGTTTTTCGAATTTTCTGATTTTTAAAAACTGTTTTTTTTTTTGCAAATTTTATTCATATTCTATTTATGTTTCTATGGATTTTTCTCAAATTTTATGAAATTTGTTGAGATTTTTACAAGTCTAGAATTTTCAGTTTTCTTTCCCGAAGTAATTATACCAAAATTCGAGTTTGCTTGAGGTCATGATCTTTACAATATTGATTATCGCAATTGACTCAAATAATAGAAATAAATAGATTTAAAAATAACAAAAATCAATCATTACTTAGATCGGCTTGATTTAATAAGTATATAAAATTTACAATGGAAAAAAGAAAAAAATGTATGATGTAATCATAAAAGTATAGTTGCAACGCCTTAGTTGAGATGTCGAACAGTTAAGACATGCCTATAGGGCATCTTTTTCTATAAAAACGTTCTTATGGAAATTGCTCTATCGTTTCTAGAATTTCAGTTCATCATCAAACACTTAAAAACAAATCTAGATACCACGTTTTACCACTCCCATGCACACACCCTATGGGATTTTTCCACACATCTTTATTTCTTTTATCACCCTCCCTAACGTCTATTTCGATTTATTTCACCAACTAAAATTCATCGATTTTATTGACAGGAGTACCAGCAAGTTTGCGAAGTTTCAAGCCACGTACAAGCCGAGAAGTTGTGCCTTGGGACTTCATATCTAGGTCAGAGTACAGTCTGGCGGACTCAAATCCCAGGCGGCGAATTCATAGTCATATTAAGGAGGGTCTCGAGGACATAACGAGAGAAGTTATGGATTCAATAAATGCCTGCTCAAGGCAACGTGGACGCGTTGTTGAGGAGAGATCTGCACTGTATGGCTATAGGCGTGTTGATGCTTATGGGGCTGACACTATTCTTGATCTTCTGCTAGTCTACCGGAAGTACAGGGGACGTAAGGTGACACTTCCGGTTAGGAGACATGTTTATGTCCATCAACATTATACTGGTGATTAGTACAATTTTTTTCCACAATTTAAAAAACAAATCCCATGAAAATCTTCCAGCATCTTTTTATAGTTATTGCGTTAATATTTGACGTTGTGAGTATCAAGTCTGGTCGACAATTGACAATATTTTATTGGGGATAGAGTATCGATATGACACAATTTTGTGCTCCTTCAATTTTAAGTGGAGACAGTAATTCACCGTAACGCAAGCGTACAAATCATGTTCGAACTGGAATATTTGGGCGATGTGCCCTCATATTGCATAATCGAATACCCAATAATAAAGTATGAGTACATAAATTAACGAAAAAATCAATCCCGACACCGAAGAGGTCTAATCAAATTCCAACGTCGAGGTAAAACTATTCTCTTGTCACAACGTCTATTCGCATAATAATGTGGGAACTATATAGGGATTCTCCATAGAATTTTTAGAGGAATTTTCCTCATATGTGTTATACGATAATTTCATCCGTTCATTAGGAAATTCAATTGATCACAACTGAAGTATTAATGTTTATATTTTATCCCAGCATCACTGAATTGCAAAATACCCCCATAATTAACAAATCAGTAGAAAAAGTGCCCCTTCCAATTCATGTCTCCATTATTGCCGACCCCTTCAATTAGTCCGATGATATCGACTCGCCGAACCATCAATCCCCTTCAATTATCATCGATCCAACAGATCAGAAAACCTCCGGTCACTTACCCATTGATTACAATTGGAGGAGTACAGGCGGTCTACAAATCACATTCAATCGACTATTAATTATGAACGACCTCAACTTTGCTTCAATTAACTCAATTGCGAAGGCATTTACCGTGGTTTTTTTACATCGGAAAGTTCTTAATTCAGGTTTTCGTATTTTTAATTGTCAAATAAAACATAAATTGTGGTGTTTTTCGGAAAGCACTTGCGGACACCTTTTTTTCACCCAAATGGTAACAAACTGCAATTTTCGAAAATTATGTAAAACACAAATTTGTTTCTTTTTAATCACTAAATGCTCCATTCTGGAACTATTCAAGTTTATTCATTTTATTTACCTTCAACATCAATTCGCATATTTGAAATCCTACCATTTCTTATAACGTAAAAATTTACTAATACTAAGATAAAATTTTGAGAATACCATAGACTTTAGGCTAGGGTCATGCATCAATTTTATTATCCGAGAAACTTGAACCTCAGAATGTAACGGCTGAATAACACGTGGAAGACTCACAAATTCTGTTTTCTTCAATTTTCAAAACAAAAAAGGGAGAAATAAATCGACCCAAATCATTCAACGTCACGTTAGTTTCAAGTGGACTACACATGGGGCCTTGCTCTCGCGCTGGACCTATAAACCTATGCAGAAAAGAGAGTCAGTCCCATTGTCAGATACTTCAACCAAGGAGCGTTCACTCGCCTCCCACCCTATTTTCATAAACCAATGAAATTGCCAAAATATTTTAGAATCCACCTACTCTTGCAGACAACTTAAAACATGAAATTGTTAGAAAAACCTCTCGAAGCAAGAGCCGAGAGAATCCGTCATCCACGCAATAGTCAGTCGAATCAGTGTCCTGTATCTAAGACGGAATAAATGCGACAGTATCCATCAACCTCAATCACAGTTGTTTTAAATTGTTTTTATTAAACTAAATCCCTTTATTTTCAAATGAATTACTAGAATTACTCAGGTTAATACGTAGCCTGGGAGCCGCTTGGTGGAAACACTAAAATTTGCCTAAAAATTTAGCTTCATTCATTTAATCATGTGATGCTAGAATGCAGTCGAAAGTATCGAAACCACCTAATTATAAATCAACGTAGAAATAAAATAAATGCTTACAAAAATTTACAAAAAATCACCACCTGCTCGTTCATTGCATTTAGATTCTGGTTTTAATGTCTAATATATAAAAGCACTCCATAAATTTCTTTCCCCCCCCCCCCGACCCTTTGATTTCCTTCCTCCTGCCATTACGTTATTCACTTTTCACCTCATTATCCCATCCCCGATGCACCTCTTCAAACTAGCCATGCAATTTAATTTAATACACACTTCTCTAATGAACGTAGTCCAACAAGACTATAATAAACAGTTATTACAACTATTCCTACAACAGCTAATCCATCTTTAATTGCAGGAATCCAAGTACGGGAGGTCGTTAATTGCGAAGAGCTCTCTGCCCACCAATCTCAATTGTCTTCTGTGAAATCGCCAAGTATATTCAACAGTGGATTCTTGAGCTTCAATTCTGCAAAACAAGAGCACCCAATTACCGACAAATTGATTACACTCATCCTACCCTTGTCAGGCAGATTTATGATATTCCAGCGCTTTCTGGCCAACTACGAGGAGGTCTGCTTGATGACTAATGAAAAGACTGAGCTGCTAGTTGTCCTCTATCCGCACAGAACTGAAGATACAATTGAGAAGACCATCCAGCTGATCAACAAAGTAAGAGCAAAATACGCAAATTCCAAGATTCGAGTTATACCAGGGCCCGGCAATTTCTCTAGGGCTCAAGCCCTCAACTTGGGCATTAGCGAGGCCCTTGATGAAGATCTCATGTTCTTCATTGATGTTGACATTGTCATGAAGCCTGCTGCTCTTCAACGCATCCGCCTGAATACAGTTGTCAATAGACAAGTTTATTTTCCAATTGTCTTCAGTCAATTTGATCCAAAAATTGTGCGTGAAAATTCGAGAACACAGGATCCATTTCTTATTAATGAATTTACTGGATTTTGGAGGCAATTTGGCTTTGGCATTGTGTCCTTGTATAAGAAGGATTATCATACAATTGGTGGATTAGATCTGTCGATCATGGGATGGGGAAAGGAGGATGTGGATTTCTTCGAGAAAGCTGTTAAATCCAAGTTAACTGTCTTTAGAGCACCTGATAAACATCTTGTTCATGTGTTTCATGATGTTGAATGCGATGAGAGACTTGCTGGTAGTCAATTATCAATGTGCCAGGGTACCAGAGTGGATACATTTGGCAGCACTCAGGCACTCGCTAAAATTGTCTATGATAATCCGGATTATCTGACATTTGCTAGGAGCAAAAGGACCAGGCTCACTGCACCCGCAAGCTGAATTGATATGTTGGTCCGATTGATAAATCAAGGTTGGACGATATTGGGAAGATACTGTGATCTGACTTTAATGAACTTAAAATTTTTTTTTTGTTTCGTTGTGTAGAGATTACCAGAAATGATATTCCAATCTGTAAATAAGAAACAAGCGAATTTAGTGATATATTTTCAGTGGTTTTTCATTGGACAAGTGTGGATTTCTTGAGTGTGTGGAGAGCAGGGCGGAGCGTAGAAAAAAATTCTTCTTATGGGAAAAATTGGCAAATTTCAGTTTGGAGGATTTTTTTAAACAGATTTGTCAAATCACTGAAAGATTGGATTTTTAGATATGGCGTGAGCAAAATGTTTTTCCCTACAAATATTCCTTGGAAATAATTTCGAAAACAGTTTTTCGTTGATTTTTTGATGAGGGCGGTTTTTTCCGTGGTTCCTCTTTTTGAAGGGAGGACAATCAGTGATATTTAGACTATTGAGGAATGATGTACAGTTGATAGCTTTTTCTCTCGTGGGGCACTGATTCAAATTTCCATGTTTTCCCAGAAAAAAACACTTCTGTCTTAAGCTTCAGATAATTTCTTTGGCCATAATATGAATGAGCACAAAAGCGTATTATTTGTTTTGATTTCGTAAGTTTCTTCTGAAACTTCAGATGACTTTGGTCAGACAGAGTGTCAACTAAAATCAAGTGTTGACTTGCATTGAGTAGTGTTGAGTTAACTCAAATCAAAGAACGTGTCAATTCAAGATCAATCGAAATCAACTTCAATTAAGCCGCTAACTCATACTGAATAAGTTGATAAAATATGTGCAAATCAAATGCATTGGGTAGAGTGATTAAAGTAAAGGATGACTGGAGTCAAATAGAGGATGACTTGAAGCTGGTGGATTTGAATCCAAATGGACTGACTTGAATTGAGCAGAGTGCCTTGAATGCAGTGGAGTCACTTGAATCAAGTGATTTGGATCCTGGAGATCATGACTTTACTCAAGTGCAGTGTCGCCTTGAATCAAGTTGAGTATCTACTTGAATCAAGTTCAGGCTTCAGGTGGAGCCAGAAAATTTTGTCCTGTAGTTGCAATAGGTATTCAATACTAATAATCAACCATTCTTTGAGCTTATAGTAAAAAGAAGACACGAAGGAAAAGGTCGATATGTATCGAACGTGGCGATATGTATCGAACTTGTCGATATGTATCGAACTTGTGGATATGTATCGAACCTATCGATATGTATCGATATGTATCGAAATCATCGATATGTATCGAACTTATCGATATGTATCGAACTTATCGATATGTATCGAACTTATCGATATGTATCGAACTTATCGATATGTATCGAACGTATCGATATGTATCGAACTCATCGATATATATCGAACTTATCGATATGTATCGAACTTATCGATATGTATCGATCTTATCAATATATATCGAACTCATCGATATATATCGAACTTATCGATATGTATTGAACTTATCGATATGTATAGAACTTATCGAAAAGCACAAGACCAAAACCGCCACGACACCATTCATTGCGGCGAGAAACGGAAATGCGCGTGCGGAGCACAAGTTTGCACTTGTAAGAGTGCAAACGGAAAAAAATCAGGAAAAACATGCACGAAGTGACTTTTGCGACGCCTATCATATAGAATAAACAACAAATCCTTTGACCTATTTCTCTAAATGTAGCGGATAGTAAAATCCAAAAAAAATGGAGGGAAACCTGAATGAGCCATTCTGTTCTGTCTAGAGTCAGTCATTCCGAGATGCATGAAAAACATTGTCTTGATCCAACGTCGATATTTTTGCTTTGCATACGACGAGTTAAGACTTTAATCTTTCGCATACATGACGCGACCACCAACAAGTGTAGCAGAATTTACTCTGAAATTAGTTACATTTTAAGATTAAGAGGAAACCGCAACTTATAAGGAAAAATTTTGAAGCGAAGTAGCTCGCAAATGGACCTAAAATTTTGTATCTGCAAAGCGCTATAACACGGGAATGAGTGATAAAAAATATCAAAAGTCCGCTGTCATCTTCGGATGTAATACGATTAACCGCATTGCAATTGAATGGGTTAGTACACGGAGCAAAATGCCTATTAAAAATTAGTGCACTTTCTCAGTAATTGCGGGACATGAATAAACGTAATGGGAAATTGCGAAGAAATAATGGAAAAATGTGATGCGGCGCACTGAATTTCGGATTGTGACCTACCGGATTTTCCTGAACCGAAAACGGTGTGTGTGTGTGTCCCTCAGTGATTTTACGTAACGTAGATCTGATCAGATTTTGAATCGACAATTGGATTTCCCACAAAAATTCAAATACTTTTGATTTTTTGTGTCACTTATTTGTTTTCTCTGTGCGAGTATTAATTGCAACTTGGAGGAAATGTTAGAACTAGGACTTCCCACTTAATGGGTTTCCTGTCTGAATCGTCACAAATGCAAATGGTTCACCAACACCTGGCGCCGAGAGATAATGAGCCTATCGCGTTGAGCAAGCTCAAGGACGAGATAATTATCCTCGTGTATTGTTGGGACACCTGAGACAGTGCATCTTTTATCAATTAAAATACCAAGACGATAACAGAGTACGGGAATTATTGGTGAAGTGTTTGGCAGTTGGACAGTAGGTGAGAAACCGGAAGTACAGAGATGCAAAGTTACGGACTAGTCGCCATTGTCGCGATTTTTGCAACCACCAGCTGGTCCATCGAGGGGAAAATTTTGCAACAATGTGAAGCTGTTAAAGAGCTGCAGAAAGGCGGAATCTCCAAGACCTTCATCAGCAATTGGGTATTATGACGTAGTGAAAATTTTACCTTAGTTCCTAGACCCAATCGACACTATACGTGGAGCCTTTATTTTGACTTCTGTAGGAAAACATCAAGCGTTTTGGGTACTTGTTGATGTGTATGACGTGTATTTGCTCATGAAACATAATGAAAATACAGGAATGTTTTTGAAATTGTTGAAAATTATGAGTCTCAGCGATTTTATATTAAAAAAAAAAATTTATTCTAACTTTAAAATTCTCGTTTAACTCAACTGTAAATTCTCCAAATTTTAAGAGTTCAGAATTTTTTTAAATTTCATGAATTTCACAAGTTAAAAAAGTTGCGAATTAAAAAAAAGGTGATTTGAAGGAAACTCGTTTTTTGGAAATTTTGCAAATTTTGCAAAGTCTCTAAATTAGGAAAACTTTCGGAAGTTTTAACAATTTGGAAACTTTGACGAATTTTAATTATCTCAAAACCTGCCATTTTATCACGTATATTTAGAATGATAATTCACGATGTTAGGTATCTTATATTAACTTTTTACTTAAATAATAAAAAAAGGGGGGAAAATCCTATATTCAAAATAGTATATTTTGAAAAACCCTATCGTACATGTGTCGAACGATAGTTTTTGATAGTCATGTTTATGTTGAGCGAGAGCCGAACTAGTGACTTTTCGTTTACGAGTAAAGGTACCTGCTCGCCAAGTGTCATTACTGCCCTCGGCTTCGCCGCGGGTGTAATTCACACCCGAGTAATGACATTTGGCGAGCAAGTACCTTTACTATCAAGGAGTACACGATATTTTATGCATCGAGGAAGCAAAATGCGATTCCATCGAGCGAAGCGAGGTTAGAATCGCGCACTTTGCTCCCTAGATGCATAAAGGCACTTTTCGGCACGAGCTCAACATAGCAGCAATATCGAAAATATAATTAACCCGCTTCAATTTTCAATTACCAGAAAGTTTATAAATTTTCGCAATTCCAAACATTCCAGTATTTTGATATATTTCTGAAATTTAAGCACTCAAAAATTTGTAAAAGTTAAAACGAGTTCCAAAAGATGAAAAGTCGATGAATTCCCAAAAACCCCAAATTTGAGTCATTTGATTTTACTAACAAAATTTCAAAACGAGGTTTCGAGGTGAAAATTGCAAAACATTCTCGAAATTTAAAAGAATGAAAATGAAAAAATCCAAATGAAGCAAAAATCAAAAAAATAAATCAAATTCCCAAATAAATATTCCTGAATACTTCCACCAATATAAAGTACATAGTAACACGTGAATATAAAATTCCATCAAAATTGAATAATACACGGGCGGCGATCTGCTATACGCGCGAGTACCACGGCCGGGTGCGCCCCCTTCTCCTTAAAAATCAAATCAACGTAACGAAATTTTTTCTGCATCGACTATAAAATACCAAGTCGACAGCAATTTTTCCCAGCTTCCTGATTGTCATTACACGATTGCAATAAATGTTTAGGTTTGCTTGATGAAGAGTGAGAGCGGCCTGAATACGAGATTGATCAAGGGGCCTGGTACATCAGCGAGTTACTCATACGGCGTCTTCCAAATCAGTAGTCTTCACAACAAGTATTGCATAAGAGGGAGGAAGGGTGGAGTTTGTAACGCTAAATGCGAAGATTTCGCTGATGATGATATCAGTGATGATGTTGCGTGCGCTTCAAAGATTCACACCGCTGAGGGATTCAAGTACTGGAAGGGCTGGGTAAACAATTGCTATAAAAAACCACTTCCCGATGTTGGCAATTGCAAACGAAGGAGACGATGGATTTTTTTCTAAAAATCATCACATCAACTTCTCCAAAAAATCAAGAACAACATTGAAACTACACGGCTCTACGAAATTGTCATTATCAATAAACTTTTCTAATCTGGATCAATCCACTTGGTTTCATTTTTACTATCTCGGTATCTTTGGAGCATTGGAACTCCTTATCTTTTTTTTTGAATCTTCGCGGTTATCTGATAGGAGTGGATGGGATACCTCTAATAGTCATGTGATAATCCGTACGCTGAGAGGAAAAACGGTGAAAAATTGTGCTACCATGTTGAATACCATCGAGATGGAAATCAAACGAAACAGTTGATTATCTCATTAACAAGTGGTTTTTTTGGCAACAGCTAATTTTATATGTTTTGTAGGAATACTGATATATAGATTTTCATTTTTCAGTGAGCGCACTTCCGGTTTTCTCACTGCAAAATTTTGACAGAGCAGGGCACTTCCGGTTTGGAAAAAAAAATCCAAGAGTTACAAAATTGAATTTTTTTTTTTAATGTCCCGCGTGGGGACATACTTGATCTCTGCCAACTTGTTTATTAATCAGCACACCATAGAAATTATGAGACTATGCGGCAGTGCATTCTATTTCCATACATTTTCCGCGAATTCCACTTGAAAGCCAACATCGGAACTTTACGCGGCTAACAGGAATATCTGTCTGTTTAGCCATGGTAACTTTATCTTCATCGGTTGCAATAAAAAAAAAAAGAAAAAAACCATGGGAGTAGGGAAGATACCGTCTCACGAAGATCCACTTCCCTATAAGTACTGCAACTGTGGAACCTGTCCATACGTGTAACAGCGATGTTAATAAATAGCTGGAGTAATGCTGTTTTCTAAAATTCTTTAGAAAAAATACATTAGAAGGCTCGCCAATGGAAGCGAAAAAGTTATCTTATCGTCAGTAAAATCCAATTGCTTTTCAATTGATATTGTCCATCAACATCGCGTAACTTCCTGTAGCAAAGTGACTACCGGATTTTTTTTTGATTAACTTCCCGATCTACGGAAGTTATTGTAAAGACGCCTAAATATGAAAAGTATCAGAAATCGAAATTTATGATGCGTGTGTGTGTGTGTGTGTGTGGGTGTAGGTGATGGTGGGTGGGTGGGTGAGTGGGTGGGCGAGTGGGTGGGCGAGTGGGTGGGTGAGTGGGTGGGCGAGTGGGTGCGCGAGTGGGTGGGTAAGTGGGTGGGTAAGAGGGTGATTAAGGGGGTGGGTGGGTGGATGTAAGTGAGTGTGGGTGGGTGGATGTGGGTGTGCAAATGGCTGAATGAACATTCAAATGAAAAATAAATCAACTTATCTCTTATCTTGATAATCGTCTTATCTCCCCATTTCATTTTTGCAATAAATTATATCTAAGCTGTATGCAAAAGAAATGCCAATAACAAGTCAAAGTGGGACTTGGAATTACTCCATTACCCACATTTCAGAAATTCTAACGACAAAACTTGGGAAACCCGGTCATGTTCGTGATACGAATATACAAAAATCTGGCAATACTCATTGAACGTGATGTAATTCTCTAGCATTATCCACGACTCATTATCATTTTTCTGCATCAATACCGAAATTCTATCGGTAATTAAATCCTAATAATTACACATGGTACTTTTAAAAGAAAATATGATTTAAGCTCTATGGAAAATTTCCACTGAACTCTTCCGAAAAGCTCAACTTGAGCTTTACAAAAACCGCAAGCTTTAAGTGATAGACCAAATAGATTTTGTATTGATGCATCAATTTTGTCTGAAAAACATCAACTTAAGACTGAAAAGCTCAATTTAAGACTAAAAAGCTCAAGGTAAGATTTGCAAGACTCTTAAGTTGAGCTTACCCGAAGTCGTAAATTAACATTGCTCTTTGGTGTTGCTAATAACGACTTTCTATCAACAACTTTTTACGCTGCTTCCATTAATGAACAAGTGCTGAAATTTTTCTTCGAAATTTTCCTTCAAGTACTTGAGCAAATAATTAATTTTGAACAATTATCCACAACAGAATGCTCAGAATAATTCTTATTTTTCCTTAAAAATTAATCCAATATTTTAAGAGAAATCTATTTCTTACAGGTTTTGAGATTTCATAGACCCAACGTATTGGATGGTCCGTATTTCGCTATCGTCTCAAAATTTAATTCAATCTCTTCATTTCATGCCCAACATCAGAAGCAATCAATAATCTCATCTTCAGCCAATATTACATAAGACATACGCCACTGGTTGTGTTAATCAAGGTCGATTTGTCAAACGCGGAGACTCTCAATTAACATAAACACCTTATCATTTTTCGCGTCTTTCACTGAATAATATAGTATTGCGAGAGGAGAGAAAAAAAAGGAAAGCAAAGTTCTACAGTTTTAACATTCTGTTGTAAATAAATATGATAAATAAAATAAAAAGTTGTGTCATATGCATCATATATACTGCATCCATTTACGTGAGTGCAGGTCGGATTTATATATATAAATCCATATATATGTTATAGATATGAACTTCTAATCGAGATATAATCGATTTATATCTTCTTTATATGTCATATAGCTTTTCACATTTTTTTCATATATACGTATAGACAAGTTCAGTGGCGCGTGCTGCGCACGCGCATTTCCTTTTTTCGCCGCACTGACTGGTGTCGCGTCCGTTTCGGTCTTACGCTTTTCGATAAGTTCCATACATATCGACAAGTTCGATACATATCGATAAGTTCGATACATATCGATAAGTTCGATACATATCGATAAGTTCGATACATATCGATAAGTTCGATATATATCGATAAGTTCGATATATATCGATAAGTTCGATATATATAGCGATAGTTCCTTTTTACTATAGGAGCATACAAGTATGTCTATCCTTATATGTGAAATATATGTGGAATGTATGTGGCCATATATCTCGATTATATTTCGAATATATTTAGTAATATTCTACATATATCTCGAATGCTGGAGTTTTCGCCGGCATATATACATGTGATCCGCACATATGTAAGATGATTCTGTGCGGGTGTAGAGTTATCCCCTGCACCACGTAATGAATCATATCTGAAATGGACGGGCTAGTTATAGATAAACGGGATGTGCGTGTGCACCTCGACATTTATTAATCACTCAATCAACAACTAATCAATGAATAATAACCAACAATATCGTGCTCACGAAATAGTGGACAAAATTTTCAATTATCAATTTTATTTGACAACTACAAAATTACGTACGAAGCAATTTTGAATAATCTCACACGCAGCATCCCTGGTCCATTACCACCGATGTAATTCAAACTTTGCCAACACAGACACAGACATGATTACGCCACGGATAATCTCGATCGCATAACTGCCCAATCACACACACACACACAATTTCACCGGCAATTCTCTACAAGAAAAACTGCTCCAACAGAATCTCATCTAAATGACGAACAACCTATTTGCGATTTGGAGCTAAATACAATAATTTCCCAATAATTAGCGGCTAAAAAAGGTAAAAAAAAGGCTCAGTCAAGCAGGTGTTGGGCACATATTTATTCCTTATTTGTATGTGTACATTATGCGTTTTCATGAAGAGGATAGACAGTAATCGTGCGCGTGCAATTCTTGACTCCTTTCACTGGCGGAAGTGAAGTGTCGGGGTACAAGAAACGGAGAAATAAAAATGCCGCGTGAGAGCGTGCCCGGGTCATCATTCGTGGATCAGCTCGGTAAAAAAAAAGAATAAAAAAATACAACGGCAACCCGGGGGAAAAAATGAGAGACGGCGATAAGAGAAAGACAGAATATGCGAAATTTTCACGTGTGAATGATGATACGGGGAAGATTGAAATCAATTGAAATTTCTTGAGGTTTTTCGAGCTGTTGAGAAATAGGTAAATTCCCATACATCATTTGACTCCAATTGCAGGCAAGATTGATCGGCGGATTATCCAGATTAACTTGTAAAAATAGAGAATAAATGCAGAAAACTGTGATTACGATTCTTCAGTGAAAATCGTCGGCAATTACGGGTGATACTATCAATCCATACTCCGTGCGCGAACCACCAGGGCGATGTGAGAAGTGTGAAAAAAATGTCAATTATATGTAAAAAAAGTGTAAATATAAGCCAATGTGCGTTCGCGATATATCTGAAAGATTGTCGGTCATTCTTTCGGTGGTCGCTCTATGAGCGAAGTACTGCGCCCCGTCTCTCTTTTCAATTTCCTGACAAATTATTATTGAAAAAATTTTTTTGGAAATCCGACTGCTGTGTTCGATATGTTCTCAAATCAATTATCACTTAGCGGTGTCCATGGAAACCAACTGCTTTCCCAAACTGTACAGCACTCCCACAATTTAAACCAATGATCAGATGAACCCATAGGAGTTACAGCCCGGGTAATTCCACTCTACTATGCCGGAAGAAGAGTCTCTGTCGATCCTTGGAGCTCTATGCACATGGAAACAAATATACTTATAAAATAACAATATTTTTCCGTGGTTATAACCACACGGTCATCGCTGTTGTGGACATTTTTACGTTTACGGTGGGCGGGTAGGTGGGTGTGTGGGTGGATGGGCGGGTGTGTGGGTAGGTGGGTGGGTGGGTGTGAGTAGGTGGGTGGGTGGATGGGTGGGTAGGTGGGTGGGTGGATGGGTGGGTGGGCGGGTGGGTGTGCAAGCAAAATTGTATACAGCGTAATCGCCTCATTTTCACATAACTTAGATCGGATTAGCTTTTGGTTCAAATCGGTGAAATTATTCTTTAACTATTAACAATTTCAATTGCTTTTAACGCTGTATTACGAAAACCATTAGAGATAGTAAGAAAGATGTGCAATGAAAATTGCTTTTCTCTTAAAAATACAGATTCCATCTTATATGACCATCTTTCTTAAGTTTCATAATTTAGGAGATACGGTCATACCCAAGTTGCTGATTCGGCCCCTACGCTGTAACATCCATATCCCGTTTATTGAAATTTCGGATATATCTCAAAAGCGAGACGGTGGAGACAGGTTTGATAATAACCTTTTTTGTCACAAATAAAATTCTCCACAAAAAAGGACTTATAACTTTTTTCGTTAACACCACTTGGGGAGGAGCTATTCGAACTTTTCAGAAACGAATTTAGGAAACTCTGTTTTAGGTGAACATCAGAAATCGGCAAGTCTTTTATGCATCCGCAATTAGTCACACTCATTTTTAGTGTAAAATTGTAGTGAACGAAAATATTCTGATCGCATATTTATCGATTTTGGATATGGTGATATATATGGAAATATGAAATAGCTGAAATCAATTTTCATTATGGCTGCAATTCAAGCACGAATAATGCAATCATCTCCATCTGAGCGGTCAGTTAATATGCCGTTAAAAGCATTCCCCGGGAGCACGACTGAATTGACGGAAAAAATTTGAATGAAAAAAAAATTATATCTATATATATATATAGATACATATGTATAGATATACTTAAGACATGCAGATATCGCCAGAATTTAAAATGACCTATCTCCACCAATATCTAATCGTTCTGGCATAAAATTTGCAATGGTAATTGACAACTGCAATATTTCTATTTAGTAGCAAAGTGTAATGTCTGGCCGACTTTGTATAGAATGATTATTCCTCGAGGTAAAACAAAATCCCAGAGAAATTTAAAAAAATTTTAAAAATTGCGTAAAATCTCAAAAATCCCAAAAATTTCAAAAATTATAGAAATTTCATAGATTACAAAAAATTTAACAATTACAGAATTTCGAAAATTTCAACAATTTAAAAATTTGAAAAATTTCGAAAATTGTGAAAAATTCCGGAATTTCATAAAAAATTACAAATTTGAAAATTTTGAAAAATTTGAAAATTTTTTAGGTATTTAAAACGAGCAAATAATACAAGATAATATAATGAAAAAATTTTTTTTAATTTTCGGAGATGAATCACCGCCCCCTATGGGGAAGTTAAAATTTTGAAACCCATTCCGCAGAGTCTGGCACAGTGAAACTCGAGCGTAATGTTGTGGGTTCGTCCTCTGGAAAGGTCGAGCTCACTGGGATTCAGGATGAAAGTGAAGCCTTCTGGGTGTCTATTCCATACCTTTCCTTTTTTTAAAATCTATATTCAACATTGAATTCTTTATCGGTAGCATCTACCTGCTGTTAGGAATCACGCTGTGCAATGGTAGGCGCTGAGAGAATGTGTTAAAATAAGGACCGGATAACTTGTTAGAGCAAAGGTCAATGATGGAACATCTCCATGGAAATTGGTGGAAGTGATGTTTTCTGACGGAGGATGCGGGAGGCTTTCACCTTGAAATTTAAGAAATTTGGTGATAAGCAATGAGACGGAAAGGGTTATATTACGGCGCGAAAGTCGTAAAACTTTGAAAATTAAGATTGTTAATGGAAGCGTATGCGGGCGTTTACACGCAACAGAAGTGAAATTTCGAGAAAGACTGTTAGAATTGTTTTGATGATGTACAAATTTTTAAAATATTTCACATTTTTTTCATTATTACTTGTCCCCTCTCTAAAACATTTGAAAAAAATCAAAATTCGAAATTCTCCAATTTTTCGAAATTTTTTGAAACTTACAATTCGTTTTTTTTCTCAAGATTTCGAGAAAGATTTAACATAATGCGAAATATTTGCGATTTTCCAAATTGTTGACGCTTTAATCCCATCGCAACATAAGAGAAGGCTGCCTAGATTTTGCAGAGGATTTTATGATTGTAAACAGAACCACTTCACCACTTACCTATGAGCAAAGAGTGTGCATCAGTGCGAAAGTGGGCTATCGAGTCTGTTTTGACCGCAGTATTCGGTGAATATCCCGAAATCTAAGAAACATAGTGGCAAATTGATGAGAACTTTTTTGTAGAGCATAGTGCGATCTACAAAATTGGTATCATGCGAATTCCGCTATCTTTCTTAGGTTTTGAGATATCTACCGACAACTTGCACCAGGCCAGGAGAGACATAACGCAATAGACCACTTCTCCACACATATGAACTTGCTCACAGATAAATAATAAAATAGTCCTATTTACAATCCTACAGCCAATAAAAATGGGCCTCAAATGTGCTATATATATTGATCGTAAATTACCCCATGTATTCTGCACATACATAATTTTTTATGTAATTTTTTTAGCATTTCTGAATGTTCAAAAAATCGCCATAAAAATGTTAATAATTTTACCATTTTTGAGATAAATTTTCTCACCAAATTTCGAGATCGCCGTGACAAAAATTTCGATCTATTCAAACTAAAGCATAAAATTTTCCCATCCACTTCCGAAATAGAAGATTCACCCATAGTGTCAACCAAAGCAACTATTGCAACCGGAATTATCCCATACTTTTTTGTGTTTAAATTCCATCAGTAGCCTTTGGAATAAGAAAAAAAAAATCTCCACAATCACATTACTCTGATGAGATTTTATCCCATAGAAATTCCTCAGCATAAATTTAATTTTTTTACCTCAACGCGACAGGAGAAAATACAGTGGAAGAAACTTGGAAAATTTATGCCCAAGTATTTTTATGATTAAATTTCCGTCAAATTGAGTTGTAAAAAAAAGCATGGAAATCTGTGTTTTATCTAAAATATGTCAATAAAAAGTTACACGTAGAGGATGTCTAGGTGGGGGATCTTCCGTCAAATTAATGAGAATAACTCATGGCATTTTATTCGCGGAAAAAAATTATTTCACGTCACTACCCCACCTCATGCCTCCCCCTACCTCTCCCTGAATTGACAGTGAATTTAAAAAAAGGACCATCATGTCCCAGAACAGAATCCTTCGGTCTAACTTTTGCACTCATCACCTGAACCCTACGCGTTCCTCATTACAAAAAAAAAGTGAAATTCCTAAATGACCCCTACAGCGCCAATCGTTTATCAAGATTTCCATTGCATCTGTTTTGTACATTGGTATTGTACCTCATCAGCTGGATGGTTTCCATTGGTTTTTAAGCCGGAAGCGTTTCACCAGTTTCACATACCACAGACTGATAATTACCAACCTGGGAAGATGCTATACTTTTTATGCTGTCTTCTCGCATTATCACTCAACTTCATCATAGTGCCCACTGTATACATACTCCTCGGGTTCAATGTGTTGAGGATGTTATGCCGAGGTCGTTTCCTCCCAAAACTGAGAGTAGAAAATTTTTAGAGTTCCTGTGCAAATTTTAGTGCCTTTTTAGTGCATACTTTTATTACCATGAGAGATACTTCTCAAGTTGGACCCCCCCCCCCACCCACACACACACACACAGTCGGGCCCTTTTTTGGTATAGTGGATCGATTTTTTGCCTCCTGATTCCAAACGAGGAACATTTGGTATCCATGAAAATGTTCGGCCGGCCGGGAACCCAACGCCGCCGCGGGTGGGTGGGGGTGGGAGGCGGGGGGCGGGGGTCATCATACGCGCCCGCAATCCTAGCAGAGGGTTCTAGCGTTCTCCCGTGTTTTGAAATCGGGTGACGTGAATGGCGAAAGTCCCATTATATGGATGGGTGTCCGTAGGGCTTCTAAGGAATCCTCCACAGGATTGTGCATGCTCTAGGACTCCGAACTTGGTCCATTGAGCCCAATGAAAAGTTTTCTACAGTTTCTGCTGAAATTTTAAGGTCGAAACGGATTATTCCTCACAGTAATGACTTGGCGGTAATTACCGCGATCACTTGCAACATCTATTTTTCGACTATTGAAAAAAATTTGCCGCTGTTATTCATCATTACTTTTCTTTACTTATATTATGCTACACTTTCGAGGCTCGCCGTAAAAGATAATCGGTACTGGTTTGAACATTTCATCCCATCGAAAAAAATTAGTGAGGTTGTACATTCGTATCCAGTGAAAGTTGAGGTAATGCGGGATGAGTGGAGTTGACTGTATTGATTCACCATTTTGGAGATAAAATTTTTTATTTATAGTTTGTGGTATGGCCAGAGACAGTTGACATTGCAGTTGGAAATTTTTAATTAAACACTAAGCCAAAAGTCACATCTTGTGTGCATTGTGTAACAGTTGTAGGATAATACCGCAGACTCGTCCTATTCACTCTGTTTCACTCTCAACAATTTTGCGTAATTTTGCGGAGAGCACTTTGAGCAGCTCAACAGCTGATTACAAAATTCTTGAAATTAGAATTTTTGGATTTCTCAAATTTACATTCTATTTTTGTGTATTAACTTTTTTAATGCGATTGATAATATAGACATTGCAAAGATTTGGAGAACATAAAGAAGTTCATAAATTGTAATGAGTTTCAAAAGTTTCAAAAATTTTAGAAATTTCTCAAATTTCAAAAATTTCAAAAATTTCAAAAATTTCAAAAATTTCAAAAATTTCAAAAATTTCAAAAATTTCAAAAATTTTAAAAATTTCAAAAATTTCAAAAATTTCGAAAATTGCAAAAATTGCAAAAATTTCAAAAATTTCAAAATTTTCAAAATTTTCAAAATTTTCAAAAATTTACAAAACTTAAAAAATTTTGAAAGACTTCAAAAAATGGTCCGAGTTCAACAACAATTTTAAGATACTTAACGGCAAAATACACAACAATTAACAGCTACTCTGTTCCAATTTTACAGGATAGATCCATCTGCCATGTGCCTATTTTTCTATCCTCGACAATCGACGCAAATTAAATTATTGTTTGAAACCTCAAAAAGAAAAGTGGAATCAGTTTCTCCATGAAAGAACTCATCAAATTTCGGGTTCTAAGATTGAGAAATTATGTGGCCCAGAAGGATTTTTGAAAAGGTACGGTCGCGCCTACTCATATCGTTGAATGGTGGAATGTACTCAATCAATGTAATTTATCGCCCTCTGTTCCGGTCGCGGTCCGGAGTCGAAAATTACAGAGCATATAAAGCTCTGTTTTTTTCACATAAGAAGATGCTCGTTCCACTAAAACCGACATATTATTCAATCAAAAAGAATCATGCAAAAAAATTTTCAATCATAATTTCCATTTGTTTTCTTCAAGATTTTCTTTTCCAAATAAACGCACGTACGATTTTTCATCAATGTTATATGCACCACACATGACTATTCATGTGTATGAAAAATTGAAAAAAGAATCATAAAAATTCAGGACAATATTGGTTGTCCTAACCTACGGTTTTCGCCAAAAATCTCATGAACTAAAGGAGACATAGAAATTTGCTTCTCTACAAATTTGTAGATCTCAAATTGCTCCACAAAAAAGGGTCATACAAAAATGCCAGTATCTTCCTTCACTTTTGAGATATTTGCTGAAACGTGGCGGGACGAGACCCGCTTTACGCCAATCGACAATTGCCCACTTTGCTACTGGAGCGACAGTCACAGATTCCACAATCCAAATCACAAATCACAAATCACAAATCACAAATCACAAATCACAATAAAAATCACAAATCACCATCAAAATCACAAATCACAAATCACGATCAAAATCACAAATCACAATCAAAATCACGAAATCAGAATCACAAATCACGAAATCAGAATCACAAATCACAAAATCAGAATCACAAATCACGAAATCAAAATCACAAAACAGGAACTCAAAATTACGAAATCAAAATCACAAATTACGGAAATCAAGATCATAAATCGCAGTATCTCCTTCATGAATCCCAATGTTGCATCGTCAATCACAAAGTCCAAATTGTGATTCGCGTTTTCAATCTTTGCTGTGTGAGTAGTTCTCCTGCTAGTCTCCCCAAAAAACCACCAAAAATATCATCAAGCTGAACCAATTCCTAAAAAGCTCTAAATAAGCAACATCTCCGATGCGTTCTCCCCCGAAACAATTTACGCAACATCTCAAGGATTCTCCGAAAGCCATAAAATCCTGTAACTCCCCATAGCCACCTCAAATTTCTCATTTCGTCTGTCGATATTCATATGGAAATTACCATGAAAATCGACAGTGTCAATTCAGCATTTAGCGACAAAACTGAAAAATTTGAATCCCCCGTGGAATTCTCCATTTTTTCCATCAATCCATTCTTAATGGCTTGCGGTAAAGTAACAAACTTTCGAAAATCCAAAAAATCTTGCAATGCATACTATATATTCCCTGTTTCTCCCACACACTGCCACCTTTCTACTCGTCAAAAGTGCCAGTTACTTTACTCTTTTTTTTCAACCATAACCGAGTGAATATTTGTCTTCCCCAAATGCTACAGTTGTTTCTGTATAGAAAGGATATTCCGAAGAATCGAAAAAAAATTGAATTGAACTCGATTGCGTTTTGGCTCAAATAGATTTTATACTCGAGTCACGTAGGAGGACTATGATTGAGTCAGTCTAAGTTATAACTCATTGTGAATATAAAAACGAATATTTGGAAATTTTGGTCCAGCAAAAAGTTGTTTCAATTAAGTGGGGACTGACTTGAATCACGTGGACTGTCAACTTGAGTCAAGTCAGGATTGACTTGACGCAAGTCAGGATTGGCCTGACTCAAGTTAGGATTGACTTGACTCAAATTCGGATTGACTTGACTCAAGTTCGGATTGACTTGACTCAAGTTCGGATTGACTTGACTCAAGATAGGATTGACTTGACTCAAGTTAGGATTGACTTGACTCAATCCAGGATTGACTTGACTCAATCCAGGATTGACTTAACTCAATCCGGGATTGATTTGACTCAATCCAGGATTGACTTGACTCAATCCAGGATTGACTTGACTCCATTCAAGATTGACTTGACTCCATTCAAGATTCACTTGACTCAATCCAGGATTGACTTGACTCAATCCAGGATTGACTTGACTCAAGTCAGGATTGAATTGAATCAAGTCTGACTTCAATCAAGTGACCAACTCACCCTCTTTTTAAGTCAATGAAATCCCAATTAAATCGACATTTTCTCCACAGAATTCAATCATAACGAAGGGAAGTACAAAATTGACTTGAATCAACTAGAGTTTCAACTTGACTCAAGTAGAAATTACCTCGATTCAAATAGCTGGCTCAAATCACTTCCGGTAGAGGGAGTTTACTGAAACAAATAACGTCTCCACTCATTCCAATCTCAGCCATGACTTAATATTTCTAAAAAAAAGAATTATTCAATTTCAACTTATCGTCAGAATATCTAGGAATGCCAATTCTTTTTTTTTATAGTTGCTGAGAATGGGCTTACTATTGATTTCTATTGCAAATAATTTCCTTTCCTGTTTCTTATGCAATTTATTGGAGATACCAGGATTGAAATTTCTAATTTATAGTCAGGTGAGTACCAAACTGTCGCAATTGAGCTACCTTAAACCCTACCAGCATTACTAAATTTATTATCCAACATGGACGGTGTTTTTTTACGCTTCCCCGATGATGAATGTGGGTAATTATGTTGCCGGCATAATTATCCATAATTAACAGTATCACCTAACGGTTGGAAGGCGCAAGGGTCTCGGCGGGAGAGCCAAGGAGATTGGAATAAAAAATGAGAGGCATCGAAGAAGATCCCGAACACGGACACGAGGGAAAGTTACATTGCCCGAGGGGACTTCACTCCCCCCTCTCATTTATTCCTCTCTCGTCCTGCAGCTACATCCGAGAAACTCGGATCCAGGAAGATACTGCACACATCATGAGTCAAGCCCACGGCTTTGCACACAGGCAAAAAAAAAAAAATTTTAAGGTACTTCCTCAGTGTTATTTTCATGGAGAAATGATTTTGAAAAATTTGCAATAATTTACAGTCATAAAATTTCGAGTGTACACTTTTAGGTAGAACTAAAAATCACTAAAAAATTTCAATGTCCTTTTTCTCAAATATACCTCACCAAACTTTGTCAATACTCGATAAAAGAATTTTTTAAATTAAATTCAAATTTGCAGAATCGCTTTGGGACATGTCCCAGAACATGTAATTCAAATTTGGTGAGTCATTGTGTATAAAAAATTTCCAAATGTCGAAGCATTGAAACTTCAAGGACCATCGGCATTGAAAATGACATTGCTCCTGAAACTTTGAAGAACATTACTGTCCAAGAATTATATACCCCTGAACATCAATTGACAAATGGAAATGTCAGTTGAGTTATTGGATGACAAGTAAAGATCAACTTGATTCAATGCTACTCAAGTCAAGTCAGGATCAACTTGATTCAATGCTACTCAGGTCAAGTCAAGATCAACTCGATTCAATCGTACTCGAGTCAAGTCAAGAGCAACTTGATGCAATCTGCTTAAGTCAAGTGCACATCAACTTGATTCAATCCTATTCTCAAGTCCAGTTAAGATCAACTTAGTTCAATCCACTCAAGTCAAGGTCAGATCAACTTGATTCAATCTACTCAAGTCAAGTCAAGATCAACTTGATTCAATCCTACTCAAGTCAAGTCAAGATCAACTTGATGCAATCTGCTCAAGTCAAGTTCAGATCAACTTAATTCAATCTGCTCAAGTCAAGTCAAGATCAACTTGATTCAATCCTACTCAAGTCAAGTCAAAATCCACTTGATACAATCTGCTCAAGTCAAGTTCAGATCAACTTGATTCAATCCTATTTCTAAGTCAAATCAACTTCAGCTTGACTCAATCCTATTCCCAAGTCAAATAAAGTTCAACTTGACTCAACCCTATTCTCAAGTCAAATAAAGTTCAACTTGATTTAGTTATAGTCTCAAGTCAAGTGGCAATCAACTTGAAACACATGTCAGATCAATTTGTTTCAAATGAACAAAAAGTTGAAATGAGAATATTCATCCTGCAGTTCATATTTCCTTCTCACAGTGAAAGAGGCATCTGCAGCCTCCTCTAGATGATTCATTCGGCCCCCCTGAAAAAAAAACGCGAAAATATTTATTCAAATGATCATAAATTATATCCCAGTGCAGTGCCGCTGTGAAATGCGATTCAAACGATTATTATGTGCCTTTTCCACACTGGCCTGTAAATTAACGATTGCTCATGAATGGTTATAGACTCAAGGGGAAATTATACACGAGGCAGTGAATCTTTCATGAACAATTGTGGAAGGGGCGGTGTGGGGGATTTTTTTATTAGCCTATTGCGTGGACAAAACCACAGGGTGTATTTAGCAAATTAGACATTGTTGGTCGATTGAGAGATTATGATTTTTATGGAAATTTTATGCAGAATCGATATTTGGTAAATCAGGGCATGATCAATATCATATAGCAGAGATCACAATTTGTTTAAAAGAGCTACAACTAAAGACGAATTATGGGTATATCATGGTATCGAAAGCAAAGTCCAACCGACCCAAGACCGATAAAAGCACGCCAAGTTCGATCCAATGTGAAGGTTTTGATGACTGTTCCCTTCGATTGCGGTGGCGTAGAACATCAGGAGCTCTTACCACCTGGTTGTATAGTCAATAAAGAGTATTATCTTGAAGTTATACGGCACTTGTCAGAAGCAATACGAAGACAACATCCGGAACGGTTTTTTGACGGAAGACAATAGCGTAACCTGCCGCAGGCAACGTCATCACCAGATTTCGTCCTCTACAATTTTGCTGCTCCCAAGGTTGAGGAGACCCATGAAGGAGTGGCGTTTTGCAGCGATTGAGGAGATAAAAGTTGAATCGCTGAGAGAACTCAAGGACCACAAAGTGCATATCCAAACTGCTTCGAGGCTTGGAAAAAACGCTGGGACAAGTGTATTGTATTTGAGTGAGACTACTTTCAATGGGATACAACAGAAATTTATGAATAAAGAAAGATTTTCTGAGCAAAATGCCTCTCATTCAGGCAGCCCGTCACGGCTCACGCGGCCCTACTGAAAGCGCAGCCGCCGCGCAGTATACATCTATATATACCGCAGCGTTGCCAAATTCACTCTACACCGCCGGAGCGAGTTCAGCGGCGTTCAGCAACACCGGACACCGGACGAGTTCATTCAAATTGCAAAAACAGTTTTTCTTGTGCAGGCAGAAATCTAGATCGTTGAGAAAAATATCAAAATATTGCGAATACTTCAGTTCACTGGGTGAAATTCTCAAAAATTTTATCGGTCCCGTAAAACCTCAAAATCGATGTCTGGCGGATATCGCGATTTGAATTATGTTGATGTTTTTTTTTGCTGCTGCACACACTTTTGCACTTTTGCTTGGCTCCTGGATCTTGTGAACGGACCAGAATATAATAATCGGAGTTATGAGATTTTTTGCCTGCAATTTATTGAAGAGAATTGACAATTGGAAAGCTTCACAGCGATGGTTCGCCAGTGCCGATCTATGGATCAAAGTTGAAGTGTCTTGAAGCGGTAGTCTTGAATACCGGGAATTCGAGGATAATTGGTCTCGTTTAGAAACTCCAAAGTGAAGGTCATGATCGAATCGTCGCTTTGATGAAGATGGGAAAATGTAAATTCAAATCATAGAAAGAGGAAACTTGCCCTAAGTGAAAGCTTTTCCACATCACGGTATGTCGAAAATCGTAAAAAAATTTTATAGCACATAAGCTCGCCATGCTACGAGAAAGGTCTAATAACAATTTAATATGCTTTGGGTGTTCGGTCACATTTGTCATACAAATTTGTGATTTGGACATTGCATAACGAACTAGAAAACTTCATGTATTAATAAAAGTCTGGTCGAACTTGTCCTACAGCCTTCCATAATTGCATAATTATCCAAACGAAACATCAATTTATTACCCTTCACTATTTAAATTCATAAATATTCCCAAAACAAGCCATTCACATATTTCTTCGCCTCTCTAACAGCATCTTTGACATGACTTTCATGGTCCATAATCGTCCATCACAAGAGAAAGACCAAAAAAAAAAAATTGAAAAATCACGGTGAAGGAATGAGATCCATCATGTAATGAAGACATTCTCCAGTGCTTATCAATTTTTCTTTAAAAAATTTATCTACAATCATCTAAAGAAGACTCTATACAAATCATCCGCAATTACAACGTGATGAAATTTTTTTAAAATGGTCAACTATGACGTCAGGATGAAAAGGGCCCACTTCGTCGGTATTGAGTGATCAGCTTCTCCATACGTCACTCTGCTGTACACACAATTTCCTGACGATTACAATCATTTCTCCTCGTCGGAACGCCAAGCTTAGACCGAAAAAGGTCCATCTCATTTTCGACAGACCCACTTCAACCAAGTCCCAATTGAGGAATCATCAAGTAGACAGGCGATCACAGTGGAGTCATTTTCACATGCTTACGAATCATTCGCCTCTTGATGAAGTATTGAATAAAAAAAGTAAAAAAAAAGGACGATTACGACCCGTAAAAATAAGACAGAGAGGGAGAGAGGTGAATGAGTATTTTGCAAAGTAGGCCGGGAGTTCACGCGAGGATAATCGAATTCCATGACGAAGAAAGCGTTTTCCCTCTCGATCAGTGGTCACCATCACCGGACACACCGGCATCACGACGATCTTCATCCAACATAGAACTACTCGTTCGAAACTAACTCCTTAACCATGGACGAAGTGTATTTGTCTCTTTTACAGCACAGAGATGGGCAATAACGATTACGTCCCCACGGCTATGTCTATTTCACTCGTGCTACGCACGGAAGCGCAATGAGGATGATACAACTGCACTGAGCACGTAAACCATTTTCTTCCTTGATACTAGCTTTGGTGAGAGGGTGCTCATGTCATCCATCAACCGCAATTGTTGCTTTTTTTTTCAATTATGAAATACTCCTCTATCAGACATTCGGTAAATTTTGCGAGATAAAGTTGTCTTCAAGCCTGGCGACTAGTCCATCTCCAACCCTTGATGTACATATCCAGGATACACAGAAAAAAGCATCGGGATATATCTGCAGCCAAAAGTATCCAGGATATATCTGTGCAGATACCTATTACACGAGTTTTTTCGTGCTGGAGAACATTACAGTTGACCCCAATGGAAAGTTACCTTCCTAAGTGACAAGCCCGATGGATTATAACAAACATTATCATTCTCAATGGTGTTGAGCAGCGTGGTGACCTAGCCGAAGACGTGACAGCAGCGCTCAGCACCTTATACCAACCACCCATGCTCCCTGACCGATAAGGAAATAGCACTTTATGACACGATGCGAAAAAATACATGTGAATGCAATTTTGAAATACGTTTACCAGAGATTTCCAAGTCGCATCTTAGGAGCAGCAATCCTCCTATCGTGAAAAATCTCGATTTGTTAGCCGAGAATACCAAGTATACTTTTGCCCAGCATTATCAAGTCACCACCACCCCCTCCTCCTTCCTTGACTTAGCTCATCATTTTTCAAACTCTCGACGAATTGTCGACTCACTCTCGATCCTTGGAAATTTTCGATTTTCAGAAATCTACGAACTATCGATACTCCGTTGGATGGCTCCGTCAGCGTCGGGACCAGGCATACCCAGCACCTTTAGACTCCCAATAAACTAGGGGTATTCCTTTTGAGTTACCTGAATCACGGCTGCTCTTATTACTATCGTCCTTTAATATAATTTGGATCTCATCTAGAGTATTTGTTTAGATAAACACTGAAAGGTTTGCTTAGCCCTGAAAATTATCAACAGGTATATCGCATCTCGGAAATATCGTGCCACAATTTACAAACCTAAAAAGTGAACATTGTGTTAAGGGGTGATTATGAACTCTACAAAGAACCGGTAAATGCCTCTTTTCAAAATTACGTAATTACACAAAAAACGGTCGTCTTAATTCAACTTAAAAAATAAAAACTGGGCAGATTTTTTTTTTCTGATCCGCCAAATTAACTGGATAATTAAAATCTTGAAAATGCGAAATTCTCGAGGAAAAAATCTGTTTTATGTTTTTTCGCGGTACTACTTAAGATCTTACAAAACAACATGAAGCTATTAAGATAACACAGTGTTGAAAAAAAAAGAATGGAGAATGCTGATATTGTTAATCACGTGATTATCTCACTAGAGAGTACACCTACAAAGATCGCATCGTAAACAGTTGGGTGTTGTGATTATGCAATTTATCGAGTAATGAAAATTTCAATCCAATTTTTTTAGCATGAACAAATCATTCCTCAGACGTATCCTGAGATCACATACCTCTTCATTTCTCTTTTATGCTGGGATTAACAATCTAGATTTATCGGAGTCGTTTCACTATGTATAGAAAATTTTAAAAATGTATTGACTCTTGAAGTGAATTCCATCGACTTTTTGCGTGAGCTAGCGACATGACTCATGTGGACACTCAAGTTGACTTGAACTCATACGCGCCTTGACGTAAACGGATTAATTTAGGCGCATACTTAAGCCAACACTATACTTGACTTGACTCGATGGTTGGTTTGGCGTAAGTAGGCCCTCTACCAAATCCAGGTGGATCTTCTACTTAACTGAAATCGATGCTATGTTCCACTTGAGTCGAAACTCTACTGGATTCAAATCAAAATTCAACTTGACTCAAGTCAATACTCTACTTGACTCAAGTCCATAGTCTACTTGACTCAAGTCAATACCCTACTGGACTCAAATCGAAACTCAACTTGACTCAAGCCAATACTCTACTTGACTCAACTCAATACCCTACTTGATTCGACTCAATACCCTACTTGACTCAACTCAATACCCTACTTGACTTAACTCAATACTCTACTTGACGCAATACTCTACTTGACTCAATACTCTACTTGACTCAAGTCAATACTCTACTTGACTCAATAATCAAAACTCAACTTGACTCAAGTCGATAGTCTACTTGAGTCGAGTCGGCACGCTAGTTGACTCAATCCAACTTCCATATGAACATAACTCGATACTCTATTGGCTCAAGTCAGTCCTTTACTACCAACTATGTTTGACTCAATGCCAACTTCGTATTGACTTGACTCAACACTCTACTTGATTCAAGTCGATCTTCTCCGTCACTCACATCGATATCACCTGACTCACGTCAAGATCTGACTTACCCGAAATCCCTCTTCAGATTAACCCAAGTCGACACTTGAACGGACTCATATCGACTGGACTCCACTTGACTCAAGCCAATATCTGTATGACTCATCACACTACTTTACTCAAGACAACACCCCCCCCTTTATAGGTTCCCCACAACCACAGTGTTTGTAGGAAGAATCTATTTTTCTCACTTGAATTAACCACCAAAAAATCGTGATTCATGTATAGAGTCGACTTGACTCAATTGCCAATTTCGTTTCATCAAATGTGTTTTTCTACAGGGTGCGTTAATGTTGTATAAATTTATTTTCAATCTTTCTTATTATCAAAAAAATTCAATAACAAAAAAAATATTCAATTACGTAATTATCTCGATAATGAACTTTTATTAAAAATTATGAACAAATTGTATTTACAAATGCAATTAACTTTAAAAAAAAAAAATCATCAGCATTCTTTCCCAAAATCCACTAGTTGCTCAGACGCTCGTCAAACATCATATTAAAATCCTGTTTATCCTGAATTTCCTAATCACACCACTACTGAATTATTCAACAAACCATTGAGTTTACCAATTTTTTGTAGTATAAAATACGAAAATAAATTTACATTCAAAATTTCACTGGATCCAGGACGGCATTTCTAACACGGCAAATTAAATTCGGTGAATATACCACCGACGCTTTCGCTGCTCTTCGCGAGAGAGATCCCCGCGGCTACGAGACACAATAAAATGGTTGTATAAAAAAAAAAAAAACCATTTAACATTGGCTACCTGTCTATAAGGAGTTTCGAATAGGCCATCTCATAATTGTAATGCTCGCAAATGACAATATTTACGGCTATTATTCACAATGACATAGCCGCGACCTCAACTACTTTCTTTCACTTATCGGTGTGCCTTCAGTCTGTAAATAGTGATTAATCAAAGTAGCTCCAGAATTTCAGGAAAAAAAAATTTCGAAAGCTAGGAAAAAATCACTCGAAAATGTGAACAATAAATTTTATCATTCTTGATTTAATTGACGATTCAATTTTTCGAAGAAGTCTTATGCAAAAAATCGGTACCAAAAACATATACCAAGGACTCATCTAGAATATCTATATCTCTAATGCGAATATGAAAAAAGATTGCATGAGTTACATTCACCGAAAAAGCAAATTGTTCACCAGATTTGCGTGATAAGACGCAGGAAAGCACAGGAAAGCTATGTCGGCCCAGGTCACTACAGAGGCAAGCGCGCGCTTGTGGGACGACCAACCTCTTGCCCGGGCATTTGAGCTTAGGAACCCAAGCGGCTGCACTAAGATTGCGCACTTAGCTCACTCGGCCATTCTTGACTTAACTCAACGTGACTTGAAAATTGTTTATTGTCATAAATGATATATATCTATATATGCTATATGTAGTATTGATGTGGTAAATCCTGAATGCTGGCTCACCAGGGCCGGCGGAAGGTGGGTGGTGAGGGTGGTGAAGACCACCCATGGTAATCTGAGGTGGGTGGTCTACCCACCCCCCCCCCACCCCGTTCCACCCCCACCCCGTTCCACCCCCACCAGCCACCACCCATATAGCAATTTGCTATTTCGCCGGACCCACACGTGCAACTGGAATCCAAGGCTCTACACCTCATTTTAATTAATTATTTAAGTAATTGTTTCGTTTTCAACTAATGATTCCAAGTAATGACTATTCTATCCCGGCGGGCGCAAAAGGAGATTTCGCCCCCGCTAGGCGGGGAGAAAATATTCCTTTCCGTCTACGCCGGACCGGAAAACAATATTCTGAGCACGGGAGTTAAAATATAGAACTATCAGCAACGTACTTACCAACCTCGCCTCCGTGTCGCCTCTGGCTCGCCTGCTAATTACACACGCGGCCAACAATAATTTATTCCATGCCTAGGCCAGAAAAGTACCATCAAAAAATTACTGGCTGCCAATTTCTCTCCCCGATTTCCACTAACCTTCGCCTAGCTCTAAAGATTTTTATCTCAACATATAAGCCGCCTATCGCGTACGACATTATTAACGAAATAAATATTTCTCCTGTTACAACCTAAAAATTAAGACAATAATTTCGAAACACTTTTTCATACTCTCAACGACTTTATCTTCAATCTGCAGCTCCTTAATTAAAACATCTCTCATAAACGTTGAAAATCATTCTCCTTCGCTCAAACAAAAACCAGTGCCTTCGTCAAGTGCAAAAAACGACAAGAATATGCAGAAATGAGACGTGAAATTTAAGCGATTAATTTCAGGGCCATAGAAGATGAAAGGGAGCTGCTCCGTTTTGCACGTTCGTGACCTAAATTTCCCCCCGAGGTAAAAGAACCCACAAAAAATATTATCAAGAAGCGCCCTTTCGATTTTGCTGAATTACTCCACTCACTCAGTTACGTATATATTACCGTATATTCTCCTTACAAGAACAATAAACCAGTTTAATTCCAATGATAAATGTAATGAAAGAAAAAAAAGAGAAATAAATAAATAAAAGTTCGGTTTCCCACGGAGATCGAAGTGACTCCTCAACCGGGAACCGGCCAACCCGGAAGCGGAATTCATTCACATAATTTGTTGCATTGAGAGCATAGACCACGAGCATTAAAATAGCCAAAAGTGATCTATCTAGTTCACCTATCAGTAATTTGTCTATGCAAGTGAAGGCGCGGCAATTGATTGGGCAAATTTAATTTCACGATGATTTCTACATTATTAACTTGCCGATTTTGCCCCCGACAATGAAAAATCAATTCTCCATCAGATCTCCACGTTTCATGGTATTTCTGACCTTCCTAGACTATTCAAAACAAAATGTCTGTATGTGTGTGTGTGTGTGTGTGTGTGTGTGTGTGTGTGTGTGTGTGTGTGTGTGTGTGTGTGTGTGTGTGTGTGTGTGTGTGTGTGCCGATGTACGTATGTAACCAAAAATTTCCCGGACCGATTTCTCGTGAACAAATTATCCGATCAAGGTCCTGTATGACGCAATCGAAGCGTCTTGCCCTAACTTAGAGCTGAATTGGTTTTTGGTCCATATATGTCTCCTAGTTTCTATTGTTATTAACGATTTCAATTGGTTATAACGCTGTATCTCACGAAATATTATAGATACGCAAAAATGTGCCCAATAAATGTTGTTCCTTATAAAAAATACGTATTTTGTGTTCTCTGGCTTTTTTCGTATCTTTAACCGTTTCAGCGTTAGAGCGTTGTAAACAATTGAAATGTAGAATTTTCAAACATTTTTCATACACTGACTAACAATATTGGTTGTTTTTTAAAGCAAGACTCAAACTAAAGATTATGTTTAAAAATCGGTCGAAATATCCTCAAATTTAATCCAAAAACATCAAATGTAATTAAGTCCGCAGTCACGCAATTTCGGTTTTTATGAAATATCTCAAAATCTAAGAAAACTACCGCCTATTTTATTATAACCGTTTTCGTAGGGCAGATTGCCACCTACAAATTCGTATTACCAAAAATTTCGCTATCTGCTTCCGGTTTCGAGATATCCGCCGAAAACCGTCACGAGTCGAACTCCAGCTTACCCCAGTTGACCACCAGTCCCCTGAAATATCCTCAATAAAATGAATTGCTTGCATGTAACGGGGCCAATGGCTCATAATTTTACATAATCAGCTCGCAACAAAAGTGAGAAGTCAATGTTTTATGCTGGATAAACATGGAGTCTAGGTCTAGGACATTCACGAATTGATGTGCCAAGTGTCATTCGAACTGCTTGAAAGCCACCGCCAATTCCCCCTGTCGCAACTGGCGAAAAAAAAAATCAGCAAAAAAAGAAGAAAAAAAAAATCCAACATTCGAGGAATCCCAATGATTACAAGATATAAAAGAGAGGTGCATGAAGACAGCTTACGCGGCGATTGTGCAGGAGAGGGCAGAGTGAAAATAGAGGGTGGGAGAAGAAGCCCAGGTATTACTCTCACTCTGGATTCTGCTCCCGTCTCTTCTTCCTTGGCGGCTTTACCCCCACATGCTGCCACGAAACGTTAGCCATCCACCATTGGTATATAAAGGTAAAAAACCCCGTGCCATAGTCAGAGTCAAACAGCCAATACGGCATAGCAGTTACTGTCATGAATCCTCTTTTCGCGGTAAGCATCATCAATTTTGCGGATCATCAATTATCAGCTTAGCACGATTATTGGTTCAAGTTTTGAAGATAAAGGCAATTTGCCAAATGAGTCTAGAGTGATAATAAAATTGTCTTATCTCCGTTGCTGGTCCCTCAATTTTTCTGGACAAAAGCTCTCTCCCAGTTCTCTTCCAGTATTTACATAAATTATTTCCTCCACTTAGTTTCAAATTTGATCCATGATCTTCTGCCAGGCATACCCTGCAACTGCAAATCACAAATTTTACCACCCTTACTAATAACAACAATTTTCCTGATTTTAGTGCGCCTTCCTTGCCCTGGCAGGGCTAGCCCTGGCCGAGCCACCAGTATCGGGCTACAACTACAACAGGCCAAGCGGTGGCCACTCGTCAGGTGGATATTCCTCAGGTGGCTTTTCCTCAGGTGGTTTCTCCTCAGGCGGTGGTTACACCCAGGTTGCCCCAGGTTACCAAAGCAACGAAGGTGCACAAGTTGATGGAGCCCTCCTGGAGCAAATTCGTCAGATCCTCCTGAAAGAAGAATCTCAATCGGGCTCCAGTGGTTCAGGAGGTTATCCAAGCTCATCCTACGGTGCTCCATCATCCTCGTACGGTGCCCCATCATCATCCTATGGTGTACCATCCTACTCAAGCGGTAGAGTAGTTGGTGTTGATCTCGAGGGAATCAGACAAGCAATTCAGGTTGCCCAGTTCAATCAGGTGAGCCAGGGAAGCTCTGGTGGTTATCCAAGTGGGCCATCAGGTGGTTATCCAAGTGGACCATCAGGTGGTTATCCAGCACCATCAGGCAGCTACGGAGCACCCAGCAGGCCCAGCGGCAGCTATGGTGCACCATTCTAAACCAACAACACCATCGAACACCTAAAAACACCTGGACCTAACATCAGGACCATGGACGCTGGCGCTCCTACATTGGTCCCATTCCAACGGAGCAAATCCCTAATTACGGAAATAAAATTTTGCGTCTCAAACGAAACAAACCATCCGCCGTAATGAGGAGATCTGCTCTTTTGGAGTGACAGGGCTGGAAATTTCGGAGCATAGTCGTACCTTCGAAAAGTCCAGGCACCCCCAGGTCCAGAGTTTAATGTTAATAATTAATCAGACCAACAGAGAGAAAAACAAATAAATTTTGAGACGATTTTCACGCCTTACACAGAAAGGCTTACGTGGGGAGGGATTCGGACGGAAGCTGCGCACGTAATCATGCAATTATGTGATCGACCATTGATCTCAATGTAGATCGATAGTGATTGCAGAATAAGAACCATTGAAACAAACCAAGAGACAAAAAAAAAAAAGGAGACCAATCATAGACAAATATCTGCAGTGTCAGATGTAGAGGACAATTGAGGAGACAAGAGTGGAGGAGGATGATCGTGATCTATGCGCAAAATCTGCGCATTTTGTACATAATTCAAACACGCTTTTTTATATAAAAAGAAGGAAAAAGAGGGGGAGGGAGAAGGTGGCTGGAGCAGGCGGACGGGTGGCTAATGTCCCTCTTTTAATGGATAAATCTGAGAGTTTCACCTCTGGGAAAGGACAAGATGAAAATCCCACTATGGCGTCGTGATGTAAGACCGGAAGCGCACGGCGCAGGAAGAGGTTACTCCGGGGCTCTTGTTCGAGAGTGAAATTTTTTTTCCAGCGTCTGGAGGCACTTAACTTGCTACTTGTTTTATCTTGTTTTTTTTTTATTTCTATTTCTCTGGCGACGAGATCGTGGACAAACTTAGGGCATTCAATTACTGGCCACGTGATCGTCTGCAGAAAAATTCTACAACTTCCAGATGTAATGGCGGAAGGATGAGGAGGGGGAGGGGAAGGGGGGGGGGGCAATTGGACAAGCCGAATGCCGGCTGTTGCAGCCAATCTTTTCATTACGAAAAAACACTATTTTTTTACATAATTTTTGTTTTATACTTAATCACGCAATTTTATACTTGTATAAAGGCTTTTTTGTAGAAAACAAAAAAAATAAAAAAAACCGTCGCCACCGTTGAAAATATAAAATTTTGTTTATTATTGGCCTTGTGTGGTTTATTGGTCCATTGGTCCTCGTTTTTGAGGTATGAGGAATTAGCCGCTCAATGGTGGAGTAATGAGCAGTGTCTAGTGATATTTTATTTTTTATGACACCTTATTAGTTTTATTTCATTGATATGGCGGCTTTATTGGGAGGTTTTTTTTTTATGGTGAACAAGGCGCCTTTCACCTTTCACTTGGTCCAACCAATGGCTGAGCGCAGATGCACCAGAAATGCTCGTCTTCTTATATTTATATAGTCATGTAGTGAGTCACGAGGATACCCTTGCGAGCAACTGGGGATGACGTAAATTAATGCGATTGTGCGACACATTTGCAAGGAGGACCTCGGTTGGCAATTGCGGGAGAGATTCGAAAGTCGAGATGATTAAGAGGCTTTAATCCTGGGCAGAGTCACGCTGTTTTTAGTTGGTTTATTTATTTCGGCGATAAAAAATTATTTATTTTCCATCCTTCATGACGAGGAAAATAACGCGCAATTTTTTAAATATTTTTTGGACAGTTTTTTCACAATTTTAAATGAAAATATTGGCATGCGTCAGGTGACAACTGTTTGCGCTCTCCGCAGTTTTTTATCTAATGTGTAAGTGGGCGTAACAATGTTACATTATTCTGATAATGCTACAATTTGCATATATAATTCGTAGAAATGGTAATTTAAATTCCTATGTGTAGAATTTCAGTAGTCGAATGACCAATGGAGTTGGCGGTTGTGGCTTGGTTGGTGATTATTTCGTAATCTAAGGTAGATAGCGAAATTTTTGTAATAACATTTTTTGTTAGTCGTTAAATTCTGCACAAAAAATGTTTGTATGAATTTTTCGCTATCTCTATTAGATAACGAGATAATTAACAAATAAGTTGCGAAAGGTCAAACCAACTTGTTTCACATTTGCTGTTTGATTTAACTCCACTAAAATTAATTTCATTTTTGCCACACAAATTTATAATTCAGATACTAAATTTGGATACTAAATTTTCAGTACATAAAATTTTTCCTTTTTACCTACAAAAAGTTCACATGGCCAATGTAAATATATACTCGAAACTTCGTGAAAAATGCCAACAATTTCCGCTGAACATTTAATTTCTCTTTAGTTGCTCGAACGAATGAAGGAGAAAAAGAACTGGAACGAGTTTTGTCTGTGCAATGATTACGCATCCACTAGCAAGAATTCCTGTTTTCGTATTTTCTTGAAATGCACATCACGAAATCCTGCTCTTTGGGGGGGCAAGTCGGAAAGACGGGTCATCCCGTGTACATTTGCACCAAGCGTGTGCGAAATATCAATTGCCATGTCGAGGTTTTTTTACGGGTCTCGGGGAAAGTCTTTTTCAAAAGTGATTTCAGAGATTGGGACAATTAGTGATTGATTGCTGTCGATTCGATCGGCTCTCATGAGTTCTTACTGCAGTTTAACATTTTTTAATGACAAGACGAGAATTATTACCGAGAAAATTACCGTGATAGTAATTTTTAAAAATAACTTCTTCTATTCCATAAAATTTTTTGAAACTTCTTTTGCAAAACTTATTTTCCAAAAGTTTTTCTGCAAAACGTCTTCTGCAAAACTTCTGTTCCAAAACTTCCTCTGTAAAACTTCTTCTGCAAAACTTCTTCTGCAAAACTTCTTCTGCAAAATTTCTTCTCCAAAACTTCGTTTGCAAAACTTCGTCTGTAAAACTTCTTCCGCAATTTTTTTTAATGCCTCAAGTAGGAATAATATTAGTGATCGAAAAGGTGATTTTGCAAAGAATAGTTTGCCGACTAAAAATTGTAGTTGAAACGGAAAAATCAGTCCTCAAAATAATTATGTTGTAATAAAAAAAAAAAAAAACAAAATTTGACACATTATAACCACTCCTTCCACCCACAATAATCCCCCCTATTATTATAATGATTACCTTCTCAGAATCATTTATTCACGTATAAAACGCGTGTAGGTTCACCAGAGAAAGTACGAATCGTGAGAAACACTGCATGTGCGATTTATAGTTCATAAACACGTTTTACCTGTGAAAATTGTTGTAACTATGATAATAATGAAGACAAAGTTATAATGAAAATAAAAGTCAGCCACAGATGCTCCAGTTCTACACTTGCTCCAGCAAATTAGACGAGTATAGAAGACATGTTTTGTAATCTTGAATTTTCTGCTAGCTGAAAGCATTAATGGCAAGATCAATTTACATGCTTATAATTTCAGAATTAATTCTTTCTATAGATGAATTGTTTCAAAGGGTCTTTTCAAAATTTGCTCTCATAACTTCTGTAACATCAATACTGTAAAAAAAAAATCTGGTAACTCTAGCGCCATTTTTTTTTTTTCAATAATAACTTTCGAACTGTTTCATTTTGATATTTTTAAAATTCTTATATGGAAAGAATTACTCAAACTTTTAGAAAAGTTTGGCTTAAATATTTCAATTTCCTACTAGGTATGTCTTTGATTTGAAAATATTGGTTAAACCGATTACAGAATCGAAAGACCCAAAATTGTCAAACAATCCACAATTGTCACTATTTTTTCCCCCATAATTCAACTTTTGCCGCTTGTAAATTTTTCGTTGTTGTGCAATACCTTTTTTTCTCATTTTACGTTTTTTTTTCTTCGTCTTTGTAACGTTTAAATTGAAATTAACGACACGTCACTCTTGCTACTGTCACATCCGCTCTCTGTACGTTGGCTTCCCAGTAATTATTGACTACTGTGTAACATCTATGACCTAACTCGTTTGGTTAACTAAAAAGTGTATTTTTTTTTACAGAATAATTAAAAAAAAGACTATAATGATAATGAATGAATTATGACCCTTACACAGTAGCTATTTTCAAGCTGATGGATTTTCTCATATGCAAAGTTAGGCCAGGGTAATTTATGAAAGACTTCTTGAAAAAAAACAAGTACAACTCATTTGTAATTTCATGGGTATTTTTCCTATTATTACTCACTAATTACGGCAGTTCTGAAGAGAAATGGAGAGAGCACTTGCACCACAGGTAATTGTTACTCAAAATTTTTTTCTCTTTTTATTACAAAATCACGTTGAAGAACTGTATTTACATCACACCTGAGGCTCGTTGATTATTCATTAATTAATTTATTTATTCACTCGTTGAGTATCACCCCAGCACCAGTTTCAGGAGCATCGTGAGAATGTTGAGAAATATCAGCGGATCTGCCCAACAAAAGTGTAATAATTAGTTATTTGATAATAAATTATTTTTTTCCCCTTTCACCCTCGAGTGAAAATTTTGTAATTACAGCATAACAAATTTTCACTTGTGAACTCAATTTTTTCCAACTTATCGCTGAATTTAACGCGTTCATTATTGAATAGGGAAGAACATCTGTTTCTTCAGGAAGAAAAAAGAGAATAAAAATCGGAAGAACTGTAAGTCGTGACTGAATCTGGACTTTCATGATCGTAGAAATTTTCGTCCATTACTCACATCTAGCCACCGTTCTTATAGATCTCACGAGATGCATAATCTGTAGCTTGGCACTTGGTGGCTCTCCGAATCCCCGAATATTTTGCTGCGCTCCCCATCCAACTGTAACAAGAGTATTCAAAATTGAATAAGGTTGACCGCGTTGGTCGCGGTCGCTCGGCCAACGACTGTAGTCGCGCCTATTGCAAAACGCCGCCCGTCTGTTTCTTCAATTTTGGAGGAATGAAAATTGTTATTAAAATTGCAGAATAGTCAAAATTTATTTGATTTCATTTGACCCAATGTTTTGACGTTGAACACGGGATTTTCACGATGGGATAAAGCAAGAAAAAACACACACATTATTTGGAGTTGCTTAAGGTATAAATGAAAACTCAAAGTATATATAGTATATATAGTATATATAGTATATATAGTATATATAGTATATATAGTATATATAGTATATATAGTATATATAGTATATATAGTATATATAGTATATATAGTATATATATATATATATATATGATATTAGAGTGTATGCCGTACATAGAGTATACATGTTATGTACAGATCATGAAATTGATCAATATTTAAACTGCTGGATGGTAACGTCAAATGTTACGTCAAAAACGTCAAAAAAATCGTTAAACATTTCTTATAAAAGCTTCAATTATCTACAAATAACATTTGTGGCGAAATTTGTCGCTGAAGAATGGAAAACCAATCAAATTTTTCTAAAAAAAACTGTTCTGGTTAAATGTCATTCAAATTTCCCGCGACTTTTAAACCTCCACCTTATATTATTGATTCCTCTTAACAATTCTTACAAATTATCAATTAGCGACAAATAACGATATAACCGAAGATTGCTGTTATTCCCTCCACTAAATACACATTATTTAGACCGACAATTTTCCTAATACTACGAATATTAGTCTCATAAGACATTATTAGAAAATCCTATTGGTCACTCTCCGGAATGCATATACGTGTCAAAAAGTGCCAAATTGGAGGTTAGCATTTTAATTTCCCACATAACGCATTAAAAACACAATACGAAGCAAATTGATAAAGCAGTAATTTTCCGATACTCACTCTTAACTAAAAATCTCTCCTCATGCAGCACACAGACGGCATTTAAACACAAAAGTGTCGCTTCAAATAGTGTCCATAGGGTGAACGCCATATTCCCCTGTATTTACTTTTCAAAACTCAGCCAATACAAAAAAAAAACACAACCGCGCAACAAATTAACCATCAACGGACATCTAGCGGTGCCATCAAGGAGCTCAACCTACTAAAAACGAACACTTGGTGTTTATGAGAAAATTCAAAAATTTAACGAGTCGCTTGGAATAAGTCACGTTCGCGTCCGCTTCCCAGGGTACCACTTGAGGAGAGACAATTTCATTTTCGTTTGGATTTTATTCGCGAAAGTTGATTACAGTATATCTCCATTCAGGTCAATAAGGCAAAAGGTGAAGTTTGAAAAATTTGTCATATCATTGGACTATTTTTTTCTACCATTTTTGTGGGGCAATTTTGCAAAAGCGCCTTCGTGAATTTTTTGTCGGTGGCAAAAGTTATCTGGAAT
Organism: Asobara japonica; assembly: GCA_026005395.1. Taxonomy (NCBI): domain Eukaryota; kingdom Metazoa; phylum Arthropoda; class Insecta; order Hymenoptera; family Braconidae; genus Asobara; species Asobara japonica. Next base: position 123,716 of record BQMI01000220.1, read on the forward strand.
TTTTCATTGTGAAAAATTTTCAATTTCCGGGGAGAAACTGAAAATGGCGACGAGTCGTTGCCGTTGATTGTGAGTATTATTAATATTTTCCAATTATTTCTCATATTTTTTTAGTGATTAATCAAGATGAGCATTAAACTGAGAGTGTCGTAGCAGTTGCACCGGCTCACTTGACATGTTTACGTTTTTTATCAATGTTTTTTTTTTCTCTCTCAACTCGCAATACGTCATCTCTACTAAACAAAACCATGGTAATTCTTTTATTTACGTGTTTGTTTGTTTGTGTTTTTTTGGGGTGCAATGACGCGTTGACAGTTTTCACCACCTGCTGAATTTTTATCCGCAGATGTATTGACGCTTTTCCAGGAGTATTTAAATTCGAACGTAACCTAGAAGCCACTCTCAAATGAATTGTAATGAATGACAACAGTTTATTATTTGTTAAAAATGTTCACCAAATAAAGCCATTTAAAATGTTTTTTTTTTTGTTTCAGAGGAGCAACTGTGATTTGAGGGTTGAGGACTGGCTCTTCATTCTCTCCAAAGCCTCCAGTGCTGGAAAATTGAACTTTTGCGAAAAAGGATAACATGATTTTGACCCCCAGTTTCATACCAGTATCTTCGTCCCTCCCCCTAAGCATTTGACAGGTACAAAAAATTGAAAAAACTGTGATGACTTGAACCCAAGTGCCATATACAATCTCCCCATTTTTTTTTACTTAATTTTTTTTTTCTAATTGCAATTTTTTTTCGCGGGAAAAGTCACTTAGTTATTTATGAAATTAGCCTTAAATTGCCTTGAGAGGCATTGAAATTGTTCTGTTAACTTATTGAGTATGTATCACACTATGCTACCACCTCACATGATGGTACAGATTGTCGGTGGCCAGCAAACTAATGGACAGTGTCCAACAATTTCCAATCCCACAATAACGGCAACAAACACTGCCACAACAGTAACTGAAACACAAACATATGTGATTGATGGAAATGGTCAGAGCCATCGATTAATGCAGGTAATTATTCTAAAAAATAAAAACCAATTTCTGTTTTACATATAATTTCCACTATGCGTGTCCGATCTAAGTAAATGTTAGAAGAAAGATTTTATTGCATAACTTTCTACCCATGAAACTTCGCGGAATCTATCCGTCAAACTCCAAAAATGATCCCCTGCTTGCCCATCAGACAAGTCCACACCATCGGTACCCCCTGGATCTCTACCGAATGATGGGAGTAGAGCTGCCCCAGTATCGTCGACCGAGCTACGGCGGCCCTGCTGGCCTCACCCCTTGGCAAAGGCGCAACTACAACAACCACAACAATAATCATCACACAAACTACAACGGCAACAATTACAACAGCAACAACAACCACAGAAACCACAACAGCCACAGCAAGAGCACCAACAATCACAACAACAACAGCAACAGCCACAACAATAACACCAACAGTCACAACAACACCAACATCCCCAGCAATAGCACAAGCAGCCAAAATAGCAACAACAACTCAATACCAATGACCCCAACATTAGCAACAACACACCAACCATATCGTCAGAACAACTTCAACCCAAGAAAATCTTGGCCCAACAAATCAAGACGCCCAATAACTAAGGATCGACCAACCGAACCCAGCCACAGCGACAGTGGTTTCAGTTCGCGCTCACCGACCCCCAACAAAACCACAGATTGCAGTCAAACCGAAAGCTCAGATGATCACGAGTCTACGTCTTCAGCTGATCAAGAAATCAAATCACAAGAGCTTCATCCGATTGCCATTCACAATGTAACATTGACATCCCAGGGCCTCGTTACAAGCCTATCACCCCAGTATTACTCCCAACGGCCATTAAACTACTATCATAGTACAATTCCAGCAGCAAGAACCACGCAAATACAGCAAAATTATCAGGGCAAAAAGAGGTATCACAGTGGGAGAAGCTCAAGCTCACCACCTGCACAGAAGACACCGAATAGAAGAAAATTCTCCGATATTATGATTCCCTCTTTTAACTGCTATCCACGGCCCTACATTGCCCCTGATAGATTCCTAGCCAGGTCTCACCTGATGCAAGTTCACAAGACCCCTGAAGACTTGGTGCACCGGGGAAAGTGGGACGAATTGTCAAGAGATATTTGGAATAAATTCTTGGATAATCAGCAGTCAGAAGCGACATTCAGGAACAAGATGATGCTGTGGAAGTATCTTTATATTTATATTAAATCCACCTATCCGAGGTATGGCTTATTTCTTGTTGGCTCAACTATGAATGGATTTGGGTCTAACAGCAGTGATGTTGATATGTGTCTTTTGGTGAGAAATACGGAAATGTTGCAGAGAAATGAGGCCATTTGTCATCTTGATCAGATTATGAAGTGTCTTAAGAATTGTGACTTCATTGATAAGTTAACGCTGATACAGGCTAAGGTGCCTATACTCAAGTTTCATGATGGAATGCAGAATCTTGATGTGGATCTTAATTGCAATAATGCTGTGGGCATTCGGAATACTCATATGTTGTATTGTTACTCGAGAATTGATTGGAGGGTTAGGCCTCTGGTGCTTGTTGTGAAGTTATGGGCGCAGAGCCAGGATATCAATGATGCCAAGAATATGACCATTTCGAGCTACTCACTTGTACTTATGGTTATACACTTTTTACAATGTGGCGTTTATCCTGCTGTACTACCCTGTCTCCACTCCATGTATGGATACAAATTCAATTCGTACTCGGATATTCATGATATTGATATTCATGAGGAACTCAATTTTCCTACTAAGACTTTCTCACAGATCAATCGACAGCCACTTGGGGAACTGCTGGTGGATTTCTTCAAGTACTATTCGGATTTCGAGTAAGTCATTTTTTTGTTGTTTTGAGATTTCATATTCCTATAGATTTCATGTTTTTTATGATTTTCATTACTTTAGGATTTGGACCGTAATTTTCTAAACATTCATTTTCCCTCTGTATTTTTCTCAATTGTAGATTTTTTAGATTGAAAAATGGTGGAAATTACCTGAAAAGCTTCATTTGTTTTTTGAATTTTGGAAATTTTAATTTTTTATTAATTTTTTTATTTTATTTTTTTTTTCATGGATTTGTGCAATTTTCTTAGAAAAGTATGTCTTAGAGATTGTTCCCCCTATTATTGGCCATAATTTTGCCATTAAATCAATAAATTAATTAGTTCATTCATTTCACTGAAACACTTGTTCGATCTCCGATTCTCGTACCCAAATAGCAAATTCTGTTAAACGTATGGGCAATCTTTTAGTTTCAGCCAATATGCAATATCAGTGAGATTAGCGAGAAAAGTGCCAATTGATGACTGTCGTCGTGCCAGATCATGGAAAAATGATCCACATCAATGGAAATTACTTTGCATCGAAGGTAATTTTCCTACTTCTTAAGCCATTATTTTCAAACTCAAGTTATATAAAATTGACAAAATCTTTAAAATGTCATATTTTTTTTCTCACCATTTTGCATCTTTTGTTATTTTTCCCATTTTCATCTATTCTTTTTTAATTATAGAAAATTTGAAAATTTTCAAGTATGCGAATATTCCTTTCTATGAACAATCCGTCCTAAATTCTATTCAACCTGAATAATAGTTCAAAAATTAAAAAATTCTCAAAACATTTAAAAATGTTTCGAATTTTCCAAGATTCCAAACATTCCAAATAATAACTAAAATTTAAAAAAAAACTGTGAAAAGATTTTAAAATTTTGACAAACCTCAAAAATTCACCGTTTTAGAAATTCTCTAACACTTGAGACCAATAACATTCTATGAATTCGATGGATCAATTTTCTGAGATATACGAAATATCTAAAGGTTACAGAATTATCAATGCCTAAATTTTCTAAAATAATTCCAGAGCCATTTGACTTGACCAATACTGCCAGATCAGTCTACGACTACGTTGTATTCTCCCAGATCAAGACTGTTATTCGCAGGACTCATCAAAGGCTGAAGGAGACTGCAAATCTTGCCAGCATCTTCGTGAAGCAAGTATCACACGTTGGAATTGATTATCCACGTCCTTAAATTCCTTCCAAGTCTTCCACTCATGCTTTTACATGAGACTATTTTCAATGCCCGCGGCAGAGCAGTGAGCCTGTGCAAATACTCTCTAATTCGTCTTTTTTTGTGATCACTACGAGTCTCGTGAGATTAACATGGCTGTGCTATGTACCAGTGATTGACACTGTGATATTTAGAATTTCAAATCGAGTATTTCGTAGGTACATCATAGGAGTATAAAAAATGATTAATACAGAATAATGAACCTGATTTAGTAAGCTCAAGTAGTGAAATATGATAGGAAAAAAATAGAGCTCAAAATTACGAGAAAAAAAAACTCGAAGATAATTTTGTTTAGGAAATTAGAAAATTAGAGAGACTTGGAGAAATTGCTGTGCAATGGTATAAATAATAGAGGGAGACTGTGAGAGAATGTTAGAAAATTTCCCTCTTCACTTGACAAGAGATTAAATGATAAAATCCGTAGTGATGTGGTACAACGTAAAAAAAAGTCGTATTCGACGCTTTTGGGAGACATAAATTTTTTTTCTGAATTCGCGCACTAATAAGCTCATTTCGTATGTGTGAAATGCCAAAAAAAAAAAAAAAAATACTGCGCTTACGTTTCACCACTTCACCGTTGATATATTTGTGCCTTGTTTGTTACTATTTATATTGCGAGACTTGAATGAATGAATGGGGAAAAAATGGGGGAGTGACGAGACTTTTGCTCAATGAGTTGTAATTTAATGTTAATCGCAGGGAGTGCTGGAGCGAAAGTGATACAGCAAATGCGATAAATCGCACGTAAACTCGTGGAAAAAAAATTATAAAAAGAGAAAATTGTCACGTGCTGATTTCAAAGAATTTAATTTAAAAAAATTTGAAGTTTTTGCAATTGTACTTGGTGCCCTGCCTCTCCCTCAATTATACATACTTTGCAAAAAAAAACGTGAAAATACGAAAAAAAAACTTAAAAAAAAATATAAACAAAATATAAAACTAAAAAAAAATCCAAAAATTTATAAATCAGAAAAAATATATAAACTGTTAACATTTAAGTTTATAGCATTTAACATTTTTTTCGTGCATTATTGACGTTTAACGGGAGCCATGTTTCAACGTTTCCTTACTCTTTTTATTTTTTTTTTACTTTTTCTAAGAGGGAGATGGCTAAACATTGGCAATTTATGATTGATTTGTATTTATATTATTTTTTTTTCAAGTCAGAATGTTACATGGCAAAATCAATCACCAATGAATAAACGAATACGATTAATTCGAAACTATTTATCGAAAGTATGAAATGTAATCATTGAAACTGAAAAATGTAATACGTGAGAAAATCATTGTTACAAAAATTTGTTAAGATGTTTCATTCAACATGTCCAATAATTTCGAATTACATCTAATTGAACAAATTCTGACCGCAAGACGAAAAACCGATTAAATTAACTGTAACTTTCATTTTGTTGTTCAATAAATGCATTTTTGTACAAGGAAAAATAACAATATGCCCATCATTCTCATTTTCCACTTTGAATTTATTGATATCATCAAATTTACAGTGACTGTTTTCAGTTAATAAATTTTCAATTAGAAGTGTGCTTCTGATCTGCTACGAAAAAAGAAAAAAAAACGAAATCATAAATTGTCTGCAAAGAAAGAGAAAATAAATTTTGCATTACACACTATTTTACATTAGTCGCTGCATTAATTGAAAATTAATTTTCCACATTGAAAACAATAAATTTCAACCGGAAGTCATCCTGAAGACGTATGAGAGAGACAATCAACTCAGATATTAAAAGGTCGATAAGAGTTTTGTCAAAATCATTTCGAAAATTGTAAAACCCAAATAACCCTTTTCCCTTTTCCCTTCTCATCTCTCCCTCCCTCGCAAAGATCCCCCCCCCCCCCCAGTCACTGTACCCTCTAATAATTAACGAAATAACGGAAATAAAAATCAACCGAAGTAACATTTCTCCACTCGAAGTTGACGGATTGTCGAGGGATAAAACCTTCAGAGGCTGATGCAATTGCCCCACTCGAGTCATCTCAATAATGAAGATAATCAAGGAAAAAAAAAAGAATTGTGATCAGGGTGTCCAGGGTGCTTGACCCTGCACTTAAAATCTCATATTCTCCAATCGTTTCACTGCGAACGATGTTGTTTTTTTTTCCACCTGCAAAACTTTTGCAATCCCAATGCACGTCAATTCTCCATCGATAAATCGATCGACTCGATGTTCAATCAGCTCTTCACCTCATTTCCCTCATTAACATTTTCACCCTCAATGTAATCGCTTGCAACGGCATTGACTCCAGATGTTCACCACCAGCGTCATAACCATCACCATCATCATTATCATCATCATAATTCAAACATGAATTTTCCTGCGAAATGTCTCAGTACCGGTTACACAGGAGCCAAACCTTGTATCATTGCCAAACGATGTCAACTTGTCGTAATAATATTTCTCGATGTTTTCATGGTTGTAGTATTGTTTTAAATTGTCTCAAAGAAGAAGTATGTCGAATGAGCCTTCTCAGTCGCTCCCGCGACACAGCATTTCGAATGCATTGATCAGCCGCATTTTAGGGGCTCAGTATGGCTGAGAGAATTGTCCACCTGGTTGTGATTGGCCCTGATAGAAACCACTTCTATCGCCCTGGTATGTGGAGTCCTGTGATAGGAGTCCATCCATTTGCGATTGGAAATCACCAACAGCAAATGAATCCTGTAAATTTAAAAAATTATCAGCATTAATTCATTGTGTGTGTATGTGTGTGTGTGGGGGGGGGTGAGTGTGGGTGGGTGAGTGAGTGAGTGTAGGCGGGTGGGTGGGTGAGTGTGGGTGGGTGGGGGAGTGTGAGTGGGTGGGTGAGTGAGTGTGGGTGGGTGGGTGTATGCGTGAGTGTATTACATCCTTTACTTTCAACTTACCTGCGAAAGTTCTGCTTGGCTTAGACCTGGTTGAGATAGGATGAAACCAGGTTGCGACATGCCCTGAGTGGTTCCCTGGGTCAAAGGCAGTCCCGGCTGACTGTAGGGCTGAGTTGTCTGCTCATTCTGACTCATCTTGCCCATTCTTGGGCCCTTGCTCTTCATACCAGGATTGCGACGATTTCGCTGGTTCTGGCGGGCCTGCAAAGCCTGTTGATGTTGATTGTAGAAACGCGGTGGGACATGAGCCATATTCATGAACATGCCAACGGGAACTGGAACATTGTTCATGGCTGCTTGTGCACGTTCAGGGCTGATGTAGCTGATAGTGTCGTGGGTTCTGCTAAACATATCCAGGGGAACGTTCCTTTGGTAATATGGGTTGTGGCCTTGGCCATTCATTTGGCCACCCGATCTATATCACACATAAAAACAACGATTTTACTGCAGAGAAGGAACATCAGTTTACCTATTTGTTTGTACCTACTGTCATCTACTTGTTTGTACGGAACAAATCTTTGTTTAACTAAAAAACTCATAAGAGCAAATTTGCATTAATTTCAAATACCATCTTCACACCTATTGTTAAAAAAAAAGAACTTACTTAGAATGACATTAAGAGTACAAGGTAAAATTTACAGGAGGGTCACTGTACCTGTCGTAAACCGAACCGGGGATCATGGCCTCCCTAGCATCATACATTGAAGTAGACATGAAATGGGAACCGGGATTAGCTGAGTTGATGAGCTTTTTGGGCTTGGCAAATTGTATCATGGACTCTTTGAGATTGTTCAGTGGTCCTTCAACCAACACCTTTTGCTCTTTGTAGAAACTCAGTAAATGGTTCCACAGTGGCTGCTTAGAGAGTACCTTTGGATTTCCCACTATAATAATTCCATACTTTGCTCGAGTTAATGCGACATTTAAGCGCCTCGGGTCGTTGAGAAAACCGATACCCTGGTGTTCATTGGATCTAACACAGGACATAATAATAATGTCCTTCTCGCGACCCTGGAAAGCGTCGACACTTGCCACCTCGATTTCTTGGTAAAGTTTTGAGTGAAGTGAGCCCTGGTACTGCATGTACTGAACAAGGTAGGCGCGTTGGCCCTCATACGGTGTGATCACACCAATTTGCTCTGGTTTTACACCACAACGAAGAAATCTTGTCGTTATCTTTTCCACATTGGACGCTTCGGTTCTGTTCAGGTACGATGTGCCTGCAATTGAATTGAAGTTGATGTGAAATGATGACGAGGTTCTTTAGAAACAAGCATAACCTTTGGATGCTCCAGATAAATTCCATTCAGAATGGCCCAGAAGGCTTGAATGAGTGATGAAGGTGTGAAATAGAGTCAAATAAAAGTCATATGTTACGTACCACTTCCAGCAATCTCTTCCTGTCCCTGTGTCACATAAAAGAACATTGGTTTCTCAGGCACTGGCCAAGGAAAATCGATCTTGTTCAGCTTCCGCTCATCAGCACAGACTCCATTCTGCAGTGATCCCTCATAGAAAAAGTTCGATGGGAATCTCGATAAGTCCGGATGCATTCTGTACTGGACCTCAAGCCTGAACGGTCGAATTCCAAGTACAACCAAGCGCTCGAATAACGACTGAGATAGTCCAGCTCTAGCTGCTTTCTTGCACATCACCACTGGCCCCAGCTGGCAATGATCACCCACCAAAATCAGTTGTTTAGCTCCAAGCACCACTGGTACCATACATTCGGGTTCGGTTGCCTGCATACTCTCGTCAATAAGAATCGAGTGAAACTTGAGTCTATGCAATCGTGGATCTCCAGCTCCCACGCAAGTACAGCATATAACATCGGCAGCTTCCAAAAGCTCCTTCTCCGCAATTTTTTTCAACAACCTATAGCGTTTTTCATCAGCCGACGATAACTCCCCAGTTTCGTCCTTCAGCTGCTGTAGCTTCTGCAGCTCGGTATTGGTCTCCATATTTTTTATTTGATTATGAAGTGCCAAGAAGCTCACTGGGGAGTCTATGGCCTCCCTGGATTTAGCGCAAAGTCTCACTACCTTCAAATTCGACTTATGAATCTTTTCCGTCAGCTGATCAACCGCCGTATTGGACGGAGCGCACACAAGCACAGGTCCACCATTTTGCTTAACAAGTTGATAAACAATCGTAGCACTTGTCACGGTTTTTCCCGTTCCAGGTGGTCCCTGAATAAGGGACAGTGGTCGCTGGACTGCATGCTTAACAGCATAAACCTGCGAGCGATTTAGATCGGGGAGATTGGGAGCACTAAAGTGCTTAGGTAAATGACAACGAAACAGAACCTCCTCAACTTCATGCCCCAGCAATCGATGATAAATATAAGCGGATACTGAAGAGTCGTCCACAGCAAATTTCCGAAGTGCCAACTGCATTCTGTCAAAACTTGTGCTCTTCCAGATGAAATCCACAACAAAATTGCAGGTGCACTCTGTGGGTGCTCCAGAATTATTCTTCAATTCAATCCCAACCTCTTCACCATAATTATCGGGAATTTTTATGACATGACCAATGCCTGACCAGGACTTATGAAGTTCACCCAGATATCGCAAACGAAGCTCATCACCATGCATCAACTTCATATCACTGTCAGTTTTTGCTAGCATGAAATAAGCAATAGTCTTTTTGTTGAGACCCACATCCCAACGAACCTCGATATTTTCCTGAGTCTGCGACTCCTTCAGTCGCTTGTCATAATCAGCTTCAAGCTTGACCAAGGGACCAAAAATGTTCTGGTACTGATAGCCATCTTCGTAGCGCAAAAGCACTTGCTGGGGCTCTTCATCTATACCCGGCTTTTCCAGATCCTGAAAAGTTGCGTCAACATTGTCACGCCAGAGCTCCTCGAGTTTATGTATCTGCTGGGCGGATATTTGACGTGCGCGCAGCTGTTCCTGTTCGGATGGGATCTTTACGAGCCAGGCTAGGAAACTGCGATCTTCAATCAGCGGCTTCCATTGCTCTTGATCCCTGGAGAAGCATAAAACTCAATTACCCTTCATAAATCAGGGATTAACTCTATGAGGAAATGGTCCATCACAACCAGTGGATCTTGCATTTTGTGATCATTTGGTAAATATCTTGTAATCTAAGGAGGTCAGTCATATGTTGGCTAGTTTTTTTTTTATTTCATAAAAAATATTTATAAAATTTTTCGTTTTTCATAAAACTCAATTTTCCTTTGGCCTCAACGAAAACATTTCATTTGAGGAGTCCTGGAGAACTCCATAAAAATGGAACCAACAGGTAATAAATGAATTAATCAAAATCACATAAGCAAGGTATCCATCTGTCAAGGGTTACGAAGGCTCAGCAGCGAATTGAAGCAACTCTAGAATTGCTCTGAATATTTATTTTATCCAACTTACCAATTCATGTCTTTCAGGGAACTTTGTGCAGCACAGGGTTGTCTGCACAGCAGAACAACAACAGAATCAGCCTTGGCAGGGATAAATCCAAGAACGAAAACATTCCTCACAGCGCAGGAGTAGCATTCCAAAATAGTTTCACCCAGAGGTCCATCTCTGAATTTAGAAAGCCACCAATTATTGAAATAAATATAATATGAAAATAGAAAATGTTTAGCCGACAAGACTCCACGAGAGACAAGTATTGTTTATATGAGATAACCTCAGTTTTTCAAATTCATCTCAACAAAAAACCCATAATTGTAACCACAGATGCATCAAGTGCTTCTCTCATATTTTAGTAAAAATTGCAGAGTAGACGAGACACTATTGGCCTAGGTTTTTCTTCCTCAAAACCAGATTGGTACATGGAACGAAGCTTTTGGCAGATTTGCCTGATATTCCCCATGGACAATTAACTTATTCCACGAAGTTTTCAACAATTTCCAGGCGAAAAAAAAGAAAGTAAAAGCCTCACAGAAGGACCATCAATAATTAATTACTCGCCTGTGCAGAGTGACTTCCTTATGTTTGGCTCGCACCAAATGATTGATAATGTGCGAGCCCGAGGTGTTTCCCCTACCATTGCAAAACCATTTCCTGCATACATTGCACATGACAACACATGATGCCTCATGTATTCCACAGTATTTGCATGCATGCTCTGGCAAATCACGATTATAGAATGACTCTTCCTCCTCCTCTTCAAACTGGAGCTCTGCTAAGGTTTGAGCTGCACCGGAAATCTTAAGATCAAGGGCTGTACTTCCGTTGCTTCCATTGATCTGAAATAAGCCAATTGTCCATATAATCCACCATTAATCCATCTTACGTGTCAAACATAATCGAAAGGTCTATAGTACTTCCCAACTTGATTAGCAAAATTGATTTACATTTCTGAAACTGTGGGGCACAAATTCTTTTGTTCAGATTTCGGTATATTCGCAACTATACTTGTACTATTATTCTATTCAGTAGAGGTGACATTTACTGTTTGAATTGTTAATTCCTTATCGCTGTTCGGTTAAGTCCTTGGGGACTTTTTCCTTCAGCACAATTAAAGCTATACATACTCAGAATGAAAAGTGTTCAGAAAGAATTAACGTGAAAAATATCTACATGAAATTGCAGACATGACCGATAATTCATACATCTCCAAACAATCCATTACCATACAATTTCCTCCCATTATCAATTTTTCATCATTTAAAAAACTGTCTAAAAAATTAAACCTTCAAGTCAATTAAATATATTTCACTTATCATTTATGTAGGTACAATTATCAACACCTCTGATAGCTGAATAATTCATAACTAATGTCCCCCTCAATCGTTCGTGAAAAAAAAAATAAATAAAGTGACACTGCAGAAATTATAAAATCATCGTTAGCCCGAGCCAAAGAGCTTCAAGGTCACCGCGACATGAGCACCAAAATTTAGTGTTCAACGGTTTAAAATACCTTGACATACTCTTCCGGGCATTGCACTGCCCTTAACTAACGTCTGTAAAAACTGTCACATCCAAAGTCTCCAGAAAAAGTGGTGAAAAAAAATAGTTTGAAAAATTTTGAGGTTAGGTGCTAACCGCGTGGGCGCCCATCCACTCCTCAACCCCAGACCATGACACACTCCCATAGACTCTCCAACACCTCAAATTAACCCCAAAACTAGTAATTAAACAAACCTGAACTGGCTGACTTTGCTGGCTCTGTGCATGATCATGTTGTGATGCCTGTGTCTGACTTGGCGATGGCAAAGTAAAGTCAGTAAAGTCAAATTCACTTCCCTGTGTATCAGCACCAATGAGATCAGCTTCCTCAGTATCCAGAAATGTGAGTGTCTGGCTGCTAGGCCCATATGCGTCGACACTCATGATGTCAATGTTTTTTTCTCTATTTAATCGCAGGTGAAAATTTCCAAATCCTTCACCTTTAAAAAAATAAAAAATAAAAAATTTGCCCACGACACGTCACTCGAAATAACTCATAATCCCCCCTACCTGCCCCCCCTATATTTACCACCCCTACCTCTTACAGAAATTGTCCGTTTGCGAAAAATTTTAACGCCCGTGAAAATTCAATGTTATGATTATCACCACCAATCACTGGTTACACCAGCGCTTGATAATAAAAAAAGAATGAATAAAAAAAAAGAAACCACCGAAATACCTACGCCATACTTCTGCATTGGCTTGTCCCCACCAATAAACCAGACACGAGTTGTGTGATTTTTTTAACCTCCCACTCCAATGTTCACAACGTCCATACTTGCGCTACTATCCACGTTACGTCATCAGCTGATATGTTGAGCGGGTGAGGGCATTTCTACTTGAATAATGGTAGAACATTGGAACTTCCGTAAATGCGGTAACTTTTTATTTGCAATATTTAGGAAAGTGAAGTTTTTACTTCGAATTTTAATAATGTATTTGGTGAATTTTGAACTTTTGTTATTAAGTCTAGAAATGATTTAGAATGGTCTGAAATGTAAGACACTAATAATAAGCCCTTCCGATTTCAATGGCACGTGTGTAAATCTGAAATTTAAAAACAGAAAATATAACACGTTTTTTGGTTGCAAATTGAATATTCAGAAATTATTTTTATTTATTTATTTAGATAACACTTACAAGGTTAATTCTAAGACAATTATAAAGACAGTCAAATATAATAGTATACATATATGTATCATTCCTAATTTTGTTTTAATTTTAGATATAATAAGTCTTCGGATAATAAGTTTGGTCTACAGTGGAAGAAGGAACAATCAGAGTTAAATGCGATGTGATTCATCATATGACAGGGAATTGGCCCTGATAATGGGTATGTAACACAAAAAAGTTTTGGAGGAAATAATATCCAGGTTTTCTGAGCAGTCATTGAGTGACTACTTCACCAGGCTGCATAACAACATCTTAGATTTGGTAAACGGTAGATACTAAAATGACTTCGTGATCCACCCAAGGCGAAACGGTAGGTATTCTAGCAGATGAAGACAGTCAATATTGCCATGAAGCAGTTTCCTTACGAATACTATAGGCTTTCTCTCCTCCAGTGTCATCAAATTGGATCTGCCTCAAAGTTCCTGCTGATCGACATCCCTTGCGGGATATATCCCATCATTCTTCCCACACAAGAGCTTCAAAAATTTTCTTCGTACTGTCTGAATTTGTTCAATGTGACAAGATGACCAGGGGCCCAAACCAATGCTGCATATCCAAGCCTTAGAATGGCGGTACTGCGATACAGAGAACAACATTAACACCTAATAAAAGCCTTGACACCCTCATTACGTAACCAAGGGTTTTACTAGGTCCTGAGTTTGAATCCTAGCCGCGCTGATTGATACGAGCACCAATGGAATTTATTTATAAGTGCTTCGTTTACAAACACATGGTAGAACTCCGTCGATGATTAGCACTTAGGTAGAGATAATAAATATAACGACGTTGAATAAAAAAAAAGGGTTTCACTGGCAGTGGAGATCATGGTATCGACATGTAGAACGAAGATGAGTCTACTATCAATCAGAAGGACGAGCTCTCGTTCAGCTGCAGCATCGTCCAGGACACCACCATCTATTGAATACATCATTGGAAGTGATGGTTTAGATCACGTAACAGTTGGTTTATAATGCTGTTCAGCAAAACCATCTGTTAACAAAATAATTTCTATAGAAATGGTCAGCTTCAAAATTGACTCTCGGGTAAATTGGGAGTGAACATTTATGAGGGTTTTGAAAAATTTACATCGAATTCGTTCACAAATTTGTACATTTTATTACGCATTGCAAAACGTACAATTAAATTTTTCTTATAAAACTGGTAATTAACAGTTCCGCAATTATTTACATTAACATAACTGACAAAAATATTCTTACATGAGATAACTGAAACGAAAATTCACGGCAATAATGTCATCGTAGCACTTATTACAAGAGCCATGTTTTCTAATATTCCCAGCCACATTGGAGAATCGAGGAAGAGATCCGTCGAGAGATTTTTTTTTTCTTTAATTGTAGTATTAGAAGAAGAAAACTGAAACTACCTTGCTTTATAAATATACCAAATCCGCCCACTCTTTTACCCCTCCATATTCAAAAGATACTTCAATTAGTACCAAGAAAGACGACGAGACTCCACTTCCAGCCATGTCTTTTTTTATACATAACAGACATTACGAATAACAATTTTGTTAAATGATCAAGTCTTTTTAAATTTCTATTTTACCCGTCAGTAGTTCCAACCTTCTCACACCTTTCTGTTGGTGTGCATTGAGCCAATTTGTTTTCGAAAAATATCTCGAAATGGAAAGAAGATGGGCTAATTTTCATAATAACATTTGTTGTAGTGCACATCGAGAGCTACAATAAATCTTCCCACGAAAATTCATTAACATTTTTAGTTTTGGAGATAACTGCCAAAAACGCTCAAAACAGTTGACAGAAAATTCCTTCAAATCGAAGAAAACTTTTATCAATTTAGTTTGTTGTATAAATAATTGTCATCTCCACCTAAATGAGCTCAACCATATATTTGAGGGTTTGAAAAAATTTCGCTCAAATATTTCCATTTTTTAACATATAGAAAATATGAAAATTTGATGAGCTACATTATCTGACTACTGACGGATTGAACAGAAATTTTCTTCGCCAATTAATTACAATATAAGTACATTTGAGCCTGGAACTGACAAACACTTTGACTAATATAATGCTCTCAATAAAAAAATACGTCTTATTGACTAGTGTAATTGGAAGCGCTAAATATTACGTAACCACCATTGCTTTAACGAAAGTTTGAACAATTGCAATAATCGATTCCATATTCCATATGAAATTTTACAGTATTTTTATGTAAGACATGACAGTGCTTATGCGCACGATGGGTCCTAAGATCTCGCAAAATAAAATGACGACTCCAAAATTTTTCCATCTTACAGACAATTAACTACAACTTGTGACGATTATGATAAATTAGACAATAAACTTGGACGGATCTAGTCAGAAATTTGTTATAGTAAGAAAACTGTACAATCATTGAAATTGGAAAAAATTTGTTTCAACTTTTAAAATCCTTTAGAATTTAATTTCTCCATAAATCATTGCATTCTCGACATGATTTTCATTTTGAGTTGCACTGTACTTAGACCTTGTCGACCTTTTATGGAACAAACAACCTTATACTTCAATCCCACTTACCATAACAAAATACTGCAATGTGTTATTAACTATTTTAAATTGATTAATTGAACGAAAATCGTTGATGAAAAATTATGGAGTCTTAGTTGTTTTAATCTTTTTGTTTCTCTAACAGAATAAAACTACTTTCCAAGTAACATTTGGAATATCAAGACAAGAAAACCCCATTGTTTAATTTTCCCGTAATTTTCCCTATGCTGGACAAACATCCAGTAAAGGCTTAACAGTCAACGGAAAAAAATTTAAGTTCAAATGAGATTTGGAAGGCAAAGAGAGAAATTTGGAGCGACTTTCAGTGAAATCAAATTATAGGAAGTTAAAAATTTATCGTCCTAACGATAAAAACAACAATAAAGGCAATAAATTTTGAATATACCTCGTTGAGACTAATAAAACAAGACAAAATGGAAACCATTTCTTTTCACTTTAGCAGATAATTTTTCGATGTACTCAACTCCCAGACAACCAAACAAATTCCAGGTATCTAGCCCAAGGTAAAAAAGTACCTTAACTAAATTCTCCCCCAATCTTCCTGATAAATTTTCCGTTGGAAAATAATTCTGGATGTTCCTTTTTAAGATGCACGGTTATAGTACATCTCCATGGAAAACGATGAGTGCAGCAAGCACATTGAAATTTTTCCCCATAATGTTTTCCCCATATGTGATCTTGCATTTGCATTTTATCCACATAAGTGTGAAAACATTTTCCGCATTTCCATTTTTTTCCATCCTCCGACCTATGATACTCTTGATTCCAATCAATTTCAAAGAACTTTGGATTTGTGGTGCAGAAGTAACTGCCCCTTTTATCCATAGTTCTAACTTCCCCATGTGACTTTTTTCGCTTCAATTGTTTGAGGCGTATTAACGAAGGGGGATTGATGTGCTCTGTGGCTTTTGGAAGAAATGCTCTTTCCTCATTCATATCTGAGGATAAACTGCAGTGGGACTCGCTCTCGTTCGTATCTGGAAAGTCATTCCACGCGTTAGGTTCAATTTTGATCATTTCTTCTGTCAATGGCGCTGGTTCTGCACCTTCAGCTTTAACCTGCGTTTCATCGTTCCCTGAACTCTCCAAATTATCATCTTCGTTACTATCCTGATCAGGCCACTGATCTTCCTGTGCAAATGCAGCTAAATCCATGGCATTCTTCAAATCCTTCTCCAATTGCTGAACTCGTATGAGCATGGAGCTCAACACATCTTTTGGGGGTTCACGATTCAACAACTGTACCCTCAGTTCCTTAATCGTCATTTTAGCTTGGTCCAGCTCAACTGTTTGCCGCTCAAAATCCCTCTGCAACTTGGAATCCATCTGAAATTGTGCCAATTCTGCTGAATTTTGCGGGTAGCTTGATGTTCGAGGCAATCCGTATGTTGAATGAACCATTCTACGGGCGAGCTCAGTATTTCCTATCAATTCTTCGATTCTTTTATGCATCGAAGCCTTCACTTGGGATAGCTCGAGCTCCACAGCTGCTTGGGCCTCCCGCGCTTTATGTATATTTATCAATGCTGCTTCCAGGTCTTCTTGCTGCTGCTTTATCGTATCACTTTCGGTTTTCAAGCGCATCTCCAGAGTACTCATTTGCTGCATTGTCAGTTCTGACATTCGCTTGTGTATTTCAATTGATGATTCGGCTTGGGATAGTCGCGTGCGAAGACTTGTGATTTCTTTCTTCATGCGGTCGACACTCCACATTCCTATGTCAGTGTCAATTGGAGGGTGCAGGCTCGGCGGAATTGATGTGTTGACTTGGCGTTTTGGACACATCGCGTATGATCCTGATGAACTCGTGATTGGACCTTCGTCCATCTGAAATTTGGTTTTTCATAACAGTAATATTTCCATCGTTTTTTCAGTCTGAAGTAAATAATTTTTTAACCGATTTTTTGGGTCTTAATGCGAGGACTTAAATGAATAAATTTGTTTTCATTAATTGTAACAGCATTCTCACAATTGAACTTCTGTTTCGGAAATTCTGGGCGATTTTTAATTGCATACAAATTGAGAGACGAAATCCCATTTTTTATTTGGATTTTTTATCTCGAATCTTGAGCTGAATTTTGCAAGTAATGGAACGTAGTTTATTCGAATCGTTTCTTCATGACAGTATAGGCAGAAGATGGTTCCTCATGATAACTACAATCAATCGCTCTCCATTGGGTTTATTGAAGAAAGTACTTTCATAAGTAAAAAGGAGTTCGTCAATTTTTTGATCAAATTGTTAACGTCTATCTAAGAAAATTATTAAAATGACCTCGAAAACAAAGTGCTGGAACTCTATTGTATTTTAATATTTTGAGTATACCAAAATGTTTCTCATGAAATTTTGAAAGAATCTTTGTGTTTGTGTGTGTTTGTCACTGTTATTTTCGCGAAAATTCAAAATTAATTTTCGAAGCGTAAAATATAGTTTTTGGCGATAGAAATTAACGAATTACTATAACCAATTACATTGTTCAAATGGTAATGTATGAGCTTCAATAGTATGATCTCCAGACCTACGCTCTTCTTGCTCACTATATTACGAGATTTTTTGCTCCATTAAAAAAAACTATTTTCGCGCCATATTTTTTTGCCCCATAAAAAATGATTTTCGCACCATATTATTTTACTCCATAAAAAAACATAATTTGACTTGAATTGTTCACCAATCATTGAAAGATTTAGTTTCAGTGAAGTTGCAGTTGGTAGATCAATTGGACAACCATCTTATACACATTATTATTTACTTTCATTTTTTGCCCCTATACCATGCTACAAATCATACTTCACCTCTGCAATTAATCATTCTATGTACAAACCACAACATAATGCAAGTAAATAATCAAACCAATATTCAGTTATTGAAACCCCGAATTACGATGTGAAACCGTAAATTAATACCGTAAATTACGACTCCATTTTCGTGTAAAATTTCTTAACTCTATACTTACGTTTGGACTTTATATTTGATATTGCAACAGAAATCTGTTACAATAATTATCAATTTATTGGCGAGACTAATTAAGTTCTTGGTATAACACTTGATTATATTATACTCATTACTGGCTATGTAAATTGCATTGATTCACCCATGAATTTTACATGCAACGTACTGAGTAGGTACAAAAACCCATATTCCTTGTGAATTTGCGATAGTTATAGTTACTCTTGGTATATACTCTGGTCGGACAGTTTTCGAGTGTAGAAAAGTCTCTGAAGAGACAATTGCAAAGTGCAATCGTGTTGGTAACAGCAATGGACATGGTTCTCATCTGGCGGTAAGGCAACTCAATCAGACGGTTACACTGTAGATGGCGCATATATATAGAAACCCATTCCCTCAATCGCTCCAGTGCCTGCCAATGCCTACGCACGGTGAAGTAAAAATTGGTGAATTAATGTCCAGTCGATGTTGCGAGTAAAGTGCGACAGAAATTGATCTAATTTTAAATTTGAAAGCTCAATTTCCAAACTTATATTTCGGGAACAAATACCTCGAATGAAAGAGCTGAAAACTGTTTTATTCATTTTTTCATATACTCTTCAAATAAAAATACTCCAGTATCGTACCATCAATTATAATAATATTTCGGGGCATACCATACATAATAAGAGATTATGAGTTGACGAGGACAGGTAGAGGATTTTGAGGAATCGTCTACTCTGTTATAGCTATACTCTGGATAGCTATTGTTTCCAGTTTGTAATTGGAATACAAAGTTGATATTATGACTTGTCTTTTTCAATTCAAAAATGGGCTGGAGTAACGGAGTCATGGAGGCGCAGTCGCCACCGCATATGTTGGACGGACTCGGAAATAGGGGAAGCCCCGCAACGCTGTTACCTTGACAACGAGGGATGCGCCCGAAGCATCATCTTTGAAACCAGCATTGAACTACTGACAGTAAAACAAACAATACGAATTGATCAATAATCGATAAGCTCCCAATGACCATTGTTAGGAGAAAATTAATATTTTCAGAAAAACTAGATCGTTTCTAACTGAAAATACAAAATCCAACAATTTAAGTGTGACAATACTTTTCACTCACCGAAGACACATCAATTCTGATAAAAATATACTCATCAAATATGATATTATTAATCTACGTCTGACTGATTTGAAAAGATCTTGAACAAAAAAATTCTAAGGTTGTCGCTTAAGTCGCCGGTAATACCCTCTCTTGCTCTTCCTTTTTTACTTTTTTCAAAAAATAAAATGTTCCCAAGGCAAAACAATCATGAAAAAATGTTTATTACCAGGAAGAGACCAACAACTGTATCCTAAACCATAAAAACATGTGGATGATTGATGTGAACGTGACGTGACACATTTTCCCTCCACTTGAAGGTTTTCGATTCAACACAATACATACAGTGGAATCTACCCCCATAATGCACACACCATATATGGTCTTTTACATGACCCGTCTGTGCAACGTATGATCTACATATTTTGCAGCAAGCCTTGTCCATGCCAAGGGATTCGTATTTTGTTTTCCAATTGATAGCAAAATATTTTCTATCAGAAACCAAAATACTGTGTTTTCCTCTGGTCAATTGTAAACCTTGATATTCCTTCTGCAACTCCACAGTTTTAGGCAATTTATCGATTGATTTTTTCGGGCTCCTCGAAATGGTCTTTTTCATTCTACCTTTTCCCACCGTAGCCTTCAATTTCCCTATTTCTTCCTTCAAATTCTGGATTAAAAATTGATAAATCTCGTTCTCTTGAATCAAGTCATGATAGACTTCTGTTGAGATTGATGGCGTTACAATTAATTCAGATTCTTCAGCGCTCTTTGGTCGTTCGTCATTTTGAGATTTAAGGAGTACTTCACGCTGCATCAGTAATTCCATGTCCAACAATTCTTCATCAAGGCTGAATAATTTCTTCTCAAATCGTAGTTTGTGTTCTCTTATCTCCGCCTCAAGGAAGCCAACTGCTTGTGTAATGTGTTGGGTCGTTGACAATTTTTCTCGCGATAGTGCGACTTCCGCAGCAGCCTGTGCTGAAAATATCTTATTGGTACTTGCTATTAAGGCGTTTAAGGCCTCCGGCAATTGTTCAACAATCTTCTCATTTTCTATGATTTTCTTCCTCAGGGTAGTTTTCTCCGCTGAAGACACACCGTCAGATCGTTTTCTCTTATCGATATCAAGAGTCGCGTTACTTTTGAGCACATTAGTACGAAGTAATCTCATTCTTTTTCGCATACGATTTAATCTCGTTTTCTTCTCAAGTTTAGGGTCATTCTTAAAATTCGTTGAGTTGAGTTTTGGTCCATTCAAACTCAACTTTTCTCCTTGGGATGAAGATCGACGAGCTTTCACCTGAAAATTATTTAATTGGTTCAGATTATTTATTAGTCAACATGAAAATATTAACTCGTCAGTTGTCGCGTTACGAGAGCTTATCTGAATTAAAAAAATCTGGATCGAAAATATGTCAAAAAATTCAGATACTTCAGCGAAACTTTCTTAATGCGTCAAGTAACTCTTTACTTCAGTTAAGTGAAGATGAAAATGCTTTGTGACACACTGAAGTTGGTGGTAATCTTATTCTCTGAGTCAAGCAGAATTGTCACGTGACACGCGTGTCGCTAGGATTTTCGGCAATTACCTTAGAAAACTAATATCATCAACCAAAATTTATATGAAGCTTTATTATAGAATATTTTGTCTATATATTGACATATGGTCACTCAAAATGTACAAGTGGCTCTCAATGCGCGCCAGAGGAACGTTGGGAGTATAGCGTGACCACTGACGGGTTAAATCACATAACGCGAAAAATATGTACAAATGCTCAGAAAGTTTGTCAGCATTTCACAAAATACTTTACAAAGATAATTATTTTCGCGTTCGCGACATCAATTCAGCTGCAAATTATCTGAGAAAGATTCTGAGTTTGAAAAAAAGTTTATACATCGGAGCTATTTGACAGTTCTAGGAGCCGCCATTTTGTCCCCCCCCCCCCCCTGATATGATATATATATATATATATATATATATAGCGACATTTTCAGGCTTGGTTAGAGGTACTGACATATCCGGTAGCGTTTCGCATTTTTTCGACTTATCTCAAATTGTTTGTCATAATTATATAAAAGACACTCTCCAGGGCTATTTTCCATATTTTTTAAATGTTATTTTGGGTGGAATTCCTGCAAGACGAAAAATTTTCTCTCATGTCGATGTTTTTTTTTTTGTTGTCGAAGCGTCGCGAATCAAAACTTAATCGAAATTGAAATGTTATGGTATTTACTCACCTGTTGAGTTTTCATTTCGAAGAAATATTAGATTATCTCAAATGTCATTCAAAAACTTAAAACAAATTAAGTTTTTCGCGTAATAATTAAGTAATTGCTACGTGTAATTGTCCACGTAAAGTTTTCGCCAAAAAGGGAGTCCCGTTGTCATATATATATATCCCCCCACTTATCAATGCTAATGGTATCGCGGTATTCGATTTTTCTGAATCGATATATTTGTGAATGGCTGGATCGATATCTCTCGTTCAAGGGCCCTTTTGAAATGAAATGAAGTTAAGCGACTATGTCCCATACCGTCAGAGTGAAAAACTACATCGAAGTGTTTGACAGGGTGAAACAATGTTCATTTAGAAAAATGTAAATTGTTACATCATTTATTATAACACAATTACAAAGAAAATAAGAGTTCAGTTTTCCAAAAATAGTCGTCTCACTTTAGCCACAGTTTGAATTGAAAGTGTCTTCCTTAATGGCGCAATGGGCTCTTAATGTAAAAAAAAACTCAGTATGTAATGAAAATTACTGTCATAATAAAACGGACTGATAAAATTATGCAATTTTCATGACGACTACAATGGTTTTTGATATCTGTATCTGATTTTTTAAATCAACCTTTGTAAATTGACGTATTCACTAAATCGATTTTTTCCGTTGGAGAGCTACAGAAAAAAGTTCGTATAAAAAAGGGTTATGTAGAGAAATTCATATGAAACAAAAAAACACAAAATTTAAAATGGCAATGAAAAGTTTTCCATTTGTCAATTTCAATCAAGAAATTTGTCCTTCGTGACGTCACAGCTGTGGCGCTGGTAGTTCTATACTACCTATTGGCTGGGGTCATCTAAAAGAGGGCCTGTGATTGGCTGTCACCGACAAAGGAAGCCGGGGCTTAGGCTCTGACGATGATCTTTCCTTGTAATAAATGTCTGTTCCACAAATGAAGATGTCATTCAGTTTCTTCAATTTGAACCTTTTTTATTACATGAAATCTTACAAATGTCCTCCAACAAGGTGTTTACAGGATTTTAGTTTTAAAGTAAAAAAATATTCAATGTTCGGTGTTCACACTTTGCAAATCAGAATTCGCATTATTGGATAACAATGATTTGATTTATTGCGCTTGCGCATGATAACAGAACAGGAAGAGTCGTTAACTGCATTTTTTATTATTCAAAAATAATGAAAAATTGTGTTTATCCCAGCGCGGCTACATCAGGATGTTGTTTCATAATATGAGCTCTTACATTATGCCGCCATAAGAATACCTTAGAAGACTCGTTACAAAAAGGACATTGAAATCTCCCGCCAAAATGTCTGCACCATACATGGTCTTTCACCCTCTGCCCATGAATCGTACGATACGCACACATTTTGCAATGAAGACCGTCTTGGTTGAGTGTATACTGCTCCGTCCACTCGATCCCAAAGTACTTTCTATGAGTAACTAAAACACCGTCTCTCCCCGTCCCAAGCAGGAGATCCGAGTTTGGCTCTTCAGGAACTTTTGAGCAACTTGTTGCTTCCCTGTTCCCACTTGCTTCCGCGGCTTCCAAAGCGCTCTTCTCTCTTCTCAAAGCATCGAGTTGAGACCTCAAAGCTCTATTCGCATAAACAAGCTTCAGGCATTTACTTCCCAAGCCTCGGGAAATGACTCCAGTATTGGTGACTTTAACTTTTTTCAAATTCGCACTCATTTTTTTACAGTTTTCTTTCAGACATTTGGATTTCTGCCTCAGCCAATCGAGATGCACCATTTCTCTTTCAATTTTACATATTTTCTCATCGTAAATTTGTTTCTGTTTCATAGCTTCATCCTGGAGAAAACTCACAACTTGAGCGGTATGTTGTGCCATTGTGACCTTCAATTGATTCAGTTCAGCTTTTGCAGCGGCCTGCGCTACTTGTGCGTCGTGAGTGTCTCCCTTCAATTCTTCCAGATCTTCTTGTAATTGGTCGATGATTTCGCCATTCATACGAAATTGCTTCATAGTTTCGTTCTTTGCTCGTGGACTTACAACTTTTTGCTTCATGGTGATAGATTCAATTTTGAGGAGATTAGTACGAAGTGTTACGAGCTTCTTGTAAACGCTATTGGGTTTAACGCCATGCGCAGGTTCAGCACCAGAAGCGTTGGAAGGTCGTGAAATTTGCTTGGGTATCATCTGAAAATGATTATCATTACAGCAACACGTGTTTTTTTCTCTTTCCCTAGCTATGTCTTAACTTGTCAGCAGGCGCGCTCTCCAACGTTAGTTACGCGCTCGGACAGAAACACCCCGCACCTGCGATGAAGACAAATATTTCGGAATCTAAGGAAGATAGCGAAATTTCCGTGAAATTAGTTTTTGTAGAGCGAAGTGAGAGCTACAAAAAAGGTCCTTTGGGAAATTCGGTGGCTTTCTTCGTTTTGAAGATAACCGCGAAAAACTCATCAGTGACATCCGATTCGGCCACCGCGGTTTTGGGGACTCAGGGCCGTAACGGATCAAATTTCTGAATGAGTTCAGGAAGATATTTCGCTTAACTCCTCCCTGGAGTGCAAGTGATTTCAACCAGGGGAATCATTTAAAAAAATAATTTGCAGCATTGAACAATTTAAAACTTGAGGAAATTTTTGCTATAACGTGGAGATTTCTGAGAGCGCCTGCTGACGGGTTAGAACCAAAGTGTGTAAAGTGCTACAAAAAATTGTTACGCAAAAATTGGGAAATTTTTAAATTGTAATTTTGTTCCGTTTATCAGTTCTTAACTAAACTTTTGAATGCCATCCCTTTCACGCTTTTGTTTTTAGCGCGAACATCTGACGATATCTAACCTTCAAAATACTGTTGATAACACGGATAGTTTCTAAATGTTATTTTAGATGCTCACCTCAAGATTATTCAGGGCAGACTAAGATGCAAGTGCTAAAGCACAATTTTTGCAATATTTTAGGATAAGTACGATTTGGAATGCGCGTTCTTTGAACGCGTAAATTGCGCAATTGTGGAATGGTATTGCGTATGTTTGGTCATGTGGTATATCTGTGTTGCTAATACATCCTCATCGTGACGTACCTATATATATATAACTACCGAACACTGCAGACCAGTTTTTGAATCAAGATAAACATAAGACAATTATCGTCACAGCTAACATCATCCCTTTTAAAGGTTTCGTCAAAATTAACGTGTAATTTTCGTTAAAGAAACTATGGACCAAATGCAACCGCTCACCGTTTAAAAAATTGTTTAGAAAATTTTTGTAAAAAAAATTTTATGCAGGAAACAATTGTCGGCCATTTTCCCTCAACTTTATGGTTATTGTCAAAACCAAAATACAAAATTAACGTTTTTTTCCAAAAAACTAAAAACAACAATACTATACCGTAATTTGAGATTCTGTGATGTATTTATTTTTACGCGGCAAAAAAAAAAAGATCTGTACTTCATTTTTTTCCTGTGCCAAAAATATTATCAATTTTTATACATATATATATTTAGTGCGAAGATGCTTTAGGTAGCATCCTAATATTGTATTAATTTTAGATACATACAGTACTCGTAATACTAATATTATTCCATACCTTAAAATTATTAAACAGTTTCCGAGGGATATAAGAAAAAATTCCCGTAATTTGCAAAATTAATTTATTAATTAATTGATAATAATTATAACGCAACTGAAAAAACACAAATAAAAAAAAAGTAAGTCAATTAACACAATAATAAGGTGGTAAACTCAAGGAACGAACAACGGAAAAGACACAAACAACAACAAAACAATTCGATGACACAGTCCTCGATTTTGCGAGTTCATTTACAATTCAATTTTCCCTAAATAAGTAACTCGGCGAATTGTTCAAATTTTCACTTTTTCACCAAATTGGGATGGGCAGTTTTGCAATGTCGTGTCATAACATTTCTTGTAGAAAATTGATTTTCTTCATCATCAAATGAGCAATGAGGACACTTAAATACGCCCCTATGATGCTCAACCCAAATATGATCTTCCATAACATATTTACGATGTTCAATTTTTGAACAACTTTGGCATTCCCAGCGAAATGGCCCCAACAATTTGTACTCACTACTCCAGTCAATGTCGAAAAATTTTGGGCTAGAAACGAGGATAAATTGCTTTCCATAAACTAATTTCAAATTCTCAACTTGCACAGTTCCCTCAGACGTCTGAGTTGCCTCAGAATGACTAAGTAAATGAGTAGGTTCGTCAGATTCTTCTGAAGATAAATTCTCCTTCGGTTCATTACTCTTCTCTGCATCCAGATCACAATGTACATTTTTGCTTCTCTGCTTTGGAACTATTGGTTTGGGTTTACGACTGCGATATAATTGTCCCACTTTGCATGAAGACTCATTCACACTTGGCTCTGAAGATTCGTCATTAAGCATCCCATGAAGCTCTTTGTCGGAACCCAAGATCTTAGAACCTGCTGCATTAAGAGTTCCTTGGGAAGGTCCTGACGTTAATTCTTCACAAGTGCTCAGCAGTAGTAGTAACTTTTTGGCTTTCTCAGCGTCTTCTTGAGTTTTTCTATTAATTTGCTTATCAGGAATGACCTCCTCTACAATTTCAGAAGATGAAATGTCCTCTTCCCCTGAAGCAGGTTCTGACATTTGATCTGCACATTGCTCCGACCCCACTGCCAATTTACTAGATTTTGGTTCTTTCAAGCTCGTCTCAGCACACAAAATTTGAATATCAGGAATTGCAGGCTTCTGAACTACGTTCTGAAGATCTGGTTCCTCAATGTTCGTTTGTGACAGATCTTCTTGGCCATTTGAACTCATAGACGACTCGTCTTCATCAATTGAAATTGTTCTTTTTCGCTTGCTCGGTGATGACATATCACCATCCGACGTTTGTTGATCGTAAAGTGTGGCAGCTAACTCTTCAAATTTTTGGACAACCATTACAGTTTCATCTGTTTCATTTAAGCATGCTATGGTTATTAGCTCATCGGTAACTTCGTCTTTTACATTTTTCGTGGAAGTTGGTCTACATCGTGGCTCTGTAATGTCTGAAGTTCGGTGGTCTTCCTCCATCAAAACTTCTGAAGGGCCAAGAGAAGACACATCCAGTGTTGCTGAAGATCCACGAGCTGATGATCTATCGTCAGAAAATCGTGAAGACATCTCTCCCTGCTCCTCCAGACGAATGAGCTGATTTTCAGACATTGATATTACTTCCTCAGTCTCGTCTGAATGAGGATCTTCCAGTGAAGATCTTGGCTCTTCATATCTATCTCTCTCGGAAATTTCCAGCTGAACTGAACGACTGGGCTCGAGATTGTTATTCTCATAACTCAATTCATGGTCAGATTCAGAATTGCTTATGCAGACTTGTTTCGCATGTTTATCTTTCATCTTTTTAATGGTCATTTTAGCTTGGTCAAGTTCAAGCTCGAGACGATGACATTCTATCTGAAATAGCAAATGCTGCTCCAAAGTTTGTTCTAGCTCAATCACCCTATTATCTGCAATCGTGAGCTTATTTCTTAGGACTTCTGATTCATTTTCCTGTGAATTTGTCATTGAATTTTGAGAATTTGCGGCCATTGATTTTAATCCAGTGTTCTCTTCTAGTAGATCAGCATTACTGGATTCTGCCATTACTAAAGCTCTCATTGTTGTTTCCAAGGCCCGCTGCAATTGCTCAATTTCTTCCTCATTCGTTTTCACCTGCATTTGAAGCAGTGACTTTTCTTGCTCATAAATCTCGTCAACTTCCTTTCGAATATTGTAGAATTGACGAGCTGTAGCCTCAGATTGAACCAATCTTGCACGGAGCATCTCGTTTTTTATTCTTAAACGTCTGCATTCAGCCTCCGAGCCCAGTAATGATCCATTGTCGGAGGGCTTTAGATCTAGGGTTGTATCAAGTTTCTGACGTTTCGGTGGGGGTGGGTCATGTTCTGTGGCCTCATACGATGGTATAGAATTTGTATCGCTGTCGATCATCTGAAAACATTTAATATAGTTGTAGCATAATGTAGTGATAAAAATTGGTAATACTTTTTCGTGACGTCACAAGAGTCACGCTGGCGCTTCCATATTTTCTACTGGATAGGTCCGTTAGAGTTATGTTAAAGACGGCGTGTGATTGGCTTTCATGACAAATTTTACAGAATGTTTATCATTATGTACAAGTTATGTGTTATACGTAAGCTCATAAGCTCTTATGAAAATATCCTATCTATGAAACTACGTTACCATTGGCGCCGATAAAAAAGTTCGATCCCAACGGAAAAAACCGGCGCGAGGCACTACTTTAATTGTTGATTACTTGAACACTAGATTTCAAATTTTCTTGTATTGTACATAATCTGATTAATAGAGTAAACATCCCTTTTAGATTTAGGAGTGACGTCATCATTTACGGTTTCAAGATTGAACATTGTATTCGCACTCGCTTCATCAAAACAATACTTAACCTGCAATGGTTGCGTTGTGAATTTGAAAATGAAACAATTTTTGTTTTAACTTACCTTTATTTGATTTTTTCAGAGCTCAGTTCAGGTATGAAACCGTTTTTTTTGCCAATTTTTTGACAAACGCAGGCTTTTGGTATGTAGTACTTTGATTGAGGTGTTTCTAGGTTTTGAAATCTTGTTTTAGCGGACCACGTGTTCATCATGTGTACATGGGTTACCGGGGTCACGCGCATGCGCTCTTACGCCTAATCCAATGTGCCAATTTCTCAAAATTGGCGGGCACTGGTAATGGACTAAACAAATAAGCTAAATCCCCACTCCCCTCATTTGTCCACACCTAAGTCCTAGACGTAAAACAAGTTGGATAAGTGGCTCATTTAAATTATCATTTTTGCTAGATTCTATGGCACAAAAAGTTTGCAACGGAAACTCTCATGGGATGAAAAGTTTCTGGAACGTTTGAACATGTCGCAAAGAAAGTTAGTTTCTTTACACATACGTCAATTGCATAAGTCATAACTTAAGTTAGATTTCACCGATACCAATGTTCTGAACCTTGTGCGCAACAAAGATCTTAAAAAATTGTTAGGAGTGCTGAGGCCTGCTCCGTATATTATCATTTCTTTTTTCCTTTTGTTTATAACAAAAAAAGGGAGCGAACTTCGTTCCGAATAACTTTCTTCATGACCCATCAAGCAATATGGAATCAGTAATGGCAATTTCTTTTTTCCACTAATTGAAAGCGTCTTCATTTTCAGGAAAATTTACTATTAACAACCTGAAGGAGCCACAAGTATTCCAATGGTTTACCACCTGAAATTTTTTTTGCATCAATTGAACTTTTTATTAGTAAGAGCATCATTATGTGGTCAATAACTTGAAATGGTCAATTACAACATACATGGTAGAATACTGAATACGAGCATATACAGTTTATTTTTCTGTATTTAATAACACGAAAAAGCTGGCTTCATTTTGATCCGATCCTCTCAACTGCCTGCAGCAACATCAACAGCAATGTCTATTGAGAATATGAGTCCTAACACTATATCTATAAGAAAATGATGCAGCACAGTGAGGACACACGAATTTTCCACCGCAATGTATAGCCCACAGATGATCCTCTATGAATATTTTAGTACTTTTTGTGACAAGACAATGGCTGCATATGAACTCATTACGAGCAAGCTTTCGATAATGCTTCTCCCACTGAATTTCGAAGAACTTCTGATGTGAAGGGAGCACGTCATAACCCCCCACTTTTAGGCAACGATCCTGCTCCAATGTTTCCATCGCATTCGGGGCTTTATTTTCATTCTCAGCTTTGCCTAGAGTGTTCACCGTTGAAGACTCAACGGTACTAGAAATATCCTCTGCGCGATTTACAATTCCCAGATGTTGATTCTTCATATGTTTCGAGAAGGAATCTCTTACTGAAAATTCGGGATATCCGTCAGGACAATAAGGACATCTGAATGTACCTGCAAAATGCTGAGTCCAAATGTGATCCACAATCCTCACTCTGCTACGTTTGATTTTTTTACACTTTTTACAGGTAAAAATTCCAGATGTGAGCTTTTGGTAATAGTCGTCCCACTGTATCTGGAAAAATATGGAATCAGAAGCGATCACGTAATGTGATGCTCCAACGCGAATGCGATTTGCCATAGACTCGGTACTGTCCTCCGTCTTGATAATTTGGAGAGAGATTTTTTCAGTATTTTGCATTTCATCTACGCCAGTTAGTACTTGGGGTCCTGGTTTTTGCAATGTCTCATGTGTCCTCAGCTGATTCGAGAGTGACAATTTTTTTCCTCTGTCTTCGTGGCTCAAGCCAGCTTCTTCTAGTTGCAGACAGAGGGCATTTTGTGGAGAAGATGCTGGCTTGGAGCCACTGGCATGTGCATCATTGACATGAATTCCTGAGGGTTCATCACGACTTACATCCTTGGAACCTGACTCAACTTCGTCTGCTGCTCTCAGTTTCTTGGTCGACATTGATACTGACTCGTCGAGTGATGACTTTCTCTTTACACCTTCGCAAAGAGTTGAAATCATGGGGTTATCTGATTGATCCTGCTCTGCAGAATCGTTGTGATGTCTTTCTAGAAGTGGAAAGTTTTCCTTCGTAGAGCTTTCTGATTTCTCAGTTGACGTTTTTTGCATGAATATTTGTTCCAGTTTGATACTCATTCGTTCCTCTGGCTTCAGTGATGATTGTGGGCTCTTGAGTAATGAGGACAACTCTTGCTTGGGAAAACTGGGATTCCTTGCTCGGAATGACTCAACTTGTGCCATTATTTTAGTCTTCAAAGGAGATATTTCATCGGTTTCATCCCACTAGAAATTAGAAAATAATTCTCGTCATTTTGTCATGGATTAACAGCAGATTTTCTACTACGACTTTGATATTGAATTTCCAATCATTTGCGAATGAAGAGTTAGCTTGATTCTGGGCATGATGCACATGGTCTTTCAATCATATCTATCTTGGTTTTTTTATTATGGAGAGGATGAGGAATAAATGAGAAATAATTAATGATAAATCGTAAAAAAAATGAATAACATAAAAAAGTGTTACAATTTGTATAAACGACCTTGCAACGTGGGATGAAAAATAAATAAAATTTTTCTGCAAATTCCACAGTTTTATAGCCCATATAACAATTAATTGATGAACTAATGACAAATTTAAAAATTAATGTAATAAAGAATTATCTGTATTATAATAACTGTCTTCATATATTTTTAATTTCGTTTTTATGCATGACCCTCACAAGATTTCTATTTCTCACAGCATAAAAAATGGAATCTTCAAAAATCACCTTTTGGAACGATTATTCATACCTGACATTTTAGTCTTTGCAGGCACGCCTGCAGATGTTTAACCGTCTCACTATATACTCTTCTCTGGATTAACAATTTTCCTTCCTCTTCGACGAATGCTTCTTCTATCTCCCTTTTCATTTTATTTAATTGAGCTACAGAGGCTTCCGTGCTGGATAACTTTGCTCGATACAGATCGATTTCTCTCCTGAGGCAAGTGCTTTCCCACATGGATATATGTGAAGAGTGCTTATTCGAGGAATTGAGCGTCGATGAGAGTTTTTGACTTTCTGAAGATACTTCAGCATGGGCCATCTAAAAAATTACTGAATCCATAAGAGTTAAAAAAAAAACATTTTGATAACCTCGCGCTATTTCCATTTTTTTTTTTTTTTTGACGCGTCTATTTCTTACCGCTCCAACTATCGACAGCGTTAATAGTTCATTAAGATGATTACTATGTCTTTCCTGACTTAATTCTCGCCCAGAATGTATAACTCGGATGACTTTATTCGTCTGTGCTTAGATTTCGCACATAATAGCTCGCATAGCAAGAATATATATGTATATTGAACAGTATGGCGGCATTTTAATGATGGAGATGCGCGTCAACTGATTGGTTTAGTTCGAACTGAGGTGGACTAATACAAACTTACGAAGGAAAAAACCCTAACGTTTGACTTTCAAATTTATAGACGATGTGATCATGAAATTTAAGGACGATGAATTGATTTCTCGTCAGTGATTCATAAATTAGAAAGTGACAATAATTTGTGCAATTTTTTGCGTTCGAATTCGTATGATTGCGGATGAATACCCCACAAGCCGCATTCGAGCTTGTAGACTTTTCGGCCCGAATGAATTTTAAATAATCAATAGTTTTTGATTAATTTTAATAATTTCCTGGCAAATTTCAGCTTGCATTTTTTGATATGTTTTTCGGAGGAATTTTCTGGAAATATTAGTACTTTTTCCATTGGCAGAAATTTTATTTCCGAGTTTACATAGGAAAACCGTCTAGATTGACTGAACGTTATTTTTGTGTGTGTTGTCCCAATAAAAGGGCGGGAGTGGTAATGTCATTCCCCAATTTTCAACCGATATATGACTAACCGCGCTGTCTCTGGAAGTCCACCACCTTCGGAAGATAGGTAAGATTCCGTTTATGTCTACATGACGTGATAATCTATTTAACCGACTAACTCAGCTAGTGACATGAAAAGTAACTAGAAAATGAGGAAGCCCCCCCCCCCCCCCCCTTCCGTGGAATAATCAGTTCCGTAAAATCGGAGAAGTGTAAATAAGCGTACCGGCCAGTAACACAATCAATTAAACATAAAAATCTGCAAAAGTCCATGTTTGCTGAAATTGGCTTATAACTTGACCGATACACTACCGCGTGTGCGGATTTCATACATATTTCGTGGAGTGCTCGCCGAACTCTAAGAACAAATTTTAAATTGTAAGTTTACTCATGAATTTTAGAGGTGTAAATAAGAATTTGGTATTGATAGGTTATATTCTAAGTTCAACGAGTTTTTGTATTGAATAGTTATATTAAAATATTAGAATATGGATTAGAAACTAAAATTGACCACTAAAATAGTAACACGATAGTCATGGAATTTCAGAGTCGATTATTTCGATAGTTTTGGAGGTACTCGAAAAAGTCGAAGAGTGCCGCAATTGGTGGAAAACACGAAAAAAAGCAAAGGAATTTTAAATACTTTGCTTACTCATTTTGAATCTCGATATTTGAAATATTCTCACCGCACTTTTTTATGAAATTTGAAAAGCTCTTGAAGGCGTCCACATAGCCAAAGTGTGTGTCATTCTGATTTTTTGTTCAAGGTCGTTCAAAAAAATTGCATATATACCTTAAGGTGTTCAATATATTTTTCTTTGATGCTGAAAATTTACGTTTTTGAAATTGTCGAAATATTGAAACTTTTGGATATTTCCAATGTTTAAAAAAAAATGGCTAAAATCAAATTTGTAACGGAAAATCCACATTTTTCTAGATCCTGAGGTTCCTGATCAACGACCCACCCAATCATGACAGCGAAATACAAACTCCTAGAATCCATAAACGCTCTGGGAACCCCCCTTCAATACGAAATCATTCTGGCTCTACTATCCGGCTTGTGCTTGCTGTGGTTCATTACCACAAAATTCCAAAGATCTCCAAAGCCCAAAATAAGTAACGAAAAGCTTCAAGAAAAACTTGAATCATGGGTGCCAGACCCACTGGTCCCGGAAGTGGATCCAACCCATAACTCCTTATCCCCAAAACTAATCTCCTCAAAAATCGGGAAGAGACTGACAATTGACGGGAAAGATTGCTTAAACATGGGAACCCATAACTACCTAGGCTTCCTGGATGAGGGGAGAATTGAGGAGAACGCCATTTTAGCTACAAAAAAATACGGAATTGGATCTTGTGGACCTAGGGGCTTCTATGGGACAGTTGATGTCCATTTACAGCTTGAAGAACGTTTGGCTAAATTCATGGAACTTGAGGAAGCTATAGTCTATTCTTATGGATTCAGCACTGTCGCTTCCGCCATTCCTGCTTATTGCAAAAGGAGAGATATCATTTTTTGCGATGAAAAGGTCAATTTTGCGGTGCAAAAGGGACTCGATGCTGCTAGGTCCACTGTCAAGTTTTTCAAGCATAATTCTGTGGAGGACTTTGAGAGGATTTTGGTGGAACAGGATTTGATTGATAGGAAAAACTTGAAGAGGGCTGAGAAGATTAGGAGATTTTTGGTCATTGAGGGAATCTATGTGAATACTGGACTCCTCTGTCCACTGCCGGAAATGGTGAAACTATGCAGGAAGTACAAACTTAGGATTCTTCTTGATGAGTCCGTTTCATTTGGGTCCTTAGGCGAAACGGGAAAAGGCGTCACCGAGTTCTTTGGTGTTCCTAGGCATGAGGTGGATGTTATCATGGGTAAGAGGATTTTTTGTCTCTTTGGTATAATTTTTCTGTAGACACTGCTTCTGTTGATAACAACACATTCTTCTCTTTTTGGCATTTTGTTTTGGTTTAATTTTCTTGAAATTTGGTGATTTTTTTCAGCAACTGAACTTTTTAAGATGAAACATCAAATTCCAACATCTGATAATTTATTCTAATAATAACTTTCTGCAGTTCATAATGCTTGTTCAATTATGTAATTTTTTGTGATTATTGAAATTCAAATAACTTTTCAAAAACTTGAAATTTTTTTTTAGATTATGAGAATTTTTTCAAAGATGTTTTGGATTATGGGGATTTGTTAAATGTATAATTTTTTAAAGGCTTCTTATTTTTTTTTAATTCTCAAATTTGAAATCGTATTTCCCAAATGAACCAACTCCGAATTTCTCCAGGTTCGTTAGAATGGGCAATGGGTTCAATCGGTGGCTTTTGCGTCGGTTCATCGTTTGTAATTGAGCACCAGAGATTATCCGGCCTAGGCTACTGTTTCTCCGCATCACTTCCGCCCCTTTTAACCGCAGCAGCGATCACCGCAATCGATATTATGGAAGAGGACTCCCGCACTATATTCTCAAAATTGAAACGCAATTGCATCCGCCTTCACTCGTTACTGGGTGGATTGGAGCATTTTGAGCTCTCAGCTGTTCCTGAATCCCCAATAAAGCATCTCTACCTGGAAAACCAGCTCAGTCAACAAGAAGAATTTGATTTGCTGAAAAAAATATCTGACAAGTGCATCGATAACAACTTAGCTGTAATAATGCCGGCCTATCTTCCTACTGAACGAGAAATGCCTCGACTTAGTCTGAGATTATGCGTTTCCAAGAGTTTCGAGGAAGAGGATCTGCAATTTGCTTTCGATACGCTAGACAAATGTTCAAGACAAATTCTGTCAATATAAATGACTTTTTTTATGCACACTAGTTGAGCTTTGCGCTCTTACCAGACAAAATAGAGCGCTACAAATTCGCGGCGTGAAAACCAACCAACTTCATGGTGGTCGCATTGACCAATGAAAAATCTGTCCTCTGGATTTCGAGTTATTTCGATTCTAACGCTGTTCATTTATGTGCATACAGGTTCTTCGGGATTTCGCTGTAAATCTACACATTCCAATGAGGAGAATATTGACTCAAAATATTTTGACTAATATTTTTGCAATTACCAATTATGTCATATGTCGACCCTGATACCCCAATTGTTGATGTTGGAATAAAATGATACAGTAATTTTTCTAGAAATTTGGTGTTGTTATTGAAAAGATTGATGTTTGGAAATGGAATATATGATATTGAGATTAGTAGACAGGTAAAACAATATCTGGCAAGTTTCATAACGATTTGACCGAGCTCAAGGTTATGTTTCCAAGTGTTTCGAGGGAGAGGTTCTGCAATTCGCTGTCAAAATACTAGCAAAATGTTCGAATTACACTTTTGCAATAAATTCGGCTCCGTTTATGCACAATTTAATTAATTTGTGTCATTGCTTTTCAATTATGCATCGTTGAGAGACCAAATAAGCCATTACGCATTTCCCGCGCAAAAAGCTATCAACTTCATGTCGCTCGCATTGACCAATGAGACATCGACCTGATGGGCTTCGAGATACTTCGACTCTAACCATCTTCACTTATGTTGGTCACTTGTTGCAACAGTATTTTCTTACGATTCATGAATTGTAATGAGTAGAACATTGACGCAAAGTACTTTAACTAGTATCTTTACAATTATCAAATAAGACACCCATAGAAATTGAGACCTCAAGTTATGATGTTGAATCAAAAAACGGATTTAGCAAATATATTGGGAGATTATTCATTGCATCGTGAACTTCTATTTCTGAAACAGAAACATTGATTAAGAATTGGAATTAAAAATAAAAGACATTGTGCTATGTGCATTGAGACCAATTCGACTCATAGCTTTTATCTTAACAGAATTCCTATAAATGTACTTTTGAGACAAAAATATTGCATTTAAAAATGGTTATTGTATAATTAGTTTCATTTTTTATATAATTTTCTTGCAAAATTCCACGATTTATAATTTGAAAATTTGTTGCAAGTTTACGTTGGTAAAATTCAATTTCAAATTATTGGCGCCATTTTACGAATTTCGAGTCGTCTCGCGCCATGTCAACTGAGAGTAAAGTATTTCCGGTCGGTTCGTGGTTTCCGCCCCCTCTTCCAACAGCCGTTTGCCGAGGTACGTTCATGCGCTCTTACAAAATCGGTTGAAAGAACGTATAAATTCCCTATTCTGTTATAATTTTGACATTCCTATATGCCCAAAAATGCGTAAAGGACTCTCTGTGATCCTTTACTTTTTTAACGTAACATTAATTCACTAAACTGGAAAAACTTGGAGCACATGATGCGGTATAGGTTAGAATACCACGTGGCATGACAACTTTGTGAAACGACTATAGCTATGGCAAACTTTCGAAGGGCGAACGCGTTCCGCGATTTATTTCGATTGTTCAATGTTTATCATTGAATTTTACTGCATTATTAATATTTAAATTTCAGACTTATGTAAAAAAAAATTGAGCATTTTTGGGCCATGGGCGGCAAAATTGTAATGAGTTTTAGGGAGAGGTGGTTCTTTGAGGAACAATGTGTTTCAATTTTTATTAATAGAAAAAAAATATTTATTTGCAGTCCTTAAACGTCTTTGAAATCCCTATTTTCACTTCAAGATGGGTAGGGAGGACAAGGCGAGCTGGAAGTCTAATTACTTCACCAAACTAATCGTAAGTATCGATACTTTATTTCCGAATTTTAGGATGGATTTCTTTTTTTTTTTAATCATTTTACTTGTCAACTTTATGGGAATACTTTATTTTTCTTGGAATTATTAAATTTTTTAAATTGTTCAAAATTTTCTCAATTTTGGAAATTTTTCATATTCCAAAATTGTGTTAAATTATTGCTGTTCATAACTTCAATCATTCAATGTGCGAAATCATGAAAATCCCAAAATTTTCAAAATGGCGCCAAAAATTTGAATATTTTCGAATTTTCAAAAATTGAAATTTGAAAATTCAAATATTTGAAACTTTGACTCAGAAGAATTTACGAAGTTCAGAAATACTCCGGCGACTTCAAAGTCGTAATAAAATTGAACAACTGTCAAAAATTTTTAAGTCTCAAGTATTCTAATAATTTCAAATTTTGTTTTACAGCAACTTTTGGATGACTATCCAAAGTGTTTTATCGTGGGTGCAGACAATGTCGGTTCTAAGCAGATGCAGCAGATTCGCATGTCCCTTCGTGGGAGTGCAGTCGTACTTATGGGTAAAAACACCATGATGAGGAAGGCCATTCGTGGTCATGTGGAGCGTAATGCTGCCCTCGAGAAACTCCTGCCACACATTCGTGGAAATGTTGGTTTCGTTTTCACTCGTGGTGACCTTGTCGAGGTCAGGGACAAACTGCTCGAGAACAAAGTCAGGGCCCCTGCTAGGGCTGGTGCAATTGCACCCCTGAGTGTCATAATCCCAGCTCAGAACACTGGGCTCGGTCCTGAGAAAACATCTTTCTTCCAGGCCCTCAGCATCCCAACCAAGATCTCCAAGGGTACTATTGAAATTATCGTAAGTAATTTTTTCTTAATTTTCTGTATGATTCAACTCAGCGTGTATGTCCATGTTTCTACATTTTATATTTGTATTTTTTGCAACTTTAACATTTTATACAGTTCTCGGTAGTTTATTTTTCGAAAAAGAATTTTCGAAAAAAAGAGATTTGCCTGATGAAGAGTGGAGCAAATTTATTGAAGACTTGTGGCAATTTTAAAATGTAATGATGACAACCTAACGCGTCTGAAGACGGGGAAGTCACGTCCTAGAGCTGAACAAGCTGAACCCACTGGGGCGTCCTCGGCTAAGTTGAAAATTCGCGTAATAACGCAGTCTGAACATTATATCCACAAGTTCAATTTGCATGCTCAATTCTTAAATACTGAAGACATATTAAAAAATACATTTTCGAACAATTGTTTTATCTTCTGGGTGAAGCTTTGAGAATTCATTACTCAGTTAATTTACTTGTTGATTCACTCGTTTGTATTCATTTATTGTTGTTTTCTTTCATAGAACGATGTCCATATTTTGAAACCAGGCGACAAAGTTGGTGCTTCAGAAGCAACTCTATTGAACATGTTGAACATCTCTCCATTCTCGTATGGTCTTCTAGTTGAGCAGGTTTACGATTCTGGAACCATTTTTGCACCGGAAATTCTTGATATCAAGCCCGAGGATCTTCGTCAGAAGTTCTTGGCTGGTGTTGCCAATTTGGCTTCTGTGTGTTTAGCTATTGGCTATCCCACGATTGCCAGTGCTCCACACAGCATTGCCAACGGATTCAAGAATCTCTTGGCTATTGCTGCTGTCACTGATGTTGAATTCGCTGAGGCCACCACCATCAAGGAATATATCAAGGTAATTTCATAGTTTTCAATAGCTCTGGTTTTCGATTTTTTTGCAGATTTTGCAAAAAAATACGCAAATGTTAGACAATGTTTAAAAATTTGAAAATGTTCAAAATTTTATGGAGTTCGAAAATTTCGCGAATTTTTAAAATTATGAAAATGAAAAAAAAAATAATTCTGCAATTTGGAAATTGACGATTTGGTTAAAAACTTGTGGCAATTGGAAAATGTAATGATGACAACCTAACGCGTCTGAAGGCGAGGAAGTCACGTCCTAGAGCTGAATAAGCTGAACCCACTGGGGCGTCCTCGTCTCAGTTGAAAAGTCGCGTAATAACGCAGTCTGAACTTAATCCACAAGTCCAATTTTTCTGTTGATTGATAAAAATCAAATGGTATTCGACGATTTGGAAAATTTTGAATTTTCAGGATGGTTCTAGAGATTTCGAAAATTGTCCAAATTAGATCGACATTCCGAAAATGAGAAAACAAATTCCAGAACCTTCAAAAAATGTAAAAGTAAAAGAAAAAGAACTGATAAAGTCAAGAATTTTGAAAATCGCCCCAACTTTGCAAACTAAAAATGATTTTTGTGTTAATTAAAACTTCTTTATTTTAATTTGTAATTAAAATTTTAAGCACCGAAAAGAAAAAAAATCGAAAAAAACAAGGAAACTAAAATGAACTTTTTCCATTCAGGACCCAAGCAAATTCGCTGCAGCCGCACCAGTAGCCGCTGCAGCGGCCGCAGCTCCAGCAGCTGCTGACAAAAAAGAAGACAAGAAGGAGGAGTCCGAGTCCGAGGACGACGACATGGGTTTCGGTCTTTTCGATTAAATGAAGATTCCCCTCCCTGACTTTGTTCAATTGACCGCAGAGGTTTTTCTCATCCCGAAAAGAAATGCTGCTGATGTTTTTACCGACGTCCGAATAAAGTACAGAACCCGATAAACACAATTTTTGTTACGCTTATCTTATTTAATGCACCTTCCCCGGGAACTTTAATTCAAATTGAGCAGAGATTGTCAACTAAGTTGAGAAATTATGGGCATATGTATATATGTATCTACGAGATTTTTCTGGATCTCGTGTATGTGTGTGTGTGAAATTTTACAAAAAATCAAAACTCAAATATTTTTTGAAGGGTAATTTTTCCTTACACAATGTGAACAGTGCAAAAAATTACAAAACGGAATTTTTTTTTATTTAAATGAAATCACAAACTTCTGAAATCTGAATATTCACAAGTATCAAAAAAAAAATAGTATTTCAATTTTTCATGGAGGGAAATTTACGTTAAATATTTTACAATATTTATTTCTATTGTAAAAATATCACATTTTAAGTACATCCTCAAAGCATCAAATCAATTGGTTTTCTATTTAAAAAAAAAAATCTGCATGTATCCACTTACACTGCTGGAATGCAATAA
Organism: Asobara japonica; assembly: GCA_026005395.1. Classification (NCBI taxonomy): domain Eukaryota; kingdom Metazoa; phylum Arthropoda; class Insecta; order Hymenoptera; family Braconidae; genus Asobara; species Asobara japonica. Next base: position 163,699 of record BQMI01000220.1, read on the forward strand.
AAACACATTATCGTTGTTATCTAATCAAAAATAGACATCATTATGTTCTAAAAAACCATATCAATATTATCTTCACCGAGTCATGGTGATGTCACAGATGGTTTTGCGCATAGTTCACAATATATAGGATGCTTCAAAATAACTTTTAAACCGTGGATTGTAACGGAGGAAAAATATAGATAGCATTATGAAAGTACCCAAACTAATAACAAACTCTTTAAGAATGACAAAATAAATTAACCAAAAGCAATCAAATAATTAAGTGATTTTATGAGTAAAGTGCTCAATCGAGTTAAATCGGTTTGCCTCGCCATGTCACTTTTCAGCAAATGTGTCACAATTGAAGCAAGATAGCAAAAGAATATGTTAAGTCTCATAATTCAAGACATACGTTGATCTGAAAGTTATTACCGAATCGAAGGAGAGAAATTTGCGAAATACCGTTTTTGTCACAAATCAAATTCTCCACAAGAAATATATATATATATATATATATTCTCTCTCAAACAGCCTAGATGCGGAGGAATTTAAGAAAGTCTTGAAAAGTCCTATACGTAGGGTGAAAATTTTAAATCGGCAATTTTTTTGCGCGCATACCGCACCACGTGGTTTACAGTTGTGTGTTGTCTATATATGTATACACTCTCGGATTTTTACATTTCGCTCTCCGAATTTGCCCAAATATGAATTTATAAACTTATCAATATCTCTTTAATGGTGATAACAACATTAGTTGCAATGTGGTTAGAGCTAATACATTAATTTGCAAAGTCAACAGGCATACACATAAGCATAGTCTATATAGGTATTCGGGCTCAGGCATCCTATATAGGTAACCACGTTTAGGCAAAAATAAGGAATCAACATGATTTTAAGACTAAATATGTATACATAGAACAAAAAAAAGAAAAAAAAAACGTAAAGTGCTTGCTCCAGCTTTTGAACCGTTTTCCAATTCTGAAGGTCCCGGGACTCACCACGTGCTTCATATTTTTCTTATCTCCGCACTTTCATCCATCAACCCTGTAAGCTATTTTGAAACATCCTGTATAAGCCACTCAATGTCATTCGCGGTACTGACGTACTTAAAATTCTGAGTCGATAGTTTACGCATTGAGGGGGTCGGTACTGGAATACGTATTCATCCGTTAGTCCAATATCATACTCGAAGCGCGCAACTCCTACATTTGTACTCAATTTGTTTTTTGTAACTAATCAAAAACTTAAAAAAAATTGTAACATGGGCCTTTTGACCGAGGGGAGTCCACTCAGTTGGGAAGAGACAAAAAAACTTTCCGACCACGTGAGAAAACATGGAGTGGCACAGTTTATTAATTTATATAAAAGACTGAGAGACAGGCAAGGCGACGTGCTCAAATGGGGCGATGAGGTGATTTTCCACAATTTCGAATGTTTTATTTAAATTTGTCATGACAACATTCCAATCCAACTGTCTTGCTGAATAACCTCCTTAAAATTTGAAAGCCAACTATAACGTAATTGGTGAACACAATTGTGTCAAACTATTTTAAACTATTGTAAACTATCTTAACATTTTTGTGAGTCTTTTAAAAATAGCCGGGGCTCAATAACAATTCGATTTTTGAATTTTGCGCCAATCTAATTTTGGGTAATAACCTCGTTAAAAGTTGCCTCGAAATGTCATCGTTTGAGCGAGGCAATAGTTTATTTGTATTTCGTCAAAAATGACATGAACTTTGTTCACATTATTATTGTTGGGAAATTCATGTTGCTTTAATAATTTTGGACGTCACTTTCATTTCACGAGTTTCATTTTTCACCGATTTTTTTTTTACTCCGATAACTTATTTTTCTTCATACTCCAATTTCAATATTTTTTGAATTATAAATTCCGGGGTACGTAATGGTCGAAACAAAATAGTTTTCCGATTGTCAGCACTTTCCGTCAATGTCTCTAGGTTTAATCTGACTTTTTTTATTTCATAACTTGCTATACTTTCCTCAAACTGTCACAATTTTAATGACAAAATAATATTTTGAAAATTCGATCATGGGTCATTGATTTTCATTTTGTCATAAATCGGAGAATTCAAGATCTGCGTGTTATTGCAATTTAGTTGTGACACCGGGATAATATTGGCGGGGGGGGGGGGGGGGTATCCTTAATGATAGTTTGGGATATTTCAAAACACTGCTCGAATCTAGAGAGTTCCTATGGCATTATTATTTCACAAGATTGTGAAATTACCGGCAATGGGGCACACATGCTGACTCATGCCCTTGACTTTTTACCGCTCTAGACAGGGGTATAACTTGGGATTGGATAAAGACTGCAATTAAACATTTTTTTCTGTCCAATAGGTTGAGTACATATTGGTGAAGTTTGATGATGAGAAAAAAACCGCCAAGGTCAGTCTTCGAGCGCAGGAAATCCTTCATGCGCTCAATGAGAAGGAGCAGAAAGATCCTCAGTGAGTATATTCAAGGCTGACATTATTCCATCTATAGGGAAGATGTCAGTGTAATTGTTTAGAATTTTTTTGGAATTTTTCCATGTTTTTACATTTTTTTTATTTTTGAGGCTTTTGGAATTTTTGAAATTTTGGAGCTTACTTGGATATTGGAAAAGTAATATTTGAAAATTATCCCAATGTTTAATTTTTCTTTTTTTTTATCTCTGCAATTTTTTTTTTAATTTTTTGAACATTGTTGTTGCACAACATTCTACTTTATGAAATTCCAGATTTTTCAAGAGCTCAGAAATTTTAAATTTGGCATCTAATTTTTCGCGAAATATCTAAGAGTTTATAACCCTCCAAGTATTCTCTGAATAATTCAATTTTTTTTCCAATTTCTAAAAATATTTGAGTGCAACTTGATGTTCGTCATTCTTCTAAATGTTTGGTCATGCTGATGTCATATCATTACTCTGTAACTTTGTAACTGATACGAATCAGAAATTCATCATACTTAGCACTATGACTCATACTTTCTTCATCCATCTTCCCATCTGTGCTTTCTATTACTCTTAATCGTCTCTGATCCCAACCACCTTGAACACTCCATTTTATCGGCATTAACATTTTTGTTTAATTCCAAAAAATACTTTTGATCCAAAAACTAATTTTCGGAGCTTCAAAAATACAAATCATTCCGTTCACGTGAAAATGTTCAAGGTGTTAAATGAAAGTTTATAAAAAATTGATTTAAGAAATTTGACTTCATTTTCACTAAATAAGTTAAAAGAATTACCTGAGGCATGAAAAAAAATTACTCCAAATATTTGAATTTTCGAACACATTTTCGTTAATAAAGTTATAGTAGAAGAAAGTCCGATAACGCAACTATTCACGGATTAATTTTTGTTTTGTGTTTTAGCGGAGTGAAATCATTGTGGAGACCTGAATACGGAGCATATATGATTGAGGGAACTCCCGGAAAACCTTACGGCGGCCTTTTGGCACATTTTAATGTTGTTGAGGCCAATATGAGGTACAGGAGACAGGAAGTTATGAGCGAATTGAAACCTGGTGAAGTGGTCATGTCAATCACAAGCTTCCCGAGGTAATTTCTCAATTTTTCTTGGAAATTTTCTTTATAAGAAAATTGAGCCGACTCATTTTGAAAATTGAGTATAACATTTTTTTTATGCAGATTGGGCTGTTCGGACTTCACAGAACCTCCATTAAAGCCAACACCAAATGACGGAGCCTCAAGAAGTTTATTCCTTCCTGATGAAGCTATTTTCCCAGGTCATCCGAGATTCAAAACTTTGACGAGAAATATTCGACAGCGCAGAGGAGAAAAAGTAGCGATAAACCTTCCCAGTAAGTTTGTATGTAAAAGGAGGGGTCCAAAGAAAAGTCTTCTTAGACATTTTCAGAATACGTGAACTTTAAAAGCCACCAAAGAATCCCAGAAAATTAAAAACAAAAAACGAATCTACAATTCTAAAATCTCCCAAAATTCATAAATTTTTCGAATTTCAAAAGTGTGGATAAAACTTGCAAAAAATTGATACTTGACAGTCATTATGTTGAAAAAATCCAGAAAGTGCTGAAGAAAATTTTAATATAAAAATATCGATGTAGTTTTCAGGGATGAGAATGTCGCTGAGCCATTTAAGGAGGACCTGAAAGCGATGGGAGATGATGGATCGAGTGAAAAAGCTACAAAGGATGATCATGTGTACATGGATGCCATGGGTTTCGGTATGGGCTGTTGTTGCTTGCAGCTCACATTTCAGGCATGCAACATTCAGGAGGGGCGCACCTTGTACGATCAACTTGCACCACTCTGTCCAATAATGGTAAGTTTTTCACGGCCCGGGTTATTTGATATGAGGAAATCAATGTTGTATAAAATTGCTGAATGTTCCAATCAAATTAAAAACAAAAATATTTTTCTGTCGAATTTTTACTTTTTAAGATTTCAAAATTTTGAGAATTCCCGGAAGCTGTTTGCTAACCGGAAGTCTCAATAATTTTCAGCAATCTTGTCGAAATTCAGAAACTTTTTAATGTTTTGAGAGTTTTTTAAAAACTTGAAAATTTTTGTAAATTTTAAAAGATGAAAGTTTTCGAAGATAAGAGACAAAAAATTAGAATATGGTATTTTGGTACGTGCATTTACAGAATGTTGATTTAACGTTCGATAGTTGGCACTCACAGCGGCAAGTCCAATTCACCGAGGTTACTTAACAGACGTCGATTGCCGGTGGAACGTCATTTCCTGTTCCGTTGATTGCAGAACCGAGGAAGAGCGCGGATTGAAGCCACTCAAAGAGAACAAATTTCGCATTACAAAATCACGTTACGACTCCATCGACTCATATTTGAGCACTCAAGGCGACAAGTACAATGATGTGCCACTTACGTACGACACTGACATCTATAATCAATTGATCGAGAATGAAATCGATCCCCTTCTGGCACAACATGTTGCACATCTTTTCATTCGAGATTCTGTGTCACTTTTCTCGGAGAAAATTGATCAGAATGATGAAGAGGACACCGATCATTTTGAGGTGAGTTCAAATGAGTAACTATTTTTCTAATTTCTAACATCGATTATTTTGCATTAAAACTGTTTTTTCTCCACATTCTTAAGCTACTTAGTAACTCCACATAACTATGTTTTTTTATGAACCCGCAAAGTGGTTTAAAACTGACTTTTATTATTCCAGAATATTCAATCGACAAATTGGCAGACGATGAGATTCAAGCCACCCCCTCCAAATTCCTCAATTGGCTGGAGGGTTGAGTTTAGACCCTGCGAAGTACAAATAACAGATTTTGAAAATGCGGCATTTGTCTGTTTTATCGTACTCCTATCGAGGGTGATTCTGAGCTACAATTTAAATTTGTTGATTCCGATTAGCAAAGTGGACGAAAATATGGCGAAGGCACAGAGACGAGATGCCGTTAGAACTGAAAAATTCTGGTTCAGAAAAGCCATTATGTCGGAAGATAAGGAGGGGACCAAATTGGAGGATGAATATGCAGAGTTTAGCATAAATGAAATTATTAATGGCAAGGTAAATTTTAATGACTATTTTTTGATCGACTTCTCGATTGTAGAATTTAATAAATCCACACCTGACGCAGCCTGGGTCAAGTACCGTCAGAGCTCCATCGTTTATAACAAATTTTCTTCGTCAATTTTGAGCGCCAGTTCGTTTTATCGATAAGTAACAAACGAGAGATATTATTATTAGTCGAACTTAAACTTAATGTATATTGAAATTGACTCAGGGAGTGGGAAAATTAGAAAGACCCGAGTGGAAAACAAAGAAAACATAAAAATATTTCAGACAAGAATATAAATAAATTTATTCACTTGCGTTAATATTTGACGTTTTGGGTGTCGACTCTGGTCGACAATTGACAATGTTTCGATGGGAACTTACACTCATGAGACAATTTTACGTAACGGGTAACTAAATTATGGATCGCATCTTCAATGCGGATTGAAGAAGCTTCTCCCACTGACGGAAAGCGACTGTGTTCCTATTCTAGACTTCAATGAATCGAGTTTCATTAACGAAAGCCAGCTCGTAAACGAAGCCTCCTTATCATTATTATACACAATTCAGGGATGGATGTACTTGCCTGAAGGAACTCGAGTCGTTAAAGTCGAGAATAGACCCTTCGGTCGAGTCGTACAGGATCAGATTCTATTAATGGTTTTCACGTTTTTTCCCCCATGGAAATAGGAAGGAGTATTCGTGGGATTGATTCCACTGGTCAACTCTTTTCTCGCAAGTATGAATGTCGATGCTGATACACATTGCACAGTACAACGGTACCTGAAACTCATTCAGAGACGAGCCTCCGGTGAACTACTTACAACTGCTGCCTGGTTACGAAATCAGGTCCAGTCTCATCCAGAGTACAAGTTAGTTGCTCAAATTTTTTCATACGTCTGATAAATAAGAATTTTATGAGTCATATTTTCGGAATTTGAAGGGAGAGATTTAAAATTTTTTTAAAGTTGTTTAACTTTTTAATATTTTGGAAAATATTCAGAATTTTTAAGGCCGCCGCCAAATTTGAAAATTTCCATGAAGCCCAAAATTTGGAAATGATTCAGAGGGCTCAAAATTTTCTGGAATTTTTCAATCTTAGTAGATTTTTTTTTGCCAATCCCAGTAGCTTCACTAATCTCACAATCACAAATGTAAATCCAAATATGAGGTCACCAGAAAAAAATATATTCTTTACCATTGAAATTTCAGAAACGATGCCGTGGTTACCCAACGCATAAACTACGATATTCTGAAGAGGGTCTACGAGATTCAAACAAACGAAAAACCCTGCCCAGAATTATTAGGGCCATGCACAACTTCACGAACAACCGAAAAAATTCCAGCAGCAATTGCAAAAGCTGAATGCAAATGTTGACCAAGGATCAAATAGCCTTAAATGAATTATTGAACAGATAAAATAGTTTTTTCTGCTACTGCATTTAGTTTGAATAATTGTGTTCCCATGTACAATGACCACTGTAATCACCAATATAATCAATTTTCTGCGAAAACTTTGTACTATAATTAGCCACAGTAAGAATGTAATGAATCAATTTTGTTTTTTTTTCAATGGGGGTAATAAAGATATTGTACATATAGAAATTTGTATTAATATTGAGACAGGATTTATTCTATCCGTATTTTTAACTACGGATGTAACTCGAATATTATTTAATTAGGATAAATCCACACCTGACGCAGCCTGGGTCAAGGACGGTCAGAGCTCCATCGTTTATAACAAATTTTCGTCGTCAATTTTGGGCGCCAGTTAGTTTTATCGATAACTAACAAACGAGAGCGAATGGTATTAATCAAACTTAAACTCAATGTATATTAGAATTGACTCAGGGAGTGGCAAAATTGGAAAGACCCGAGTGGAAAATAGGAAGAAGGTAGAAAAACATTTCAGGCAAGAATATAAATAAATTCATTCACTTGCGTTAATATTTGACGTTTTGGGTGTCGACTCGGTTCGACAATTTACAACATTTTTCGGTGGGAACGTACACTAATAAAACAATTTTACGTAACAGGTAATTAGACGTTACAAAATGACTGTACTTAATCGCAGTACAACATCGCCAAGAACTTCGATCTTAAAAACTCCAAGTGGTGTTGGGGAAGCCAAACACCTGCACCGACCCAGCAATTTCCAACTTTCTTTGGCACTCGGGTTTAAGGGGTCGAACTAGGTGATGCAATGAAAGGAAAAAAAATCGTGGCGCAGAAAATAAATGGACAGATAAGTCGTCAAAAAATATATTTCCTTTAATTAAAAATTCTCTGTGCTTTAAACAATCTTCATAAATCTGTATTACCAACAACGTCCCTATTTGTACGATAGGAAACGTAAGAATTCCATAAGACTGCCACTGACTGCACAACCAGGACCTGATATTGCAATGGGACGAAGGCGAAATTGACTAATTGGACCATAGGCCATACCTGCAATGTAAAAAAGATGAATTATACTCATTATTGGGTTTCATATGTGAATTAATTTTGTATTGATTTTTGAATGTCAGAATCTATTGAAACTTCTGAATATTCAATTGAAAAAAATTGCACAATCACAAGAACAAGTTTCGTAAACAGATCAAATTAGAACAAATTTGAAAATGCAAAAAAAATTTGACAGTTTCAATAGTTCTGAAAGTTTTGAAGATGAAAATTAATTGTTGAAATTTTAAACGTTCGTATGATTTGCGAACTGTGTCAAGTTATGAAAATGCTATTTTTTTTTAATTGGAATTTCCACACAAAATTTTCGTGCATGTGTGAATTTTCCATAATCAAAAAAACTTCAAACACGTCTTGAATCTTGAAGTTGTTAAATTTAAAGTACCAAAATCATTAACTGTTGTCTACCTTATAATTATTCCTTAAAATCTCTGTATACTCGTTGTGGAGTTTCTCTCGAATACTTGGAAGGTTTTTTCCCTGGGTCAATCCAACAGCACTAAGTAACACCGCGATGAAGCACGGTGCAAATAGAAGCTGATCGCAAACCATTTTTTTCACAGCTACGACCCCGCCATTAGAACCAAAACTTTTATCTAAAATTTTGTACCACGTGGACGTAGCAGGTCCCTAAAAAATGTGTATATTTGATTATGTATAAAGTGAAATACTATAAAATTCTTTTAGGATTTGTATCGTCCTTTTCATACAAGTATAAATTCAAATTGTTTTGGGGAGTAAAAAGAAAATTATAACACAACATTTTTTCCTCAAAATGCTTACACCTATACAAAATCCAATGGCATAAAATTTTGCGGTACGAATGAAGTCTACATCCTCAAATTTTCGTTGTTCGACGAGATTTTGCGCTATCTGATCACCGATTGCCATGAGCGCACCTGTTAACAACAATAATGTGTTAATTAGAAAAACATATAGATATAGATAAAAGGATATGGAGAAAAAAGTAACTGACACTTACCAGCTTGAATTGATTGCACTCGTAAAGGATATTTACTAAGTAGATTCCGATATGTATTTAAAAGGCGGCTCATGATGGTCTATATTCACAAATCGTTGAATAATATTATTTATGCGATTCTAAAATGTTAGGACCTTAGATTTCAATCGTTAATGACATTCTGCAATAAATGTCAAAACTTCGTTTTTTGAGGAGACATTCGCACACTTGGAACGAAATTGAATTGAAAAATTAACTTCGATGACGTCACTGGGCACTTGTAAAAATTTAAAATTTTCGATCATGTTATTTGTAGGTCAGTAAATCAGATTGTTATTGTTAGTTCGTTTTTTATACAAATGTCGTCGAAATGAGAACCACTTTGAAATGAATAAGCGTAACTGCCGCCATCTGCTTCATGTATTTTAAAAACGCCGCTTTTCGATTTGAAATTGCCGCCACTTCATCTATTTCTAGTCTTTCAAATCAAAGATTCGATTTACAATCTTGCTTCATTTATTTCAATCTAAATCATATGATAATTCAGTTCTTTCTTATGTATTCTTCTTGAGGATACTTAAAATCGCATGAAGTTGCTTTGTATCGAACTATCTCGAATGAACTCCACCCTGATTCCTCATTGGTCGACGAATCGCGGGAAAGTTAGTTTATACAATACGCGGGCGTTTTAAAGTGAAGTGATGTACCAACGTTTTTTTATACTAAAAACTTTGTTTATAAAACTCTGTTATGAAACCGATTGGATCTTCTTTTTATCCGTTCCATTTTGTCATGAAAAGCAAAAATAATTTTGGATTTATTTCTCAAATTTTTCATCAACGATAATTTTTTCGAGAAAGTAAAAATAGACGGAGTGCGGCACTCTGTCTCATAGCGCGACGGAAGACAGGTCAAATTCAATAGTTACGAGTGCGAGAGAGACAGAAAGGGCCGTTTTTCCCCTAGTGTCAAATCTGCTTGAAATTCCCTAGATCTAGTGATTTTCCTACCGCCAAGTTTGAATTTACCGCTTCATGGAGACAGTTGTGCAGTTCAAAAGGGCAGAGCAAAGATGGCCTCTTAAACTGATACCCTGACAAAATATTGCGTGAAAACTAACGTTCATGTAAATTATTAGCCCCTAAATTGCAGATTAAAAACCCAACAGTGCCATTTCAAAGTTCTATCATTTATGTGTGTGTATAAAATTGGGAAAATATGATTGTTCAGGAGCCAGTTCAGGTGAGCCATGATAAACTAGCGAATATTAGACGGATCGATGAGAGACAAGGATAAACGATGAAATACGATTGACTCAATGCATTGCACAGTATTTGTTCCTATATCAATAAGTCATAAATTCACAATTGCGCTTTTTCATATCGTTTTCTCTTTTTATTTCTTCCATTTTTGTTTCGCATGGTGAACTCACTATTTAAATCCTTGCACTATAGCAAAAATATTTAGGAAAAATCTATCGTTTTGTCAATCCACTGTGCTATATGCACTTTTGCTTGTGCAGAATTTGACAGGTCGAGTTTATCTCTGTAATCAGTTATTGGTGCTATTGTAATTGTCTCAATTGTAATTTTTTTCGAGTTTTTGTAGGTGTGAAAATTTTTGAAATTTTCAGGATTTTTTGAGTCTGAAATTCTTCATATTTTTGACATTGTTGACATTTTTGAGATTCAGTCAATTTCAACTCGGCCTTTTCATCTCACTCTTCTCGCCCATCTGTGATACGTTTTTCTTACACTTTGTAATCTTGAGAATTTGTTTTTTTTACTATAGCAAAACCATCTGATAAAAATCTGTCGGTTTATCAATCCATTATGTTAGATGCAGTTGTGATCTTTGAAAATTTGACGGGTTGGATATGTGCTTGTTAAGAGTTATTGCAACTGTGGCAATTTTTTGAATTTTTATTTAAGGAAAAAATCCAGTCATTTAGTTATATTCAGAATTTTTGGAATTCTTGGAATTTGAATTGCAAAGTTATATGACTTCTGATTTCTAGTTTCCTGGGTTGAGAAGGAGCTCATAAAAAATTTTGATTATAGTGATTTTCTCAATCTTGCCCAATTTTGCGGAAGTCAAATATCCGAATTTATTATGACTTTTAATATACATGTCATCTACAAAAAACGTTTCTATGAAATATTTTCTACCTTCCTTAGATTTCGAGTTATTCTATGAAAATCGTGATGCAAATTTGCTCGATCTAGTTTACCAGGTCATTACTGATATAATGTACCGTAATAATAATTTTCAATAAAATTTACAGGCTTCCATATGGCATTGTCTGAACCATTATGCTTATGCGGATGCCACATTTTTGGCGGAAAGACTGTTTGCTGAAGGTGAGAATTTTAATATAAAAAATACGTTAACCTAAACTTGCAAATACCATCAAATATCATAAAATAGTTTTATGGAGATTTCTGGAAAAATTTCACGTTCTTGGTACATATTGACATTTTTCAAAATTTGCAATTTAAAAAAAAATATTTTTCGAATTTTCAAAATTTCTGAAATTTTCGTAATTTTTGAGACTTCTATAAAGCTGAAACGAACACTCAGAAATTGAAAAATAAATCAAATTCAAATTCACAACAGTTTTTCAAATTTCTGAAATTTTCAAGATATCAAAAAAAGTTAAAAATCACAAACAAGAATTTTTTTATATAAATCTCTCCAATTTGCAGTGGACAATGAGGACACCCTGTTTCTCCTGGCTACCTGCTACTACCGATCAGGTCGTGTTCGTCAAGCCCACGGTTTACTCTCGAAGAAGGCACCCACGTCATCCCAATGTCGCTTTCTCCTAGCAAAATGTTGTTACGACCTCGAGAAATATGCAGAGGCCGAGGCAGCCATTGTCGGTGGTTACTACAAGCAAATAAAAAATCTCGAAGATATAGTAATTCAGTTTGGGGACCAGGCCTGCTTTTCCCTCCAGATAATTGCAAAAATCTACTACAAGATGATGAGAACAGCTAAGGCTATTGAAGCACACAAACTTGCCCTAAAATTGAACCCCTTCCTATGGCACTCGTTCGAAGAGCTTTGTAATATTGGAGAAAAGGTTTGTTGTTTCAATTCCCCCCAAAACTTTCCCAATTTTTGTTATAAGAACCTCAGTTTTTTGCATTATCTAACATGACAGAAATTTTTAAAAATTATTTTGTTTATTCAAAAAGGTAAAAAACCAATAAAATGTTTCAATGTTTTTAAAATTTGCCAAATGCGTCAGATTTTCCAATATCCAAATTTACTCTGTCAAATTCTATCTTACCAGAATTATAACCTTAATTGCAGGTCGAGCCCACAAAAATATTTCAATTGGAAAAACTGGACAATTTTGCAATGTGTCACGGTACAAATCAGCTGAACTATATTTCGGAGCCAGATTTCATAGTTCCAAATACGAATAACAATTCGCCAATTCAGAATAGCAATAATATGACACCTGCGCAAGGTATCATAGTCAATGGAACATCCCCTGGTGTGAGATTGTACTCGGGGATGGATGAGAGTCCACAGCCAATGAATTATGGGAATCCATTGACGATATCACCTAGGGGTAAGCCCCCCAGGTACAGAAGTATGTTCAGCAATTCCATGAGTCCGTTAACTCCCAGTTTTGGAATTCTCCCGCTAGAGGCCAATACACCTGAGCCAAACGCTCCCACACATGTCACACTAACTGAGGCCAATGATCAAAAGAGTTTGGCAAAACGTGTTAGCAGCCTCAGGGCTCATGTTGGGGTACGTATGATTCACACTTAAGACCTTTTCAATTTTTTTGCAATTTTTCGGTAATCGTTTTGGACGCGTTACACCTTTCATATTCGTTACATTCCCTTTCTAATGAATCAATAAAATTTTTCTGGGATTTTTTGATTCTGTGGCGGGAAAAACATTAAAATTGTTTTTTGCACATTTAAAATGAGTTTGTATATTGTCTCTTGCATTTTTGCAGCAATTGATGTCAAGGAAAGAGACACCACTTCAGCAAGGTAAACCCGTGTTTTCACAGTCAGGAAACACCAGCAACACTGCGAATATTGTCACTGTTACACCAACGACACCCACACCAACAGCTCCAACGCTTCAAGGGCCAAATGTTCGACGTTCCTCGAGACTCTTCCTCAGCAATAGTTATTCAGTCAAAGTGAGTTCATAAAAAAATATTAAATTGCCTTGTCTAGTTTTTTAGGATTATTAGGATATTCTTGAAATTTATGTTGATTTTTTTGTCACCTTTCAAATTTCGATTTCATCCTTTTTTTTTTTAATTTGACAGTTTAAAAAACTTAAACATCAATGATGTTCGACATTTTTCAAATTTTTGAAATTCTGGATTTTTTTTTCAATTATTTAAAGTTTTTCAAAATATTCAAAATTTCAAAAATTGCGAAGGGATTCGAAATTTTGGAATTTTCTAAAAACGTTTGAATTAAAATTGTGATTCTCAAAATTTTGTTTTTTTTAATTTATGTAAGCCAAAGTTCTGTGGCATTAAAAATTAATGAACTATGTCTTTGTTTCTCAGGAAAACAACAAATCGCCGAACAGAAACAAATTCGCCACTCCGAAGTCCCCCTCGAGAAAGACCAAAGCCCGTTTATCAAAGACTAATTTAAATAAATCAAATTTCAATGAAATTAATGAGAGAAACAGGAGTGAAAAAGAGAAGAGTGAAACGATAACATCTGAGAAGATGGTGGCGACGACTAATGCGTTGAATCAGAGCAATGTCTCGCACTGTGCACTCCTAGTCCAGAAACAATGTGCCGAGGGCCTCATGTCCCTTCTACGGGATCTGGGAACGGCCTATCAAAGTCTGAGTCAATTTAACTGCGCTCAGGCTGTGGAAATACTTAACGCACTTCCCACGCATCATTATAATACGGGGTGAGTGAAACCGGAAAACACATGTGATAGAGGCTGTCACAATTATGCCTTAAGCTACTTGTCATTTACTATTTTTTCATTTGATTTGATTTCGTTAATTTCAACATTTGTGAAAATTTTTAGGTGGGTACTTTCGATGTTGGCGAAGGCGCATTTTGAGATGAATGACTATAAGAAAGCAGTGAGTTACTTTTCTGAAGTCAGACAGTTGGAGCCCCAGAGAACGGATCTAATGGAGATCTACAGTACCGCCCTTTGGCATCTACATCTAGAGGTTCAACTGTCGACTCTTGCCCAGGAGCTAGTAGCTGAGGACCGCAACTCACCTGCTGCATGGTGTGCAACTGGGAACTTGTTTTCAGCCCAGACGGAGCATGAAACAGCCATCAAGTTCTTTCAACGAGCCATCCAAGTCGACCCAACCTTCCCCTATGCCTACACATTACTTGGTCACGAATATGTCCTTACCGAAGAACTTGACAAAGCCATCACAGCCTTTAGAAATGCCATTAGACTCGATCCTAGACATTACAATGCTTGGTAAGTTTCATTGATCAGTTACTAGTTTGAAAGATGCACTCATCAAGGCAGTCGAAAAAAATTAAAAATCATTTTTTCCCGCAAGGTTTGGACTGGGAACTATATACTCAAAACAGGAGCAGTACAGACTGGCAGAATTGCATTTCAAACAAGCATTGCAAATAAATCCACATCATTCAGCAATAATGTGTCACATCGGTGTTGTTCAGCACAAATTAAAGAAGACGGATAAGGCCCTGCAAACGCTCAACAGAGCAATTGAAAATGCAACGGACAACACACTGTGCAAATTCCACAGGGCCAGCATCAATTTCCAAATTGGCCGACACAACGAGGCCCTTACGGAATTCGAAGAGTTGAAAAATATTGCACCCAAAGAGTCTCTAGTCTACTATTCAATAGGAAAAGTACAGTATTTTTTTTTATTGTTTCTCATTTAACTGAAATTCGAAAATTCCTGCATCCAAATTTTTAAAAACTTCACTATTTTTTTTATCTAAAAAAACAAGATTGAATTTTTGGGATTCTGCATGGACAAAACGTGCGAGAATTTGTGATATTGACAATTTGAAAAATTTTGGTAATTGTCACAAATTGAAAATTTCGAAGAACTTTTTAATTTGAAAAAAAAAAAAAAAAAATTAAATTGAAAAAAAAAGTTTTCATTTATTCGTATTTTGGATCTAAATTAATGTTTTTTTTTCTGTGGAACAGGTTCATAAAAAATTAGGCAATACCCATCTGGCTTTGATGTACTTCAGTTGGGCAACTGATTTGGATCCAAAGGGAGTCAATAGTCAAATAAAAGAAGCAATTCTCAGTCCTGGACAGGGTGAGGAAGACTCTCCCTCGGCTCAATCAGGTAAGCCAATCGTCTGTTGAAAATTGACCAATTGCATGGGAAAATTATGGAAAAATTTCAGACTTTGCAAAATTGAAAGAATTGAAAAATTCAAAATGTTCCCGGAAATGCAAAAGCTCCCAAGCATAAATAAAAAATGCCGAGAGTAAAGAATCACATTTACAGGGGACGATCCACAAGCCGCCAATGCCTCAACCGAGCAAGACGCTGAAACGAGTGGTGAAGTTAGTGCGGAAGGTAGTGGCCTAGCTCGAACTGTGAGCATCGAGGCGCACGCCGACGATAGTGATGATAGTTTATGAAGACACCGAGTTGGACGCTCGAGCGCCATTCTCGCGGATCGTTTCAACTCAGTTCGTCGTCAAAACGCCCGCACCTATCGTCATCAGCGACGCAGACGTCGACGTCGACGTATCTCCTGAAAAATATTCCCCATACCGAGAAAAATATTTCAATATTTTTTAACTACAATAATCAAAAGAACACTAGTGTTGTTTGCGTCAAACGCCCCCCGATATTCCCGTTCTCTCATTATTTAATAAAAAAAAAACAGAGAAAAAAAATATGAATGTGTAAATCGAGAAAAATTGTCATTGGTCGTGTAAAAATTCAGAGGGAATTTTTTCACACGTTCGTTAACTTATTTGGAAACATTGTAAGAAGTTCAAATTTTTGTTATCGACTAAAATTTGATTCTCTGAATTTTGTGATGATTTTATGGTGTTATACTATGGGGGTCTAAATATACAGAGGGGTCCATCCCATTTTTTTGCTATTTCTTAGTGTGTTTGGGAACTGTGTAAAATGTTTTAAATTTTTCACTCAAAATTTTTTTTTTTTCTGGACGGTTTTGAACTTGCTCCCAATTTTGCGTTCTTTCATGATTTAATCGAAAAACTGTGAGTGTAAATTGAGGAGAATCGTCATCCATTGTGTAAGAATTCAGAGGAAATTCTTTTACACGTTCGTTAATTTAGAAACCTTGTAAAAAGTTCCAGTTTTTGCTATCGATTATGGCATTATTTTTCTTGGATTTGAAAATGCAAAATGATCGATCTCAATTTTTTCGCCAGTTCCTCGATGTGTTGGGAAAACGTGTGAAAAATCTCAATTTTTTGCATACACGAAAATTCAATGCAGAGAATTTTTGAGTAAGATGGCTTTTGATGAGCAAGCCCAACTTTATGGAAGAAATCAAATATCAGTTTTGAAAAATCAGTTTTCCATATGGATTGAAAAGTAGAGCCTTCTAAAATCTTTATAAATATTCGCGGTAATAAAATCTGAAATGGTTTTCACCATCCACAACCAATTAAAGAAAGTGAAAAGTCTTTCGAGACTTCGATAAAATCTAAACATTCCCAAAGTTTGTGCCTGAATTTTCCAATAGCTACGAAACCTTTGATCTTCTATTCCGTTCTGAAATGTCCAAAATTTTCCACTTCTTTGAATTCTCTAAATTGAAGGAAAAATTAAGTTCCCTTAAATCTTTGAAATTTGTGATATTTTCGAAAATCTTGAAATTATTTAAATGTTTTTTTTTGTTTACGTCTTTGAACTCAAACTTGTCAAATTTCGGAAATCTTTTAAATTCTTCGCTTCAAATTTTTATCTAAAAATTCGGATAAAAAATGGGCTCTAGTTAGAATGGAAATTTTCGCACGTTTTGCACCGTACGACTTGATATGGAAAAAATTAGATAAAAAAGGAAAAATTACAATTTTAATGTTGCAATAAGCAAAAGAACTCGCAAAATTTGACAAATACGACTTGACTGACATATAAAATTATTACAGTCACTATTCCATTTTTCATTGTCCCGTTTGATTAACGCTTTCCGGGTAAAAATTGTAATGTTTAATTTCTCCTGAAAGCCTGGACAACCATAAAAAAAGCTGCATGTGAAAAAGGAGAATGGCTGCATAAATAAATTTCGTTAATTGCCTCTGTGTCCTCAGAAAACGAATTATCCAGTATTCGCAATTTCGGAACGCTAACAAAAATTTGAAGGAATAATTACTATCTTATTGTTTTGAAAAATTTTAAATTTGGCTTGTCAGTCATTTTTATATTTTCTTTTTCGTGAAACGAGGTACCTAAAATTTTTTTTTGCAGTCATTATTCATTAGTAACAAGTCAATCTCTCTCTGCATCTAAGGGGAGTGGCGAAATCTTTAGGAAATAACTTTTTATAGATGTGATTTTGCCCTGCAAAAAATGTGGTTATACAAATTTTTCATTACTCCTCTAGATTTGAAGATATTGGGGAAAAACAAGAGCGAAGATAATTCGTATCAATGTGCAACGTGTGAAAAATCTCTGTTATAAAAAGAAATGGGCAGTTATTTATTGTCCTCCTGTTTCGAAAAATTGTAGAATTCGATCAAACTTGAATATGCTGAAGGGAACGGTCCATCGAAAATTTTGGTATTTTTGAGACTGGAAAATTTGGACTTTTGGAGGTTGATACAAGTTTGAAGATTGTGGAAAGTGTGGAAGTTTGAAAGTTTGGAAATTTTCGGCTTTTCCACCATTTTTCAAATTTAGAAAATTTTGAAAATTTATGAAACTTTGGAAATTTTTGAACTTTCTAAAAATTTTCCAATGTTTGCATTTTTTTAAATTTAGGGCATTTTTGAAATTTTCCGTTTTTGGGATTTATAATTTTTATGGAGGTCCTGAAACTTATCATTAAAAACAAAATCCGCTTTCAAAACTCTCCAAATATTCACAAATATTTGGCAATTATGTTTGAAAATTTCGAAAGCTTCACAAAATTTAAATTGATGAAAATTTCTGGGAGATTTGACAATAGAAAAATTTCCTGCAAACCTAAAAAATCCCAAAAATTCCAGACGTGTTCAGATTTTTGTCAGCTTGCCGATTTCCTAACTTTTTCAAATTCACCCAATTGTTTCAACTTTTCCAAATTCTCCTCAAATCCCAACAATTTCAGAATTTCCAAATTTCCGTATTTCCGAAATTCTAAATTTTCGATAATTCCACAACATTCAAAATTTTCAATCTTCAAAATTTTGCCCATTTCCGAAAATTCTCAGAATATTTTCCCCTCGATTAAATTACTCCACGACTCTCTCGTAACATTCTATTTCAATTGCTTCTTACACTCTTCATTTGCGCTGTATTTGTACATTGTGTGTGACATGTGATCTGTATATTTTTTTACAAATTTCGTATGAGATATTCGTACACTTGCAAATTTCCGTTACAGTGTTGTTGGATAAACCATAGACTCTAGATCATTTAGAAGATTGGAAAATAATCGGATTTCTTAGGGGCGGATTAAATGAGTGAAAAATAAGTTAACTGAGTGAAAAAAAAAATGAAAATACGGTGTGAGATGTGAAATTCTGTGTAAATGTAAATTATGATCAGTAGTATTATTGTTACAATCATTATTATATTATTATCATTATTATTATTATTTCTATTATAATGTACGTGATTGCTGGAAACTGGTCAGTGGTTCGTTGAATAAACCTTGAGATAGATGAAAGATTGTGCAATATATCTACTCCTAATGTTTTCGAATGAAATTAAAAAAATCTATGATTCAATAACAGTGTCAAGCATTATGATAAAAGCCACGGATGTAGCGCGTCAAGGCATAAATATATAGTACATCTTATCAGCTCTATTTTTTCATTTCCCCTAGTTTATTTTTTTCGAGTATTTTTGTGGAAAAGTTATAGAGATTTGCAATATTGCAGAGTTTTTGAAAATCTTTGGAATGCCAAAGGATTTTTGAAAAGGCCAAAAAATTGAAAGTTAAAAGAAAAAAATTTTTGTGAAAGTTTAAAAGGAAAAATTGAAGTCAAATAATGAAAATGCCATTTTTTATTTTTGGGCTCATTGCAATGATTTGGTCGATGTAATTTGGGATGTCCCGCGGCCACTTCCGGTAGTGCCAATGGAAACCGACTTCTTCGAACTTTTAGGGATCGCTTAATTCAATCCAACGAGGACAATACCTAATGGACATTATATTTCCTGGTTGAATTGAAGGAAAACTTCAATTTGTGCCGTCATTTCTTTTACGGAACTCTCGTTGAACGATGGACAATTCCAGGTTGCTATACCGAGAGGTGACTCCCCAGGCGAGGGCTCGATTCTTGGCCCTCACGTGCCAGAGGCCAGTGCTCTAACTACACGATCACTGGTGTAGGTCATTGCAATGATTAAATTGATTCAAGTTTGAAAACGAAAAACTCGAACGTCGAGAGAAATCGAGAATTTCGAAAAAATGGAAGTTTTGAAAAATTGAAAAAATTCGAGCCAAATTCTTCAAAACTGCAAAAGTTTCCAAAACTTAAAAAAAAGGAAAAAAAATCCAAAAATGTAAAACTTTTTTCGATTTTTTTTTCATTGAAACTTTTACCAATTACCAATAATTTTCAAAAGTAAAGTAAAAAAGATAAAAAAAAAAATTTGGCAAAATTTCCAAAACTTCAGTTTTTGACTTAAGCGCGAGGGGTGCTTTAATTTTCACGTAAGAGCAGGCGCGAAAACGGTAATCGCGCACACCCCATGGCGATTCCTGCGCCGAAGCGACTCGCGATTGCCTCGCGTGCGATTGTAGACATTTTATACTTTATTCGTGTCCCAGCGATACCCGTTGTAACATCTCACTTCGATTACCCCATTTACTATTTCTACTTGCCTATTTTTTTGCAATTGACACCGAAAAAATGACATTCGCGAAAAGGTGTTGGATTGATAATTATCTCGAAGTTGGCCCAATTCAATCGCGCTATTGAACACAACGCGCTATTGGTACATATACGCAAAATTCAGTGATAAGAATAATTGTTCAATTTTTCATTTTTCATTGATATAAGTGAAGTGGATAAAGCAACATGATGGATCGCCAGCTGAGACGAATTAGTTTTTTCTAATTTTTACAATTTTCAGAAAAATGAGAAACAGCGAAAGGTGAGTTTAGCCAATAAATTATTAACACGAGGCTTTCGCCCCTCCCTATAATAATCGAAAGATAAATTTGCAAATTTTTACCTTTACGCTTTCAATTTTGTTTTTGCAATTTGCAATTTTTTGGGATTGTTCAGAACTTGTGTCATATTTTATTACTCAAATGTCAAATTGGACCATAAACTGTTTTAATAGATTTGACCTATTTTTTAAAATTTACATTTTTTTTTTTTTTTTTTTCAAAGTGTATAAGTGGAACGATTTTTGTTTTGACTTTTGCAATTTTTTTTTTGTTGATGTAATTTTTTATTTGGCACTTTTCAGCGATTTGGGGATTATTTTGGCGATTTCTGGGGATTGAGGTTTTTTTTGAGGGGGGGGGGGGGGTGTTTTTTTCAGGGGGATGCGGAGAAATTTAAGAGTACGCAATTTCGGTAACGCCCGGGTTCAGGCAAGGGCTAAAGCGCGAGTGAGAGGTAGGGGGTGAATGAGGGGGAGTGAGAGGGAACATTCAACCCCTGTGCTCAAGTGAGGTGGGGCGAACTTTCGATCGGGCTTTTGCCCTTCCGGCATTATTTCGGTTTCCGGAATAGGCGGTTTTTCTGTCGTTGATTGATAGTTGGGTGATTCACTTTAGAATATGGGGTGTGAAGTTATGAGTAAATGGCTTGACGCCTTATCTCAAATTTTTGGAAATTCCCGAAAAAATTTGAACTATGTTGGTTTTGATTTTTGAACTTTTGGGAACCTCCGGAAATTTGTTGGAATTTGATTAAGAAAATGATTGGAAGTTCGAAAATGTGAAATTTTTTGACGTATTGAAATTGCCAAAAAAATGTTAAATTGAGTTACTAGAAATCGGGATTAGAATAATCTAAAAATTTCTGGGGCATAGTTTTTTTTTAATGTTCCAGGACATTCAACCCCCGATACCAGGCGAGGTAGGCGAACTTTCGATCGAGCTTTCATAGTCATATGATTCACCTCCAATAGCCGTCTCGCACGCAGAAAAATTGTAATTCACATTTCTAAAATGGTGATTCGTGAAAAAAAAAATTGTCGGCATAAATTTTCGACTAGAAAAGTTGATTTCTGTGCCAAGAGATAACGAACATGAAAATGTGATTCACCATTTGAGAACCGGTTTTTTCGAAATAGCGGTTCAAGGCTGTCGGAAGTCACGACTTTGGTCGCGAATGGATATATCGAAATCGTACGATTACGATTTCTATGGAAATCAGAATTGTGATGCGATGAGTCACAATTTTAACTGTGGGGATAACAATTTTGAAATTGCAGATCACGATTTTCATGTCGCGAATCACTATCTTGTGGTCGTGAATCACTATCTTGATATCGCGAATCACTAGTTTGATGTCGCGAATCACGATCTTGATGTCGCAAATCACTATCTTGATGTCGCGAATCACGAGTTTGATGTCGCGAATCGCTATTATGATTTCGCGAATCACTAGTTTGATGTCGCGAATCACGATCTTGATGTCGCAAATCACTATTTTGATATCGGGAATCACTGGTTTGATGTCGCAAATCACTATTTTGATGTCGCGAATCACGATCTTGATGTCGCAAATCACTATCTTGATGTCGCGAATCACGAGTTTGATGTCGCGAATCACTATTATGATTTCGCGAATCACTAGTTTGATGTCGCAAATCACGATCTTGATGTCGCAAATCACTATTTTGATATCGGGAATCACTGGTTTGATGTCGCAAATCACTATTTTGATGTCGCGAATCACGATCTTGATGTCGCAAATCACTATCTTGATGTCGCTAATCACGATCTTGATGTCGCGAATCACGAGTTTGATGTCGCGAATCACTATTATGATTTCGCGAATCACTAGTTTGATGTCGCGAATCACGATCTTGATGTCGCAAATCACTATTTTGATATCGGGAATCACTGGTTTGATGTCGCAAATCACTACTTTGATGTCGCGAATCACGATCTTGATGTCGCAAATCACTATCTTGATGTCGCTAATCACGATCTTGATGTCGCGAATCACGAGTTTGATGACGCGAATTACTGTCTTGATATCGCGAATCACTATTTGGATGTCGCAAATCACTAATTTGATGTCGCGAATCACTATTTGGATGTCGTGAATCACGATCTCACTATTGGGAATTACAATTCTGATGTCACCAATCACGTCTTTAAAATGGTGAATCACGATTTTGATGTCGCGAATCACACTTTTGATGTTGCGAATGACAATTTCTGATATCGGAAAATTCGGTTTAGATGCCATGAACCCCTTTTTTGGTCTCGTCAATAACAATTTTGTCGTCATTATAATTGAAAAATCACGAATCACGGTTTTACTTTCCTCTCCATGTAAAAATCGGTATTTCCCTTCCAGCTATTCTGAAATTGCTGCGGGAAAAAATGTTCTACAGAAGACACGCTACCAATGCTATGCTTCTGCCTTTCAATTAGATAGCATGGCCTGTTGAAAAGTCCAGTAAACCGATTCTATGGAGATCCTGTCCTGGCGATCGTTATTGTTGCCCTGAAACCCACTTTCATTCATGAGAGTTTGAAGCGCTTCTCGGTCGATCGAAGCGATTCGCACCAAGTGAAAAGAGCTGCGAGCGCAGCTCCTTTTTCCAAAAGGACAAGTGGGTGGATGAGTTACCCCCCCCCAAGCCCGTAATCCCTCAATCTTTCTTTCACCGAGAAAATTTTTATAATTTGCCCATTTTTTCAAATTCCCAAAACTTCAAGATTTGCACGTTTTTAAAATTTTCAAAATCCGAAAAAACCTTAACAAGGCCAAAAATTTGAGGACCAAAATCTTTGTAAATTTCGGAAAACGTTGAAAGGAAAATGTTCGGAGAATTTTGGTAACTAAAAAAAAACCTATAACAAATTTTTTTTTCGAAACGTTAAAAAAAAAAACAAAAGTTCAAAGAACTTCGAAAAACTAAATTGTGCAATTTAAAGCAGAATAGATGATCTTGAACAACCCGCGGTGTTTCATGTCCATCAGAATCCATGACCTAATTAACCCCGTCAACTCATCTACGATTAACACGGACGCGCCTCCCCCCCCCCCCCCCACCCAACTCCGCCGCGCTTCTGCTCTCATTCCACTGCCTTCGCAAATTGGAACGCAGCGGTGGATTATGAAGATCCGGATTGCGTGAAATGGATTTGCGGAAGAGGCAAGTCTCGTTTACACAACTTTATTTCATGCCGGAGATGGTGGAACACCAGGTGGTTTGAATCGAAACTCATTAGCGTCAAATCATAGCCACTTGGGGCGGTAATGGAGGAGGACGTTGCCAAGACGGGCGCCGTGAGAGCTTTTGCGCGAGAAGAGAAAAAAAATGGTTCAAGATACGCTTTCATTTGCACCGCCTAAAAAATATGAAACTTGGGGGCTGAATGGGGAGGTCCCACAAAAGCCTTTCCGATTTGTGACTTTCACCCAAGTTTGTTTTTTGTAGAGATTTTGTACAGAAAGTCGAATATCTCGGTAAAAAACGTTTTCATGATAAAGTATCATTGGACACTTTTTGCGGGGAATTTAATTTCGGATAAGAAAGGTCTTTTGTGATTTTTCTGTAAGAGCACTGATTTTCAGCTGTAAACAGATATATCATTCAACCAACGCCACACAGTTTTCACTGAGTTGTCCTCACGAACAAGATATCCTGAAGAAACATATATTTTATATACTGAATTAGCCCATTTTTTATGTGCAGGGTAGATCACCGTAGATTAGTCTACAACGTCAGAACCTCAGTGTATTTAATTCGTCCCATACGAAATTTATACTCGAGTGCTTTTTACCATTTGCTTCAAATTTGATGAACTTCAGAAATTTTGGATAGGTCAGGCCATTTAAGAAAATTTTCAAACAGATTAAAAAAAATCCCAGATATATACAAAGAGTTTAACAAAAACATAATTTGAAAAAAAAAAACAATGAGGATTTGTGAGCAAAAAAATTTCTGTCAAAACGTCCCTCGAATGACTAAAAATAGCCTCAAACGTTGGGATTTTACCCCCCCCCCCCCCCCGAAATGACCTTTTCCTCCAATTCCACAAAATCCCTTTCATTCCTTAATTAATAGAGAAATTTAAGCTTGTTAATATCCTCACGTAACGAGTTTAAAGTTTATACTGACCCCGAAGTCTGACCTTTTCCGTTGAAAAGGTCATTGTGCCTGTTAAACGCTCACCTTCCAGTTCAGTGTTTCCCGGTTCGACCCCCACCCCCGCCCGTCAACCTAAAGTGAAAAGGGTTATGTGGGGGAGGAGGGGGGGAGGGAGTGGGTGGATGGGAAAACCAGTGAAATTCCGCGCGAAACCCTTCCAAGGGCGATAACCCGTCAGCGATAACCCAATAATGCGTCATTATTGGTACAATTTTAGAAAATTATAGAAGCTGTCTAAAATTTCTGAAAAAATATACACAATAGGGAAGTTGCTTGCAGCCAAGATTTATGAAATGGGCCCATTGAGAGTCTCATTACAGCTGATCAAGTACTACTTCACATTAGGGTGACCTACCCTGGAAATCTCTGAATTTCGTTTTTGCAGGATCTGAATCTGATAGTTCATTAAATGATATATAATGCTGAGAATTTTTTTTTCAATTTTTTCTAACGTTCTTCGATTGGTGTAGAGCTTTGAAATTTCTTATGGCGATTTGCACGTGCAATATGTGAAACTTTGAATCGCACTCGCCGACTGAAAATTTCTCTTCGTCTTAAGCGAAAAATGCGACGTATTCTTATGTGATGAACCATCGGAGTAAACCATGATAAAAGTTCAATCAAAAACTGTTTTTCAAATGGGTCACCCATTTGAAATTATTCCACACGAAATTCATGCAATTCACCTTCAATATTTTTAAACGAATCCGGTGGCGCGTGCTGCGCACGCGCATTTCCTTCTTCCGCCGCATTGACTGGTGGCGCGTCGGTTTCGGTCTTACGGTTTTCGATAATTTCGATACATATATAGTGTATTTCGTCTCTCCTCTTTACTATAGGATGGAGAATACAAAAATTGTCAATTTCGAAGCGCAAATTTGTCGCTTGTGACGTCACAAGCGATGTGCCGGCTTTTCTATACGTTCTATTGGATACGGAGTTATCCTACACACTGTCTGCGATTGGCTACCGCGCGCAGATGACCCCGCGTGACGTCACAGCTGTTGTCAATCGTTTTCGATAAGCGATAATTGAAAAAAGAATAGCCAAAAAATTTTTTGGCCCGATATTGCCTCAGAGTTTTAAGGAAAACAAGAAAAGTTCTCTACGCGTTCGGAAAATTTTTACGAATTGGGAGAAAAATCAACACTATTGAGAAAAATGCAGGAAATTGTAAACTTGGAAAAGTAGAATAAACTTATCGAAAAATTTTTGTTCGAAAAAAATTTCAAACAAATTTAAGCTTGTAGAGAAAAGTTGAGTTGATTGATAGATCTTCAATGAATAAAGATCCTAAAAATTTTAAGTGTCTATATGTGGATTGCCTCAAAAGCCATAGTTCCCATTTCTTTCTCAACAAAGCATTCAGAACTAAAAAATTCACTGTATATATGTCATAGCAGACAAAAGAAACAGTGGGAGCGGCCGCAATTTGACCAGCGCTCATTTCCACAAATGAAAAAAAAAGAATCGACAAATCGAAAGATTCATCTGAGCGCCTTACAAAGAAGAAGAAATATGTTTCAATGGGATTCGCTCGTTCATTGAAACTGTTAAATGTGGCATCTTGAACAATGGAATATTTTCATCTTCTCGGCAAACGTTTTAGCGACTGTC
Organism: Asobara japonica; assembly: GCA_026005395.1. Classification (NCBI taxonomy): domain Eukaryota; kingdom Metazoa; phylum Arthropoda; class Insecta; order Hymenoptera; family Braconidae; genus Asobara; species Asobara japonica. The sequence continues at coordinate 189,715 of BQMI01000220.1, forward strand.
GGTGGATGATACCGAGGAGAAAACCTGATGAGTATCGGGATGCTGGGTACATCAAGCATATTTTGCATTAAATTTTCTAAAGCTTTAAATCCACTAACGTTGATCACAGTCGCAAAAGCGGAGGTCGCTCAACGCGTCTCGATAATTTCAAATTTCCCGCCAATTTCATCCAACCAACTTCACGCTCATCAGATTGACCAATAGGAATCGCTTTCACGCGTTTCGAGATGTTCTGATTTTACGTATATCACGTATGCAAATATATAGGCAATGACCCCGATTTTCACAAATCTTCAGATTTGGAAAATTTTCAGACCAAAAGGCCCTGAACAGGATCTTCTGTTTTATGTTCTACAATAGTTGAAATTAAAAAAATGAGAAATACCTCTCATCTTTGAAGCAATGAAAAATATTTTAAAAAATTACAACTATTGGAAAAATCAAGGTTTCTAAAAATTCGAATATTTATAAAAAAAAAAAAAGAATTGGTCCGATCGATGGTGCTATATACGTTGATCCGGCTTAAAACCCGTACAAACCCTCTTCCGCATCGGATATGAATGTCTAGACGTCCGATCAAACACAGTCCCTCCCATATTTTCCAATCGACTGAGACGTGCACTCGCCCCATAAGCCGGAGGTTTTACAAAATTACGATAAAATGAGGAATTTTGCATAAAACAATTATGCACGTAGTATCAAGGAGCGGCAGGAGTGAACCTGACGATGTGAAGACACATTCACTCAAGCGGATTTTTTAAGTCTATAACTTTTTTTTTAAACTTTCCGATAGGGGAGTTCAAGAATAACACGTCTCAGAACCATGAAATTTTCATTTCTCTCGACCTTTTCTATGCCCCTGACGAATTTTCAAAAAAGATTCTGTGTGTGTGGGTGAAGCGGTTCAAACGATTTCATTAATTTTTTTTACAAAATTTTTGCCTTGCGGAGGCGCAGGTCGAAGAGTTCTTTCCCAAAATCGTCTGGCTACTTTTTTTAGTAAAGCATAAAAAACATGGATTTATTTACTTATTTCGTGAAACAAAAAACGAAAGAGGTTGTTTATTGGGAAGTTCTCAGAAAAAATCTTTCTTACTTATGGCTGAAGGAACAATTTTTTTTTCCATTATCTTCGAAAGTCGCGACCAACTTTTATATATGTATCTATATATATGACATGAATAAACCTATAGGTGCAAACTTCTTTAGGGAGGTCTCCGACCTTGCCCATGAAATCCTATAATCCTATAGTAAAAAGGAGATACGAAAGGAACTATCGATATATATCGAAATTATCGAAAACCGTAAGACCGGAACCGACGCGACACCAGTCAGTGCGGCGGAAGAAGGAAACGCGCGGACGCGGCACGCGCCACCGGACTCGTACCTAAAAACTAAAAAAAGTCAAGTAAAAATACGCGAAAAAAAATTCTGCAATACGCTTTGATTTGAAATCGCCAAAAATATGGGATAAATATTCTATATGACATAGTTCATAAGATCGCGTGGAATTGAAGGTTATGGGACAAGTTCTGAAATTTGCTTCGAGATTTGTGTTGTTATATTATATCGTACCTAGTTCCAGTGTTTTTCAGCCACATAGAAGCGTATCTTGAAATTGTTTTCAACCTAATACAACCAAATTTGAAGAGATTTTGTGCTTATAATCAACCTACCATTTGTATCATGCGAATTTAAGTGTTCAATGGCGCTTGATGATCCCTGGTTATCCCGATTCCGCCCACAAATCTCTATTCTTAGTAATCGCAAATAAAATGTTCCCTCTCTATCATTCGCCTATTTTCGGCATTTCCAAGCAGCCAACGTTTGCTCCGCCGGGTGGAAACTCAAGCTGAGTGGGTTGGGACTAAAAAGGAAAATAAGCGTCGTGTAGTGGAAATTAAGGAGAAATGACTAACAAAAAAGTGGAACAAAAAATGTTCCAATTCCTTTAAATAACAGCAAATAAATAGTAAAATCAAGTTCCATAAATTCTCAATTTACTGAAGTTTTTGAATAGTCAACATCTCTCAATTTTGCAAACATCGTTCCAACAATAAATGACCTAAAAAAAAACGTGATTGGCGAACATATACTTTATACTTGCTTCAGTTCACTGGAATTACCGATTTATCGTCATACGATTCAACGATAAATTGTAAACAATGTTTTTTCGTACATCCTTACTTTCCCCTTTGTAGTTTCCATTTATTCCTTGATACTTTTTTGGCGCCCGACAATGCTTAACCTATGCCAACGTGTTTATTTAAGTGAGTAGTGCGCATGCGCTGCACCCTCGTTTGCCCGCGCTTTGGCCCGAGCGCCATTTTTGTTTTTTCCAGGATGAATTAAAGGATGAATTATGAAAATATATTGTTGACAACAATACATATAATGCACCAATTTAAGTCAAGATCTAATGAGCTCTAAGGTGAGTGAATAGCTTTCGATTGCGTCATCGTAGACCTCGATCAGATTATTTGTTCAGGAGAAATCGTTGAACCTACTCTTTGACTTCATACATACCTAGTTACACGACACACACACACACACACACATCAGAAATTTTGTTAAAAATGCTCTGGAAATGTTAAAAATAAAAAGAAAGTAAAAAGATTTTTAAATAAAGTGCTATTCGATGAGCGCATGCGCAAATGATTTATGTTCTCTAAATGGCCTATGATCCCACAGTTATAGGGTGGAAAATATCCATATAACAACGAAACGTTGCCATTGTTGACATTGGGAAAGTTGGATTTTGTGCTCGGGAGTGCTCTGGAGACTGACATTTTGACGAAAGTTCAGAACTGGCTTAATTTAAAATGTGCTAAAATTGCAATGGACGATTTCAAACTCTTATACAAATATACAAGAGCAAGTTGAATAAGAGCGCATAGCAAAAAGGAAAATAAGCATCGTGAGACGGGAATTAAGGAGAAGAAACAAGGGAGGAGAAAAAAGAAAATGGGGGTGGATTAGTTGGGTCTCTTCGGGTGAGGACTAAAAACCGGATTTTGTATATGTGGGACAACAGGCGAGGAGGGACGGTGGTTCATAGTATACTTATATAGTCTTTCACACTCTTGATGGTTTTCTATGTGTCGTTGTGTAACTAACTACATACTCGTAGCACCTCTTGGCCTATCCTACTTTGTTCCAGTGAGTACTAAAGTGGGCTAGAGCTCGTGATATGAAAGAGGGAGATGGAAAACACGCGAAGTATCACATGGGCCGCTTTGCCATTAAGGGGATAATGGACGCATATTGAACATGTCAATGGCTTTCGGCTACTCTAAAAATAATACGATTAATATGCAATTTGAGGAATTGAAAATTGTCCAACATTTCAAAATTTCAAAACTTCAAAAAGAGCAAAAAAACTAAAACTTTTTAGGATAGGGAAATCGTATAATGATTTCAAATTTCGCGCGAAAATGCGGCTAACTTCACGTTCATGAGATCGACCAATGAGAATCGGTTTCGACTCGCACGACGTTCAAACACTTGTTTAACTCGTATAACCTCTCTTGCAGAAAATAACCTATTCACGATATTAATGAACATTCTTGTTTTGTTTGGTTAGGTGGAAAAATTACTGACCCTAGCTGAGCCGCATAATGAGCCGATCGAGAAAATTTTCGGACGTCTTGAGCCGCAGAAAGGTCTCAAGTACGATTCGTCAAGGCCGTCCCACAAGTAGAAGCATATCGGCGATAATCTACTTAAGGTAATTAAATACAAAAATGTTAATGATGAGATCATTGTGAAATTTATAAACAATTTTAGTTCTATGGATTGGATTAGGAGATGTGTTTTAGAACAAATTTCGCAGATCCGTATTTGAGTAATTAACAAACCAAGTTGTGCTCTATCAGAACTTTGTTAATTATTGAAAAACGAGAGGTAAAACAAAATTGATATGAGGTGATACACATATCGGAAATATTCTCTAGGAATTAAAAAGATAGAGGAATACAATAATTTTGAGAAAAATGATAGTTATCTGTTTTTGTTGCCAGTGATGAAGAAATGCCGAACAATTAGGAAAATGAAAATGATCAATCAAAAGCATCGGGTAGTGACGAGAAAAAAGCAGTAAGACATATCGAGAGGACGTAAACGACGCAAAGGCGGGCTAGATGCATTGAAAATTCGGATAGCGATGAGCGATTTACAGGCGACACTCGAGTTCTCTCTCGAGCTCTGTAAATTCTACAATGTTGATTTATTTCAAAGAGGGTGAGTGCAAATAGCAAGTAAGGGTAGTATTTACGTCCCATTAAACGACCGTTCAAATGGATATTGCACAAAAATGGTTGAGTTGTGATTATTGACTTTAGGTTTTTTTTTTGGAAAAATTTTTTATCTTCGGCTTTTCAAATTCTTTCCAACTTTTGAAATTTTTGGAATTTTAAAAATATTCAGAGTTGCAAACCTTCTAAATTCTGCATAATTTTCTCTAGTTAGTCAATTCCTATGATTATAAATTGATGAAAATCGATATTGGTATTAGGGAAACTTTATAAGACCGAATCTCTTACAGATATTATCAGATACGCACGGCGCTCCGAGTCTCGCCAAAACTGCCAATCAAAGTGGAAGTCGATCAACTTCGCAATCGTAAGTTCTGCTCCCCGCCCTCCTCAAACCCCAAACTAATGGCTTTCATGTTTTTGCCCCCACAAATTAGAAAAACGTTCATTAGACAGTCTGGAGATGCCGGGTACGAGCAAGCGCTTCCAGATTTTATATCGAAATGAAGAGGTCACCCTGGGAACGTCAGTTGTATTCCGAGCTCATGTTTTGGTCCATAGTCACAAAATCGAGGAAACTTTATCACGCGCTCATTTTCATTTAGGCGTAGAGTTGTGGTTCAGTGAGCCCACGCAACCAGGAAATATGGCCTGCGTGTCGTCCAGGTCAGTGAAAATCCTCAACTCTATAATCTTTATATATATATATATATATATATATATATATATATATATATATGTATATAAAAAAGTGTTAAAAAAAATCGGCAAGGTGTGTGGAGAGACGGAAGAAACTATCGATATATATCGGGATTATCGAAAAGCGTAAGACCGAAACCAACGCGACACCAGTCAGTGCGGCGGAAAAAGGAAATGCGCGTGCGCAGCACGCGCCACCAGACTCGTAATATGTAAATACTTACAGCACATGGTAACTGATAACTATTTCTCTTGTAGAGCCTTGCAGTTGAATTTCGCACCTACAAAAGGACTCCACTACCACTTGCCAGTGCTTTTTGACTATTTTCATCTCGCTGCTGTTTCCATGACCATTCACGTTTGTTTAGTTGCTCTTCATCAACCGTTTGTTAAGTGAGTATTAAGAATAATTGAAAGAATGAAAAAAATTACCGTAAATCGGTTCAATGATTAATCATTTTAAAGTAAAGGATGAAAAAAACACTAAATTAAAAATTTAGAGCCTTGAATTTTTAGACCATTTTACGAAATTCTTCTCTTCAATGATTTTAGCCCAAGAAATGTATGTCAAATATTAATAAAAAATAATACGTATTTTTTTGTTACCAGGAAAAGTATTTTACACTACGTCCAGAGTTGGTAAGTAAATTAAAACCATATAAATAAAAAACTAAAACGAATGCAAAAACAATGATACCGGTGTTGCGCAGTGCTCCGAGGAGTGGAAAACAATGGCTGGGATCGAAACAGTCGCCGCCTACGAATGGAGACAGCAGCGCCTTCCAAAACATTGTAAGTCAATTTACTGAATAACAAAATTAGAAAAGAATCTGGAGATTTTTGGAGATGGAAATGATTTTGGTATTTCCGGAAGTATTCCAAAACACGGTTTATGATAGGCTGAAGTCATTTACGACTATGCTATCCTTCACATGGGACCATCTCTAACCCTCCTGTTCTTTGGAAGCGCTGAACAAACGTGCCCTAGTACGCGCGTCCAACACGCGATGGCGTCCACGTATCTAAACTCCGATGGCTCCCAGCGTCACCGATCATTTGAAATTATCCAATCTCTATGTTTTGTTTCAAATACTATCTTCTAAATTTCAATCTGAATATACATGAATGATCCTATGACAGAAAAATGAACCGAAAGGAACTATGAAATTCTCAATAACAAAAATGCCGAAAAATTGTGAAACTTATTTTGTATTGATTGTTTGATTGAAGGAAACAACAACGAAGTGCGTGGGATCGGCAACGAGGGTTCAGAATGCAAAGCTCATGCAACGCGAAGTCACAAGACTCTTATTAACTGCCAGGGAAAATCTCCTCAGTGACATAGCTGATCTTGCGAGACTATTGCCATCTTGGGAGCAACGAGACCTCGACAGTTCGATAGCGGAACGAAAATTCAAGGAAACGTCACGGGTGATTTATCCATTTCCTGAATAATTTGTCATAAATAAGTTGAACGCTTGTTAGTGTCCCTATATCGAGCACGTATGTTTGTGAATATCATACGCAGATGTAGAAATTGGGCAAAAATCCTTGGAATCGGTCCGAGAACCATTGAATGGGGCGCTGGGCCCGCCTCAATGACTCCAAAAGCGCGGGAAAACCAACTTCACGTCGGTCAGATTGACCAATGAGGAACCGCTCTCAGTCGATTCAGGATTAATCGATTCTAACGATATTCATCGATGAGTGTCAACTTATTTGAACACAACTAAATGCAGAATTTTCGATTCAAAATGTATTCCATCCAAACTTGTAATTTACGTTTTTTCTTAAGATGATTGACTCTGATGAAGTGGATATCGCACAATTGTGCGCGCAAAATATTGTCCTCTGGCATATTTTCCTCGAGGCATTCACGAAACAAGAGGCCATTCATCAGCATCTGGCGCGAATACATCATCAACTGCGTGTAATTATAACTAAACCTTATTGAAAAATATTCGTCTTTTATCTCAAACCACTAGATCTTACTCTATTGATTCCTGATAAATGTTACAAGCACGCAGAACGCTATATGAATTATCGTAGCTAAGTGCCAAAAATATTCCGCAGGTCAAGCGTTTCGCTGAGGGTTTCTTCGTCCTGGAAAATCCCCGAACATCAGCTGCAGGCTGTTACGATGCTAATTATCAATCTTATCAAGCGGTGAGCGAAGCAGCGCGAAGATCGCGTTATTTAGCAGCGCTGCCTCCACTTCCGGTTCACTGTCCCGAGCTAGACGGCGATTTGCACTCGTTGCCGCTGATTTTCGAGGATCAGTACGCGGATATGACACAGCGTCATAGAAACAGCGTGCCCGGTGCTGAAGACTGTAGCTGTGGTATATCCGCCATTTTGGAATCTCGAACTGCAAGCGTTTGGTCGCCGAGAAGCGAGGGAGCCGCTCAGGATATCGCAGCAATTCAGGCGCGCTTCAGTTTAGTTCCGTCAACACTTCCGGCAAGGCATAGCAAATCCCTGGATCAACTGGGACCGGAAATACCGCAGGTACATAAACGATGACCTCCATTTTGTGGTTACGATAATTGTCAATGATTATATCATAACTTTACATGTCCATTCACAGGTGCAAGTGAGAACTTCTCCGAAAACCCTCCCACGATCGGTGTCCACGCAGTTATTTCCCAAGCATGGGAAGAATAATACAATGCCCACATCCGTAGCCTGCAAAGGCCGATCAAGGTCACAAGCGAGACTTCATACTGCGCAAAGTACAACGCTCTATCCGACCTTTGTACAACAGCAAGCATGTTCGGCGCCGAATCCTTCACTAGGTGATATGCTATTTCCTTTGGTGTTGTTCAAGTATCCAAGTCGAAGCTCACACAATTTTGAGACTGATCCCATCCTGAACTGATGAGAATGAGGGGCTCATCAGTTCTGTAGAATTACCAAATGTTGAGAGCAATTCAGATTTTTCCCCCATACGATAGCTGAACTATATTAAAAAACCTCAATATGAAGTGTATTCATATAATCACCAACTCTTTGAACACTTGTAAAATCGACGTTGGACAGAATACGACTAAACTAAGCCCTAAACACAATACTGTATTTTTCCTGCGCAATGTATGTATAAAACAAAAGATTTGGTGCTTTAGTAAAAAAAAAAAAAAAAAAAGTTCTGTAGAATCGGATCTAAAGGTCATCACATTTCAAAGATATGATCTGACCTAGCATTAGCAGAGACAATTCTGGTAATCGTCCGATCAAGTTTGTTCGTCCGATCAGAAAAACGATATGGGATTCGAAGATCTATGGAACGAGACTACTCGTTAGGTACTTATTAAGTTCTATCACTAACAGCGTGATTGGTTCACAGGTTCCACCCCAATCGCGACTCTCCCTCGCGCCAAATCCAGTCAATATCTCGTCCCCACCTACGCACACGATCCTGATTCCGATCCAGACGCCCCTTCGAATTCCATAACCTCCCTTCTCGCTGCCATGTTCCCCGACATTCCTCCCACAACCTACCCAGGTTATCGACCTTCCAAGAAGCAAGTGGCTCTAACCTACGTCGGCGCCTTCGACTTCGTCCAACTGCCCACTTGTCTCCCCGACAAAACCGATCTGAAGTCCGACCCAACGCAGAGGATTCGGGTGGAGCCGCGGAGCCATCGGTTGGCGACCCTGCTACCCAAGACCATCACCAATGGAAGCCCAGCGGTGCATTCCCTCAGAACCGCAACCTTGGATCGAGCGACCTATCGTGGAAATCTCAGGAAGCATTCACAAGTTCAATCCGGCCCAAAACACCAGATCAATCCCGAAGACAGGCCTTATCATACTTTGGGGAAGGCTTCCACCCACGAAGAGCGACATCGTAAAAGTTTGTTCGAAGTGTCCAATGGAAAACTGGAGGATGCTTTCACTCATTCGATTATCGTGGATCCCCTGAATAAGAGATTGCCGAAGGATCAGATTATGGAATCGCAGTTGTATCGGACGAATGGTACAGCTAAAAGGTCACCTACCGGTCAGGAGATCCGGCCGAAGCGCCCGAAGAGTACGGAGCGGCTCTTTGATGTAGACCATGGTATCGATTGTCAGGTACAGCTAAAATATGTTTTTTTTTGCATTATTTGTTAGACTTTAATTTTGGACGAGAGAGTATTCATCGAGCTTGAATTTGACTTTTTCCAGGACGATCGGAAGGACCACGTGAGGTCTCGAAACGGCCCAAAGGTCGATAAGAGAGGTAACCCCAGGGAGTCACTCTATGACGTTATTTCTCCAAAAGCAGAAAAACCTGATGATGGCCGAGGTAGGGGGAGACGTCCTCACTCTGCTCCGACGATTGACGCTGATTTGGCCAAAGTGGAAAGTCAGAAGCGCTGTTCGCATAGGAAAAAGTATGATAATCCCAGAAATCAACACCCTGTGGTGCCAGTGAGTATCATGGAGGTAGAGAACAATAATAAGATCATTCTGAAGATCGAGTCGCCGGAGAAAAGTGAAGTACCGGATATTGGTGATGAGCCTGGTGAGCCCCAAAATGGAAAGAGATTGCGCTGTGCGTCAGTTCCAGTGGCTCAGAATAAAGTGGTGGTACCCAGGAGTGCCGTGTCGTTACCTTGTATGCCGATCAGAGATGGTAATTAATATTGTCATTCATGTTTATTTTTTTAGACCCTCCAATTTTGACCTTTTAACATAATACTTTTTTTATTTTTCTTCTCTTTGATTTAAATTTGTTCAAGAATTTCTGAAAAATGTCCCGCCATACTCTGATAATGATACACTTATTAGGTAAGGATGCACTCGCAACTGAAATTGCAACCGTAGTCTCGGTGAGTCCAACTTCTTCGAGGCCAAGTAGTCCAGCAACGAGTACTGACTCCGGCAACTTAACGTCTGAGTGTTCAGGATGGGTGAGCAGTGGGGACACATCGAGCTCCGAGAGACGTGGTGCTATGGGGGAAAGGCACCCGAAAATATCTAAAAAAGAGCGAAAAGGGCGAAAGTCCAAGACAAGTGGCGAGAGTCACTGTTACGAGGAAGTTCGTCTGCCACCGCCGAAGATGTTTCAGGATGAACCACCACCGCCAGAAGCCTTCCGAGACCCCGCGCCGATTCCGATGGTTGATAATCCACTGTACCATGTTTACGAGACAGGTAGAACCATATAGATGCATTTTGAGTGTTGCTGTTTAGGAAAAACCTTCGTCTTCCTTATTTATATCGCTTCCATTTCTTCCTGATATTCTAGATAGAGTTTTGAATTTAGTAGGCAAAATTAATTCATTAGTAAGCAAAGTGCTCGGTGTGGTCTCATTTGGGTATGTTTGCTAATTTCTGTTGATTTTTCTAATCTTGATCTTGAATTTTGGCCCTGAACAGTAAAAAAAGCAAGGAGCCCCAAGCAGAACAAAACAGCACCCTGCAGTCCTCAAAGGGCCAGGGACAGGGGTGAAAATGTCTACGGAACTAGAGACTTCTGCTTCGACTGCTACCAAGAGGGAAAGGAACTTCTTCAGTCCACCCAGGATGATATCATCAATTTTAAAAAATGCAAGGAGGAGTTCAAGAGGCAGATGAGCTTTTCTGGGAAAATGTACAGGTGCGTTTGTGACATTGTATGAGCCGTGGTGAAGCTCGCACACACACAGACATATACGGGGTTCTCCAAGATGATTTGTACGACAAAGTTGCTAGTGGGAAAGTAGTGCTTGTGACAATGGTTCAGACCGAATTTATAGAGCTCTCAGGGAAGAACAGAGAACCACATTTTGAGCATACGAGTTTATGTTTCTAGGCTATGTGCATAAGTTCATCTTATCAAATGCAACTAAGAATTTTGGAGTACAATGGTATGAGACATGAAAACTGTCTGTTTTAATTATTATAAGAATGGAGAACATTGTATATATCTGGGTCTGTATTTCACATTGGTCCCTCTCTGTTGCACTGCTCACGGTACATGCATTCTTCCAAACGGGGGTAATGGACACCCACTCGTATGCAACTGGGACCGAAGTTCGATGTTTAAGCCCTCGCGTTGGGTGGGAGTCCCGTCCGGCCTAACTTTCTCCGTTTATGAGTACCGCTGATAGCACAGGAGGAAAGTTCCTGCTATCGGTTGGAATCCATGAGACATTGTTCCATCATGAGTAATATTGTCGGGAGGTCGGGCAGAAACTCAGGACCTTTGACGTAGTAGGCAGAAACTGTAGCTGCTACACCAAAGCCTCTGTGTGTGTGTGTGTGTGTGTGTGTGTGTGTGTGAGAGAGAGATAGTGGGTGTGTGTGGATGGATGGGTATGGGTGGGTGTGTGTGGGTGGATGGGTATGGGTGGGTGGGTGGATGGGTGTGTGTGGGTGGTTAAGTGTATCGATGTGTGTGTTTGTGGCCCTGAGCAGAGGAAACAAGAACTACTCTCGTTTCTAGGCAATTTGTTCTCGCACACACACACACACACTTTTAGGGTGTAAAGGGTGACTGAACATCGTCGGATGAACTATACATCGTTAATTGAATCTACGATTTTTTTCATTTTGCCCACAGCGATTACTCAGGTGTTGCATCTAGTCTACCGTATTTTTACATCAGCGATGAGTATAGGCTTTTTTCACCTGAAGGATCACACCTTATCGTATGCGTGCATGGGCTCGATGGTAATGCCGCGGATCTCCGGCTTGTTAAGACCTATCTGGAGCTAGGGCTTTCTGGAGCCCATCTCGATTTTCTTATGTCCGAGAGAAATCAGGTAATTTTTCATACATGGTTACTTTGAAGTGAGTCATCTATTATGCTATATGTGTGAGGGATCATTGAAAATTCAGAAAATTTGAAGGAATCTCAAATGTATCGAAGAAAAATTCCAAAAACTTACGAACAATGTAACAAAACGAAAAAAAGGTAAAAAATATTTTTCAACTTTTCTCAGGAAACATTATTGGAAGGGACATTTCGAAATTTCCAAGTCTTTTGGCAGTTTCAAATATATAATTTTTATTTTATTTTTATTTTACGCTTCGATGCGATTACACGCATATGTGGCGACCCTCTCACGGTGCCGATGGAAACCGAATTTTTGCCAAACTGTACAGCAATCACTTAGTTTGACCCAATCAATGCAATGCCTAGCAGACTTTACATTGCTTGGGTCAATCTACAATTGAAGGAAAACCACGGAAAACCTCAATTTGTACAGCCGTCTCTTTGACGAAACTCCCGTTCGACTATGAATCCTTTATGAATTCGAGTGCTGGACAATTCCACTCTACTATACCGATCGGAGAGTCCCCAAGCGGGGCCTCGATCCGTGGACCTCGTGTGCCAAAGGCCAGCGCTCCAGCCACTCGACCATAGCCGTTGGTGTGTCAACATTTTGTAAAATAGTGTAATTTCGAAAACATCAGAAAAGTGTGAAAGTTGCAAAATATTTTTTTTCAGAGTAAAAAAATTGAGGGAAGTTTAAAATAGCATAATTAAAACAATATAATTTTTCTCTACTTCAAGGGCGATACCTTCTCTGATTTCGACACAATGACCGATCGATTAGTCGAAGAGATTTTACATCACATAGAGACATCAGGACTGAATCCAACAAAAGTGAGTTTTATTGGACATTCCCTTGGGACCATTATAATTCGTAGTGCACTGACAAGGCCACAACTGCGGCCCCTCCTGCCAAGACTTCATACATTCCTAAGTCTAAGTGGACCACATCTTGGCACGCTCTACAACACTAGCGGTCTCGTCAATGCTGGTAAAATATTGTACATTCTTATTTATCTTTCGTTACCCAATGTCGCCAAATGATTTTCATAATTTAATAATCTGTGGTCGGTACAAACCCTGGATTCACTGCATATCCCAGGAAGAGATCTCCCGGTTAATATAAAGGCTTCAAATTAGATTCAATTAGAATTTTCTAAAATTATATAAAATTCACTAACGAAGGAAATGAACCCAAACTTTTGACCGACAGTGTATATTAATAACACGTACGCGGTGCGCGCATTTCGTGCGTAAAAGTTTCACGTTAGAAAATTGAAAAACCAGAGAAATTCAAAGGACAAATGAAAAATAAAAAAAAAGATGGAATAGGTGGAGAATAAAATGAAGTTTTCCAATTGTTGAGACTTTTCATTTTTGGAAGAAAATTGATACGCTCTCATAATTGTAATAATTTGTCATTTTCTTTAGGTATGTGGTTTATGCAAAAATGGAAGAAATCAGGGTCGCTCTTGCAATTGGCAATGAAAGACTCGTCGGACGTGCGGCGTTCATTCATGTTTAGATTGAGTCAACGAAGTAATCTCCAGCGATTCAAGCATGTACTTCTATGCGGTAGCGCTCAAGATCGATACGTTCCCCTGCATTCCGCGAGGATTGAGCTTTGTAAAGCTGCGGTTCGCGATCCATCTGATCAAGGTATGATATTGACAATATTGGCAATGGCTCGATGGGGCAAAACGGCACCCCCAGTAAAACCTCCGGATTTTTTCGTAAATGCAGAGAATTTGGCCCATTGGAACATACATCAAGCATATGGAGAACAGAACGGTAGCATTTCCTAAAAATGCCAAAGGGCAATTTTCTATCACTGATGCAAGTAATTAATGCAAATTGGGTTCAAGCGCAGTCATTCGTAGGCTTTCCAGTCACATTAACAATGTTACACGATTAGTCATGAATGAGCGCTTTATTGGTTTACTTGGAAGCACAGAAGTGGAAAAGTGCAGTTAATTAAATATCACGTCTTGTGAAAAAAAAAGTTTAACAGAAGATAGTCTTGGAGATGATCTTGGAGACAATTCCGTTCTCCTTTCTATAGGATATCCTATATGATCTAGATATATTCACTATATATTTCAGCATATATATCTTTTCCGTACGAGCAATCCACTTGTTTTTTTGTAAGACCTTTAAGACCGTTTTATACATCCATAACATTCTGCACTAAAAAAAAAAACATAATTTCAGGTGCAGCATACAGGGAAATGGTCCACAACATTCTCTATCCAATAATGTCGACACCTGGAGTAAGTTTAGTCCGATACGATGTGCACCACGCATTACCGCCCACAGCTAATGCTCTGATTGGCCGGGCTGCGCACATAGCTGTCCTAGACTCTGAATTGTTCATAGAAAAATTTCTCTTAGTCGCGGGGCTCAAGTACTTCAGATAAAAACAATAACCGACTTCTCTGTCGGACATCTACGAATTTTTTTTTAGTCATTATGTAACACAATGGTAAACCAATGAGGCAATGTTTTTTCGAATGTTGTTGAATCGAAATCTGTCAATTAATTTTCTAAACATTATTCAAACTCTTCTTTCGATGTTTCAGTTTTTATTAGTTTTTTTTTCAATTAGAAATTTTTCCACTTCCAATTTTTTCAAAAAAATTTGGATAATTTTTTTTCTGAATGAGGCTTTTTTAAATCCATTTTTGTTCGGAATTTCGTTTTTTGAAAATGTTGAAATTTTTTTTGGTCAAAATTAGATCAAGGATTTGAGATAGCGAACAAATGTAATGTTTACATTTATGCTACATAAGTTTACCAGTTTCTTGTGAACGCATAATAAGTATTTTTTTTACTTGATTTTTTAATTCCATCGAAGCTCAATTTAACGAACTGAGAAAAAAAGACTACACAGTCAAGATCAATAGTTATAGTTTTATTTATTACTTCTATTATCGGTTATGTACTAAAAACATCTTTATATCCAAGAAGGTTTTTATACCAGGTAATGCGTTCGGCCTAATCGCAGGCTTTTTCGTAGACTTTGAAATATCATTTATCATTGTAAGGAAACAAATCATACCAAATGAATTCGCGACGGAGTGGTCGACCTAGGGATCTAAAAAAAGTCATTTTAAAAATTCTAGATTTTGTAATTGAAGAAATTCCATTTTTTTTGCATTTTGAAGTTTTCGAAAATTGAAAATTTTTTTGAACATGTCGAACTTTAGAAATTTTTGATTTTCATACAATTCTTGAAATTCTTGATATTCTGAAAATTTGCAATTTTTTTTCTACTTTAGAGAATTTTTGAATTTTCTTATTTTTCAAATTTAAAAAAATTTTTTTTTTTAATTTTTGAAATTTTTGAAATTGTAATTGTTGGCATTCCTTAGTTCTCAAAAAGTTCTTAAAACATTTGAAATTTCTAATATTCTTCAAGTTCTCTAGAATCCCAAAAATTACCGAAGTTTTG
This sequence comes from Asobara japonica, assembly GCA_026005395.1. NCBI lineage: Eukaryota > Metazoa > Arthropoda > Insecta > Hymenoptera > Braconidae > Asobara > Asobara japonica. The sequence goes on from BQMI01000220.1 coordinate 204,863, forward strand.
AAAATTAAAAAAAATTTTTAATGCACTGAAATCCTTCCAAAATTGTCAGTATCTCTTCCCACTTTTCCATTATCAGAAATTTTTCAGATTTTTGATCTGTTTGATTCTTACAACTTCGAATTTTGTGGAAATTAGTTTCAGAGAAATTTCAAGGAAATTGGCTGATTCTGTTGTCAAACTTTGTAACCTTTTTCGAATTTCTGATATTCCCGAAATTGAAGACAAACCATCAAAACTAATAAAAGTTTCAAAATTCTCAAAATTTCTGATTTTTTCTTCATCTTCGTTGACATCTCAAGATTTTGAGAAATTTGTCCATTCAATTTTTTTCTCAAATTTATAATCTTGCTAAAATTGAAACAAAAAAATCATAACCATTGAAAGATTCGAAATGTTCCAAATTTTTGAAATTTTCAAGAAATTGCATTTTCTCCTAGGAATATCATCAATTACCACAATTGATGTCCAAAAAAATTAATGACCCCTTCTTCATTAAAAGCAGCGCAATTTGAATCAAAAGCTGAGTAAATGTATGAATAAACCATGGGCACTCATTTTAAATTGAAATGCATTTAAACATTGTACAAATTACAATTGAATCATTTCCAATTTGCATAAAACATGAAGCGGAAATACTTCACGAAAATCACTCAATTTCAATTGAAAACAGAAACTAATTTCCAAAATTAAACATTATGAAAAAATGAAAAATTTGAATAATTTCAAAAATTGAAGAAACTCAAAATTTTTGAAAATTACAAAATTTGAGGAAAAAAAATCTAGTCTGGAAAAATTTCAAAATGTGGAAAATTTCAAAGAACATTAAAGTTTTAAAATTTTTTGAAAATAAAGGAAAATTCAATTTTTAAAAATTCAATTTGTAAATTTCATTCGAATTTCTTTTGAAGATGTCGAGCTAATTCCTCTTAGACATACAATCAATGTAAAAGGATGTATATGTCAAAAGTACATGTCACCGCTGTGTCATAATTAGGAAAGTCACGAAACATATGTCAATTTTATCCCTCAGCTAATAGTGCGTGTCGATGATTGTATTAATCCGAGAAAATAAGAGAATTTGATATGGGAGGTCTTGAAATCCATTTGATAGAGGATTTAGGTGTAAAAAAGTTCTATGTGAAAAAAGTGAATGGTTAGTAAGGAGAGACTTCTACAAGATCTTATATATTAATACGCACATATATATATATTATTTTCTGCGTAAACTTTGAGAATAGCGAAAGACTAAAAATAAAATAAAAAAATAAATGAATAGAAACATTTGGGGAATCGTAGGTTTCTCTGAACTGTCAAAAGTAATTGGAAAGTTTGAAATTTATTTGATCTGAACATTTTTGAATTGTTTACAAATATCGAACGCAATTAAAAAATGCTGAGTCTTTTCGAAAATCTCAGAAAATCATTGAAAATGGGGGGGGGGGGGGGGGGAATTAAAAATACTGAAAAATATGCAAACAAATCAAAAACTTCCACAAATTATCATTCTAATTTTTTTCACATCCAAAATCGATACATAAAGTATAAAAAAAAACTCTTCGAATATTCGTTTTTGTACAAACTCTTCTAGAAGTCTCCCCTTCCCAAAAATATCCGTGAATTAAAATGGTAGCGGATGTTACAATCTCTCAACTATATCGAAAATCAAGAATATTAATGGCGAGTCCCTCCAAATAGATCTCAATTGCTCAGAACAATCTAGTGTGTATAAATAGTTATATCATCGAGGGATAAATGCATTAAATTATCTCACTTGATGTATAAAAAAAACAAATTTGGAGGCTCAAGAGTTTCCACGATCGATTCCAGCCCTCGTGGAAATCGCTTATCAAATTCTCCCAAATTCTGTCATAAAATGTCAAAAAATGGCAGAATCTATCTTCGTTAAATTATACCATAATTCATCACTTTTTCACCGAATTCCGCACAATCTGTCATCAGCTGTCAACTTCAATCATAAACTGTCAAAAATTGACAGATTCTGTCAAAAAAAGCAAACGCTGAATAACGTTATAATCTGTAAAAGTGGGCCATAATCTGTCATTTTCTTATACCATTCCATGGGATCCGTCTCAAACTGTCAAATTCTGTCATGATATGCCAAAAAAGTATAGATTCTAGGGAAAAATGATACACAAAAAAAAGTTATTATGCGTTGACGTGACATTGTCTGTCAATTTTTTACTGCACATAATTTGACAGAACCTGTTAAAATTTGACATCTTACGTCATTGCATGATTTTGACATTTTATGATATATTTTGTTTGAACATGAAAAACTTTTGACAGTTGAGTGTCATAACGTCCACGATTTGGTCTGAAACTGTCAAAAATTGACACTTACTGTCATGACATATTAATGACGTGAATATTGTCAGAAAATGATATCAGAAAATCTGTCATATTATGTCATAATCTGTACTAATTAATCGGTAATTGCCAAAATTCAAGTCTGTCAATTTTCACATTTTTTGACAGCTTTGACATCTCGATTTCTACGAGGGAATTAAATCATTAAACCGTTTTTTCATGTCTTCGAGGTAATATTTTCTTTGATATAAAATAAAGCAGAATTGTTTTTTCAAACGTTCTATTATCCTAAAAAGCCAAGATAACAAAGTAACAAATGGAAACACCAAACAGATTTAATGACTGGAAAAATGACAAAATATAGAAATATCGCAGAAAAGGAAGAAAATAACAGACAATGTGAGGTAAATAGTGTACACAATATACATAACTATTACACATATTGACGTGTATATGTATATATGTATAAACGGATGGAAAATGAAGTATATGCATATAGATATATATACATGTGAGATATAGTTTAATAAAAATAAAATTATTGAAAAGAGAATATGTTGATTTTAACCCTACCCTTTTTTACAATATAAATGTTTGAAAGATTTTAGATAATTTCGAAAATATTCGGTTTCTCGATTCGCTTTAATCGATTCTTTTTTCGTTCCAAAATTATTTCCATATTTTTAAAGAATCAGTTTGTTATGCTTTTGATTTGTTTTTTTTTGTCTGGACGTCTTTCTTCACCTCACGATCAAACGCGTGTCCGCGCACATGGTTCACATTGTTACGAAATTTCGGGTGCGGGACATTGTCGGTTCAGTTCTATGGGGATTCCCCCCCTGGATTCAATGCTCTATGCACCCGAATTAGGGGGCAAAGGGGGTGGTATCGTCACGGGGCTTTTCACGGGAACACGTGCTCGGTTAACACATCTGCGCGTCACCACAGATAGCACCAGGAAGTGATACATTCTATTTATTTCGGCCTCGATTTTGACAAATGGCGCATCAAAAGCTGGAAATTATTTGCAGTTAAAAAAAATATTAACAATACCACGAGTTTTGCAATTTTTAAAAACACGGATTTTCTCCCATTTGAAAGTCCTCAAATTTGAACCTTTTTCTTCATTCCAATCTTTTTTTCAGTTTCCATTCATCTGTTCTCTAAATTTCATTTTTTTTTTGTATGAATTTTTCAACTTTTGGATATGAACCGATTTAATTTTTTATAATCATTTTACAATTTTGTTAAATGTCAGAAACTTGAAAAAATTTTAATATTTTCACAAAGATGAGTTAAAAAAAATAGTAATAACAATTGATTTGCTCCGCACGCCCGGACCAGGCCAGACTATGCAGTGGATTTTTATTGTGACGGCAAATGCATTCAGTAACATCGAAAATATAGGTATCCCCAGGTCAATTACACTTTTTTTTCTACGGAAGTGAACGAAACACATGGTCACCATTTTCCGCTTTGTTGAATATCAAATGAATTGCCTCATTTGCTACGCGAATAATAAAATTCATATCGAATTAAAAGGTGAAAATAAATTTGCAGTAGCAAGTACAAGAAAAATAGAACTCATTTGCAATAAAAAAAATTTGCAATAAATTTTATATTTCATAATTTTTTTACGGTGCCGGAATAAAATTTTGAACATAACGATCCCAACAACTGTTTTGTGTTTTTTTTTGCACATCATCCCCAACTGTTCCGATACATATATCATGAGTCCTCTCCTCACTTCCCATAGTAACGTTGAAAATAGTTGGAAAGTGAAATCGTGATTATTCACGCTTCTCGCCCGCTCCTCGAGTTGGGGATATTTTATCCCCAAATCCCCAAATTGATATTTTCATCCCCAAATAGAGTACATTCAATCCCCAAATTACCGATAGGTCCTCCGCGAAATACGCTTGTTTCATTCTCGAGTTGGGGATATTTTATCCCCAAATCCCCAAACTGATATTTTCACCCCCAAATAGAATATATTTTATCCAGGAATGGCTGATAGCTCATCCCCGATGCAAGGTTGTTTTTTTCTCGTGTTGGGGATATTTTATCCCCAAATCCCCAAACTCATATTTTCATCGCCAAATAGAGTATATTCTATCCCCGAATCGCCGATAGCTCCTCCGCGGAATAAGGTTGTTTTCTTCTCGAATTGGGGATATTTTATCCCCAAATCCCCAAATTGATATTTTCATCCCCAAATAGAGTATGTTCAATTCAGGAATGGCTGATAGCTCATCCCCGATGCAAGGTTGTTTTTTTTTCTCGTGTTGGGGATATTTTATCCCCAAATCCCCAAACTCATATTTTCATCGCCAAATAGAGTATATTCTATCCCCGAATCGCCGATAGTTCCTCCGCGGAATAAGGTTGTGTTCTTCTCGGATTGGGGATATTTTATCCCCAAATCCCCAAATTGATATTTTCATCCCCAAATAGAATATATTCAATTCAGGAATGGCTGATAGCTCATCCCCGATGCAAGGTTATTTTCTACTCGAGTTGGGGATATTTTATCCCCAAATCCCCAAATTGATATTTTCATCCCCAAATAGAATATGTTCTATCCAGGAATGGCGGATAGCTCATCCCCGATGCGAGGTTCTTTTTTCTCGAGCTGGGGATATTTTATCCCCAAATCCCCCAATCGATATTTTCATCCCCGAATACAGGGAATATTCGATCCCCGAATTGATACTTCACCCCCGAATTTATGCGTTATTTTCGCAACGGGGATATTTCATCCCCAAAGTGGATGTGCCCAGCACAACCCTTGTATGGACTCCAAATGTTGATCAATTGTTCCACTAAAACAAAACCCATTTTTTGTCACGATCTCAACTTTTGAGCTTTGACGGTCAAACCACCCCCATCGAGAATTGGTCTCAATTCGCAGCGATTGCATATTCCACCTCTATTCCCTCGAATTTGTCCCGCACGTGGCTAACCACTGGGGTCGCAGTTCGAATTCAGTTGAGTTTTATGCAGGGGTTTCTCCCGCCTGCAAACTAAGTCCGGACCTTCATCGTCTGACATTTGGCGTCCGACCGGCAATCGGAACGCTTCAGTTCTCGATTTTGTACTTGAACATTTTTTTTTTTGGGGGAAAAAATTGATTCAATTTGGACCGGAATTATTTGAATGTAAAATAACGTTTGGTGAAAAAGCGTAGAACCGAAAAATTGGAAAGGAGGAACACTAAAAATATGTGAGAACAAATACAAAATTATAATTTGAAACCATGGAATCGTATCCCGAGTGTTTTTGGCGCCGAGATCATTGAAAACGTTGAATGAGAAAAAGTACGCGATGATAGTGGTGCAATAGTTGATTTTTTTTTTTTAATTGTGTGACAGTGGATATAGATAGGGGAGCTGAAGAGTTGATGTAGCGGGGAAAAATGTTTTATATTTAAATTGATACAGGACATTTTTGCAATTTTGAGTTGCTGCGTGCAAAATTGTGTAAAGCAAAAAATCCAAAAGTGAGGAATAAATTTTTGCCATTTCGGCCTTATTGGAAATTTATAAAAATTTCGAAATTGTTTTCGAAATTTTTTTGAAAATTTTGGGAAATTCTTGAATTTTTAAACTTGAAAAAAACATTAATCGCTGAATTTTTAGAACGTTTAAGGTTTTCTGGGAATTTTCCAAATTTTCGATGTTTTCCTATAATTTCTAAAATTAAAAAAACCATTGAAGTATTTGAAATGAGTAAAATTTCTGCAATTTAAAAAGACAGTTTAATGGAAAAATCATGTGAAATTGAGGATAAGAATAGTGGGGGCATAAGCGCATGATTACGAAGGGAATAGAAGAAAAAAGAAATCTGGAATCGTTGAAACAGCAGCCGCAAAAGTTATCGAAGCCGTTTTGCGTTTAAATCCGATACCAGTTGGAATGCCAGTGATTTATAGTTCATGCAAACAGTAAAATTCTCGAGTTTTTAATAGAAAGTAAACTTTGTTGAAAGCCTCCCGCCAAAAGCTCTCGAAATAGTGATTGGAGCCTTGAAATCGAGCATGTGTTTCAATAAGTGATCCTGAGTGAGATTACATCATCGACCTTGAGTATATTGAGAAAGTCAGGAAATGCGAACTGTAAATTTGAATTGTGTAATGAGAGAATCAAATTTTTCTTCGAAGTTCAATTTCTTAATTTTTTCCCATTTTTTTAAATTTTCGAATTTTTCAAAATAGTACAATTTTTTGAAAATTTCCGGTTTCCAAAAATAGAATTTTTTTAAGTCGTTTCAAATTCCAAAATTTTTTTTTTTTTTTTGAATTTTCATGTTTTATTTTTTTGAAAATATTTGGAGAGTTTTCGGTTATTAAAAATTTCTGAGAATTTTCTTGCAAGCTTCAAAAGGATATGGTTGGCTTTCAAACGGATGCCGCGTAAATTTGCAGCGCCACCGTCTCGCAAGCGTTACACTCAGCGTCTGAGGCCTGCGAGCGCCACTTGTGAGCTCTGAAAGTTAGGGGAAGTCCCTGGCTATTCGAGACAGTAAGACGTAATAGCTCTTACATGGATGTTTTTTCAGATTTTGTTGTGAGACTAGAGTCTTAAGGCTTCTCCAGAAGGCTGTAACGTTTACGAAACGTATGCTCGATACTGAGTATTTTATAGGAGGCATTCATCTGTAGCTACCAACATAGCATTCAAAGTCTCCTAAAACCCAAATTTGAAATGACTAAATTTCTCAAAAATCTTGAGAACATTGAAAATATTGCTTTTGTAATTTCGTTTTTCACTTTTAATTTCTGAAGGTTGAAAAAGGTTTCAATAAAAAAATTTCGAACTTTTATCGCTCAGCAAAAATAACTCTATCTATTTTCAGAGATCCAAGTTCATGAGAGACTCTCGAAAAGCTTGCTCTAATCTGAATTGCCGAGCAAGTGTTTGAATTCGATGCCGATGTAATGACTAAAATCGTTGAAAATGCAATCGTCGAGATGGCTAACGGGGATTCTGTTGGCTTTAGCAATTCTGGCGATTGTCCTTCCCCAAAATGTCACATCGTTAAATTTGAAGTCAGTGAAATTGCCTGGTGGTTATATGGAGATCGTGGAAGAAGAAATGTGCTCAGACTCGCTTATGCGCCTGACCTGTCGATCACTTCGCGCTTTCATCATCGTTCTCCAAGCAGATTACAATAAAAAAAGTTCGACTACTTGTCCAAGCGCTAAGATGCGCAAGCGTAATGCTGATTGGTTTAGCTACAATAATTACAATCCAAGAGTGCGTCAAACTGTCACTATAGAACTCAGGGGGAATTACATCAAGGATGAAGATGAGGATGCTGGACCCGTCATTGATATGCGGAAATCCTTCAACAGGAAGTGAGTTCCTTGAACATATATTTACGATTCGTAATTTTATTTATTTCAAATAATTTGAAATTTTCGATTTTTCTCAGTTGCAATTTATTTTCGTCCCTCCGAATTGATCTCAGCTTCTTGATAAACTTTTGGAGTTTGTCGAAATGCGAAAAATTTTTCATGGTTGATTTTTTTTTTTTTTTTTTTTGAGAGCAGATTAATCGAGAATGGACTTCATGAGGAATTTTCCCCCATAAATTTCTATGGGGAGGGAAACTCCCGAATTCGACAGGCTGCATTATTGTAAAATCGCCCTTTAGGTAAATACCCTCGATCCTCGATCTCTGGACCCCCCCCCCCCCCCGCCTCCCTCTTGTGAACTGCACATCTGTGATTTTTCTCATTGTTGATATGACTGGGTGTGTCGTACAGTGGCATTACAAATTTTTGGAAATTGTAGAAGTTTTTTGGCATAATATGAAAATTGAAAAAAAATGAATTGACATTTTGACATTGTCAAAATTGACAATTAATTTTTTTTTATTGCAGTGCGAAAAATTCTATAAATGTACAGAATATTCAGTAATTTTGGAAATCATGAAATTTTAAAAAAACTGAAATGAGTTGTCAGTCTCCAAGATTGTTTAGTCGTTTTCATGTCCTTCATTGAAAAAACATAAATAAATAAGGAAACTTGAGATTCGAATTAAGCATCTAATGTTGACCACAAACGTAAGAACTGTGTCATGTATTATATATCTGCGTGAAGGGCACAATATACTGCGGGTTTTGCATGTTAAATGCGCTACTCGCTTCTTATATTTCAGTTAAGTTTATGTGGTGGGAGCTGAGTTTATAGTCACTGGGTTTCTATTACATGTTTTGAGGCCCTGTACAAAACATATTATTTCCAGAATTTGCAGAATTTTTAATGAGCCAATTTTTTGAGTTTTGCAAGACAGAAATTTTAAACATGCTGAATATTTTAGTTTTTTTTTCTTTTGAAATTTTCAAACTTCTAAAATTATTGAAATTTCCAGAATTTTAAAAATCTTCGAGTTTTACAATTTCCAAAAATTTTGAAATTTTCGTTAAATTTGAAAATTCTGACAAATTTTTACAAATCCTTCAGAAAGTTGCGGTTATCAAAACATTTTTAAATTTGTGAAATTTTCACTATTTTCAAAAATTGTACAAATTTTCGAAATTTTAGAAGTTTTGAAAAATTACGAAAAAATTTCGACAATTACAAAAAAAAAACAGAAAAAAAAACAAAAATTCCCGGAATTTGTAAAAAAATGAGAATTTAAGAAGTTTCATTTTTTTTGTCAATTTGCTCTTTTTTCCGAGACTTTGAGCAATATTTGAAATGGCCTCGAAACTATCGAGCGCATTCTTTTTCCATCAAGCACACCAGTTATGACATAGTTCCTGTCACACCAGCTCAGTATTTCGCATCCTCCCCCGTCACCCTAGTCAAGCCCATTCCACTTCCATTCACCCCGTACTCCTTTCAATTTTATCCACTTCTGCAATCGCAGGGGTGCCCCCCGTCTCTCTCGATTAAATCGCACGATTCACCCTTCCTGTGTACCTTGAGGGTGCGCATTGTAATTATATTTTTCGTATGCCTTTTGATGGAATACACGTACAAAAAGTAGACTCACATATACAAACAACAATCATGCGAAATGCATCGCCGGATTATGTTACTTGTTCATTATAATGACGAATTGATTAGTCTGCTTCCAGTTCAAAAAATTGCAAATGAAAAAATTTCATTTTTTCAGGAAATCTCAATTTGAGATTTTTACATTTTTGGCATTTTGGAAAAATTGAATTTTTATGATTTTGCCTAAATTTTTGAGATTTTCAATGACTCCGATTTCTTCCAAGTTTCGTTTTCATTTCAAGCGTATTTTGCCATTTTCATTTTTTTTTGTTACTTAAGCATCGGAAACCAAATTACAAGTTTTAATTTTCAAATTAAAAAAAAAAATTTACTTCTACAGTTCGTAAGGCGTAATTTTTTTCTTTTGGAAATTGAGAATAAAAAATTAAGAATGAATAAGAATGAAAAAAAAATTAAAATCAGGAAAACTTTTCCACTGACATAAAATGTGAAAAATTTCAAATATGAAAAATAAATTTTACGACATATCTCTGTAGTTTCAACTTATTGTTATCTCATGACTATGACTAACTGATTATTTCATTTGCATTTAGATGTTCCGGACACCACCATTGTCGATTCACCGTAGCTAAGGATCATCCCGGGGGAATTAATTGGCCAAATGCTGATATGCGACTGAAGTACGCTTGCATACCCGGTAATGGACACCATAAATTTGAAATTATGGCTTCTGTCACTTTACTCCTAATTTTACGACCTTGCACATCTGCGGGGGGGGGGGGGGGGGGTGGAGTTACTTTCTAGATTTATCAGCCGTGGGGGGTATTACACATGTGTGTCCTATTCAATTTGCGTCTGGCATTTGACAACTATTTTTCACAATCAATGACCTGTGTGTGTTTGTATGTATTTCTCTGCCTCCCTCCGTCTCCCTGGTGCTCCCCAGGGTGGCTGCTCCTGAGCATTCCTTTGAAAGGGAGTGGAGTGGACACCCATCCGTGCGGCTGATTTTCCCCATTGAATCCACCGTATTTGTTAGCGCAGGGTAAACCACCAGAAAACCCTACGCTAAGGCAGTGGGTGGCTGCGATTGACCCCCGCTCTGCTTAGCGCTCTCATTGTGCGGGCACCGCACAAGCTCAAAATTTTCTTTTTGACACTCAGTGCGTGATGCCGGTTTTTGCGCACGCCAAGCCTCGCTTCCTCGGCTTCGCCTCGGACTGCAACATCACAATCGCCGAAAAAGTTTTTTTGCCCGAGTAACGAACATTGTTTTTTGACAGGAAGGGCGGGGGGGGGGGGGGGGGGGGGGGGGTTTGCGCACGCTTCGCGTGCGTGAAAATCGGCGTCACGCACTGAGTGTCAAAAAACAATGTTCGTTACTCGGGCCAAGAAAGTTTTTTATGCCCTTGTTACGAAAAGTACTATCGAAATTCCTCAGTGCCATTAATTATCGATTTTTACATTTTGCATCGCAATTTTTCAGAGATGTTTAAAACGACCCATCACTTGTATTTTGCAGAAAGCTCAGTTCGACGTTATTGCAATACAGAATTTACGGTAAACGTCGGCGAAGCTGGCTACGTTAAATCACCGGGGTACCCCCTGTATTACCCCGGGGAATATTCCTGCGGTTGGGCTTTTAAAACCATCCCCGGAAAAAGAGTGCTGCTCCACTTTCATGATTTCAACATTCGCAGTGAGTTCAACAATTACCTTAATTAATTCAACTCATTTACCCGTGATATTCCTCACGGAAGGAGAAACGCTATTCGGTAGCCAGTTGGTAAACTACGATAACTGCATTTCAAGTTGACCACGATTTTTACAGAGTAACTTGAAATCAAAGGGAGATATGTAATAATCTCAAGAGACCTTTTTTGCAGAGGAAATTGTGTTTTACCGAAAAGGTTTTTATGAAATATAACTCATTTTTGGTTATTTCCGAGTTATCCCCCAAAGATATGGACCGACTGATTTTTGTTTTGACATGTCGCAATTATTTTTGGATCGATCTCAAAATTGGATTTTTTTTATATATACAACTTTCTCAGATTTTTTATTCACTTCCGGAAATTCGTCAATTTTTTTTTTTCTTCGACATCTTGGAATACTTTTCTGTGGTTTTTTTTTTTTTTAACTGCAATTTTACTTCGGAATTCGGACACGTACTGAGGTATTTTCTGATTCTCTTTTTCATTGCAATTTGAAGATGTAAACTTTCAATTTTAGGCCCGGAAACCAATGGCAAGTGTACAGACCTTATCCGAGTACAAGATAGTGGAAATACGATATTTGAATCGTGCGGTACTCGCATTGGCACTCGAGTCATATCGAATTCCAATCGGGTCACTTTGGAACTCATCTCATCATCCCGGCTCTATCCCGCCCGAGGTTTTCTACTTGAATATGAAGGTAACAGTGGAGCTGCACTAAATGTTTTTTCTTTTGCCATGGAAACTTTGATGCCAAAAAATAAGATTTTTCCCCCGTTTTTTAAATTTTTCTTATGGGGAGTATGGGGCAATATGGGCTGGGTATAAATATTTTTATGCCACTAACTTGTATCCCCGAAATTTTTCCAGCCGTTGGATGCCCACAGGTCGCTGCTCCTCCTGGCAGCTTCATTGTCAATGACACCCTGGAAGCGCGTACTTATCAATGTCATCCTGGAAAATTATTTCCGGACACTAAAACTCTTACCAAGACTGTCACGTGCTACCGTGGCAATTGGAATGAGAGCATCGAGCATCTACCGAATTGTGTTGGTAAGAAACAAACATTCTTTCTCTCATCCCATGCTTGGTCACGTGACGCGGGTCACTTGTATATCTATATATGCGACAACGTTGCCGGTTTCACTCTACACCGCTCGAGCGCGTCCGGCGGTTTTCGGCAACAGCGCGTCCGCGTCCGGCGGTTTTCGGCAACAGCGCGTCCGCGTCCGGCGGTTTTCGGCAACAGCGCGTCCGCGTCGGTTTCGGTGAAGCGTTCAGACGTTACTTTTGTTCTATATTCACATCTTAATATGTGCTAAATATTATTGTAAATATATTTTCGATATCACAATACGGAATTTAAAAACGATGAAGTCCCGAAATATTCAGTTTCTTTAATTTTATCCTACTGGAATTATGAGGTTAGTTTAACTGACGTTGTGAGGTTAAGCATAGAAGTTTCCTCAAACGATAATTGATTGTTAAACGTATCAAATAGAGAATTTTACCTTTTAGCGATGATAATGCGCTTAGAAGACAGGAACTTAGACGGAGTACTACCACACTTTCTCATATCGCGCGACTTTTCAAAAATTAACAGAGGAGAAATTCGTTCAACTTCCGGAAATGGTATTTTGTATCTCGTTGCAAGTCTCGATAGGTGATAAAAATATAAAATATTCCAACCATTTAAACTGACGACGTGAAATTTTCTTGATTTTTTGGGGTGATTAACGGATGACCTTGAGAACGGTGTCTACTGGCGCCGTGCGCATATATCGCCAAAAAACGGATTAACCTAGTGAAATTTGTAACACTGGATTGTTCAATTCGAAAAGTATGATGTGTGGTTGTTGTTCATTTTACGAAAATTTGTGCCATGGCCATATCTTACCATACGCGATGTGAGATGTACAGGCCGAAAATGGCGCCATCTGACGGATACACTCTATTGATGTCTGATCGTTTGTCCTTGTTCCCTTCATGCGGCGATCTGCGTTCAATTTGATCAATCAGCCACCTAATTGGGACTTAATAAATTTGATAATGATAATGATACATTTAATGTTGATAGTTCTGACGCGAATCTTTATATTTACCTACAATCGGTACGGCAATCTACAATCGGTAACGTAGAGATTAATAGAGAAATCTCTTAATAAATAATAATCGATTTTTTTCAATAAATAGAAAACTTAAATGAATAAAAAAAATTGAAGACTTCGAAAATTCTCCCGTTTATCGGTCGCGAAATGGAGTAATTACAATACGTAATTATCTAACAAAGTGGAGAACATCTCTGGAAGTTTGGCATTTTTCAAAAAGTTCATCTGAGTTTAAAAAAATCGTCCGGCTCCAATTTAGTCTATCAAAATCATTTAAAAAATTTGGTCACAAGGTTCCAGGAGACCTTAGTTCAATTTTTCCCTCCATCTCAACTTTTTGTTATTACATTTTATTAAAGAAATCGTTTTCCGTAATTTCCTCTTCCTTATTGGTGACTCTTTTCCCCAAATAATCCATTGATAATTTTTTAGTGAATGCTTTTCATGAAAGACATTTGAAATGAGAGGGCGGAGAAACCGATCGACAATTTGGAGTACGTTCAAAGACGGTCCTATGGACTTCATATATATATGTATATATAGCGGTATGCGGGAAACGTTTTTTATTCCTACGGCCCTGAGAATTTTTTAAGGGCCACTAGACCCCCAGGAACTAAGCGATGAGTCGCTCAAATACTATGTATACTATATACATATATATTGCATATATAGGGTGCGTATGTAGTGGGAGGAGATGGGTGAAGTTGCGCGCGTGGAAGGGGAGCATATATATAGTACATATCGGATGCGCTCCCTGTTCCCGGTTTCCACGTGAAACTTTCTTGTTTGTCGGACCAGTCGAGCCAGTACTCCCGACAATTTGACTTGGCCAACACGTGCTACGTCATTACACAATTTTTTCCATTAACAAAAAAATCTCCATAAAGGTCAGTTTAAGCATTAGGCATATTTTTCCATCGGTATCATCAAAAAATCGGCAAATTATAACTCAAGCTTCGCTTGAGATCGGCAAGTTGTTCATTCACACTATGTTTGAGATCGGTGAATAAGTTATCATTTCTCTGATTCGATTGATAATGTCGATTTTTGTTTGCCGATTTTTTACCGATTTCATTTTTTTTTAAATTATTATGGATGGAAAAAATATATAGCGGTTGAGCATTAAAAGTTGTTTTGCGTGGAAATCGGCAATTTCGATCCAGATCGGTAAATCGGTTCTCTCAATATATGGTAGTTAATTAGTCATTGCTAATTACTAATTCGTAATTCGTTTTTGGTCGTCCATTTTTCACTTTATTCATTGGAGCTTAATTCTGGAGTAATGTATTTCATTACTTCTTTAATTGGATAATTACAATGCACGGTTCTCGCAATCAATCTATCAGTGTGATGATAATTGCCGATCTCCGATTTTTATTGGCTGATGAAAATACCTTCTTTTTATTTCGGCGGTATAGGTTGTTATGGGAAGTTTTGTTAGTCAATTTAAGCTAATGGGTTCATGAATAGTTGAAGTTCATAAATAATACAAATTGTAGGAAGAGCTAATAGTCGTGAATTGAGAGTCGTAATTGCGCCTTCAATTATTCTCATGAATTCCTTCATAATTTTTCATGAAGATTTCGTTCCATCTGCTGTGTTTTAATTGCCTATTATCCCTGACAATTCAGCATTTAGTGGAACCTCAAGTTTTCCTTGTAATCACTTTTGAATGGTTTCCTTCAAATGGTATGAACCAGACAACATTTTTTTTTAAGTTTTAAATTTTCAAAAATTTAAAACAATTCGAAAATTTTGAAAATTTTGGAAACTCTTCAGGAACTTGAAAATTTAATAAAATAGAAAAAAACTGAGAGTTTAAAAAACATTGACGCTTAGTAGAAAAACCCGATCACAGAACTTGGAATTTTGAATTTGCCGCGTCAGAATCAACTTCACGTTCATCAAATTGGCCAATGAGTGAGCGGATTGAAGCCTTTCAAGATTCAAACTCTATCGATCATGCTTCATGTGTGAACGTTCTTAAAAAAATCGATTAGCGAAGCGTATTTTTTCGTTATAAATCGGAACCTTGGATAAGTGCCCCCGATTTTTATTGTAAGAACTAGGTCTAATTGACGTGGGAAGGTTTTTCCGTTTGGAGTGAGGATGATCAGTGCGTGAAATTTATGACAAGGGATCATTGCAAGTTCATAACATTGAATACGCAACATGACATGACGGCAGAATGCCGCGTTCAATTCCGGCGTTGGACTATTTAACAGTGCTAGAAGTAAGAAAATTTTGGGCAGATCTAAAATTGCTGAAAATTTGTTAACAAAAATTGGAAAAAATTAGAAATTTCAAAAAGCAAGTTCGAAAACCGCGACCGACTCAAAGTCACGATCCTAAATGGCGCTCAAAGGACCTCGAATGGCGGCCGAGAGAGCCAACTTCACGATCATCTGATCACGTTTAGCGTTCTTGAACAGAAGATTGTACGATCAGCAAATGAGTTCTCTTTTCTGTTATAAAGTTTCATGAATCGGACTTTTATTAGATACCAAAAACTTTTATCATAAATAAAAAAAGCCTAATTTTTGCGATTCGAGTGAGTGATGACCATTGAATGGAATTCATTACAAATTGATAGTGCGGGTCATTGGATTATCACAATTTCGTGTCAACGGATGATGATATGATACAATATTTAATTAAATTCGATTTTGAAAATCTTACAGTTTTAAAAACGATAAAATGTCAGAAAATAAAAAGACTTCTATAAAAGTTAGTTAGAAATTTTATAAACTCAAAGTACACGACCAAGTTGAAGTTAGGAGCGTCATTTGCTCAGATAATGTCGAATTTCGCGCGGGAGAACCAACTTCACGTCTATCAGTCGACCAATGATGGATCTGTTTCAAGCTGCTTGCGATATTTCGACTCTGGCGATGTTCATTCATATATATATATATATATATATATATAACCGGATTGTTGAGCAGGAAATTTCACCACAAATGAATTCAACCTAGGTTACGCATATGGAATTTTAATTGAATTAAATATGGACGGGTCATATATAAATAGTCATGTGATAATAAAGGAAAATTGTTTTTTTCAAAAATCAGAGACTTTGATAAATCGCCCAGACCTTTAAAGCACAACAGCAATGTTTATCACGACTGAAAAACGTCATTTTTCTGCGTGGAGCAAGATAACCATGTATCCAATTCATCACAAATTGGTAATTTAGGTTATGAGCTCATGGCAATTTCACGCCAGAAAATGATGATATTTGGTTTTTAGAGATTTAGATATTTCTCATAAATCTCAAAAAATTCAAAACATGAGATCGAGAACCATGAGCAGCTTAAACGAAATGGCTCCCCAACGATTTTGAATTTCGCGCGCGAACTTGGCACCAACTTCACGCCTTTCAGTCCCGCCAATAGGGGATTGGTCGAGATCGTTTCGAGATATTTCGACTCTAGTGACGTTCATTCATGTTGAGCAACTTTCTTAAGGCGGGAATCAATGCCCTTTGGTTTAGGAGTCCGATGACGCGTGCTGCGCACGCGCATTTCCATTTTCCGCCGCACTGACTGGTGTCGCGTCGGTTTCGGTCTTACGCTTTTCGATAATTTCGATATACATCGATAGTTCGTTTTGTTCCTCCTTTTTACTATAGGGTAAACCGCAATCGACCATTTTTTTATTGCATAACGCTATTTTTTCTTATGAATGAAAAAATGGTCATTTTCCCGAGTGGAGTAAGATGATCTGTGAATGAAATTTATTACAAATTGATAGTTAAGGTCGTAAGTTCATCGCAATTTTGTGTCAGAGAATGATGATAAGAGGCGGATCACGCCACTCCACACTAGATTTCCATAAAACCATAATACCACGGGTACAGCGACCCAGTGACTTGGGTGGCTCGCTCTGCAGTGGTTAATTGTTGATTATCTGACGAGAGTTATATTGCATTAGTTAATTAATTCACCTGACGCCCGGTCGATTTATTGAAATTAAGTCAGTATAATTGGCTGTAATTGGAAAGATTCCACTGAATAGTTGATTAACGTGGAAATAGCTGGTATTAATACCATCATATATGACATAATTTCACAGCATAACTTTTGAAAAATACTTCAAGTTTTGAGTAATTGGAATTAAATAAGTGTCTACAGAGTGAAAAATGGAAATATTATGTGAAATGTGAAATATTTAGAGTGATGAAATTTCGAATGGTATTAGAATTTTTCGTCTTGAAGGTTTTGAATTTTTTTTCATGTTTTTTTTTATTGAAACTTTTCGAATTCTTTACTATTTTTGTAATTATTGACAGTTCGGGAATTGTCAATTTTTGTATGTGAAATATTCTGCATATGTGTAAAATTTTGAAAATTGAGACAATCCAAAGAATTGTCATTTTTTTTTTAATTTAAAATTTTCAATTTTGATGACACTTTCAAAACTTGCCAGATTTTTTAATCAGGGAAAAGAATCTATGAAGTTTTCGAAAATTTCCATATTTTCGCTTTTTTCGTATTTCGGTATTGTCAAACTTCTCAGAACGTTCGAAATTCTCTGAAACTTCGAAACATTCAACACTTACACCTTTTTCCAATTCGTAAAAATATTCCATGGGCTTAATCATAGATATTTCAAAATTTCTCGATTCCCCAAATTCTACGTACTCTGAAGATCTTCAGTATTTTGAAAAATTTCGAAAATTTGGAAATGCAATAAAATCAGAAGTACATTTCAATAATGTCAAGCCTTCAAATTATGTCTTCACCTGAACAGCATTTTTAGATATTCCAAAGTCCAATACTTCTCTAAAGTCCTCAATGTTGGATGATGTAGCAATTTTTTCAAATTTCTCAAATGTTTGATACCTTTTCAAGTTTTCCAAATTTTTGCATACAATCAATTTTTTGAAATATTGCACAAATTTTTCCAATTTCTCAAACTTTTTAAATGTTTCAAAATGGATATAACACAATTTGGGAAATTTCATAAATTTCTAAAAATTAAAAATTTCACAATTTTTTGAGATTTTTTAGATTTTGGAAATTTTGGAATTTTTCGAAATTTTTGAAAGTTTGGAAATCTTTGAATCTTTTTTGATAATTATCAGTGAGTATTAATTTCGGAATTTCCGATAAAGCGCGTTATTCGCCAGAACTGAAGTCAGGAATTATATTGAGAAGAGACCAGGACTTTGGACGGAGTTTTCACTGGACTATAGTGAATTAAGGTGGTGGGGACACAAAGGGAAGGGGCCAGAACAAACACAGAATTTGGTACAGTTTAGTTAGTACCACGCGCGCGAGGAAGACGTGATGCTGCTGCTGAAGATACCCAGCTGACAGCGGGTCTTAATTGAGAAAATAAAAATAAACAGGACCAATGAGCGACTTGCTCCAAATTTTTTTCCTATAAAATTTTTTTTTTTTAACTGGATTTTTGCGAGTGAAATTTGTCCCGATATCATCATGATACGAATATTCACGGATACCGTCAGGAATCTTATAAGTGAGTTTTTATTTCGTCATGCAAAGTTTTAATATTTGGGAAGGGCTGTCAAATGCGTATATTCAACCGTTTCTTTTTTTTTTAATTTGGAGTTTAAAAAAAATCAAATTTATGGGAAATTTTAAATTAAAAAAAAAAACGTTGGCTTTTCTAAAATTTAAAATTAGAGTTTTTTCAAAACTCATTAAACGCCAAAAAGTGTTTTTTTTTTTTAGTTCAAAATGCTCAAAAATTTCTAATTCTTTATATCGGTTTTTCAGTCTTAATAAAAATTCTACATTTTTGAATTTTTCAAAATTTTCGATTTTACAACGACTCTGCAAAAACTTGTAAAAAATTGAAGAATTGAAAAGAAGTTTTTTGAGAAAGGAAACATTTATCTAAATTCATCCTTTTGGAAATTAATTTTTTTTTAAATCTTTTCGATTCCAAAATTTTCAGAAAAGTTTTTGTTTTTTTTTTAACTCCAAATTTATGAAACGAAATTGAGATTTTTCAAAGTAGAAATGGAAAACACTGATTCGATATAATTTATAATTTCTGTTCAGAATGATCAAATTTAAAAAAAGTCAACATTTTCCATTGTCAATTACTAATTTTGATGCGAAATAAACAAAGCAATATATTAAATCCGGAAATTGGCGTATTTCGTCATGAGAAATTTGAATATTTGTGAAGCTATTTCAAGTGCGCATGTTCCGGTTTTCGAGGACGTACCTTAAAATTTCGAAGGTCCCAGTTAATTAATTCACATATCTTCTTCTATTCTATGAAATGAAAAAAACCTGTGGTCGTGTCTGAATATTTCAAAAGTTATGAAACTTGAATTAAAAAAAAAAACAAATGGTTTTTCAAATTCCAAAAATATTCAAATTTGAAACCTTATCAACTTCGTAGATTTCGGAAAATCACAATTAAAAAAAAAAACAATTATTCCCCTTTAAGCGTTGAAAACGTAAATGACTCTTCAGAATTTGCGGAAAAAAAATTCAAGAATTTGAGTGTTAAGGCTTGGTACAAAATCCCAATTTCGCTTCGACTTCATCGAAAAACAAAAACAAAATAAATTCGGGTTCATCAACAATACGCGATATGAGTATTATTATTATCTGTTAAGCGATGGAAAATGAATGAGTGATAATGGAAAGATGTGTCATGCTATCTTGTGTGGAATAAACAATGAGCGGTTGCAAGTTTATCGGATAAATAGTTTGGCGGTGAACAAATTTGGGTATGTCGAAAGGACTTTCTGTTAGTCATTAGGTATATGAAATTTTCTCATTTGAGTTGAAATAGGAATATTTCCCATTAGTCAATATATATATATTAAGAGCTATCGAGAGTTGAGTACACATTCTGTTTATCTACCCATCATTCTTATCGAACGAGTCCCATTAGCATTCCACGCGCGCGAATAATTTTGAATTCCGCGCGCGAAACTCAGCCAACTTCATGCCTATCAGATCAACCAATGAGAAGCCAGTGCTGCGCGTTTCGAGATATTTCGATTGTAAACATGTTCAGAGATGTTTCCAAATTCATGGACCTACAGGGTTTTCAATTTTTTAAGTATAATATTACATTCTTATATCGTTATAATGACAATATTATAAATCGAAGAAATGTTGATTTCATCTTAGGACATAATATGTTGATTCCGATTTTCGAAAATTTTAACGGTTCGGAAATTTTCAATTGCCGAAATCATTGAAAAAATGAAAAGTTCCAAAGATTCTAAAAAAATGGCAATCATAGTAAACAATGAATAAACTTTTGTGGGTGAAGACAACATTTTTTCATAAAGAGCACGTGGAAAAAATGGAATACAGCAAAATGTAAATTTGATTACGTACATTGTCCGTCAATTTTTTTCCTTCTTTTTCATTCTATTTCGTCGAAATGTCTATGGACATAAAATCAGGTTATACTACTTAGTCTTATCTAACTATTCGGTAGAACTGTTTTTAGAATGAAATTTAACTCATACTTTTGTCAATTGTGTTGAGTTTTTTTTTTTGGAAATTTGTCTATTCTTGAAACTTGATTTTTCGAAACTTTTCAAAAACCTGAAATGTTTTTCTTTTATTCTAAATTGTTGTGAACATTGTAATGTTTCTTTCGGATATTCCGGAGTTCTTGTGAAAATTCTAATTTTTATTTGTTTCTTTAATTTCTCAAAATTTGAAACAAAAAAAATGAGAAACTGAAGGTTTTAAAACCGCAAATATGGCAATAATTTCTGAAAATAAAAAAAAATCAAAGGTGAAAAAAAATACAAAATTTCAGCAATTTGAAAAATTTCCAAAATGCCAACAAAAAAATTTCGATGTTAAAAAAAATGGTTTCCAAAAAATACAGAAAATCGTGATAATGAAATAATTATGGCATGTATTAATAAGGTCATATAGCATTCCTCAATTAAGCGACGAACAGATTGTGAACTGATAATCGGTAGATATTACTCTTAGACGATAAAGGAGCCTTGTTTAACAGAAAATGGAAAATAGTTTGTGATTAAATTGCGTGGGCTGCCATCCCGGGGACAACATCGTGCAATCGGTTTTAGCGAATGATAAGTTGCGTGATAAGCGATAATACGGAGTCCACGTGATTGGCCGGCAAAAAATAAAGAAAAATAGAAAATTAGTGGTATCTGTATTCCACAATTAATTCTACTCATTTGTAACACAAAAATTGCTATAATTGAAAGAAATTTCACAATTTCCCAAACTGGGCCCATACACAAAAAAAAATTTCGAAGACTCCAAATTTTGGAAAAAAATCGGAGTTTACAAATTTGATAATTTTCAAACTTCCATTTTTGAAAAAAAAATCAAAAATTTTGCGACTTTTCAATGCCTTGAAAGTTGTCAGTTCAAAAGAGAAACTCCGTTTACGAAAAAATCGATTTTTTTGTAATTTCAAAAAAAAAAAAAAAAACATAAAAAACAGATTTCAAGGATTTGAAAGTTTTTCAGGTATCTGAAACTTAAAAGAAAATGAAAAGTTATACATTTTCAAAAATGTAAAAGATTTTAAAAAATTCGGAGAAAATTTTTTTTTTGAATATTCAAAAAGTTTTGAAATTGCGAAAATTCCAAACAATTGAAGATCTCTTAAAATTGAGAGAACTTCAGAAGAGTAGGAACATTTAAAAAAATTTGCATTATCTCAAGAGCTCAGCCTGACTCTGATTGATTTTTTTTTCGCTAGTGACATCGATAACGATCTGTCAACAAGTGTTATCGGAAAGTTTTTAATCTCTCTGATTATTTCAGCCTCATCAGCATCAATCTTGAAGGCACAATCGGAGAGCACTCGACTGTCGAGCTTTTCTGGTGATAACACATCGGGTAACGGGGTTAGAATTGGTCGCGAAGATAGCGCAGACTCGTTTGGAGCTTTCAATATGGATTCGAGACAACCAGCCATGCTCAAGGAGGCAGACTACGTAATAGGTGAGTGAAAAAAAAAAAATTAAATTCCATTTTTTGCTCGCCAATTTTCCATTCAAATCGATCTAATGCTTAGATAAAACCATTGGGCATAAAAAACAGTTTGAAGAATTCAAAAAAATTTTAGAAATTCTGAAACTTTCAGATCTCATTTTCAGTTGTGTCTTCAGATTTCTCAAAATTTAACAAATTTCGAAAAACTCAAAATCCCTGAAACTTCAAAATACACAAAAAAAATTACAAAATTCGCATTTTAGATTAGCAATTGAAAATCTCATCGAAATAAAATTCGAAAAAATCTGTCATGAAAAACATGACAATAAATAAAGTTCAAAATTTGTGAGAAAAATTTCAAATGGAGTTAAAAAAATGGAATAACAAGAGTGACAAACTTCAGTTAAAAAGATCTGATATGCTTAATATTAATAAATTAGTTATTGTTCCTATAGTATCATGACAGACAATATAGATGGGATCATAGTTCATCAGTTGCGGAAGTGATTCCATACATGAGTCAGACTTATCAAAGGACCCATTCATAAGTGCGATTGCAACTCATGTTCATTGGACTTACAACTTTCTTTTTATTTCCAGATGTATTGTTACCCACCATCCTCATGGCGTTACTCTTCGTTGGAAATGCCGTTATTGTTTATATAATTTTCCAGTACAGAAAAAGGTAAACAAAATCAGTATTTCTTCTTTTTTCGCGACTTAATTGATGACATTATGAGGGGCATTTTATTTTATTAATGAAAGAGCCATCACTTTTTAGTGTAATTTATCAATACGTTTCAGATTTTTTTGTCGACAACGAATAAATACAAATCTCTATTTCCTTCTCGTAAATAAAATTTGTCTTTGGGTTTTTGTGATCTCGCGCATTTCCTTATGTTGAGGCATTATGGAATTTGTTTATTGTTACATGACTTACTGAGTTTGTGTAACTTAACCGACCTTGGACGGCTCCGTCAACAAATTTCAGAGCGCCTGTTTATCGGGAGGATTGATTTAAAATTGTAACAATATTTGGAAAGTTGAAGGAATTTTGAAAGTTTTTAAAAATGTGAAAAAAATTAAATAACTTTTTGTTCGTTTTGAGTTTTAAAAAAGCCCGAAAGCAAAATTGGAGATTTGAATATTTCAAACATTTTAACAATTTATCGCTTCTTTAAAGGAAAATTATATTTTCAGAAATTGCGAAGAAAAAAAAAGTTTCTTCTTTAAATTCAAATTATTAATATTTTTTTATGGCATTTAAAGAAAATTGAAAAAGCATGAAAACTCCAGAAATTTCAAGACTTCCAGACTTTTCAGGGATTTTGAAAAATAGAAAAAAAATATCTAAAAATTTTTTGAAATGTTGCAAATATAACAAAAAATACGAATAAATTTTTTTAACAAATTCAAAAATTTTGTAAATTTCAAGGAATACAAAAAAAAAATTCTAAGATTACAAAAAAATGAAGAATTTCCGAACTTCCATTTTTTTGAAAATTAGAAAAAAAAACTGAAAAAATCTCAAATTTTGTCAAATTGAAATTTATAAAAAAATAACATATTCTCGCATTGGTTTTTTCCAGAAAAGTGCCAGTGACATCTGAACGAGAGGAGATGAAAGAATTAGCTGACGTTCCGCAAGTTTGACACTGCAGTCACCGATTGACGTTTTAGTTTTAAGCCAATTGAGATAAAGTTAACTATTCAATGGCCTATCACATCAAATTCATCGAAATGAACGTTCAACTGAAATAACTCCAATCTTTCGATAGTGTTGTTCAAACCTAAAAACTTCGACTTTCGGTGTAAAGTACCGAAGCAAAGTACAATGTTTCGGTCACAGAACTTGATTGAAGTACAATAAGTTACAGAGGTGCTGGACAAAAAGCCGAATAATCGAGCAAACTCATCACATTCACGTTCATTTTCTCGCATTTATTAGCATTCTAAAAGAGGAAAAAAACTATTTTCACTTTTCCATTGCGAAAAGGCTAACATATTATTCATCCAATATTCCTCAATTGCCATGTATAAACATCCCTATGTAAATTACAGAAAAATGTAATATGTATTATATGAAGAACTATTGAAAAAACAAATTTTTTATATGTAAAATTCGTCATTTCTTCAATATTCTTTTTTCATTTACGAGTCTGGTGGCGCGTGCTGCGCACGCGCATTTCCTTTTTCCGCCGCACACACTGGTGGCGCGTCGGTTTCTGTCTTACGCTTTTCGATAATTTCGATACATATCGATAGTTTCTTTCATCTCTCCTTTTTACTATAGGATTTATTCACTTTTTATCACATTACTTGAATCTCCGATCCTTGGACCTCGTGTGCCGAACACCAGTGCTCTACCCACACAATCATCAGTGCGTCATATATACCCGACGCGAAACTGGGAGTTCGGATGCGAATCCCAACTGGGACTATCGCAATTTCTTTCTCTCTGTGATCGGTTCATCTCTACACATACAAACATCCATGTGATTCGCTTTCAAAATGATCCAAGTTTATAATTCCCGCCTGTGTGATGGAACAATTTCAATGACTTACTAATTGATATACTAGATACTCCGCTTTCTTCATCACTTTCTCACAATTACACCCATGCCAGTTTGATTTTTGCAGGCTGATACATCATACACGCTTGACCCAATATAGAGAATGATAAGGAGTTTGTAATTATGGTGATTTACTCAGTGTGCAGCGTCAATTCGCATCCTCCATTACAACTAATGAATAAGAACGTGGTTTGGTGGAGCGAGATGTGCCATTATTGAATCGGTTTTCATATTAAGAGAAAACGCCACACCTTTCAAATTGGACTACTCATCCGGAACTTTATCTAACTGTGGTACTGAGTGACTCTCCTCAAGTAATGAACGTCTCAGTAACACATACAGCGGTACTAAAACATCTTTCAGGTCCCTTCATCTACCAGACATTACATTCTAAGCACCTGACTTATAAAGATGGGAGGTTGCTCCGGTGGCAGAGGAAATCATTAAACAACCAACCCTTTTTTTTACGTAAACATTGTATTTATTTTCAACTCCTTGAAATATGCTCTCCATCTTCGATGTCTTCTCTTTCCAAAACAAAACCTTCTTATTTACATGAATTCCAAATGTAAGCAGACACCTCCCTCATTCCATACAAAAATTTCATAACTCGTATTCTTCCTTCAAATTTTTCAATGGATTCAAAATAAAAATATTTACAAAAATCCCTAGAAATATTTCTGCAGAGGTTCACCAAGAATTTCCTCCAGAGTCCTAACAGCATTTTGCGCAATTTTCTCTGTCGCTTCGTCCTCGTCCTCCAGCAGCTCCGCCAAAAATGGAACTGTCTCCGGCAAAAGTGGCATGAAGTCCTCGCCCAATTTTCTCGCAATTTCAATTAACGCGCTCAAAGCAGTGCTCCTTACACTCGACATAGCATGTCTCGTCTTAAGTAGTACCTGATAAACCAATTGCTTATGGAGGGAATCATCCTGAATGGCGCTAGCAAAAGACGCCACACATGGCACAACTAACTCACTGGATCTCTTAGCAACATCCTCCTTGGTGCCCTCTGTATACTCAATGTAGTCGACAATAGGTTGCGACAAAATATCAAACTTCTCCTGATTGACAAAATTATGTGCATCATAGCTGAAGACCCGATGTAGTGTCAGCAGAATATTTTCCACCAGTTCAATTCTATCACCTTCATTGTCCAGGGTGTTCTCCCCTTCAGCTCCAATCGACAGATTATTTTCATTCAGCAAAACTGCAGCATGTTTAAGAAAATGTCCAGCGAATAGAATGAAAAGTGATTTCAGACATTCTGCAATATTAGCTGACAGCCTGTAAAAAGTTATGTTCCTGAGCTTTTTGTCAGAGTTCCTGGCAGCCCAATCGTACAATTTGTAATAGAGTGGCCGGAAGGTAGCTTCAGACAGCTTTAATACCAGAGACACCAGACTTTTTCCAGCATTCTCCTCGATGCTGGTAACAGCCTTATGGACATCTGCATCGGCTTCAGCTGTAACCTCAATCTCTTCCCTGAACTGCAAGACCCTGAGGAAGAAGGTCGTAACATCGGGAATGGAAGTCTGAAGATCTGACGAAGTCAAATTCCCAAAAGACTCAGCCAAGATCCCCATGAGAACTGGGACACAGTGATACTTCTCAGCTTTAAGTAACTCTGAATATGTCTTCTCTACACCAGGCAGAAGTATTCTCATCCTCATACAGCCAACCAGTTTCTGCCTGATGATCTTCAGCCTCGAGACTATAATACCAATTTTCGGATGATCGCTATCAGTGTAAAGGGTGCTTAATTTGCACAGTTCCATCAACAACTGCTCCAGATAAAGGGAGAGGAAGTTTCCTACAGACTCGACAATCTTCTGAAGGGCACTGATGATACTGATGGTTACCACATCTGGAGTTTCCTGGCAGCACCGATTCTTCAGTAATTTCAGGATAGCAGGGAAGAATCTACTGAGGTAAGGGATCACGTGTGTCCTCATTGTGCCACAAAGTTCAGCTAGGCATAAGACAACTGAGCCTAAGAGTGGACCATCTTTAGATTTCAGGAAGTCAATGACAGTCTCCAAAATAGGGCGGAATTTTTCTGGATTTTCAGCAGCCAAAAATTTGGCCAATAGCTTTAGCGTTATCAAAGCTGTCTGCTGAATGACTTCTGATTCTTGATTGACAATTTTCACTTGGGTTATTGTCTCGAGGAGGGAAGGAATCAGACTTAGGAGATCCTCGAAGTCCTCTTCTGTGAACTTTCTTTGATGCAGACGAGTGTTCAATAACTCTAAAGATTTACGTTTGACAGTTCCGTGGTGGTGGTTCATGAGATGTTTCACGCTATCGATAAAAATGGCGTTAGGTAGAAGTGCATTTACAGCATCTAGGGTGTCGCATAGGTTATGAAGAAGAACTTTCCAATATTTTCCCTTAACTTTGCCTTGATGGAGATCAGCACACCTTGAAGTGCTCTCTACAATCAGCACAAGTTCGACAATCAGAGTATCGTATAATGGTTTCATAGTTTCAATTTCTTCAGCATCCAAATAAGCGCATTTGTCGGTGAATCCTGGTGACGACAATAGGGCATTTAAAAATTGTACTGTGGTATATTTATAATGTTTCAGCTGCTTGGGGGTGTTATGCCCAACGTCGAATATATGTTTCTTCGAAAAGTGAAGATTCCTTCTGTTAGTATCCTCTTCTAGCTCAACCGGAAGACTCCTAATGAATTCCACCAGCTTAATGCACACCTCTATCAACCTTCTTGGGGCAAATTCTTGGCATATTGTCAATGCGAACTCCAATCTCTGAGACGAGTTCTTTTTGTCATGAGGTAGATTACTCTGAGCTAAGACATGAACGTCAAACGTCAGGAGGTAGAACAGGTGTAGATGGTTCTTCAATAATTGGAGAAGCTTAACAAACAGTGGTATTCTCCTGTGCTCTGGTATATCAGTCAAAGAGACTATGAAAATCCTTAAAATTTCACAAGCATGGGTCTCATCGTCAGTTGCATTTATTATTGGCACGATAGTTTCGATTGTTTTCGAGATAATCTGAATGGAATAAGCATCGTCTTGACGGAGAACTGAGCTTCCCATAAATGTGAAGATCGGCATTATGTTGTGTAGGGCAATGTCAATGTTAGCTACTTTGAAAAGCTCAACTAGGACCAAAAGTGCGTGATGGTGAGTTTGTGGATTGTGCGACGTTCTTATGCACTGAGAAATCAGGTCCACCTGGAGATGAGGATCTGCTATTGGAATCCCCGAGCTTCCCCATTTGTGAATATTAGAAAGCAAAAGCTGATTGGTATACTCCAGGGGGCTCTGTTCCTCAAAACGCAAGCACAATCTCAGAAGATCAAATAGCACTGGCATAAGAACTCTTTCGTTTTCAATATTTGAAGATTTTTGAATGAACTCAAGAATCGTTATTCCCCGTTTCCAGTCTCTAGTGTTGATTACTTCAGGTCTTTGGGAAATATCGAGAATTCTGGAACGTCTCTTCGTCTTCAACAAACTCAATTTTTTCTCATCCTCTGGACACTTTGCTTCCCTCATCTTCTGAAGTTCTTCACTGATCAAGCCAGCATCAATTGACATTTTTCGGATATTTCGATTGGCCACAGAAACAATACTACCAATCTCGCAATCCGTAGCTATATCAACAAATAGAGCAAAAATTTGTCGTTGAAGATTTGGAATTTCTTGGGAGTTGTGGAAAAATTGAGGATCCATCTGTTTTATGAGAATAACACTGGGCGGTTGCTGTCCATTTTCTGTGGCAATCATCAAACGATGATTTGTCATTGCAGACTGGAAAAATTGCCAGACAACTGGATCAGAAAGCGCGCTAACTGTGGTACTGTTAAACCTCTGAAGAATGTTCTTGAGAGCAATTTGCATACTTCTACACTTGGAGTCAATCTCAAGTTTCTCGAATAATGCCAGTCCCTTGACACTCAGATCTTTCAGCAATTCTGGACCATTCACGTGAACTAAAACTTCGAGAAGCTGAGAAGTGACATGGATCGGAGTACTATCGTCCGAGATAATATCGAAGAAGAATTTCTGAATTTGTTCAAACTTCTTTCTCATATCCTTCTTCAATTGACCTCTAACATCGGGATCCGGGCTCAATAAAGTATAGAGTAAGAGCGACAACTGATCTGGGTCCATAGCAAGTTCACCAGCTCTCTCGGCTAGTTCAGAAAATAATGCAGAACACCCTTCCATCTCCAAATTAAATGTTTGGAATAATCTCTTCAAAACATCAACAGCAGCTTCTCTGCACTGCTTATTCTGCCGCGACAGTGCAATTAAAAAATTTCCAAGAAATACTTTATCCTCAAAAATCCATTGAAATGAGTCACAGTGATCTAGAACCTTTAGTGTGATATTGAGAGCGTGCAATGACGTTTGGGGATGAACAGGTTTGATGAAGAATTCAGATAAAAATCGTAGCATGTCCTCGCTGGTTGGAAAGTGTCTCTGGAAGAAGATATTCAAGCACCAGGAATAGTGAGTTTGTCGTTTCGGCAGCACCATGCCCTCTAGAAGAATCTCAACAATTCGTAAAACGAGTTTGGTCTTTTGTGGATCATCATCAAAAGCCAAAATTCTACTGGCCTTGAGCTCAAGCCGTCTATGCACCATCTCCAGAACATAAGTGACAGCTTGAAGTGGCAAGATCCCCTGCGATGTTAGCTTCAAGCCATCCTGAATTCTATCGCCATTTAGCTGATTGCAATTCGGAAGACTCTTAACTTTGGGATACTTCTTGATCATCTCTGCAGCCATTTCAATGACCTCCAATGCAATATTTGAGGATAGAGTACCTACTGGAACTCTGCATACAGATCCCAAAAGAATCAGATTGAAAAATAGAGATGTTGCATCATTGTCGTATGACGTCTTCATCGTTGTCAGAATATTTTCTGTCGGTGGCAAGATGTCACGATTTAAAATATTGTGAAATGCTGCTGAGCAGATGAATGTTGCATCTGCTCTCCGTCCCACGTCTTTTTTCACAGCACTCAAGTATACATTTTTATTGGCAAATTCTGAATTCAGAACTTGAAGGGCTATCTCCGTTTCACTGTCTGAGCTGGGGAATAGGTAAGGTAGAGTTGCAAGGAAAACGCAAGTGTCATCACCATCGTCACACAGTTCTAAAAGCAGCTTCACAGCTGGTTGGGCCAGCACATTCTTCTTCTCTGTGTGGCATTGAGAAAGGAGAATCATTAAACGATCTGTGAGAATGTCCGATGGAAAGAGACTCGTCAGAGTCTTCAATGGAAAAGTCAAAAGCCTCTTTACCACTCTAACGTCATCGTCATTAAAACGATCCAGCATTGATCTGATCACCATCTCCTGAAAGCCCTCAGCTATTTCATCAGACGATGCAAGACACTCAAGAGCTATTATTCGTTGCTCGGGACTGTAATGATTGAGTTTATCGAAAATTTCAACAGATTTTTTCGTCATTTCTATGCCCTCGTGCCATCTCATCAAAAATTGAAGAGCTTCCTTCGACTCGGAGCTCTTCTCACTAGTCTTCATCAGTCTCTTCAAGTACTCGTCGAACTGCTTTGGATATCTAATCTCTAGTGAATTGTACAGGGTTGACAGAAAACCTTTTGCCTGTTCAGTCAATTCTTCGGATATTAAATTGGGCTTCAAAGTGTTCCTCAAGAGCACGTCCACCTCGCTATCATCAAGTCTGATTTTCTGGAAAATATTGTTGACCAATATCTTGATTGCACCAGTTCCAACTGGATCTTTGAGAACCATTTTAATAGCGGATTCAACAAGTGGAACGACAAACTTCATTATCTTAATTCCCTTCGTCTTAACGTTTGATATCTCCTGGCACAACCAATCGTGCTCAGCCAAACGCTCTACAATTTTTGGGGAGACGGAGTTGAGTCGATTGTTCTCATGAAGAGTGCAGATGGTTAGAATCACATCGTACTTGAGGACTGGATTTTTCAGAGCCCTAGCCATCAGATAATTCAGTGTTTCACTAGTTAGTCTTGTTTTTCTAGATAATTGAATGAGAATCATGTAATTCCCAGCAGCGAAATCTACTATTTGACTGGATAGACCTTTAACCAAGGCAGGAAGAAGATGATTTAGCTGGACTTCTGTTGGTTTTTCCGTTCGCTCGAATCCACCAATGATTGCAGTTGTGTAAAAAGCGTACAGTGTGCTCAGGCACGAAGCTTCTCGGTCGTAAATTACTGTAGCTCGAATTACATGAGTGCACAGGAGTTTCAATAGAGCGTTATCTACAGAAACTCTGTTCACGAGAGTCATTGTAGCCAAGGGAACGCCAGGTCTCTGTAGAACCTGAAGCCAATGCCACTTATTTGATTGATCTTTCAGGTCTACAAGCTGAAGAGCGCGTATGAACATTCGGCTCTCGTGGTAGGGAAGGATGAGCATGAGGAACGCATCCTTGTTGAATTCGTGTATGTGGAATCTGTAGATCAGCCATTCTAGCGCTTTATGAGCTGTGTTCAGGAGGAAATAGGGGGAGAGATAGATGAGGAACTTCTCGATTCCTGAGTCCAAACGCTTGTTCACTTTAGCGTCGAGTACTGCACGTTGTAGGTTGAGGGAACTCGGAGCGAAGAGCGTTGATTCGAATTCTTTGAAGACACTGGAGAGCTTTATCAACTCTTCTAGACCATTTTTTCCTAGGATTGGAGGAAACACATGAATGACAATTAATATTTTTATAATTGTTGGCTGATGGGGTGGACGAACAGGGTATACCTAGATGGTATGATAACAGCTCACTTATGTTAGAATGTGACCGCATGTGTGTTAAAAATTATTTTTTTTTATTTTTTTTTTTTGATCAAATTAATTTTTTGGAATTAAAGTTATGACAAGTATTTTGGAAAATATTTTTTTTTTTTTTATAATTTGGAATTTTTGAAAAAGTTAATCATTTTCAGAATTTTGAATTTAAAAAAAAATAATACTCATCAAAAATTTATAACAAATGTGAAATTTATCAGAAATCCCTGAAAGTTTTCAAAACTTTTCAATAGCTTTAGGAGTATTTTTTTTATTAATTACCTATATTGAAGACAGTCTCCCGGTCGAGATTAGCTGCTTCCCGAGGATCAAACAGAAGACTCGGGCGTTTTTTATCTTGTGACAATAAAGATGTTTGGGGAGCACGCAATTTTTGCAATTGCTCTGCTAAAGACGTCGACATTTTTCAATAGCTAAAACAAAATTTTTTGGGTGTATAAAGATATTTTCCACAATTATGTTGCGTTGAAATATTAAACAGACAGTTTGATCACTTGAATAATTTCCTAACCTAAAAAGTACGAAAGCTGGATTACCTGATATTACTGGTGCTTACTTTTCATGGAAATTCCGTGAAGTGATTTTTAGCTCGGTCCTTAGTTGATCGAAATTATGCAAAGTTCCATGAAATATC
This sequence comes from Asobara japonica, assembly GCA_026005395.1. Classification (NCBI taxonomy): domain Eukaryota; kingdom Metazoa; phylum Arthropoda; class Insecta; order Hymenoptera; family Braconidae; genus Asobara; species Asobara japonica. The sequence continues at coordinate 236,919 of BQMI01000220.1, forward strand.
AAACAAACAATTATCACCACTGATTTTCCGAAAACTTTCAACACGTGCGCATCATGTGCAACGTGCGACTGCTCAATCACTAACACTGTCGTATATACGCGCGGCTGACGTAGTTTTCGGACGCGTGAGACCAATTTTCGGACACCGTATATTAAAACGATTTTCCTTCGAATTCTTAATTTTTTTAATCTACTTATTTTATAATAATTTACCTTTGAAGTTATTCAAATTGATCCAATATTTTATTTTTCAAAGAGTAAACAAAATAATTGTTTAATTTTGTTGAACTTTTCAATTTCGAAAGTAGATTTGGGTTTTCATCTGCCCGCCAGAGCTTACTAATTACTAAAACAGCAAGTAGGCAGTTTCCCGAAACAATTGAAAATTCCCTTATCCTTTTTCAATTCCTGAACTAAATCTACTGATATAAAGTGCGTAGGTATTTATTGTACAAAATATACACATAACGAAACATAAATTTAATCACTTTATTACATTTAAAATCATATAAAATCCTATCCATCAACGCGTCTGTCCTTCTGCTGATTAAACTGGCTATATCGTCTCTGCAGTTCCTCCTCTATAGCCTTGAGTTGTTCTTGATTCTGCTCCTGGGTCATTTGCTCCATCAACTCATGATTATAAGTCGAATGGAGCATTAGTGCAAGTACACCAGCCCGATTAGCCATACTCGCTCTTATTTGTCTCTCTTGCTCCACAAGTTCATCAATTTTCAGCCACTGTCTCACCCTCTCCATATCGATCTCCGCCCTCCTCAATTTCTCCCAAACATAATGCTTCAAGCAGTGTTTCTTGGGGGCGCGACAAAAGTCACCAGTGATATCAAAGACATTGGTAACAAGGGGACATCCACACACCTCCGTATCACTGACTTTCGGATCCTTGCAATGTTCAGGACAGAGAACTCTGAGTCTCTTACAATACGTACGATTAATCGGATTATAAAAATCGCAGAACATCACTTGGCCCTCGATGCGCGTTTTAAAAATCGAGCCAAAAGACGCTTGAGACTCATACTTATTAAAACACTTCTCCATATGTTTGATAGCTGTTCGCGAATGGATTTCATGGCCACAAGTTATGCAATACATACTCATCTCAGTATCGTCAGTTTCCTCAATTTCATAGTGGGCATCAGTCGATACATTCTTAGCCCTCTCCACAATACGATCCAACTCAACATGACGTTTATCCAATTCTTGCAAGATTCTTCTCACCTCATGCTGCTGTTTTCTAACAGCTTCCAATGCTCTTCTATTATTCATTTCGGCAATACACGATGTCAGGGACCATTCCTGAATGCGCTGTGGCAAAACTTGGTAAATTCTATTTGTCGCTAATTTCATACCACAATCGTCCGAACAATATTTCGAGCCTAAGCGTGATTGTTTGGTACACGCTGGACCGTAACATTGCCTAGGTGGCTCTAAATAATCGATTCTTTCATTGCTAGAATCACGTTTACGTTTTCTGCTAGGTTTGTCATTTCGATTGGTGCTTTTGGAAAGTTTTAGGGGAATTCCTATGGTTCTGCATGTTCTTTGGATGCAGCGCAATTTTAGACGAACTGAGGGGCCAAATTTTTTTAAATGTCTACAAGGATCACATTTACCACAATCTTCAGTACGCAAGCAACCATTACACCCACCGCAACGCTTCGACGTCTTTTTGGTCAAGGAATTGTCCCAATTGTCGTCTTGCTCGTATCTGTGACCTCGTTCTTTTTCTTCGTGCTTCTTGAACTTGACTTCTTCTTGATCGCTCTTGCGGGGCTTGTAGCGAGTTACTAGAGATGGGTCTTCTTCTCTGCATCTCTGGAAATCAAACGTTTGTCTATTATTTAATTCTGGGAAGATTCTTATGGTCAAAAAAATCGATTACCTCTCAAAAACTGATCAAAAATGTCTTTGGTTAATATGATCACTGAATTACTGAAATGACTGAGCTACCTTAAATACAGTCAACAATTTGTACGTACCACGCAGAAAAACTGCTTTATATGTTTTGCTTCTCGCTCAGTTATATTAATGCAATCACCATGATACCACTCTTCACAAGCATCACAACCACTAAAAAAAATATATAAATAAAATTATTAACATTATCCAATAGTTTGCCATATATATGGAGATAGATAGATAGATAAATATATGTGGATCAGAAAAATTATTAGTTTTCCATTCATCATGAACCAATTATGAAGATATTCTATAAGCGTTTTACTTGGAAAACGTAATAATTACTTCCATAAATTTCATGCAGAAAATATCAAGTAATTTTTCTTTAAAACATGAAAATTAAATTCGCCAGTGAACTTACATCATAAAACGAGAACTATCCGAGCTTCTGCAAATACAATAGGCCTGTCCATCCTGTTTCAATAGTGTTGCGATTTTGCTTTTTCTTTCCGGGAGCATAAACTGCTTGGCAATCTCCTCTTTCTAAATAAAAACATACCCAAAAACAAATGTCAAAGTTGCGGGAAAATATAGAGGTTAGTTTTCAACGTTTGAAATATATCAATTGATTAGTTACAGATGTAATCTGTTTCGTTACGTTTTTGTATTGATAAACAATACTCACCGATAAACCACGTCGTTTACTCATTGTTAATTAATTCAGTCTTGAAAATTCTTGTAAACTGATGACAAATTTGATATTGAAAACACTCGACCAGTCAACACACCGCCATATGCAATAATCATAATAATCGAAATTTGAAATATCTTCTGCTTGTTGAAATTATACTTGTGATGAGTTTATTTATTACGATGTTTTGAAAACGAATATTCATTAATTTATGGCATTTTCCTTTTTTATTCACTTCATTTTCATATTCGCTGAATTCTTGTACATTATCGAATGCGCGCCGATAGTTTTGCGCAACTAATTCGCGCCAAAACTTGAACGTTAAAAAAATAACTTCTTTTCAAAAAAAAATGTTCTCACCAACCACAAAAAAACTGGCAAATTTATTCTTCACCTTTTTAAAAACAAAATTATTATTTGAAGCCACTGTTTTCCAAACCACCTGACAACAGCTTTGACGTCACGAAAATGCGCCCGCTCGCAGTAGCCAATCACAAGGCGTCTTTACCATAACTCCAGCGGATGCATCCAATAAAAAATATATAAAAGCCCGCGTACCTTATGTGACGTCACAAACGACAAATTTATCAAGTAACGTATTTAAAATGAGACATTTTGAAATAACAACATAAAATGGTGTCAGTCACAGGCGAACAGTGTGCTCAAGCTTTGCATTTTTACGTTTCCGACTATTTTAAATCATTTCCACTTAAACGATCACGAAATCGGAAAATTGAGCGATTGCAACGCTCCCATTCGAAATCAAAATGGAATGATTACCAATTTCTTTACGGAGATATAGCTATGTTATTTCTGATTGTATCTTTTAGATGCCATCGAAATGGGTAGTTTAAAAAGAAAATTGAATTTGGGTATTTTTTCAGTTATTGACCAAATGCATGCACACCTTCCACAAATTTGAAATTCCCGCCTTGGCCTAGAGATGGAGCGCGTTTTTTTTTCAGCCCTCTATTGGAGATTTGAAGAGCCGAAAAATTCCATCCAGTCTATAAAAATGGCGACTCGTCTCCTGAGGCTGGGCACCGCATTGCGGACGTACTCCGACAAGACAAATATTGTCAAGGTAATTCAACAGATATAATTGAACCCTCAATCTCTCCTTTTTTCAGTTTCCTTATCCCGCAAATGCGTTCTTCAAACGCACGTGAAATTCCACTCTTACGTAATGACACCGTCTCATTCTCCGTATTTGTGTCCTCAGAATGACTAACGTTGAAATTAATGAATTTACCATTGGAAATTCAATATTGAAATTCATATTTCATACATATTACTCACACTCCATGTTTCATGATTGACATTTGCCTGGATCTTCATTCGAACACCCAGGAAAGTCAACCCAAGACTAACATAGCAAGTTACATTTTGAAAAAGCGCAGAAAATTGCCACCAGCTGAAATGCAAGGATTGATAATTTTTTCCATGTGCAGAACCAATTGGCAATGACGATGACAGACCAAAACTAAAAAAAATCCGTTTGCGATTTTTCCTTTCTGCCACACTTTTCCCATAATTGAATATAACTGTCGATGAATATAATGCAACAGAAATTACGAAATATCGACTGTAAGACAAATTGTCATCTTCTGTTTTCATGTAATTCAATGTAACATTCAATTGATATGCCATAAAAAACAGAAATGACTAAATGTCTTATAAGTCCCCAAATTTTATGTTTCGACAAAATATGGATTAAATAATGAAATTGTTATTTGAATTATCAGAGTCGAAAGCAATGGCAGTCGACAGCGGCGAGTCTGAAGGAGGTTCTGATAAATCAGCCACCAACCAGAACGACACTTATGGAGAGTGGAATGAGGGTTGCAAGTGAAGATACTGGTGCACAAACCGCCACAGTTGGTTTATGGATAGACGCTGGAAGTCGTTGTGAGACTGACAAGACTAATGGAGTTGCGCACTTCATGGAGCACATGGCTTTCAAGGTAAAGAATCTTGATTGACTGATGGAATTTTATTACTATATACTATATATATTATGCACTTCCTTCGGCTACTTTTGGCTTGAGTACAAACGAGAGGGACAGAGACGAAAACCCCCACACACAAATAGGAGAACATTAATTTTTATTCACTGCTTTCAGGGCACAGCAAAACGTTCTCAGACCGATCTTGAGCTCGAAATTGAGAATATGGGTGGCCACCTGAATGCTTACACGAGTAGGGAGCAAACCGTATTCTACGCAAAGTGCCTGTCCCAGGATGTTCCCAAGGCCATTGAGATCCTGAGCGACATAATCCAAAACTCTAAGCTAGGAGAGAGTGAAATTGAACGAGAGCGGGGTGTAATTCTGCGAGAAATGCAGGAAGTCGAGACGAACCTTCAGGAGGTTGTTTTTGATCATCTCCATGCTGTAGCTTATCAGGGTACAGCCTTGGGAAGGACCATCCTTGGGCCCACTGAAAATATTAAATCTATTACAAAAGCCGATCTTGTTAACTACGTGAAAAGTCATTATGGACCTCCAAGGTTTGTAATTGCGCCCTTTCGTAAATAGTTTATGATTGTCTAGGGATCAAATAAAAGAAGAGAAGACCAAGAATTTTATGCCTTGAGCATAATTCACAAAAATGCAAAAATTCCAGAAAAAAAAGAACATTTCTAGCACAGCTAAAATGGAAAAAAAATAGTCTACAACTGTTCAAGCTTTAATAAAAAGAACTGGTCAAGCTCTTTTTAATGTTTGATACAATTTGTCATTAATATCGAAAAACACCAAAAATATTAAAAATTGGTGAAATATCCAGATTAAGGTAAAAATTTTCATCTAGGTTCGTCCTGGCTGGTGCTGGTGGTGTGGATCACGCACAATTGGTCGACCTCGCAGACAAGCACTTCGGGAAAATGAAGGGTCCATTTTATGACGAAATTCCACCGACTCTAACTCCATGCCGTTACACGGGCTCTGAAATTCGCGTACGTGATGATTCGATGCCTTTGGCTCACGTGGCTCTCGCTGTCGAGGGTGCAGGATGGACCAGCGCTGATAACATTCCCCTCATGGTTGCAAATACTCTTATGGGCGCCTGGGATCGTAGCCAGGGTGGGGGAGTTAATAATGCTACCAACTTAGCTAGAATCTCAGCTGAAGATGGACTCTGTCATAGGTATCATTTGTTTCCACTTCTAACTTTTTCTTTTTAACTTCCAAAATTTGATAATTGTCAAACTTGTTCAAACAATTAAAAAAAGAGGAAAATAAGTTTAAAAATTGCGAACATTTCAAAAGCTTTGATATTTTTAGAACTTTGGAGACATTGAAAATTCTCTACAATTTTTCACTTTTAATAATGTAAAATAGTTTTTTTTTTAATTAAAATAGGAAAAGTTCGTATCAAAATTTTTGAAATTTCTTCACTCCAAAACTGAAATTCTCAAAATTTCTAAATTAAAAAACAAATAGCTACCAGAGTTTCAACACATGCTACAAGGACACTGGTCTATGGGGTGTGTATTTCGTATGCGACCCCTTGCAATGTGAGGATATGATGTGGAATATTCAGCGAGAGTGGATGAGCATATGCACTGGTGTCACAGAAAAAGATGTCAACAGAGCAAAGAATATCCTCAAGACAAATATGCTTCTGCAGTTGGATGGTACCACAGCGATCTGCGAGGATATTGGAAGACAAATGCTGTGCTATGACAGGAGGATCCCACTCCATGAGCTCGAAGCTAGGATAGAGGTGATTTTTTTATCCTTTTTAATTCATATGGCCCTGGCTGTTCCCTATAATGTTCAGATTTTTGTATCTCATGTCTCAGCTAGGTTCAGGTTATTTGTACTAGTTGCCATCAGTAAAGCGTTCTTGAATGATTGCGCATAACAGACCGGAATCTTACCTTTTATTCTGAGGGACTAAGGCTACAGTTTGCCCAATTGAGTTTTACATCCCTTTTTAAGTGGGATTTCCGATTTTAGTAGAAAGATCAATCGATATGCTTTTACTATGGCGCACAACTAAATAGATCGTTGCACTCTTGGAATTTTATTTCCCCGTGGTTCTCGTCTAAGTGGACCACCACTTTGCAATAACTATGGAGGAGTTGCCTACGAAATTTTGGCTGTCTTCGTCGTTTGGCAATATTTTTTAAAGACAATAAGAACGGAAAAGTAGAAAATTCCCAAGTTCCGAAAAAAAACTGAAAATTGCCAAAAAAATCATCCCATTATTTCTAAAAAAAATTGACTAACTGGTTAACTTAATTTGATTGTGCAGAGTGTCACCGCAAAGACCATCCAAGAAGTTGGAATGAAATACATCTACGATCATTGTCCAGTACTAGCTGCAGTGGGTCCAGTCGAAAATGTCCCAGATTACAACGTAATCAGAGGCCAGCAGTATATGCTCCGTGTCTAAATCAATAACCGAATTATAGTGAATGAAAAACCACTCGAAATCATTGTAAAGTGTCATCGATAAGTCTCATTGATCTCACTCAGACACGGACATAACTCGATAGTGGAGTTGTAAACTTTGGTTTCTCCTATGAAAAATTGAAGGAACTCTGAGTAGTCACGAGCCAAAGTCTCCTTATTATTTATCATGTGAAACTGAAACTGTAAAAATTATTATGTAATTACAAACATCCACAACAACTTACTGCGTTAATACGAAAAAACTTTAATGAAAAATATACAAGTTCTTGTTTTTATTTTATCGCTGAATTTTTCATGGAAAATGGAAAAGTTTAATGGTGTAAATGACTAGATGAGATAAGTATGTGTGTGCAGTGGCGATAAAAAATTGAAAAATTACGGGGCTCGATGAAATTGGGTTCGATGATTTCCAGAATGAAATTAGAGGTGATTTATCCATTGTCTCTAAGACACTTTGAAGATTTATAGACATTATAGAGAGTTACAAAAAACTTGTGAACAAATTAGAATTTTTGAAAAGAAAAAAAAAATTGACAACTTATAGATTTTCGTAAGCTAAAAACAAATGTCAAATGTACAAGAAATTACACAAGAATCTAAATTTCATTCTCGAAATCAATGAACCCTGGAATTTTATCGACCCTTAGTATCGATTGACTAAAATCAATGTCTATCCTAAAAGTGACTATCTCGATTGACTATGGGATGGTGTGCACGGTGGGCCCGATGAATCTTTGCACACTTTGGACGTCATTTCAGATAATGGCTCAAGTTCCTTAACATTTATCAGCTCGAACTCAGTCACGAAGTAGTAGAAGTGTTTGTAGCACGTATTTACGTGGGCTTCCTGCCGATAAGAAATACAATGGATTTATTATTCCACAAGTCCATTTCTTTTCGCGATAAATCTTGGGTCATTATTGAATATTTTATGCACACGATTTGGCTTATCATCACTGTCTTCGATGTTTTGTTAAAACGGTTTTTGCCAGTTTTAGATGATTAATGAAATATCCGCACAAAATGTTCAAATAATAATTACAAGTTTTAGGAAACGGTTTTGATCTGTTCTGAAATTTTCCATAATTTTCACTTCTTTTTTTTTGTACATTAATTTCGACAATCTACGAAATTTCATAGGGTTTTGCAATTTTTTTATTTAGAAAACACTGAATGTAAAAACGGGTTCAGATATTTACGCTTTTCAAAATCTTCCCAAAACTCCAGAACTTTCAATTTTTTCCAATTTTTTTCAACCTCTTGAGACATTAAAAAAAAATTGTGAATCTTATTTCTGAACTTCTTGAAATTTTGAAAATTAATGAAGTTTCAATTTTTTCCTCATTGCCAAATTTTCCAAATTTTTAACATTTTTCAGATTTAAAGAAATTTCAATTTTTAAGAATTATGAGTTTCTGTTGAATCCACAAAGATTGTTTACAATACTTACAGCACCAATTGCAACGATCCTATCAAAATGATGAATATAGACATGGACGAATACTCGGAAGAGTCTAGTGAGAATTTTCTTACAGAGTCCTATGAAAGTTTTTGGAAAGGGGATATCCGTAGAAACTGGAAAGACATTTTCGTTATTGATCTGGGTTTCAATCCAGTCCATCAGAAGACTGACGTATTGAGGTGCTGGCAGGGCAGTTGGTTTCTTGTATTTTTCTCCATCGGCCCACAAGTATTCAAATCTAGCTCCTCCGCTCATCGTGGGACACGAAGCCGAGTCGCAATACTCTGATATAGTTCCATATATCAAATTTATCCTATTGAAGAAATCTACGACTGTGAACAAATCAAAATATATGCTCGCCACCATTTGACCCAAAGGAATTATAAGCAAAAGCCAAAAATTCAGAGTTCTCTTGAAATTTTCCACTTTTTGATATTTCAAAATTTTCAAAACTCTGCCAAATTCCAGTATTTTTTGAGTGGTAAATTTTCAAGTTCCAGAAATTTTGCAGGAAATTTTTTCCTAAAAAAAAATTCCCAAGTTCCTTCAGTCTCTCCAAGTCAGTTTGCCTTATTTTTCTCTATCATTCTGTTCTCCAATCTAGCTCAGTCGCCGTATTTTGATAGTTTCCTAGATTAGGCTTATCAGGTTGAAAAAATATCCAACTAGGAGGAAACGGAAGTGAGCGTCATTTATGAGTCATTTTGAAACGTCGGACTGGAGTTCACATTTTTGAAAATCTCTCGTTTTCGAAGCTGAACGTTCACCACTGCTATTGGAGACAATCAACAGGGGAGAGATTCGCGAATATTGGCGAACGCGGTGGCAAAGTTATTGACAAGTACCCAATAGTGAAACAGGTTCTATACTTTGGAACTTTTGGGAAAAAATCAGATTTCAAATTTTTAACATTTTTCCATTTCAAGTCGAAATTTTCTTTAGTTTCTAGAACCTCGGAGATTTGCTCTGTTCGTGATCGCAATACTTTTTGTCGAAGATTCGAAACTTTTGACAAACTTTTGGCTTCGTAGTTTATCTTACCATGAACTGCGATCCAATCGTTCATATCTTCCCCAGGCGGCAGTTTAACAGCTCCTCTCAGGTTTAGCCCCGAATTTAGGGAAGCCTGAGCCTGTTTATAGAGAGAATACCTCAAAGTCCCATGCGTGAATTTTTTCTTCGGTCTGAAAGTCTAGAAAGCGTAGAGATACTATAATGACCCAACATTTCTCATAACTCCTCACAACACAACAGCACTCGATTATACACCCGGAAAAATAATTGCAAAATGCTAAATTCTACAATTCCCCAATGTTCTAACATTTACAATGTTTCAACTGTGATTGCAAAGATCAGATTTTCACAATATGAAAAACTAAAAATCAAAAAAATAATTTTCAAGTTTTTTGTCCAACAAATTGTGTCTTCAATTTTTTATAAACACTTTTTAATTAACAGTAATATATGACGTAATTTTTGGAATTTTAAAATTACAAAAACTTGAAGAAAGGTCAATATTTTATGAAGTGCTAAAATGAAAAAAAAATCCCAAAAACAAAATTCAGAAAACGTCTCGAAATTTCAAATTTCAAAAATAGAAAAAAAAACAAAATTTCCAAAAATGGAAATTTTTAGTAGTGAATGTTCCAAGATCTTGACCATTATTCCATATAAAGTGGTATAGGTAAACCGGTTCCAAAATTCCCTTCCACGTTTAATCACCGGTACCTTCTCAACTTTCCCTTCCAGCGCAACTGTATATACGCACACATTTTAATTTCCCTCCAAAAATTCTGAAAATTGATAAATTACCTTTCCTTTTTGGAAGAACTCTATGAATCCGCTGAGCGCAGCCATCTCTCACTGATTACGTTTTTACGCACTTCCTCTCGATTAGCGCCTGAATGGCATTAGAATAGAATGAATAAACTAACCGGCAAGCATTCCCCACCACCGCCTACGAGCATTGTACTCAGTGAATACAATTTTCTTCTCTTTTATAACGTGAGAGCAGGTGGAGTTGCATCTCGCAGCACCTCGCCATTTGCGCGCATCACTAACACACACAAATATGTGTATTTACGGGCCATTCGGGACTTTTTGGGGTTGTGTCAAAATCCTGTTGGGCGTTGAGGGAAATCGATTGGGAATTTTTGGGAGCAAGTCGGTAGAGGAACCAACTGAGCTCTGTTGGTATAAACGCAGAGGCATCTTTCGGGGATTCCCCCAATTCGTTGAATTGGCTCGCTCCCCCGGCGTTCTCCGGAAGAGCAGTTGCCTACTGAAGAATCAGTTGATTGACATGCTCAAATGTTTGAGATTATTCAACAAAATAGTGTATTTCGACACAAGGGCGGAAACAACTTTTAAGTTACTTCTGCCCGTGTGTCGAACAATGTTTTTTGATACAATGTGCGTGGGCAAGGTTTCACGCACGCGCAGCGTGCCGAAAATGTGGCTCTGCGCATGCGCGGTGCGCAGGAAACGTTGCTTTGCGCATGCGCAGCGTGCGGGAAACGTTGCTTTGCGCATGGGCAACGTGCGGGAAATGTGGCTTTGCGCATGCGTACAGCACGGAAAACGTTGCTTTGCGCATACGCAGCATGCGGCAAATGTTGCTTTGCGCACAGCGTGTCATAAACAATTTTTTGAAACTTTGAAAATTTCAGAGGTAGTCGATTAAGGGGTTACACCACCCTGAAAGAAGGCAATTTTTTGGTGACTGTAAAAATGCTTTATATTGCGCAGAACATTTTGAAGATTTTTGTATTGCACGGACGAGGAATCGCAGATTGAAGGTACATTGAAATAACATTGAATTTTCAGGCGCTGGCGAGGTACATTTGTCTCTTTCGCGTTTTTTGCGAAATTACTTTTTTCAAACCGGACTGTATAAAATCTTCGAATCTTTGGCTGAAATTTTTATCACATCTTCATGAATATTGGATTATTTCCTCTGCATTTCGACATGCGATCCCAAAACGAAATGCGCAATATTTTCTCAACGCGCGCCTAAAAATCGGAGGACATTGGAGGACACTGATAACGTAATTATTCATGTTAAACTGTAAACTGACGAAGTAATGTAGTTGAGTATGCTAAAGTGATTGCATCAATTCTTTATCACGCGCGGTCCTAAATAATTGAGCCCGTATAAGGAGAAAAATTGGTCACAAACTGGAACAATGTTCAACACTACATCGTGTAATTATTTTATGAAAATAAGATTTGCCGGCGACCGCTTCAAATTTTCTTCTTCAGGATCAAAATTTCAGAGCTTAAAAAACGTAAAAAAATTGCATAAAAATTTCAAAATTCTTAATAATTCCAAAAAAATTCAAACATTTTGAAAAGATGAACAGGAGAAGTATTAAAAAGTTTGATGAAATAAAAAAAAATGGATTAAAAAATTTGTGACACTGAAACATGCAATTGAAAATAAAAAATTTTAATAATATGGAAAGACAAGAAAAAAAAAATTGGTTTAAAGATGAGATCGCACCTCGGATTCCGGGTGCATTTTAATGTCGCAACACACGGCAAAGTGATTGAATAAACTTTTCATAACGTCCGGCGTTGAATAATTAGCCCTAAGGGAAGAAAAATTGTTCACGGACGAGGACAATGGGTGGGACAGTAAAGCGTTTAATTCATTTATGAAAAGAGGGTCTTTGGCGGCAGCTATGTGGCTTCTCTCAGCAATATGTGCCATAACACGAGCCATACCTGTATTGATAATGCAGCTGAACTTTGGCAAACTCGGGCCGGCACAAGTTTGTTGGAATTGCTGTTGAGTTACAACAACGAAAATTCACTGGGGGTTTCAGTTGTCGAGGTATTTAATCGAATTAGCCCACAGTTCATCGAGTTCCTACCTTTTTCTAGCATCACCAGTGCGAACCTACCGCCGGGCAATTTGTTCGGCTATACTTCGCCCAATAAAACATGCGTGCCAGCAATCAAACGGGAAATTCGAAGATAGTATTATGTGACCCGATTATCAACTCCACTGGCCCATTCCTTGAGGTAAGATCCTTCTTGTAATTTTTTTTTTATTTTCATTTTTTCTGAATTTTATTAATTTTTCTATGATTTTTTTTTATTTTGAAATTTTCGATTTTTGGAAATTTTTGAATTCACATTTTTTTAAATGTGGATTTTTCGAAAATGCTGGTTTCTTCTGGTTTCTGAATTTTTTTAAATTTACAATTTTTCAGATTTTCTGAAATTTTTGTTTTTTTAAACTTTTTGGATTTTTCAAATTTCGCACTGTCGGTTTTTTTTTGGGGATTTTCAGGAATGTGGCAGATGTGAAGTGTTTGTGTTCTGTTTATTTTCTAAAATTTTTGGAATCCTTGAAATTTGGAAAATTTTCGAATTTTATCGAATAATCGAAATTGTTGGATTTTAGGGAATTTTAGAAATTCGCGAAATTTTCGATTTTTTGGAAAAGCTTGGAGCCTTATACTATGTCTTTCATTTTTTTTTTAATTTTGGAATTGTTCGATTTTTTTCTTATTGTCGGCTTTTCGAAATTTCTGAATTTGTGAAAATTTTTATCTGAATTTTTCGTGAAATTTTCAAATTTTTTGAAGTTTTCAAAATATTTGTTTTCACCTTACATTTTGCAATTCCCGCAATTATCAGAAATTTTCTTAAAGTAAAAACAAAATAATTTTTTCTAATCATTTAACTCGTGGAAATTTCCAGATTTTCCCGATATTATTAAAATCTTTGACAATTTCGCCATCGTTACAATTCATTGAAAGGAACATACATTTTCCGTCAATTCTTCGGGTTAATGAGTGGTATGATTAGAGTAAATATCCATTTGGTAAATTTGTTTTATTGACTGACTATTTGATTGGGGTCATTCATTTCCAACCAAGCGAACTTGATGTATTGGAGTTCGCGAATGCGGCCTTTTTTCCCTGTATGAGCTTCAATATCACATCTCAGAATGGAGGTAAAAAAATTGTTGAGCTATTTCCAATGAAAGTCGCTCGCTCTCCTACACATATATATATATATATATTCCCTTCAACATTGACTGTCAATGTAAAACAAATACTCTAATTCTTTATTTTGCAGTTGTTCAGCTTCAGGGCGGTTTATTTAAATCCCCACCGTTCTCCAAATATCCCCAATTTTTATTAAAATAATTTGTTTATAAAATTATTTCTATTATAATTTTTATTAAATAATTTTATTAAAAAAAATGGGACATCCTAAAAAATTTCGCATTTTCCAAATTTTGTTTTTTTTTTGTAAGTCATAAAAAAAAAATCTCTTAACTTTTTATTTCACTTATAACCGTAAGGTACATGTCCACCCCTCCTCACATTGTACTTAATTTACTATAATTGAGTGAATGAGAAATTTCCAGTAATCATCGCTTTCCCATCGATTCGCTAATTGCTCCCATTCTTTATGTTCTCTTTCAGACTTGACACGCGCGATTTAATCGACATCACAGTATGAACGACTCATTCGTTCAGAAGAAGTGGAGATTTTTTAATTGAAGCAATATGATTCTGGCGTTGATGTTTTTAATGGTTCGAGTGGCCGGGTTTGAGGATATCTGCAGAAATCAGACCATCTTACAGACACCCGGCGATGCGTTATTAACTGGTAATTTATTAATCCATTGAAGCTTTCTGTTCAAGTTTATAATATTTCTAGTCAAGCTGACGAATTTTGTACTCCGTGTTGTTTTTTTGTACTCCCCACGGTGGCTGCTCTGGACCATTCTTCCGGAAGTCAGCACCGGAAACTCACCCACGCGGCTGGGTCCGGCTTCCGCCTTTGAGACAATTCGAAATAAACCGCGAAAAACCCCTGAGCCACCATCGCGGCCGTCCGTGCCGGCGTTGGGTTCTCGTCCGGCTTAGCGCTCTCCTTTCATTTATCACACGGACTGGACCTGCTGTCCGTCGGAATCTATGAAAAAACATTTCATCGTGATGAATATTGCCGCAAGCCGGGCGCGAACCCGCTATACTGCTCTGCTTCAAGTGGACAAAAACTGAAATTAGGCTTGAAAAATAAATATACAAATAAAGTGCAGAACAAATTTTTGAAAAAAGGACCAACCAAGATTCGGGACCAATAACGAAAACCGTTCAACATTCACTATTTTTTGCTATAAGTAATTGTCAAGACCCCGTGTTTGCAAATTGCGTAGTGAATAGCTGTCTATCATAACTTTCACTCATTCATTTTCTCATCGATGGGCGCTTTACAAACGCGCGCTTGAGCGATCATAGAACTTCAATATGAACGGCTAAATTGGATAGACAATCTGAGAGTCGTTTTAAGAATGACATTTAATTTAGCGTAGCTCAATCTTCAAACTTTGAAGCCAGGTCCTCATCGACGTTTCGCTATCTCCTGCGAAGCATCCTCCATTAAAAAATTTATAAACACGACGGATTTTTATGAAAATAAATGCAACGAATATATTTTTAAAACACATATTATAAAATGTCCAAAACGGATTGATTGCTTGTAAAATATTTGAATATTTATTTTCTGTTTTATCATGTTCCAGTATTTGTTGATGCTACAGTTGGCCCTTACTGCAATGAATCTTCGTCAAAGGGCTTCCAGGAATTGACGACAGCACTTTACGTAACAACGACATTGAACCGAGAGAATTATGTGCCGGGAGTAGCCTTGGGTAATTTCTATAGACAAAGTCTTCAGCCTGTAGCAAACATGTCAAAATGTTCACTCCTCAACAGTTTAATTGTATTGCGTAAATGTGAAAGTCTGGTTCCCTACAAGTGGATCATGAAGTTGGACTAACGAGATGGTTTTCTTCGAGGATATCCGGTCCGTATGCCCCACCATGGCATCATGACCTCGGGTAATGGGAAATGAAGGAAATCCTTTCGTTAGTCCTACTATACAGCGCACTCCCCGAGATCCTTCAGGTCATGGGCTAGGCTTTTAGCGCAAGAAGAGTTACAGGCTACCCCCTCCACGCGCGCAGTAGGCGCGTCGACGGAGAGCTAGCGCTAATGGGAGGACTGGAATGGGAACCGTGCAACGAAGCACCTATACCCCTCAAGCACAGCTTCTAATGTGGCGCGTAGTGGGGACGTATTCCCCTCTGCTCGCTGGCGCTGGGTCGTTGCAAGAGTTGCGGAAAGAGAATAAAATAAAATCCGAAACGCCCCCCCCCCTGCACACACATATACACAGACACACAAATTTTGTAAGATGATGAAGGCTACCGAAAATGTGTAGGATGTTAAAAAAATCAGCTTTCAATTGCCCATAATATCAATAACAACAACAATAATAATAGTATTGATTGAAAAAAAATGGAAAAATTGTAGGACTGAGGATTATGGACACTTGTCAAGACGTTCAATCCGTCCAAAAGCAGAGTCTCCTGTTAGCTGCTGAGTTGGACTGTCCGGATGAGCACTACAATCTTGGAATTCTCGCTCCCGAGTCATATATTTCTGTTCTTCAACCATTACAAGACTTCACGGATCTTCCCGTATCGTTCTACTTCAACGATAATATAACTAAACCATTAGTGAACATAGCTATTGACTTTGTTACGGGGAAATATGAGACTATCGATCTAGTATTAACGGACACGGACTTGGCTCGCGATGCCATTCTCGAGGGCACACGAAAGGCTGGCATTTGTGTCGAGACTTTTAACAATTTAACAAAATTAGATAGTGCTGATAATGGAGTCATTGTTGCTGCTGGGATGGAGAAGTCCATCAGATTATGGTTGCGACAGCAAAGGGAGAAGCAGACGTGGATCATTGTGCCGTTGGATGACTCCGAGGCTGATGGTAAATTTTCTTTTTATATTTATAAAAGTATGCAGACTTTAGAATTAGTTTGACTGTATTTTAACGAAACGGTTCAGTCGAGACAGATTCTGGCGATACAGTGAGCCTTCGTTAGTTGCAACACGTTTACGACAGTAGGGGAGGTAAAACTTGGAGCGTTGCAAGTAAAAAGTTACCCCCACTCCTTCGAGACAGTGAACCTTCGTTAGTTGCAACACGTTTACGACAGTACGGGAGGCAAAACTTGGAGCGTTGCAAGTAAAAAGTTACCCCCACGCTTTCGAGACAGTGAACCTTCGTTAGTTGCAACACGTTTACGACAGGAGGGGAGGTAAAACTTGGAGTGTTGCAAGTAAAAAGTTATCCCCACGCTTTCGAGACGCTCGGCGTCAGTTCCAGGAAGGTTAAAGAGACAAATTATATTTTACCTTCAATCTTCGGTTGACCGAATGTGAACAAAACAAGATCGACGGTAGCCCGCACGTATTTCGGCGAATTGAGCGGGGGCAGAGCGTCGGCACTGGAAAAAGAGGCAAATGTTGCAACTAACGAAGGTTCATCGCATGTGAGAACATAGACTACATTGGAAATTCCATTTCGATTTTCAATGCCTATTTGGTTCTTGCATTGTTAAGCACGTTGCGAATAGGGCAATCTTCGACCACCAATCACTTCGAGAAATAAAAAAAGTATTAAAAAAAGTATACGAAAAAGGAAAAGTATTTATTCAGTGACCGATCATTCCGAATTTCAGGTAAATTGAGTGTAGGCACCATCTCTATGGGCAGAAAGGGAGAGCAACGAACATATCGATATATATCGAAATTATCGAAAAGCGTAAGACCGAGACCGACGCGACATTCGTCGGCGTGGCGAGAAAAGGAAATGTGCGTGCGCAGCATGCACGGTCCAACTCGTATAAACAATAAGCAAAAAAAAAACAAAATATGTGACGATATTTCGGTTGCTCTAGACAATGCTTTTCCGTAAAATTGTCAAAAAAGTTGAATACTTGTGAAATCGAAAAAAAATTGATTAGCTTTAAAGTCAATTTTCCCTGAGTCTAAAAAAATTGCCGAACTTTCAGACATTGTTCCCGTGAATTCCTACCTCATACGCTCATCGTCCTTGTTTCTGGACCTGGAGGACCACCTGACACCATCGAACGCGAGTCCTGTGCACTCGCCCCACCTCCTAACAATCGGAAAATCGCTGCTCTCAATCGCCGAACTTCTATCAGACATTCATGAAAATAACTGTCCCTTGAGCACATGCGAGCTGCCAACTTTTGACACTCGGCTCCTGAAAAAAATCACTCCAATCGACATTTTCAACGCTCTGAAAACTCCGGAAACCTCCAGAACCATCCAATACGTCATCTCCAAAAGATTCACCCTCGATGAAGACTTGACGGACGTCGTGTGGTATCAAGTGAATGTCAACACCTACCAAGTGGTTTCCAACGTACACATAACAAAAAACATAAACCACATCATAAATATTACACACGTGCGAACTTGTTGGGACAGCAATAGTTGCCAAAGTTGTGCAAACTTTCACGAGAATTCAACTAAACTTCCGGACATTACAACAAGTCCCATTAGGACAGAATATTGGGTTCCGGTAGTTGTAGTGTTTGTTTTACTCGGTCTTGTTCTCTCCTTAGCAGTTGCCGCTTATATTATATACAAATTTTTGCTGACGGAACCATTGGACGGCAATCCCATCCTGACCCTCATATTGATCCTTGGTAACATCTTCCTGCTTCTATCCACCATTCCGTTTTGCCTGGAGGAAAAAGTTTTCGGCTCGGATGAGCTCAATGCAAGGAAGATATTTGTGGCTACTTTAGCAGCTGGATTTGTCTTCTCCGTGATGCTGTCCAGGAGCTTCTTCCTGGCTTTTTCTACCGGCGGAGTCTACAGCTGCCATATCAACGGGTACCTCCAGGGAGTCATGCTGTTCTTCGTGTTCCTAGGTCAATTTGGTCTCTCCACGATGTATTTCATTGTTGGATCCAATGCTGAGGTGGTGTTGAAGAGTCCGGCGTTCCTGGGCTTGTTGAGTGAGTATTCGACAGTTTTTACCTTGCTGGTACCTTACGAAATTCTCAATATAATCCCCTTCTTTCAGCTTATGACATATTTCTTCTGGCGTCTCTCCTGGGTGTTGGCTGGCTCATTCAAAATATTCCGCGAAACTACCAGGAGGGAAAGTGCCTCTTCTTCACCGCCATGGGCTTGCTCTCCCTATGGTTCCTCTGGACATTAATATTCCTCTGTGTGAACTCCAATTGGCGCGACATCATCCTAACCTTCGCCCTGGTTTTCACCGCTTATGGAATCATCATTGGTGTTTTTTTGCCAAGAGTCTATTTCATGGTCACCCATCCAAAAGCGGATAAGACATTTCAAGGTCACGTGGAGGGAGCAAATCTGCGCTTTGAGCCGAGAAGACGTACCATTCGACAGGTAGCTTATGGAGTTAATTTTTAGAATTTTTGCCGCAGTTTGGTTCAATGTTACCTTCAGGAAAGTTGGTACCAGTCGGAAATAAATATATTCCGTTCTCTCAAAACTGAAAATTGGTATGTTAAAATATGTCTATAGTGAAGTCAATGTGGCATGCCACTTGAGCTACCTTAATTCAATAAACCTGAAGAAGACTTTGTTATCCCCAAATAGAATAAACAAAATACATACAAAATGCAGTAAATTAAAATGGGTAAAATGTAGTTGCATGTATGAATAACGGAATCACCAATGATGCACTCAAGTGCCTAGGGCTTCTTTACCTCGTAATTAGGGATTTGTAATAGAAGACAGTTGCCAGTGCCAAGGTAACCGGGTAACATTTGCCAGGTGGCTTCAGAGCCATCGACAGGTGATATATGGATTTCTATTCGAGATAGGTGAATAGTGATTATCAATTACCTGATTACTTCTTCCCCAAAAAATTGCTCCGATTACTTCTGATGATTTCCAAGATTTCTAATCTTTCGTCGAACATAAGGTTTCACGATTTTTTATTACAAAATTTTCTATTATTCATTTCCTCATCATTTTGCTGTCAGAGTAACTTACAAGGATATTAAATGATACTGTTTCTGACTTCTGCCTTCGTCGGACTAGCCAAGAAAATCATTCTACGATTACGTGCTGCCGATGGAGGGAATAAGTAGTCCAGCGGAGCATCCTGGGGGTAGTACAAATTTTTATGGTACCTCAAGTCCCAACGACCTACATCACCAGTCTAACGCGGGTGGAACAGAGATGAGTACTAAGGGATGTGCCTACAGCAATTACGGATATCATAATGAGATGCAAGAGGGAGAGAATCATTACGTTGTGCCGCGAGTCTGTGTCATCGGAACTGGTGTGAGTATCAAAAGATGCGATTTTTCCAAATGTCAAATGAATCTCATGTCAAAGAAAAAAAAAGAATCTCATGCCAATTGCAATTTCAGGCCAAGAAGAAAAATCGTGGCAGTGCGAAAAGTGCAGAGAGCAGCGATTCCGACTACGCACAGCCCAATTACCCCGGAATGCGCGATGGTTCCCTGGAGGATGACTGTCTGGAGACCGAGCTGTACCTTGATAGTAAGCGGCTCTCGCCAAAGCGCGGTCCCAACGAGACGTACCCCTCGAGGTGCTCTACGCCTCGGCTACACCAAACGGAAGCGACGATCGATGAGGAAGAAGAAGAGGCTGTTGAAATGGCCCGGGTGACGCGGTTCTAGTCAATGAATTCAAATTGTTCTCCAGTTTGTTATGTACATGAAGTGGATGGACTGCAACTCAATGCATGAAAAATGTGATGCGTTTCTTCTTATGTTTGTCCGAGAAAAACTATTGGAATATATCGAAGAACCTCATTTTGTTCAGCTCCACTAATTTGACGGCGTTAGTACCCGACGCTAACGCCAGGCGGCGTCCGCGTAACCAAAGTATCGTATCAAGGTTATCCGATCGTTCAGAATGATCTATTTTCCATTTTTTTTTTCATTATAAAGAAAAGTATTTGCGAAGGTTTCTTTTGAATTTTGACATAATGCGAAACTACGAATTCAATAATAAAAAAAATAGGAAAAATCCGTATTTTTATTTCCCCGTCAATCAATTTTGGAGAAGAGTTTATTTGGTGCGACTTGCATTATGAACCTAGACTAGCTATGATCTCTTTGCATTCCTCGTTCAAGTTCTTTCAGTTCATAGCAAAATGCTCAAATAATCTAAAGGTGAAATTAATTTGATATCATTGACCACTTTGTTCTTACAATACAATGTGAAAGATTCTTCAAGCTTCATGCCAGTTTTTTTACACCCTCTTTCACTATAACGTGAGTTTTTGTGTGGAGATTGCGTATGGTTGTTGGTAGACATTCATAGAAATATTGATCAACAATCTGAATACTCCGAAACAGTTAAAAATAGCTCTTCAGTTTGTGGGCTGAGGCCTCCGCGTACGAAGAGTTATAGATTACCACCTCCACGCGCGCAGTAGGCGAGTCCATAGACAGAGAGAGAGAGAGACACGATGATGACTCGGGGGCACATGCCCCCCTCCATATCACCCACGGGCGTCGGCAGCCAATGCAACCGCTGTACCCCTCCAGCGCAAGTTCTAACGTCGCGCGTAGTGGGGACGCCTTCCCCTCTGCTCGCTGGCGCTAGGGGAGTTACGGGAAGTCCACTGATGAAGCGCTTCCAATTTATTAGTGATACTTGTCAACGAATCAATTGAGAAAAAAATCACCAAATTTGATGTTCCTTCTCCATACTTTGAATTCTATAGAATGTTTTTAGACTCGTCAACCACCAAGCTTTCTCCGCTTTTCCAGTATTGAGTAATCGAATCGTATTACATTGTAAATTGTAAATAAGAATGATTGATATCCGAGGAATGAAATGACTAGGAATAAAAGTCCTTTCACACCTTTTCCCAACGTGCAAGGCAAATTGTATTGTGGGTCGTAATTTAGCAATTGGAGCACAGGTGCAGTCGATACGCCATTCATTGAATCGCCCCCGAGACTCGCAATTCACTCGCCACTTCAAGCTGAAGGGGAAAACCCCATGATAATAGATACCTGGTCAGAATATATTCGGGAGATATGCCATGTGTTACAATGTATCCTATTCAAGAAAGCGGATACACATAAATGAACATCGATAGAGTCGAAATATCTCGATAATCGTGACATCATTCATTTTTCAATCGTCATTCATTTATTGCTCGATCAGATTAGTCAGATAACATCGTGAAGTTGGTTGGTAATAGCGTTTGCATCGATAAACATCGATATCTGAGATATCGATTCGGGTTCAGTTTTCAAAAGTATGGCAATTGTTCAAGTTGTCATAGCTTATGTAGTTATTGAAAATCATATACACAGAATATTTTTTGACGTTCTGTTAATTTATTAAGTGTCGAGTGTTTTACATATTCTGTCCAGTGTTGACAAATTTTATATGTACGCGATAATTACAGAAAAAAAGCAAAAGATGCTTGCAGCAAATTGGAAAATTGAAAGCTCTCATTTTTTCGAAGTCAATGATTAACAGTATCTTCAACTTCGGAAAATATATTGTTACTTCAAATATAGCGCGCCTTCGGGCTTGTTGAATTTACAGGAGGCCTATGAAATAATTGTGTATCTTAGCAAATGTATGAAAAAAATTATTAAAGGAGTGGTCAAAGAGTTTAAGTCGAAAAATCGAACTTTCCAGGAAAACTTGTAGAAAAAAATGCGTTATGAATGGCCTAAACGACCCACTCTGCTCACTAGATGAATCACAGCATCCTCAACCCACGTCTTAGGTCCAGCAGTGCTGGCTCGCAGATAAGAAGAGGGTGTATCAGACAAATGAAAAAGCTCAGTGAGTTGTAAAAGCTCGATGTTACCAGCTCCATGCACAAGCCCCCATGCGTTATAAAATTGGACCCCCCATGGGGTAGCCTATCACCTTGGATGTGCTTCTGCGCATTAGAAAGCTGGCGAACGGTATAAAAGCATGTCGTTGCACCATAGCTTTCTCCAGTTTCAATGGGCTTTTATGGAACACTAGATTTTCAATTTTATGTGGTAAAAATTTGGGGAATTTGCAGACAATGACGCTGGAAAATTTTAAGGACGCGCGACTCATGCTCGTTACTGTTGTGTACCTCAGCCTCTTCTTGGATAATGTCCTACTCACGGTAGTCGGTGAGCCAAATTTTTTGATTATTTTGAAATTTTCGGAATACTTGCGTTGTTACAAATTTTTGCAATTTTTCTTTTCATTCTCTTTTATTGCAATTTTTTTCTCAATAATTTAGTATTTTCTTCTCAGATATTAATTTAGTAATTTCAAAAAAAAATATTTTGTTTTGTATTTTTTTGCAACCTCTCAAAAATTTGCAAATGTAAAAAATTCAACACATTTTTATTTTTGAGAATGTCACCAATTTTAGAAATAGGAAAATGGCAATTTTAAACCTTCCCAAAAACTGGTTTTACAGTGCCTATTATTCCGGACTACTTATGCACAATCGCGGAAAATGCAACGGTCATAGAGCGAGATGAGGATGGTAGGATCGGTCTATTGCTCAGCTCAAAAGCCTTTGTGCAATTAATGCTGAATCCAGCTGTGGGAACATTCACGGGCTCAGTTGGCTATGCCAGGCCACTCTTTCTGGGAAATATCTGTCTGCTCCTTGCTGCATTATGTATGTACTAATGAATTATTCATATTTTTGTGAGTATGGGTTTTGTGTAGAGTTTCATTGTTGGTAGCTCAGAGGGTGGAAAAAAAAAGTGATGGCGATGTTATGATAGATGGATCACAACAAGCTTGATGCACTGTTATTACCGGAGAGCCCAATTCATGAGATCCATGAGGAAAACAAATTCGATCATGTACTCCATCTCAAGATTGGGAGTTCAAATTTACAAATTTTCATTTAGGCCCACGATAATTGAGCGGAGAACTCTGATGGAAGGTGAGCTCCAGCAACAAACCGACTGCAACTATTCCTGGATATTGTTATCTCAGAGATAAACACGTTTTGTTGAGGTCAGATTGTGTGAGAAGACATTGACGTGTACAATGATTTGAGACGTAGAAGTTATAGAAGTTTAGATCACAGAGAAAGAACGACATCCGTTCACTATTTCACTCTCAAAAGATGGATTTATTCAACCAACTGCTGAGGTCCATCGCTCATGTGTAAAGCTGTAATCGAAAGAAATCATTAACATAAATGCTTGTAATTGTTTTTCAGTATTTGCATTTGGCCAAACCTACGAGCTCCTCTTTCTGGCACGCAGCATTCAGGGCATCTCTTCGGCCTGTATCGGAGTATCGGGGATGTCTCTAGTGGCATCTCAATATTCGGAGGAGAGGGAGCGATCGAAGGTGATGGGCTTCGTGCTAGGAAGTATAGCCCTTGGGGTACTCGTTGGTTACCCCATTGGCGCCATTCTCTACGACATTGAAGGGAAAATGGCACCTTTTCTCGTCGTCTCATCCCTCATTTTTCTACCCATATGTGAGTCGTGAATGATTATCATTGTAATCAAATTTGCATGCACAGTTCAGAGGAAAAATTGAGGGAAATTCAGCATTATACCACAGGCCAACAGATGTACATTCTATGATGGGAGTTACAGGTTTGCAAATGTTCGTTGGTGACTATCCACCGAATGAGAAGATAGCTGATGCGCAGGGGGAAGCCAGCTGGATTAAAACACTGACCGAGTGGAAAATTTTAATAATCACTGGGGCCATCTTTTTATCAACTCTACCAATGGCTATTTTGGAGCCATGCCTACCCATCTGGCTGAGGTCGTATATCAAACCAAAGGTAATTTGCGGTGGACAGGGAAATTTCACTAGTCTCTTATCACATCTGTGGGAGATTGAAAATTTCCGTATTTTCCCATTTTTATACTATTTCCAAAGCCCTTTGAAATTGCCAATCAATTAATTTTTAAATTAATCAATTAAACAATTCTAACAATACGTGAAATATTTAAATTTATACTGAATCTCATAAATTTTTCAGATGCTCAAAAACTTATCACAAATGAAATAAAAAAAAAGGAATTTTTGAAAATTTTCAAAAGATTAAAATTTTCTTTGAAAATTTGTATTTTCTCACAATTTCAAAAAAGTCTGATGTCAAACAATTATTTTTTCTAATATTGCAGAAATGGCAATTGGGTACGGTATTCATACCTGACAGCATTGGTTATCTCGTGGGTACAAATTTCTTCGGTGTGATAGCTTATCGTTGCGGCCGCTGTCGTACAGCAGTGATAGCCATGTGTCTCGTGGGGCTAAGTACAATTTTACTCCCCGAGGCGACATCAATGACTCATCTGATTGTACCACACCTCGGTCTGGGTTTGGGCATAGGGGTGGCTGACGCAGCATTGGTTCCACTACTTGCTAGCCTGGTAGATCGAAACGGCAACTACGGGCCTGTATATTCGATACAACAGGTTGCAGTTAGCCTGGCGTACTCCCTGGGTAAATTGGTCACCACCTAATAAAATGGAGATACCTTGCACGATCGCTACTGTATCTGCTCCAAACTATCTTGCAACATCACCCAACGCTTTTGACCTTTCCCATAAATTTCATTTCGCAGGTCCAATTGTGGGAAGTGAAGCTGTGCGAATGATCGGCTTCCCCTGGGTGATGAGAATTGTAGGTTTCATGAATCTCGCCTACTGCCCTTGCCTCATATACCTAGCTATGATGAGACACAGTGATCCTCTGATGGACGCGGAAAGTAAACAGCGATACAATTCAACGTTGAAGACTTCACCGCAATATCAAATGTTCCAAGAATCTGATGAAGATCTCTAATTATTAAGAACCATGCAATATAGTTATCAAGTGTGATAAAGGCATTGATCAAGATTTACTTATTTATATATTTTATTTCATTAAGAGCTAAGTGCTAATGCTAAGTGCTAATGGTAAGTGCTAATGGTAAGTGCTAATGGTAAGTGCTAATGGTAAGTGCTAATGGTAAGTGCTAATGGTAAGTGCTAATGGTAAGTGCTAATGGTAAGTGCTAATGGTAAGTGCTAATGCTAAGTGCTAATGCTAAGTGCTAATGGTAAGTGCTAATGCTAATGCTAAGTGCTAATGCTAAGTGCTAATGCTAAGTGCTAATGCTAAGTGCTAATGCTAAGTGCTAATGCTAAGTGCTAATGCTAAGTGCTAATGCTAAGTGCTAATGCTAAGTGCTAATGCTAAGTGCTAATGCTAAGTGCTAATGTTAAGTGCGAATTTAAGTGCGAATGTTAAGTGCTAATGCTAAGTGCTAATGCTAATGCTGAGGGCTAGATGCTGATGGAGATTGATATTTTCCTGACTTGTACCATTTTGTTCGAGCTGGTATCCCGGATTATTGAGAAAAAAAATTGATCCAATTTGGTGATTGCCGTAGGCAGAGAAATGCGTTAGAACAATGTGGCACATCCTATTCAAGGAAGCGTATACATAAAAATGAACATCGTCAGAGTCGAAAGTTGCAAGACCATTCCTCATTGGTCTGTCATAATTTATCTTTCAATCGTGATTCATTTATTGGTTGATCAGATTAGTCAGATAACATCGTGAAGTTGGTTGGTAATCGCGTTTGCGTCGATCAACATCGATATTTGGGATATCGATTTGGGTTTAGTTTTCAAATGTATGACAATTGTTCAAGTTGTTATAACTTGTGTAGTTATTGAAAATGATATACACAGAATATTTTTGGAGCTTCTGTTAACTTATTAAGTTCCGAGTGTTTTACATATTCTGTTCAGTGTTGACGAATTTTATATGTACGCGATAATTGCAGAAAGAACAGAGGATGATTGCTCCGAATTGGAAAATTGAAAGCTCTCATTTTTTCGGAATCAACAGTATCTTCAAGTTTGGAAAAGATATTGTTACTTCGAATTTCAAATTGTAGTTCAGCACGCGTAGCGCGCCTTCAGGCTTGTCTATATACACCTGTAGGTAGGGAATCAACTGTGAAATTTGAGATGACTTGAAAGCGTCCGGATTGTTTTTCTTCAGGGTAGTGCGAAATGCGCCACAATCATCGCAGTAGGGAAATAACATCCGCTAAAAGGTCGATCTCTTACGCCGCACTGACCTTAAGTAGTCGCAATAATCAATTTTGTGTTTTCACACGAGGAATAATTTTGATTGGATAAACCTGATTCTGTGGTACTAAACACCAAAATGTGCGATGAAGTTGCTCAGAAACCAATGGACCAGAAGGAGACAAACACCATCCGCTTTTCTCTCACATCATCTTAATTTATCGACTCGAAATCGTATTTTGTACCAGGATAAAACTGATGGAATTAGTGAAACCAAAATATATGGGTGTTCCGATGCTGGAGGTCTGGGTCATGTGGGTCATATGTCACCTGAGACAGGTGTCATCATATTGAGCCTGACTCCAAATTTTAAAAACTTTGCGCTGACAAAAATTCCAATAACTTCAACGATGTCCCACCTTTCGGCAAACCTTGAGGAAGACAATATCGCCAATGTACAATTTGGGAAAAAAATCAAAATTGAACAAATAGGAAAATCAAAATTTTCAGAATTTTTGAAAAACAAAATTTTACAATTTTCAAAAATCTCAAAAATAAATTGGTTTTTATATTCCGCAAAAAAAAAGAATGGAACATTCCTAATCTTAACAACACTCAACGCAGATAATTGAATGACCAAATTACAGAGTAAAATTTCATAGGACGTTTTTGACTCGCTACTTGTTCGAATAATAGGAGGCCGTCGGTATTTGTTCTATGAATTCTGTCAGCGCCTCATGAATAAACGAATCTATTTACACGCCTGTTCACTGACCCGATTAAACCCTCTCGACCCTTTTTTACCCCTCTTAGAATTTTTTACATACAAAAAAAGCGCCTTGGGGTGAAAATTCACGAATCAAGATGACGTATATTTGCATCAAGGGGAAAACTTTGATGACTCACAATAAATACACAAAAGCACATAAAGTAGATTGCAGGATTGTATTGTTAAGATTGGTTCAGTACCACCAGCTTACTTGTAAAATGAGGAGACAGCCAATTTCAGTGGCCAGTCTCAGCCGGCGAGGAGTCGGAAAGTGCCTGGTTATTACTCGAACATTCGACTTATACTCTGCCCTGACCAAGAGTTAGGAAGTGCTGGGTTATTGCCCGAAAATTCGAGCATCGACTCTCATCTGGTGATTCCACCAAGTGCTCCCAGGCTACGTATTCACCTGAGTAATTCTAGTAACTTAGTTCAAAATAAAAGGATTTATTTAATAAAAACAATTTGAAACAACTGTGATTGACGTTGATGAATACTGTTCCATTCATTCCCTCTTAGATACCGGACACTGATTCGACTGAATATTGCGTGGAAGACTGATGCTCTCGGCTATTGCTCAGCGAGTATTCTCCAACAATTTCATGTTCTAAGTTTTTGTCTACAAGAGTGAGTATGTGGATTCTAAAATATTTTGGCAATTTCATTGGTTTATGAAAATAGGGTGGGAGGCAAGTAGGCGCTGCTTGGTTGAAGTATCTGACAATGGGACTGGCCATTTTTTCTGCATAGGTTCATAGGTCCAGCGTGAGAACAAGGCCCCATGTGTAGTCCACTTGAAACTGACGTGACTTTCGATGGTTTGCTTGCATTTATTTTTCCTTGAAAATTGAACAAGACAGAATTTGTGAGTCTTCCACGTGTCATTAGCCGTAACATTTTGAGGTTCAAGTTTCTCGGATAGTAAAATTGATTTATGACCCTAACCTAAAGTCTATGGTATTCTCAAAATTTATCTCAGTATTAGTAAATTTTGACGTTATAAGAAATGATAGGATATTCCAAATATTCGAATTTATGTTGAATGTAAATTAAATGAATAAACTTAAATAAATCCAGAATGGAACACCTGGGATTGACCGGAAGCTTCACTCTCAACGGTCATCTTTGAGTATGAGCCTAACTCTTACCCGCAACTCAAACTCGCACACTCCATCTCTCTTACTCTGCAACTCTAGCTTTAGCTCTCACCCGCAACGCTAACTGTAGGTCTCACCCGCACCTCTACCTCAAACTCCCGCCCACATTTTCAACCCTAACTATCACCTGCAACTAGAATTACACCTCTGACGTTAAATCTGTAGTAGATTAAATAGTGAGTCTCTTTTTATGAGTTCTAACTAACTGTATTTTAATTATTAAGAGTGTACACGTGTAATCTACTTGATATGGAATGCAAAGTTAATTATTAGAATGAGGACCGATGTGTCAACTGTCGCTTGGTCAATGACCGGATGCCGCCCCTTGTCCTGGCCCATTCAGCCCTCGGTCCATTGGGGGTCTCTTCAGGGCCGTCGGTCGGGGCTGTGAGGTAATCGTTGGTCCTTGTCTCTACGGTAACTATCTTTATCATGCCCGCACAAATCGGAATAAAAAAATTATACCGCTTCAAATCCCACCTGCAGGTCCAACTCTAGCTCTCACCCGAAATCCGAACTGTAAGTCCCACCCCTAAGTCCAACTCTAACTCTCGCCCCAAAATGCAACCCTAGCTATCAAGGATCAAAGAGTAGGGAAAAAGGGTGACGGAAGTAGCTGGTTCTTATCCGGAACTCCAATTCAGTAGAGTTGCGAAATGGTCTGTTGTACCACTAACGTTCAATCCGTTAACTGCATATTGGAGAACGTTAGAAAAAATTGGATATCAGCAAAAGGGGAAAGAACTTTACTCTTTCCCAGCGGAACATGTACAAGAACACTTGTTACCCCGAACTCCCACTTACGAAGTTGAAAATTGAGGATTAGCCCAGCTTCCGCCATCTCTTAAATTTTGTAAATATTGCAATCTTACCCAACTATCTACTCCATCTAAGGAATCCTCCATCAAAAGTCTTTTTTGAGCCACGCAGAATCCGGGATCACACTTCACAAGAAAAT
Organism: Asobara japonica; assembly: GCA_026005395.1. Lineage (NCBI taxonomy): Eukaryota > Metazoa > Arthropoda > Insecta > Hymenoptera > Braconidae > Asobara > Asobara japonica. The sequence continues at coordinate 266,209 of BQMI01000220.1, forward strand.
CTATGACACATCAATCTATCAGCTTACTTTTCTCTGTTGCAATTTTGCCTTCCCTGAATGCTGAATTTCTGTTTAGAACCACTTTCCCATGGCAATTATTTCAGATACATTGCGAGCAATTTTTATTTTTGGAAAACCTGGCGGACAATTCTTCAAATTTGTTCTCGTAATCCGACAATGCGGCAATAACAAAATCTGGACATATAAATGAGCCTGGAAATTTCCAGCTCATGCGAACCTCATTTCATGAAATCTGGGCACCAGCTGATCCTATCGTAAAAAGAAGAGATGAAAGAAACTATCGATATATATCGAAATTATCGAAACGCGTAAGAACGAGACCGACGCGCCACCCGTCAGTGTGGCGGAAAAATGAAATGCGCGCGCGAAGCACGCGCCACCGGACTCTGGGTGAGCTATGTAGCATCGGTGGGCTACAATCGGACTTGAACTGCGTCAGCCTGGGAATCCCCGGATCATACAAACCTCAAATGGTTCCATGGATTCTGGACACCACCTTATTGTTAGCCATGCAGCATCAGTGAACCACAATGAGAATTGGCCCAAATCACTTGACTTCACCATTGATTACCTTCAGAACGCCAATTCCAGAACTAGCACACAGGATGTAGATGTATGAGAGGTAGAAGAGTACGGATGTAGAGGTACGATATTACCCGGTTGCTCAGTGCACAAGCTATGAAGATAGAGGATGCATTTGCTGACCACAAAACGACGAAAACCAAAAAACCACATGACCCATTAACATCTCTCGAAGTCACGTAGATTCACAATAAAAATTTGGCAGGGACAAAATGGAAAAGCGGCAATTTGATCAGAAAATTTGAATATTTCTCAAACACTCGAATTGAAAAGCAATTGAAAGTATTACAATGTTTCGACATTTGAAAAAAAAAACACGTATTTGAGTACGGGAACCCAAAAATTTCAATCTGCTTTTTTGTGATAATTGCCATAACTTTTGCACTCAAGAAGTTAAAAATTCACCCTCATGCAACTTACCCATTGGAATAACTAATTCGTGCAAAGTGTGGGGGCGGATTACTCGAATGGTTCATCGATAAGTAGCCATGACACGGAGCATTTGGCTGGGCTAGGTATGCATCCAGGTAATTCGAGAGTTTGCCCCAGTCGATCAGCGGGGTACATGACACGGGGGGGGGGGGGAGGAGGTGGCCCCTCGAGTTACTCCTCATCAAGTACATTGATGCGCTAGCTACCTACTCCTCCCACTCCTGCTTCTATCTGCAGTCTATGCGGCCGCAGAACCTTACTCGGTATACCCAAGTAATTGGCATTGCTAATTGACCAGCGAATTATCATCACTTCCAGACTTTTAGTATCAGGTTCCGAATTTTCAACAACTTTGGTATTGATATATTCAAGGGTTCAGGGATTTCTTTGGAATCGCTGCCATGTTCAACTCTTCTTCTGTTACAGAGAACGTTGAAAACGCTGGTTCTAGAGTTTTCCCAAGATGGTGCAATGTTGGTACCACATTGGTGCACGGTTGGTACCACATTGGTGCACGGTTGGTACCACATTGGTGCAAGGTTGACACTAAATTGGTGCAATGTTGGCCCCACATTGGTGCAATGTTGGTACCACATTGGCGCAACGTTGGTATCACATTGGTGCAAGGTTGGTAGCACATTGGTGCAAGGTTGGTACCACATTGGTGCAAGGTTGGTACTAAATTTCTGCAATGTTGGCCCCACATTGGTACAATGTTGGTATCACATTGGTGCAATGTTGGTACCACATTGGTGCCACATTGCTGCAATGTTGGTACCAGATTGGTGCAATAATCATCCCAAGTAATATCGACGGTGTATTCGAAAAACATGTTTTGCCATATGGTGAATGAAAATGGCCCGAGTTCAGCTTTCAGCTTAAGGTTGGCTGAAAGTTGGATCAGATTTGGCCCAGTATTATTCCTACACCACCACCTCCCCCGTTAATACGGCCGCAAAACCCTTACTTGATGCATCCAAGTAATTGGAATTACTGATTCACCGCCGAATTACTATTCCACCGAAACTCTCGAGTTCCCAGTTTCGATGCTTTTATATCCAACCGTTATGAAATTCGAAAGAAACCCGGTTGTCGGTGGTATACGTATCCAATTTGGGTAGATTACAAAACCTGGTGTGGGCAAATTACAATATCCGATTTGCATATATTACCACACTCTATTTGACTCTACTACAAAACACCATTTTGCTGTTATGCAAAACCTGTTTTGGGTATATTACAACCCTTAATTGGGATATTACAGACGCCGAGGTCAGATATTACAAAACCCTAATACAGTATATTACGAAACCCAATTCGAGGATATTTATCTCCTCGTTTTAGATATAGGATATCCCCAATACAATAGGAATAGAAATATACCCGACTTGAATATATAAGGATCACCAATTTGGTGATGCAAACGTACCCAATTCGGGAAAATAACAACCCCCGATTGACGGTACAAATATAATTTCTAGAGACTGTACCGGGCAATTGGTGCGGCAGTCAAACAAAATAGACGGACCCTCTGCTGGGGTTGTAAAGCCCAGGTATACGCCGACCCACGTGGTAAAATATATAAAAACAAATATATATATGTGTCAATTTCATATGTCTTGCAAAAATATATAAGAGATACATAAAAGTGCTACTTTATATATATTTGATATAAAAAAAAACGTGCGAATTTAGTATATAATAGATATAAATATAGTTATATATTCATAATATAAATTTTCCCATGTGGGGAGGTACGTCAAAATCGCCTATGTGCGACTGCTGACGACGGGTGACCCGAAAGCATTATTCTCGACTGCTCAAGGAGAGAATTTGAATGATTTTTATACACAATTCACTGAAACTCACGATAATCAGATGAAGAATGATACGCACATTATAATACAACAGTAGAATGTTCACAATGACTATTGCACTTGAATATCTTCAAATAACGATTTTTTTTTTTTAAATAACGATTACATTTCCGCAGATTGATGAAATTAGCGGATAGGTAATGTAGGCTAAATAAAAGTTAGAGATCAGGATTCGGGGTTTCCCTCAATGTGTTATCTTTACGGAATCCTCGTTGGAACTAACTAAATCTTCTAAAACTTCAAATCTGACAAAATGAACAGGATGCATATTATTAGTTCGTCTGATTGCGACTGCGGCGATCCGCATGACGATCCAGATCATGCGCTCTTGCACTGTCCAATCCATGAGCAAAATTGAGAAAAAATGATTAGACCGTCGAAAAGAAGGCTTCTACCCTTCCTATGAAGCTAGTACTTTTTTGAAAATATTGAATAGAAGAATCGTTTTAATCAGGGATTCCTTCTTGACCTTGCGTAATATATCGATCTGAGAACTAAATGTACTACCACTGATGTAAAATAGTATATAAGCAGCTGTTAGCATTTCATGTAATTGTAATGTTGTTTGGTGTGTAGCAGAATAGGCCATAAGGTCTGAATGCTTTGATTAAATAAAAAAAGCAAAATGAAACGAGAGGGAAAAGAGGGTTGTTCCTCCTCAGAAGAGAAGGTACTGAAGGTGCCAGTGTTGAGTGAACATTGGTTCAAAGTTGAAGCAAAGTGCGTCCAATGTTGGGACAATGTTGAGGCAAGGTTGAACCAAGGATGCAAGAAGGGATCCAACGTTCCTCCAAGATTGGTCTAGGATTGGTGCAAGCTTGATCCACTGACAGCATTAGCCCACACCTGACATTGCCCCATTGGACATATTTTTCTTCCGCACCATCACCACTGACTAACAACATAAAACTCATTGCGTTCTATTCTGTCCCAACTTTTTCCCCCTAATTTTTTTTTCGGTAATATTTACGCTGGCTCCATTTTTTCACTCCCGACAGGTTAAATATGAACGGTGAAATTTTGAAACTCAGAATTGAAAAATCCAAAAGCTCAATCCATCGCCGAACCAATTTCATCGCCCAACGGACGTGGACAGTTGTCGCCTATTCGTAGTTGTCATCGTCCGATTAGACCCATCAATTTCGAAGTTCGCAGGTTGGGGGGGAAAAAAAATCCTGGCAAACTAAAAAAGCCCTCATTTCCCAATAGCCGCTTGGCCAGTTTTCGCGTTCCACAAATACATGAAAAACCTCTAGGGGTAGATGCTGGCTGGTCCGGGACCATACCCGACAGTATCGATCTTTCACCCCTCCACCAACCAGACAACACACTGCGCCGACCGCTGAGCTTTTCACAGAGAAAAGCGTTATCTACACTCACCAATATACTATCGCAAGATGTGACTGGCTAAACAAACAAATCATTTTCTTTCCCAAATTGCATTTTCAGTTTTCTTTTTTCAATTCATTTGGGAAAATTTCTAAGAAATTTCAAATTATATTTCCGGCGAAGAGCGATGAAACTAATTTTTCAAGCCAATGAAGAATTGTTACAATTTTGATAGAAACTGGGAGCAGGGAATTTGGGAGTTTACTTATTCTAGGGCAGTCAGCAGCTGATAGCCACTCGTCTATCTGCAGTCCAGGTTTTCTAGCACGAAGAGATATAGTCACGGAAAATCTGGCACATTGCAAAGTAGATTTAAAAAATCGTCAAAAATTCACCGATCAATATGTAAAAAAAATATTCTCACCATTTGGGGGTGGGGGTGGGAGGGGGTGGTTGGGGGGGGGGGGGTCAGAGATTATTAAAAAAAAAATATGGATGGGCAGAAAATTCCGTCGAATAGTGGACAACTACTGTGCGCTTATTTTTGTATTTCTGAAAAACTTATTGGAGGTTTATGCTGTTTGAAAAAAATATTGCACCCATTTACAAGCCCATACATGCAACCTAATGTTATGGATACTGATTTCTTGCTCTAATATTTAAATGTTATTTCGCATTCTGAAGTGCGGAAAGCTGCCAATTTTTTTCTACACATTTCTCTTCATTTCCCTGTAGGATTGAATATATAGTGCACATATAAGGCATATATGTTGCATATACGCCGCAGATATATAGTGCACTCTATATAGTATCAACCACAAACCTGTCCATTTTTCTATATATCTAAAAAACAATGTAACAGAATATATGTTGGACTGATGTATAGTATATGCGCGTTATGTACTCAATACATAGCATACATGTAAAAATTGAATACGATTCAAGATCAATTATATACTTCCACCTTCATTTTCCGCGAGAAATTACAAAAAAAATATATTTTGATGTATATAACTAAGTACTCCTACGTGTAAACTTACACATGAGAAAATATAGACGTGTCCCCACAAAATCGGTTCATGGAATCGGTCCATAAAATCTGTTAACGAAATCTATCTATGAACAAATCTGTCAATAAAAAGTATGAGCAACATCTGCCAACTGAAACTATTTTGTATGATATTGTTCAATAAAAGCTGCCAATGAAGAGAATCATTGAAATCTGTCCAAAACATGACACTAAAATAGGCCCCCAGAATCTACCGAAATCTACCAACAAAATCTGTCATAATTTTCTGACAAAATCTGTTACCAAACCGTATGCACGAAATCTGTCCATAATATCCAGAAGATCTGCCGACAAAAAGCGTTCACCAAAATCTGCCAACATAGAGTATCAACAAAATCTGTCAAAACTTGCCAAAAATACAAAGCTTGCCGCCAAAAAAAAAACCCAAAACTGTCAGTAAAATCTATTGGTTTTTGCTTACCAACCGAATTGATCACGCTTTCCCTTTGCAAGATGTGTCGACAGAGAGTTATCAGCAGCATCTGTCAAATCTCGTCAGCAAAATCTGTCGACAAAATCTGAGGAATCCAAAGTACCAGAGCAATCTGTCAATAAAATATTCTTTGAGAAATCTGTCAATAAAATCTGCCGACAAAATTGTTTGCAAAATCTGTCTCCAAAATTGTTCCCTAAATCTGTCTCTCCAAAATTCTTCCCTAAATCTGTCAATATAATCTGCTGACAAAATTGTTCACAAAATCTGCCTCCAAAATTGTTCCCTAAATCTGTCCCTAAAATCGGCCACCAACAACTGTCAAAAAAATCCAAAATACCTGCGCACAGAGTCGTTCCAGTATTCCGCGGAATATCTCATATATCCTACTCACGAATACCCACCTATACTCAGCAAACCACTTCAGCACGCGGGCGCACTACCACATGCGAGAGTATGCTACACACCCCGAAAGCTCACAATAAACCATCAGTTTCTCAAGGAAGCCAGGCATTCTCTCAGTAAGCTCTGAGCTTTTACCGGGTTCAGATCGATTTATCACTCCTCCTTACATTCGGTTATTTCGCAAATCAAAAACCAAAATTCCGAGGTCACACGTGCCCAGAATGATCGGCTTAATTGATTCTAGCGGTTTTTTACATGATTGATTGAATTATGGTGGTGTGGAGGCCTTGAGCTTTTAAATTTGTGCTTTTTTATGGTGTGTGCTTTTTTTTCTACCTCATCAAGCTCATTATTTTCAACGATTTTGTGAATTGTGCCAATTCCGTATGATACACAATATATCTATATATATTATCCGAATATTTTTCAAGAAACAAACAAAAATTATGTGATTGAGCAGATTTTGTCGTATAACACATATTTTGCTCCTGTGTCTTTCATATCTATATATATTTATTTATTTATTTATGTATTTATTTATTTATTGATTTATTTATTTATTTATTTACTTATTTATTTATCCATTTAACGGCAATCGGTTTTATACAAACGTTAAGATTATGATACGGATATATCTTTGCAGATTTTTATATAAATGTTACTGATAATGTACGAAATAACAAAGTACAGGAAGTAAATTGCACATAAGTCTCTCCAAGTCATCACAGTCTTTTCTCAGAGATTTAACATTCGACGAAAAAGTTTGATATGATGGCCCCAAGAAAATTTAATGACATACAATGATCATTTACTGATCTAGCACTTCTATTACCGGAACCTTTTTCAATATAATCCTTACTAGTTTTTACATATATAATATAGATACTATAGTATGTATGGAAATGTGCCAATTTGATATATCAAATAATATATATCTCTATTATATATATCTCTATAATATATATCTCTATAATATGTATTTTTCTATGGGGTTTAAAAACATTAAGGTGTTACGTTGGCGCTTTACGTGGCTAATGACTTCGGGGGTTTTGTGAATTTTACCGATTTCATATATTTGAGAATATGTCTGAATATACTTTTCAGATATTGTCAATGAATAAATGTATAAAAGAGTATTTGGGGAAAATTCCACGAGAGTTTTTTTTTCTGGTATATCTTACATACGTTACGTTTGTATTATATAAGGGAAGGTATACAAATATGTTTGCATTATATAGGAATATATCAACTTATATATTTTCATCTATAGTGTATATTTCTTCAGAGCCTTAGACAGGTTTTAAATTGGGGGTTTTTAAGGTGCAGGATTTGCTACTTTGAGATTTACGCTAATTTGATATATCAAATCATATTTTTTTTTCTATAATGTATCATTTTTAAAATTTATACAATCTTCTTATGGAAGCTCGGGAGCTTTAAGCAGGTTTTGCATTTGTGCTTTTTATGGTGCAAGTTCCACAGCTGATCAATCTCACTATTTTGAGCGATTTTGAGATTTCTGCAAATTCCATATATACTTAAAAATGTATGTACATATAATTTTTCCATATATTTTTGGACGAATAAACATAAGGAAATATATGATCCATGCAGATTCCACGGGAAAAATAAACCTTCTCATGTTTTTCATAGTTTATACTTATATCGTAGATTTGTTGAATACATCAATTTCGCTCTAATTATATATATTTCGCCGTGTGAGGATTATGGTCATTTTTAAATTTTAATCAAAATTCATATATTTCTTACTTTGGGATCTTAGGGACGATCATGAGTTTTCTTCGTTAGAGCGATACTATGGTGATTAACATGCATACAGTGTTATCCAAGGTGTTAATGTACTTTTGAATTTGTAATTTTTCATAACACCAACTGCGACCGAGATCTCGGAAAATTCCCAAACGATTAAAAAAAACGATTTTTTTTTACCATTAAAAAAAATTAATTTAAACAACGAATTAATTGAGTAATTTGGAATATAGCAAAGACATACTTATTCAAAAATCTATTCCGTTACTGGGTATAGGAGTTGTCATAACAAAGATACAATTTCAAAAACAGTAATAATTTTTTTTTAATTTTCGCGAAATTGATCATTCATGATAATATTTATATTCGAAATCGGCACTTTTCGCACATCCTGCTGTCAATGAAAATGTTTACAAGCCATTTTCTACCATTCTTTTGAGAGCTAGAAGTAGGAGCAGTATCAGTAGATTAGTCCTCAGCGACTTTCAACCCTCTTCAATTTCATTCTAGCATTTTTAACAACTTTAGTAACTTTTCATAACTTTAGTGACTTTTTAACAATTGGAGGAGAATGATGATCAACGGATCATGGAGAACTGATCTGTGAGTTCTCTTCACAGATTTTCGGAATGGGTACTCCACATTACCACCCAATGGGTTACCACCCAATGATAATCTACCTTAGTACTTAATTCTCTGTATGCCACATAACACCACGGTATCTGGGCACCATGAAGGTGACAGGATTATTGTGGATTTAAACCGAAATCACGATCCATACAGATTCAGTCGTTTACATAATTTCGGAAGCATGTGATTATGAGTAAACTCTCAATTAAATAAATACTCTGGTCTTCCCGGTGGAACATCTGAGGCCAGTATCATTTCCTTGCGAGATTTGCTTTCGGCTGATGGCGCGAAATTCGTTCACATATAAACAATATATATATATATATATAGATGACGCGATCTCGAACCCAGCGACACGCTGAACACGTGAGAATTCTCGTCGAGTCGGAGAATGTAATCCGCGTCAATTTGATATTTATTAACAACTGGAGATATTGAAGAAAAAAATATTGATATTCCAATCAAATATGGCGGTATTTTGCCTTGTAGTTTTTACAGAAATTTCTATACTTTATGCAGATGAACTTTTTTATTTTTCTCTTTTAATACAAACGTCTATTTTTTACAAAATTGAAAAAAAAATTAAGCGAAAAAATTGTATAAAAAAAATTCTTAAAAATATTTCTCAGTACAATTTTTTCAAAGAAGTTTTTCAAAAAAAATGTCGCAAAAGAATTTAAAAAAAAATTGTCAAAAAAATTTGTCAAAAAAAGTTGTCAAAGAAATTTGTTAAAAAAATTTGTCAAAGAAATTTATCAAAAAAAATTGTCAAAAAAAATTTGTTAAAAAAATTTCTTAAAAAAATTTCTTAAATTTATTTTGACCGAGAAAAATTCTGACATAAAACTTTGAGTGTTGAAACTGACTTTGGTATTTTTTTAAAATTAAAGCCTGTTTTAGCCTTAGCATCCATCAATCCCAATCAATTCCGGTCTGATTCTTTTGACCTTGGCACATGGATCCGTCGGTGCGGATCAACCCCTCGATTGACGGTATCATTGCACCCTAGACAAATCCGAAGAGAATGAAAAAAAAAATTAACATGATTAAGAATATTCCACGTCCTTTCCATTTTTTCCCTCCGATTTCCACTGAACTATTGATTGGATGGCGGGCAAAATTAAACTCATATAGGCAGTCCAGGCAATTGGAGTATGTTCATAATTGTGCTGCATTTCATATAATCCAAAAATGTAATCAAAATAAAAATATTTGACGTTGAACCATCGTCACTTCCAAATTTTGCCAGAATTTCTAAGAAAACTTTTTAAGAAAATAATCATTGACAGTTCTTTGTGCTATTTTTTTATTACATTTTTTTTACAGTAGTTTTTTCGACAACCCTTTTATATGCTGACCTGGAATCTTTACTATACTCGCCATTCTATTGCGTTATTCGGGGAATTTACTCATGATTTCCTAGAATTTATTCCATTTTGTCCCAGAATGTTTAGGGTTTCTCGCATGGGGTTTCTTAATATTTTTTTTTTTGTCATGGAAAAATAATGCAAGATCATTCTAGACTGAGTGCAAGATTCTTCGGGCATTGGATTTTGTTTTTTTTTTTTTGCAAAAAATTACCATAACAAGTACCATAAAAATGGTGCCACATTTCGGGTGAAAACTGCTAAACTAGGATAAATTGGTTTTTTTTTATACTATTTTTGTTTCAGTAAAAAGTTCAATCCCTCTTGATCAACTTTCTCAACTTGCCTGAAAAATTTCCATATTTACAACTATCCTATAGTTTAACACTTTGCTACAGATTTTCTTTCATGAAAGTTTTACGCCTCCAACGTATCGATCATGAAATGTCAAATATTACGTGGAATATAGTTTACTTATTTTTTCAAGTGAGAAAAGTAAAACAAAAGTTTGAAAAATGGAAGTTTTTTAATTGCTTGAACTTTCGAACAAAAATTGATATTTTTTAAATTCTCGAAATTGGCCAATTATTAAATTATTTCTATTCATTTCCGACTTGACGATATTACTCTATCAATATAATTCACTGAATTTTGAGGATTTGGGACAAAATCAAAATTCCAAAATCTTAAAAATCTTTTTTTAGATTATATCAAATTTTCAAGTATTCCAAAATTACAAAATTTTTCAAACGCTACAACATTTTTGGATGTCATTAATTTTCTCGAGTCTTCACATTTTTAACCTGTCAATACACCTACTATGAGGCTCTTACACAAATTTTCACTTTGCGGAAGTCGTAATAATTTTGGCTACGAAACTTATCCTCAAATTTTGAATTTTGCGATGTCACTTTTCCAATACTCCAAAAGACACTTCCTGTTGATTTCCCCACGGGTCGCAATCTCGTAAACCCCATAGATGAGGGCAAATAAAATATTTTATTGGCCTCGGCTCTCACGTGGTGACGTGGCGCCCCCAATACGGCCGGTGGTGACCGAATTTGGCCGCACTCAATGTTCCACGGATATCTCTATAACGAAGTGACTTAATCAATGTTGTAAGAGGACCTTTTTTGTAGCTCTCACTTTGTTCTACAAAAACACTTTTTATAATGATTTCGCTATCTCCGTTAGATTGCAATGAATCTGTGTACGTAGACCCACCAAAGTTGGCGTGAGACCAATGATGAAGAGCGCGCTTGCCGTCCAGTTAATTCCTCCAATTTTTATTGTAGAAAAAACCATAAAACATTCCTAAAATTTTAAGTACGTGATAGGCTGCGCATTTCCTTTTTCCGCCGCGCTGACTGGTGTCGCGTCGGTTTCGGTCTTACGCTCTTCGATAATTCCGGGATATCGATATTTTCTTGGGTCTCTTCTCGTTACTACGAGTAAGGTCACGCATGCTTCGCCCGCCCATTTCCTGTTTCCGCCGCACTAGCTGGTGTCGCGTCGGTTTCGGTCATACGCTTTTCGACAATTCCGATATATGGCGATATTTTCTGTCGTTTCTTGTTATTGCTAGGAGCCGGGCCGCACGTGCTTCGCACGCGCATTTCTTGTTTCCGCCGCGGTGTCGCGTCAGTTTCGGTCTTACGCTTTTCGATAATTCCGATATATATATATATATATCCACACATCGATTATATCGATATACATCGATTATATCGATATATATATAGAGTATAATATATATAGAGTATATCGATTATATCGAGTATATCGATATATATCCATTCTTTGGTCTCTCCTTCTTCCTACAGAGATTTCTTTCTGTACATAGCACTACCCAGTATTAAAATTCCTCTCAACATTCTATTTCCGCAATTACAAAACAATTTTTTTTTTTTTGATTTTGCAAAATTTCAAAAAAATTAAAAATCCTCAACTCTCGAACACAGATCTGAATTTCCAATATCTCACTTGGTTTCTGGGATTTGTACCCATCACTTTGAAAAATTATGGAACTGACTCCGTTCCACCCCTAGGAATAACTTGACCTTGTTTGTCTCCTTGGTACTCCACTGTATTCCCTCATTCATGAATTAATAATCTACTACTAAGTAGAGTGCGTGTTATGCTTGAATTTGTGAATGTCGACTACATGATGATGCATTAATCTGGTTTCACTCGTTAGCGGTGCTCTGCCCCAGGACTCCAATAAACCGCTTTGGATACACACATAGATTTTGCCACAGTGTTTGGAGTAGTGGGTGGTAATAGCTGTCTATAATGTCAAATCGTTCGGAAAGGGGTGCTTTCGAGTCCGGGTTGGGGGACCATTGGTGGTCCTGGTAGTGAAGTCTAAGCATAAAAAAAAAAATAAAAAGGTTGATCAGCTGCATGTTCAATATGCCCACAATTTGGGAACCCTCAGGCTCTCATAAAAATTTTCCTAATTTTTTATGTAACATTGTTTATCCCCCTAACTCATTTTCACCCCTAGGAATCACTTGACTTTGTTTACGTGGGGGCTAACGTCGCTCCATCGATTTTGTGTTTTTGTGGTGCTCCCCGATCATGATTACTGACGCTCCAGCGCTCAGGTAGCATTGAGCTGTGTTTTTTGGGAGGACAATGAAGATAACGCATTTTTTGGTGTCACATCGTTGCTGCTGTTGCTGCTGGTACAACGGCACTGTCGTTCTATTTGGCAAGGTAAGGGCTTATATAAACATTTTTTCGATTTTTTACGAATTTTTAAAGTTTCTATGGTTTACATTTTTTTGTATTTTTGAAATTTTTCTTCGGGCTAAATTTTTTTTGGAATTTGTTTCATTTTTTTAATTGGGGAAATTCTTTTAGTTGTTGATTTTTTTTTTAATTTCACAATTTTTGGAATTATTATTTTTTAGTTTTTTTTTTTCAAATTTTGAAAGTCTAATTTCAATTTGTTTTTTTTTTATTTTTTCTTTTTTTTATATTTTTTTTTTAATCTATTTTTTTTTAGTTTTTTGAAAGTTCAAGTTTTTGGATTTTTTTTTCTTTTTTCACAATTTTGATTTTGTTCCCCTTTTTCAAATTATATTTTTTATTAAATTTGGAAAACTTTGAAATTCTATTTTTTTATCGTTGATCTGAAATGTTTATTCTATGTGACATTTATTAAAAAATCAACATCAATTTAATAAATTTTTCAATAGTGATAACTTTGCACAGGTGAAAGTTTGGGAATGAGAATTATTCTGTTAAATTGAGTTAGTAGAAGGAAAATATTTTTTTCCTAAGGTCACCTTCGTATTTAAATGGGAATTTATTTCTTGACATCATGGGCTGAGCCTACGGGGTTTTCTTAAATTCAGAACCTATTTAATACGAAGGGGGGAAAACGGGGGGGGGGGGGGGTTAATTGAAATAGAAAGATCTGAGCAGAGCCTGGGGGATTGTAAGATGAGCCAACTTGACTTTGTACTCTCTTCTTAACGAAAAGCTTTCTTCAGCAAATCGGTCTGGGAATAGAATTTTTTTTTATGTAGCACAATTTTGTGAACATTCAATTTTTTTTTGTTTGTTAAACCAGTGATTTTTTTTCAAATTTCCGATTTTTTGAGAACCATTAGTAAATTGTAAATTAATTCTAAATTGCAAATGCACTCTAATTTCAATTTCCATGAGACGGGACGCCACCGCGAGACGGCGCTCGCGCCGCTAAAGTGTCAGTCGTTCAAGGTCACTTCATCGCTAAGCTCAAGAAAAATGTTTGAAGTCTTTTCCGGATTAAGATACATTTTCTCATGACTGGAATGATCATATTTTGGACAGAAAAAAATTCTATGAATTTCCCGTCTCCTTCCTCAGTCATTGACTCTTAACTTTTTGGATTATACAAGGTTGAAACTCGAGGATCACAAGGGGCCAAACGTCCCGATAATATTCAGATAAGATCGGTCCCCAAAGTGGATTATCCGATGGGCAGATGATATGGAAACTGAGGGCGAAGAGGACTTGCCAGCCGAACCGGATCACGAGGTAACGAGAATTAAAGTTCATGGTTGAGAAAATAGGAGAGCTGTATCAGCAAATTTCAATTGGAAGTATTTTACCCTTTCTATTTGTCCGAAGCTTTCTTTTCCTAATTTAGAGTCTTAGAGTTGTCAGGGTCCGTCGTCCATTTCTCTTGTTTTGTCATCTCGTTCAATTTTTTAAAAAATATTGGGATTTCTTAAAATCTTCCTTTAGTTAAACTTCAATTTTTTTCCAGAAAAATCACAACAATCTAAGTACAAAATCCTCAATAATGCGAATCTCCACGATACCACGCTCGCCAGAGGCGACAAAAAAAAAAGAATGTAAGCTGGTGCAATCGTCAAGCGATCAACCAGACACGCTAGACTGTCCAGGTCCGGGCACCTCGGACACAACATCCGATCAAATTAAAACTGAATCAAAAGTAACTTTAAGTGGGAGTATCAAGACTGATAATAAGGTAGCTTATAATTAATATGAATAATAACCGCGACAATGTTTCCGCGGATGACAATACTGATATAAAGATAACCGACGATGAAATGTCCATATTTTCCGTATTGATGTAGCAAATGTTGTGCGGTAATTGTAATACGTATGTTCCCAACTTGAATATTTGAAAATGTCCCGGAAATGTTGTCAGCGGGCACAATAAATTCTGATTGATTGTCGCCCATATTTTTCGTATATTGACTTGGGTAATCGATATTAAGGAGGGCAGTGACCTGATGAAATTGACCAAGAAGAAACTTCCGTGTCCCGATACCATTCATGAGATTGAGGAAGACACTGGCCTTACCATGGACAGAGTTGGCAAGTGAGTTGAGCCTGGGCAAGTTATTGATTGAATACAGTTTGTTTTTTCCTAACGAGACCATCCAGTACTATTTGTTCTGCGGATGGTTGCTATCGATTGATCGGTGGTCGATCACCATTGGGTCGATCTGCCGATCAACTGTGGATCGACTAACGATCGGCACATGATTATCTGACGATTAGTAGACGCCACGGCAATCACCTCACGATCCGTCAGCGATCAACTGATGATAGATTGAGTCGGATTTCCATCGAGAAGCGATGGATGGTTTCGTGAGACTTATTACCCGCACTAAAGAAATATATATGCTGGGATATATAATGAATATATATCACCTATATATTAAATATTCTGATGAATTCCTTTATTCCTTTTTACAGGCTATTCTTTTACTTCCATTTCTCTTACAATTTGCCATGTAAAAAAAAATTTACAAACTAACAGGCAGGCTTATTGGAACCTTAAACTACGTATTAACAGAATTAACAAAAATTGACCTAGGTGCTATACAAGGTGCTGTATAATTTGAATTAAATATATATTTTCATATACCTGAGAAATGCATCAAATAAATAATATATATGTTATATAATATACAGGAGAAAAATATCAATTATATGCAATATATATATTTCATATATATTGATCAGTTTATGAGCATATTGTTTACTGTATTTGCTGCATTGTTCATTAGGGATACATCTGTCAATTTTTCTATCTCTAATGACGAGTTGATTTGAACAATTTGAAACTTTGGAGAGACTCAATTTGCTTTTTAGAGAGTTGACTTTTCATGAGCAAGTGATAATAATTTTTTATTATCTCATTACTGATTTCAAACAGAGAAGTCCGTTAGTTTGGTTGATATAATTTGATCCTGTGTTACACAAATATTGGATATATCTGAGATCCCAGCGACATATATATATTGAATATAATTCAAATGTATGATGGATATGTTATTACAGATAAGTTGCATATAATTTGATGTATGTAACTTGCATATATGTAAAACGTATTATCAGTTATATGTGGCTCATAACTCATATACAAACGAGTTATGTTTCCGTAAATAAACTTGCATATATCTCCGATATATAGTCGCATATATACATTCGGCCAAAAAGGCACTTAAAAATTTTTCTTGGATATATGCTGGATGGGTCCTGATTATTTCCAGATATATCTGTAATGATGATCAATTCTTTTATTCCTTTTTACAGGATATTTTTTACTCCCATTTCTTTTACAATTTTCCATGTACAAAATATTTACATACTAACATGGCAGGTTTACTGGTACCTTAAATAACTTCGTATTAACAGTTTGACGTAGGTGCTGTATAATTTGAATGATATGTCTGTTTAAATTGTTCTTGCATATATGCCGGATGCATCCTGATTATTTCCAGATATATCTGTAATGTATTTCATGTATATGCAAGGTATATTTCGATATCTATCCTGCGCATATATTCTTTTCCGTGCGGGTAAAGTTCTATAAGAATTAACGAGGACCTGAGTTACGAATCCATCGCCGAATAAATGGATCCAGCCATCGTAAGGCTCTTGAAATTTTATCATCGCATTTTTGCGAGGAATTGATTCATTTACATATACAGGCAATGCGTCAAATCTTTTCACCATTGTTCGCTTAGTATTTTTTTTTCTCCATTTTTCGAAGTGCAGTAAGTCGATATGACCGAATAAAATATTCGTGAAAATCTTTTTATTCGGAGGTGGAAAAGTCGGACAACAAGAGCTCCTAGAAAAATCCAATTTATGGAGTGGATAAACAGGAAAAAAAGGAAAATATGCATAACAAAAGAGAAGATAGGAAATGTGATCATCTCGTTTATCACTTTGTCCTCGGAGATTAATCAATACAGTGCAAATCTCGGTGAATCTTGGATTAAAGTGCAGTAAATTGTCCTTGTTCAGGGACAAACTTGGTTCAACTTAACTTGGAGTTTATGGTCTATCCAACGACTTCTACTCGTTTAACATTGTTTGGATGCTGGCATTTTTTCTCCGATTGTCAAAACTTGGAAAATTTTGGTCTTTGAAATTTATGATATTGGTGAAGTTTTTCTTCATTTTTGCAATTCATTTTTTCTACAGATTTCGGGAATTTACGAAATTTTCAAAGTTTTTGACATTTTGAAAAATTTGAAACTCTGATTTTTTTTCTTAATTTCGAATGTTTCTTGAAAAAGTCAAAATTTTTAAAATTCTCAATAATCACTGAAAATGTTTTTTTTTTAAATTCATTAAAGTTCTCAAATTCGAAAAAAAAATGTTTCAAAATTTTTTTTCCTCACATTTGACAATTTTCGGAGAATTGTCTACTCCGCGAAATGTCTACAAAACTACAAAAAGTGCAGTAATCCCTCGCAGATTAATCAATACACTGGGATTTGCCTGAACTGAATCTTGAAGTAAAGTGCATTAAAATGTTCTATCTCGCGAGAGGAAACTCCGCGAACTCCACTTGTGTTCTGTCACCGTCCCCTTTCCCCATTCCATTATTCTCGTTGAAAAGTAATTAACGATTCAGGTACTTGGAGACAAATCCCTCGGTGGTCGAGGCTTGGCTGAGGGACAAAGCTAGCCCCGAGCTGAAGATGAGGCTCTTGAACACGAATCTCCTTCCAAAATCGGCGTCCCTGAATCTGCGACCTACGCCCGACGAGTCCCCGATGGTTCTACCCAAGCGAAGCAACATCACCACCGACCTCTTTCAGTCCTGGCTAGCCTCCACTTCTCCAAAGCGCAGTAAAAGCCCAAGCAGGTGATTTACTTCCAGCTTTTTCCCCCTCTTTTACAATCTCTCCTTATCATTAATGAAACTCTTTGAATTTATGAGAAAAACATTGAGCAGTTCACAATTTTTTGAAGATCTAAAATCTTCATTTTGTGATTTTTTGTTCTCAAATTTGAAAAAATTTTCTAAAAACTGAATAATATTTTTCCCTAAAAAAAAAACAACTTGAAAAAACTTTACGTGAGCTTGTTTACAATACAACTGAATAATCCATAATTCGTTTGAAGGTTGCCGCTGTCTCTCTCAGGGCGTCGTGAGCAGTTGAATCAACTGGACGAGGGTGAGCTCTTCATGGAGCTGATAAGGGATATCGCCAACGAGCTCGACATTAATCTTCTGTGTCACAAAATTCTTGTTAATGTGGGACTACTGACCTATGCGGACAGGGGTAGCCTGTTCTTGGCTGAAGGTCCCCCAGAGGAACGCTATCTTGTGGCTAAACTGTTTGATGTTACGCAGGTAGGAATGTGTAGGGTGGCCAATCCATTTTCGCCACATTTAACCGAGCGCTTCCAAAAAATTGGAGGACTAGTAATTGCAGAAGTTGCTAAATTGTTCATTAAGGATACACCTGTCAAGTTTTTCTATCTCTAATGATGAGTTGATTTGAACAATTTGGAACTTTGGAGAGACTCAATTTGCTTTTCAGACAGTTGACTTTTCATGAGAAAGTGATAATAATTTTGGATTATCTCATTACTGATTTCAAACAGAGAAGTCCGTTAGTTTGGTTGATATAATTTGATCCTGTGTTACACAAATATTGGATATATCTGAGATCCCAGCGACATATATATATTGAATATAATTCAAATGTATGATGGATATGTTATTACAGATAAGTTGCATATAATTTGATGTATGTAACTTGCATATATGTAAAACGTATTATCAGTTATATGTGGCTCATAACTCATATACAAACGAGTTATGTTTCCGTAAATAAACTTGCATATATCTCCAATATATAGTCGCATATATACATTCGGCCAAAAAGCCACTTTTAAATTTTTCTTGGATATATGCTGGATGCATCCTGATTAGTTCCACATATGTCTGTAATGATGATCAATTCTTTTATTCCTTTTTACAGGCTATTTTTTACTCCCATTTCTTTTACAATTTTCCATGTACAAAATATTTACATACTAACATGGCAGGCTCACTGGTACCTGGTACTGGTAAAAAACTACGTATTAACAGTTTGACCTAGGTGCTGTATGATTGGAATGATATGTCTGTAATGTATTTCATATATATCCAAGGTATATTTCACCATATATCATGCGGATATATTCTTGTTCCCGCGAAATAGAACGATGGGAAAACAGTGTTGTGATATTAGAAAACAATTCTCCAATGGCAAAAAATGACAGATTTTTTATATGCAGGATACAGAGCTAGATGAAACTGTACAGAGGGCCAAGAATGAGGAGCTCAAGATACCCTTTGGAGTTGGTATTGCTGGATATGTTGCGCAGACTAAGGAGATTATCAATATCAAAGATGCTTACGAGGATCCAAGATTTAATAAGGCCATTGATATGAGTACTGGATACAAAACAACTCTCATTCTCTGTATGCCAATTTGCAATTACGAGGGCGAGGTCATTGGGGTGGCTCAAATTATTAATAAAACCAATGGCAGCAGCGAGTTTACAGAAAGAGATGTTGAAGTTTTTCAAAGGTACCGTCGAAATTGATGTTAAAGTCCAGTAAATGACGTAACGTTTCACGTTTTATTAAGTCTGTTTCGAGCGACTGAAAGCAACAAATTGAATGACAGAATGTTAAAAGTGCTACTTATATGTGAAAGTTCACGTGGTATCGATACATTTAATGAATTCTCTAGATTAGCACACGGTTGGTAAGGTAAGAAAGATGCTAAAGTTATCGACACCGCATGTAACTCCATGCATAAAGGGCAACTTTGAAACATATTTTTGCGATTATTTGATCGGTTAGGCACATTCAAATTTTCTCAAATGTTTATAGAGACACTAAACTGCGTATCAAATAAATTTGGAATTACTGACTGCATTTTCTCACTCAACAAAGCTTGCCTCATAAATTCTGAAATTTACCAGGTACCTCACTTTCTGCGGAATCGGAATACAGAATGCCCAATTATTTGCCCTATTTATCCAGGAGTACAGGAAAAATGAGATTCTCCTAAACTTAGCGAGAAGTATATTTGAGGATCAGAATAATCTTGAGTGTCTCGTAACAAAAATTATGACTGAAGCCAAAGAGTTGCTCAAGTGCGAACGTTGTGTGGTTTATCTACTGGACCTAGATTGTGGTGAAGCTGGGCATTTGGAGAAGATTGTTGAGAGACCTGGAAAGTCAGTTCAGGAAAATCGACAGCCTCTTTCCAGGGAAGAAGTAAGAACGATAATTCAATGAGAATAATTCCTCGAGTTTCCTTTTTTTTCAATTATTCTTATAAAGTTCACTTCTGGATTTAACCATCTGGAGAGCAATGTAGGAAAGCTAATAATTTGAAAAATTTTGATTATTGCACGAATACAAAAAGTTGAAAAAAAATGTAAAAACAAAACGTAAAAAAAATTGGTCGATATAGTGAAATATACAAAATTCATGGAATCTTATTTCCCTTCGACAGACTAGCAGCGAGGGGAGTACCAAGTTTACGATGGTATTCCAAATGGAAAATGGGACTCAGGAAGCTGTTGTCAGCCGTCCAACTACCAGTGACCTTTCGAGCCCATTGGGCAACATTGCAAGGTGCGTTGCCCGTACAGGAAAGCTACTCAATATTGTAGATGTGGCTATGTGGATGAAACAAAAAGTTGACGAGACCGGAAAGGAACCAATCAGAAGCATCCTTTGCATGCCCATCGTCAATGGGCAGAGAACCGTCAATGGGGTTGCTCAGCTCATCAATAAGGTGTGTAATTGATTCGCTTTATTGAATTCTAATATCCTCATTTTTTTTCTTTTTTTTTTAACTTCCCGATAGGGAAGTTATAGTAATCACCCCGAAATCCAACTTTTTCATTTCGGCCTGTAACTGGGATTTTAAGTATACCAAAATGATGCCCAAGAAATTCTGAGTCAATGTCTGTGTGTGTGTGTGTGTATGTGTGTGCACAAAAGTTTGATCCTAGGTTTCTCGCCAACGAATGAAGCTATTGAGATTCCCAAGGTCGCATTCGAAACGTCTCCATGCAGAATCGAGGGGATTAGATTTTGGATCAAATTGATGCAGTATATATATTGTTATTAACAATTTCAATTGTTTTTACAATTGAACTCAATTCAATTTCTACTGCCTAAACTATCAAAGTTAGCGAAAAATTTCTGAGAGACATTTTATGTGTTATGACTTTTTTCCTAATTTGCATAATTAAGGAGGTATGGGCGTTTGAAAAATTACGTATGTAATAAGTGAAAGAATGAAGCCATGCAGGCCATTAGGGTCTGAATCGGAGTGGTCTAATGTAAGTCGGAGAGGATTAGATTTTGGATGCAATTGACCGTGTATATATATTGTTATAAACAATTCCAATTGTTTATAACGCTCTATTGCGTAAATCGTATCAGCTGGCGGAATGATCACTCAACAATAGCTGTTGCGCATGCAAAAATACACATTTTATGTTGAATGACCTTTTTCCATAATTCGCATATTTAAGGAGGTATGGCCGTTCAAAAAATTACGTACATCATACGAGAAGAAAGAACGTAGCTGTTCATAACTTCTCAATGAACCAATGACAAAACCAAATCATTATGTCCTTTTTTTCGAATGATACTGGTAGCTTGTGTATAAAACTAGTGTAATTCAATTTTTCAATTGCTAGAATTGACCCCGGATTTTTGATATCGCTGTTGCGTTTGCTCATCACCATGGTTGCGTTCTCATGCTGTGCTTAAATACCAAATCGGGAAGTTTTGTTTGTGCCCTGCATGGGACACAGACATTTGTACACCACTAGTTTTTTTATGTATTTGACGGTCATAAGAATTCGAATTTTTTCTCATCGCCCCTCCATGGGCGACAGGACGAGTTTTAGTTTATAAATCGTAGATCTTTCTGTCTGGGCACTCTTGTTTTATTTGCCTTGAAAAATATAGAATTAATTTTTGCTGCAGAAAAATTGGTCCCTATAAATCCGACATTGATTTTTTTTTAATCTTTGATATATTTGGAAATGCTAAAATTTTTGCACTTTTTTTACTTCTCGTCTTGCGGTTGGCTCAAACCACCGAAGCTAACAGCGAAGATATCTAAGGGCAAATTGTTCTCGTTTCAGGATAATGGCAGCTCATTCACGGACTCTGATGTCTCGATATTCGAGGCATTCGCCAGTTTCTGCGGTCTTGGTATTCACAACACTCAGATGTACGAGTCGGCTTGCAAACTCATGGCCAAGCAGAAAGTCGCACTTGAATGTCTCAGTTACCATGCAACAGCAAGCAATGACGATGCACTCAGACTCACCACAGATGCGATTCCGTCAGCTGAGGATTACAATTTGGCGAGCTTCACTTTTATCGATTTTGATCTGACTGACGATGACACTTGTCGCGCCACGGTTTGCATGTTCAAAGCGTGCAATCTCATACAGACATTTCATATTCCATATGATGTACTCTGTCGATGGATATTGAGTGTCAAAAAAAATTATAGGTGAGACTTCTCTTGATTTTTTTTTTGAATTTTTACTTTGAACTGTTTTTGAATTTGTGAGTTATCCATTTTTTTTCTATTCTTAAAATTTTTTAACTTCAAATTTTCTCCAAATTATTTTCCTCAACATCTTTAAACTCCTCCATTTGACCCAAATTTTCGGATCCACAGACCCGTAAAGTACCACAATTGGAGGCATGCCCTGAACGTTGCACAAACTATGTTTGCGATGTTAAGGACGGGTAAAATGCAGAAGTTTATGACAGATCTTGATGTCCTGGGTCTTCTCGTCGCCTGTTTATGTCATGACCTGGACCATCGTGGCACCAATAACGCATTCCAGACCATGACCGAGTCACCATTGGCAATATTGTACTCGACAAGCACCATGGAACACCATCACTTTGACCAATGTGTGATGATACTCAATTCCGACAGCAATAATATCTTCCAAACACTCTCCATGGAGGACTATCGACGTGTCATGAAAGTTGTTGAAAGTGCAATTTTATCGACAGACCTTGCGGTCTACTTCAAGAAAAAAAAGAACTTCATGGACGTGATCGATGACGGCGAGTTTGTCTGGGAGAGTGAGGAGAAAAAAGAACGTGAGCGGAAAAAAAAATTATTTTCAATCACTTTTTCAGTCACAATTTGTTTTTTTATTTATACCATAATATTATATTTCTTCATTTGTGAAGTTATTAAAATTTTTCCCATTCTGTGGTTTTTTCAAAAATTTTCTCATTTTTTAATTTAGTGCTTCTTTATATTTTCAAACAGAAAGTCCAACGATTTTGCTGATTTTTTAAATGTTTAGCAGATTTTAGAAATTTTTAAAATGAGCTTTGAAATATTTTTCTTTTTTTTTATTCAAGCTCGTTCAAAGAGATAGGCTTACAAAACTCTACACTGACTGTATACATATAGTTATAAAAGTATAGAAACATGTAAACATACGATCTTTTGGTTTTATTTTGAATGAGGAAAATTGATTGGGAGATTGACTAACCATATGTTTAAGTTACATTTTACAGAATATAATTTTGCAGATTTCTCCATGTTTTTGAAAATTATTGCCGCCAATTTTTTCGACTTGTTCAAATTTTTCGAATTAAAAAAAAAATCGGCTTTTTCAAATTTTCCACTTTTTTAACGTCCCTAAATTTTTCAAAAATTGTACTCCAGTTTCCAAAATTTGCAATTTTCCAAAATTTTCCAATTTTTCAAGTTTCCATTTTTTTTTTCTTTTTTCCCACTTCTCCACTTGTTGATGAGAAAAATTATCTAATCGCAAGATTGAAATTGCAAATTTATTCCACAGTGCTGTGTGGCATGATGATGACGGCTTGTGACGTAAGTGCGATAGCAAAGCCGTGGGACGTGCAGCATCGGGTGGCAAAGCTCGTAGCCGATGAGTTTTTCGATCAGGGAGATCTGGAGAAGCTCCAGCTGAACCAGCAGCCAAAGGGCATGATGGATCGCGAGAAGCGCGACGAGTTACCACAAATGCAAGTGGAATTTATCGACGGCATTTGTCTACCTCTGTACAAAGTCCTAGGGGAGACCTTTCCATGGCTATTGCCGCTATACGAGGGCACAATGGAAAATCGAAAAAATTGGCAGGATCTCGCTGAGAAGGTCGAGATGGGTCAGTACAACTTTATTTTATGCCTTTGTCAATAACCTTAAGATCCAGCTTTTGACATTTTTCAAACTTGTAGTTTTTACAGTTCTCCATTTTTTTTTTTTTTTTTCATTTCTTAAAACTCAAATTAGATTTTAATAGTTTTGTATGTTTTTCGATTTTCAATTTTGGAAAGTTTGCACAATTGAGAATTTTTTAACTCCCAAACTTCTAAAAAATGTTTCCAAAAAGTTTCCAAATTTTCTGAATTTTTATTTTGGCTTCAGCGCTATCAAAAATTTCCAAATTTTTTAATTGCCAAATTTTGGAGATGCGAAAGAATTCTAGAAAATCCAATATTCAAATTTGTCCTTTGCTAATTATCGTCAAAATTTACAAACTATTACATGTCCGCCTCGAATTTTTTTTGCGAAATTATGGAAAAAAATTGAGGACTCTCGATTATTATTTTTTGAATGATCAACGTTTGTGAATTTTCCAAAAATGTAAAATGTGTGACAACGATTATTACAGGTCTGACATGGATCGATCGGGACACGATCGAGGAGCCTGTCGAGGAGTTCGTCTCCCAGGAGCCGAAGGACATAGAGTTCACAGTAACGACTTTGAATTGTGCGGATAAGAAGGAAGTTGCGGGAAAAGCTTCGGATTTTCCCAAGACAGCGCTTGGCAGGTTTGCTTCTTTGAGGAAGGGTCGATCAATCGGAAAGGGCGTTCGACATCGACTGAGTCGATCACTGTACACAAGAAGCAGCTCCGAGGATACCGGAAAAGCTAAGGTCCTTTTACCGGAGAGGAAAAACAAGAATAAATTGTGTCTGCTGTTTTGACGGTTCACAACGTCAAGCACTCTTGAAAGCATTCCGGAGTGACTGTAAAGTGGAATAACGAACATCTAGAAATTGTTTTTTAGTGAGTTACGGAACATTTCGCAATGCCCAAGAGATTTTCATTTGCCAGTTTCGGATGAGATTTGCGAGAATTTTGAGGCACTTTACGGTCAATACCACAAAACTTTCAGTAAAAAACATTTCGTCAGATATGGTAAAATATTGGGGCACGCTGGGAATTTTGATATTGCGAGACATTTTATCAAAACCTGTAACACAATTTGCCATCCTTCGAGCTTTGCTTTTGGACTTCCTAATAACGATGAAGTAAATTGTTTTGCAGCAAAAAAGACAACGAATCGTTGGAAGAGTGGTAGTTTTGGAACGTGTGATAGGTACACTTTAGGTTGAAAAGTGAAAAAGTTTCGAAGGAAGGATATAGTTTTTGGATTATCAACGCTTGCTCAAATTTTAGGCGGTTGATATAATTAATTGGTTGTCCATCGAGAAAATACAATCTTTCGGTTCCAGTATTATGTAGTATTGGGAATTATTTTGCAATTTACAAGTTTTTTTCAAGAATTTTTTCTTCCCGTCCATCTCAATGTATAGTACTTAAAGCGACTTACATTTGAAGATTACAGTCTTTTAGGTATTTACATATCTCTTTTTATAAACTCGTGATCAGTTGCGTCTGTGAATTCTCCTATAGATAATCTATTCAACAGTTCATTCCTTTTTTAGTCGTAGATTGAGCAATGCGAAGGGATGTGGTCACAACTTTGACTTTCTGCGCCAGGAACAACTGCGATCATTAGTTAAACCAATCCTCTCTAAGCAGGTTGTAAATTCATGGTGATTAGAGTGAACCTTCGTTAGTTGCAACACGTTTACGACAGTAGAGGGGGGGGGGTAAAACTTGGAGCGTTGCAACTAAAAAGTTACCCCTCTTTCGAGACGCTCGGCGTCAGTTCCAGGAAGGCGAAAAAGACGAATAATATTTTACCTTCAATCTTCGCATAATTCTAAGTTTCACAATGACCGGATGTGAACAAAACACAGCCGAGAGTAACGCACACGTGTTTTGGCGAATTGCGCGCGGAGGAGTGGGGGCAGCGTCTCAGCGCGGGAAAAAAGTGGATGTTGCAACTAACGAAGGTCCACTATTAAACGATTTCCCGTGAGTCCAGCGCCCCTAGTGCATTTTTTTCCTTTTTAGCGTTTATTGCCAGGTCTACGATTTTTCTGATCACGCTTGAACGTTCCTTGGTTTTGGGTTTTCCTTATTTAATTACTCTTGAAAATTGAAGAACGCCCATTGCTCATTGTATTTAGATGACGAAAAATTCGAAAGATGCGAAGGTATAGGGCGTATAGAGCAAATTCTGCTACAAAGTTTTGGAAAATGTTTGCCCTGGAAGATATCAATTATTGCTTCAGATTGCGAGTCTTATGACGAAAAGAAAAGTTTTCCAGAAAGTTTGACCGTTCTAACTTGTTTTTGTGAGTGACCTCAAATGTGCTATGGAAAAATGTTGGAATTTAAGCGCAAGAATCTGAGGGTAAATCCCGAAAAAATGGATGAGACAAGACTGGGGTATCGACTATCTTTCTTTAATGTGAAGACCAAAAGTAACGGAACATCTCGTGCAGGATTGTCTTGCGGCTGAATCCAAATTGAAAGGCAAATTAGTGAATTATATAGATTTTTTTTTTCGTGTGTGTAAACATTTTTGCCATCCTACGAGTTTACACGTGACCGTAAAATTAAGGAATAATTAAGTTAAGTAATAATATATGTGAGGTGGGACAGTGAGTGTCAACACATTGTTACTCTGAATCTGTCCAATTTTGCTGCTCAGAATGAATTAAGAGTTATTTCGGCGCATGCATTATAAGTAATAAAATGCAGAATGTTGATCTCAAAAGCATAGTGATTAGGAAAATGAATCTTCGGAAATGTTGGGAAAATTTGGCACGAATTGTTTTAAAAATGATGTATTTGTAATAAAAGAAAGACATAATTTTTTTAGTCGTATTAAATATTTTGCAATTAATACAACGGAGTTATGTTCATCAAAAATTTCTTTGCTCTTTCGAATTTTCTTCAATTCAGCAGAATGAATATTTTCTTTCCACCAATCAAATTTTTTGCATCGAAATATTCAACTTCCAATTCATGCCCAACATATCGAAGATTAACTTGATGAGAGGTAGGCTAACTAACAAAAATAAAAATGGTTTCTAGTCTTTTTGATATAAGTAGCAAATTAAAAGTTACTCAACCAGGAGCAAAGTACTGTCGTAATTGCATGAAATTACAATAAATTTTGATGTACCAAAAGTGACACATCTACCGAAGAGCGAGAAATAAAAAAAAAATTGAGAATTAAAAAACGTCTTCTTTCATAAATTTCCTTTTCATTTCACGAGCCCGGCCGCCCGTGCCGCGCACGCGCATTTCCTTTTTCCGCCGCACTGGTTGGTGTCGCGTCGGTGTTCGTCTTACGCGTTTCAATAATTGCGATATACATCGATATTTTTTCTGATCTCCCCTTTTCAAATTCAACTAGTAGAATAAAAGTGTGTGCGCCCCCGTTGCACACACAAACAAACTTCCCGATTTGTAATTTCTGTTTGCCATTCCTAGATTTTCCGATCCGCCAATTACATGTCTCAATCCCATTTATCAAGCCGATAATTATAAATATTGGACTAGCCGCATAATCAGCGTGAGTACGAGAATTACGCGCATTACTGGTGTGGGAGTGAGACGCCAATAGGGGTGCGAACGCTCGAGGGTTAAACCCGTCATACCTCCTTAATTATGACAATTACGGAGAAAAGTCATAAGAAATTAAATATGCATTTTCACTTACAGAGCAGATTCTGCTTAATACTTTTTGCCGTATCTCTTACCGTTTTTGAAATAGAGCGTTGTGGACAATTCAATTGTTAATAACAAAAAAAACGGCTCGGTCAATTTTCACCAAAAACTAATCCAATCGAAGTTCCATGAAGACACTCCGATTACAACTTCGATGGGCCATATCGTGGACCCGTTCGTGAGAAATCGTTATCCAAAAATTACGATCTCACACGTACAAACAAACACACACAGAGAACCATTTGTTCAGAATTGGACCGGAAGCATTTTGATATACTGAAAGCACGAGTTAAAAATCGATCTAGGGGGCATTACAATAACTTCCCGAAAAATAACTTCCGAAGTTTGAAAATAATCGACACTTCCTTGCGTTCCCTTCGTCTTTTATTATTAAAACATTTAGAAATACAGTGGTACGAATGACTCAGTGTCCAGTCATTAGTTCGATCGTAAATTAATGCTTTTTTTCTTAATTACACAATCCATCTCCTTATACCTACGATTCTCATATTAAGTATAACAAGACCATCGCCTCAATAATCAAACCGAATTATCCTATATACACCTTTCTGTTTCTGCGCTTCAATAGAAAAAAAACAACGTGCTCATATCGGTTGGACCGAAATAGAATAATCAAAAAAAATTTTCAGACTTATAATTGCAACCAGAAAAATTTTCGCAGTCACGAAGAAAAAAAATTCGTTAGTTACAAACCGGCACTTAATGGATTTGCACTTACATTTCCTTGTTTTCTTACAAATCGTTTTAATCCTTCACGTTTGAAAAGTTCAAAGTGTTTGATTTTTTCTATCCAATTCTCAGCCAATCCATGGATTTCTTCGATGAAAAAAAAAAATTAATAAATTCCCTGGGGAATTCAAAAATAGTAGAAAAAAAATCAATCTCGTATCGCGCTTTTTTGTAACTCTGGAAGATTTCTTAGATGGGTAAAGGAAGGTAATGGAATAGACTGAGATCTCGAAATGGACTTTGAAGGTCAGTTCCTCCGTAAATGCATTTTTTTTTCGCTTTTTATCCAGTAAATGAACCTTACTTATCTACCAGTGTTAAGGGACTTTTGGTGCAAATTTTGAGAGGAATGTGCGGCATTTTGAATTTACATTTCTTTCGAAATTTTTCATTCTCGGAGGTATTGTGAGATTTTTAAAATGTTTGAAATTTTCAAAAAAAAATTGTCAGAAATTCTTCTGTAAACTTCTTGCACTATTTGAATCCAAGTGTCGGAAAAATCTTTCAAATTACAAAATTGTTTCGAAGTGTTTGAACGATTGGTCATTTTCCCAAAAAAAATTAATTTCACAAAGTCATCGAAATATGTCATTTTTCAAATATTTTTTTGTCATGTTACATTTTTTTTTTATATTTCATTTTATTTCACTTTCTCAAATTCTTCAGAAAATTCACTCCTAAAGTGCCTTAAATCGCCCTTATTCCATCTAGTGTGGAGTAAAAACTGTCAAAAATAAATATGCGCACCTTCTCCATAACAAACAGTGCAACCAGGGGCTATTTTGTATATGTAAAAAAAAAAACGGTGACAAAGGGCAACACCCTCTCTTACAGTCACAATAGTGTATTTATGTGACTCGGATAAGCCGAAGTATCTCCAGACTAAATTTCATATATGAAGATCTTAAAATTTAAGGAATTGGAGCACTTTTCATGAACACATTTTTCACAGGACAAAACGAGGTCAAAACAACAGATTCTTTTGTAATCTAGAACAAACCTAAAAATTAAAAATTCTGAACATGGTAATAATTTCAAAGTTAAAAAAAAATACTGTATTCAATTTCAAAAGTTTTAAACATTCTCAGATTTTTTAAATATCGAAAAATGTTCGTTGGAAGAATTTTCAATTTCGAAAATTTTTGGACCTCAAAATATGTTAGAAGATAGTTAAATTTTAGAGTTTTTGCAATTTAACGGATTTGAAAATTTTCAAATTTTGCCACAGTTTGTAAATTGCTGGAAATTTTCCACAAAACAAAAAAAACATTCTCCTGCCAATTGCTCCATTTTCCCCACATTTAAAGATAGTCATAAAAAACCTAGAGACAATTCCCTTGTCACATTTTACCACTTCGCCCCAGATTAGTTTATCAATAAATTGTAATCACGCGACGAATCACACTTGCCAGGCAATGTAGACGATTGCGCGCTACGAGGGTTTTGATTTATATTTTTTATGTAAATTGTTGAACGCAATCACATGAAGAACTCCGCAGATTGGCTAACATGCAGTCACGATGGGGGTCTATCGAGTATTGATATCTCTATGAGCCTAAGACCACGTGTTGTGGGATCCGTCAAAAGTAGACCACGTGGCCTGTAGACTCTATCATTCTGCTCACATATGAATTTCGCTACTTTGCGAAGACACTTTTCGTAGTGAGTCTCCGTACATATGTAAATTAGGTAACCAGTAAGACACGCCAAACAACCCTCGCAGTATGTCGAACAACTTCCGCTCTCTGCTTCCGCAAAATAATTGTTCAGCTGATTTATCGTGTACTCGAATGTCTCTGGGTCCAACTGAAAATTAATTTTCAGAAAAATTAAATTCCGAATTATTTGAACTTTTCCATTTTCACGTACTATTATCTCGAATACAGACATCACCAAACTCTACACTCAACAAAACCCGCATCCCAATTGTCTTTGGAAAGGAATGGGAAAAGCACGTGTCTTTTGGAAAGATCAGACTCTAATCACCAACTGAACGAAAACCAGGGTTGCCCAAATTCGGCACTCTACCAAGAGAATTAACCCGCGGAAATAAAGTTCCAAGAGTGAAACGATCTATTTAGTTTTGCGCCGTAGTAAAAGCATATCGGATTGATCTTTCTACTAAAATCGCAAATGACACTTAAAAAGGGATGTAAAACTGAATTGGGCAAACTGTAGCCTTAAATCGATATAATCTCTTGGCCGCACATAAAGGATACATTCGGGTGAAGTCGGTTTTTAGTTTCTCATCAGCAAACCTAACGAAAACATATGCAAATAGGAGAAGATACAAAATCAGTTGCATCGAAGCCGAACTGCAACTAAGATATAAAAATCAAGGAATCTGTGCTGGAAACGCCAATGGCTATCGAAATGAGACTAATCTAGAAACAACCTGTAACCAACTATAAAACGGAAACGACCGGAAAATATAACTACAAACAAAAAGGTAATGTAAGTACAATCAGAGATCTTCTATTTCTACTCCTTTCAAACTTCCCATCCTTCCAATAATCGAACAATCTCTATTAGAATTTTCCCGATTAAACTTATGATAGTTATTAACATAATTAAATTGATCAAATTACAGACAAGTCGTGTTGTTAACAAATAAAAATAAACTCGACCCCGTAATTCCTGTTTCCTCGGAATAAAAAGGTAAGTCTCGGCAATTTCGGCGTGTTATGTACAATCGTTTAAGAACGTTTTACTGATGAAAACCAGAAAAATGACCTGAACCTAGCTGTGACACGAGATATGAAAATTTGGACATAACAATTACTTTTGAAATACTGCTTTTGAATACATTTTTGTTGTTGTTTTCGTTTAATTTCGAAATTCTTCAGTAGTGTTAACATTGTAAAAACCATTAGAATTGTTGATATGATTTTCAATTTTTCACACTTCGTTCTTATCTTTCTAAGCTGAAACCGTAAAATGGGTCAATGGAGGAATTCCACTTTTTTCTCGGGCAAATCGATTGTTCCAGGGAATTGAGGTTAAAACTTACTCTGTCAGCTAGCTCGGGTGGAAATCTCGTTTGGAATTTCACCATGGTCCCCTGGGTATAGTCTCTCTGTACGAACACTTTCATGCAATTCTGGGGCGGGCTGGCACCCTGACCCCGTCCAGCTCCCATATCTTGGAGCGGCACGTGATTTCCCTATTGAAGAAAAACAATCATTTTTTTATTTTTCCTGACATTTTGGAATGGTCCGGGCCTGTCTTATTCTTAGATCCTTTACGATTTCCTTTATTTCAAAATTTCTGGTTGATTTTTCAACTTATTTTAAGAATTTCCCCACGTTTGAATTTTCTCAGGCAATTACCATTCTTTAATGGAAAATATAGATTCGCTCTAAAACTATGTTCATGAACTCAATGAAAAGACAATTTGGAACAATACCTCTTCAATAATATCAATAAATTGCATCAGAGTCCTCATGGAACTCGAAAGTTCCCCAATTTTGACAAAACGCTAGTCTGCATAACTCTATGATTCATCATACAACAAACCAAAATTAATTTTAACAAACGTCATCTCCCAAATTGTTCATACCAAACGAAAATTTTTGTCGTCAAATTAAACAGTTATAACAGAACACAAAAACTCGCACATTTCACAAAATCCATTTTAGTGGATGCAACATAATTCTGTCATTCATCCAATGAAAAAAACTAATAAAAATTAATGACTTCTGATGCATGTTGTGTCCAAAGTTCTCCGAGAATTTTGACAACAAACTTTGGGGTTATAGGCTTGTCAGAGAAATTTATAAAGAAAGGTAAAGAGGCGAATATATATCAAACAGACGACCACTTTACAACTGTCAATTAATTTCCAAGAGTCAACAATAGCGATGACATAATTGGAAGAAAAATTCCTACTCACCAGAGGCATTTTGATGGTCGTTATAGTGGGTGGGCCAATTTGATGATGATGGATCAGCCCTTCGGCCTTAGTAATGACAATTGCACATGTGGATAGCAATTTCCAGTGTTATTCACAATTCTAGCGAATTCTCTGCGATTTTCTGCCAGGTCAACTTTTTTTTTCTTTTGCGGAAAGAGACGAGCAGGCTTATCGGAAATTTTTTTGGCAGGTCAGAGTCAGCAGATCAGATAAACTGTAACTCGACTGGATAAGGCCTGGAAGCCATTTGGGATGCGCGCGCATCTCGCGACCTCGTTTTAGCGGGCTAATAAATGTGTACATTTGTGAACTTTTTATTCTCATTTCTCAAGTATTAGATACTTTTCAGTTTTTCTATTAGTTTTTTTTTATTGGTTAAATTTTGCAAATTTTGAACATGTTCAAAATTTTGGACATTGGCGACGCTCTGGAAATGTTGAGAATTTTTGAAGGTTTTTTCCGTATTTGAAATTGTCTGCGTCCTTATGGGATTATGTTCGAAATTGTCGGAATGTTATAAAAAAGAGAGTTGTAAATATTTGAAGTTGTTTAAAAATGTCTTATATTTTGACCTCACAATAT
Organism: Asobara japonica; assembly: GCA_026005395.1. NCBI lineage: Eukaryota > Metazoa > Arthropoda > Insecta > Hymenoptera > Braconidae > Asobara > Asobara japonica. The sequence continues at coordinate 299,057 of BQMI01000220.1, forward strand.
AGGATCCGCGATCGCTATACATACTCCTGTGGGGTTCACGCGTGCTTCTGGTTTTAAGTGCGACATTTTCAGTATGTGTTGAATCCTACGGAGCAGCATTGTTTAAAAGCCTTTTTTATCTGTCCGCTGTTGCAGTTGAGCCTGCAAAAAAAATCCTAATACGTCCTTGTGTCGAAATGTACTATTTACTTACGATTCACGTGTACGAAACCCATACACAGGGTATCGAAAATCGTCTTCGACATATGGATAGAAAACTATCCTGCCTCCTGCGTTGCAAGAATCATCAACTTTCTTATCAACCTGAATATGCATGTGCATATAATGGCAAAATCCTTACGGTATGCTCAATAACCCGCATCTATTTCAGATAGCTTCCGGCGAATTTCCGGAGCACTGCAAGTTTTCTCTTTTCGCATTGCAGACTTTATTGTGTTATAATGTTAAACTTAATGTTGCAATCTGCAGAATGCTATTATTAATGTTTTCATCTCTTGCTAAATTCTCCACCAGCCAAGACTTTAGTTTTTCTCTCCTATCGCGTACTTTCTTATATTTCGTACCATGGCGATGTGTGTAGATGTTCATACTTGAAAACTACATTAACTTCTCGCACCATACCCCCTCATGTTCATCTATAGCGACTTTCAAAACCGCAGCCATTATTTCGTTTCCCTACATTATTTTTAGCATTTTCATACTTTTTGGGCCAAGCACGTGTACATCTACATACACATTGTGATTTTGACATACGCGGAAGCGTATCGGACCAAGTAACCATCTATCTATATACTCACCCGTTCCAATTGAAGAAAATTGAATTATCTCCAATTAGAGAAGGGTTAAATAATGCATGGGGGGAGGGGGTAACTGTAAACAACTTCTATATTTTTTTCGTATTCATACACAATTTATCTAAAACTGAATTGAAATTTTACGGGCTTCCAAATATTTTGAAATAATTGAAACTATTAAAATCCAACTGACAAATTTGATATTTGATCTTATCCTTCTTAAAAATCTTGATTTTCTTTTTCTGAACCATGGCATTTCTGTGAATGGTAGAATTATCCAGGAATTTGAATTTTTGAAATTGTCGAAAAAATTCCAACGTCTCTAAATATGCAAAAGTTCCCAAGTTTCCAAAATTGTGAAAAAATACGCGTTTGGAAGATTTTAATTTCAATATGTAAACACTTTCAAACTCCCCAGTTTTGTTTAAATATTGATTTAAAAAAAAACAATATATATATATATATCGCACAGTTAATGCCGCCATCTTGCGCCTTCGACCGCGTACTATATTAATTCCTAAGCCCCCAGCCTACTTCAGCGCTAAAAACCCGTAGATAAAGAAGTACCGTACGACAGAAAGGTTATTTATATAAACCATTACCTTGGTACCCTCGGCAACGGCTCATCTTTGACATAAACAAACTCGTTGCATTGTTACTTTTGCAATGGAGTAACCATAACTATTCAATATTCAACTATAATTGTTTCTCATTGAATCAATAACTAAACGTTATTTTGAATTGTTCATTCACAAGTGAAGTTCGATAGTAAGATGACATCCTTAGATTTGCGATTGCAGAAATTGGAACAACAGGTGATTGATTTAATTTCACTCGGTTTAATTTTCTTACGCAATTAGCGATAATGCAGCTATATATGTTATCTTGGAATTATCCTGGAAAAGTGCATTTTTTATGGAAATTTTCTACGCAAGGAATTTTGAATTGTCCACTGGCCCTTGTGTAAAAAAGTGAATTTGTAGCATTAAAAATGCACTTAAAATGTTTTAGTAGTCACAGTTGAGGTACTCAAGTTATTATCTTCAAAAGAAAATTTTCGAGAATGGGAAACACATCTTTTAGCCGATCTGTTTCATCTATATGAGAGAGCTTTGTATAGTTTACGATTTTTGGTGAGAGTTTGTTTGGCCAAGGAATGACGGCAAGAAAATCCTCATAATTGTGATATCTGTATGATAGTCGACTGTGAACATGTGATTTCTGTTTTTGAAATTAAAAAAAAAATGATATGACCTATATATGGAATATTTCATACTAAATTAATCGCTCTCGCCTAATATGACAATTATAGCATTTTCTCAACCCATTTCAGACGCAAGCAATTTTGAATTTTTGGCTGACCTTGAAAAATAAATTTGGAGAAGTCCAAAATGAAAAAGTGTGTTAACAGTCACAGCTAGGGTGCTGATAAAAAATCATCTTTTTTCAGGTCAATTTATTCATGTAAGTTTGCTTTGAAAATTTGTGATTTTATTAAGAATACGACCCTAATGAGCGATGGTAACGCAGTAGCAATGCCCTGAAATTTTCAATGTATATAGTACTTACTTGTGAGCATGTGTATCTATATTTTGTAAATAAAAAAGTCAGGGTCGCGGAGTTAAAAAAATGCAATTTAGGGTAAATAAAAATTCTGCATTTGAAAAACATTGAGAAAATGCGAATTTTCGGATGAACATTGCATAACAATTTGCAAGTCTAGGTTTGTTATCCTACCTGCTTTTCCTAATTTAAAAAACGAAAAGAGAGTTTTTTAGGTAATCTGTTGCATACATGGGTTCGTGCTACACTTTTGTGAAACTTGAAGATAATTTGATAAGAATATTTGTCTCAATCCTTGATTGAAAAATGTTAATTCAATTTTTTAGAGACAACTTCTCGCCGAAAAAATGAAACAGAAGAGGCAAACTGGAGCTGGGGGGATGGTACAGGCTTCCAATATGCCTTCTCAATACAAAAGCCATTCTGCAAAATGGACGAATGCGACATTGAAACAGTCTCAGACATGCGAGGGATCAATGTCGCACAATGTGTCTTCTGTCAGTCAGCGTCATATTATTGGAGCCGAACTCAGAGCATCAAAGAGGAATGTAGCAGGTAGTACTGAATTAGTTTGCTGGTTATCCAGCCAATTGTACGGCTTCATTTTTCTCTAGTCTGACTTTTTTTATTTATTTAGAAAATAGTGGGCAAATATTTTTTCTAATTCTTCACTTCATTTCAGGATTTGACGGTGAGTTAAATGGAGAGAATATATTTGATGATGCCATGGCCACAAGTTTAGGGGATTGTGCAGATGAGGAATCGTCCCTCATAGATGCACGATTGCCCCACGACTCACTTAATTATCAGACACACACATCACTTCCGATTGTACCTTTTGATGGCTCTGATACCGTAATTGTGCATCGCGACAATCAGTCCAATGTAAGTCAAAATAAATAAAAAGATAATTTGCTTTTACAGAAAATATAAGACGTTTGGAAATTTCTGGAATTTCAGATAATATAAATTTCAGATAAATTTTTTTAAATAAATCCAACAACATTTTGAAGTTTAAAATTCAAATACTTCCAAAATTTTTGAACTTTTAAAGCTTTTCATTTTACTTTATAATTACTATTTTTATGAGCAATGGCTACTATAACTTGAAATTAAAAACGTAATCATTAAGGGCCGTTTCTCGATTTTTCAACTTCAAAAAGAAATCTACAAACACGCAATTTCCAAAATTATCTTTTTTCACCTTCGAAATGTTTTTCGTCCAAATTGAAATGACAATTATTCAAGGTTTTAAATTTTGCTAAAAATTTTCCAATTTTGAGTTTCTTGGAGTTTTCAAAAGTATTATAAAAAAAAATCTTGTTCCAGAGTCCTGAATTAGAAGGCAACGTGGAGGGAAATATTGAGCACTTTGTTTTACAACCAGCGAACAAGAAAATGCACTACAAGTGTCGAATAACTCGCGATAGGAAAGGAATGGATCGCGGTCTCTACCCCACCTATTTTTTGCACTTAGAGCGTGATTATGGTAAAAAAATTTTCCTCTTGGCTGGACGTAAGAGGAAAAAAAGTACCACAAGCAATTATTTGATATCAACTGATCCCACGGATTTATCACGAGGTGCCGAATCTTATGTGGGAAAATTGAGGTCTAATTTGCTGGGAACACAGTTCACCATTTATGACAGTGGTTATTCTTTGATGAAGCAAAATAAGAGGGACGATAGAGCCACTCCTAGGCAGGAACTAGCTGCTGTTGTTTATGATACCAATGTTCTGGGATTCAAAGGACCCAGGAAAATGACTGTTGTCATCCCAGGAATGACTGCGGATCAAAAAAGAATATCTATTTGCCCGAGGGATGAGTCTGAAACCTTACTCGGTACTTTTCCTACAGTTCATCATTTTTTATACATTTTAGTTTTGTTCATTTTACAAAAAAAAAAAATTCCTTTCGATTCTCGTTTTTTTCTTTATTTATGGAATGTTTGGGAAGTCACCATTAAAATAACGATACCTATCTTAGATTCCGAAATATTTCTCAAAAAATATCTTTCAAATTTTTAGTATTTTTTCACATTTTAAAAATTCTTGAATAATTTTTCATACATCATGACTTGCTCATTCATCGATTATCTTCATTTTGCATATTTCATTTGCACCTCTTTTGCACAGAATGCTGGAAAATGAAAACCATGGATAACCTAATTGAGCTGCACAATAAGACACCTGTATGGAACGAGGATACGCAATCTTATGTGCTCAATTTTCATGGGCGCGTTACGCAAGCATCTGTGAAAAATTTTCAAGTGGTTCATGACAGTGACAGTAAGTTGACATTTCGAACTAAGCTAAGTTTAAATTGTAAAAAGTCTGAATTGAAATTTTTGGAAACGGTCAGTCTTTGATTTTTAAGTCTGCTAAAATAACTTTTATACTGTCAATTTTTTTTTACAGCTGATTACGTTGTTATGCAATTTGGACGGGTAGCCGAGGACATTTTCACCATGGACTACCGATTTCCACTATGTGCCCTCCAAGCATTTGCCATTGCGCTAAGCAGTTTTGATGGAAAGCTCGCTTGCGAATAAAAAAAAAAACGTAAAATTAAATTTATAGAAAATAATGTGCAATTGGGCATAAATGATACATCTTGTGTTCAAACCATCAAGGCAATTGGAGGATCCCATATCTTGCCTATTTTTTCATCTCTCATCTATCATCTGTAAATCGAAAAAATCTCAGATATTGAAAATTGCAGAAAAGTCGGGACTTTTTGAATTCCAAAAATTTCAACAATGAGGAAATTTAGAAAATGGAAATGTTTTTTAAAAATCCGAAATTTGATCATTAAATTTCAAAATTTCAAATTTCTCTGGGTATTTCACGATTTTAAGAATTTCAAACATTGAAAAAATTGCAAAAATTTTGAAACTTTCCGAAATTTTCATGTTTTGTATGTAAATTATTTGACAAATTTTAAATTGATCTCAAAGTGTGAATTTCACTTTACATTCTAGTTGTATTTATAAATGCACATGTCTTCACGATAAGATAGGGGTGGGCGAATATGCATTTTTGTGAATAATTTTAAGTGAAACGAATATTGATAAATTTAGCCAATTTGTAAGCGAGAATTGTAAGATATTTTGATGAAAAACGTATTCAACTATTTTCTAAAATTCAGAACATTTGAATTGATAAAGACTCGTCAAAATTGGTACAAAATTTTTACTATTCTGAATTTTTTTGAAAATTGCACAGCTTCCAAAATATTTAAATTTCCTGACATTTAAAACATTCTTAAATGTATTCAAAAAACCTATAAAAAATTTACGATAATTAACAATGGGAAATTTTCACGGTAATAAAATACTCGACGTGGCATTACTAAAACATCAGCAATTTTTAAAATTTCAAAAATTTCCGATGTTCAAACTAAAATCGAAATAAAAAGTTTGCAGGGAAAAAAATTAACAATCATGAAAAATGAATCAAACTTTTGACGACAAAATCAGTTCGAGATTCCAAAATAAAATCCTTCGTTTCCATAAAATTGAGTATTCACTTGCACACCCCTGCAGTAAAATCTAACATTCCTCGATAATATCGCACACCAAAAATACAGTATTACGCCCATGGAAAATGGCTATCATGTTTTAGTTAATTATAAATGTACATCGTTCACTCATCGATCATTTTAAATCAAGGCACAACAAATTTTCCCAATCATCTAGTCGATTATTCATGATTGAATAATTTTGTAATGAATATTTTCTATGATTCAATGTTCATGGAAACATTTTCTGAATGGACCCATTCATGTTGAAATTATGACAAATAAGTGCAAGTGTATTTCATCATTTTCTTAGCGTATTTATTGTACCAATATAAATTGATTGAATAAAAAATAGCTCGTGGTAAAGAAAAAAACAATACATGTTGCAATAATATAAAACGCTTAGATATAACCTAGGTTAATTTTTTTTTCTAATTGTTAGAAGGCACAGTGCTTTTTGCGATAGGAACCTCTCTCCTCCATTCAATATCTATCCCTCTCTATTACTTTTTTTTAGATCTTTTTTCTGTACAGTTAAATTTACAATGATTTGACATGGTTCGCCGATATGTACTCATACTATGTATGTACGCATTTTCAAATCACAAACTCTCTTCAAAAGCTCTGATAATTTGTTGATAAAAAAGTATTTATATAACAATTTAGTTCGAAAAAAATGCTATGGAGACAGTAGATGAGAGACATATTTCACAATTGTCGGTCAAAAAAGACTCTTCTTATGGTTAGTTTGAGTTTTCACTTGTGCAGTAGCTCGGGAAAATCTCGGTGCTGGAATTCGTGATGCAGGCCGGGGAATTCCACTTGGTAAATTTGACGAGCGGCTTGCAGGCAAACGAACACCTTCAGTCTTATTTTCGAGATTATGCTGGGTCTTGAACACAGACTGAAAACGAAATTGCATTAGGGGCGTCTTAATAAGGAGAAAAAAAATTGGCGCATAAAATCGCGACCATCAACTTGATTTCTAGTTTTCCCGCCTAAACACAGACGGCGCTGTATTGGCAGGAAAAATCACTGTTCTCTAATGTACATTAGATTCCCATGATTTCCAACAAAATTAAAATAATCATCACAATCTGCAATGTTAGAAAGCCATTTTGATATGTAAAAACCTGCACGAAACTAATGTTTTTCGTTTATCTTTTGATTTGTGAAAAAATTTCCATTAATGCCGATTTTAAAGGAGCTCGAAAAGGCATGTAAACAATTTGAAAACAATGGATGAAACAGTATAGCTTACCGTTATTCTATTCACGGGAAGACACTCCTTCTTTTCCCTCATTTTTCCCTCGTCACTTACAAGCACTTCGGAATTCGAAGTGGGAAGTGACTGTAGAGATTCCGCTGGGCTGAGAATAGGCGAACTCGTCTTCATTTCGGCATCACTATTCATCGACAAAGGCGGCTGCCTCCCAGAAACTTGATTATTCTTAAGAATAGGCGATGGAAGATCTCCCGTTATCCACGTATTCTCCAAAATTTTCCTATCCGTCTTCGGTGTCGATTCATGATTCAACTTTTCCTCCTGTATTTTCGAAATTTTCTGAGCTTTCTCAGAGTGTCGACTACCATCTGAGCACGTGCTTAATCCATCATCAAAATCAGGTCCACTATAAGTACTCAAAGTACTTTCAATGCTCTCACTGGAATTTCTAGTTTCCACTTTATCAGATCCTTGTTTATTCAAATTATTCAGTCGATTGGCGCCATTTTTCACTCCAACTTTCCCATATTGAAATCCAAATTTCGTCTGAATCATTCGTTTTTTTACAGGGCCAACTGAGCCAAGATTCGAATGACTCGAGCCAAGATTTGGATTTGATTTTTGAAGAGTTTGAGGCAAACGAGACAACGACTTGGGTCCATAAATATCTCGAGAATCTAATGTACCAATACTGCTAACTTTGTGCAATGACTCCATAGATTTACCTTGGTAAATTTTCTTAAGAAGTGGCCTTGCCAATTTATCATTTTTAGGAATTGTCGTTTTACGATAAGTTTGATAGCGATTTTCCGGCAGATCTTTTGATAATTTTTCCGTTATTAATTCTTCATTTTGAACTTGATAATTATCATCATTTTTCGATCTATCCAGGAGTAAAAAGTCCCGCTTGGAGTAAGTCATGTCAAGTGATTTTGACGGTTCCTCATCATTTATCAATTTCTCTTCAGCATTTATCGATAACGAGGTTCTTACTTTCTCGTTGGCTAAATTAGTTACATACGTTGAATTGAACGATTCATTCACCTTAATCACATCATTTTTCCCATCATCGCACTCCTCAATGTCATGGCTAAACGTTGAATTAACTGGAATTTTATCCAAGAATGAACCATTCGAGACAAACGTCTCATTAGAATTGTTCACCTCCACTCTTTTCATACACTTGGATTCGTCATCGACGAGTGTTATTGTTTCGCTCAAATTACCGCTATCTGAAACTCTATCAAAAGTTTTATTCACTATAAACGACTCGTGCAGATTACACGTTTCGTTCAGTATAAATGACTTGCGTTGATTGCAAGTTGTTTCCATACTTAAAATATTTGAGACACGTGAAATACTTGGAATTGTGCTTCCTTGATACTGGGTAAATGTTCCATCGCCATTTTGCGACGATAGAAAACTGTTACTTATTGTCGCTGTGGTATCCAAATTACTAGCAAAATTGGTATTATCTTTCACTGTGTCGTCGTCGTCGTTGAAGATACTTGTTTGCATCATTGATTCAGTGAGAATTTGCGAATCAGCCATGGAGATGTTTGTTCCAAGGGATTGATTTGAAATTGTTTGGTTGGAGATTGTTGTGTGGAGGAATGAAGGTCGAGATATGTTCATTAGGCTTTCGTTGAATTCGGGCTCAGCTAGGTTGATGAATGAGTCAATTCCTTTCGATTGAGACATATTTAGGAAAGCTTCGAGGCTTTCTTGGGCTGTTTCGGAGGGCAGACCTGAGAGGGACTGTCTCAACATTGCGGGAATGCTGTCCTCTTGTCTCCCTTCCTCCTCCTTCCAATTGATCTTCATTTTGGTCCAGGGCGAAGGCGGAGATGATTCTGAGGGAATGGGCAGTGCTCGTTCTCGAATCGAATCCATGTTGAGCTTGGGGAGCTTCTTCTTCGATCGAGTGAAGGTTCGTGTGTCGATGGGATAACTCAGATCGGCTGTGTCCGGTGAGGGGATGGTCGATTTGCTGATATTGGGGATATCCGTGGCAGTGGTTGGGTATGGACAGGATTTTTCCAAGTCTCTCCTGAGCCAAGCTTGGAGATCGAGGGGCGAGGGCCGCGAATTCGGCTTGAAGAGCCTGGAAACATGTGAAATGCTTAATATCTCGCCTGTATTTTTCGTTGCGATCGCATTAGAGTTTAGATGGGTGTGTGTATGAACGCCGGTCGAAGGACCGAGAGAATTTGACGACAGTCCAGTTCAGGCGAGTGTCCCTTTAACAAGTGTAACTAGTTTCCCGAAGGAGTAAAGAAAAGTCTACCATCTAATTTTTTTGTTAACTTTTACTGACTACCCTGACACCGATAAAAAAATAGCACCCAGAGAAAATCCCTTACAAACAGAAGTTATTTAGATGTGGTGATTTTTGGAGAGCTTTCTTTAGTTTCTCATCTATGTCATACAATACATCAGGTTAGAATTTTTATTTCAGTTTGCCATTGATTAAATTGACTATAAACAATTTCAACCGAAGATTGAAAAAATTCACATGAGGATCTGGCAATCTTTGAAATTGTTAGTAACGAATTCAAATCCGTCAAAAAGTCTCAATTTCATATGAGACAGTTGATTTTAATGTGAAATAATTTCTGATGTAATTCAAAAACTTCAAATATTGGATTCTGTTTTTTTTTGCGTATCATGAAATCTGTTCTAATTTCGACTGGATTTATTTGTTGGTTTTTTTTTTTAAACTCAAATGACGTGTCAACTATTGGTTATAAAAAAAACATGACAGAATATTTTTTAACAAAAAATTGAACGTTTCAAAAAAACGTTCTCTTTCTTCAAAATTAATCTCTCAAGTTGCTCCGTAAAATCAAAATTGAAGGATTAATAAACAGTACCAAAATTATAAACTAATTTTCAACATACCAACTCTCCTCATCCTCCAGATCAATCTCCGATAAATCGATAACATCATCATCCCAAACTTGACGATTGATCGTTGCGTGGGCGTAATCTTCACTACATTTTGGTCCAGATTCGTCATCATCATCCTCCTGCTCCTCGATACTAGCATTCCACGTTTCTGACATCTGTCACTGTACTTTCGATATTATCAATCACATAACAATAACAACAACAAACTCTTATGCAACAATTTCACTGCAATATTCAGTCTATGACGTCCATTATTTAGACCAGCCCAACATTTATAAAAATAAGTTTGAATTTGTTAATTTTGTTTTGCCAATGACTGACATGCCAAGCTAACGTGTCAAATGATCAATGGTTAATAAACAATTAGGGCACTCTTGATAAAAAATTTAGTTTGTTTAGTCGCCTCCCTGTCTTATTGTTATTAATTGTTGCACTTTACAATACTATATTTACATATAACCAACAAAGGCAATAATCAGCTGATTGTCTTACATTATTAGAAATTTGATTATTGAAAGGTGGGGCACGGAAGCGCAGGTTCCAAATTAGCCAAATTTAGATTATTATTGAGTTAATAAATAAAAAAAAACTTCCCGTTACATTGTCTTGTATTGTGAACATCTGTAGCACATCAACGGCTGCGTGGAATTTTCAATCAGCCAATAACACAAAGTGTAGTGTGTTCCGGAGTTCACTGTACTGTATGCAATGTGCACATTTTTTCTTGCAAATTTTTTTATTTTTCACGGATGGAACATTTTACTGTAGTGTGGGAGATTTTGGGGGAATTATTTGGCTATTTGTTGAAGCACTGCAGCTGGATATGTTGTCGATTTTTTATAAAACTAAAAATTGCGCAAAAACGTTTTTGGTGTAGTTGCGAAGCGCACCGCCACGTGGCGCGCGCAGTCTCATGACTCATTTTCTGTTCTTTGAAATTTTTTGGTATATATGAGAGCATTCAATTTTTATGTGTTACAATTTTTCTTTCATATTTTCCAAATTTTTAAAATTGATAGATCAGTCTTCTCAGAATGCTCTCAAATTTTTAGAGTTTTGATATTTTGAGAAAATTTATAAATTGACAAAATTGTTGAAAGACTTGAATCACGTGGTTTTATTCCTCATTGTCAATTGTCCCATTTTCCATTTTTATTTCAAGTTTTAGAAAACTCCTTTTCTCGCCCATTTGCAGCTCCTCAAATCAACTTTCAAATTCACTTTTTCCCTCGATCGCTCAATTTCCTCCCTTACCAACCCTCAAATTTGTAGGTTATGTTTGCGCGCCATTTTCCCCCTGACCTGCCCACGTGATTGGCTGGTAAACCCCCCCTTGCACCCTTAAAAAGAACGCCCATTCAAATCCCTCCTTTCCCATTGGCCGATTCTCATTTGCCGGCTTTCAATTGGACGACATTCAATCCGATTCTAAAATCCCAACGAATAGCCGCTCAATTGCCAGCTGTTGAAACCTTTTCAGACAGTTTGTATTACAAGTTGTTTGAAAACCCTAAACGGACAGTGGAGTCGGGTAAGTGGGGGCTTGTGGTCTCATTTTTCGGGTCCTAATAATTCCCAATAATAAAAAAAAACCCTCAAAAAGGCCCATAAACAAATTAACCCCATCATCCCCCATCTCGTAATGTCAAATTTTTAAATATTTGGGTTAAGAAAAAAAATATTTTCCCGCCTTAAACGGTGAATCGACCGTTTTTTTTACTCATTAATTTGGGGGTGACCATTTGAAAAATTCATAAAAATTCTAAGCCGCACAATGGCGACCATGAGGGTTTTTGAGGATCAGGAAAATCGCATTGGTGATAGTCGAAGAGGAAAGGAAAATTCAGGACTTCGGGAGCAACAAAATGGACAACAAAAACGTGCTGTCCTGGGCGTCCTACATGGTAACTGCAATAGGACCAAGCCAGTGAGTCTCATTTCCAAATTTTGAGCATGCTTCAATTTTTTGATTGATCGCTGGACACTTTCTATGTCACATTTTTTTCCCCCAAATTATGCACAATTTTTTTTTTCTATTCAGAACTTTGGTAGGGCCGAATTTATGGGCCGCTTTTCGGGCGACCGTTGAGCTTTTTCGGGAGCTATATATATGTAGGTTACACGAGTTTTCAGTGTTGGAATAATTTTGAGGAACTCAAAGATGGGAATTAATTTTTTGGGAGAATTTTAGAGAAGGAGTTTTTGAGAAAACTGGGGGTAACTCCGATAATTGATGACGTTAGCGACCAACCAGCGTCAGCATTTTTTTTTTTTTTTTTTTTTTTTTTTTTTTCAGAAGCATAGATCTATCAGGGTATACGAACATTTTCCATTTCCGAAAAATATGCACAATTTTGGGGGAAAATTATGGAGAATAGGATGAAACTTTTAATCATTAATGCAAAATATTGTCATGTGAGGAATCGTAGATGTGGGGAACGAGATGAAAAAAATTGGGGAATGCAGAATTGTAGACAATTTCTGGCCATATATATTCGAAGAAAAATATCCGAAATTCTACACAAATAAAAAAATCTGAGGTACATGTTAAAGTTCTAGTCCCCAAAATTGACATATTTCTGTCTTTTTTTTTAAGGAAATCCATAAAGATGAAAAAGTCCCAAAAGCGAAAGCAACGTTCATTGCTCCACCATACGACAGCTTCAAAGTGTACGATGGAAAACGAGAAGAAGCAACTTTTAAAATTTATGAGGATAAATTGGAAGAGGAGACCCAGGTTGTGCTTCGTGAGACCAGGGACACAAGAGAAATTCATCACGCAATGAAAACGGAAGTTGTGATCAATTCGACAAATCACATTGAGAATGTTGTTCAGCCCTACAGGCCTGTTCTTGGGGAAATTAAAAATGATAAAAAGAAAAAAGAAGAGGAGCTGCAAATTTTCAATCGGGACACTCCTCTGTCCCTTGAGAAGTCAGTTTGCATCACCGATTCCTCGGAAAAGGGACTCAGGGCTAAAAGGGAGGCCACCAAAATCTCGAAAAGCAATTTTTATGATGTCGATGAGTACAGGGCTGATATCTACAATTATTTGAGGGTCGCTGAGGTATGATATACTCATGAACAAAATATGTATAAATTTTTTAGGTCATTGAAAATTTTGAAATAAAAAAAAATTAAGGTTCACAAATAAAAAAAAGAAAACATAAAAATTTTGGATTTCATTAGATATGATTAGGAAATCTTTCTATAATTTTATTTAATTTGAAAAATTTGATTTGAAAATTTGGTATTTAATGAGAGGATAATAGTGACCTTTGATTATCAATTGAATTTTTTTTAGACACAACACAGGCCAAAGCCAGGCTATATGAAGAAGCAACCTGATATCACTTACTCAATGCGATTGATTTTGGTGGATTGGCTGGTGGAAGTTGCTGAAGAATATCGATTGCACTCGGAAACACTCTACCTAGCAGTCTCCTACATCGATAGATTTCTCTCGTACATGAGTGTAGTGCGAGCAAAACTCCAGCTTGTAGGAACAGCTGCAATGTTCATTGCTGGTATGCCCAAAAATGTTTCATCATTTTTAAACCTCTCTTCGAGTTTTTCGGTTTTCACATTTTTGCAATATTAGAAGCAAAATTTTTGCAATACCCCAATTGTTCATTTATTTCCCCAAAATTTATGTGAATTTTCCAATTTGTTAAAACTTCTCGAACTCCTTCAAAATCTCTAAAATCTTGGCCCTTCAAAAATTTCGAATTTTATTTATCAGCCAAGTACGAGGAGATCTACCCCCCAGAGGTGAGTGAGTTCGTCTACATAACCGACGACACGTACACGAAGAAGCAGGTGCTGCGTATGGAGCACCTGATTCTGAGGGTCCTGTCCTTCGACCTGACAGTGCCCACGCCCTTGGCCTTCCTCCGTGATTTCTGCATCAGCAACAATCTGAGCGACAAGATCCAGTTCTTGGCCATGTACCTCTGTGAACTGTCGATGCTTGAAGCAGACCCATACCTCCAGTACTTACCCAGTCACTTAGCAGCTTCTGCCATTGCTGTAGCACGTCACACATTCCAAGAGGAAACCTGGCCACATGAGCTCGAGTTATCAACTGGATATAGTCTCCAAGAGCTCAAAGGTTTGTCACTCTCCAAAGTTGCCTCGACCTTTAATGATTTTTTTGCAATCTCTTCTCCATTGAGTAAATTCATGTCATTTTTTTTACAGGTTGCATTGGACACTTGAGCAAAACATTCGCAGGCGCTGGAAGCTTACATCAGCAGGCCATTCAAGAAAAGTACAAAACTAGCAAATATGCACATGTGGCTCTACTTATTCCTCGCAGTACTGAAGTAGTTGCCTGTGATGATGACTCTGAAAGTGCCTGAATCCTTGCAATTAACTTTTAAAAGGAGAATGGACAATTTGGGTCATTAACGAACCTCCCATGAAAAAGAGGCTATATAGGATTTGATATAGTCATAAAATTCTAACGTGGAGAAATCTATATTTTGGGATACAGTACAGGATTTTTTGTAGCATCCAAACAAATGTTTGCCACCTTTTCAATCGATTTGAATTTTTTTTTTCAGAGAGTTCCAGGATCTTACAAATTTTTCTAGAATTTTTTCAAGGGGTTTAGAATTTTTCAATGCTCGAAAATTTTATGACAGCTCTCATAAGCTTTGGAATATTCCAGAAATATTTCAGATAATTGTTTGAATTTTTTCAATACTTCCGAAAAATCTTTGGGATATTTTAATAGTTTTTGGAGCTCGAGGATCCTTCGAAAATGACCCAACAAATTTTATAAGCATATTGAAATGATAAACAAAATATAAATGTACGTATCCACCTTAGAAAAATAGCATGGAAAAAAGGAGGGGATATGGGCAAGACTGATATGAGCTACTCTGGGGACAGAGCCAAGCTCACACTATTATCAGTTTTTGAAAGAATTTTTGAGAAATGTTCGTGGAAAGAAATTTCTGGGCTTGTTTCACGAATTTTAAATATTTTTTTTTGCTCGTACCATAAATTTGGTAGGAATGTCGTTTTTAAAACAGAAATTTTTGCCCTCTTAGAGTAGACCAAAAAATATCTTGCAGAACACTCTTTTTTTTAACTTCATTTGGCACGAACTTGAAGGGAAATGAACAGGCCTAGGACTTGTTAACATTTTTTTATAATAGTTATAAATATAATTTTTTTGTGAGAAACCGTATGAATGATTGGAATGATTTTTAAGGGGCAAGAAACACTTGTCGATTTTTTTTTTGGCGTATAAATCGGCAAAATAGTCAAGCGAAAATTGATTTTAGTATTTGTAAAAGAGAAAATGAGGAGGAAAAAAGCATACAGAAAGAAAAACACATTGCCAGTGATGATAAAAATCATATTGTATCCTCTTTTATTTATTGTGATAGAAATGATACCGATACTTTTTTTACATTTTAAGAGACACACACATGGGAATGTGATAGGTAAAATTTGTTAAATCAGTAAAAGTAAATTTTTTTAATGTCCGATTTTTTTTGTCATCGTTAAATCCGTATCAAGTGCACTAATCATTCAAATATGTATCACTATCTGAATTTTGATTCATCAATAGCGCTGGCAACGTTGCATGATAATTCATTTCTATGAGATGAACTTTGTTTAATTATTCAATTTTTTTTTTTCGGAAAATTTTGGTACACGGGGTAAAATGGGGCGCAATTAATAGGCAATTTTACATCAATGGAACAGTTGATAAAGTTCTGTTGATGAAGAGGTACAAAATTTTCCGCGTCCATAATGTAATGCTCTATACAAATATGCTAGTGAGTTTGGATATTTTGTGAATCCAATGGTGAAATTGAAAATTGTGAATAAACGGATGTATGAAAATTATTAGTTATTTCTCCCATTTTTTTGGAGATCACAGAGAGAGGAAGCCACCGATTCAATAACTCAAATATTTTATATCAGAATTTTTTTGCTAAATTGAGCCAAGATAAAACCGATAGGTCTAGTAGACCGACTAGGTGTTGAAGAAAATTGTAGTCGTCCCCGAATCGGGGCGCAGGAGCCCAAAGTAACTGGTTAAGCCACAATGTTGACTAGCATAACTTCAAATAGATGTAAAGACTTTTCGAGTTGTCGAAATATTCAAATTGAATGAAATTGAAAACTGCTGCCTTCACAAATCTCAAATTTCCCCAAGATATAGCAAAAATAGACCCTGGGAGCGTTTAGTATTCGATGACAATATGGAACTATGTATAGAAGTCACTTCGATAAAAGAAGTATTTGGTCAGTTCTTTTAAAAATTTAAATGCAATGAATCTAACGGACAAATATCAACTGGCAACTGACAAATTGCAAATAGCAAGTAGTTTCTATGACAGGACTCCTAGTCGAGTGGGCACTACCAGGAACTCCAGCAGAGTGCATACTAAGAGCACCATCCCTGGAGTAGATACTAATAGGACCTCCAATAGGGTTGACACTAACAGGACCCCCAATAGAGTGGACACTATCAAGACCACCAGTGGAGTGGACAGTACCAGGACCACCAGTAGTGTGCATACTAATAGGACCACCACTGGACTAGACACTAGTAGGGCCTTCGATGGGGTGGACACTAACAGGACCCCCGATAGTGTCTAAGTAGTTTATGTAATAGTCGTCTTCCCCTGACACTGAATTTTCCTTAGTTTCTGCGCAGTCATCATGTGGAGGTGACTAACACCTGCTGTTCCTGTTCAGGCTGACCCCTCTGGGCTTGCCCCGTCTTTGTCATCCTGGTTCCACCTGTGGGGTTCATTTTATAGCTTCCACTCCCCTCCTGATTCCGAGGCCAAGATAGTGCCTCATTTCATCTGTATCTCCCCTGGCAGAGGGTCAGCTCCCTGATTCGATCAATACTCGGTACTTGAGTCACCTCTTACTGAGATTGAATAATTTTCTGCATATAAGTATTCGAGATATCAATACTGGACACAGCATAAACATATACTGTGCACAATAGACAATTCTCATGTATCATCCACTATTTAGCTACCTACTGCCCCAGATCTTTGAAAAAGACCAACAGTTAAAAAAAAAAATTCGCACAGCTTGATGCGAGCCCTGGACCAAATTTCAAGATTGAGAGTATCCAGTGCTAAATACAAAAGAAAAAATCTAAAAATAAATTGCACAACAAATTCTAATCATTATGGGTTAAACTTTATTCACAAATAAACATTACACGTGACATCATTCACGACTCATCGAATTCTCATATTCATTCTAGTGCATACAGTAATTAATGAATTTACTTTGCAAATTGTGGAATCAAAGGGTGAGTTTTTTTCAGGCAGGGTATTTAAATTGATCAGGCATTGATTGACGTTGCTGGTGGTGGTGATTGTTTCAATTGGAGAATTATTGAGCGCATTCTGGAGACGTCCTTGGATGTTCTTGATGACTTTGGATTGAAATCGCACAATTTTGAGATGCGCTCCCATTCGGTGCCCGGCTCAACTTCGTCAGCTTCGGCGACAAACTGCTTCTCCGCATTCCTAGTGAATTTTAGGGGTTTTTTTGTTATGGTGATTCAAGATGCTGGGCGGTTGATTTTGGGGTTTTTACATGCCGCATATGCAGAGGCATTTTGTTATTTTTTTTGACGCTGTTTTCGTTTGAGAAAATCACATAAAAAAATTCGAAATATGGAAATTATCCAAGTTTTTTAAATTACAATTTATTTAGCAGTTGGGAATAATTCAAAATTGCAAAAACTTTCAGGGCATGTATATCTTACAGAAATCGAGAAGGTGAAAAAATTTTAAATATCCGGAAAAATAAATTAAATTTTTACAAATATTCTAAAAACTTTGAAGGTGAAATTTTCGGAAATTTTAATTTTTTTGAATATTACGTGATTTTGTCATGCCGCAAATGCACAGGCATTTTCATAAAATTTCTGTGATACTGAAGAAAATAATTGTAAAAAAAACATTGAGTGTAGCGTTTGTGGTATGTGAGATACATATAAGCAGCGATTCTTCTCCAAAAAAAAATTCTCAGCGTCTGATTTAGTTTCAATTTTCTAGGTGCTTGAGCTACCTCAAATTCAGATATCTCCCAAGTCAATTTTTTGGAGAAGATAATTTTGTTTGTTTGTTGGTCTAATTGTCATGCGCACGATTTGGCAAGCGTCCGCATTGCTCTACTGACTACGGCAATTTTTTCTCTAATTTCTAAGTAAAATTCATTTCATGTGAATCAGTTGCTCCAGGAAGATAAGCCGTGACATCTGTCGAGAGTTTAAACGAGGTAAATTACCCCGTAAGTTTTTTAAGAATATCTCAAAAAATAGTAGAGCTAGAAAAAAATCATTGTAGAACTTTTTGTAGAGCCCACTAAGATCTACAAAAAAGTTCCCATGAACTTTCTTCTATCTCTCATAGGTAACACGAAATTTGAGGGAGAGCCAGGTAATTGGGCTCGCCTCGTTTTACCACTCATATAGCTATATATAGCAGAATTGCTTTTCTCAAAATTTTTTTCTTGATACATATATGTTTATCCATGTATCCTCATTAGCCGACTCTCATTATTTCCTTAATGTGAATTATTGATTATTTGTGATTGGATTCGACTCGCGGCTGCGTTCGAGTCTGTGCTGTGCATAGTGTCAATTTGTTTATGTAAATTTAATTATACGCTTTCTCATTAGGCGTATGCGAATATCTTCAGGAATAATTTGTCAGAAGCTAAATGTGAAAATGAAATTTGAAAAAATAAAAAAAAATTGAATTGGTTATTGAAATGCCATTAATTTTTTTGTATAAAATTTGTGGAATTGACAGAAGAGGAGGGGGAGGAGAAATACATAATTCCATATAATTGACCAAAAATCCGCATACACCTATTTTTAATAGGCATTGTCATGCTTACTGTGATTATAAATTGTAGAATAATTCATAAAAACTTACTTGGCTGATTCCCTAAGAAGCAGAACGAGAATAATAGATTTTCTCTTTATAATTACATTCATAAAAATAATAATATGTAAAAATACGCGATTGGCTGAACATTATTATTATTTTTTTAATAGCTGATTGAGCTGATATTTTTTAGCTTTACAACATTGGCCCAACACAAATAACGTAATTGAATTTGATGGACGTGAATTAGGCGAAACAATTATTTATAAAATTGTTTTTTTTTTTTTGGGAAAAATTCAAGTTACCTGTTTGTTGCTTTTGTTTTACTTGTTGTTTCGGCGTGATGTTTGTACCATTCTTCTAATTCTTTCTTTGCAGATTCCCGCCATTCTTCCTTCTTGGTCTCTTCCTCGGCATCTGAAAAATTGATTTTGGATATTTAAGAAATTATTGAATAAACGAATTTTGAAAAATTATTGATTTTTTTTTTAATTTTCATTTTTTCAATTTTTGAGTCTTGGGAATTTTTGAGTTTTTTAAAATCATATGAAACCTTTCTCTTCAAGTCGAGCTGCCTGCTCCTCTCTCCACTTTTTAATCTTCTCTGGCTCCTCTCTAGGTACCGATGGAGTGGGTGCGACATCTGAGTGAATGAAAAGAGTCAGTAATCCTTCCGGGATAAAATATCGAAATTTAATAAATGCATGGTATAAAAATGCGGAATGACAAGTCAAAACTCAACTAAAATCCAACTTGAAAATTTTCAATGTTGGCTTTTTTTAGACTTAAAAATAAACAGAACTCTTAACATTTTCAAAGCCGTGTAATTCGGCTTTATTTGTACTTTGTTCTTCTTCAAATCTTCTTTTTTTTTTTAAAAAAAAACGAGGCACTTTGGAATTGTTGGAAACTTCAGTTTTGTTCTCTTAATTTTCTCGATCAAAAAAAAAATTGGAGAAGTTAGACTTTTCCAAATTTGACAATTTACAAAATTAGAAGCTCATAATTCCAGAATCTTAAGAACCTCGAAAAATTCGAAAAATGTCGAAATTTAATCAATGTTCAACCTAAACCAAAAATATTGAAATATTTTCGTTAATAAAAAAGTATAATTCTCCATAGATGAAAATTGCAATTAAAAGATAATGTGCCACAAAAAAAGAGTTCACTTAAATAACTCAATTAAATAACGAAACAAGTCACCTGAGGCTGAAAACTCTGAATCACTTGGCGGCTCGATGTTATTTATCATCTCGAAACTTCCGGTGCCATTTCCACCGGACTCGATTGTCATATTTTCAAAGTTTCCAGACAAATCATCCCCTTTCGTGAATAAACACAAAATAGTTTCAAATAAATTAAAATACCAACGAAAAAGTAACTGGAAATGAATAAATGAGCTGAACTGAATGAACTAAGGGAGAACTAATATAGACTTAAGATACTTCAGTAAAAATAAGTGAGAAAATTTACAATATTTTAAGGATATGAAAAAAAAATTCTGAATTATTTTTATCAATGAGCCACATTATTTTTTAAATAGAAAAACTGCAACATAAATTTTGAGGTGTTTTAATGTTCAGTATTTTTTAGAAAATTGTTGGGGCTTGAACTTTTTGCAACTCTTCGAAATATAGTTGACAACATGTGACCAAATTTTGGACTTCTAGGTCGTTGTGAAATTTTCTACACTTTTTTTCACTGAATTACAAAAGTTAAAACTACATCGAAATTAAATTTTTACTGTTTACTACTCTGAGGTCTCCATGCGCATACAGAATTCTGGACTTTGGGAAATTTCTGGGATGTTCGGACAGTACAAGAAACCTCGACAGAATTTCAGTTTGGGGAAGTGCTAAGTAATTGTGGAAAATTTCAGTGAATTTCGAAACAGTCGGAAAAGACGAAACTTTTCATATGCCTATGAAGTTCTCGGTAATTCTCATGATTTCTACTGAATTCTGTGGAAATCCCGTGCAAATAGTAGTAAGAAGGAGAGACCAAAGAGAATATCGCAATTATCGCAGAGCGTATGATGGAGACCGATGCGACACCTGTGAGCGCAGCGGAAGATGGAAATGCGCGTGCGCTGGACTCGTGTCTGTCAAAATTGGAGAACTTCGCCACAACTCTGGAGATTTTGGGAAAATTCTTTGAAATTTTACACAATTTTAGGAAAATCTGGACAACTGTGGGAACTGGAAGGAAATTTTGGAAAGTCTAAAAATATTTCGGACATTTTAGAAAAATTCTTTCAAATTGAACACAATTTTAGGAAAATCTGGGCAAGTGTAGGAGCTGCAAGAAAATAGTGGAGAATTCCAGTAAAGAAAATATTCAGATAATTTTGGAAAAATTGGGGAAAACCCTGTGCTCGTGTACAATACATTATGAAATTTTGGACCTTTTTTCAAATTTTTATAAACTTCTAGTGGGGTCTAGAAAATGGAAAAAAGATTGGGAATTCCAGGATAGGTCCAATGAATATGAACGACGAATTGGTTTCATTCATAAGAATGAAGTAATTTGAACATATATTCACCTTCAGGTGCGGCCGCTACTGTAGCTCCTACATTTCCAGTTACTGGTGGAATTTCATCCTCCAGACCAGCAAGTTCATTCTGCTCGCGAGCAAGGAACTCTGCAGCTGGATCCACTTCGTTATCATTGGTAAAATTATCAACAAAACCGTCCATTACGTGATCTGAAATTATAAAAAAAAAATCAGAATTATTGAGAGATAAAAAAAGAAAAAGAAAAAAAAACCCTTTTCAAATTTCACTCGAATGAAAAAAAAAGATGAGAAATGTCAGTGTCAAAATTCGAACTTCAGATTTGTGAAGATTGCAATATGTACCAAAACTTGAGCCAAAAATTAAATTAAAAAAAAAATCTAGAATTTACTCAGCTTCGAGCTGACCTTGAAATAAAAAAAAAACTAAAAAAATAAAAGTAGTAATCTCACGAAAATTTATAGCATGAAAATCAATCGAAACGTCATTCTGTATTGTTTAGCAATGGACCCAAAATTGGAGTGCGCGATAGCGAGTCACAAAGATGCAAAATAAAAACTTTTTGCGACAATGGGTGAACCAGTGATATTACTGAGTATAGCACAACTACCTGCAAATATTGAGCAAGTACCTGAGGATAATGAGTTAATTGGATCAGGCGAAAAAATAACCTGCAAAGTCGGGGTCGAACGTGATACTCCAATTGCTCCGATTGTTAAGAAAAGTGTTCACCTTGTTAAAAAAAAAATTATGATTAACCGCGCACTTGGGGAGATTTACCTTTTTCTGGAATGCTGGAAATTATAAAAAAAAAACTGGTAAAATTGCGTGATATTGCTTCGGAAACACCCTTTTCTCAGATTGTTTCAACGGTTAACGTCAATGAACAAGTGTCAACGTCAATAGCGAATGGGGGGCGGGCATCGTCGTGCGACGTGAATCGATGCTATTCTCGCTGGGTAAAAACACTGTCTCCTCTACCGATATTGCGATTAAACATACCGTCTAAGCTCCCAAGTTGTCCGTTCTGGAGTTGTCTCACATAACGCCCTCCCGGCCAGCCGGTTTAGTCAGCGCTCGCAACCAGAGTGGGGGCATTCTCGAGTTGCGCACAAACCATTGCGCATCGGCAGCTCTAACCTGTAGAGCTTTTACTGTATCTGCAAATTTTGACAAATATTGACATTGGAGTTATTATTAACATCAATAACAAGTGGACTAACATAGTATAACTCACCATGGGCACATACAAAACTTCCTGATTCGTAATTCCCGCTCATATTTTGAAATGTAACTGACTTGATTTGTCAGCTGATGTCGGGGGGGGGGGGGGCGGATCGTGAGGAGAATAGGGGAAGTGTTCGGAAAGGATGGGACAAGAGAAATGGGCTACAGGACATCATAATGGGCTTCTGGAAACAAATGGAACTTTTAGAAGTCAGAATTGATCACGTGGTCCATTGTTATCACAACAGATTTTTTTTATTATAAATTATTACATCGTTAAACTAAATAGAACAGATAACGAAATGTTGACTGAGAAAATTGGAGTAATTGTGATTCGAACAAGTGGCTTTTTTTGCATGCTGATTTTTTTCTTTTCTTCAATTAAATTAAGGTTCAATCTATAAAGTTATAAGAAAATTCGAGATCTCTCCTTCAATGTTATAAAATACTTTTAAAAATAGGCTATTTAGTAAAAGTAGCATGAAGCCTTAAATTAGGGAGGAAATAGTTTATAAGTTTATTATTTAGGAATGAAAAACTTGGCAAATATTTGAGTTTATCTTATGCGATTAGAGCTCCAGGCCTTTTCTTGTTGCAAACATTTGGAAAGGGTGGAAATTTACAGTTGTAACGTTTCTCAAGTTTTAAAGTTTTTGAAAATTTCAAGAATTTCACAAATTTCAAGATTTCAGTACATTTTAAAAATCCTCGGAAAATGCTCATTTTTTCTAAATTTCCACGAAGTTTCAAGAGTTTTTGAAAAATAATAATTTCAAAATTTTCAATAATCTGAAAAATTTCAAAATTAGATTAATGATAATAATTCTGTATCCTGAAAAAACGGAAAACTAGATTAATGAGAAAATTTCTAGAATTTGAAATATGTACAAAAATTGAACGATGGGAATTCACGAAATCCTAAAAGAAAATCAAAATACTTAAAATAAAAATAGAAGAAAAATTAATGAATTTTCAAAAAAAAAAAAAAATTCTTCGTCCTTTTTCAGTTTGATCTTTTAAAGCTAATGTAATTATTTTTCTGGAGTTAACAGTAATCTCCTCCTGGGAGTACTAGCAATGACTTGATTTCTTCTCATAGCTAGAGTCACTTCATGTTTCCATCGATAAATAAGTGGAAAAATTTCTGCATCGACGGTTTCAGGCATGGCATTGATAACGTCCAAATCCTGTTTCCCAGGTGCAGCTCCTTCGATGAACAATTGACGATGAACTTGATCTTCTTCTTCCGCAAGACTGTACTCGTTTTCAGAATCCTCAGCATCACTATCTCTTGGAGTCTCTGGAGGTGTCTGAAATACATCATCTGCAAGAAAATCATCGAAAATGAGTCAATCAAAAGTTCTTGATGGAAAAAGAGACAACTTCACGTACACAGATTGCAACTTCTAAGAACGTACAAAAATTAGAATTTTGGAAAAAAAATCGTAAAATATCAATTCTCAAAAAATAACGAATTTAAAAAGGCTTAAAACTCGAAAATTTCAAAAATAAAAAAATTTCGGACATTTAAAAAAATTTGGAAATTTCGAAAATAGTCCAAGTCCAAGTTCCCCATTAACCAAAATTCAAAAAAATTCCGTTCACCTGAATCAATGTTGGTATCCAGCGAGCTATTGATGGTGCACATTTCCAGCTGTTTGATCAGCATCTCCATATCATCCAACGATTGGTCCCCATTGGCCCTTGGGCCATCACCACAATCCTCAGCACCCAGTGGTCCAGTTGGCAAACGTCTCCTCCCTTTGCTTGTATTCCTGGAAATCTCTCCCTTCTCATTCGCCTGCCTCTCCTTTTCTGCCAGCCCAAAGTACCTGGTCCTGAAGTATTTCTCCAGCTTGGACAACCCTTCGATACACCTGAGATCAAATTCAATTGTACAGTCAATTGACAACTCCATTAGAGTTTTATCATGTCAATTTTGTAAATTGGACTTGTACGATCAATTAAAATATTTCTTTCAACGTTATTTTCAATATAATTTTCCAATTGATTTTCAACTTCAAATTTATTCAATTTAAGAGAAGCGAACTTATTTATTAGAACTTGAAAGCGGTCTCTTATTATTTTCAACCTTTTTCTCTTTCATTCTAGTTTCAATGTTAAAAGTTTTGTGTTGTGCTTTTTTGAGTAAAGATTTTTCTGTTGTGGAAACTACAGACCGAAAAAACCACTCACCTCAGATCAGCATACTCGTTCATAAATCCCCAAAATTCACTCCAATTAACATGGTACTCTTTTGCAAGGTCTCTTCCCACAGTTTCCAAGCCTTTCTCTGTATCCTGAAGCCTCACACCTGGATTTATACTTCTCGGATGTAAAAATGTGAATGACTGATTGTGCTGATTATTGTCCCTTGTTGGAGTTTTTAAAATTCTTGGAGGAGTTTTCCATACCCTCCGAAACTCGACAGCTTGAGATTTCGACATTGGTCCAGCCACCGCCTTTACCTGGGATGGATTTTTTTTTCATTACAAAAAAACGTTGACAGATTGTAAAAAAAAAATACAAATTTTGATAAAAAAATTTTGCGAGCATTTTGAAAACCTCAACATTTTTTCGAAATTCATCAATCTGAAAAATTTCACCGATTTCAAATATTAGAAAAAAAATGGAGATAAAAGGTGAGAAATTTCAGGAAACGAAAAATTGGAATTGTTAAAACTGCAAGTCTTCGAAGTTTCTGAGGACATCAGATTTTTTTAGAAAATAAACAGATTTGAAAATCTCAATTTTAAAAAATTTTTAAGACACCTATAAAATACGTGCTGTTGGGGTCTCTAATTATTGCCTGTTGGATAAGTGATCTGAAGTGCCATAAACCTTGACAACAAAACCTATACCTTTTGTTTTACTTCCTCTCATACCTTAGGAGATGTCAGATATTTTTGAACCTCAAAACAAAATCAAGACCTCAAAATATAAGAGAGAAGAAATTAAAAAAAACATTATTTTTTTTTAATTACCTCAACTTTAGGGGAAAGTGGATCGCTTTGAATCACGGGTGGACTCGAAGGGGAAAAAGGCATTCCTATAGTGGGCTGCAACGAGTTGTCCTCTGCCCTCCATACAGGAACGTAATACTGATCCTCGAAGAGCATTCTTATATTTCTAGCTAAATCATGGTCGTCCTGGCCCCTTCGGGAACACACAACTTCGATAGGCGTTTGCTTAAATTTGTTTTTCACTGTCTTCAGGCACTGGGGATAGGACAGCAGATGCCTCACCTGAAAGCACGAGAAAAATGTCCCATCATTTTTAAAAAAATGAATTTCTCAAATTGAGTAAAAGAAAAATTTTCAGAATTCTCAATGTTTTTTTTCTTCCTTGAAACCTAAATCTGTTAGACTTTTTTTATTTTGAATTTATTGGATTTTTCCTTTCAATTCTTTTATATTTATAAAATATTCTTGACTTGATTTTCATGAAATATTATCGAAATTTAGGAAATTTAGAATTTCTCTATATTCCCAAATGTTTGGGAGTTGAAAATTTGTTAATTTTTAATTTTTTTTAATTTTCTCGATTTTGTTACCGCATCAATTTTTCCAAATTTGGCAGCAAAATGAAGTGGGGTCTCGTTCAGGCCCTTGTCTGGAGTATTGAGGT
Source organism: Asobara japonica (assembly GCA_026005395.1). NCBI lineage: Eukaryota > Metazoa > Arthropoda > Insecta > Hymenoptera > Braconidae > Asobara > Asobara japonica. The sequence continues at coordinate 325,327 of BQMI01000220.1, forward strand.
AAAGGTCCAGCCAAATTTTTGCAGTCAACTCGTACGTTGCTTTCGAGCCCTTTCCATATAAAAGCTCGACGAATTTGGGATTCGATACGGTCTCCAAGATTTTCTCACACATACGACCATCTTGAGTTTTAAAGCAAACTACGTGCAATGCGTTGTACCGACATCCCTCCTAAAAATAAAAATCGTCAAACTTTTAGAAAACTCAAAATCTTATTTTTTGGGAATACCAATTTTTCTATATTCCAAAAAATAGAAGATCAATTAATGAAAAACTTTTTTTAACTTCCCGATAGGGGAAGTTATGGTTTTGCCCCCGAAAATGAAAAATCGATTTTCCATCAGATCTCCACGTTTCGTGGTATGTCTGACCTTTCTAGACTATTTAAAACAAAATGTCTAAAATGTGTGTGTGTGTGTGTGTGTGTGCCGATGTACGTATGTAACCAAAAATTTCCCGGAACGATTTCTCGTGGACAAATTATCCGATCAAGATCCTGTATGACGCAATCGAAGCGTTTTGCCGTAACTTAGAGCTGATTAGTTTTCGGTCCATATATGTCTGCTGGTTTCTATTGCTATTAACAATTTCAATTGCTTATAACGCTGTATCTCACGAAATATTATGGATACGCAAAAATGTGTCCAATGAATGTTGTTCCTTATAAAAAAATACATATTTTGTGTTCTTTGACTTTTTCCGTATCTTTAACCGTATCGTTGTTAGGGCGTTATAAACAATTGAAATCATTTAAAGAGCTCCATGGTGGGAAAAATGAAAGATTGGAATGAAAATACACACACACGCGAAGACATCGGGAAGTTATAATTTTGGCCCGCGGAGGGTCGAACCCACGACCCATTTTAGTAATTTTATTTATTTTTATTTTCCTTTTATTTTTGTAGCAGCATCATTTTGTAAAAGACTCATTTTTTTATGAAAAATGGAAGAGCTTGACAATTTCAAAAATTGAAAAAAAAATCAAATAATCAAACTTAAATACTGATTTAAAAAACAGCAGTTGCTTCAAAAATTGATACATTTAAATTTGAAAAATTTTAATTTTTTCCCAAAAAAATCGAGAGGTCTTAAATAATAAAAGTTTCATAATTTCATTTGATAAAATCATAAAATTGAAATGATACCTGCAAAATAGCTGGAGTATCCCCAGATGAGATAAGATACCTAGGATTTTCCCAGACCATCTTCATAACAGTATCCAAGTCTCCGTTTTCGATAAATTTTCTGAAGACCACAAGGTCCTGGGGCTTGGGTGCTTTGAAAGAACAAGCTTTTTCCTCAGCATTACCAGCCGATGTCTTCGAAATTTTGGCAGTCGAAATTTCCTTTTCAAATCCATACTCAGCATATTTTTCAGCTTCTGCCCTCGACTTGAAGCTTTTTAAACGACCAGTTTCAGATGTTTTGATAAACGCCAATGCTTTCGCTTTATCTGTATATACGTGAACTGGGCCTGAAATATTATCTTCAGTAAATGAATTTTTTTCATGAAAATTACAAAACATTAAAAAACTCAAAAAGTGTACATTAAAAAAAAAGAATATTGAAGTTTCTTCGAGACTTTGAAAATTCAACAACTATCAATTTCTTGACTTGTGCCATGTGCTTTGATATTAAACAATTTACCAAAGTTCCAATTCTGAAATTCCCATGGTCATGTAACCTCGCAAAAAATTAAACTTGTGTCAAAAACAGGTAAAATAAACGAATCTAAAATGAACGAACACACTTACTAAGTGTAAATATTCGAGATAATAAGTGTTAAAATACTGGAATCTGTTGATAATAAACAATCGCCAAAGTCATAACTTTGAAATTTCAATCGTTAATTAACCTCAAAAAAAAGCCTGGCACTTTTCCAAAAGATGTTTCTATTTTTACCTGCACCAGCCTCTTCACTTCCTCTCGGCACATAAACAGCATGATAAACAACGTCATTACTGACGTTATCATTATTGTTATCACTGAGCTGCAATGATTTGTTGTCGTCTTTTTCGGTGTCCATTCTGTCATTTCTCCAGTAACTAGGAAATAAATAACGCGCCAGGTTTACTTAGTTTATTACACCCTTACTAATTCCCAACAACTTGACATTCAGAATGACATTAAGCTGTCAACAAATCAGTCACATCTGTATTTTTATATTATACTTTTTTTCATTTTTGTTTGCGCGTGGACGGCGAGGATAATAACACGTCAAAATACGTTGAATGATTTTTCTCATTTTTCGAATTTCGAAGGTGGCAATACGCACGCGCCATTTTTGAGGGGGGCGTGCTACATTGCGCACGCGCATAGTCCGTTTCACCGGGAAGTTATGAAACCTTGGTTTGTTAATACTAAAAATTACAGATTTGGGAAATTTTTAGTTTTTTTGGTTTTTAAATTTTTTGAAAATTTCCAAAAATTTGCAAATTTTTATAAATAATTTTTGTAAACCTTCGAAGGATGTGAAATTTGGAGCTTCTCAAAATCTGTGAAATTCTACCACACATTTTCTGCTAAATTATGAATGTTATTGAAAATTGAATATAAAATTTCCTTTTCGACACATACATACGCACCCGGCACCCCCCCCCCCCCCCACGTACATCCAGGACATTTCAAAAAACGTTGAAACGTGGAGATATGATGAGAAATCAAATTTCACCTTTCGGTGTCAGTCCGATAACTTCTCTTATCTCGAAGCTGGAAAAACAGTCGCCAACCCTTGGAAATTCCGGAAACCTTGGATTTTTGACTCCAAAACATTTTGGTTTAAAACCATTCCAAATATCCAAAGTTTCTAATTCTAAAATATCCAATAACCGTACAATTCAAATGCCATAAACTGCAGTTGCCCTCCCCTCCCCCTGCATATCCTGACGCGCGCATATACCCCAGGAGCCCAGCCCGTGCATCTGAATCAGTGATTCTCATCCTAGAAAAATTCAATACGCAGAATACAATCGTTCGGCACTGACATGACAACAATTTATTGTTTTTACTTCTATTTCCCAACAATAATATGAGCCAGCGTTTGCACCCCTAAATCATTTCAAAATAAGTGCACCCAGTAAGTGAGTAATCAATCGTTAATCCAACAATTTTCATACAAAAGTGTCAAAAAAAAAACAATTATTGTAGAAGAAAAATTTTGTGACCTGTGCAGTTTCGTAGTTGCATTGACTTGACTGTTTAAGGACTAGCCAGGTTATGCGCAATTCATGTAATTTCATTTGATTTTTTTTTTCCAGGTATGGGACAGGGTACGGAATGTACGGACAGGCCCACCGAGGTCAGTGTTATAAGATTTGTGTCAAGAAATCGTACGATTGAGGAAATTGCACCGAAAAAGGTGAATACATTTTTTTGTCTATTTCATTATTTTAAGGGCTAGCACTATCCTTGTCTAACACCGCCATTTGTGCCCCACCCCCTCACCCTAGCTGAGGTCATTGGCCGACAATCCAAAACATTCCGGGCAGGCGAGACAAAGAACTTCCCCCCCCCTCCCCCCGCCCTTGAGGTCCTTAAGGATTCTATGGCGAGGGTCTAAGGGAGTAAATGCAGGGGGATTGATAGCAATTTTTACAACGATCTTCGAGCGATTTTAGAATTACATGAATTGTTGCACGTGTTAAAAATAATGTCCTTGAGGTTTTAATCACGAAATAGGGGGGGGGGGGAGTGGGAAGAGGGGGGTGGGGGGTTTCTGAAAATGTTGCTGATTGATTCCAATTTTTTTTACATAGTTTTAAAAATCTTGAATGTGGTTTATTGACGATGTCAGGAATAACGTCGTTAAGGTTCTGTTTGTTATAATTATTTTTAGGGGGGTGGGGGGGGGGGGGGGGGGTGTTTTGGAAAATGGGAAAGCATTGACTATAAATTTTTGTAATTGATTTTGGAATTTTGTGATTGCAAAGATTGATTACAAAAAATCATCCTGGGAGGAACTAAATTTTTCAGTTTTCATAGACAACCTTTTTAAGGATTTAAGGATTTTTTATGTGTTGGAAGGAGGGAGGGGGCTTAAAAAATGTTGAATAAAATTTGGCTTAAATGATCTGAATTATTTTTAGTTTTTTTTATTGTGATTTTGCGAATAAGTCGACAGTGGCAATAGCATCCTTAAGGATTTGAGGGTGATTTTTTGGTCATTTTAGAGTGCTGAAGCACGCCTGAAAATGTAGAATTTTTTTGATTACCTTTGAGTTAATTAGGGGCTGAGTAAAATGTTTGGAAGTTCATCGATGGCACCCTTAAGAATCTCATCGCTAAGTTTTAGGGGGGGGGGGGTTGCATTGAATTGTTTTTTTTATTTAATTCATTTTGAAATTAATAATCGTAAATCATTTCTCTATTTTGTTTGCAGGAGATTTTCACTTGTAAATCACAAGGATGCGGAAAAATTTTCACCAATCAGGATGAATTCAAGACACATGAAGCACTGGAGGAATTGAAAATTCGATTCATGTAAACACCTATTTATTTGATAATAAATCTGTTGCGATGTATTCTAATCTAATAATTCAGTGAATTCATTCAATCACAAGATAGCTTAACTATCTTGAAAGTTCCAGGATTCTTACGAGTCAAAAGAAACATTTCCAAAATCCTAGCAAGATCGCATAAGGTCTGTCAATTGTTCCACTATTTTAAATGATAGAAAAAAATAAATACTGAATCAATTCAAAGCAAATACAACTTTGAATATCTTACAAAAATTGACAACTTCGCAACGTGGAGCTTGCAAAAAAAAATCCATTGCAGTAAAAGTATTTAAATTGTTTACACTTTCAGAGGTTTTACTTCATGCTTGACCCTTGAGAAATGATCCATTACACTTTGAAGATTGATTATGTCGAATGAGTGTTGGGAATCTCGAGGAAAACATAAATTTTAATTAACTGAATTATGATATTAGATAAGGATACAAATGTTCAATACTGTAGGTGAGGGATATATGGGTAAATTCTAATTAACTGAATGACAATTTTAGATGCCGCGAGCCCGGATGTGGGAAGGAAATGTCCGATCCGGGTACAATGTGGCGTCACTACCAGGAATTGCACAGTAATGAAACAAAAGTGTTTGTTTGTCCCTATACAAGTTGCGGCTCTCTGCACAGTACTAGCGATAATTTAGAGGAGCACATAGAGAGCAGTCATAGACAGCCTCCAACATTGCCAACAGAACCTGAAATTATATGCTTCGAGGGTCCTGTCAATAGCCAAGAAGTCGATGAGGATCCCCTTAAAGTAGGGCTTACAATGCATTTTCTTTTTGAAAAATGGGCCTCATAAAATTAGTCATGTCATTACCACCAAATTCTCCCATGTGTTGTGTGAATAGAATACATCGACATTTTTTCTAATGAAAATGGAAATTTGTGCCTGAAGAATGTATCAATACTTCTTTACGGAATAGCAAATCTTCACATTTGAAATTATTTTGAGTCATCTGAGCCTAATTTTTCGAGTCCATTTTTCCCAAATTTACCAAAGGCTTCTTACATTTATCGAAAAATTTTAGAGACAACAACATATCGTTGTAAAATGAAAAAATGAGAAAAAATTTTTAAAAAGTTTCAAGAATTTGAAATGGTTAGAATTATAAAAAAAAACTAAAGTGCGATCTTATGTTTAAGGTAACTGCCGATGAGGAAGAGGAAGATCCAGAAGAGGAAGATACGACCCAAAACGATGATGACGATTTTTTTGATCGAGATAAAAAGAACAGGTTGATCAAAGCAACTGCCACATGTAAAATCAATAATTATGTAATACCAAAGGCTGCCCAAAGTAACGAAAGATACTCGAACAAAGTAAGACTGACTCGAAATGATAACGACCACAAAGTAAATAGCGAATCCAAAGAAATCGACGATTATGGTAAAGCAAATGATTATTTGAAGAATTCGAGGGTAATTGAGGGGTCTGAGGAGGAGTACTTTATCAATATTTATGAGGATACACCGAAAACGGAAATTGCCGAGGAAATTGTTTTTGAAGGAACTCAGGAGAAGATCCAGGATCATAGGATTGATCTGGGAAATTTGGAGAGTGTTTTTAGAAGTGGACTAGAGGGCGACACGAAAAAAATTGAGGCTAGTATCTCCTGGGAAAGAATTTGATTCAGAATTATGAGTGTTTTCAAATATTCATAAAAAATTGTTAAAATATTAAAGAGATGAGGATTATTGAAAATATTGAAAATATTGAAAATATTGAAAATATTGAAAATATTGAAAATATTGAAAATATTGAAAATATTAAAGTTATTGAAAATATTGACAATATTGGTAATATTGGCAATATTGAAAATATTGGCAATATTGGAAATATTGAAAACATTGAAAATATTGAAAATATTGAAAATATTGACAATATTGGAAATGTTGAAAATATTGAAAATATTGGACGTATTGAAAATGTTCAAAATTAAAATTCAGGAACATGTATGGATTTGGAATTTAGATATTTGAAACACTTCAAATTCGAAAAATTTCAAAAACGGGGAACTTGATAAAATTCAAAGATTTTAAAAACAAACAAATAAATAACCTGAAAAGGTCAAGGATGGTAAAATAACTAAAAATAACTTTATTTCTCTAGGTTATTGATGGGAATTGCAGTGACGACGAAGAATACACACCAAAAAAACAGAGAATGTCGAGGTATAAGCAGGAACAGCCGTACAAATGTGAAGTTAATGGGTGTGGGAAAACATACAAGTACATATCGCATTATAGACATCATCAGGATAGCCACAAGGTGCAGGAGAACAATTCAATTAATAAATTGGCCAGTAAGGTGACGGGAAATAGGCAGGGCAAAGGAAAAGCAACAACTGTCAGTTTTTTTTTGTAAGTGCAATTTTGGAGGGTTCTTTTTGGGGAAATAAATCTAAATAAGTGGGTTTGAAGTAGAAAATTTTCTGGAAATTTTTCAATACTCGGAAAATCGTGCAAATCTAGAAAAGTTCCAAAACCTGGTAACATAGGATAGGATTCTATTTATTCCATTGATGCTTCTGACGCAGTTTTACGACTAACAAGCCTTCTCTTATGAGACATGATATGATGTCATCATATGAATATTCACTTCTCACTTCTACTTTCAAATCAAAATTGAACACTTGAAAATTACCCAAATTTCGGAGTCAAAGTTCTAAAATTTCGAAAATGATAGAAGTTACCAAAATTTGAAAAACTTGAAAAATTTTAAAACCTCAAAAATTTGAGAAACTTTGATAAAATTTAAAAATTGATAAATGTTAAAAATTTCAGATGCAAAATCCCCGGATGTGGAGCGCAAGCGAGTAACGTAACCACTCTCTGGAAGCATTACCAAGATAACCACGCAACCACAAAAACGAATATCCCTCAATCCACAAAAACTAATCAATCATTTCGGTAAAAATGCATTAATCAATTACCCTCCCCAAAATAGAACAAAATGGGTGAATAATACTAAAAATGTAAAATAGTTCCCTGAGCTGAAAGTCGGCTCAGGTGCAATGCTGTTTGAATAATTAAATCAGATCCACAGGCGGATAATGAAAATTGGTGGTAGCACAAATGGAAAGACTGGCAATGGGAATATTTGTTATAGTGATGTTGGAGTTGCCCAGATAAATTTTAAGACTGAATTTAAAGCCAAGTATGTTAACACGACTAACGATTACAATGATGATAAGAACAAGCGTATTGAATTGTTTGAGGGTCAAGGAGCCAGATGATTGATTGATTGATTTATTTAAGGATGCTATGGTGGTTTTTTGAGGTCACGAAAGGATTGCTCCATTTTTTGAAAATCATCAAGAAACTCAGGATTAAATTATCAAAATTTGATGCAATTAATTTGGAAAGAAAAGGATCTCCTTGCGCAATTTTTGGCGAGGATTAAATCGTGAAGCTTATAGTTCGCTCCAAAAGCCGTGAAATATAATGCGAGAAAATTGGAATCAATCCTTGTGCATGTTTAGACCTCCCCTGAAACCGTACCATCCTTAAGCGTGGCAATTTATCCAGTCAAAGTATTTCACATGATCTGACAAAAAATACTAACGAGAATATCAAAATGAAAAAAAAAATTAGTAAGTAAAGAGCACCAAAAAATTGACAACAAAAAAATTGATGAAGAAAAGAAAACATTGGAGGAATGAATATACATTAAAGTGTTCACTTTACTGTTAATAATTAGAAGTATTATGTAGGCGTTATATACTGTATTGACTGCCACTTGTGATTATATACAAGTAATAGCAATTTTTTTTCTTATTGTTCCTAGTGGACTTAAAGTCTCGGATAAATTTCATCATCTGCGATTAGATTAATGAAAAAAGCTGAAAGATTAAATTATACATCCGTCTTGAGTGGTCCTCAGGTCCACTATTATTATAATTCACTTCTCAATGTCATTATGACAATGTCAATACTGAATAGTTTAATGATTAATCCATTAATTTATTATCAATTTGTGATTGTCACTGGAACTCTTTAAAATTGACTACTTGGAGATAATGAGAAATTTTAATTGCATCAGTTCCCAAATGCATCAATCGACTTTGCTACATTATGATAATTAATAAATCGTAAATAGGTTGTATTTGAAATTGCTTAAAGAAAAAGACTATGCACGACAGTCGTATTGCTAACGTGTGAATATCTTAGAAACGTTAAGAAATTTATTCAAAGATGATTGAAGTTATATTAGGGTAATTAGACATTAGGATTATGAGTATCATTGAGCTGTCTCAAGACGCAAAATTCAATGAAAATTTTTCCATTATTACTTTGTAATTTTAATTAATACTGGCACAAAAGACTCCTGAATATTCAATTCAGTCGTACTGATTTCTACTGTTTTTATATTCATTATTTATATCGTTTTTATGGTGAAATTATAAGTGTGGATTTTGAGATTGGGTTAGAAATGCGAGTGTGTTAAAGGACACATTTGTAAAGACGAAACGACTGTACACAATTATTATTCTTTTCTTAGTCCTCGAGAGACATAATAAACAAAAACATCTGTGCAATAATTGAGGGAATGAGACTTTTTTATTTATAATCATCAAGTCCCCGTCAGTTGTAAGTTACACGTGACACAGTGAACTCAACCCATAAATCTTGGACATTGACTAATCGAAATTCACATCAGTCAATTTATTTGTAATTTTCCTTTTTTTCCCATTGCGACACTTCAGCGAGGGGGGTCGCAACAATGACTCCTAGCGAAGGTCAAAACTGATCGACACAGCATTCCAACCTAGATTGATTCCATTGACTCCCCGTGATATCAAGATTCAATAAATTACAAAACAGCATAAATCATTTACCGAATAATCATTCTCATTTATTTACAAAAAAAAAGTCACTAGGATACATAAAAATAATAATCGTAATAGATAAAAGTAATAATTTATTTACAGAATAACGCCCCGTATCAATTGGGTTCACACATTTTTTCCTTTTAAACTGGCGAGTAAATGCATTAACAATTAAATGAAAAAATCGTTTTATTTCATTAGACAACTTTCCAAATTTTCCTTTCCACGAGACAATTACCAATATTTTAAATACTCAAAATTTACGCTGAAAAGAACGAAGCTTAATTTAAGATTTTGCCTTAAAGTAAGCTTTCCAGCTCCACTTTCCTTTCCAAGTTCAGAATGTAAGAGTCTCTGGACAATTTTAATTAAAATCATCAACGATCGAGACACTTTCATTTGCAGAACTCATAACTTCGGCCAGCTAATCTAAACATTCAATTTATCCAACAAATGGAAATTGTGGATAGCCAACTGGCTGGGGAAAGTAGCCAGGAAAAGCGGGTACAGTATTTTGAACTGGAATTGTTGTGGTAACGTAAGTGGTAACCTCTGTTGGCACAACTTTAGTCGAAAATAAAGTTGTATATGCGGTTTTCGCGCCAAATGTTAATTTGAGTACCCTCGAGTTGGAAACTGTTGCCAACGTTTGTGTGACAAATGGTGCACTTGTTACTGTAAATTGCGGTTGGAGTTGTGGAAATTGTTGCTGCGGTTGCTGCTGGAACAACGGCACCTGGGGTAGAATGGGTGCTACAGTTGATGTTCCAAATTCGTATGAAGTGCGGGGAACAGTTGCAACTGGTCTGGAGATTGTTGAGTACAAGGTGTTTCCGTTGTTTACCAGAGGGATAACGTGAGACTCGTAGACGGTCTCCAAGACAATGACAGGTCGAGATGTTGTTATCACCTAGATGGAAAAGAAAGTGATAAATGATCACTTTTTGGCAGAACATGCTTTTTAAATCTCAATTGAGACAAATTATATTTACCTGAGGAGAGAGTCCAGGCTGTTGTCCAAAGTACTTCAGCAGCGCAAGCTGTTGAGCCTGTTCAGGTGTGAGCTGTGGTTCTGGCGAAGCTGTAGTTGGTTCCTTCGGCTTAGCCGACCTAAACACCTCAAGATCAGATTCTTGTTCTGGCACCACAACTCTTTTTGGTATGTCTTCATCATCTCTATCATCATCACCAAAGTCAAGCTCCAAATGCAGCTCACTTCCAGCTTCATCCAGCTTGGTATTAAATTCGTTCAAGGTTTTCGAAGGAATGAACTGATAGATTTCAGACGGTGGTAGGGTCTTGGTGGCGGTAACCATTCGAGCAATGTTGTAAGTCTGCACCAATGTCAATGTTGTGGTGTTTCCAGCTGCCACAACTGGCAGAAGATGAGTTTTCAGAAGTGTTTGAGTGGTCGTGAAGGTCTCGGTGAGGGTTTCCAACGGTGGTGTTGCTTGGCCTGATTCAAGGGTTATTGCTGGTAGTGTTGCAACTGATGAATCCAGGGGCAGTGAGGATTCATAAGCTGCTCCTGTATTTGCTAATATATTCTCGGTCAGGGGCTCTGTTGGCGTTGATGTTGTTGATGGCTCCGCTGTTGCAAATGTCTTCTTCACGGTTGAGGTTAGTGTTATGTAACGTGTGTTCTTCATTGTTCCGAGCTGGGAAGAAATTGTAATGACCACTTGGTTTAGAGGCCAATGATTTATGGAAGAAATTTTAGTGAAAGCGGACGTGAGGCATCGCTTCCGGTTGAATGCGGTCGAGTGAGAATTTCAGGATTTTTAGGTTTTAGTAATTAGGAAGAGTGTGCTGTTCGGCGGGAATGGTGGCGGGGAAAGAGAAAACATCGGCGGTGGGTTGGAGGAAGTCAAGGTGGACACTCTATTATTGATAATTAGATGTATCATGTAGGCGTGATTAGCGGTTTGCCATTTGCGATTGTGCCGAAGTTCTGAACGTGAGAAGAAAACGTGCGTTTATTTTGGTATTTGTCCGATGACGCAAGTAGTGAGGAGGTAAAAGACGCTGAGGAAATGAAGATCTTGGGTTAGATGAATTTTGAGGGGAGATAGTATTACAGGAATAGCGACGATTTATCGAGTCAAATAAAGCTGATAAAGCTGAAAGCAGAAGAATCCTGGTCAAATAGAAACTCTTTACCTGGAAGGCATAGGGTGATTTCACGGTAGCAATTTCAAAGTAGACATCATTCAAGTCAGCTGCGGTTGAAATCTCGACATTGAGGGTCTCTATTGGAAGAATGGGCTCGGGTGGTGCTTGATCATTCTGGACACTTGTTGAAGACACTTCCTCTGTTTCACTTGGATCCAATTCATCGTCGTACGTTCCACCTTCCTGAATTTTCTTCTGAGCTGGTGGCGATGACAAGTGTGGAGTTTTCTCCTCTGTTACTGTTGTTATTGTAGCCTCACTTGTGACGGGATTTTCACTTGTGGAGATTCTCTCCTCATCGTCCGACTGCTTTCGAATTGCTATGCGTGGTTTGGGGGTGGTCTTGTAGGACCAGCGTCCCTGAGTACGCGGCAGCTTTACTTTTGGCACGGGACTTTGGTTGGAGCTTTGGTCGGATTTGGGACGATAGGGCTTGGCTGTACCGGGGGATGAGTATTGTTGAGAGCTGTTTGGACGAAAACCTGAACGCCGACGTGATACTGGGGCTTCTGTTGTTGTTGTTGTCAATGCTCGATTTCTGGGGGAAAAAATCGATGGGTTAGTGTCCTGAGGGAAAGGAATTTTCGGATAGAAAAATGTACGGTCCAATTTGAGCTTGAGGACATATGAAAAATGAGCCGAAAGTTGTAAGAGAAAGAGGGGATTCCCAAAAATTACACCATAATATCGGACTATTTTAGACCTGATTTTAGGGCTCTGGATATTTAATCGCTTACTTGTAATTTGGCCTAGACGTTGTAGCTCGATTCTTCCCCTGATTTCTTGCATTTTGTGCTGCGTCGTAATTTTCAAGATCGTCGTAAATTTTATTTCGGAATTTGGGACGTGCGTGAGGGGATGAGTGCCTTCTAGTGGTTTTTGGACCTGGCTCTGAAAAGAAGTTACCATTATAGTTCAAATAGGAAGATAATTGAGAGACAAGAAAATTCAGGTACATGGTTTTACCCCATGCACACAAGAATCTCCTATTTTATTTATACTCAAGGAAATTGAAAGTTCTTCTGAAACGCAAAAATCGAAATAGAAATTCAATGGGTTAAGTCACACAGATTGAATCAACGAATACAATGTCCAGTGGACAGTATATATCTCAGATAGAAAATCTCAATTTGTACAATTGTGTCTTCAACATTTATATATGCTGAAAATATATGTTGAGATATATAGCAAATCAATCTGAGATATATTCCTGAATCTAAAGATTGTCACCTCAAATTGATTTTCAATCAATTGAAATCATTTAGATTCGTGTTTTTCGATTATCATATACCAGATGTATCACTGAAGAGACCTTCGAGAGGAAGGGAGGACTCCTCGGGCTGCTGATGCGCTGGGGTCGCCTCCAGTTGCGGTTTCAGCTTGCCATGCTGAGGTCCAATTGTTTTGAGAATTCTTTGGGCGTTAGTCGGGCGAATTTTACCCTCGGGGAGAGATGGCGCACCACCTTTGAGAATTTTGGAAGTGCTTTGGAGCACTTGCGCATATTTGCCGTTGACGTATGTGCCGAGAACCGATGTCTCGTGAACTGTTGTAAGCCCATCCTTGACAATTGTTCCACCTAATATGGTCACCAAGCCTGTGGGATTTTCTTTCTCCTTTTTGGGGGATGGTCGCGGCTTGGCGGATACTTTAGATGAGGGCTTCAAATTGATAAGCTGAAATTATCCATAAATTGTTCATAAATCATCAGAAAAATATTAAAAATTGGAAAAGAAAAAAATCGTAAAATTTCAAACTTTGAGAACTCTACAAAATTACAAACAAATGGAGCATTCAAGGGAGTTGGAGAATGTAAAAAATTGAAAAATTGACAAATTAAAAAATTGAAAATAAACTTTTTTTCTTTAATTGCAAATATTCGAACACTCTTGAACACATCCACAAGTAAAAATGCCATTGCAGAATTATTACTTTTAAATTTAATTCTCAAGTGCAACTATTATCTAACACTGCCGCGTTGTGAATATCAATAACTTCAGTTGACGTTAAAGTAAATACCGCTACTCAATAAAGTCACATACGCACCTTGTAAGTCTCATCGAACACCTCAGTTGGCTGTTTCGACAGGTAATCGTATTCAGGTTCCGCTAGATTATTTTTTACTGGTTTGTTACTCTCGGATAGTACTTGAACCACTGTGGACAGTACGGGATTTTTTACAGTGCCAGTCGACGCCTTCGGAGACTGCAATTGGCAAAATTGTTTCGTAATTTTGTGCAAACATTAAGCATTTTCTGCATTTTAGTAAATAAAAAAAAATAAATAAATTATGGAAATTTGAAAATAATTGGAGAATATAAAAAAATGAAACTGTAAAAAAAAAACAAAAATAATACAGATAAAAAAATCTGACTTCCTACTTGTCCTTTGAAGTCCCAATCGAAGCCACTGAAGCCCACAATTTTCAAATGTCTCCCATAAAAAGAAAATAATTTTAAAAAACCGCCAATAAAAATTTCCCACAATAGTCAGACTCGTTCAATCATAACTCCGACAATTTACGATCCTAATTAAAAGCCGAGAAAAATTCTCACAAGTACTTATGTATCTTATGTAAATGCATTTTTCCTATGTAAATTTATTAGGTGATTACAGGTAAATAGGAAGTAACTCATGGGATAAAATTTAATCATGTTGTTACAGGAGAAAAAAAAACACTCATGAATTTTATTAATCAAACATTGAAAATAGATATTACCTCTGTTCTTTGCTGCTCTTTCTTGACCACCGAGTTGACGACTATTTTTGTGTTTTTTAATGGTTTCTTCGTTTCAGCCTGATTCTCGTTCTTGTGGGTTTTGCTTGGTTGAATTTCAATATTTTTCTTGGGCGATGCTGGTTTCGTCTCAATAGCAGGTGATGCTGTAGGTTTATCTCCATCTGCCAAAAAGTATCAGAATTTTCAATTTCAAAATCTTCACTTATATTTTCACCCTAAAAACGATATAAATAATGAATATAGAAACAGTAGAAATCAGTACGACTGAATTGAATATTCAGGAGTCTTTTGCGCCAGTATTAATTAAAATTACAAAGTAATAATGGAAAAATTTTCATTGAATTTTGCGTCTTGTGACAGCTCAATGATACTCATAATCCTAATGTCTAATTACCCTAATATAACTTCAATCATCTTTGAATAAATTTCTTAACGTTTCTAAGATATTCACACGTTAGCAATACGACTGTCGTGCATAGTCTTTTTCTTTAAGCAATTTCAAATACAACCTATTTACGATTTATTAATTATCATAATGTAGCAAAGTCGATTAATGCATTTGGGAACTGATGCAATTAAAATTTCTCATTATCTCCAAGTAGTCAATTTTAAAGAGTTTCAGTGGCAATCACAAAGTGATAATAAATTAATGGATCAATCATTAAACTATTCAGTATTGACATTGTTCCGACAATTTGTACAAAAAAAATCACCTGAGCATCCTCAGAAAATTCCTCATGCTAGTATCGTCATATACTGAATGAGGGAAGAGAAAATGATTCAGTACTTTTCATTAGATCCATCATCTCAGATAGCTCTGATATGACGCAATTATTTTAGGTAACAGCAATCAGCCTGAGGGAACTATTAGTGGCATTGAAATTTTATTACCAATCGCGCTTCGTTTGATCATTCCATCGCAATATAACATGAGAACAGAATTTTCAACATCAAGGATCAAGAATACGATCAATTTAATTCAGGTGGATAATTTGAATTCTACAAAAAATTATAGTAACAAGGGGAGACTAAAGAGAATATCAATATATATCGGAATTATCGAAAAGCGTAAGACGGGAACCGACGCGACACCAGTCAGCGCGGCGGAAAGAGGAACTGCGCGTGCGCAGCACGCGCAGCCTACTCGTAAGTTGATAAATCAAAACCCGAAAGATTTGAAACGTTTCTCAAAATTTTGCAAATTCCCAACATTCAACAAGTGGAAAAAAAGTTTCGCCGTTTTTATGAAAAAAAAAAAAAAAAATCGTAGAAAGAAAAAAAATCCGCATTTTTTCTTTGAGAAGTTCCCCGAAACTTAGAAATGAGAAATTCAAAGCAAATCATGGGGCAAGTCTCTGAATCTATAATGGGGTCAGTACCAAACTGTAGGTCGCAATTGAGCTGCCTCCAATGATTTGAATGAATGGGTGGGCGATGAAAGGATTCATTACTGCTCAATAAAAAAAAAAACAATCACTTCGGGCGAGCGATGACGCATTGCCAAAGGTGTCAGGGTTTCCCGATCAGGCAATCACCGATGCAGAGATCACTGACAACCCATCGAAGGAGAAAATTCAATTAAAATAAAACAACCAGAACCTTTCTTCATTGCATAAAATTTTTTCGATCCGTCTTTCTTTTAATTTTTTTTGTGAATTCCCGAATCGAAATAACAATCAATTTTCTCAGAGATATAGTTCAATAATTTAAGCCGTAAAAATTATGTTGATTAATCAATTTTATTTGGATGAATTTTAAAAAATAGCAAAATGCACAATGGGTAAATTGCAGTCCCGAAACTAACGTGACTTACGTCGGTTATCACTAATTATATAAGAAACTAAGAGAGATAGCAAAATTTGTTTTAATTAAAATTTGTAGATATCATTCTGCTCTACAAAAAAGGTTTATACAAAGATATCGTAATTTTGAGATCTGTTTGAAGTATTTCCCGGAAAACGGATGCGCGCCGAAATTGGGGGTATTGACTTCATAATTCTTACCTGCCGGTGCACTCTGGGGACTGAAAACCATCACGGTGTTACCTATGGTGGTGGTGAAATCTAGGAACCCGTAGACAGTCTGAGTGATGAAGTCACTCTTGTTTGCCTCCGGCTCTGGGGATTCTACTACTTCCACTGCATTATTCTTGGCATCGTTGCCGCTTGATGCTTTGTACACCTGGCCAGCACTCACTGACACTGAAATTTTTGCAAATTGATTAACAATCAATTAGGACATGTAATAGAATCTATTAAGAATAATTCAAGTTCTAGAGGCTCTACAATATTGGAAACTTCAAAAGGTTCAAATATTTTCACCACTCCAAAAATTCCCCAAAATTTCAAAAATTTCAAAAATTTCGAAAATTTCGAACATTTCGAAAATTTCGAAAATTTCAAAAATTTCAAAAATTTCAAAAATTTCAAAAATTTCAAAAATTTTAAAAATTTCAAAAAATTTAAAAATTTTAAAAACTTCAAAAATTTCAAAAATTTCAAAAATTTCAAAAATTTCAAAAATTTCAAAAATTTCAAAAATTTCAAAAAAATCGAAAATTTCAAAAATTTCAAAAATTTCAAAAATTTCAAAAATTTCAAAAATTTCAAAAATTTCAAAAATTTCAAAAATTCCAAAAATTCCAAAAATTTCAAAAATTTCAAAAAATTGAAAATTCCAGATTCGGAAAATCCCAAAAATGATTTTCAAAAATATTCAAACTATCAAAAACGTCAAAAAGTGAAAAACGAATTGTAGCATTTCAAGGCACGAAAAAATAATGTAAAAGCTTCAATACATTTTTCTTGAATTTCCCATTCAACTACCACGCAGAAAGTTCCACTTCTGTCACCTATCTCCCCTCACGTTTTCCTCTCGCTCTTTCTAAAATATCAATCACCTCCCACAAAAAAAAACTCGAAAAACATTCTCTCACAATATTCGTCATCAATCATTGTGTGCCAAAAATGGTGCTACATGAAATTGGATCGCGGTAATAATTCACGTAGGAAAACCATTGGTTAGCATTTACAAGGAAAAATAGCAAAATGCAGAAGAAAAAAAAATACTAGAACTGAGAGAATGGGCTAGTCACTATTATGCCCTAAGCAAGAGTTTACCCGTGCCCGAAGACATTTCTTTAACGAGCTCGTTCACCATTGTATCAAGAATAATTACTTTTTTTTTTATTTAATAACTCTAATGAGAGAATCAGTTCACGATAATTGCAATCTAAACCATTTACTACTTCTCCACTTAAATAATTAAAAATCTTTTATTTTTCATTTTCATTTCCATTTGTTCATTTTTTTTTTCTAAATTTAATTTACGTTAGAGTTCTTTTTTGGAATCCTATATATATATGATTCCATAATTACCCTTTTTTGGAATTTACGTTAGAGTTCTTTTTTGGAATCCTATATATATATATATATATGATTCCATAATTACCCTTTTTTGGAAATCATTCGAAGTTTCTTACAAATATATATATATAGGG
Organism: Asobara japonica; assembly: GCA_026005395.1. NCBI lineage: Eukaryota > Metazoa > Arthropoda > Insecta > Hymenoptera > Braconidae > Asobara > Asobara japonica. The sequence goes on from BQMI01000220.1 coordinate 343,075, forward strand.
TCGTAATTACATTTTTGTTTTTTATTGTGTTAATTACTATGATTGTTATAATCAAACACATAAACGCAATTGCGTGTAGAAAATCACACGTCGGATTGATTTATTATCCTTCTTCGATAATATGGGAAAATTGTTACTCACGCGCGTATAATACCATTTGTGATTACAAATAATAAATGTGGGAACGATCAAGCATTTGGTAATAATCCAAGCCTGAGGGTCAAATGTTTCAATAGAACTTAACAATCTATGAAAACGTGTTACTGAACGCTTCTGGGGAATTACAGTACGCGACTGCGCTATCTGGAAGAGGCAAATCGTGTTGAAAAATTGAGATTGGGAATTGTAATTTTTTTCCCCGTTTTGTCCGTTTAATTATAATAGGTCACATATAATGAGCGAAACTTCATATTTAAATCCGAGTTTGTTGTGCGCATGCGCATGGCTTCATATTGTTTAATTCTGCTAAAAAAGCGACGTCTGCGTAGATCCACAAACGCGATTGGACTGAAATTTCACAGTTGAATTCTGAAGTTTGGTGTGCGCATGCGCAGTGCTCTTTACGCGTATACACGACTGCGCACGCCGCTTCCCCCTCCACGTGACCCGTCGAAAGTCTAACGCAACTGTTCGCAGTCGCGTCACATGTTTCGCTCGGCAAATGTTGAAAAATTGAAATTTAATGGACTGCTTTATGAAATGAATAAAATTTAATAAATAGACCAATTGCGAATAGCTTCTATAGGCCACAAAATTGAAAACCCGCTAGATATTGAAAAGATTAACATTTCAAAAAATTTTTAATTGAGAATATTTCTTTAGTTCGAATGGAAAAAATAAATTTTAAAAAGGACTTATTTCGGAAAATGAAATATTCTTTGACTTACCACAGGCGAGAATAATGAATAGAAAAGAATGCTTCGATGTCATGACGCTGTCAATCGGATCTCATCGTTCGATGACAATACACCAGGTACCAAATCTGAAACAAAAATGAATTCCCTATAATATATATATATATCGTTTCCTTTTCGGGGTCATTATAACAATTTGCTTAGATCGTACGAAGAAGATCTTGAAAAGTATAAATGCAGAGAGTAAATTAAAATTTTTGGAAACTTTTCTAGTTCCAGAAATTTGGAAAAAATCACAACCAATGAGAATGAGACGCACAGATCCATGCAACTCCCGATGAATGGAAAGGAAGCGCTTCTATATCACTTATATTGAGAAGCGATTATCGTTGAATAAACAAGTCGTCCCTGAAGATCGTGAGAAAACTTCATCCCAAACACAAAATTAGCATGATAAAATCTAATAACATTTCATTGCGCTCTAAGAGAGTATGAATGTTGAAGAGCAGGGGGGGGGGAGGGGGGAATGAATAGATCCGGCCAAAAAATTACAACGACTTATTTTATTACGTAAAATTGAAAGAGAAGTGGAATAGTAAGGAGGTGTTTAGTGTTGAAAGAAAGAAAAATAAATAAGAGCAAAATAATATAGCGATGAAGCCGCATTTATTGTGGGTGAGCACGAGCGCATGCCTTTCACCCAGTGCTTCGTATCTCACGAATAGGTATTGCAACAGTGTTTAGGATACTTGAGTTGTATCGTAATACATTTTCTAATGTTATTAAGGTAGTATGATTTTTATTTTCCCAATTTTGGTAAGTTATTGCAATGGTACCAAAATAGAGAATATGCATCAATTGTCATTTCCAATTTTGTACTTTTCAATTTGCTCAAATTACATACAAGCAAGTAATACCATATTGATGATGCAGGTTAGTTGTAATTATCACAATAATGTATAAGTACTAATTTTTCGAACGCTTTCGCCCAGTATTGTTGTATAAATGGTACTAGTTGTAGCGTCAATACTTGTATGTAGTGTGCAACTCGCGTGAGATGGCGCCGGTAACGTCTGCTCGACACTTCCGGTAAAATTAGACTCAAGTTTTTAATCATTGATAATAAATTAACAATCGATTCATTTTCACTCGTATGTTTACTTACGACACTTCTTGACACGCTCTCATGCGTGCGTGCTTCTGTGTGTGTGTGTGGATGGGTCGGTGTGTGTGTGTCTGTGTGTGTGCGTGTGTGGGGGGGGGGTCAGTGTGAGTGTGTGTGGGTAGGTGGGTGGGTGAGTGAGTGTGTGTGTGTGTTGGTGTGGGTGGATGGGTGGGTGTGGGTGGATGGGTGGGTGTGGGTGGATGGGTGGGTGAGGGTGGGTGTGAGGTAACTAGATTTGAAATGCTTATAACGGCGTACCTCAACAGCGGTTCTGGATGGGACAAATTGGATGAAATGAAAAATGTTCCACACGTAAAAATCTGCGTGTTATATTCCATGATTTTTCATTCCGAACTTACGTAATTAAGGCGTAGCCGCAGGGGTAGTCTTCAGAAATTGAAACTAGCGCATGCGCCTTCCCCCGGATTACTGACAGGTAGTTTGAGTTTTAAATAAGCTTGATAAAGTATGGCGGATACAATTAAAAATCGACAGATTTTGGTTGTACTCCCGACGCGACATAGAAAAAATTATCCTACAATGTTTAATCCTCTTCTAACTTGCAGATCGATTTTCAAGTTCGTTCCTTATCGAAGCTATTCGAAACCGGCGTTTTAGTGTCTAAAACACTCAATCAATCCCAATTGTCAATATTTACTGAGTGAAACATGTAACGCGACTGCGGATGTGTTGGACGGTTGCGTTAAATTTTTGACGTGTGACGCAAGGGGGAAGCGGCGCGCACAATTGCGCGCGGGAAAAGATCAGTGCGCATGCGCCGTGCCGTTGAACGCGCGACAGTTCAAATTTCCATGAGAATTTCACTTCGATCGCGCATACGGAACTCTTTTTCTAATAAAAAAAAATATTTGATGGAATGTATCAATGATTTTTTTCTCCAACCGATGTAAGTTCTTATATCAATTTAAGACATTAGCGTATGCATACATTAAGTGCTTCGGGTCAAACGAGATGTCGCAACCGTTGTGGAGTGGCAGTTTCATTGTCAGAATAATTCAAGGACTCTTTGAATAATGCAGCAAGACATTTCAGGCGAGAAATAAATGAGAAGGAGTGGCTCCAGGGCAATAAACATTTGTAATGTCGATATCCTGGGTTATATGTCACAGAGAGTAACGAGAAATTGTTGCTAAATTTGACACCCAGGTTATGACTATTTAGTGTTACAAGCTATTATGTAGGACTCAAATTTTTAGAACTTTCTCAATTGGTCTTCAAACTTGTCGGCAATTCCACAGAATTTTCAGGGCAGCCTCCATTCGTTTTATGAGTCTCTACAATTTTGCGGCTGATCCGTAAAATTTCATAGAATTACCTCGATTTTTTCAAATTCGAAATTTTTCGTATTTTCCAATTTTGCCTATTTTTTTTTAATGCTTTAAATTTCAGAATTAGTGTTTTTGTAACTTTTTTAACTGCCCGATCTACGTTTTTTTTAATTTTTGAGAACATTTTTTGGATAGTTTGGTACGATACTATATATTTCATAAATTTCTGAGGAGACTTGAAATTCTGAAAATTCTGTCCGATTTTCTTTCCAAATTTAAAAAATCGGCATTTGAACTTTTTGCACCTCTGACGGTTAAGAGGAGAAATTAATAAAAAAAAATCAATTAATTCTCTGAGTAAACATTTTTTTTTATAAAAAAATAGTTGGAATGTATGAGTATGGCGAAATTTTTGGACTATTCAATTTCCATATCCGGTGATAAAACAATTATCCACGAAAACCTCCCAGAAAATATATGCCAAGTTTCACGTAATCATACGCAAATTGCTGGGAATAATGTAATTGCAGGTGTTCTTGTTGATAAGATTTATGGATTTGGAAGACGGAAATAACGGAATAAACTTCAGAAATTGCCGAAGTTTTAATAATTTTGTCATTTCTTTTTGGAAATTAAAATCCTTGAACTTTTTGGCTCTTCTAGTTTTCTAAACATTTAGTATCTCCCAAATTTTTCCCAATTTTAAAAATGTTCGAATGTTTGAACAATTCAATCTTCAGATCCGACAATAAAAAATATTACACGCGAAAAAAGTCCACGGAAAATGTATTGCAATTTTCACATAATAGTGTGCAAATTGCTCAGAATAATGGAGTTGCAGGTGTTCTTATTGATAAGATTTACGGGTATAAAAGAAGGAAATGGAGGAAATAAGAAAAAAATTGAAATTGGAGTGTAGGCTGGAATGAAAGCGTCGGAATAAGTGGCACGCGCTTCCTTGTACATTCAATTTTACTCTCGTAAATATGAAATTCGATTTCTAATGTCTTGCGATGGTCCACTTAGAAACAAATAAGCCGTAAGAAATCAATCAACGATCGCTTTTTTCTACCACTTTTTTGCAATTCATAAACGGTGCGGGAAAGATTATAATTAGTTGGGCGGAATGGGATAATTATGGGAAGGAATGAGGTGATAGCAACATTTTCCAAGATTCAGTCTTTGAAATTGTCCAAATTTTGTAATTATTCGACAAAATTAATGCATGCTTTCATTATTATGATAACTGCATAAATTAAATGTATGTACGCTTATGTACGCTTTATACAAGTTCCACCAGTTCTTCGCGCATCAACAAATTCCGTGGAACAGTGAACAATCCATTGTTCCACTGTTCTCAAATCTGTTAACTCGAAAAATTACAAAAAAAATCTCATGATTAATTCATGAGCGGAACGGGTTAACGCACCTCTGGGGACGCCGTCGCAAAATTATTCAATGAGTTAAGAAGAAAAAAAAAGTGTCTTCGCGGAATTCCCAAGCGATTGTATTCATGGCGAAGCGAAAGGAGAAATTTTATCTTAATTATGGAATTTCGAAGGCGCTCTCAAGATCATGGCCACGCAGAAGTGAAATTGAAAAAACATACATATTCAATAGATCAACATCACCCGACATCGCAATTTTTTTTCGAAAAATTTCCAAACTTTTGAAAAGTTTTTTTTAGAAAATGTTCATGAAGGTTTCGAAATTCTGCAACTTCCAAAAAATTTCCAAAATTCACATTTTTCAAAATTGCAAAACATTTAAAAAACGGAAAATTGATGGCAAAATAAAAGAAAAAAAGCTGAAACTCTTCCAAAAAACCGAGCTACCTTAAGGATAATGTGCATACCAAATAAAGTCGTAAACTGTAATCAGCCCATGTCTATTACTCGTCTATGGCACGTCTACTCTATGCCCACAACAAAAAATTTCAGCATAAATAATAGTGTCGACATTTTCTCGTAAAGTCTCTTACGATCGAGATAATGCAACATTTTGCCACAGTAACCCCTCCATTAATTATATTTAATGCCATCCATTCGTTATACATGTTCTGTAATTTTTTTTCTCTCCCCCTCCCCCCCCCCCCCCCCCCCCTCCCACCCCGTGTCCTCCCACGCATTTTTATGCACAGCTGCATCGGACCCGCTGCTTCGGAATTCCAGAGAGTCCGACATCCTCGAAATACTTTAAGGACGTAATGGAGGTTTTGTAAAAAAAGAAAAAATAAAAAAAAAATATTTTTTTTTTCGGGAGAACATAGAGTTCAAAATATGAAGTCTCTGGATAAATCACATGAGTAACTAAAAAACATTAACAACGGAAGGCACATATAGAGACGCAAAGCCACGCGGACGTCCAACGGACGTCCCGACAACATGGGATGGAAAAAAGGCGGGAAATTCAAATATCTTGCTTTGGACACCGTTTCCGGCGTCCGTGGAGCGAGTACTTTAAAAACGCGAGGGATATTTTGTAAAGAAAAAAAGATATCTACCAAAATTTAAAGTTCTTGTTTTTGACTTTGGTACTTTTTTTTTTGCTTTTTTTTTAATTTAGGAAACCAGCATTTTGACACTTTTGAACTTTCTAAATGAATTATTATTGACTTTCGCACATCCCCCAACATATCACCTAACATCCTTAAGGTTTTGTATCCGTCGATCGAGGCCGACCGAGAATTCTGAGCGTCTTCAAAAATCAAGATGACACTAAATCCGGTTTCTTCGAGTAATTACCTGGGTTTGTCTTTATCTATGTCTCTGTCTGTAACCCTAACGTCCCCTTTCACTTTTCCGACAACGGGGAAAAAATCCGGAATTGATGATAACGTGTTTGTGAAAAGTCACGGAACAATTTTTATTAATTGTATATTCTCAAAACCCTTTTCAAAAATTCTGAGCTGATAATTTTTTGATTCCTACATTTCACTCTTGAATTTTTATGATTCAAAAAATTCAAATTAAAAAAAAAAACTCAAAAAAAATTGTCCAAAAGTTTTCGCAATTCTGAAACAAATTTATCCAAAATCTCAAAAAAAATTCCAAAAATAGAAATTTCATTAACTTCCAAGAAATTAATAAAATATTTTATTCTAAAAAACTAAAAGTATTAGGAATGTTAAAAATCTCCAATAATTCAGAAATTAGCAATTTAAATTTTCGAAAAATAATTAGAGATTCTAAAAATTCCCAAATGGTAACTTTATTAAAATTTTCGGATATTCTCTTTTATCTTGGTACCCTTTTTAGAAAAAAATTATTTTATTCATAGGTGTGTCTGCAGGAAAGTCATTAGCGACCACTTAGTTTTTTATGCTTGAATTTTTATGATTTTTCAACAATTTTTCCTCCATATAATTTTAGTGCGCGCATGCCTTCGATTGGTACACTGACCTCATCCAATTTTTAGTCATTTCAATGCCCAAGGTTGAGCAGAAGAGTCCAAGGCATTCATAAATCATTGTCAATGAACCGAGCGAGCCGGTTCTGCATGTTTGTTTATAGAGGACTGCTCGATTGTGCAAATAAAAAAATTGAAAAAAAAAAATAATCAAATAAACAACTTGAAAATTGAAGGTAAAAAATTGGAATGTGTGCAATTTGAAAATTGTCAATAAATTCTCGAGGTTGAAACATAAATGGAAATTTATGAAGAAAGAAAAAACACCTTTTTTTTGGTAATTTAAAAAATTCAAAATTCTCAAAAAATTGGATTTTTGTTTTCAATTAAAAGTCTCAATCATTCGGGAATTTCAAACAAAATGTTTTAAAAAAAAAATTGAAATTACAAAAAAATCAACAACTTTCGAAAATTTTGAGAAAAAATGAAATTCTCAAATTTCAAAAATTCTCAAAAATTCTTGAAAATTTCCAAAAATTTTCAAAATTTTTCAAAAAATTTCAAAAATTTTCAAAAATTTTCAAAAATTTTCAAAAATTTCCAAAAATTTCCAAAAATTTTCAAAAATTTCAAAAATTTCAAAAATTTTAAAAATTTCAAAAATTTCAAAAATTTCAAAAATTTCAAAAATTTCAAAAATTTCAAAAATTTCAAAAATTTCAAAAATTTCAAAAATTTCAAAAATTTCAAAAATTTCAAAAATTTCAAAAATTTCAAAAATTTCTAAATTTCCAAAAATTTTAAAAGTTTCAAAAATTTCTAAATTTCCAAAAAAATTAAAAGTTTCAAAAATTTCAAGAAGTCCAAAAATTTCAATATCTCTGGGAAAAGTTTGAGAATTTTACAAATTCTCTAAAAACTCAAAGGATCTCCGAGCGCAAACAATAAAAAATGTTCCACATACTTTAAAATACCTCCATCCAAAAACTCATATGAATGTTCTTAATTTGAATTTTGGGTCAGTAGTGGAATTTTCGTTGGCATTCTACTAACCATCGAAACGGAAATCATGAGACCGTTGATCTTACAATGCCCTAAGAGTTTCCACGCTTCGTTCCACAATGCTTTCGATTACATAACTGACCATGTAATTCTTTTTGCTGAGTGAACCTGCGCATGAATGTTTAAACATCCGAGCAAGAAAGAGGTAATTAGTGTATTCTATTAATTCGAAAAAAAATTCGCTTATCGTTAGCGAATCAAAAGTAAAACTTCCTCACGTGCCAGTTAAATTTTATTTCAACCAGTGAAGATTTACGTAAAAATTTATATGAATACTGCAATTTCAGGGAAGTTCTCATTGTGCACCTAGGGCGCAAAGTCGAATATTTCCGGCGGTGTGCGCAAAGTGCGAAAAAGGGTCAACGGCACGACGGCTCAAAGCCCGAGGAGTTTCCGGCCCTTTTTCGCTGATGGGCCAACCGACACCCCCCCCCCCCCCCCAAGTGCTCACCTTTACCCCCACCGGCACATCCTACTTGTCCCACCCCCCACCGGAAGTCCATTCTCGCCCTACGCCCGGAAAGTACGTACTTACCGCCCGAGGGCGGATTGCTATCCACTTTCCGTCCTCGGCCAGAAAGTACGAACTTTCCGGCCAGCTTCCGGGCGGGAAAGTTCGAGCTATCCAGCCAACTTCCGGGCGGGAAAGTACAAACTTTTCAGCCAGCTTCCGGGCGAGAAAGAACAAGCTTTTCGTCCAGCTTGCGGGCGGGAAAGGAGAAACTGTTTGGCCAGCTTCCGGGCGTAAAAGTTCGAACTATCTGGCCAACTTCCGGGCGGGAAAGTACGAACTTTTCGGCCAGTTTCCAGTCCCCTAAATTTTTTATGGTCAAGCTTCAGACATCTTTTAAAATTTGCAAAAATTTCGAACATTCTAAATCTCACAAAATTTCCATATTTTCATAAGTTTCTGATTCTCACGAAATGAATCCAGAACTTTCAAAATTTCTAGATCTTCCAACATTTTTCACATTTCACATTGTTACATTATTATTATGTGGAATGACTTCAACATTTTTTAGGCTTTTTTTCCTTAGGCCTGAAGTGGATATTTTGCGGTTTTTATGGGCTCTTTCCTTCACATAATCCCTAATTGGAGACACTCAACGAAAATTCACAACGTACAATTCTCGAGTAATGAGGTACGTATTACTCCTGCAAACTTGTCTCGTTGAGTCACTGACACCATACACGACCCAATTTTCGAAAGAATTATCTGTATTCAATTTTACTCCGCTAATCCAATAATTTTTTTTTTCGATTTCTGCAATATATTCACAATTTCCTCAAAAATGTGAAAAATGAAAATTTTACGAATTCCCATTTTTTCTTAGACTATTTTCAAGATTTTTTCAAAATGCTGGAAATGATTTTCTTTTTTTACAAATCACGATTTCCATGTTTTTGTATAAATTCTGCTAATTGAATTCTACTTTTTAGAACGATTATGGCAAATTGAGAATAATCCTGTTTTCGATAATTGCAAGGTTTATTAATTCCTGAAATTTGTCAAAGTTCTAGAATAAGGACAAACAATCAGAAGAGAAATTAGAAATAACTCTGCTTTAGTGAACTCTAAATTTCAAGAATTTTTAAAATTTTGAAAAATCATAAACGTGAAAAAAAATTAGGAAAAAAGTGAAAGATAATTTTGGTTTGAAGAATTGCAAATTTCAAGAATTTTCGAGTTTTTTAATGATTAAAAAAAAAGAACAAAAAAAAATCAGGAAGTAAAGAAAAAATTGAAGAAAATAATCAATATATGAATGATCAATGAGAAACTATTCGCATTTTTCCCAATCGGTTGATAAAGGGACAACCAATTCGCATTAATCAAAATAAAAAAAATCATGATGATCATTTTGTTTTCAACACTCCCTCTTAAGTCCTTGCTCGCATACCAGTCATGTTTTATCATATTTTCACGTGTAAATCACGCGAGTGTAACATTCGCGCATTTCCTCGGTGTTATTTTGCCCTACATTTGAGAATGTTACACGTGACTACATGATTTCCTTAGAAAGTTTGAGTAAACACTGGACTGTACTATGTTCAGTGGTGATTAGTCAATTCATGGCCAAGATATCCTATATAATAGTAGTAATAGAGGATTTTTAAAAATTTTATGGCAAAGTTCAATGCGGTTGCTTTTTTTTCGATTCAACAATTTTTTTCTTTTCAATTTTCACATTTTTCCGGATTTCCAAATGTTCAAATTTTTCAAAAATTTCATGCACTAAAATTTCAGAAATTTTAGAAAATTTTTTTTCCGGCTGTTGAAAATTACACAATTTTTCAAATTTTAAGGATTTCATCTCAACCTCCCCTTCCCGCTCCCGTCAACTCCCCAACCCAACCACCCACTCACTCATAGTCCACCCACCCACTCACCACCCACCACCTATCAACCACTACCCCCCACCCCCACCCACCACCCACCACCTATCAACCACTACCCCCCACCCCCACCACCCACCACCCACCACCCACCACCCACCACCCACCACCCACCACCCACCACCCACCACCCACCACCCAACACCCAACACCCAACACCCAACACCCAACACCCACCACCCAACACCCACCACTCACTTTGCAAACTCAATTGGGGTAGAAGTGGGACTTGAACCGGCTCCTCTCGATGCCAAAATTTCGGGCCCTAACCAATCGGGTTTAAATCCCCATTTTTAATTTTTTTTTTTTGCGAAATGTTTGGAATTCGTTCGGAGGGAATATGCCTCCGTTAAAAATATGAACTCCTAAAATGGCATTTAAGGTTGTCAAATGGCTTGGCATGCACGTGAGTCCTTGATTGCAAAAACTAGTTTAATTGTGTCGCACATGTGTTGTAGCAGGTAAATTCCGACGGTATTGGACATTGAAATAGATGTTAACATGATAAGACTAGAGTTTATCGATGAGGAAAGAGCGACAGGATTTTAATGCCACGTGACAATTCCTTAGAAAGTCAGAATCGGGCCGAATACGAGAACTATGCAATGTAAAATTTAGCAATAGCGGTTCATTTCGAAGGTTACAGGGGTTTCTCAATTTAAGAAAATTAATCATAAAGATAAATGGAGTAGTACAAGTGATTTTCAATTTTAAAGTTATTCAGATGTTCCGAAATTTTCACTCTTTTTTTCGGTAAATTTTGGAGAATTTTGCAATTTTTAGAATTTTTAAAATGTTTGAGGTTTTGACAGTTTGAGAGAACACTTTTGGAATTTTTTCGAAATTTACTTTTACACATTTTTGGACGTTTTGGAAATTTGGTACATTTAGAAGTTAAAATTTTGGAAATTTTTCAGTTTTTTTTTTATCAATTCCAACTTCAAAAATACTAAGTGTCCCAAATTGAGGAAATAAAAATAAATAAAACTGAAATCGCGCATGTTCATTGAAGGCGTGCTCCGAGAAGAGCGATGAGCACTTACTTTCACTCGATTTCATTAGACGTAACATGTGCCACGAAAGAATAATGAATGAGTTCGGAGTATCTCGAGGACTTGAAAAAAAAATACATATATGAAAGGAACCAAAATTAATTAATCAAAAATTATCCACAAGTGACAGAAGTGACATAAGTGAAACTTGGGAACATACTTCAGAGTGCATTAGCAATTTTTACGTTTTCAAAACGCTCAAAATCGTTATCGAATTTCAAAATAAAAAAAATGCAAATTTAAAAAAATTTCGATTTTTTTTTTATATATCTTGGATTTTCAAAATTTGCATTTGTAAATTTTTGAAAAATTTTTTTGAATCAATTTTGTTCCATTTTCCGAGATTTTCAAAAATTGGGTTTTTCAAAAATTCCCAAAAAAACTACCTTTAAAAACGAGTCGAATTTTCGGATGACCATAATTTCTAGGAAGCGTGAAAATGTCAGAACTATACATAAGAAAATTCTAATCAGAACTAGATCGACGGGTGAGACATAACTCGCCCACTGAACTCACCTCAATTGCGGTAAGAAGTGAATTTCCACCCGAAGTAGGAAAAATTCGATGGAAACTGAACGAATCGGAGCTATAAGTATTGACAACTCGACAATTTCTTCGCGGTACTAACCAGGAAGAAGCCTGTAACAGTCGCGAACGTAAAAAAAAACCCACTGCATCGACGAAAAAAATTATAAATAAATAAATTCAGAGACCTAATTAAGACATTCTGTGTCAGGAAATGATTACCGTAAGTGAACCATAAATTATAATGAAAAGCATTAACAGGCGCGGTATAAATCCTCGTAATTATCTTAATTATTTTTTTTTGTAGTTAAAATTGTAATTATTTTTTCATAGCAACAATTTTTCATTGGCTTAAATGATTTTTTCATAAAGGCAATCGAAATTTTTCACGATGTGTCACCGACTGCATTTGCGATGTGAGCCACGTTAATGTAATATGCAATATATAATATATAATTCCGTATTGGATCGTTTTCGATAGTGGCTAGGGAGCTAGTGCTCTAGGACTTCAATAATAGTACTTTCCTGAGGAGGATGATGCCTGCAGACCGAGTCGAACCAATCCTCGTCAGAAAAGTACTTTAGGCCGAATAGCAAACACTTTTCTTTGCCACTTGATCCTATAAAGCGGGATCTAACCGAGCGAAGTTAGAATCGCGGTTTTGCGGGCCTAGGAACGAAATAGTACTTTTCGTGCATAAGGCCTGAAAAGATTTACAGACGGAATAGCGACCACTCTCTTTTGCCACTTGATCCTATAAAGCGGGATCTAACCGAGCGAAGCGAGGTTAGAATCCCGGTTTGCGGGCCTAGGGACGGAATAGTACTTTTCGTCATAAGGCCTGAAAAGTTTTTCTTTGGGCAGAATGGCGAACACTGTTTTTGTCACATAAAACGCGGTCTAACCGAGCGAAGCGAGGTTTGACTCGCGATCTCGCGGACCTAGTGATAAAATAGTACTTTTCATCATACTGTCCGTAAAATCCCGTTTTACACCCAGTATGAAGAGAAATTCAGTTACAGGGCCGGAAAAACCTTTGTGGCTTCGCCTCGGTCTGCAAACACACACTCGCCAGAAAAGTTTTTACGGCCTTGTGACGAAATAGTACATTTCGACACAAGTGCGGAAAAATCTTTTTTGGCGACTGTGAGTTTGCAGGACGAGCCGAAGGCGAGTTTTGCAACACAGGAGACAGACAAGTTACTTCCGCACATGTGTCGTACAATATTTTTTGATACAATGTGCGAAGCGTGCGGAAAACGTCGCTTTGCGCACAGTGTGTCAAAAATAATCTATTTCGCTATAAGGCCTGAAAAACTTTTCCGAGGATGAGGCTTCACCTCGGTCTGCAATCATACGAGTCAGAAAAGGTTTTCGGGCCGGGTGAAGAACATCATAAAAAAAAATGAAAAATTTTAACTGCAAAATGTTGACGGGTAATGCTTGTATCGTCGATTCGAAAAAAAATGCAAAGAAGTACTTCGCATTGTTAATTATTGTGATTTCGTCTGGGAGACGATTAGCGTAATTTCCATGTTCAAAGTTCATAAACTGCACCTACATGATAACTAGAAGATTTCTGTGATCTTTCCCATGGATGTTGTATTCGTTATTTCACCTCAGCCTCTCATTCAATTCGCACGGCTTTCCAATTTGCCTCGAGCAAGCCCACTACTCTGTCATGTCACTCATGCGACTCTTCTTACTCAAGGAAGTGATAAGACTAATTAATTCAATTGAAAGTGAAATCATATCAAAGGGATTTAATTAAATCGAGGAGTGGGCAGAAGTTTCAAATTTTGTTCTTTCCTCGAAATTTTTGAATTTTTCACAAATTTTTTTGCAATTACAAAATTTTGTTAAAAAAAAATAACTTTTTTTAGAGTTCAAACTTTTTTGTTTTTTTTTAATTTATAGAAGTTTCTATCATAATTCCAAAAATTCTGAATTTTTCGAAATTTTTAAAACTAATTTTGAAAAATTTCAGAATTTTTGAAACATTCCAAATCTTAAAATGTTAATAATAATGAAGCAAGAGATCGATTTTATATGGAATGAAAAGAAAGTGAAAAGTTTTATTTTTCCAAATAGATTGAAAACCTGACTTTCAACAATCCTTGGATAATCTTCCCGAAGATTCCGAGGCAAACGACCGATAATAACTCGTTCCTCTGGATCGTTTGGGCGGACTCCAGAGGTCGAAGAAAGTGAGGACATAAATTCCAAAGAGAAACAGAAAAAGAAACGCTCTTACTATAAGAGGGTTGCTGTAAAGCTCATCCTTCATACACTCTCCTTTAATCTCAACTTTCGATTGCACAATTTCAATAATCTTTCCACCCCCTAGACGTTTTAGAACGTTGGATTATTTTCCTTGCATGTTTATTTATTTTTTTCCTTCACAATTTGGCAATTTTCTGATCTTTTTGAGATTCTCAAAATTTTGTTGAAATTTTTTAAGCTTTTCAATATTTTTCAAATTTTTCAAATTTTTTAAACTTTTTAAATTTTTCAAATTTTTCAAATTTTTCAAATTTTTCAAATTTTTCAAATTTTTCAAATTTTTCAAATTTTTCAAATTTTTCAAATTTTTCAAATTTTTCAAATTTTTCAAATTTTTCGAATTTTTCAAATTTTTCAAATTTTTCAAATTTTTCAAATTTTTCAAATTCTTCAAATTTTTCAAATTTTTCAAATTTTTCAAATTTTTCAAATTTTTCAAATTTTTCAAATTTTTCAAATTTTTCAAATTTTTCAAATTTTTCAAATTTTTCAAATTTTTCAAATTTTTCAAATTTTTCAAATTTTTCAAATTTTTCAAATTTTTCAAATTTTTCAAATTTTTCAAATTTTTCAAATTTTTCAAATTTTTCAAATTTTTCAAATTTTTCAAATTTTTCAAATTTTTCAAATTTTTCAAATTTTTCAAATTTTTCAAATTTTTCAAATTTTACAAATTTTTCAAATTTTTCAAATTTTTTAAATTTTTCAGATTTTTTAAATTTTCAAATTTTCAATTTTTTTGAAAAATCTGCATAGAATTTCCATGGGAGATCCTACAGGATTTTTTTTTCAAATACCTAAACAATTTCGATTTTTCACAAGGGAAACAGGTCGTTTGGACGACTTTCGGTCTTCACTCAATCACTCGATCGACCTAAAAAATTTCGACTTTCTCAGCTAACTCGATTGGTAACGAACCTGAACACCAAGATCCCACAATACATCACAATTTCTGAATCGTAAATCTTGCATTTCTGCTGGATTATCTCCTCCGAGGCTATTCGCTGATGCATATTGCATTAACCTATGGGCTCGGTCTTAAACACAAGATATAACTGTTGCACAATCTATTGCCGAGATAATCGGTCACACTTGGGATGCGCAGGTAAAACGTCAATACCAGAAATATTAACAATTCTTTTAAATGTTTAAATTTAAAATTTTCAAAATTTTCAAAATTTTGAGAAATTTGAAAAATTCGAAAATTTTGAAATTTCAGTTTCAACAAATGTGGTTTAAACACTTGCACGTTTAATAAAATCTAGAGCCATTTAAAAAAAATTTCAGACCATTAGAAACAATTTGAAAATTTGGCAAAATATTGGAAAAATTTAAAAATTTTGCGAAATCTTAGAAACGTCTGCAGAAAATCTAAAAATTTTGTAGAAATTAGAAAATTTTTTAAAAACTTGAAAATTTGGGAAACCTGAGAAAATTTCAAAAATTTTGAAAAGCATGTCAAAAATTTTGAAAATTTTTTAACAACGAAAATTTTGGAGAAATTTGAAAAACTTTCAAACATGAATATTGTAATCCCAAGTTTCCAGTCACTTAAATAACCACTTTCCAAACCTTAATTAATTATCCTTGCGTTGCACTAAAAAAACTAAAACTGTCATAAATTACAGATGAATATTATTAAAGATAATATTGAATGGTAATGGTCAGGCGACGAAAGTACGCGCGTATCATAACAGGTAAGATTGGTGCATTTGGTTTTTTTCGGGCTCTAATTCCCAGAGTCAAGGTCACGACCGGACGAGAGTCTCATAAAAGAGCTGTGTACGGCTATGGGAAATAAGGTTTCTGTGACATTCCTTTAATAACAATTTACAATTGCGATTCAATTGTAAAAGTAGCGCCAACGGCAATGACGGTACACGAAGTCCAGGGATCTAATCCCGCTACGGGGAGTCTCCTCTCGGTACAGTAGTGAGGAATTGTCCAGGTTCTAATTGCGGATCCACGTCGGAAGGGAGTTTTGTTAAGGAAGCGCCCGTACAAATTGAGGTCTTCCATCCTTTTCCTCCAAGTACTGAATGGAGCAGGGAATATAATGCGCATTGGTTATTGCGCAGGTGGTTTAAACGGGGTGAATGCTGTACAGTTTGGGAAAAAGTCGGCTTCCATTGGCACCGCGAGGAGCCGTCGCGCTATATCCCAAATTGGGTCAAAACGTAAATAGATTTTTTTTTTTTTTTTTTTTTATTTCTTCTATTCATTGTAAACTGACGAATGGTGCACAGCTGAGGAAAAGTCGGCGATACCGCAAGGGAAAAAAGTTCTACAGATTTGCTCCTAAAAAAGTATAATCAAATTCTGGAAATTCGGATTTTGTTTTTATTTTTTTAATTGAGAACGTGAACCAAATTACAAGGTCCCAGTATTCTGTTGGGGGGGGGGGGGGCTGGGGGGGGGGGGGGGGGGGGGGGGAGAGAAATTACGGAATTCAAAAAAATCGAAGATTTATTTTGAGTTTCCAGAATTTAGGATATTTTTTAGAATTTTTTTTTTTTAATCTGGAGTTACTGATTGGAATTGGCCATTTTAGAAGGCCTGATGGAAAAATGTAATGGTACAGCTAAATGGAATATTTGAATGATTACGTGAGATTGCACAGGCAATTGTAAAACCAAATAATTGCTAATTATATGTCTCTGCCTATTCGTGGGATTTTTCGCCTTCGGCTAATCCACCACGGGGATTTTCTGCAGGGCAATTACAACTGGTGGTTTTCACTTTTCACCGTTAGTTATATTCGTACGCCATTGTAATTTCGTGGAAAATTATTTTACAATATTGTTGGGATTGTTTTGGCAATTTTGATACTTGAAAGTAGGCAAAAATTGGTGGCAATTCGATAACTTGGCAATTCTTTAGACGATTGTGAAAAATTTCGAGAAAGTTCGAGAATTCTAAAAAATTGAAAATTTGGAAACTTTTTGAATGTTTCAATTTTCAAAATTGGTAAATTCAAAAATTGAGAATTTCAAAATTTGAAAATTTCAAAAATTTCGAAACTTGAGAAATAAAAGAACTTAAAAACTGACGAATTATTGGAATTTTGGAATTTTTCGAATACGAATGTTTTAAACCGTTCTAAATTTCAGAATTGCGATGGAAAATTTACGCGAGGATTTTCTTCAGGGCAATTGCGAGGTGTAGTGATTTTCACTCTTCACGGCTAGTTATGCATGTACGCGGTTGCAATTTCGAAGAAACTAATTTTACTATATCCCCGGAATTATTTGACAACATTCATAATCGTTCAAAAAATTTATCCTGGATGCATATATATATATAAACTCGCAGCTTATAAAAGAATTATTTTTTCCAATCACAAAAAACCTGACAAATTAAAAAAAAAATTCAAAAATTTCAAAAATCCCAGAAATTTTCCAAATTTTCAAAAATTTGAAAAATCCGAAATTTTAAAATAGTAAAAAAAAAATCAGTGTTATCTTCGCCAACGAATGAGGGGAAGAAGCGAAGTGCAAGGAAGAACTGAAAAATCCGTCTTACCCCTTGCGCCCAATATTCGAACTCGCAATAATCAATGGTAAAATTCCTAAGCACTGGGTATTAAACACCTGAACATTCCATGAAGCTCGCCGTCGAGTGACTGAAGAAATGGAATTAACAACATTGGCCAGCACTCCTTAACCCGTCTCCACACCAACCGGCTCCCATAGCTTCTTTACATTCTACTCCCAAGTCCGACACCCCCCATGGCTTTCACTTTGTTACTCGCTATCGTATGGACTATAAGCATGATCAATCCTGGAATTTTCCCTTTTTTTTCTTCATAAAAATAAAAACAATTTTCCTCTTCAAATTTTCCGAAATTTCCAACAATTTTGAAGCTATAAAGGAACGTGCTAAAACGAGGTGAGTTCTCCAGGCTCATAAGAAAGGAGCTTCCGATATCTCAAAATTAAGGAGGAATGGTGAAAATTCCTTGAGGAACTTCTTGCAGGAACAATCAAGCTCTACAAATAAGTTCCCATAAAGATTCTGAAAGCTCCCCCAGATTTCGAGATATTGACCAAAAAGCGACACTTCCGGTTTGCGACTTCGCTACCGCGATATTGTCTTCTTCCACGTATTGTTTTGAAAACTTTAAATTCTGCGAGATATTGGACATTGCGTAAAGCTTTCTACAAATTTCTACCACCCACGTCGGAAATTTTGGCAATATTAAAATGCAAAGCTTTTGAAAAATACTAAACTCTCTCAAAAAATCGCTTAAACTATTTGAAATTTTCAACACAAATCAAAGTTTTTTATTTTAATTTTGTGAAAAATAGAAATCTTAAAATGGTTCCATTTCGAAAAATTTGAATTTCTGCAAAAAACTTGTGATACCGATTTTGGACACACCCACACAGATGCACCCGCAGATGGGCTCGTTCCGATCATCCGTTAATTTTGTTGGTTTTTTGGCAACAATTTGCAATATCTCGCTTATTATGCGAAATATCGTGAAAGGTCGTACGACCTAAAATACGCATTTTTACACTTGGAGCAACTTTTGTCATATAGATTTTTTTGTACGCCCACCGGTTCTCCCGGAGGAAGGTGCTAAATGATTAAGATTGTTTATGACAATTAATGCAGTGGATCGATTTCAACCAAAATCGGATCAGCCCAAGAGTTTGTGAAGACACCTCGATTGCAACCCTAATCGTTTTAATCGCATGTTTCTGTCGGGAGGAAACCGCACTCGAAATTTCGGTCACAAACATACACACACAAACTCACATACGCCATCTAAAAAACATCCCAAAATTATCCGGAAGGTCTTGAATCGTGCAGATGTGATAAATTTGGAACTTTTCATTTTCGAGGGCATTACAATTACTTTCCCTATCCGGAAGTTGAAGAAAAATAATTCTGGAATTTTTAAATGAAATTTTTTTTACAAAATGTCCCTGTTTTCTTCATGTCGAAATTTCATGATTTTTTTTTTCAATTTCGTGAAAAATCAATTTTGAAGGAAAATGTTTACTCCCAAGTCTGGAACCCCATAGCTTTCACTTTGTTACATGCTATCGTGTGGACTATATCGTATGATCAATCTCGGAATTTTCCACTTTTTTTTCATTCCCGATTCTTCGAGTATCAAATTTATTTGAAAAAATTTCAAAAGGCAATGATTTATACCACGGAGATGAGAATTGTCACGTGTTACCTCCGACGTTGGCATCAGAATAGCGTTATCTATGGAGAAATTCTGCGGTATCCACCGAAGCTATTTTTGGAGGATATCTTCATACCTGAGACTATTAACGAAGGTTCATATCATGCGTGATTACATCACTCAGTGTCAAAAATCTAGAGAAGGGCACGGATCTTCAAATTTTAAAATTTTAAAAATTTTCCGGAATTTTCAAATTTCCAAAATTTCCAAAATTCCCAAAATTTCCGAAGTTCCAAATTTTCCAAAATTCCAAAAATTAAAAAATCTCGAAATTCCCAAACTCCGACCTAAGCTACCACCGTGTCACCCACAGCGAACTTTCGCAGCACCATCCGAAACCGTCGTCCAAATATCTCGAAAGCTAAGAGCATTATCGAATGTTCATATAAACCTGTATTGTAGGGCTCAGTGTCCCCTCCAAAAAACCTTCTCATGAAGACGGCTCTACCTCCTGCCAATGTCGGAATATCCTGTCAAAACCAAATCCATACTTGCCCATATGTGGGATACCGTCTCAACGCGCGCCTACAGGAGGTCCAGAGCATGGCGCGACAACTCACGGACCAATAGACTTTCAAATAATCTCTGTCGTCTCTGACCCAAAGCCCAGATAAAATCTCAAAGAGCGCTCTTACCGAACCGACCACATTTTCTGATATTCTAAAATTCAAATCGTCCCCAGGTGCTGCCATCCAGCGCTCGCTCACGTTGCCCAGTAAAAAACCAAAGGAGAGAAAAAAAAGAGATGTATCCAGCATGTATCAGTTCCTCAGCATCGTCAGCACTGTAACGGTCAGAAATTCGAAGCAATCTCCAGACCAACCAAAACACTTCATTCCAAGAACATTTAAATACCTCCAAAATCACCAACGCCATCAGAACAATTGATGCGATAAAAATTGAGTGGCCATAATTAATCGTGGAATAAAATGCCAAAAATTGAAAGCGTATAAAATAAATAGCGGAACGATGCATTGACCAACAATCAATGGACCAAGTAAAATTATAAACTCAAGGAATTAAAAAAAAATTGGGAGAACAAATTAGCAAAATTGAGAAAACGATGTTGATGGAGGTGCTTGATCGGCAGTGACCGGTGATCATAGTGATAACGAAGAAGAAAACCTGTTTTTGAGCATTTTAAAGACAATTCGGGATATTGGTAATTGCGGGGAAAATGTGGTTCATATTGACGTCGGTAGTAGCTGTGTTAGTGATCTTCCTGGTCTTCAAAAATGGGAAAAAATTGAATGTTCCGCCGGGTCCAGTTGGACTTCCCCTGATTGGCAATCTTCTGTCGATAGATCCAGTAAATCCCCATCTGAGTTTAGCGGAGATCACGAAGAAATATGACGGAATCTGCGGCATTTGGATGGGATCCATTTACACTGTATTGTTGTCGGACCCCAAACTCGTCAGGCAGGTCAGAAAATGGGAAAGATTTTCGAGGCTTTTCAGCTTCCATGGAATTCGAATCATTTTCAACATTTAATTGTCTCAAAGATGTTTTCACTTTTTTCATATTTTTCTGGCAAAATTGGTTGATTTTTCAAATTTTCTGGAGCTTTTATTTTGATATGGCTTTGCAACATTTGGATTTTCTTTTCCACTGAAACGAAAGTTGTAAAATCTAGAAATTTTCCGGAGTTTCAGAAATTTTGAAGATTTTGAGAAATCTTAGAAATTTCAAGAATGAATGGAAATATGAAATTTTCCAAAAGCTTGAGAAATGTGAAAAATATCTGAAAGTCTCAAACTGTGAAATTCTCACTAATTTAATAGAAGTATCGTAGTATCCTACAAATTTCCTATTTTTCCACAGGCTTTCGCCAAAGATTCATTGACGGGTAGAGCCCCACTTTATTTAACCCACGGAATAATGCAGGGTTACGGATTGGTCTGTTCCGAAGGGGATCACTGGAAAGAGCAAAGAAAATTCGTAATTTCGAGTCTCAAGTCTCTAGGTACAACAAAATATCAAATACTTGACTCTAAAAGTCCAAATATTTTATGTTTCATTCTTCAAAACGAATTCGTGAAAACAAGTTGAATCAGTGGAATCACTAATCGAATCACTAATGGAATCACTAATGGAATCACTAGTCGAATCACTAATCGAATCACTAATCGAATCACTCGTCGAATCACTAATCGAATCACTAATCGAATCACTAGTCGAATCACTAGTCGAATCACTAATCAAATCACTAATCAAATCACTAATCAAATCACTAATCAAATCACTAATCAAATCACTAGTCGAATCACTAATCGAACCACGAGTCGAATCACTAGTCGAATCACTAATCGAATCACTAATCGAATCACTAATGGAATCACTAGACGAATCATTAATGGAATCACTAGGCGAATCATTAATCGAATCACTAATCAAATCACTAATCGAATCACTAGTCGAACCGAAATCTGATCCACTCATTTCACAATAACTTCAATCCGAGTCGATTCACATATTACTTGCGCCGAATGGGAGTATTCTCTGAATGTGAGAATGGACCAATTGAGATAATAACTATAGAACCCTTTTTTCATACTTTTTTAGGCATGGTAAAGCACGGGTACAAACGCCACAAACTTGAGATAAGAATTACAAATTCCATAAAAAAATTGATTACGAAACTCCAAAAGTATGATTCGAGAGGAGTGGATCCCCTAGAAGACCTGCATCATTGCCTGGGAAATCTCATCAATGATCTGGTCTTTGGAAAAGTTTATGAAGAATACGATGAAACGTGGAAATGGCTGAGACATCTTCAGGAAGATGGAGTCAAGCATATCGGCATCGCTGGGCCACTCAATTTTTTCCCCTTTCTGAGACATTTACCGAGGTATAAGAAACTTATGAACTCGTTGATCGGTGGAAAGCTTAAGACACATCAGGTTTATAAGGAAATCGTTGAGGCAAACGAGCATAGAAAAATTTATACACAGATTATGGAAAGTGGAGAGATGGGGGAACTGAAAAATTCCGATTTTTCCTCCGAAGATGACACAATTTCATCAACAACTGACAGTTTCCTATCTTCATTTGCCGAAGAAATGAAGAACCGCGTCTTAAATAACGAAAAGATGGGTTCATTCACCGATCAACAATTCTATCATGCCCTTGCCGATCTCTATGGAGCAGGAGTTGACACTACACTGACCACAATTCGATGGATTCTACTGCTTCTTGCAGCTCACCCTGAAGAGCAGAAGAGGGTTTATCAGGAGATTTCCCGAAACGTGGAGGATAGGGAAATTGTCCTTGAAGATCGGGAAACTCTGCTATACCTGGAAGCTTGTATTTGCGAAGCGCAGAGAATCAGGAGTGTCGTTCCACTTGGCATTCCCCATGGAACTACTCAGGACACAAAAATCGGGGACTTTGATGTCCCCAAGGGAACCATGGTGGTCCCATTCCAGTGGGCAATTCACATGAATGAAGAGTTCTTTGAAGATCCCGAGGAATTCCGACCTAATAGGTTTGTCCTTGCGCTCATTAGAAAGATCATAAACAATACAGATTCATTAAACAAACAATTGACAATTTGGAATGCTTATAAGAATTATCATACCATGTCGTACGAAAATTCTTGTAAAATTTCATTCAGATTTATATAACTAAAGTTGTGTCTTCTAACTAATAATTCTGATAAATTCTCCTAATCCAGGTTCATCTCGGAAGACGGACTGAAGAGACCTGAGGCTTTCATCCCATTTTTAACCGGTAAAAGGATGTGCGTCGGCGATGAATTGGCTAGATGGATTTTGTTTCTCTACGTTGGCAGAATTCTTCAGAAATTCCAGGTGTGCCAACCCGAAGAAACGAAATTGGACCTGAGCGGCGAATGCGGAATCACACTCGTTCCGAAACCGAACAAATTGGTCTTCTTGGAGCGCTGATTGACCCAACAATTTTTCTCACTAAAAGTTTATGAATTGTCGAAAATCTGTTTAAAAACTAAAATGTTACGGGCAAACTTTCAAGAAGAATACATCAATTACTTCAGCGCATTTAGCTAGCAATAAAAAAATGGCGGCCATTATAGCGGTTACCGATGAAAACGCTCCAATAATTAAACAGACAAATCTGCATGTAAGAACCAACGCTTCCCAAAAAAGAAATCGAAACTGACTAAAATAATTAATATCACTAACGTTACATTGTAAATAAATATTATTCAATGTTAAAAAAATAGACGGATTTTCATAATTTCAAGTTGCTTGATTTTCCCGCCATTTGTCATTACGACGACAGCGCTATAGCTATCATAACCTAATATTGTACTGTTGTTTTTCATTTTCAAAACACACTCCAGCCATATGGGAATTCACTTGATTTCTCGATTATTTTTTTAATGAAATTATAGTGCAACTTGTTGCCGGATAAAAATGACGCCAAAACTTAAGATTTCTTCGAATGTACTGAGAGTAAGTTCTCACCGAATTTCCATTATAATTGTTCAATTAACTCAACGATGGCAGTTGAACTGTCAAATATTCAAAGTAATTTTAAAAAAAAAGGTCAAACCGAATAATTATAATTTTCTGAAATAGTTTCATTGATTGTGTACATATTTTTTAGACATTCGTTCCAGTTTGAGGCATTTGGCAGATTCACTTTCAGAATTATGAAAAACTCAATTTGAGACATCTGGAAGACTTAAATTTAGATCCTGAAGACTCAGTCCGCTTAATCATTCAAAACTTGAGTTAAGACATTTAAAAACTTGACTATAGTTATTGTAATGACCCGGAAATCGATATTTTTCCTTTCATCCTGTGACTGGGGTTTTGAGTATACCAAAATGATGCCCAACAAATTTTGAATCGATGTGTGTGTGTGTGTGTTTCCGAAATTTTGATCCTAGGTTTCTCACGAACAAATGAAGCTATCGAGACCGTCAATATTGGAATCGAAGCATTTTCATGTAACTTAGAGGGGATTAGATTTTGTTTATCACGTTCTATTGCATAAACTATTAGAGTTAGCGCAAAATTTATATGAGAAAAGTTGTTCCCCATATAAAAATGCGTATTTTATGTAGAATGACATTTTTCGCAAATTTGCATAATTAAGGAGGTATGACCGTCTCAACAATTATGTCTGTAGTGAGTGAACGAATGAACACAGCGCTGTCAGGAAGGTCTCAATCCAAGCATTTCCGTTCAGAATCGAGCGGATTGCATTTCGGATGACATTCGTGGAGTGTATATGCAATGTTGTTAACAATTGCAATTGTTTATACGGTTCCACTGGGTAAAATATTAAAGTTAGCAGGAAACTTATCTGAAGAAAACTATTCCTTATATGAAAATACATCTTTTACGTGAAATGACTTTTTTCCATAATTTGCATAATTAAGGAGGTATGGTCGTCCGAGCAATTTGAAATACAGGAACAATGCATATCACCAGGGTTGTTCCTTATACAAAAACGCACGTTCAGTATGACTTTTTTCAATATAGGTTAAAACATATCGCGAGCTGAACTAGAATATACTTGGCGAATGCATATGTCGACAATTGCGGGAAGGATGTCAAAGAGCGGGATAATTAGGAACGTACAGAGGTAGAGATGGTAACTAGACGGACGAATTCCAGTTGAATATTTTTATGCGGCTTAAAAATCAAACAAAATCGATCGCGTGCAGTAATTATTAGTCACAAGTTCAATTATTGATATCACTGTTGAGTTTGCTCATCACCATGGTTGCGTGCTTATGCTGTGCTGAAATACCAAATCGGGAAGTTTTGTTTGTGCCCCGTATGGGGCACACACATTTGCACACCACTAGTTTCTATTTGCATTCAGAATGTAATCATTCAATCTGAGCTCTGTCATATGTTTCTGCTTACCCAAATTACGCGTCTACATGTCATAAATTGAGACAGAGATTTTGATGTATTTAAGTCGACTTGTGTATATTTGTTAGTTCACGTTACAGTCGATTTAAATTAATTCCAGGGTAATTTTGATGATGACTTTTGGCAAAAGATGAGAATCTGAAAGTGGCCCTTGAATGCTTCAAACTCATCGCGGAAACGTGAAAATAATTATAA
Organism: Asobara japonica; assembly: GCA_026005395.1. Taxonomy (NCBI): domain Eukaryota; kingdom Metazoa; phylum Arthropoda; class Insecta; order Hymenoptera; family Braconidae; genus Asobara; species Asobara japonica. The sequence continues at coordinate 368,317 of BQMI01000220.1, forward strand.
AAAATCCTAAAAAACTTTGGAAAAAATGGATTCAAAAAATTGGACTCAGATGATCAAAAATGATTCGAAAAGATTCGATATTTCCCGAAGAAGTGTTGGTACACCCTCTTCGCCCAAATTTCTTTTTTAATTAAAAAAAATGTCAGTACATCCTTGTCTCACTACGCACACAATATCATCTCCAGAGGTTCTTCCTGCTGTACTTAATACCTTGTATATTTCAAGAAACTATCTGCAACATGAATCATTTTAATAAACTTGCTATCATACTCAATGATAACTCTATTCCTCTTAGTTTTTCGGTATATCATTACCGACATTTAATTTTTTGCTTCCTCTTATAAATTTTCTTTCTTTTTATATTTGAATTCTGCCTACAAAAAAAAATTAAAAAAAAAAAAACAAAAAAATTCTGCCTACAGCCGATTGGTCTGATCCGAGTAAACTAAGCAATGACGAGATTGAGCGCACATGCTTGTCTGCTTATTGACAACTTTTAAAAGTAACTACCTCAGGTTAAGATCATAGGTCCTAAGATGTCTTGACGATTCCCCAAATCGATACCGTAGTCATTGAACATTGATATTCCCTTCAGAGACTCCAAGAGCTGACTTCGAACAGAACAGGTCGGCTTTTCGGAGTTATGTCCGAGAACTCTCTCACGGTGCTGAGCTTTGCTCTGAATCCGCTCGTGGACGACGACAGCTCGATAAACCCAGCAGGACTTCAATTGAATATGCCGGTGGAGATCGACCTCTGCGGAGTTCTCTTCATCGGTAACGCATCGGAAAGAATTCCCGAGGCCTTCAAGGACATTGACATCACTGACAATCCTTTATTGCTCAGGTAGCTAAGTGCAGAAACATAAACAATTGTTAATACTAGTCTTGTAACAACTTGTTTACCATCGATTTTCTCCAATGTTAATAGTTCCGTAGAAACGATCAGAATCCTTGCACTACTCTCCAACTTACTAATAGACTTTTTTTAAATATCTAAAGGACTTATCTCTATATTTTTTTTTTATTTAACAATTGTCGAATTGTCAAAACTTTTCAACCTAATTGATGGCACCTCCAATTTTTCGCACGTTGTTTAGAAGATCAACTAAATAGGGAACTTCCATGCGGCCCAGATTCACGAAATGAACCTATTAACAGATGCATCAAATACCGCGTCAGATGAAATTTCTGGCAATCCTTTTTTAAATATTTTTTTCTTTCAATTCTTCCATTTAATAATGAGAGTTAAGACACAGTATTTAATTGTTTGAAAAGCCGGTGTGGGAAAATAGCGAACAAAATTATATTCTGTTGAATCGATGGGATATGCATTGTCCATGAATTTTAGAACGATATCATTATTCAAATTGATTCAAATGGATACCTTCAGGTATAACTTGGGAGCGCAACAAGTTCAGCCCTTCGTTTACGTTCATCAAACACTGAAACCTGCGGGTGAGCCCGAGGTCATAGAAGAGTCCGCTATTTGGGAAAGATTTTTCTATATTCGATTGAGGGCAAGCATCCCCATGACAACGCAAAGATCCGAGGTCGTTGATGCTTTCCAATCTACAAGGAAAAACTTGGCTTCCGGAAGCGTTGGATTCCACTTGCCAGACGTTCGTATAAATGTGATATTCTTCGAGTTTGAAATTTCCTCAATTTTAAAAATTTTCGCATTCATTTATTCATGTAAATTTATCAAATCTGTTGGTTTCCACGAAAAAAAAAAAAATTCATTGATAGTTTCAAACTATAGACTGAGGATAGATTTTTAAAAATTTGCAGATTTTTCAAAATTTGCAGATATTCAAAAATTTGCAGAATTTCAAAAATTTGCATATAGGAAATTTACCAAATGATCTGATTTCTCCGTGACTATATCACAGATTCATTCCAGGCGGATGTCTACCTGCTGGGTAGCGATCCCGAGTCCAAGATGATAAGTATAAAAGACTTGAGGAAAAATCCAGAAAATTTACCCGGTACTGTGGAGGCCATCGACGCTACCATGCTGGTGAAAATAACGACTGAAAAATCTGAAGGTCTGATGAAATATGCACCTGTTCTACAGCACATCAAAAAGCCATTCCAAAGTCTCCAGCTTGACCTGAATGTTGATACATTGTCAATTGTCCAAGGAAGTCTCAGTGCCACACAGCTTTACTCAATTTTAGTTGAATCTGTTTGTAGAAATTTAAGACTCATCGAGAGATCTTTTATTTCTCAATTGGACATGGAGGAACTGGAATTGAACGCTCCAGAGATCTTGCACTTCAGGCCAAGAAATTGCATGCATCTAGTGACAGTGGCTTGTTCCAAGCAAAGCATTGATAAGGATACAAGTAATTTTTTGTTTATACCCAAACAATTTCACAGTTGTTTGGAAAAATCTAGAAAAAGGGTATTTGCAAGTTTTAATTTTTTTTCAATGTTCCACCTTTTAGGAGATTACAGAAAAGATCTCCATAAAGTCCTGTCTTTCCCTTTATCGAGACCGCTCTTCTGCAGAGGCAACGCAGTTAGATTTTCCAGTGATTTCACAAGTGATGAACCTCTTCTCAATCCTCATGAAGCTATCGCACCTCTAGGAAGCGATTTCATGGTCAGTTTAGTAAACGGACTGTACGCCTATCACCATTACAATCAGGATGGCTTTGACGACAGTGGATGGGGATGTGCTTACAGGTCGTTGCAGACCATTTTTTCATGGTTCAGGTAAGTAATAGTAGGCGCATTTCTTCTCATTCTGAGATTTTTCATGATACATTCTACGAAACTTCGAGTGTTCATATCCATTTTGAAAACGAAGATGTTCTACAAAATTGAAGGTTGAAAATCGGAAAAAAACAATACTATTCCAACACCAACTTACAATGTTTCGTAGTTTTCTAAATGTTCCTCAACGTCCTCCCTTCAATTGACTGAAATGTTACCAGGCTTCAGGGGTACAGTGAACAAGCAATTCCTTCTCACAAAGCAATTCAAAAGTGTCTGGTAGAGATTGGAGACAAGACCCACAATTTCATTGGCTCAAGACAGTGGATTGGATCCACTGAAGTTGGATTTGTTCTGGAAACTCTCTTAGGTATTACGGTTAGAGTATTGTGCGCTGCTACTGGAGAACAAATGGCTGATCAGGTGATGGACCTTAGGGACCATTTTGATCATCAGGGAACTCCAGTTATGATTGGTAATTATACTACAATTTAATGGCTTTCGCAAATTTGCTAATTGAGAATTAACCTCGGAGCCACCTTTCTAGGAATACTATCAATAATTTCTAATTATGAAATCTTCTCGAGTTACGAAGAAAAATGGCGAAAAATAAAATGCGTATTTTTATGGGAAGAATACTATGTGTTTGACACTTCTATCCCCACCTTCAACTACTCTGTTCATTTTTAACATATGTCACATTTTCAATATGAAACTTTTACATGTTTATGCAGGAGGCGGTGTCTTGGCTCACACGATCTTAGGAGTGGCCCACAACGATCAAACAGATGAAGTGAAATATTTAATTTTGGATCCACATTACACGGGATCGGAGGATCTCAAAACGATAATTAGTAAAGGATGGTGTGGCTGGAAGGGTTCCAATTTTTGGAAAAAAGACGCTTTTTATAACATGTGTCTGCCGCAGAGACCATCTAGATATTAGACAATGTAACTTCTTGAGCTTCATCAAGCAAAAAGTTAGAACTTTGAAATTGAGGGTGTAATGAATATTTTGTAAAAATATCTGAATGAAATTTACTTTTTTGATTTCAAGATTTTTGCAAAAGGGTTCTACAGAAGAAGTTCCATAACAAAAATCTAAGTTTTCGGGAATACTTTGTTAAAAAAAAAACAAAAATTGTGTTTGTTAAGCCCTTATTGGCTAAACGTGGAATCGAAGTATTGGCGTATTGTTAACCTTTGAAATATCTCCATAATTCCTCTCCATTTCATTTTACGATGGAAGAACTTTTGAGAGAATTTTTCCTGAAGCATTTCGACAAATAGAGAAGACATCACTCAGTGTTATATCCTAAAATCTTACAATTCTGAAATAATTCCATAAGCAATGTTTTATTCCTAGTTTAAAAGGGGAATTTTTAATCTGTACGGCGTAATTGTTCCATAGAGTTAAAAGATTTTCCAAAAATAATGAGTGTAGCTACGTTATTTAATAAACCTTTTCATGTTACACCTATGTATTTTTTCATTGTCATTACTCATCTTTCAGGGTCATAAATTTTTACAATTAGACCAGAACTCTACTCAATTTTCAACATTTCTCAAAAGCTTCGATTTTTTTTTCTTTTTATTTACTTTTTAGTTTTGCAAGTTCTTGAAATATTTTGTGAATCTTCAAATTTTTTTCTTCCTGAAATTCCTGTTTTTTTTTTACCTTGTACTCCTCTAGAAATCTTGGCAAAATTTGTAACATTTAAAATTTTTTGGAATTCTGAAAAAAAATTTGACATTTCGTTGGGACAGAAAATTTTGGAAAATTTCTCAAACAGCCAAAAATATGAAAATTTTTGATATTTTCAAAATTTGAGATGTTTGCGCCTAAAAGTTTTCAAAAAATTTACAATTTTTCAAATTTTCAAAAATCGTAAATTTGTCAAATATTTTACTAAATTCCAAAATGAATAATATTCTTCCAAGACTACCAATAATGGGTGAGTTATTCAATAAATTGTATCAAAATACACTTTACATTTCTTTATAATCACTTGCTTGTTAGTTCGTTCAATTTTTACAATTGTTAACAAAAAACCAATTAATTTGTTCTTAGGATCTAGTAAAAAAAACCATTCACTATAATTTGATGTTCGATTTGTCCTCATCACATTCCTCCAGCTGATTTTTGTAATATCTGAGAAAATCTATTTGTGATTAATAATGAGACATCGATGAACCTTTCGACACAGTTGTTTAAGCATGTCTCAGTTTTTGCATCTAATTTGGCTCCAGGCTTGTCAACACATTTGTCCCAGCAAAAGTCGTTGAACTCATTGATCTGAAATTGTATAAAATAAATTTTGAATCCCATAAATAATTCTAATGAGAATCAGGATGCCCCGGAAAATTTCCGAGAAAAGTTTCTTCCAATTTTTATTCTTGAAATTATGTTTTTTCCAGTTTTGATATATTGCGGATTTTTTGATAATTTCCAACTCTTCGTGATACTGGAAAATATTGGAATTTTCAAAAATTCTGAAGTTTTGGAACTTTCCAAAATTTTTGCATTTTTCCCATATTTAGAAATTTTTGTATTTATTTTTTTTTTATTTTTCCAAAAGTTGAAATATTTCTAAATTTTTAAAAAAACCTTTCAAATTTCAGAAACTTTGAGACCTCGCAAAACGTAAATATTTTCAAACTTAATAAATCCAAAAAAAGGGAACAATTTTTCCAATAATCCAAAAATGTCAAAAAATTACAAATTACAAAAATCTAAAACTTTCAAAAATTCTCAAACTAATTCTACCAAAATGTAACCACAAATTTCCCCAAAATTCCCATAAAATAGATCCTAGAAATCGAAAAGGAAGAATCAAATAATTTTATGTAATTCCGCCTAGCCCCCCAAAAAAAAGTTAACACATCAATGATGCAATTATGTGAAATAACGTTGACCATGTGTGCAACAATTGAAATCCTCAGTAAAAAATACCCCCTAAATGACGTACCTGAGCAGTGAGCTGTGCTTTCTGTTTCTCAATCGCCAAAAAACTCTCCAATTCTGAGTCAACTGTTCCCGGCTTTTGAGTTTTTGGTGTTTCGTCAAAACTCGACGAGGCGTTAAAAAGGTCTGACATTTTCTCCAATTATTTTCCTAAAATCAAATGTCCAGCATTAAATCATCATCAAGCACAGAACCATTCGAAAAACAATTTAAAATCATTAATCAAAATTTGATATCTATGTTATCTTACCTGCTTCAGCGACTGGGCAAAAATGCTGCGAGCGCTTTCCAATTTTCAATTTTTTTTTAAGTCACGTGTGCACATAACCTCACTTTTTACCAATTTTGTTGACGTCGTCAGTGGAGACTGGTCAAGTTTGCATCACACACCAAATTGATGTTGATTTATTATAAACAAAATTATTACACTGAAGAATTATATTGATCGTTTTTTTTAGTGAAGGAAAATGCGGGAAATTCCTCTATCGAGATGTGAGCGGGAATTTATGAACAGTATAGTTGAGGAGGGAATCGTGAGTAAACATTGGAATTCAAGTATTATATTATTCAAGTTTGTTATCGAATAATTTAAATAGAAAGTTGGATCAATTTCAACTTTTCGAATCTTTTAGGTTTTTCTTTAGTGAATGCTTTTTTGCAAATTTTTTGGTATTTTTTCAGAACGTTTTCTGTCATTTTTATAATAGCACAAAATGTCTATAATTTTTTGGCTGCATTATTGGGTGATATTTCGTACAACTGACTTAATTATTGGCTCAATCATCCCCAAATTTCAGAGATTGGACGGCAGACAATTGTTGGAAGCTCGACATGTAAAACTTCACTTTGGCGGATCATGGGGACGTTGCTTAGCTGCTCTAGGCCAGACTAAAGTCATTGCAAATGTATCGTGTAGCATTCAGCCCCCTAAAGTCTCGAGGCCCAACGAAGGAATGCTCCACATAAACGTGGAATTGACACCACTAGCTGCTCCTTATTTCGAAGCCGGACGACAATCAGAAACTGGAATTCTTTTGACAAGACATCTGGAAAAATGTTTCAGGGAATCGAGATGTATTGATCTCGAATCCTTGTGCATAGTTGTTGATAAAAAGGTGACATATCGATTCTGATTTTTATCAAATTTTGACGATTTTCAATTCTATTTATTATTTTTGTTTTGACATTGCGAACATTGGGAATTAATTTTTTTCTGTCATTGTTGAAATTCCTATATTTCTAAAGTTCTTAAAATTTCTTAATCACTGCAGTTTTTAAAATTTCAAAATTTTGGAACTTGTGAAAACACTGCATAGCTCTGAAAAATAGTTGAAAGTTTGTTGAGTTATTTTGCATTTGTTGAAGGTTTCTAATTTCTTCAATTTTCGACATTTCTTAATTTTTCAACTTTGTCGAATTGCTAAAATTTATGAATTTCGTTTGAAATTATTTCAGAATTGTCGTAATTTTTTCAAGTGTTAGGAATGTGTCACATGTTTGAGTTTAAGTAAATTTCAGCAGAGTTTGAACTGCTTTTTCGCTGAAGGAAATTTCTAAATGTCGAAAATGTCTATATTATCATGACTGTTCATTAATATGGAAGATATTCTTGAATAAATTCGCCTTTTTATGATTTTGAAGGTCTGGAATATTAGGGTGGACATAAACGTGATAAATCACGATGGGAATCTCGTGGATTGCGCCAGCATTGCTACTCTAGCTGCCCTCCTTCATTTTCACAGACCTGATGTCACATCTACTGGTGATTCAGTGATTGTTCACTCTTTTGCCGAAAAAGATCCATTACCACTTACGCTATTCCATCAACCAGTCTGTGTGTCATTTACAACGTTCAATAAAAAGTGAGTTTTTTTTTCGTCTTTTCAATTTCACGACTTCAGAGTTTGACCCTAACGAAGAAAATACTTTTCAATACGAAAATAATTTTCTTGTTTTTATTATTAAAAGAAAATTTTTTTTTTACTCATTTTTACTTGGATTTCACATTCAAATTTGTGTTGTTGTGTTGCAGTGGAACTACTGTTATGGACCCATCCTACATAGAAGAGCGACTTGGGGTGATACAATTAACACTTGGCTTAAACGCATACAGAGAACTGTGTTGTCTTCATTTCGATCATACTCAACTGAGCAAGGTGTCAACTGACGTTCTATCTCTTGTCATGAATGATGCGGTTAATTATGCAACTAAATTGGTGAAGCAAATCAAGGAAACTGTGAGGATAGACGTCGAGGCGAGGTAAGTTTCTGATTTTGGGGATTCAACAAACCTCCAAATTATTGGATTAGAAAAAATGATAAAAGGATTTGAAAAAAAAAAATTCAAAAAATCAGGAATTCAAGGAAATTGAAAATGAAGAACATTCAAATTTTTCACGATGAAGCAAAAAAAACTAAACCCTCGATAAAAAATTTCCAAAAATAGGAAACTCTACAAGTTCGAAAAATGTCCCAAAACTTGAAAAAGAAGAATTGAAAAAAAAAATTCATTAAGAGAGAAAGAATGGAGGCGAAAAGCTAAATAAAAAAAAATACATTTCAGGTACAAGAAAGAGGAAGCTAAGGCATCCAGACTTAAGGATGCGATTGCAGTTGACAAAGTCACATCAATGATGACCGAAAGAATACACATAAGACTGTCGAAATGGAACGCAGCAATTAAACACAAAATCGAAGATGATTCAGAAGACATTGACATGAAAGAAGAGGATGCGGATAAGGATGAGAAAGATGAGGACGAAGTTGTCCGATTGGGCGAGGGCACAGCCGAATTGATAACAAATTCAAATGCGTTTGGAGAAGGCGGTAAAAACACTTGGAACTCCTCCGACGAGGAAATGGACGAGGACGATTCTGATGAAATTGAAGTGATAAAAGTCCAAAAAAATGAAAAAATCGTTCTGGATGATATTGGTAAGAAAATGCTCAGAATACTGGGCCATTCTGACGGGGCGCGATTGGATTCAAATTACGCGGTTTTTTTCTAAACTTGGAAAATTTTTAACGAAACCCAGAAATCTTGAGGATTTTCCGCCGCTTAAAATTTGGAAAAATTATTAGAACTTCATATCAAAAAATAGACATTCGCCAAATTTTGATAATGTTGAACATTTTTTAAATTTGAAAAACACCAAATTTTTGGAACCTTAAATGCTTAAAAATTTGAAATACCTCAAACCGCAACAATTATGAAATTAAAACATTTTTTTTTTCAGTTTCAAAAAATTGAAAAACCTTCGAAAATTCCAAAAAATTAAAATTTTGCGAACATCTCAAAATTCTTTAATTTCCGCAATTTTAAACAATGTGGAAAATTGAAAGAAATTAAACGGGTAGAGACAACATATATTCATCCCACGAGTTTCAAAATTCGTCATACACTCAAAAATACAAAAATTATTTTCCTTAAAAATTTTTATTCAATTTGTCTGAAATAATTTTTTTTCCATATTTGTCTAGAATTGAGTGACAGTGAAGAGGAGACAACGGGGACAGTCTCAACGACGGAGTTGCTCTGAGGAAAATCCGAGGAAAAGAAATTATTCAATAAATACAGAAAATTGTTACAATTCAAAATTATGGATGATATAATTTTCCCTCGAGTCTATAATTAATTTCTCATAAAATATACCATCGTCGATCAACAATTAAAAAAAAATCTCGAGTAAATTCACGATTGTGTGGTCATTTCAACATGATTGAAAAGTTAAGGATGTAATGGATGTGTTGTTCACACAAATCAACAAAAAATTCATTCTTTTTCTTACTAGTAGATAATGAATTTATAATGAGTCTAACACTCAACTTCCTAATTTCACCACTGCCATAATTTTTTTTCTCGAGAGTCACTAAACCTAAAATTTAAAAACTATCACCATCATTGAATTTTTTCATCTTCTAGATCAGACATTCCCCAAAATCCTGTAGAACAAGCTGGCCACCATTTTTCAATTTTCACGTAAAAAATTAATAACCAAATTCTGCACCATCAAATAATTCCGATAACAAACTCAGAGGGAAATGAGCGTTGATAATTGAACAAGTATTTTGTTTTCTGACTATATCATCAATTTCCAACAAAAAATATATTCCATAAAAAAATTATTAAATTTTGTTCTTTTGGCAAAATAATTGTTTCTCGACTTCTCTTCGTGAAAAAATTCTATACAAAAATGATGGTCAAATTGTGCTATCGCGTTTGTGTAATGTCTTGAATAACAAAAGAAAGCGAAATAATTGGGTAATTGCAAAAATCATTTTTTCCAGATTTCCATTACATCCTTAATGTCTAAGGAAGAAGGAGATATTTATGGGGAAATATTAGTGATAAAAATGTGGACAAGTTGAGGATTGATGGGGATGATATTGGTGTAATGGTTAGACTATTGGTTACGTTGCGTCGTTGGTCAGGCCATTTTTCTGGTCTAGTTTGTTGGCGTTCGTTTTAACTGTGTAGAAGAAAATACTCAGGGCCTCCTTCTCCGCAACCGGAATTGTTTTGAAGTGCTTCATTAGGGTCTGGAATGAAAAATTAATTGTGAGTTATGTGATTACCATTCCATATTTCCAGTAATTTTGAAGATCCTCATAAATTACCAATTGAACAAGAAACAACATTTATAGTGAAAGTGTAAAACTTACATCAGCTAATTGCGCTTTATTAAGACCAGGTCGTGTAGAGACCTTATAATGCTTCTTATATCGTCTTAAAGTCCCAACTTGGAGTTGAAATAGATCTACTTCTGGTAAATCATTGTCAGTTTCGCCCGAATCTTCTTCAGAATCTTTTCGCCTCCTCTGTTGCTGCTGTTTCGATCTAGCGCATTGAATCACTTGTTTATGATAATCACAGATGTAAGTATGACGTACCTATAAATCAAATTTTATCATCAATGCATCGTACCACTTGCTCTCAGAATTTAGCATTTCAAGAGTTTCAAAAGTTTTAAAAATTCAAAACATTTATAACTTTAATTTCTGCAAATATTCTACGAATTTTAGGAATCCTAAAATTATGAAAAAAATTACAAATTTTCCCTCCTTGAAGTTATCAAAGCATTATCAAAAAGTATTTATCTTTGAGAAATTTCAGACTAATTTCATTAGTGAAAATTTAAATAAAATAACACTGAAACGAACACGTTGGAAGAGGTCAAAAATAGAAAGTAAAATTTTTAGGAACTGCAATTATTGCAAATTAGAATGTCAACCATTATTTTCCTAAAAAAGACTACAATTTTTTTCAACAATTTTAGAAAGTTCCAAAACATCACAAATAGTTAGCAAACACTGACAAAAAACTTGAATAAAAAAAAAATCCCATCCAAAACTTGAAAGTTTTAAAAGTGTTTTGATGTACATTTGAAACTATGTACGATAGTTATTATGAAATTAACATACCCCAGGATCGGTGTTTAACTTTAGACGCCTCTGAGTCACTGTTTTTGATATTCTTTTACTGTACGATGCGTTTCCAGCTGCCCTTGTACACCTCTCACCATCATCAACTAAACAGCATATCTGATCAGCTGCCCCACGAGAATCCTCCTCACCAGTACTAAATCCATTCATTTTTAATTGTTTTTCACACAGAAAAAAGTTCAATTAGTTTATCCACAAATGTTCCTCAACGACGTATTAATTAAAACTATTCATTTCACTAAATAACTCCAGTTTTCAGTCAAAAATTCGTTATTGTTTTTACCTTGCAAAAAAAAAATCAAATTCCCACAAATTGTTCAATTTGTTCAACTATGAAGCACACATTAACAACAAAATTATAAAGCTCAAGTTGAACACAAGGTTTCTCAAATTCCATTCCAACACTTCCGTAATCGTTTTTCACTGCAGTTAGTCCCTTTTCGAGTAATCATGGTCACGGTTTCATTCAAATAACTCCGAATTTGAATCATACCAAATATGAAAAATCGATTTTTTTCTATATTCAACTCGAAAATGACGGAAGTTGAATTAGAGAATTAAAACGTACCGGTCCAATTTGTTCATTTTTTAAACAATCGTGCAGGGTATTTTGCCATTTAAGAATGTGGAAATATTGAGAATTTAGTATAGTTGATTTTTTGACAGGGAAACTAATTTTTATAACTCAACTCCAAGTTTTTTTTACGATTATTTTTGGAGTAAAATCACTTTGATACGTTCGGAATTGTGACGAAACACAAACTGGGGAAGCTCATTTCTTCGTGAACGATATGTATATATATATTTATATATATATAGGAAATACACGCGCACTGATTTTCTGACACGGGTATATATGAGTTTATTGTTGGACAGAAAATTCCGGCATGGGATGAGCCCTCCGTATGTTATGTCGGCGTTATCAGGATTGACAACATGAGGAGAGAAAAGTTGGAACTGATTGATTCGAAAGTTCGGGAGCTGTCATTGGCTCAAGTGGGCGGGTTCCACGTGCGCCGACCAATCATATGCCCGTTCAGAAAGCGCGGGCTTTTGAAGCGGCAAGACAAGTTTGGCGGGTTTTTGCTGATTTACACAATTGGCGGTTTTTGGGGGCCATTTTTAGGAACTTTCGGATTTGAAGTGGTTGTTGATATGAGTAGAAGGATGATATTTTCTAGGATTTTTCAACTTTCATCAATTTTTGCGGTTTGACGAGTGTTTAATATTTAACATTTGAAGATTATTCAATATGTTAGAAATTTTAAGAATGTTAAGCTCTTTTAAGTTTGTAATGTTCAGAATTTTTAAATTGAAAAAAATACCAGTATGGATTATTTGGAACTCTAATTATTGAAATTTTTCCAAATATTTATATTTTTTATTTATCTATGAAAGCTAGGAAAATTCATGAAAGTTTGAAGCTTTTTTAAAAGCTTAGCAATTCATTAATTTCGATTTATCGAAACAGTCCTTTCCTCGACTGACTCTTTATTCACTTCATTTTCCCATGTTTATCCCGAAAATTGATGATTTTGAAATTCTTTAAAATGGTGAAAGTTTGAGATTTTTTTTTATGATCAACATTACTGTTTCAAATATTTAGACATTTTTTGGAATTTCTGAAATTATAATAGTTGTAAAGTTTTGATGCACCCTCAATTTTTCCGAAATTTTCCAAAAATTCAATATGTTTAAAAAGCCCAGCAGAATTGCATCGTTGCCAATGTTTACAATTCTCAATATTCCTAACTCTGCTAATTTTTTAAAATAATAAAACAATGTACGTGTATGTCCAACTATAAGTAAATTATTTTGATCTGTAGAAATAATAATAATATAAGAACAGACTACTAAACAGATACCTTTGAATTCTATAACAGCAAAATTAGAAAAGTTCAAAGATGTTCATATGTAGAAATCAGACACAAGTGAACTGCTTTGAAAAAAAAATTGGCACAAACTCAACTTTAAAATTTCTCATTTTTTGAAAATGAAAAGTTTACTCCAATCAGCTTTTATACCTGCTTTTTTGTAGACTGTACATACAAATTTTCAACAACCTTCCATATGAATAACTTGATCAAAACTTTTAAAAAAGTAAGTAAACTAAGAAGGGCAATTGTTCTAAAATTATTTTACGAATACGTTACGTACTGAAAATAAATGACGATAGAAGGAAAATTGAAAAATGCAAAATGTAATAGGACTTAGCTAAATCCTGCAGTCAAAATATGAGAGTTAATTCTATAACAGCACTAAAATCGTTGATTCATACAAATGCAATGAAAAAAAAAACAAGTGCTATATAAACTTCCAAAAACTACGTCCATGCAAAAATCTACAAAGTAACAATTCGTGTTTTAAAACCGCAGTCACAATTATTGATGCCCAGTGCTATTAACCAATCATAGTGTGTACGTGTCATTTAGCTAACGACATTCGGCCTCTGTCCTGAAAGCAGAAAGAAGAAAGTTGACCGAAAACAAATTTCAGAAATGTCAAAATGAAGCAAAGAGAAAGGAAAATTGGAAATTGAACATATTAAAATGAAAGCAGAAAAATGAAAGTAAAACTTTTAGATCTATTTCTTGAAAAATATATGTTTTATGAAAAAAAATTCGTGTGAAAAAACCGTTACCTGCCGCTGGGGGTGACTTATCACCCCAGGCTGGGGAAAAGTGAAGTTAGTGGTCTGCAATCGTTGAAATTCATACAAATATCGATATCTTCCATTAGTAGATAGATGTAAGATGTGATTCCATGACATAGCAAGCCATAGCAAGTCACCCCGGTGTGGCAGCAACGGCTGCTTGGCAAACATTGTTTTTGTGTTAAACTTTTTGAAAAATCAACGTATACTGTTAATTTCTTATGATAGTGGTGTATCTTGGGCGTACAATCGTAAAATTTTCGCCCATCATATTAAAAAATGGCGGAGTAATGAATTTTTTCTGAACACCGTCATTTTTGAATTTTCACATATATATATACATATACTTTTTAAGGCGCCATCCATAAATTTATTAATGTAAATCATTAGAAATGTTGACTATATGTCCAATAAACATGACCCAATCGATTAAAAGTCTTAAAACACTCATACGTATTTTACAACTCATTGTTTTCACGTGGGGTGAGAAGTTACCCCGGTGTGGCAGCTACGTGGCCGCACTGAGGTGTGGCAGTTAAGGGTTAATAAAGTGGTTTTTTGTTCTTCATTTTTTCACACTTTCATATAAATATGTGAATGTTCAAAATTTGTGTATTCTTTCAGATTTTTGGAATCGCACTTCAGGTGCAACGTTTCCGATTTTTTTCAAATTTTCTTACCATTTCGAAAAGTTGAAATCTTGAGCAAAATTGAAGTACTTAAAATCACGAAGTTATACACCCCCCCCCCCCCTCCACCCGTGAAAACAATGACATTGGAAAAAATTGTGTTTGCAAATAGTGAAAAAAGTCAACGTGACCCATTTCACCTTTACATCACCTTATAAAAAGATATTGATGTAGAATAAAGGGGCTCCATTTTACTCCCTGCCCCCCCCCCCTCCCTCCTTGCTGCCGCCCTAATGAAAATTGTAATATTTGAAAACTTGGAGAATGTCAAACAATATTGAAATCCTGCGAAAGACCCGAGTGTTCCCATTTTTGCCATTTTTAAAATTTCCCATAATTGGTTCAAAATTTTGACCTTTCAATGCCCCCCAAAACAGTCAAAAGTTTTAAAATTCCGAATTCCGTTTTCCAGACTTTTCCTACATCCCCATTTTTTTCGACTTCTCAGTCTATCCAAACTTCCAAGCTCTTCACCTCCCCCTCTCTTTTTAAAAACATTCCCGCGCATTTCCCCCACCCCTTGTTTTCTATTGAAGAACGTCGCTCGAGTCGCGTGAACTACCTATACCACAGCTTCCCCCCTCTCTCCAACTGCCTGAAAAAGTAAACTGTACGTTGAAAATGGTAGAAAATAGGGGCCCCTGATTGGTTTATTTTTTGCGGCTTATCTGAAATAAGCCAATGGCAGTCCCACATTTCTCCGTGGTATACGACGTATACCGCATAAGTGGCGTGGGCCCCTGCGTTATTCGAAGCCCAAGAGAATCCTTTTAGCTCTACAGCCAACACTTCAGGTAAGCTCAAAACATTAAAAAAAAAACCTCAAATTATAATAAATCAATTTATAAAAAGCTCATATCAATGAAAAAAGAATGGCACAGCTTCATCCAAAAATCACGGAAAAATCGGAAAAATCTTTAATACATTAAAGTTACTCAATAACATGTTTCGCGAGTGAAAACTTAAAAAATAAGTGAAAATTATGCCACAAATTACTGTAGCAATATTTTTTCTCTCAATTTAAACAATAAACAAACAGCCGTTAACGCTGTTCCAGCCAAATTTAGCTATTCTCAAGCGATTTATTTATCCACTTCAGTGAAAAAAAAACGCGCAAAATGGCTACCATTACCACAATAATATCTTCGCTACAGTAGTAAACTAGACGTTAATTATTGCAAAGTGAAATTGTGTATGGGATAATTTTTTGGCCTTTTTAATGTGAAGTGATTAGTCCGACATTTTTGTTTTTCGGGCAAAATGTCGTTTGAGGCGTCCATTTGAGACCTCCATTATGTGCCTTACACCGAAGCAACGGTTTTGCCCATTTGGTATATGAGCCTTATGCGCTTACTTAGGTAGGTGGGGGGAGGGGGTAACCAAAACATTCAAATATTTTGGAAAAAAAATTCTGTCGATAATTACCCAGACTTCATAAAATACCTCACATATAATATGGACGATATGGAATTTCACTTTTTTTTTCCTTTTTTTTTTTAATTACTTGCTGTTTTGGTTTCCCGCCAAAATTTGAGCTGACTTGACAAGTGTTTCCGGGTAATTTTCCGAGAAAATTTTACTCGTTTTTTGCGCACTTTTTGTGAGGTTGAAGAGAAATTTTTATGGATTTGTGGGAGTTTTTCCAAGTATATGAGTGCTAGTTTTTTTTTCTTTGTTGAGGGGGGTGGTAACGGGTGGGAATAAAAGACATGGGGCGGGGGGGGGAGGGGGGAAAAGAGCAAGATGCTGACAAAATAAGTGCGTACGTCGGCTCTCTTGTGTATTTACACGTAAGCGTCGCCTCGAATCTCCACTTTTGTGCGCCATTTTTCGCCTGTTACTGTGTGTCAACTATAGTTGTGTCAGTGTTTTTTTTTCTCTCATGAATATCTACACATATAAAAAAATTTTTTTTGGTTTTTCACTGCAGGTGACAGAACTGGGGTAATCTGTTCAGCTGAAGTCAGTGGTAGAGTTCAGTTTACGGAATTAGCAATATTTGTTTGTTTATTGATTTGAAAGAAAACAAAAAAACGGAGCGGCAGTTTTGACACTACTGAATGTAAGATTTTATTCACTTTTCTTTGTATTTAGTAGTCAATTCTAATTCTTGGCGGCATTCATATGGGACACCATTTTTGACCCTTTGTTTTGATTCATTTGAATATGGGATCTCCCCGTTGTCTTTTGGATTTAAAAATAACTTTAAAAATTTTAAACTATTACATTTAAATTCTAAATGAAAATGGCTGAGTTCATTAATTTTAGGAGCAATTTTTCAATATTGAAATGATTTTCACGACTGACCTGTCATACTTGGTTTCAAAGAGGTACTCAAAATTGATGGAAAATTGAACAATTAATATAATACCTTTTATGGTAGGACTACTTTTTTCCCATAATCAAAGCCCATATGAACAATGTGCTATTTTGTAACATTGCAAAGTGAAATCCCACTGCAACATTCACTTATAGAAAAAATAAATAAGGGCGTAAATATTAGGGTAGGACAGTATGAGCTAAAAAAAAAAAGTGGACTAAGGGGATAGAATAAGAGTCGTTCGTTCACGCTCTAAAATGAGAACATACAACGTAACGTTCTTTTTTGTTGAAACCAAGTTATCGACTTTCCCAGGCGTGGTTTTAATCTTATTCCATGGTTTCTTTTTTTAATTCAACTGAAAAAGTGTTCAATAACTGAAAATTGGGGCAAAATTTGCCTTTCTATTTTTAGAAATATTTTCTGGGGGTTAATGATTTTTTTTCCGAGGGTTGTTTCGTGAGTAGTATGCTATATTGTGTTTGTATTCACGGGTCGTTTGGAGGGGGAAGTAAAAATGGCGGCTGATGCAACGGATGCGGTTTGCGCGCCAAAAAATGAAAGCACTGCAACTTTGTTGCTGTATTGGCATTTTTTAAAAGTGAATTCCTCATGTAGCTGTGCCATTTTTCTTTCGATATTTTGCGCTTATATAATATGTCATAATTGATGTGATTAGTTTTAAGGAATAGTAAGTGTCTTCTTGACGTTTTGAGCCATTTTCAGGTACTTACTGAACTTTAAATGTGTTGACATTTCCCGCGCTTTTTCTTATATTGTGCGAAATGTTTTTTTATGTATATTCTGGCAGTCAATAGGTTCATTACAAATGGGAGTTATGTGCAATCCACAAGTGCTTTTTTGCATCATTGCGGAAAAAAAGAAAATGGAGGGAAAGTTTGAAAAACGCGTTTTGCGACAGGCGTATATATTTTTGCGAAAAATCTTCAAGCATAAAAACAGGAATTATATTTTAACGGCCAAACGGGCTGTCGCTGAGTTCGTAAATGTTGTTGGTAATTATGCAGGTGCATTCACATCCGGAATACGGCCTGGTGTGTCTGTTTCTCCCACCCCTTTTTTTTCGTTCGACGATGAATGTCAAGTTTACTATTCACATTTTAACGTTATATTTTCACTTAGAAAAATAGAATGGTGAAAATACAGATTTCCAAATTGAAAGGACAAATTGTGAAAACTTTCATGATTTTTGTATGTTTTAAATTCGGTATTGTCTGAAAATTTTCAGCTATTTGAATTATGTTAGAATCTTTGAAAAATTATTTTTGTAAAAAAAGTTTTTTTTTACAAAGACAATTTCGAATATCTTGTTTTCCCGTTCCATGTTTTATAAGGTGCATTTCAGAATTTTGAATTTTGATATATATATATAGATATATAATCCAAACTAATTTCAAAATGCAGAAATGGAACGTAATATTGAACTGGTAGAATGAAACAAACTGATTCACGTGTTATCTTATTCTTTGCCCAATATCATTAACTCTGAGAGATATTGAAATTCTTCGAACGCATTTTTTGTCGATTTGATTTTACTTTGCAAGAACCATATTACACAAATTTTGCTATCGTCTCAGAATTCCAAGTTAATCATTGGAAATTCGATGAAGCCATGTAATTTGGATGTATTTCGTTGAATTTTCTGCAAATTTTTCTTAAAATTTCGCGACATTTGATTCTTTTTTAGTATTTTTGGATTTTTAAAAAAATGTTTTACAATTTTACAAGAATTATTAACAACTTAATAAACAGTTGACATAGCCGGAAATCATTGTGTAGAATTTTTTTGAATTTTCTACCAAGTTCTTTTAGGCATTTTGAAAATTTCCTAGGATTTTTCGATTTTTCATTTTCAGAATTTATGCAATTTTCGTTTTCATACATTTGAGGCTATGTAGCTCCAATTGGAGTTACAATCAGAGCTAACATTTCCATCCAATTATTTCTTGAGGTGAAACAATAATTTTAGCAACCGTGAATTCATAATCATTCTATGGAGAATGCCTGAATTTGTAGTTTCCAAAATAATCATTTCACCTTAGAAAAATAATGAGATTGAAATTTCCAACTCGGTTGGTAAGTACCAATTTACATAGCCTCTTAAGAACTTTTAGAATGTTTTATTACTCACAAATTCAAAGGTACTGATTCAAAATTTTATAAATAGTTGATGCAACTTCCAATTATTTTGTACAATTTTCTCAAATCTGAAGCTTCGCTTCAAATGTTTTTTAGCCGTTTAGACAGTTTTCTAAAACACAACATTTTCCATAATTTCTTCATCTACCTGAAATCTCACTTGAAATTTAATTTCGATTTTTTTACCAAAGATCTGCGGCATTACTTTTGCTATGGGTTGACAACACAGAGTTATGGATTGACAATTTAATAAGCAGCTGATATAACGAGCTTGTTCTATAGATTTTTTCAAACTTGGAATTTTTTTTCTGGATTTTTTTGTCTCATACTTATAGAACTACTATATACATTTTGGCATTTTTATCATTTTTTTACACGTTTTTACAGTTTTTTTTCTTTGTGAAGGTCTCTCACAATGCGCTAAAATTTCGCACAACTTCATATTCCCATGGCTTCATTTCCATTTATTCATTTCAGAATTTATTCATTTGTAATTAAAAAAAAACTGAACGTAATGGACTTCTTCACCATTTCGGTATTCCAGAATGCTCCAGCGATTCTCTATAGTAAAAAGAGGGGACCAAAGAGAATATCGATATAATCGAAAAGTGTAAGACCGAAACTGACGCGACACCAGTCGGCGCGGCGGAGAACGGAAGTGCGCGTGCGCAGTACGCACAGGCGGCCCCGTTTAAAGAAAAAGGAAGAAAAATCTGTTCCTAAATTTAATTGAATTTACGATAGTGCATAAAGTGCATGAAATATGTACAGAAAGCTATTTGGCATAGATTCAAACACCTCATAATCCGTGAGAATAACTAAACGAAGATTGCGCCTTTGGATCTAGCAATGATGTTGCATTACCAATTGCGCTTTGTATTTTCTCATTTAATTTAAAAAAACTCGTCCAGCACAATGTGAGAAAAGGGTAAAGTGTGTGTATGCGCATTGCTTGATAGTTACACGAAAGTTAATCATCTGGTTAGTTTCGTAAGAATGATTGGACTGGAACGTGTAAGCCCTCCAAGTACCAAGATTGGAGGTCGTTCCATTCGAATACTTCGTCGGGCAATTTTCTTTGACATTGCCTTCCATACAATTTAGTAGTTGAATTTCTTTTGCGGATCAAAATACCATCGAAAAATTTGTACAGCGACGGATAGGGTAACCCGTCAGTAGTCGCGCCATTCTCCCAACGCTCTTTAGTCGCGAAAATATTTTTTGTTTTTTTTTCTATATTTTCGAAAAATACTTTTTTATACTTTTTAGAAATTATTCGACCATTTCTTAATTATTTCTTTATTTGTTTATTTGTAGGAAAATGTGACTATAATGGGTCATTCAAAATTAAGGAATAAACAAATATATATATGCAATTTTTTAAAATTAAATATTTTAGAAAGTCTTTTTTGTAAGACATCGCGAAATTTATAATGGGGCCATGTTTTGCTAAAAAGAAGTAGGAAAAAATTAATTGAAATGCTGAACTTTTTTTCATTCTTGTAAAAGCAGGGAGACAAATTGAATTGATGTTATTTTTTGAATTTACGTAAATATTAATTGGTCTGTTGATGGTCTTGTGAAGGTTCAAAATGGGCTCAAGACAATCCGGATTTACGGGAAATTTATTGAGGGCCCGTCATTTGACCTGAAGTGGTTTATTAGGCGATTTATGGGGGATATTGAGATTATGTACCCACTTTCCGTAATTCCCAAACTACGTACCTTGTCTATTGTCTTCAAGGACCTAGGTAGTACAATTTCGTTAGTTGTACCATTTTCCCATTCGTTTAATCTTGAAAATTTGCTCAAATACGAAGTTTAATTTTTTCCTCTAGAATTTTGAAGCTTTTCTCAATTTCAAAACTTTTGGAAATCCTGGACAAGATAAAAAAAAAACTTTCTATCTCAATTTTTCACATTTGAAATCTCGAAAATTTGCCATTTTTTTCCTTCGATTCCTCAATTATTAACCTTTTTCAAATCTTGATTAACTTCATTTTTTTTTTATTAACTTCCTGACAAGTTTTTCTAAAAACAAACTTTTCAAATTTTCTCCCATTCATAGTCTTCAACAGTCTGTAAAATAATGAAAATTTTCTCAATTTTGAAGTTTCCCGAAATTGGTAAGTTATTACAAATTGGAAAAAAAAAGAAAATTAAATTCCAATAAATTTTTTACGGTTTATTTCCCCGAATGTACGACATGCAATCATATTTGCTCGATGCTGAACTTTTTAAAAAATGCATAAACTGGAGTACGTTAATTTGCGACAGTTAGATGAAGAAATTATAATTGTCTTGTTTGAAAACCCAAGGCGGCATTGGGGTCGGTTTTTCGGTCAGGCTTCAGGTATAGCAAAAGGGATTAACAATAAAGGTTACACGAATGCAATATTGTGTGTTTGTGTGTGAGGAAGGAGGAAACCATTCCATGGTAATTACAGTCGGTAACGGAGGGCAACCCTCTTATCTACCCCTCGAGGGCAAATCGAATCGTCAGGTCAGTTTTTAGTCGACCTTTTTCTTTCCCCCCCCCCCCCTCCCCCCGTCCCTAGTTTTTATCCAGTCCAGTGTTCAAATAATTTTTAGAGCCACTTTAAAATTCTCAAATATTTATTTCAATTCAACAATTTGGGGAGAAAATTTAGTTTACTCATCAAGGTGAAAAATATTCGGAAAAATCAGGAAAAGTCCGGAATTTTGAGATATAGATATATAGCCCGAGGCATCTTATCATTGAAAAATCGACTCTTTTATCGATAGTATGAAATCTATGACAAATCACGTCAAAAATTTTGATATGTTCCCAAATTGTCATCATCGAAACACACACCAAAACCGGCTTTATACCGGTTCGTACAGAGCCATACACACAGGTGCATAAATATCGACGAAAAATTGAAGAAGTTAGGAGTAACAAGAAGTTACGTATTCAACTATGCTAGGATAAAAATGCAATACCTAAGTAAATGAGAAAGATATTTCAATTTGCGCGTCTATTCAATTCCGCTCTTCGTATTTATATTTCCGATATTAAACTTCAGTTGCCATGTTCAAATTTCATCAGGTGAACATATCCCTCTACTAATTGTCGCCTACCAATTAAATTGAAGCAAATTGTATAACGATTTTCGGAAAATATTCCCGCAATTTACGTAAATTATGGAGGAAAAAAAATGTATGAATTTTCTCAATCTTCAGTTTAAAAATCGACAAAATTCACCTCGGCATATCGAGGGGTGTTCACGAGGGGTGGCGGGCTATGGGTGGGGGTAGTTGGAGGGTGGTACAAACTCAATATCGCGCAAAAGCCGGCTGCACACAGCAGACATAAATTGCAGCGTGGCAACGACCCTTTTCTTTAGCCCACCCCGGGGTTATAAATTACATTATTCCACGCCGTATGGTGCCCCCTGTATTTTCATGCCACCTATTTTTTTTTTCCCTCAACTTTGAAATGAGCAGTCTTCCAAACAAAACCCCCTGGAAAATTGTTCCATCTTGAATGATCCATCGATACATTCAATTGTATTCACAGAATGACAATTTCCAGGAGAACTTTTAAACTTTGACTTGGCCCTATACTCTACCGCGCTACGAGTTTTTGGCGGCAAATGACTGGTTTACGTGTTAAACAAGTGTTTTAGCACATGGTTATGAAAAAAGTTGATGAAATGAGAGGGGGTTATGGGTTATAACGAAAAATGGGGGGAAACTTTCGTGATTGTGTCGAATGGCGTCGCATTTTCACGAACGACTGAAGCTTCGGATGCGCTCGAGACTGTTCGGGAAAGATCGTGAGGCCTCGTATGGAATCGGGCCCAGCGTCTCTTGGCAACGGGCGAAGCCTCAAACCCTCTATCCCATATTACCTCTTCCCCCACTTCTTTAAAAACCACCTCCTCTCCCTCCCACCCCCCCTCCTCCCTCTTCTTACAAGTTGTCCCTCTCGTTCTAACCGTAACCGCCCCGTCACGCCAGCAATTTTTCCAAATTTTTCTCCTCTCGATTTTTTTCCCCCACCCAGTGCTTTCCCCCCCACCACCTGCCGGCATACCAAGTTCTTTTTTTTTTCATTTATTTATTTATATCTTTTTTAAAGCAAATGATTTTTACCAGCTTCCTTTGTCGTCAAACGGAGCAAACAATCTAATTAGAATTTTTTGAAATTGAATTCATGATTTTTTTTTTTTATCAGATCAAAGCGGTTTTTCAAGCGAGCTCATCTTTGGGAGACACTTTTTTTGCCGTTCCCGCCTTTTTTTTTTCTTTCGTGGTGGGTCCTTGCCCTCGTGGCTCGTTATATTGTAATTTGAAGAATTCTTGAGAAGCTGATTTTTAGTGAGATTCGCGAGAAGTTTTTGGTTTTGAAAACCCTTTTTTTCGGCTTGTTCATCAAATTTATTGAAAAGAGTAATCTTTTCGGTCCATGAAAATATTCCAATTTATGCGATTTGACGTATTTTCGTAAACTCAGGCGCAAAAGTACGCGATATGAGATATCCAGGAAATCATAACTATTGATTTTGTTCTGATTATCATGATTTCCAGCATTGGCGCAATCATTATTCTTATCACTTTCATAAGCAGACAAATTTTTACCGAGAAATTCCACTCAAACTTACATTCCATCTAAACTATAACCAAACCATTCTTCTAATTTTCCCGCCCTTTTTATTACACTAAATAATTTCCCTAACATCGTTAAAACACTGTCAACCAGTTTTAAAATTTCCTCCAGCACGAGATTAACGACCAACTCATATTTTGCTTAAAATTCCAGGCTAAATACTTTGTTCATATTCTGCCGCAAAATCTTCAATATTTTCTACTTTTTTAATTTCGACTATTTTGACGAAATTACTTTCGAAATTCCATGTACAGTACAAGCGCAACAATTTGATTAATGGCTCTTTTTCTACCCAGAAAATTGATTATTTTCTAATGAATATTGCTGTCCGAAGTTTCCCCTCCTCCACCTCCCCCTCCCCGCCCTCCCTTCTTTTTCCTAAAAATTCGCGTTCCCGCTTGTCGGCCCTGGGAATGCGCGCTTTGCCTCTGCCTCACTCGCGTCTTATTGACCCGGACCCGGTTCTCGTTTCCTCTCGCTCTTCGATTTGCCGTGTTACCTCGGCCCTCCTCCACCCTCTCAGCCCCCTCTTTCCCCCCTCCTTATCCCCACCTAAAATTCGTAAGCGCGAGCGCGAGAAAGAGCCAGAGCTCGGGAGCGAAATGGCGCGCTAGCGCTAGCGCGGGAGCGAACGCGAACGCGAATCCGAGCGTTCTATGAAACCTTCGACTCGGTATTTCTCACTCCAACTTGATTTTTTTTTCTCCCACCCAACCTCCTTTTTTTCAAGCCTCTCTTTCCCGCAAAATTAATTTTTCGTAGAAATTTTTCCATCTAATTTATGATTTACCTTCCTCCGATTCGTTGGTCGAAATAAGTTGAAGACCGATCACCATCGCTTATGAAGTTTCTATATTTTTGGAAGAACAGTATTAACTTGTTTTTTTTTTTTCAATTTTCCTTTTTTGTTCAAACTATGTTTTTCACTAAAGTAATTTTTTGTAGATTTTTTTTTCGAGTAACTCACCTGGTCTCATTCTTTGGGTAAAACGAGATTCGGTACTTATTCATTGCAATCAATTCTTATGATTTTTTTTCTTCCATCCTCCTTTTTTCAAACGTCTCTCATCCGCAAAATTTCTCCAAATAATTTTGACGAGTAATTTATAATTGACTTATGATTTGGTGATGCAAATGGGGAAATCGCAAGTGTTGAATCCTTCTTGCCGATTCACCCGCTTTCTTGCAAAATTTATTTCTCGTAAAAATTTTACGAAATAATTTATGATCGACGTGAACTTATCAACCGACATTAAAAAGGCGGGCCTGATTAGGGATATTACCGATTTCAATAGATTCTTATGAATTCGTGATATTTTTTAGGTGACAGTATGAATTGAACCGCTCCATCTGCGCGGTAATTCATTAAGAATCTCAACATTTCGTAGTTTTTTTTATCTTAATTTCTTATCGCACAAAAAGTTAATGAAGATATTTTTTTTTTCATTTTCTTCGGGACGAGTTAATGGAGGAGTGCCTCAAAAAAGATTCGTGGAACCAATTCCTTCGACATTAACAAATTCTTGCACAGAAAAGTGCAACATTCTCTTTTATAAAAAATGCATTATATATAGTTCATCATGTTGATATTTTCATTCATCGGATTAAATCTCATTTCCGCGTAAAGTTAAGTTTCTGAGAGTTCTTTCAACTAATTTATGATTTATGAGTCACCAACAACAGAAAACACTCTACAAACTTTGGAATAAATATCGATCGATAACATTTTTAACAATTTTTATACAATTTTTTTTACAAATACCGTTAAGAGAAAAACCACCACAATTGAGAATCATCGTAAAGTCTCATCTGTGTTTTTCAACTAACTAGTTCGTCTGATATATTCAAAAAATTATAGCGAAATGTATGAACTTGTGCATTTGTCAAATCGATTGTAATCAAACTACATTTGAACATTATCAAGAATTTTGTAAAAGACATTGGTACTCATAACTTTATAACACCATAAGCTTTACAAATTCCCATAGAATTTATCATAACTCCATTCATCGAGGAAGCAGTGAAAAAAAATTCAATAATTTTTTTAAAACCTGAAGTGACCATTCTGAAAAGATGAAGGTGATAAAACGAGATATTCCAATTTATGTCCCGCACTTTTTCTCCGTATGTAGTAGTGACACAGGAATTTTCATATTTATGTCTATTCCCGATCCAATTTTGCATCCAAAAAACGCCGCATAAAACATTCAAAATATTCATCAGCGACGCGGCATGGAGATAACTTAACTTATCTCGTTTTACCACATTGTTACAAAATTCTTGCGTCCCGTATCGCTCTTTATATATGTATATGTATACACATAGGACCCTGAAAATTCGATTTTCAGGACCGGTTCAGCCGAAAAGAGAATTGGGTCTGAATTTCGACTCTTACGTTCACCGAACAGCCTCTCAATACTATATTACATCATAGCCCTCAAAAACAATGTTTCAGCGAATTTGAATTTCCGCAACGTGAAACTTCGTCCCCGTCTTTTCAATGACGTAAAACATAAATTGCACCGACTTACGTCCCTAACCTCGGCGACTCTGCTTAAGAAAAATGCAGATTCCAACTGGTCAAAAAATGCAGAAAAAGGCGCGCAATTGAATCAACGCCTCCTGTCGGTAAAACAGTTTTTTTCGGATTTCGAATAGAAGCGCGGAAGTGTCATTGGATGCTACAGATTCTATAAAAATTCAAAATATTAGAATATCAAAATCGGAAAAAAGCGAGACGCCAGAGAAAGGTAAAAAAAAAATATGTATCTATCTTTCTTGCTCGCCATAAAATCCCTGCCTAAAAGTTGACCTCGGTAGTTTCAAGGGTAGAGAGAACCCTTCTCCTCCCCCTTCCCCACCCTTGATAATAAATCTCATCTACTATCTCTGTCTCTCTCTTTTGCCGTCTCTCTTTCTCTATTCCATCCGCGTCTCTCGAAAATGCTAGGGCGGAAGGAACACTCTCCCTCTATACATATATATGCCTCTTTCTATATATACATATCTCTTTCTTTCTCCATATACAAACATATATATCTCTCTCTCTATCCCTCTCTACATATAGACATATATATCGCTTTCCCTTACTCCACATCTCCCATCTCATTCGCACAAAACCGCAGTGTTGTCACATTTTTCCATTCCACCAATCCCGCCATCCCCTCCACCAAAAATTTCTAACCCCCACTGGCACGGTAAAGCGTACAGTCCTTTGTGAACAACCGGGTGAAAGCACAATCTGGCAACACTGCCTTCCACATCCATTTTCCCCCCACTCTTATGAGCCTCCCCCAGCCCCTAACCTCAACCAAAATCCCTAACCAACACTCGAGCGTTAGCCATTGGCTCTCCCCACTCCTATATCCATTAGAGCAGGACAGAAAAAGGCAAACGAAATTTCATGCGCGCGCAGCATAAAAATTCCTCCATCTCTCTCTCTACTGAGCGTCGTTCCCGGGCTTTTTGCTCCGATCTTACGTCAAATTTCAGCCATTTAAATGTTTAAAAAAGCCCGCCAAAAATCTATTGGCTAAAATTGCATGTAACCCAGTCAATATTAACCTCAGTTTTTTTTCCCGCTATTTTATTCACAAATTTCAAAAAGTAGATGACATTCTAAAAATCAGGTAAAAACGGTTTTCTAATAATTACCCATAACTTCGTTAGCGATGCGCTTAACAAGTGTATTTTTTGTCGTATTCTAAAATTTGTAAATTCTGAAAAAACAAATTGAAATAATTTCGGGAGGGTAAGACTATAGGGTAAAAGTGAAACGGCTGCTAAATGGGTGGGGATAGAATGCATATATGTGTATACGTGTATATGGGTATAGGTGTATGTGTGTGTGGGGGGGAGCTGTTATTGAGAGTGGGGATGAAATTGTGGAAGCCGATGGGGCAGGAAGGTGAAACAGAGTGAGAAAGGAAAAAGAAGGGGCGAGTCCCACCCCCCTCTCCCCCACCCTAACCCCCCCCTTTCCCCTATTCCATTACCACCGAACGTAGCCGAAGCGTTTGGAGCAGCCGTTGAGAGTAGCGTCGAGTAGACCGCATCCCAAAGTGTAACGTACGTACGGTGTGTGTTTCCTTCCTTTTTAAAATATATTTTGCTATACAATATTAAAAAGAGAGAACCTCCAGGCGTGAAGGGAAAAAAAAAAGAAGAAATTACATCAACAGTTCCGAACTGTTACACAGTTCAAGTTTGAAACGTAGCAAGTAATGCGAATATACTCCAAAAATTTCATTCAGTTTTTGTCAATTTCAAATTTTGCGTTCTTTCAACTACCGGTGGCCGAAAAATTGCTTTTGGTTTTTTTTGAGTGCAAACTTTTTTTTTTGTGAACAAGTGTTTTTTTTTTTTGGGAAAACAAAGTTGAAGTTTCATGAGAAATTTCCGTAAATTTAATTGGAAAAAAAAGTATTGAAACCGAGAGGATTATAGGAATATAAATTCCAAAATTACTGGGGAACTCTCTTACCCCCCCTTCCTCCCCCCTTTGGCTGCCCCCCTCCCCTCCTCCCCCGCCAGCCCCCTCAAACCATCTCTTTCTATCCCTCAGTTCCCTCCCGCAAATTTCACTCGACAATTGCAAGGGGAAATTGAACCGGTGGAATATTGTGAGTGCTTCAATTTAAAAAAATCACTGTGCTTAGTTCAAAATATACACATTATTTTTGCATTATTTCAATTAGCTTAACAACGCATATTCAAAATTTTACCGGCAAACTAAAAGTCCTTTCAAATTCTCTTAATTAACTTTTGTTTTTACATCAATTGCTTGTTATTTTCATGAAGCCAGGACGCGACTAATTTACCGAGTCCGGTTATTATATTCTGTAGGAAAAAAAAATCGGGCGTGCATACTGAGTGATAAATAAACCCGTGAGGGTGCGCGCGTGTTCATGTGTCCAGTGGTTTGGACGTAGGTAGCCTTAAGCCATCGGTGAGTGGCCATTTTTGTTTCCTTCTCCCCCCCCCCCTCCCTCCACTGCTCCCTCCGCCACGAGAGTCGAAAAAATCTCAAAAAGCCGGGAAAGAAGTTTGGGGGAAAAAAATGAAGAAAAATCCCTGATTTTTATTCATTTTTTTAAATTAATTTCTTCATCATTTTTTTTCTCTTTTAGAAAACAAGAAAAGTGGTGATTTAGTCGTGTTAATGACATTCCAGAAATACTTAAAGATCCAGAAGTGAGTGTTTACTTGCATACGGTACCAAGATTGTACAAATAATTCGCAAAGACTGACAAAATCCGCAAAGATTTTGACAATTGTTTTTCTAAACTAGAGAAGCACAACTGACAAGTGTTTTTTTTTTTTCGAACGAGTGTTGATGACATTAAGTTAAAAATATTAGAAAAGTAGGAACGTTTATGGACATTGATGAGCGACAAAAGTGTTTTGATATATATCGTATAACGGTGGGCTTAACTAACTGAATTAAGGTAGCGGGGATTAACCCCAGGACGACGCGAGTGAAATGTCGGAACATCACCGCGTCGCCGCAGCCGCTGGTGGCTGGGGTACGCCGAGCCCTGGGAATCGTGATGATGCACCTGGTGGTAATGCCTGGTGGCCAGGTATGAATCCTGATCAGCAAGCCAATCAGCAAAGTCAGGCACAACAGCAACAACAACAATTACAACAACAACAGGCAGCAGTAGTGGCACAACAACAACAACAACAGGCCCAACAACAACAGCAGCAACAGCAACAACAACAAAATTTACATCAACACTTGATGAATCAGCAAGCAGCAGCTGTTGCACAACAGCAAGCACAACAACAAGCACAACAACAGGCACAACAATTATCACAACATCATCAGGACATTGTTAGAAGTACAGCAGCAGCTACACAACAATTATTCTCGTACAAAATGGCCTCGAGCTTTCAAAATCCATCAACAACTGGCGCCCAATCGAGTCCTGTATCAACGTCAAGTCCTGTTGGCACTTGTATGAGAGGTGGTTATGATTATAGGATTGGTCAAGGTGCTCCTACTGGTGGTAATGGTAATGGTAGTGGACCACAACAACAACAACAACAACAACAACAACAACAACAAAATCCACCACCTGGTGTGCAATGGTGGTATGCTAGCAATGTCATGGATGCGGGACAGAATAATATACATCAGATGCAGGGACAACAACATTTAGCTACGCAAACTTCTAATCCTATTGTAGCGGTATGTTGGGTTTTTGGTTAGATTGAACAGAATGGAGATGCATAATGCTAGAATTTGGGCAATCGGTACTTAACTGATACACCACCGTCTATAGAATCATTAGTTTCACGTGTATGATGAATCTTAGAGGTCATTACAATTAGTTACGCAAACTCATCCTAGTATCACCTAATGTTAAGCTTTTGGGTACATTGAATTGGAAGAGAATGTGGGCATTTGAAATTTAGAGAAATGGCTGGTAGGGTGGAACACTGACGCGTACTCATATTCAAATTTCGCGTATAGGGTTTGATGGGGATCCAGTGCAAATGGCTGCGAGAGTTGGAATGGCTCGATGGAATGGAAAAATTAGGGAAGTCGACGAATGGGTCTTTGGCTAATACACTACCGCGTTATTATTTTTACGTGCGCGAGGAATATACGAGCATGCATGTGGTGTCGGCACAACTAGCTATAATCATATCTTAGCTTTCGTTTAGATTGCATATGCGGGAGATCCGCAAGTTCAGAATGTAGGGAAATGGACACTTGACCGAAACACTACCGCCTAGCGAGAATCAAATTGCACGTATAGGGTGTAATGAGGGTGTAGTAAACGGCAAAGTGTAGAGATTACTAAGAGTGGAGTTGTCGATGGTTTGTCATTTATGTTGTCGTTCTGGAAATAGTGTTCATTAGGTGCAGGGCATACTTTTAATCCTATCGACACAGTATGTTAGGTTTTTGGTTATGTTGAAGCGGAGATATCAGGTTTTAGAAGTTCGGGGTACTTGGCCAATACACTACCGCGGTAGAAGTATTAGTTTCATGTATGAGGCTTTAGGAAGGTTAGTCCAAGCTACATGTTCGAAATTTGGGGGAAAGGTAAAGATACAAATGTCGGGATGTCAATCGACTTTTCATTCATGTTATGGATACACTTGTAATCCTATTGAAGCAGTTTTTGGTTAGATTCAACACAAAAGCGCGAGTGGGGATTGGGGAAGTGATTGGAAAGTGTAATTGGCCGATACACTACCGCGAATCGCAATATTTTCATGCAGGTGGATGTAGCCACGCTCAGGTGGCTATATCTTCCTTTTTTTAGAATCAAAATCTCTGAAAGAGTTGCCCAACATATTCGAATTTTTTGGTCCTGTATGACATCGTTATGGACAGCCAAAAGATTGAATATTTTTGGAGATGAAATTTCCACTTTTATTGCCAAGTTTCTTAACCATTTGAGTACATGTTAATGAAACTTGTACAACTTTTCTCTCAAACTTGCTAAGTTGCTAACAGTTTGGCAGTCATTTTTTTAGATTTTCCCGGTAATAGACAATTCTGAAAAATCCAATTGTACCAAAAAATGAAAGCCTTCGACAACCAACTACTTAACTGCACAGTTAAGTACAAAATTGTTAGAAAAAAAAATCGAAAATTTTGAAGGTATCGTAGAGTGTCTTGAATATTAAAGAAGATTCTAGGAATTTCTGGAACACTCTACGATACTCCAGATGGTTCTAATTCTTTCTACGAATGAGTGGAGAATTCAGTTGACGCGGTTTCGAAATTTGGTCCGTCTAAAGGCCAGGATAGCTTCTAGCGATTCCAATCTGAAACTAGCGGTTGGAGCATAATAATTGGAATACCCTCATTCAAAAAATTAGCCATTCTCTTCCAAAATATGTAACAATTTTAATAACGCGACATTATTTTTAAACTCGAGGAAGATTTTTATTACACGCAGAAAAATGTAATCTTCGAAAATCCATGATGGTAATTTTACGAAACTTACAACATCCGTGAACCAATTCTATGTTCATTCCAACTATGAAATCTTGTTTCAGAAGTCATTTGAGATAATTTCTAGGCACAAATCCCATAAAAATGTAAATTTTTTTTCAAGTTTGATGGGAATTTCGGACGTTTTTAATTGATATTAATGTTGATTGAGACGCGTTTAGCCTGACAAACCTGAAGGAAGTCACATTTTTTCTGTCTTTCGGTTTTTTTTCTTTCGAAAATGTTACAACGTGGGTTTCTTAAGGTCGCTCTGGGATATTTTACAGGGGCCCCTCGTGGGTTTCCCTGCGGGCCCCACTAGCAAGGTGTACAGGCCCCAGATACCGGTTATTCTCTCACTCGGGTCAGCCACGCTTCTTTTTTTTTCCCCTTTTTTTTATCCATTTCCTTTGCCTCTCTTCTCCAGATACCCAGCACAGACTCCTTGTTCTTATTTTCAATACCTCATTTCATTTTGTTTTTTCATCCAATTAAATTGAATGTTATTTAATCATTCAATTCGGTAGTGTTTCAAAATTGTTCAATCAAAAAAGAGCTTAAGAATTTCGTCTTAGGATACTTTTAATTTTCTAATTAATAGTATTTAATAATGACGAGCGCTTGCATCGTCACGCGCTTTCATGATTTTGAATTTCCCGCGCGAAAGCCAACTTCACGTCTATCTATGCCGGCGGAACCAATGAGGCGCCGCTTCCGCGCGCTTCGAGATATTTCGACTCTAACTATCTTCAGAGCGTATGAAGTTCAGTTTCAAAAGACAAAATCGGATCCAAAAATTGCTTCTGCTCTTTTTTTTTTTATTTTGTTTATTATTACTATTATTTTTGTTTCGCTTCTTTGAAGCGTTCCCTATTTTGCTCCCATAAAATCGAGCCTGAAAATTGATAATAAGAGTTTGAAATGCATGGGAATAACAACTTGGGGGTAAAAAAAATAGGATTCCATTCGTGGGAAAATATTATTGTCAGATATTTCCGTTATTTTTCTTCAATTTGTGTTTTTTTTTTCGTCATTTTTTTCTTTTTAGTTTTTTTCTGGTTGTTTTAAGCGGAGCAAAAATTCAAGTATTTTTGCACTTTCTTCCTGGACGTTACAGTCCGTTACTTTGCCTCCCCTCTGGGTCTTCTCCTTCTACTATATGTATGTATATAGATATATATCTACTATATATATATATATATATATATCTGTCCTTGTCGTACAACGCCATCGGCGTGTGCGGCCGCTATTGATTCTGGTTAAAGCCGGGTCGTTCTCTGTCTCTTTTTCTCTCTATCTCTCTCTCCTCCTCTCCTCTTCCTCCCTCTCTATTCCGCCTTTTTATTTTTCCCCCCCATCGTATAATTTTGCTATTCCTTCATTATATTTTCAAATTAATTTTTTTTCAATGTCTTTTAATTAAAAATAAACGAAGAAAATTCTCGAAAATCATTCTTTACAATTCCCAAGTTTTGACAATTGTTGCAATGAATTATTTCCGTTTTATTGATTCTCATATTTTTCTTTGAGTTTGAAATTTGGGACGGATTTTTTTCCACTTCTTCATTTTTAAAAAAAAAAATTTTATTTCAATTTTTTACCTGGTAGGGTGAGAAGGGGTGCAACTGACACCACGTTCGTTTCGACTATACATGTTCATGCTTTGATGCTGCGAAGTATGTGGCATGTTTTTTCAATGGCAACCAATAATTTTACCCCTACAAAAGTTATTCCTTTTGATGAGACAAATTCCGACATCCCGTATTTCCACATCAATTCTTCAATTCATTCATACTTGTTTAATCCAAGAGGCACTACGTGAACCTCTATCAGAAGCAGCCTGTCAAATGACAAACTGTCAACACCAGATTGTAAACATCACAGTCACCTGATGTACCTTAACTTTGATTCTCCAGTCAGTACTTCGACCATTAATGAATTTGAACAATTTATGCATGGAGTGAGTTCATGTACGGTTTATTCACCAAGCCAAGTAGTGCATATTTTACTGGTTTTGGGATAATGTCAAGGTGGTTATTGAGCTGCTGCTCGATTGTATCATGAGCGCTATCACAACCGATTGCACTATACCTTGGTTTCAGTTATTAGGGGTGTTGAGAGAAATTGTCGAAGAGAATGAGATTGATGCTCTGATATTTCTTCGGCAGACCACAATTCAGTGACTTTTTTTTTTGCGGGAGATCCAAAGCAGACTTTTGCCTCCACGTGGTGAAGAATGCTCATATAACACTCCAATTTTATGCAAAATCTCACCCGAAAATGTGTGAATTGATATGAAATGCAGTATACCTGAATTCGTCTTATCAAAAGGAACAACTTTTGTACATGTAAAATTATTATTATTATTATTATTATTATTATTATTGGTTATCCCTTTAAAAAAATGCAACATACTTCGCAGCATAAAAGCATAAATATTCTTGCTCAAAACATTTGAAAGTTTTTCAGATTACTTCCCTCTGTCAAGAGTTATTCAACTGTACTGTTTCAAAATGAAACACCCTGTATATAATTGTTTATTACCCAGTTCCGTTCATTGACACCATTTCCATCATTATCAGAAGTTCGATAAACAAAAAAATTATCAATATTATGAAAAAAATAATTGTAAATGTACCAGAATAGCGCAAACTCATTGAGATGTTTTTAGGTGTGACGATTGAGGAAATGTGTGAGTAGATTTTTTTTTATAGTGCCACTTGCCTATACACACTGTAGAGTCAAGGTCGTCCATTCCTACGCGTCAACCCTCGAACTTTAGGTGAAATATCTATAATAGGATAGTTAAGTAAAAATCGGTCGAATTGTAATAATTAATTTTTAAAATAAAATTTGTGCCCGAAATTCCACTTTAGAAAAACTTTGCGCTTCGCTCTTTTAAACATTACGCGTTTGAATTTTCAACAAATTCTCTTTACAAAAGCACTGAAAAAAAGCCATGGACCATTATTTATGATTTCGTTCTAAGAGACGAATGTATCGTTTTTTCTGAAAATAGAATTTTCTAAACTTCAGGCAAAATGTTTGATAGTTGAAAATTGCTGAGATTGACTTTTTAATTAAAAGTCTCTCGGAAATGGCCCCCAACATGATATTGATTTTTCTAAGAGAGTGGAGAAAGTACTTCGTGAACATACTTGCAAAGTTTCAGTCCGATGGAACTTTGTTAATATTTTTCCTGCCTAATTTTAGTGACATTTTTACTGAGGTTTTTATCCTTCGAAAATCCCCATGAATAGTCATAACGAATCTCGGGCGGCGCTTGAACTTGATGAATCAATTGGGTTGCAATTAAATAATTAACGAGTGAATGAATGTCCCATCAGACAACGACTTCCGCTAATTTTAGCTTGAATCGATTGAATTTAATTTAGAAACTGTGAACTTGAACATGGCTCAAAACCGTCAAATGACACTTGATATTTTTTTTTTTAATATCCTCAGCGGAACGGACTTGAACAAAATTTTCTTAAATAAGTTTTTTGTACTACTCAGTTATTGGTACAAAAATTTTTTGTGAAAATTTAATTAAGCACCACGCTGCTCATTTTCTGCTAAATCTTGAAATCTAAGGGAGTTAGAGAAATATGTATGTAATCTTTTTTGTAGAGCTCATCTTTCTCTACAAAAATTGTTCTTACAAAAAATTTCATATCTCCGCTCAATTTCGAGGTTTTCAAGGAAAATGAAAAGGGCGATGAGAGTGATATCTATTGAAATATTGGTTTTAATTTGCTCAATGGGTTAAATATGTTGTCATTAATTTCTTTTTTTCTTTTCTGAATTTAGCATCAGGTACAACAAATACCACAGCAAAATAATCTTCAGCAGAATAACACTCAGGTGAACAAAATGCCGAGGGGAAAAGCAACGGACACGAAACCAAGGGGGCGAATGACCGCTTACGCCTTCTTCGTACAAACGTGCCGCCAGGAACACAAGAAGAAGCACCCAGAAGAGAACATCGTGTTCCAGGAGTTCTCCAGAAAGTGCGCCATGAGGTGGAAGGTAATTATCAATTTTTCAGTCATTTTTTCCCTCGTGCATAGTTCCATAAAACCTCTTCTTTTTGCTTTTATTATACAGGCGTAAGGCCACTGTACCATAATTTTTTATGGAAATCGAGGAATTGGTGAGGTTTGGCCAATATTTTGTAATAAGCTTTTTTGAGCAGAAAATTGAGGTCTACAAAAAAGGTTATTAGGAAAATCTTCTTAGCTCGGCTAGATTTGGAGATATCTGCCAAATACAAGTCTTGAAGGCTTAAATCAAAACTTGAACTAAATGCCAGCCGAAAATCAAAACAAAAAGTTTAACGAAAAACGAAACAATCAGACTTTTTGCGTCTTCCAACATCCTTAAGGGGGTAATGGAAATTTCCCAATAATCGTTTTTGCAAAACCCACAGAAAAAAAACACGTTCTGGTATCTACAGGCCAGGAAGATGGGGAGGGGGCAAATAATCGAGATATTCAAATTTTTCGTGCTCACTTCCCTGTTGCCTCCACCTGCTATATTGATTTTGTCGAACGAAAAAAATTATGTTTTTGCTAACAATTTTTTTTCTCAATACATCTATTAGCTTCATCAGGAATTGATGGATGTTTTTTTAATGACAATAATGTCCAAACATTGGTCAGATGTATTTA
Organism: Asobara japonica; assembly: GCA_026005395.1. Lineage (NCBI taxonomy): Eukaryota > Metazoa > Arthropoda > Insecta > Hymenoptera > Braconidae > Asobara > Asobara japonica. Next base: position 404,526 of record BQMI01000220.1, read on the forward strand.
TAAAATATTCTTCGTCGGTGAGCAACATGATTTTTTTTTGTCATTTTTACAAATTTCTTCATTAAAATGAAAACAAAAATCTTAATGAGAAACACAAAAAATTGGGGTAGTACTTAATACCAGGGTATGACGCTCGTCTGGGTTGCAATTTCATCGTACTAAATCCCGTGGAAAATTTATTCGTTATATTTACGGCGACCTTAATTGGTGGGTGGGGGTGGGCTGGGGAGGGGGGGGGGGGGAGACCTCTACACCCCACCTGATGCTGACTCCCGTATAACTTTACCTCCAACGGAGGAAATTTTCTACGTCGTAAATCCGGGGGGGGGGGGGGGTAACTCGACGTGAAAAATAAATTATTTATCCGTATATTATATATGTATCAAAATGCCTTTTTTCATCATTTTGCAATAACACGAGAGTCATTAAACGGTTTCGGGTTATGCAGGAAACAGTTTATGGTTATGAAGATGTTAATTATTTTTTGAGTGCACAATTATCTTGTTTGTGGAAAAGTAGAGGAACGCGATATATTAATTGCTTCTTGAACTGTTGTTTTTTTTAAGAGTATTTTTCTATTTTGTTGATTTTAATTAACGAGTTTTTTTTGTAACTTTTTCAAATTGATTGTTTTTTCGTGGTTTTATCCTTTTTGATACTTCAGATATTTGTTCCGAATTTTCTGAATACCTCTGTTACTCGCAAATTTATTAAGACTTAATTTTTTTTCTCAATTTGTCAAACTTCTTCGTAGTTGGTATTATTCGAAATTTGGGGTATTTCTTTTTTTTCAACGTTAAAAAAGGTCTTCCGAGTTATCAGTTTTTTTCCATTTTTCCCAAAATACAAACTTTGTTAAATTCTAAAATTGTCTCAAGCATTTAGAGTGTTAATTTTCGAAACAAAATTTTCAGCAATATTTTTTTTCACATTACACACTCGTCAAATTTTTCATTTCAATCCAAGTTGAAGTTTGAAATTTCAGTCTTTCGTAATTTACAAAGAAAAATTCATATCCTCCAATTTTTCTCATTTTGCCAAATCTTCAAAATTCCGCAAATATTTCAAGCGCTCCCTGCTTACCAAAGTTTCCATCAATTGTCTGAAGTTTTTCAATTTTCCCCAAATTTCCCAAATTCTCAGCATCATCATAAAACGTGTACCACCGGAAAAGCGAATTAAAAAACGACAAAAAACTGGGTTATTTCGTTTCTCCCTCCCCCACCCACTCCACCCCTTCTCCCCCCGCCCCCTCCCACCCGAGCCCCCCGTGTGGAAAACGCCTGAGCTTCTATCTATCGACCAACCCTACGAGTACGCCCTTCTCCCCCTCTTTCAACCCCCCGTTTTCAACCCTCCCCCCCTATGTTTCCACCCCTCTTTACCATTTCCCCCTTTTACCTCTCTCCCTCTCCCCCGCCAACAGCCATTACCAATCCACTCCATCTTGATTTTGCACCGACGTTACCCAATCTCCCCTCTCCCCGTCCACCACCCACTTCCACCCTCACCCCTCCCCCCCAAAAAAAAACTGTAAAAAATGCATTCGGGAAAAAATGAACGAGGTTTGTAATGTATGTTTGAAAAATGTTCCTGTTTGCTGAGAAATTACGAAAAGTTTTATACGTCTTTTAAAGCTCTTTTTTGGGGAAGGTCGTTCATTATAGTTATAATGACTATTATTATTATTATTATGTTGTAAGCAGTGGGCTAGGTAATATCGAATTGTGCCATAGATCAAATTACAGATTAATTTAAATTATACATCAAAATCCGGTTTAATCTTTGGAACCGCTCGTGTCGATATGTTCACCGATGTTTTATCACCTTTCACGCGATATCTTTTCAAATATGAGAGTTATGGTAAAGGGTGGTAGAACATAAAATGTGGAGGGCGATGTGAGGAACAATTTTCGTTTGAGATGTTTGTTCGGATCTTTAATAGTTTTTACGGTAGAGTGGTTCAATCCTGATTAGTCAGCCTGTGAGAGATGCTGTCTTTCTCATTTTCTCAGAAGTCTAAAGTTTTTACTTTTTTTACATTTTTTGAGTTGACCCGTTTAGAAACAGTTTACGTTGTTTATAACTCGACATACATGGGTGCAATTGCAACTAAAACTCAATTCACTCTAAATTATATGAAAAAAGAATCGATTTCCATAACCTTGATCATTTGGAAAAATTTTAATGGAAAGAACGTAGTTTAAATTTTTGCCCATTACGTTTCAGACTATGTCGGACAAGGAGAAGAAATGCTTTCACGAGATGGCAGAGAAAGATAAGAAGAGGTACGACGCAGAAATGCAGAATTATACCCCACCCAAGGGTGAGAATGTCAAAGGAAGGGGAAAGAAACGCAAACACATCAAGGACCCCAATGCGCCAAAAAGATCATTGTAAGTTGATTTTATGTTGATTGAAATTTCTGTTTATACCATGAAATTTGATTGATAGGAAGAAAATTGAATTTAGAAAATTTCGATGTATTAGTTTTCATGCTTGAGATATTAAATTTCCAGAAGTAAAGATGAAAATTGAGAAAATAATAAAATTAAATAAATATCTGTCTACGGAAAAGTGTTTTGAAAAATGGAAATTTTCAAACGAACTTTTTGAATTTTTGAAGGTTTTTGAAAGTTCTAAAATGCTTGAACATTTTAAAAAGCTGTAAATATTCCAAATTTCCAAAATTTTTAATTTCTCAAAACAAAAACCAAAGGTTTTGTAATCTCTAAAACGAAAAATGGAAATTAATTAGAAAATAGTTCAAATTTGAGAAAAATAGCTTTCGGAATTTTTTGAAATATCACACTACTTACAGTTACCTTTTTTCTGTTTTTATCAGCTAATTGGTTTTTATCTTTTCAATTTCAGGTCAGCCTTCTTCTGGTTCTGCAATGATGAGCGTAGTAAGGTTAAGAGTCTAAACCCAGAATATGGTGTAGGCGATATTGCTAAGGAATTGGGAAAGAAGTGGTCTGACGCTGATCCAGAATGCAAATCCAAATACGAGGCTATGGCAGAAAAAGACAAAGCTCGATATGAAAGGGTATGTATAATCTCAGCTTACACTCCTATTTTTTGGTCCACATGGGCATTCTCTTTTTTCAAACACAGTGATAAAATCAGGTGCAATGTTTTGAGCAAACTGAACAATATGCAGATGTCGAGGTTTTTTTTTTATGAAAAGAAAGATTAGAAGATTAATGGACATCTTCAAAAAAAAATATATAGAAATATGTACATTTTCTGAATTTTCAATTATTTCAAAAATTATTTAAAGCCCTTAGATTTTTTCTGGCTTTCATAAATTTGGTACTGAAACATTTCATTCTAATACTATAAAAGATAAATTTTTTTTACAAATGTTAAAATTGTTAAGTTTTTGCAATTTTTACAAATTTTAAAATTTCTAAGATTTTGCAAATTCGCCAATTTGACAAATTTTTAAAAAATAGTGAAATGTCAAAATTTGAGTAATCATTGGGAATTAAGTCATTTCAAATCTCATTGCCTTAAACATATAGATATTTTCAAAATGGTGATTTGCACAATTTTTTTGAAGTTTTCGAATTTTTAATCTTTTTTTTATTCGTTATTATTTTTTTTTTACTTATGAAAAAAACTAACTTTGAGAAATGCAGATGTCCAGGTTTCTTTTATGAAAAAAAATTGAGAGATTTGACAAAATCCGTTGTTTGAGATTTTGATAAAAAGTTTATAAATCTCTGCTATCAGGTACTTTGATATTCTATGAGCTTAATTAGAGCAATTTCTTTTGCATCAGTGCAAGGATACACCTTCGCTTAGTAGACGAATGAATTTTCGCAAATTCGAATGAAAAGACCACTAATATGTTGTTAAAAAAAATTCAAATAATTGAAACAACTTGTTCTCCAATTTCGAAATATTTGGACATATTGTTGGGATTTTTCATTCGAAATTTCTCTTCTTAAAATTTCTTTTCCTGAATCTAACCCAAAGTCAAAAGCAAAAATAATCGACGTATGTTTGGTATAGAGTCTGAAATTGCTATGTAAAAAAATGAGTGTGTAGACAACTACGCATGAGAAGTGAAACTTCAGTTACGATTGGGAAAATAATCAATCATTTTTTTATTCTTCATAATTTTTGAAACTGAGATTTTTTTTCATACATCTTTTGCATTTTAGGGTCGCTTTATGTTTCTCAAAATTTTACTACTGTTTTTGAATGTGTTGAAGTTTTTGAAATTTTATCAAATTTCGACTTGGCTGACATTTTTTTATTTCTGAAACTCCTGAATTTTTTGAAACCCCTACAATTTTCAATTTTTCGTTTGTTATTTTCGGAATTATATCATCTTTGATGATCTTGATTTTTCAAAATCTATGAACCTTTGTAATGCTTTCAATTATTTTCAAATTTTCCGCAACTTTTCGATTTTTCTAAATTTTTGGACATTTCAATTTTTTATTTTGAAAATTGGAAACAAAATTGAAGGTTTTGACATTTTTGTCTAATTCTAATTAAAGTTTTGAAAGTTCATAAAAAAATGTTGCAGACCCTAACATCTTTCACGTTTTCAAGATTTCGAAGAATTAAAAGAACAATTAAAATTCCGAGTCGAAATATTTGTTACATTTTGAACGATTTCGAAAATTTCAAAGGCTCCAGAAAACATTGAAGTTTCCAAAACACGAAATTGAAAATCCCAAAGACTCAAAATTGTCAGTTTCAGAAATTTCCTAAATTTCATACTTTTCCTCAAACTCCCAGAAATTGTTCAATGTTTGAAAAAAAAAACAATCATCCCATTCTTAGCCTCCAGAAGTTTCACTTCAGCCCAAAAAAACAATTACTGAACGAACCAAATTGAATAACACACATATATCACAAAAAGTGTATCGCTTGAAGCGACGCTTTTTTAATCGAGGAACATATAACTTTTTTAAAGGAATCGACTGCATACAAGAAGAAAATGGCGGAAGGACCGGGAGAAATTTTATGATCAGAATTTCGATTAATAAGTCACTGAGCAGTAGCCGCTATTCTCTCGGGGCGAGAATCCTTTCAGACATGATATATAATTACAATTAAAGATTAAAATGAAAAATGCAAAAAAAAGTTTAAAGATTAATGATAACATTTAAGGATAATTAATATTAATTTACTTAATGGTAATCTCAAAATGAAACAAAAAAAAAACAGAAAAAAAAACAAGGACAAAAACCCAACGGCGGAAAATGTGGAAGACGAGCAATAAAAATTGATTGAACAAATGATCTCCAATTATTCAACAATAACTCATTACAATGTCTTTCCCTGTTTTTTTTATACTTATGCCACAATAAATGAAGTAACAAATTTTTCATTGCCTTCTTTCATTTTTTTCATCGTTCTATCTTTACTTTATTCCATCGTAGTTCAATTGATATAGCTATATTTTTTTTTTTTATTATAAATATAGCAATTTGAAATTGCTCATGAAGAAGATTATTAGTTGATGATGTGGCGGTGTAGAGCTACGCGACGAAAGTGATACTTCTATTGAAAATTTAATGGGAATTTTTGAGTTTTAGAAATTTGGATTTTTAGTTTTATAATTTTTTGATAAAATTCAAAATTTCTTGATTGTGCAATTTTTTTTTTGTATTTTTATAAGCTTATTTGAAATTTCCAAAATTTCATGAACCAATTAAAATAATTTGAAGATCTTTATGAAAAAAAAATTTAATGTTGTTTTCAAACTTTTCAAAAGTGTAAAATTTGCAGATTCCAAAAAAAATTCACACATCTCAAAATTTGCGAAATTTTAGACACTATCAAAATTTTCGGAATTTTTAAATTTTCGCAATTTTCCAAATTTTTACAATTTTTGAATTTCCCGAAGTTTAAAATTTTCCAAATGTATTTTTTCCGAAATTTTCAGAGTGTTCACAATCTGTTGATTGTCAAGATTTTTTAAATCTTCGGGATTTTTAATATTTACATAATTTTTTTTCTCAATTCAAACTTTCAACATTTTTTTCCGACATTTCTAAAATTTTCCAAATTTTTAAAAATTTGGGAATTGTCAATAAGTTTCACTTGAACAAGTCCAATCGAACGTGTCAGACAAATGTGTTAGGCGGTTAATCCTGGAACATGAAACTTTTCATTAAAGGAAATGACTGCGTACAAAAAGAAAATGAAGGACGGTCCGGGAGTGGGAGCGCCTGCAAATGCGATTAAGAACGAGAGTGAGGAAGAAGTCGAGGAGGATGATGCCGACGAGGATGATGAATAGCGGGAGCACGTCTAATTAAAACAAAAAAAAACCGATAAAGATGGTTAAAAAAGTCGAGAGATAAATTAACCAAAATGAGAAAAAAGCAAGAAAAAGTCTTGAAAATCCATTGAGGTATCTCAGTAAAAAAAAAACGAAATTTTGCAATCGCTAAAAACATAAAATTTGAGTATTTTTGGAGGCTCATAAAAAAATTTGTTGAATATTCGGGAATTGTTTGTCCCTTCATGAGATGCAGAAGTTTAAAAATTTGATCATTATAAAAATTTTGGAGTTTTGATTTTGTCTAATTTCCTTTTTCAACTTTAGATTCCAAAAATTTTAAGTTTTTGGAAGCTAATAAAAAAAATGGAATTTTCAGATTTGATATAATATTCTTATGTTTCGAAATTTCTATCTCCAAATTTTCGAAATTCCGTATTTTTTTGGAGTACAAATTGGTCGAATTTTTTTTGGAGCTCTAAAATTATCGAATTTTCAATTCTAAAAAAAAAACGAATATTGGGAAATCTTATTTTCCAATTTTTCATATATTTCATAACGGACATAAGGAATGTACTCAGTGTCCAAAACAGCTGTTCCCAAGCCCCAAAAATACTCAAATTGGGTATTTTAGTACATTCCAAAATTCTCCGAATCCAAGAATTTTTCAGAGTTCCTCAATGCGAATTTTTGAGTAAACGTATGGAAGTGCGAGCGAAACTATGAACCTATAATGCAAAAAAAATAGTATCATGTCTTGATAATTTTCCCTCATTTTCCCTCGATTTTTTCCACTCTTTAATCCCCTTCATTTTCCTTAAGTAAAATTAGTCAACAATTACGATTGTTAAAAAAAAAAAAAACAAAAAAAAATTACTCACCTACTGTACATACCATTTACCTTAGAGTGAGTGTACTTACAACTTGGCTTAGGCAAAAGACAATTTGTTTAACCAGACAATTAATTATTGCTCCTCATTCTCGATGTTTATCGATTTTTTTCCCCTCCCATTTTTTCACGTGTTTCTCAGTCATAATTTTTTCATTACCCATCCGTTCAATAATAGTTATTTCAAAGAGTTGAAGAAAAAAAATTAATAAAATGCAAAAAAAAATTAATAATAATTAAAAACACAGTAACAAAACGGAAACATTGTGTGCGAGAGTGAGTGAAGCTAATATGTTGTAGAAGGGATGAGAAAAAAGCAAAACGAAACAAATAAACAATTGTGAGTGAGCGGGTTCAATTGTATGAGTGACAAAAAAATTTGTATTTTAACATAATTGATAGTAAGTTGGAAGCAACCAAACAGCAAAACAACCATGGAAAGAGTTCATATGGGTAAAGCGAAAGAAATGAATCATGTGGTGAATTAAGGAATAAACAAATTGGACTACAACTGAATTTTTGAGCAGATGCTAAACGTTATTGCATAAGCCCGAAAAATTCTGAGGTTTTGGTACATGGTTAAATCGTCGTTCTCTTTGCTTAAATTTTTAGGGAAAATTTCTTTTTGAAAATTTCGGTGATGTTGAAAATTATGAACATTGAAATTCTGAACATTTCTGAATATTCAATTTCTTCAATTTTTCGTTTTCCAGATTTTCCGATTTTTGAGATTTCAGAAATTTGGAAAAAAAAAATTAAAATTCCGATGAATATCAAAAAAATTAAAATCTCAAATTTTCTTCAGACTCGGAAAATTGTTGAAATCGATTAAATAATGAAACAATTGGAAATTCGTAAGGTTTTTTAATTTTGACAAATGATTAGGAAAAAACGGAAACTTTGGAAATATTTGACATTCTGGAAAATTTTTAAATTTTGGGAATTCATCAAATTTTCAAATGTTCTTTCAAATGTTGGAAGATATTTAAATTTCGGGACAGCATTAGTGCTTGGGAGATTTTTGAAAATGTTCGAGTTTCTAAAGTTATCAAAATTTTTACTTATTTTGAATTTTCAAAACGCAACTTTCCTCAACCATGTTCTTTCCTGCAATGTTTATTTTTTGTTTTCTACCTTACATTTTGTGTAAATCATGTGCGATTTAATTTAGTCAATTTATCGAAGACGTTTCGAATTTTGATGTAACGAACAAAATGTTGAGTTTGCACATGCGCATACTTTCTCTTGACGAGATGTTCATGATGGAAAACTGTTTTTTTTTCTACGTTTTGAGATTCTGGTTTTTGTTACTTAATCATTCAGCTCGAAAAATCATTTCTTCTTTTTTTTTATCTGGACAAGTTTGTTGACTTTTCAAGGAGTCGTTCAAGTTCGGAAAAAGGGGCAAAAATTTGATAGTCATGGAAATGCATTCTGCGAACTGAGGTAAAAAAAATCATTTTGAAAAATTGAAAACTGAAAACTTTTTCAAATTTCGGAAATTTTCTATTTTTCATTCTTTTCCATTTTTTTTTATTTTAAAAAATTTCGAGTGTTTCCATAATCTCAAAGTTCTTCAAATCTTTGAAAAACAAACATTGAAGATTTTTGAAAATATTTGAAAATTTCAGCGACTTCAAATTTTCAAAATTTGGAGATAATTCGAAAATAAAATTTGCATAATTTCGATGAATTGATTGGCTTGATTCAACGTGGAGATGGACGATAAGTTGATAAGTAATGAGCATTAATTTAAAGAATAGCGAACCTTAATTAAAGGACAAAAATAATGAAAAATACAAATATGCTGCCAAAAGTCATTTCGCCTGGGTGTACAGCTGTATTGTAATAAATTATTGTCGTTTCTTGTAATGTTGACATTCCTAGACTTCTAGTTATGTACAGATAGATCTCTTCCAAGTTTGAATAAAAATGTCAGAAAAAATTGATGTTGTAGCATTGAACAACGTGAAAAATATTTAAGGAAAATTTTTGGGCGCGACCTGCGGTGAATTTTCAAAATTTCAATCGTCTTGTCCCAAATTTCCAAAATTTTCAATTTTTTCAAAGTTCTTCAATTTTTCAACATTTGTTAAATTTCCAAAAAAAAAAAAAAAAAAAAAAAAAAAACACGAATCTGGAATTTCGAAACTTGTGAAAGTTTTTTGAAAAAGTTGAAAATTTTGTTAAGCAAAAATTGTTCAGTTTTCAATTTTTTTGGAATTTTTGACAAAATTTCCAAAAATTTTCCGGAGATACCTCAAATTTTTTTGCTTCAAACAAATGGGAATTTTATTCTCGTGGAAGAGGTGCAGGAGACAACTGCTGCAGATTGTGGGCATAACGAGGACGAATGTCCAGATATGGTGAATGGGTTCCTCATCTGTTTTCCCTGTACTCCCTTAATTTAATCATTGCCACTCGCAGTCCTCCAAAGCAAGAGAAAAACAATCTCCCATTGAAAACACTGAAAACAACCATGATTTCCCCCTTTCCAAGTCCCCTTCAAATGAGATCTTGTGAAGGAGTTGACGAAAATAATCCAGAAATGGAATTGGCTGTAAAATACAAAAACAAGATTGTAATATTTTAATACTGATTTGCCACTGTGCATGACTTTTGAACATACCTGGCAATTAAGGATCTAATGGAGATTTGAAAAAAAAAATTCACTATTCTGATTTTTTTGAATATTTCAAAATTTCAATTTTCTGAAATCTTTTTTGCTTGCTTTCGCAAGTTTCCAAAATTTCTACATTTTTGTGAGATCTGAAAAATTCTAAAATTCTTTCGACGTTGTGAACTTTTTTGAAATATGGTAGATTCTTTTTTGATTGTACAAATTGAAGAAATTTTCCAGAATTTTCCAAATTTTCAAAGTTTTCAAAATTTGAAAATTCTCAAAATTTTGCACAATTTTTTAACTCTCTCCAATTTTTTTTTCAAAAGGTATCTAATGATAGATACCACTCGGTTCCAATAATTTGTTTTTTTTTTAATAGATCTATAATGACGTTTTTAATTTGGACATTTTCAAAAAATCAACATTAATTATTGGGCTGTCGAAAATTTTTTTCTGAAAAATAGAAAAATGGAAAAAAATCGTGTTTTTGTTCTTCAAATTTCTAATGAGATTCTTGAAGTCGAAAAAAAATATTGAAGAGAAAATGAGGATTTGGACACGTGTGAGTGTCAATTGTATGATGGGCATCCCACTCTACGCAATGTAAGTAATGAGTGACTAAACTTTAACAATGCTAACTGAACATCATGTGACGTTCACTGATTAACCGTTTAAAATTTCATTAGAAAAACCTATGAAGCAAATGGAAAAATAAATGGAAGAAATAATGAAAATTCATTGGAAATTTCGTTCATTATTTAGTCGAGTTATAATAGTTCAAGAGGACATATTTGTTTTGTATATCTCTTAGGGATTAATAAACTTTTTCGAGGAAATCATATGAGAAAATAGGAAGGGCTTGATTTGTTTTACACATTAAAGAAAATTCAATGTAACAACTCACAAAGAATTTTATTACCTTTTTTCAATTAAAAGTATTTTTTCAACTGTAACATTCGACTTTCCAATTTTTTTTAAATTCTTCATGTTTGCAATTCCAAAAATTGAAAATTAATTTTTTTCAAAAAGAAAAAAAAACCATTATGTTTTAAAATTTTTAAAACAGTTTTATACTGCAACTTTTTGATACTGTAATTTTTTTTTTTCTAAATATTCAAGAAGAGTTTTCAAAATTGACGAACCTCAAATTATTAAATTCACTTTTTTTTTTTTAAGATATTTTGACATATTTAGGAGGCTTTGAAAATGTGGGTTGATTAATAAAAAAATCAAATTGCAATTGTAAAAACCTATATTTTCTTCAAAATTGTACACCAATTGCCCTGATCATAGTAAATCTCCTCGACAACAGCTCCATCAAGTTCTCCACAAAGATCAATGAATTCCTGCTCCTGGAAGACATGATAGTACCTAAGAAATTCACCGCCACCCTTTCTCTTCCACGGTACGAGTACATCGTTGTGAGTGAAATTGGTTCGATTTTCATGAATGGGAAGTGCAAGGCCCTGAGAAAGATGCATTTCCTTTTCCCCAGTTTCCTCATTTTTTTTCGAATTGAATCGCAAATAAGTCGAGTCCTCTGAGTTTCTGTGCTGCTCCTTGGCCCATACATAGATCAAACACTTTCCTCCCGGTCTTAGCACCCGCAGTATCTCGAGAAAGGCACATTTACGTCTCTCTGGAGTCGCAAGATGATGAATCACTGCTATACTTATTGCAGCATCCACTGAGCTCGATTTAAATGGTAATTGTAGACAATCAGAAAGAAAGACCTCAGAAGATCTACGTCTGCAGATTCCGATTAATCCTGAGCTTCTGTCGCAGCCAATCTGGAAATTTTTTTTTTATTAACATTTTTTGGTAATTTTTGCACCTACAAAGTTTTGGATTTTTGAGCATTCTTAGGGGATTTTTGAAGAGTGAAAATCAGGTAAGCGTGTGTACTCCAATGCACGTTTCAAGTATGAAAAAATATGTCGAGATAAGTTGGGTATTTGACATTGGGAGAGGGAAACGGTTATCCAATTTTGATTTTGTAATTCTCTTATCGAGATATGATACAACATACGAGTTTGATATTTATTGATTCTGCAAAGGTAGGATACCTTGAAAATTCCAGATTTTTCGGTCAAGTATTTTCCATTTCCACATCCAACATCCAGTAACAAACTGCCTGGATCAATACTGTCAAGGAATTTGGTCACATTGGGCCACTGTTTGTGTCGCGTCTCATCGAAATGAGAAGAGATTTCTTCGTAAACCTGAAAAAAAGCAACGGGAATGCTAGTCATGAGTGATCCTGGCCTTACTATAAATTTCGAAATCGTATTTTTTATTTTTAATGGTATAACACTTTAGTGTTGAAAATTACAAAATATAACAACAGAGATTTTAACGAATTTTGGAAATTTTCGAACTGTACTGAAGTTTCCATAAATATAAAAAAATGCATTCATTCAATATATTCAATTTCATTTGAAATTTTATTAAAAAATTACTCCGTTTTTTAGATTCTCCAAATTTTCAAATTTCTCTTAATGATGGGAATTTTGACAATGGTATTTTTGAATGTTCTAAAGGCTTCCAGGTTTGAAATATTCAGTCTCTTAAATTGTTCAAATCTTTCATTTTGTTTTCAACTTTTGAACTTTTTTTTTCAAAATTTCCGAATTTGTCGAACTATCCAATTTTTTGATATTTTTGATGTTTTTGACATTTTTGACAGTTGTGACGTTTTTGACATTTTCGACATTTTCAATATTTTTGACAATTTTGACAATTTTCACATTTTCGACATTTCTGACATTTTTGACATTTTTAACGTTTTTGACATTTGTGTCGAAGTTTTCATAATTTTGAAAATCTTCGTTATGTTGGAAATATTTTTACCTCATGCACATATGCCAATTCTAATCCTGGTGCAGCTGAATCGTCAATATTCCTGTTTTTGTCGGGCGTATCGCAAAACTCGTCGAAATAACACTGACAGTCCCCCTTTCTGACTTTCCTAAAAGTGAATGATGTACGAGTACTTCTCTCTTTTGTCGTGATGCCCTTAACATCTTCCACGACATCATTGCGACGAGGACAGATCCCGTGGGACCAGGCGTACCTAGATTCCCCAGACATAACTAGCAACGACCTCGGTGGAAGAGCAATGGATATTTTCTTTTCACCCCTTTTGAAATCCATTACATATGCTGAACCCAGTGATAGACTCAAGATGGGATCCTCGAACACACTGTGAGTATCAATGTGAGGTGGTATACCTAAAAACATTACAATTTGGAAAAATTTTAACGATTTTGAAATTTCAATATTTTTTTTTTTTCAACTTTTAAGTTTTTAAAATTTCATAATTTTTAAAATTTTGTGACTTGGAAGATTTTGAAGTCTTCTTCATTTACCTCTAAATTTGGGAATTTCAGAAATTTTGTTTTTTCTTAATATTTAGAACTTTCCAAGTTTTGGAGATTCCCCATATTTTTTTTCAAAAAAAAAAATTGTGTAATTGTTAACATTTTCGATTCTTCGTCATTTTGTATTTTGAAATTGCATTTTTTTTTACAATTTCCTTTTCGAAATTCCAAAAAATGCAACGATTAAAAAAAATGTGGACTACTAAAAATAGTATTTTAAAAAAATTTCTGAAGAATTGGGTAATTTTTAACAAAATTGAGAAAATGTTAAGGTAATGGCCCAAAATGGAAAATCAAGCTGAAAATTGGAATGCATATATATGTCATATTTCCGGTTCTCACCTTGACCCGGTAAATACCGATTAATCGTCAATTGATCATAATTGAACTGTCCACAATTATGGTCCTGAAAGAGCTTTTGGAGAAACCTGAAATCATCAGGTATTGGAGTGATTGGGACGTCGGGGTCGACGCGATTCGTATCATATCGAAATTCGAAGCCAAAGTGTTTCACTTTTCTATGTTTCAATTCACATGATGGATCTTCCTCGTTCCATTCAATATTATCCAGCAGGAAAGATTCTTCTTCGCGCGTTATCAAATTCTCTATTATCCTCAGGTCCGGCGGCAAATCCGAAAATTTTGTCTCTTCTAAATTTGGCACTATTAACGACAACAGTTAAAAAAAAACAATCAGTGAAATCAATTAGTACAATTTTTGGAATTATTGATTAGAGATTGGGGAAGTATACAAACAAATGTGACGTGGAATTTTTACAAAATGGCAAATTCGTTTTTTTCTATTTTAAGTTTAGGAAACTTTAGTTTTTCAATTTTTTGAAATTTTTTACACCAAATATTTGGTTTTTAAAATTTCCAAAATTTTCAAAATTCTCCAAATTTTTGAAGTAGAAAAAATAGCAAAATTCTAAAAAATAAATTTTCATGTTAATGATTTTCAGAATTCGAAGTCTAAAAATTAATTTGAAAAATGCAATTTCCATTTTTATGAACACGACAAATACACATTAAAAAAAGATAAATAAAAAAGTTGTCTAACTTTTCTTTGCATTTCTAAAACTTGTTCTAAGTTATTATCGTTAAAACAAAACAGATTTAGAAAATTTGGGAAACTAGAATGATGAAAATACAAATTTCGACCTTTCGACCAAATTTGTGAAAAAATTCCGATGTTAAAAAAAATCAAATATAGAAAACAAATTGTGTAAAATAAAAAAAAAATGCAATTGGACTAATTTGTGCAATTTCTTACGCATTTCTGAAAATGTGAAATAAAGAGGCAACTCTTGCTCTCCAATCGCATGTCCATTGACTCTATCATAAATAGTTGAGGCCATTTCTGAAGTTGGAAATTTAACAAAACTGTACGACTTTCCTGGGGGCATTGAAATCTCATAATTGTCGACTAAATCACGGAAGCCATAGAGGAGATCTTCTAGTGCCTCTCTGGTGAACCCCGTAACTAGTCCCGCATTGCAAATCACCAAAACCTATAAAAAACAAATATTATCACATTTTCTTCGAGTTTTGCAAAATGTCAAAAATAACAAAATTGAAATATTAAAATTTTTAAAAATACCAAAATTTGTGTTTAGATGTTAAACGTTATTAGAACCTTTAAAATTATCAAAAAAATCAACAATGCAAAATAACAAATGATTACCTCAGTTGGATTGTTACAACAATTGATTCCTAAATCCCTCAAAATGCGCTCATGTGCTTTTTTTTGTTTGGTCGCGCATTTTCTCTTCTCTGCGCTCATTTTGTTGCTACTTCTTCCGCCCTTTAAATTCATCCTAAATTCTCGTAAATAATTGTGATGCGTTATTTGTCATACAAAATAAATGTACATTTTCCATTAATCCAGCTGCTCTAACAAAACTGCATAACCTCTCGCAATAACAGGAAACTGCTATATCGATGTATAGTCGGGGCAATATGGGATTGCCTTCGGGCTTCCAGCCGAACTATCCCTACCACCATCTACGCATGCGCACCGCCATTGAAACTCCCCCCTCCCGATTGCGGAATGCAATGCGCATGCGCCGGCGGCAGCGGGGGAGTTCGGTTGGAAACCCGAAGATACAACTTTTTCGACTATATAGTATTCCGACTATAATAACAAGACAAAAAATACATAGCCTAAGACATCTTTCTCCTTCAACAAAACACTACAAATTTAACAATATATTACGCTAATTGAGTTGATAAAAGCTTCCATACTATTCAGGTAATGGTGATTTGAATATTTACGTTGACAATTATTTAACCAATTTCGTAAAAATCGATATTTTTGTATCATACATGTGACTTAACCTCTAAATGTTATTTTGTGCATTTGAATTGGCGACCGCTCTAAACTTTTAAATTTTCAAAATTTAAATTTCCGATACTTTAACATGACATTTTGAAAGTTGTATTTGACAGTTTCAGAGTTCGGGACTTCCATGGTTCGGAAAATCAAAAGGTTCAAATTGAAAAAAAAAACACAATTTTGAATATCATTCCCGCCAAAAACATGTTGAAAATAGTTTTTAAAGGATTACAATGCGATTTTAAGAAATACCTAACAACACTCCAATTTTGTAACACAATTTTCATATGTTTAGAAACTATAGTAAACGACTCGAACTTTTGCTGAATTGTCTAACTTTTTTTTATCAGCTTCTGGCTATACCAATCTTCATTTTCTCATTCCTTTAATTTTCATCAAAGTTTCATCGGAAATTTTGGGGAAATCAAATATTTTTACAATTGAAAAATTGAAGTTTGGGCTGATATGTAAAAGGGCATAATTTTTCTCTTTAATTTTTAGAGAACAAAAAAAAGTTGTATTTAATATATGTTTAATTATTCATATATCTATAAAAAACATGAAAAAACGATAAAGTCAGAATATTCTTACAGTCTTTTTTAAAGCCATTTTTAATAAATTATTCGTTTAGAATAATCCTCAAAATTTTACTAAAAACTTCAAATTTTATTTTTACAGAGCCTTCGGGATGTATCCAAAATTGATCTAGAGAGCATACATAAACATAAAAAAATTGAAAAAGGACAATAAGGAGATCAAAAATGTGGAACTCAGTGAGAATTAGCGCTCGTTCTCTTCTTCGATTGCGAAAATTGAAAAGACCTGCACGAACTTTTTTATCATCGGCCTATCCCTGTACTGAAGCTTGGACAAGTAGACTTGATTCTGAGCTTCTGAAAAAAATAAATCCAAGTGATATGTTCCTGGAACTTGACCAAAGGTGAGCAAATTTGATTTTTTTCAAATTTGTAAACTTTGCAAAATTTGCACAGTTTTCAAAACTTCTACCATTTCGGAAACTATCAAAGTTGTCAAATGTTCGAAAGTTTGAAAACGTTTTTCAATATTGACAAAACTTCATTACTTGTTATTTATTATTACTTACTATTCCTCATTATTTTTTCCAAATCTAGACACCAAAGCGCTGGAATACTCAGTGCAGTGGACGTCGATATTTTTGCCAACACAATTACGGACGAAGAGCGAGTAGACGAATTGGTTGACATTCTCCACAAGCTCCGTGGGACGGTCCAATCTACGAGTACTCTGGACTCAACTCATCATGCAGTTGTCAGGTCCACTTTTTTTTAAATATTGAAAATATCACCTGCCAAAATGATTAATATCCACACTCTTTCACTAGATAGTTAACGACAGATTCGTTTTTTGTTGGCCTGGCTTCATGAACTGGAGCTTAAAGAGTCAAAGCTTTTGCCAAATTTTTTACATTTTTTTTTAACTTATTCAAATTGTCCATTCCAGAAAAAAAAATGTTTGAACGTTGAGGCAGAAAAAGGGAATAGTACCTGAAAAATTAGTAACTCAATGTTCTTTTCCTAACTAGGTATCTCTTGGAGCTGGATCAAAAAACATTACTGGAAGTGCTGAACGACAGACTGAATTATGGAATATTTCCGGACCACTTTTCCTACAATTTGATGATGGACACGTTCATAAAAAATAAGGATTTTGCATCCGCAGCAAGAATTGCAACACTCTTGATGCTCCAAGAGGACAAGGAACACCCAATTTGCAATGCTCTTGCTATTTACTCTTGTCATAAATATTTACAGAATCCTGAAGGGTGGAGCGCACCACCCCCACCGCCTCCGGTTGATCCTAAAGAGGAAGTTGTTAAGATACGAGTGCGTATAATTCGCAAATATTGACCGCGAAAATTTCAATTTATGTTTTAATATGGAGTTTCCCAAAGTTTGTTCAAATTGTTTAATTTTGATTTATTTCGATGTTTTTGCTCTTTCACTCATTTGTAATGGCATGGCCAACTCTTACTTAATTATTTTCCATTTTTTTATCAAATTTTGTAGACATTTTTTTTCGACGTACCAGTGGTTCTTTCAGACGATCTGACACCCCCCCCCCCTCCTTCCCCCAATGACATAATGAGATTATTGAATGGGACTTCTGTTTGTAACAGGTAAAGTACATAAGGAACCCTTATTTCGATGATCACTTTGACCTGACAGATCCAAAACACTTGGTTGGCAAAACTTTCGTGTTTTTTGGAAAGGATGCAGATGATGTCCTGGGAAGATCTCTTTTGATGAGGGGATACATTCTATGGGAAAAGTACGAGCTAGCTGCCGAAACCATGCAGAGGTTCATCGATGGAAATATTAAAGGGGTAGTTTATAAAGAGGCAAGTAAATGAGACAATCTATATTTTCATATTCTTCAGAATTTACATCTTCCAAAGTTTGGTAAATTATTGCTCACTTTTATTACTCATTCACATCAAAGTTTTTCTAGTTTGTACTCCAGACATATTTTTAAAAAATATTTTTTACCATCAAATTGGTAATTTCTTCATTTTTCCTTCAGATATTGGAGAGTGTAGGAAAGTCGCTGGAGGAAATTCCAGAGGAGAAAATCGATGAGAAGGTCAAAAGAGTGAAGGAGCTCTTGGAGAAGATGAGCAAGATGGAGTTGGAGGAGGAAAGTATCGAGGGAGAGATGGAGGAGAGAATTGGGAAAGCGGTAGCGGAAAGAGAGGGAAGTGATATCGAGGAACAGATCAAGGTATGTCGTTGGTTTTTGGAAACCTCCTGGAGATGACAAATCCCCGAAAGTTACATAATTAATTTTCCATGCACTGTTCCAAAAATTTCATATCATCAATATTTAAAAAATGGGTATGAAAATAAAGAATTTCATAATTTTCAATTTGGTAATGGGTCCCTTGATAATTTCAGATATATCAAGAATGGGAGAAAAATCGAATGGAACTCCTCCATTCGCAATTAGAGCAAATTGACAAGCGGAAGAGGTTGAAGAACGTTTCCGAGATGAAGAAAGACTTGGAAGAGCGTGAGCGGCTCCTGACCTTCTTCGAGAATGAAGAGAAGATAGAGCTTCAAATTGAGGAGAAGTTGAAGATGGAGGAAGAAAAATATGGACCAGTTATGGAGGTCAAGGAAGACATAGAAGACAATTACATACCACCAGAGATCAGACAGCCCAAAAAGGATCGCATCTGATTTGATTAAAACGAAATGTTTTGTAGATACTTTTTTTTTTCAAAACAAAAATAATGAATAAGTAGATTTCTATGTATTGACATTCATTTCCTCTATTATTAAATCCCAGTGAAGAATTTTCGTCACAATGCAATTTTCTCAGTCTTCAAGAATTTCGTTTTTTTTTTCTTTTTTTTTATTTGCAATTGCAGGGAGACGGAAAAAATATATCAGAAAGCGTATAATACAATTGAACTGGATGTTCCCATTTCATCATATTTAAAATTTATGAAAACCTCCCTTCTGCCCACCAATTTTAAAATAGTTAGACTCTGGTCTTATCTTCAAAGTAAACACTGAACAAGTTATTGTCTTATGCATTAATATTTATTTACAGACTTTACTCATCAATAGTTTTAATAACAGTACATCTGTTAAAGCTTGTTCCACAGTTTACACATGATCCTTATGGCTTGTTCATAGTTTTATTAATAGTAATCGAACTTTGAGGGGATCTAACTCCTCCCGACTTGACAAACAAAATGCTGTCTCAGAAAATGCTGTGTAAGTCACGAATTTTTAGTAGCAAGTTGAGCAGTTAGTGAAGCAGTCTCTTGTTTCATTTGTCGTAAATCAGCTGTTATTCGTTCCAAATTTGCTCCAACATTTTTGGTAGCTTCACAATCGATCTAGAACAAGAATAATACGACATTAGCAAGTCAATTATGCATGTAATACAATCAGAGGACTTTTTTTATCGTTAGGAGTACTCACTTGTTCTTCCAAATCTCTAATCTCCCTCAAGGTAGTACCAGTCTCCTCGACAAGATTGACGAGTTCTCCACAGTCAGAATGCAAAGTAGCCAATAATTTGTATGCCCTCCTGGAAGCTTCATTGCTCTTTGCATCCCTGAATATGAGTTCATCAACAACAGTGAAAGACCTGCCGAGTCTTCCACTTAATGTGTTAATCTCTTTCTGAATTTCCCTGGTATCACCCAAGACCTTATCAATTTCGTCCCTCTGTTTTCTCACGTTATTTATTATTTCCAAAATTCTCTGAGTGTAGGCAGATCTGTTGACGTCCTTGGGCAACCTCTGGACTTCTGCCATGAGCTGACCATATTGCTGATCCTTAAAAATCAAAATTTTTCGTTTAAATTGATTTCATGTCTTCCTCAAATTTTTTCAAACTCACAGGTTTTGTTGATTAATAAAATGAGACAATACCTTAGAGTGACACTCCTCCATAAGCTCTCGCTCTCTCTCCCTCAGCTGTCGCAGCTCCTCCAATTTTTTCTGACTAGTGTTTGTTTTTGCAGAATGCTTTTCCCTCTCGTCTCTATATTGCTTGATCAAAGGGACTCTATGCTTCTCCCATTGATTGGCCAGGTGAATCAACTTGTTCTTCCCAGTCTCCACAATTCCTTCCAGTTTTTCGATATTCTTATCACTATCTTCTAACAAGTCATAAGTCCTAGCTTTGATACGTCTCTGGTCTTCTCTTACCTAAGAACAAATTCCAAAATGAATGACTGAGAATAGCTCCCGGTGGTTTTTTAAAAAATGGTTTTCGATACTAAAAAATGTTTAGAATATTTCCCCAAAGTTTCGGGTCAATTTCGCCGACGCCGAAAATTAGGCGTTTTGGGTATCTAGAGTTCAATAATTTATGTACTCGCAAATTATTGTTGTACTTTCAATTATGCAATACAAAATTTTTTAAATTCCAATTTTTTTCTTAAGAATCCTACTTCTTCGAATTTTTGCAGTTCTTAAATTTTTAACATTTTTCCTTTTTTAAAATACCTGGTTTGTTCAATTTGCATTATTTTTGCTGTTGTATAAAGTTGCAATTTTAATTTGTAAAATTAACCTAATTTTTAATATTGTTTATAATTCTTGGCATTTTTTTTTCAATTTTTTCGACTTTTTGAATTTTCTGAATGAAATCTTCCGCTGTTACCTGAAGCTCCCTCTCCTCCTCTTGTCTCTTAATTCTCACATGTGACAATTGTTCATTCAATTTCACCAATTCAGTATCGATATTCTCAACTTGACTTCTTAGATCCTCACAATCCGTCTTCATGCGCTCCATTTCTAGTAATTGTCGCTCTTCCCTGGAGGACGAGGGCTCTAGAAACCAAATGAAGAATTAACGTTAATCAATAACGATAGATGGTTTCACTATATATCTTACAATGCTACTACAACATAACGTATCTCCATGCTATTGAAATATATGCTCTAAACTTGTAATGTAGCGGGACCTTTGATAAAAATTTTAAAAAACAACTGAGAAAACTTCATCAGCGGGAAACACGAGAACAATTACAAAACGTAATTGGTGGTGCCAACAAACTCCAATTGATAGGTTCCACGTTCTGGGAACATGGTCCAGGGGACGTTCTTCGAACGAGGCAAGCAACACATACTCTCTGTTCGATTTGTTACCCAGAAGAATACATCTACATTGTCGATCTTTTCTTTACAGCAAAAAATACTCAGTAGTTTTGATACCTGTAGATTTCGAGGATGGCTCTCTTTCGTCTCCATCAACCTCTTCTTTTTTCAATAATTTTGGCAGTTGCAATCTTTCGTTTAACGTAAATCTGCTGGAAATTCTGTCACACAAGGATGACTCTGTTGATGACGCAGCTGGCAATTTGTTCAACCAATCCAAACGTTCAATTATGTTGGTTGATCTCGAGTAGAGTTGTTTTGAATTTCGAGATACTGCAGAAGAAATCAGGCACTCTTGGCTCGGCAACTGATCAGACACCGATTGATGAAATTCCGAAGATAACTCCAGGTCGACTGCTCGGTAAGGCATAGTAGTGCGTCCGGAAATTGGCGATCTAGCAAGAATTGACGAATTAAATAAATGGAGATTCTATGGAATAAACCGAAATAATAATTCAAGAAAAGAAAAACAGATTTTGATTTCCTAAAAAAAAGAACATTTCACGGGCAGTGTGCGTGACTCGTTCCTTCACGCACAGTTTGCCAAAAATTAACGTTATCGAGAAATTTATGTGAAGAAAATTATTCCTTATATGAAAATACACATTTTATGTGGAATTACTTTTTTGGCCGTGCGCGAATCTAGGTAGTCCCAAGGGTCACCACCTGGGGTCCCAAGGGTCCCTACCTGGGTCAAAAGGGTTACTACCTGGGGTCCCAAGGGTCCCTACCCGGGTCAAAAGGGTTACTACCTGGGGTCCCAAGGGTCACTACCTGGGGTCCCAAGGGTCACTACCTGGGGTCCCAAGGGTCACTACCTGGGTCAAAAGGGTTACTACCTGGGTCAAAAGGGTTACTACCTGGGTCAAAAGGGTTACTACCTGGGGTCCCAAGGGTCACTACCTGGGTCAAAAGGGTTACTACCTGGGTCAAAAGGGTTACTACCTGGGGTCCCAAGGGTCACTACCTGGGGTCCCAAGGGTCACTACCTGGGTCAAAAGGGTTACTACCTGGGTCAAAAGAGTTACTACCTGGGTCAAAAGGGTTACTACCTGGGGTCCCAAGGGTCACTACCTGGGTCAAAAGGGTTACTACCTGGGGTCCCAAGGGTCACTACCTGGGTCAAAAGGGTTACTACCTGGGTCAAAAGGGTTACTACCTGGGGTCCCAAGGGTCACTACCTGGGTCAAAAGGGTTACTACCTGGGTCAAAAGGGTTACTACCTGGGTCAAAAGGGTTACTACCTGGGTCAAAAGGGTTACTACCTGGGTCAAAAGGGTTACTACCTGGGGTCCCAAGGGTCACTACCTGGGTCAAAAGGGTTACTACCTGGGGTCCCAAGGGTCACTACCTGGGTCAAAAGGGTTACTACCTGGGTCAAAAGGGTTACTACCTGGGGTCCCAAGGGCCACTACCTGGGTCAAAAGGGTTACTACCTGGGTCAAAAGGGTCACTACCTGGGTCAAAAGGGTTACTACCTGGGTCAAAAGGGTTACTACCTGGGTCAAAAGGGTTACTACCTGGGTCAAAAGGGTTACTACCTGGGGTCCCAAGGGTCACTACCTGGGGTCCCAAGGGTCACTACCTGCCTCAAAAGGGTTACTACCTGGGGTCCCAAGGGTCACTACCTGGGTCAAAAGGGTTACTACCTGGGGTCCCAAGGGTCACTACCTGCCTCAAAAGGGTTACTACCTGGGGTCCCAAGGGTCACTACCTGGGTCAAAAGGGTTACTACCTGGGGTCCCAAGGGTCACTACCTGCCTCAAAAGGGTCACTACCTGGGTCAAAAGGGTTACTACCTGGGTCAAAAGGGTTACTACCTGGGTCAAAAGGGTTACTACCTGGGTCAAAAGGGTTACTACCTGGGTCAAAAGGGTTACTACCTGGGGTCCCAAGGGTCACTACCTGGGGTCCCAAGGGTCACTACCTGCCTCAAAAGGGTTACTACCTGGGGTCCCAAGGGTCACTACCTGGGTCAAAAGGGTTACTACCTGGGGTCCCAAGGGTCACTACCTGCCTCAAAAGGGTTACTACCTGGGGTCCCAAGGGTCACTACCTGGGTCAAAAGGGTTACTACCTGGGGTCCCAAGGGTCACTACCTGCCTCAAAAGGGTCACTACCTGGGTCAAAAGGGTTACTACCTGGGTCAAAAGGGTTACTACCTGGGGTCCCAAGGGTCACTACCTGGGTCAAAAGGGTTACTACCTGGGGTCCCAAGGGTCATTATTTCAGGGGAATAAAAGTTCTCACGATTCTTTTCTGAGAAGTTATGTACTGACACCTTGGACCCTTATAAAAAATTAAAAAATCAGTCTTATGTTAACCAACATTCTCAACCCAAGAATTTAAAAAATATCTATTAGGGAATGTAAAAGCTGACTCTAGAGAAAATCCCATGTCACCCATACAGGTCAATTTTCTCAATACTGTATCGGGAAGTTTTATTTGTGCTCCGAATGGGGCACTCACATGCTCACACCACTATCTAAAACATTGTGTTCCGCCCACTCTCAAATTTACCTATGGCAGTAGTGAGGTAACCATGGATGTGACAAATTTTTCTGCAGAACAGAAGCCACATTTTTCTCAAGTTGGTCCATTTTACTCGCAGGCTCTGTCAGCACTTTATCAGTCTCCTTAGGTAGCTTCTCAATCAGAAAGATGAGAACACGTCGTAAATCTGTTTCTGAGCTATATAGGAATGTCTGGTAACCTATATCTCCTCTGTATCCCAGTTCCTAATTAAATCCAATTTTATTTTAGTTTACCATTGTGATTAGAAACAATTGCTTGCTCTAACTTTGCTTCAAGTTATCCAACTTTTTTTTTTCTAATTTCAAACTCAGATATTTTGGCCCATTTCAAATTAATTTTTGGGAACGTAAGAAATTAGATGGAATTCGTCTGTTTTTGAATGGATGTGAGCTACAGAAAACTTGATGCAAAATTAAAAACAGGAAGTGGCAAATTGTGAAAATTAAAATTAATTTTTTTTCACTTACTGAGCAAGCTTGGGCCAAGGATGCCCCAACCCTAAATCTCGCAGCCATATTCACTGGAAGAATCCTAGAAATTCCTAATCCAGGCCTTATAATTTCTAAACACCTGACAGTTGCATCAACTGTCATGTCATTGTCAAAACGTCCCAAATTCGTAATGGTCTCATCGATATCACTGGAAAATAAATTCGAATCATTTTTGTTTGCCACTTACACCACACTTCCATATTTTCGCATTTTTAGAATTTTTTTTACACAAATTTTCAAATTTCTTAACAATTTCAAGATTACCAAAATTGCAGATTTTTATCAATTTTTAATTTTGAAAATGTGAAAAGTTTCTATAGCTCTATTTTCTGAATATTATATACTTGGAATATTGGAAAAGTTATCACAGTTACACCCATTTCACAAATTTTGAAGACCGGCGATGGAATTGGGACAGGTTAAGGATCTTCGTTTACCGAAAAAACACTTATTCATAATAATGTGAAGTATTTTGTTTTCAATAAAAGTAATACTTACCAGCCAATCTGCCGTAGAGAATGGATGATTATATTGTCAACCTCCTCCATCATTCAAAAAACAATCTCAATAAATGGCAATCTATCAGACATCCGCCATAAGACTCAAACTTGTCCTTTGGGTATTATCAACAATTTTCAATTGACGAGAGAAGAGAAATTGACAATTATGTCATGCGCTGTCATGCGCACATGGTAACATGGTATCCAACTGTTCTAACCAATGATAAAAACGTCTTGAACCAGTTCAAAAAATGATGGTTATTCAAAAGTTTTGCAAAATATCAGAACATGAAAATTCACAAAACTGAAATTTCCAAAAATTATTGCAATTCAAACATACAAAAGTTGTACTACTGTTTACTTACACATGGACTACCTCAAAATGGCGGATCTCACTTCAAATCTTTCCCGCAGGAAATCTTAAATTGAAGAAAAAAACCCAAAAAAATTAAATTCCAGAATAATGACAAAACATTTCGACCAAGTTAACAAATCATGGGCGGGGGGGGGGGGGGGGGGTACGCATCAATCCCCGCCCCTTTTGTTGTTTACCGTCTTCAAAATTTTCCCGCCACTTTGGAGCAGATCAGCTGATTGCCATAACCCCCTCCCCATTCCCCGATTTCATAATTTCTGTCTATTTTTCTGTCATTTCGTCATATTATTGATAAAAAAAATAGGTTAGATATCTTCTTCGTTGCAAATTCCATACTCTCCAATTATTGCTCGTAGTGTTAATTGATTGTTCATCATGTTTCGATCATTGTCATCTCAGAATCTCAGGTCCAGTGCAAATTTCTGTTTGACGTCTTCGGTAAGTTATTGTGCGTTTTATTTGGTAATTCCTAAAAAAAAGTTGTGCAAAGTGCAACATAAACTATTTGAGAATTAATCTTTTACCCGAAATTAATGACGGCCACATTTGATGTTATTATTATTATTCTTGTTGCGATATTGAGGTACAAAAATGAAAAAAACAAGCAGTATATGTTTGTTGAGGAAACTAGAAAGTGTGAATTTTTTTCCCGAATATGTATCATTCTGTATATATATATATTTTTTTTCTTACAGGGAAAACAGTACTCGAAGACAACAGATGATGTTTCTTTTTCCAAAAAACTTGAAAATGGACCGCAATTGGATGATTTTTTATCTGAAACTGGGATCAAGTATGAAGGCAAGCTAAAGCTTGAAAAAGGGGAAAATACCAGGCTCAGGTTGCCACCATGGTTGAAAACGGAAATCCCCATGGGGGAGAATTATTCGAGAATTAAATCACAGTTAAGGGAATTAAAATTGGCGACAGTTTGTGAGGAAGCAAGATGCCCCAATATTGGCGAATGCTGGGGTGGAGGAACTCATGGAACTGCTACTGCTACGATTATGGTAAATTAGGCTATTAAATTTTTTGTTTTATTAAAGCTTTGAATTTTGCAATACTGAATTTTAGTATTAGGAATTCTGTTGATATTCGAAAATTTTCAAATGTTTGGAAACAGTCAATTTTTCCACGAAATGTAGAATTTTCGAGTATCTTATTTGAAATTGCTAAATTTCAAAATTATAGAATTTTAAGTTATATTCATTTTATTGTTGTTTTGGATAGTTGATGGGAGATACTTGCACAAGGGGCTGCAGATTTTGCTCGATTAAAACAGCAAGAGCTCCACCACCTTTAGATCCCCTTGAGCCTGAAAATACTGCGACTGCTGTGACTGCTTGGGGCCTAGATTATGTGGTTTTAACGTCTGTTGATCGAGATGGTAATTGTTGAAAATCCCCATTTTTTGCCAGAAATTTCCATTAATTTCAATACATTCAAGTGTTAACAATTTGAAAAAAAAATAGAAAAGCTCATATTGTTTTGTTTTTTATATTTTCGTTTTGTGAGTTCAGAAATTTTCATGACTGACTTGCTTATTAGATCAAGAAAAAAAAACCTGACGCAGTCGACAACATTTTTGCAGTGGATAAAACTCGAAACTTTTTTACAGATTTACCAGATGGAGGGGCAGAGCATATTGCTAAAACCATCAAAGAGCTGAAGAGTCGGTAAGACTTCGTATTTTGTTGTATATTTCTCTGGTAAGAGAAATATGTATATTTCTGTGCAGCCAATGCAAGTGAACTATTTACTTTTTATCAACATGTGTTATTACTTTTTCAAAGAAAATTCTTAAATGTTTTCTGTCTTTATTGTTGTGTATTACAGGAGTAGTATATTGGTTGAAGCATTGGTCCCAGATTTCAGTGGCAAAGAAAATTGTGTAAGAACAATTGTTGAATCAAAACTAGATGTTTTTGCCCATAATATTGAAACTGTGGAAAGATTGACGCCTTTCGTTAGAGACAGACGAGCACGCTATAGGTAACCACTATTAACATATGTAAAAAATTGAAGATCAAAATTTTTTAATTTTACTTTCTAAATTTTCTGAATTTTCATTTTTTTTATGCGGTTTATTTTCGGCCTTGAAACCCTCGATATTATTGAATTAATGTGTGTCAAGCTATATCTCAAAATATTGACTATGGATTTGAAATTTTCCAGACAGTCGTTGAAGGTTCTGAAAGGTGCAAAAGAAATCAATCCCGACCTAATAACAAAATCCTCGATAATGTTGGGATTGAGTGAGACAGATGAAGAAGTCGAAACGACAATGAGGGATTTGAGAGAGGCCGGTGTTGATGCCTTGACACTGGGTCAATATATGCAGCCCACGAAGAAACATCTCAAGGTGATCGAGTATGTAACTCCAGAAAAATTCAAGGCCTGGGAAGAACTGGGCAATAAACTTGGATTTTTGTACACTGCAAGTGGACCACTCGTTAGATCCTCGTACAAGGCTGGGGAATTTTTCCTCACGAATATTCTCAAAGAGAGACAAAACAAGAAAGCTGAGGGTCATCCCCAGACATAGATAGTTGCAATGATTAGTCAATAAATTGTACAATACTCGCTGTAATAAAAATGTTATGCTAATGTATTGGATGGCAGTATGTTTTTTCTGCACTTCTGTCAGCTACATAGGAGCCTTGATGAATTTCCCAAATAAACATTTTTTGGTGTACACATGTGTTAAAAAATGGGGTCAGGAAGCAATTGACGGAGTTGCAAGAAAAATTATAAGCAATTTTTTTTATTAAATCTGAAAAGAATAAGTAAGTTGTGTCAATCGAGGTTGACGTATTATTCAGTATCCATAGCAACCGACACTCGTGGATCGGGAAGTCCGGCGTCAGCTGGTGGATCTTGAGGTGGCTGATCATCTTGTTGAACATCTTGACCAACTGCTGACCTACCTCTCTTCTCGTCACCCTCGATCGCGGTCAAGTATGTGGCAGTTTCCGTTTCTCCAAGAATCTCGAACTCTTGGCCCTTGCCAACTATTCCAATTGAGACGTTCTGCAAAAATAATCAATCGATTGGGTTTTTTTCCGAAAAAAATACGGTATTGGTGACATTCTTGCCACTTCGAACGGGTCCATCTTTGAATGTATGAAATTCTTCAAGAGTTTCAATTACTAAAACTTTTGAAATTTTGAGAATAATCTCGCAATTTGTTACATTGTCAAAATTTCGGACTTTCAAAATTGTCAAAAAAAACTTACCTTTTTCACCACACAAAATTCGGGAATTTTCAACATTCCCCAATACCAAATTTGTGGAAACTTCCAAAGTTATCGAAATTTTTAAGGTTGTAAATTTTGCAAGCTCTTGCAATTTTGCAAAATTTTGGAAACTTATAGGATTGATTTTGAGATGAAAATATACGAAAAATTTCTGGAGAATTTTCTGGACTTACTAGCGTGTTTAAAAATTTTCTGTTTAATTTTGTCAAATTTTCTTGAGATTCCTAGACGGCTCTGAACTTCTTGGCAATATTAGTTACTATGATATTGTTCCACCTTAATGAAATGAAACGAAATGGAATGTGATAGGACTGAACAGAATGAAATATTGAATGAAATAAAATAATTTACCTTGATTGAAAGATCAACTTCATTAGGAAGTGTGTCCCTCAATGCCCTCAATCCATGTTTAACAAGATCATCAAGGGAGCACGATGAAAATTCATTCAAATGCTTCTCCAGGTATGTCCTAGCTCCTTGGGATCTCGCACCAATTGCCATTGCTTTGCAATCGAAATAATTGGCCGAGGGGCATGTTTGATAAATGTGTGGACCTTGATCCTGTGCGAACGATGAATAAATCAATTAGGACTTGAAGAAAAATCAAAACAGAGTAAGAAAATTAGAATAAAAACTTCATCCCTACATCATAGCCTGCGACGAGGAGTCCAACCCCATAAGGACGTCTATCGTATCTCTGCGTGCAAGTTTGCATTTTATTGCCAAGCGTGGCAATAAGCCGGCTAACTGGAAGGACATCATCATGGGAGTACTTAAAGTTAAGACACTCAGTCCTCATATATCTGCTCAGCATCCTGGCATCAGCTGTAAGTCCAGCAATGCTAATTCCCATGTGCTTATCAATGGGAATGATTTTCTTCTGATAAGCAGACAGCTCGGATGATGCTCTTTTGAGGGCAATGAGCACTGCATGGGTCTTATTTTTTAGACCCACAGTAGCTGAACCCAACTTCACGGCTTCCATCGCATACTCCACTTGGTGGAGACGACCTTGGGGGCTCCATACTGTTACGTCACTGTCGTATTGATTCCGGAACTGAAATTTGAAAATGACAATTTTGTAGTGAAGTGGTGGAATGGGATGAGTTCACTTATTTTCAGGCGCACTCCTGGACGAATATCTTCAAAGTGGGGAGAGATGGAGAGAATTATATATGAAACTTTCTGTAGAGAGAATGAAATTCGACAAAAAAGTTCTTATGAAGATTATCTCCATGCCTCTAACCTTCGAGATATTTTCTGAAAAGCATCACGAGGCGACATATTTAATATGAGTGTTCCAGAATTTTTAGATTTCCAGAAGCAGAAAAATCTGAGAAGTGAGAAGAAAGAAATATTTGAAAATTTGGATTTTGGAAAAATTCTTAAATTTGAAAAACACAAATTTTGAAAATTTTGCAAATTTTCAAAACTACAAAAAAAATTTACTCCAAAAATTAAAAACAAAAAATGGGAGTCGTGAACGCAGATTTATAAAAAAAATAGTAGATTATGAATTTCCTTATTTGTGGAGTTTTAAAAAAAAAACACAATTTCAAATTGATGTTTGGAAACTTAACCTCAAATCCATTTACCGAATAATAAAAATGATACTAAACCATGGAAAGCGGCAAAAACTGGTTCAAACCACAAAGTTACTGATTTTACAATATCAAATAATTATTTTTCGTAATTTGACTGTTGATTTCATACGAAAAATGTGCCTTCAATATCATAATGACAAAGCAACAATCAAACCGCACAACAAAACCTAAAGAATTATCTTATACGAAAACTTATCCAAACATTTCTCACCATTTTGTGGATTCACCTCGACTGTCACTGAATTTCAATTTTTTTATAAACTGTACTTTCTATACTGGAATAATTAAACTGAATGTAAAATTGGAGAACCGATGAAGCAACTGTCATGCAGTCCAAGCGCTTAGCAATTGAAATTACATTTGATGAGGTTGGAAGTTTCATGAAGACTCGTCGCAAGATCCAGAAGTAGTTTTCACATTTTTTAGCGAATGTGAAAATTTTGATTTTTAATTTTTTGAAAAATTACGCATGTAGTAACAATGAAAATCCATAAACCCATGAAACCAAAAAAAAAAATGAGAATGTAAATGAAGAGTAAATTTCGAACTTCTAATACATAAAAAAAAAATATTTTCTGATTTCGTTGAACAATTGAAATAAGTCGTCGCATGTAAAAATCGATTGAACAAATGTCGTGTAAAGCAAATTAGCGTCTAAATAATTAAACAAAATCATAAAACATACAAATCGATAAAACAATTGTCATTACAAATTGAAGCAAATTAGTTTTTAAATAGAAGATATTTACGGTGTTGTAGTTTCATGGAGATTTGCATGAGGTCAAAGTAGGAAGCGTATAGGAATATAAAAATAATAAATGAGCAATTTTGTGGGGGAAGCCGAATGGCCTTTTTTGTTTGGCCATTTAGTGTTATTGTTTCTGCACAAATAATTAACGAAAATATCGACCAAACAGATGCTAAACGAATTACTCATGCAGAGGGAAGGTTTAGGGTAGAATTTTAGGGGACTGTCAGTTGTCATTTGTCCTGGATGAAAACGCAATCGTAATTTTTGGTGGAGAATAATTAATAAAGATGGTAAGAATCTATTTTAATTGTGTGATTGATAATCGGGGAATAAATTCTCTTGTGCAAGATATAGAGAGTTATAGTGCACAGTAGGTTTCTTTGAAATTTTTGTTGTCATTTTAATATTGTAAATACAATGCATATAGGAGAGGCCAAATGGACACTTTAAATTTTGAAAATTAGTTATACTTAAGTACACAACACCTGAAAAGATCAACTTTAAAAATTTTAAATTCTGCTAATTTTAAAAACTTGCAGAGAAAATTATAAATTTTAAAAACTCAGAAAGCGTCAAATAATTGAAAAAGCCACTCGTTTTAAAAATTTGAAAACTTCGAAAAATTTCTAGAAGTGTACGTTTCGGATATTCAAAAATTTGTAATTTTCACAAAATTGCGAATATCAAAAACCAAATATTCAACTTTAAATATACTGTAAATGTGACCAATTTCAGAAATTAGTAAATTCCAATAACTGAATTGGTTTGCTAAACTTGCGAACTTCCAAGAAATTGGCAGTCTGAGAATAAAAAAAAAATTAAAGATTCTAGAAAGGGCTCCAAATCGTTACAGTTTCAAAAATCCCAAAAATGGCCGGGATTTTTTTTTTTAAAGTTTGAAAAAATTTACGCATTTTAAACATTATGTAGGAATGAAAAAAAATACGTATATATATAACCATATAAATGAATGAATGAATAAAATGAAAAACTTTGTAGGCTACAGCACTGAAAAAGCAGATAGCATCTCGCAAAAAGGGTCCCCAGCGTGTTGAATTGACGGAGGAGCAAAAATCGGACATAAAAGAAGCATTCGATCTCTTCGACCCAGATGGTACCGGAAAAATAGCGACAAAAGAATTGAAAGTGGTTCTTCGCGCTCTTGGATTTGAGCCAAAAAAGGAGGAGCTGAAAAAGCTCGTGGCCGATGCTGATCCCGATGGAATTGGAAAATTGTCCTTCGAAGAATTCCTCAATATAATGACCCTAAAAATGGCTGAAAAGGACACCAAGGAGGAGATCCTGAGGGCCTTCAGACTCTTCGACGACGACGACACAGGCAAAATAACATTTAAAAACCTCAAGCGAGTCGCTAAAGAGCTGGGTGAAAATCTAACCGATGAGGAACTTCAGGAGATGATCGACGAAGCTGACAGAGATGGAGATGGAGAAATATCTCAAGAGGAATTCATGAGAATCATGAGAAAAACCTGTACCTTCTAACATCTCATTATTCACCCTAAAATCACTTGTACAAGCCATTTATCATTAATTTGTGTGTTGATCGCCAGATCGTGATCTTACTATTACTCAGTATTTTTTGTATTTGTTTGTACCAATGATAAAGCATTAATGAAAGTATATTTTTTGAAGCGCATCAAAGGTTTACGGTCATTCAAGATTCGTCACTTTTTTGGCCTCTTTTTTTGCATTGTTCTCCTATGGCTTTTTTGTCAATATTCTGGTTTGGGCCTGTTCTATATTTGATGAGACAAGAACATGGATTTCTAAAAAGATCAGAGAATGTCAGAAAAATATTCAAAATTAATTTATTCGTCACTTTATTTAATTATTCTGGAGATATCGCTGTTGTAATTAAACTGCTGAGCTTCGCCGAACGACCTTTAGCTTTTGCTATACTTTTCACAAGCAGCTCTGGACTTATTGGGATTCCACCTGGAAATAAATTGGTTTCAAGTGAAAATTTTGAATAGTTGTCCAAATTTTATGAATTTCAACAATATTAATAATTATGAAGACTTCAGAAAATTGAAAAAGGAAAGTTTAATCGGATATAAAAATATTGTAAAAGTAATCAAGAATTTGCAGTTTTTAATAATTTCAAGAAGTTTAAAAACCATATTGATACCAGCTTCGGGTTTTTTTTTATTACCAGGCTTATGTATGTAACAGAGCTCGTCTTGACTCATAACGACTGTGAATCTGGATAGTGCTTGGGCTTCTTCCTCCTCAGTTGGATCAACAAGTAGCAGATTGCTGAAATAGAGGGGGATTGAAAAATACTCAACAAATTACAAAAAAATTCAAGTACTTACTTATCAAAGACTGCGAACGTTGTAGATGTGAAAATTCCTTTTAAGAGTACCCCGGATCGGTTCTGCGGGTGGACAGTAGTTGCTTGGGTTTCAGGGTTATACAAAACCTCGGGTAAAGTTACTGAAAAAAATTTTTTTTTAAAGTTACTAAAAAAAATGTTTTTCTAGAAGGCATTAACAAATTTTCAACCATTTAAAGAGCATAACAAAATAAATGAATAAGATCTGAACATTTCGAAAAATTTATCATTTCCCTTAAATTTCAAGAATTTAAAACCTTAAAAATTTTCAGAAGTTTGGACTTTGGAAAAAAATGAGACATTTCGGAAATTTGAAGAAATTGAAAGTGTCTGATCTATTTTTCAGAATACTTGGTTCATTTTTTATTAACCCACAAGTTGATAATGCAGCCATCAAAGCTCCCAAGCAAGCATCAATGAGGGATCCATCGCAGTCAATGCATTCCAAATCGCAGTACAAAACCCACACAAGTTTATCATTGCATATGCATAAATCCTTCAAGTCAATGGCCCCAGAGTTCTCCAAAATATTGTCGATAATTTTTGTTGCCACTTGTGCTTGATCATTCGGAGGTCCTGGACGAAATTTCGAGGAGCAAAGAGGACCCAATCCTACGTTTGGGATTAAATATCCACAATCTGGTGTCTCAGCTTTAGGAGCTGCCAGTTCCTAAAAAAATGTGGATCTCTATTAAATTTTACAAAAATGAGAAAGGTTGTAGAAAATGCTCATGAATATTAGAAATTGAAAAAAAATAGTTTGAAAGTTACAAGAAGATAAATTCAATTGGGCGAAATTTTACCATTTCACCATGTGCAAAATTGGTAAAATATTAGTATGAAGAATCAGTAAAATTCGAGGAAATTGAAAGTTGTAAAATAACGCTCGTTTCAAATTGACAAAAAAAATCGAATATTTTGAATGCATGGAAGAAATTAAAAAGTGCTACTTTGTCAAAATTGTTGGAGGTAATACTCACAGCTTTAATTCCACACACAACAGTTGTGTTCCCAATTTTGAATAAGGCAGAA
The DNA here is from genome assembly GCA_026005395.1 of Asobara japonica. Lineage (NCBI taxonomy): Eukaryota > Metazoa > Arthropoda > Insecta > Hymenoptera > Braconidae > Asobara > Asobara japonica. Next base: position 438,565 of record BQMI01000220.1, read on the forward strand.
CTATCCGCTTGACTAATGGAAGATACATTGACACTAGCGGGCCGAAAACCAAAAAATTCTCGACCATCCGGCCTTATTTCCTGAGACTGAAAAAAAAAATATATTACAGTGCAAAGAATTTTTATTTTGCAATAATACTCAAATAATTATCTAATTCGAAATTACTTACTAAATGATCCCTGAGATACTTCACCGGGTAAATCGTTCTGAAAAATTCAAAAAATTAGAAACACGAAATCTTAAATATTGGAGAAAATAAAGGACTTGTATTATTTTACGCACTTGTAAATGGACGCCATAATAAATCAATAAAAAATAGTCTAATTATTCGATAGTTAATTCGTAAACATTGGAGAAGATTGTTATGTTATTATGGGGTTATGTTTAAGTAGGATAACATGTGGGTCCATGCGCGGGAAAATTCGAAAGTGTTGACAGTAAAATTCTCAAATATTAAGTTCAAGAAAAAGTGCCCAATCATTTTTGCAAATGAGTTTGATGATTTCAATAATAAATACTTGTAAACAATTTAAAAATAACCGAACAGTTTGAAAATAGAATGTTGAAGATTGAAGAAAAGTAATTAGGCTATGATATTTTGCACACTTATAAATCAACGCCATAATAAATTAGTGGGCAAACTTTTTAATTGTTACTTCTGATTATTTAATAGTCAAATAATAAATCACGTTTCATCACAATTTTAGGGTTAAATTTATTGGGAAAAAACAAGCAGTTCTGATGCGCGCGAAAAAGTCAAAATGGCGGGAAAACAGATATTCATGATGGGAAAAGTTGCAACGGTAATGTTTGTAATTTCAATGTTTGAAAATGTGTAAGCTTATGTATAAAGAAACAATTAACGACTCAAGAATAAAAGTAGTACATTTGAATTCTTAATAGCGACTGTTTATTCGATAACGCTATGACAACTCGATTGTTAGGGATATAGAGGTATGAAAGTGATTCGAGTGAATGAGGTTCACCTTATAAATCCATCAATTCATTAGATGAGTAATTTTTGTACCTCCGTCATTTTTTTGCCGCTCTACAATGACGAATGCGGAAAAAATTCTGAAAATCACAATTTTATATGATATTGCTAATTGCAATATGTTTAGTCAATGTTTCCATGGTACTGTCAATGGTCCTGTTGATGGCATCCTAAGTGTTGTTACTGGACGCTCAAATAGACCGGCATGAATGTTTATTGAGTAGCATTAAGAATATTTAGTGCAGTATTCTTAGTTTCAATTCGTTATCTCAGATAATTCGAAATACTTACGATCTTAATTTATGAAACAAGTAAAAATGAAATCGCTCAAAGATGGAAAATATTCATTAATCTTATTATATTATCCAATCATATTTTCGTATTTCAATTTTTAATTTTATCCAAATTTCTGCATTTTAGGGCGGTCTGAACAAATACTCAACTTAACTAACAATGTCGAATGTGACATACGACGAGCTCTGGAGAGACGCGCAATGTTCCTTGGATGAGATAATTCAAGCTGACACGAATCTACAAAATTCAAAGCCGCAAAAGGATCGTAAAAAAGTTCACAGAAATGTTTCAGACCTTTATATTCGTTATATAGTGATTTGCAATAAATTGGAGCAGTGCTACGACCAAATAATTCAACCGCAAAAGCGTATTTTAATTAGGAAACTTCTGGATTCAACCCTCGGCCGCATTCTCGAGTTGAAGCACGAACTTGTGGAGGTTTTTATTATCAAATCGATTTTCCTATTGCATTTCTTCTATCACATTTTTCTATTTCTTAATATATTGCAATTCTTTTTTCAATTTTACAATCTTTTAAATGTCTATTATGTTTTCTTTACTCAATTTTGTGAATTTCGTGTCATTTTTAAAAGTTTGTGAAGGTGCTAAATTTGTTTACAATTTTTGACATTAAAAAAAGAATTTTGAAATTTCAAATTAAAAAAAAAATCAAATGTTATTTTTCTCTCAGGTTGATCTATCCGAGTACAATTACTGCGACGACATTCTTATGAAATATGGGGTTCTTCCCCAAGAGGCGGAACTGAAAATCCCGACTTACATCAGAAGAGAACGAGATGTTGAAATTCAAGAACGCCGATCATTTATTAGTGATATTTTGCGAACAGTCGGCGCCCTCGATGAAATTATCCAGCCCAAAACTTTGAGCGAATTTGAGGCCATCCGACTCATTCAGACTCATGAAAGAGCGCGTCAAGGTCGTGTCAGGTAAATTTTTCATCATTATTTAAAAACCACATCGTTACACCTGCCTGAACATCGTTAGAATCGAAATATTTCGAAATGCGTGAGAGCGCCTCCCTATTGGTCAATCCGATGGCTGTGAAGATAGGCGGTTTCCACGCGGAATTTTCGAATTTACAAAAGCAAAGTAGGAGATAAAAGGCAATCTAACCGAGATTTGTGGCATATACAAAAGCCGGAAAATGAGTTTTCTTCGAATTGGCCAATTGAAACTTTTAGTTTATTATCCAAAATTAGTGTTATAATCTAAAATTATAGATTCCAATTTATGAAAGAAATTCGGGAGATGAAAGAACGATCAACGATTAAACCGGATGTGGAACCCAGTGACCCGGTCAAAGAAATAACAGCAACAATGCGAATACAAAAAGTTTGGAGGGGCTATATAACTCGCCAGAGAATGAGGAAGAGAAGGATAGAAGAGATGCTGCTAATTGGAATGGTCCAGCCAAGTCAGGTGTGTGATGTTTGCCAAAATAATAAATTGAAAAGTTTTTCCAAACATTTGAAAAAGGCAACTGAGCGGATTAGACGAGAAAGCTTCCGAAATCGTATATTCCCAAATTATGACCTGTGGTTTCGTTTAATCTATTTTATATAATATAGAATGAACAAATACTGTATATTGAAAGTTTATGCTAACGTATAAAAAGCCGAAAAATTGTACTCTCTACTAGTCTAATTGATGCATACACGCAAACCATGTGCAATAAAAAATTTGACGCGTTGAAACGACAATATGGCTAACATTAAGCTTCCAGAGTGCTCCACTTAAAACTAACGGTTATCAATTATTCAATATTCTTTTGTATTTCACTGGTTAGCGGCTAACAATTGCATATTCTAATCCTATGAGCAAACACAAGCTTAACCTACTTGCTGCGCGCGCATTTCACGTATACATCATGCATAACAGATGCGCGCGCAACTCATGTTACTTAAAAAGATACTGAACCGACGAAATGACGTCATGAACTGAAATGAAGCTCTCAAAACGATGAATTTTTTAGTTAATCGCTGGATTTTTTTTCTTTTTCATCCAATAGGTGGTATCGGAAAATTTCCGTCAGGCTGACAGAATCAAGTACCATCGATATGATAAGCAATTGGAATACCAAAACATGTACGAGAAGATGCTGGTCGAGACGGGGGAGTTTGTTAGGAGTGAAAAAAGTGCCATTATGGAAGAAACCATGAGAATTGAATTGAGAAATTGGATCAATGAGTATTTTCAGCAAACTGGGAAAATACCGGAACTTCCGTCTGCGGAGAGCGGAGGCTCCAGAATGATTCTCAGTCGTCAGGTGGATGGAATTTTGCTTTTCTTTGTAGAAGCGGACGCAAAGTTAATGAGAATAAAACCTTCATTTTTATAACTTTTTGTCGATAAAACTACAGGTGGATAGAGATTTTTTATATTTTTGGTGCTTTGGAAAATTTTTTTTTATTTCAAATTTTAGAAACGTTTGAAATTTGAGAATCTTGAAAATTTTTGGTTCTGACATATTTTCTACTGAACACTGCAAATCAAAAACAAATCAATGTTCTCAAAAATTTTTAAAATTGGAGCAATTTTGAGTTTGAAAAAAGTTGAAAAATTTTAGAAATTCCCAGAATTATATAAATAACAAAAAATGGAAATAAATGCCAATTTTTGTGAAGATAACCGTTTAAAATTTGTGATTAGGGAACAGAAAGCTCATTGAGTAAATCGAAAGAGTCATCTTCTTCCAAGGAGTCAAAAAAATCTAAAAAGTCGAAGGGGAAAAAAGAGAGCGACACTGAAAAATCGGAAGATGATGAATCGGATCCAGGGATAAAGCCAGCTCCCTCCAATTTTCTTCCCGAATTGGTGCAAGCTAATTTGGAGTATCAGGACGTTTGGCGGGGAAGAGATGAATCGGGGAATCCCTGGCAATTGCCATGTCATGACATGGTTCTTGCTGAAAAAACGCGCCAAGTTGAGGAGGAGGTCAGGGTGGGGGTGGATAACATCATAAGAGGTAATAAAAAAATCGAAGTTCATAAATTTAAAAAATTAATTGGCGAGCTCCGAAATGTCGCTATTTCGAAAATGCTTACATTTTCTTTTAATCAATTTTTTTTCAATTTTCTAAAATTTGAATTTTCTCCATAATTTTCAGACATCTTTGTGAATTTCCAAAAAAAATTGCAGCTTCATTCTGTACAATATTGTGTTACATTTGCGGAGGGTTTTTCGTTTTTTATTTTTTTTATTTTTGAGATTCGGAAATTTTTGCAAATTTTGCAATTTTTCCTAATAATTTTTTCATAAAAACGAAATGTTGATGCCATTTGATCTAATGTCATCGCTGATACTACAAAAAATTTAAGTTTCATTGATAATATTCTAGATGATATCGAGGCACTTCAGGCTGCGCTGGATCGCGATAAAGGTCATAAGGGTAAGCGTGCAAAGAAGGCGCAAAAACGCGTGCGTAGAAGTGGGAAGAAAAATAAGCGAAAAAAGGAGAAGGACTTGACACCAGATCGGACAACGGAATCTTTATTCGAAGAACTACTTACTAATGGCATAATTAGACTTGTACCGGAAGTTCCTCTTAGTACATTCAAGGGTGAAAAATCTTATGCTAATTTCGAACTGTGGGATAAGGCGAAGGAGATTCTACCCACAATTGGTAAGGATTTAATGGATTAATGGAACAATGGCTTTTTGTTTTTCCAATTGTTGATGAATTCGATTTTTTGTAATTTTTGCAATTCTGTAAGGGAAGGTGGGGTAAAATGACGAAACAATTTTTATAATAACTTTGTCATTTTTTTTTTTTTTTAAGAATCGTAGAAATTGTGGACCTCAGAAATTTACTCTGTTCACTATTTTTATTATTTTTGGGCGACTTTATTTCCATGAAACTTCAAATATCTAATTTCGTTATCGAAATATCCATGGACTTGCAAGTAAATGCCTAAAATATGGAAATAATGCGTAGCTGTTTTACGTGCACACATTAGTTGAACAGTAAGAACACTCTAGGAATGAAAAAACCATTACAACCTCTCGTTATGAATATTTCTTGCTTGAGTTTTCGTCGATCATAAAAAGAAAATTTATTCCAGAATGCAAATAGCGCAATGAGGTATATGAAAAAACTTGAGCAGGCTTTATCCCCCACTCGTCCAAAAGTTCAGAAAATTCACAAAATTTTGAAACTCTCTGAGTTTTTTTTTCAAATTTTTTTCAGGCGACATTAGACAACTAGTGGCAGAATATTGTATCTTACCTCTGGCGACTGATAACGTGCGTCTATTATCACCTCTAGTCCGTTCAGTTTTGATAGCTGGACCACACGCAAGTGGTAAAAAGATGCTGGTCCATGCAGTTTGTACCGAATTAGGCGCAACGCTTTTTGACATAACGCCGGCTAATATTGCTGGTAAATATCCCGGCAAATCAGGGCTAATTATGTTACTGCACTTGATATCTAAGGTAAAATTCGTCATTGCATTAATTGAAGAAAAAAAAATTGATGTGTGCTGAAAAAAAATATTGAATTTTTCATCGTTTTGACCCACAAATTGTAAAGTATTCAAAAAACATTTGAATATTTTTAAAATTCATAAAGTTGGAAAATTTGGTAAAATTCAGAAATTTTAAATATTGAAAAAATCATCTAAGTAAAAGTTGTATTAAAAAATGGTTTGATTTCAGGTATCACGTTTACTTCAGCCATCTATAATATTCATGGATGGTGCCGATAAGCCGTTCGTTAAAAAAGTCCCAAAAACGGACAAAACAGATCCAAAACGCTTGAAAAAAGACCTGCCGAAATTGGTGAAGAGTTTCACCAATGAAGATCGAGTGATTTTGATTGGAACTACAAGCTCACCCTGGGATGGTGATCAAAAGTTGCTGTATCAGACTTATGATAAAGTTATTTATATTCCGCGACCTGATTATGGCACTATGTCAATGCTGTGGAAGGATTTGTTATACAAAGTAAACATAGAAAATTTCTGACAAAATTAAAAAAGTGATTGCAGGGTCAAGGAAAAGCCAGTTAATTAAATGATTTCCACAGAATCTGAAAAGTTCGCAAAATGTGCCATTCTTTTTAATGTTTACAGTTTTATTAAAAATTCAAAATTTTAAATATTTTGAAAAATGGAAATACTTGAAAAATTTTGTATTTGATCAAAAATTAAAAACTTACCAAATTTGTGATATTTCAAAAATTACAAATTCTCAAATTTCCAATTATGGAATATTTAAAATTTACAGTTGTCAAAATTGTTAAATACAGGCAATTCTAAAATTTCCCAAATATAACGAAACCAAGAACTTCAAAAGTTTCAAATATCGCAAAAAAAACTGAAACGCTCAGAAAATTTCAATTTTTTCCCAGTGAATTTAAATTCTTTTTCGTAGTAAATACAATCCCCGACATACGACAATACATGAAAAAATTGTGCTCTAGTGCTGACTTTGTGGCCCTGTTATACCAGAATATTACGTCAATGTCATGGTGTCATACGATCATGTAATTTCCATGCAGATGATAGAAATGTATACTGATTGCATGTCAATCATTCATGATGAGATTTTTTTCAGTACGCTGGGATCAGCAGACAATTCGATACGTCAGCAATGACCAAGATTTGCGATGGGTTTACTGTTGGACGAGTTATCGATTCTATCAGTGAGGTGAATCATGTTCCTGTTGTAGTGGTGATACAGTGTTGAAAATTGTTATCTGAATTTTCCGCTGGATGTTCCACAAGATTTATGCAGAATTGGTATCCACGGAAATTTCAGAGGATATCGACAGTTAAAATCACTCGAAGTATTCTCGCCCAGAAAAAATACGCCTACAAGATTTTTTGCAAGAAAATTATTCTCTGGACCAATTTTCGAGGAAATTATTTCTCCGGAAAAAAATGTTTTTGGAAAATTTGCCCCTGGATATATTTCAGAGAATTTCCGTAAATCATTGTACGCAGAAAATTTCCCTTGAAAATTTTTCGTGTGGAGAAATATGTTCCCTGGGAAATTTTCCTGGGGAATTATTCAGGACATTAGAATGAAAAATGGGCAAAGAAATAGGGAAAGAATATTGCGACGAAATATTTTGAAAACTTGTGAAAACCTAATACTAAAACCTAGATAAAACGAGAATTTCAGGGATTCATGACTTTTTAACTTCAACAAAAGGAATCCAAAATTAAAAATGCCAAAAATTTCAGAAGTTTTAGAAATTCCGAAGATTTTGACTGTTCCGGATTTTCTTTTGGAAATTGGCAAAATCGAAAAACCATCAAAAACTTGTAAGATTTGAATGAATGTTCATATGACTTTCACCTAGGTGATGACGACTAAAAGAATGGTTCAGCTGAGAGTCCAGCCATTGACACATGCAGAATTGGTCAACGCATTGAGTGCTCGAGACCCAGTTTATAAGGAGGAAGAAGAAGCTTTTCTTGGTATGAAAAAAATAATTAAATCGTTCCATACATTCGAGCCCTTGCTTCGTCAACTATCGAAATTTGCAATCCTGTCAAATTTTAAGGGAATCGCATGAGTTTAATTTTCCCATGCATAATTTGACATGTGGGGAACTGAAAACAGTGCCATCTATTGGATAATATATATTTATCTATTGTCGGTGCATAATCTACCGTCGATACAGAAGAAATTGTTACCCTAGTTGTAAGTCGGTATTTTTGGAAAGTCCTACTGGTCCTACTTCAGGAAAACTTCTATAAACTTCTAAACTTCGAAACTTTTTCCTTTTTTGCATTTAAAAACTCCATCACTTGAAAAAAAAATTAAAAAAATCCAAATGTCATCCAGCTTCCTGGCGATTCTCACAAACTACTCCAATTAACCTTCATATTACCGTATATTCTTTTCAAGCATGGTTTTCGAAAACCCCCACCTGTAGGAAGAAACAAAAAGCTATTGAGATGGAGCTTCAGAAAATGGAAGAGGCGAATGAGAAGCAGAAGAAAAAGGGGAAAAAATAATACCGACATTATTCAATGGAAGATCAAGACTTTCAGCTACTCCTGTCTATTAATCTTGGGCTGTCTCCTGATTTTTATCGATACTAAGAATTGAACCAGAGCTGGTGGAAAAGGAATCATTCGCTGCAGAGAAGCTGCGTTCGTTGCTGCGAGGCAAAAACTTTGGGATGGTGAGAAATAACTGAATGTACCAATAGGACTTCTCCATGAGCTGTTCCAGACGATTATTACTGACAGAAGCAGTGACATTCTCGAAGCAATCGATCGGGCAGGTTGGAAGAGCAGCGGTTTCCAGAAACTCATCGTCATCGACAAACGACCTAGTCGTTTAGGATATTGTAATCGTTCCCTGAGAGAGTAAAAATCGTATCAATTGCTACAGTTTAATAAGAGCGTATTCGTTTGTTCGTAGTCAACAAATGCATACTTGCAAAACGAGTCAATTTTGTATCAACATATTCCCTTTGGTATCATATGGATTAACGCACACGTATTAAATGGACCCCTAAAGATGGCCACAAAAATGTGACCGAAACGTTGGGAGAAAAAAAGAGAAAATGAAAATGTTCTCTTATGTTCTTCAATTAATTTTCTCATTTACTAAGAAAAATTGGTGAAAAAGGGGAGTTAATGCTTATAATAATTTTGGACTCTGTCAAATATCCTAAATTAATATCATCAATCATTGAAAGTTCAATCTAATTTTATCGGAAGTGCTCGACATTTTTTTTTATTGAGAATATACAATTGTATACGACAGTAATATGTGAAAAAACATAGCAGTGCTGGGCAATGTTGACCGAGCGCTAATGCGCCATCTCGCATAAGTTGCTGACACTATGTATGGTTTTCTTGGCGCCACTACTGACAACATTTGACCGTCAGTACTGGCCAGGAGATTTTACACATTTAATACTTTTTAATGACATAATTATAACAATGATAAAATCTGAATTTATCTTGAGTCTATTTTGTGTTCATTGTTCATTTTCAATTCAATTGAGGATATTGAAAACCATAATTTGTTCTATTTCCTGTTCGTTGCAAACTGCGGACGCGTCTCTTACTACACGCGAGAATATCAGGTAATGAGGCAATTCGCGAAAAATTCAAACTATCCTCAAATTAGGTCTGATAACATTATCCCTGCAATATTCCTCGGGCATAAGTGTTCACGAGCCAACACAAAGTAAGTCTTCAAACGAGAAGAGAAAAGACGAAGATGGTCCACTTCCGCTCAACCAATGTATAAGAGATTCAATCTATATGGGTGATAAATCTATAGGACTGAATGCGTTCGTTTGCGATTCTGTCAAAAAGTACTGGGTAAATCGAAACAGAATTTTAGTTGGTAATTCCTTCCAGTAAGAGGTAATTTTTTCCAGAGTTTTCGAGACATTTCAAGAATTTTTTGGACGGCTTTAGAGTGTTCTAGTTTTTTTTAAGATCATTCCAAGAATTTCAGAGTTTTCTCAGACTTTTGTGATTTCCGAGGCTTCTTACGAACTCGGTCGAGTTTTTGGTATATGCCATAAGTTCTTCGGTAGTTTTCGGAATTTAGGTGGTAACAATATGAATTTTTCGCGAATTTGGAGAACTTCCAAAGATTTTTTTAAGCTCCCAGAGTTGGGAAAATCTCTACAGTGTTTCGTTTTTTTCTGAAATTTTAGAAAACTTTCCAGAAAACTCTAAACTTTTCTTTTTGAAATTCTATGAAAAATGTATTAGTATTTTTCCGGTAACAGGTAATATTGCCCAGCGTAAGAAAATATTAAAAAAAGGTAATGGGAGTTGAGGAAATTTCAAAAAGTCATAGAGCAGTCCAAACATATTACAAAAAATCGTGGAGACTTTTGCATATTTTTCTATTTGAAAGTATTAGGAAAATTTCATAAATCTAAAAAATCGAAAACGTAATTAAAATTTTTTGTTTTGCATTTTCAAGGATCTCAAAACCCTGAACAGATTGAATCTCCAAAAAACTTTTAATTTTAAATTTAAAAATTCAGAAATTTTCTTTCAAAATTTAAAAAAATATGAAAAAGTTGCACAATGAGAAAAAAAATTCAAAGTAATAAATAAAATAAAAATAAAAAATTAAATCCCTAATTTTTAAGAATTTTAAAGGTGGGAACTATTAGAAAAAAACGTGATCGGACACCTTCCAAGCATGGATTATTTAAATGAACTTCGGACAAAATCAAAACAATAAAATTGTGGAAAAAAATACCCACAAGGGCTTGGTGTCGTGAATCTAGCCTCATAGTTTCGTATCGATTGACCGACCTGCACACGATGATCTAATCGTATTGTATACAAAGTATTCAATGTTGCAAGTAAAGTTCATACTTTCCACTCAAGGGCCCAATTTCCTTAAGAAAAATGTCGTCAAAAATTATACCGACTCGTCCCACGAGTCAGTCACTCTGCGCATCCGCCGGCTGCTCTTCTGCGCAGCTTTTCCAAAGTAAAATTGGACAATGCGCATGCGCGCAATCCGGGAAGGCTTGTGATTGGTCAGAACCAAATGGTCTGATGTCAGACCACGGGGACCCTCCAATTCAATAATAACGAGATGTCCGCACTCATAGACCCCAGCTAGTCCTTACGACGCGCCCATAACGTTTGTGCGTTGTTAACGGATCCTTTTTTAACTTAAAACATTATCCTCAAACTGTCCAATTAAACAAACATCAAGTTTGAGGTGTTCAAGTCACAATCAGCTGTTATTAGTAATTAAGAAAGCCCAATTATTGTTTGACAAGTCCAACGAGACAATTTTAGTTGAGGTTTTTTTTTGTTCAGTATATTTTCTAATTTCTGGGGTTGTGCACGTTAGACACGTTAGACGCCTTAGACGCTTATTCTCCGAACAAAGAATTTTTCTCAGGATTACGTCCACGCGATAGGTGAGTGGATTTTTTTTTTATTTTTTGAGGGGGTAATTTTGGCAAAAAAAAAATGGTACACGTGCCCTGCATGATTTTTCGACCGAGCGGCTTACACTTTTTAAAATTTAACGACAACATTTTCGCAAAGTTCATTTGTGTAATAACAGTACATTTAATAATTGTCAAATTGTTAGTCTTTTCTTTGTGAAGTGTAATTTGAAATTTTTGGAATTTGGAGCAATTGTGTTTTTCGAGACAATCTTAGCTTAGTACAAATTTGCGCGTCTGACACGTGTCTCACACGTTTTTTCCGATAGGTCGTTTTCCAAGTTTTGGAAATTGAAAATCTCTGGGAATTTTCCTCTGCATTTCTTGGTTCATACAAAAATCATGATATTAAAATAATCATAATAATGGTTAGAGGCGGAAAAAAACACGGCTTTGGTTGTTTAAATTGTCAGTGGTTTGAATAATTTTAATTTATAGAAAATGTGTCGTATATTTTTTGGGGGTTTTTGATAATTCCTAAATTGTAAATTAAATTGCATGAGAACATGGGAAAAAGTCGAGGGAAGTTAGTGAACGTTGGAAATAAGTTGAAACACTTTGAAGGGTTTTCAACTATAACAGCATTTTTGTGAGAATTTTGTGAAGGTTAACATTTGTTTTTGTTTTGATTTTCAAAATTATAGAAACTCAGAGAAAGTGAAGGGAGAGCCAATTTCGGAGCAGCTCGCAAATTTTCTGATGCGTAAAATTGAGAATTTCCAGATATGGGGTACACGTGGGGACTATATCTATATAGAAAATAACTCCCTGTTTTTTAAGCAATTTATGGCTCAATTCTGGGATAAAATTCCAGAAATCTCTCTGAGTTTTTTAAAACATCAAAAAATGCGACTAGTTTTCAATTTTGAAGAAACGGGATGTTTTATGGTAAACTTCGGGAAAATCTGGAAAATTAAGAATGTTGCAAGTTTTGAAAAAATCCCAAAATTTCAAATGTTACAATCCAAGAAATGGCGGCAAATTTGAATTTTATGAGATGTTTTCTAAGATGTATATTTCATAGATTAGGATATATTTTTAGTTGAGTCATAAGATTGGAGTTGATGGGCATATGCGGGTAATGGTATTGTCGAATCATTGAATCATACGATTCATGGAAATGTGGAGTGTGGAGAGGGGAAAATAAGCGGATATCATGCGTTATAAGATGGCCTGATCGTGCGTAGTTTCTTACTACTGTGCATCTTATGCTAATCACGCATGTTTACTCTGTAACTAATTGATTCAATCAGCTTGTTTGTATGAAGCCATTTCTTAAGTGTGGACGCGGTAGTAGCGAACTGAAAAAAGAAGTTACGAGAATCGGGAGACTATACAATTTGTATAAAAAAAAAAAAAAAAAAAAAAAAAAAAAAAAAAAAAAAAAAATCTGTAAATCTGAAATGAACATTTTTTTTTTAATGTAAATATCGAGTTCTCAAAATTTTTTGAGAAATTGAGAGTGGAGAATTTGAAATCTTTGAATAAATACAAAAATGGAATTTCAAAAAATTATAATCAAAAAAGTTAAAAAAAAAAAATTGAAAAATTGAAGAGAAATAGGAAATTTTTCATTTCAAATTTCGAACAAATTTGCGTGATCGGTATATGCGAGAATTTATAATTTACAATTGTCCACATTTGTACTGATTTATTCGAACAGACTATTCAATGAACGAACTCCATGAGTAGTGAGGTCAAGCAGTCGCCTTTTGCGCTTGTGATTTTGAGGACATTATGTGTTTTTTCATTGCTCCAAATCGAATTTAGCCGGTGAAAAATCATGGAGAATTAAGTGATAATTTTCCTTATCCAATTTATTAGGCCGTAAGTTTCTAGGCCTAAATGGAATGATTAGGACGTAAACCAATAGCTACGATTGGCGGAGCGGCAGGGGGGTCCAGGGGGAGGGGTTTAGGAAGTTGTACACGTGGTCAGCACGCGGCCCAAGCATAACGCTATTATACTTTCATCATATTTCTCTGACCTCGAGTTCCAGTATCGAATTTGAATTGAACCATCTGAGCAGCGGAATTTAGTTTACCACGTTTAAGCTTATGCATACTTGATTTTGAAAAATTTGTACTTTGTAAAGATTGATATATATATATATATATATATATTTTAATTATTTTGAGACATTCTCAGAGCACTGAAAAATTCGCAAAAACTTGATCTCTCAAAATTGACGACATAAAAATTCAAAAGTTTTTAAAAAATTTTCAAATATTACAGAAAATTGGAACCACGATTAAACAGTATTGGATGTTAAAATTGGGTCATCCCCATATTTGGATTTTTGGAGATATTTCATAAATTTTGGAAATTATTTAGAATTCGATGAATCACTTCACAATTTTTCTTCTCCATTCTTAACCGTTTTTGAAATTTCTTCAACATCTCGAAATTTCTAAAAACAAAAAATGGAAATCTTTAAAAAATTGGTCATTTTTGTGGGAATTTAAAATGTTCATAAAGTTAAAACGGAATCTTGTAAATTCCGAACGTTTCGAGGATTTTTCTCATTTTCAAAAGATAAATGAAAAAAAAAACGCGGAAGGGTCTTCATGTTTGACGCACCAATTGATAGCATGTTTTTTATATCGAGACTTTTATTGCCATTTTACGCTTCTATCACGCTAATTTGAGTGCAATCATATTCCACAGTGGGAAAGAAAATAAACAAGATTGAAAAATGGAAAAAGTTTCCAAAGATTAAAAATTTCGAAAATCCCGATAATTTCTAAAATGTTCAAACTTATGTTTTGGATATTATGGAAAAAATAATCCCGAAAATTCAGTGCCACGTACGTTATATTTCAATCACTTTTCGTGAATCGATCAGCGCGAGAATAATGGCTGACCCCAGCTTCATCGAGAAAAAAAAATTGACGGTGTCTTTAAAAAGTCTTTGCAGCTTATAAAAAAAAGTGTATTGTAATGAGAGAATCCGAGAAAATTATATCTATTCAGTTTTTTTCCGCTTATTTTCTCATCATATCTAACCACCACGACGTCGCATTTAACCTCTTCACCTAAATCGATACGAGATAATAATGGCTGACCTCAAATTTCAAACCTCACTTGAATGGAATACAACAATAGAATTTGCGGAAACCATTTCTTCTGACATTTGTGTTATTCCCCATTTTTTGTCATATCCATTTCGAAAGTTTTTCATTGGTTTTTTATTTAGAATTGCTCAAATCTGCTTGTTTTCGTTTTTGTCTTTCCCACCTTCAGAAAAATCAATTCACTTCTTCGCAATCATCAAAAGAAGTTGCCAATTTCAATAGTGATTGATATGAGATTTGAATTTCCCGCCTGAAACTGGCCTAACTTCACAAGTATCAAATTGGCCAATAGGGAGTCAGTTGTCGAGATATTTCGATAGTAATGAAATTCATTAATATCTCGTGTCACGAAGATGATTTTATGAAGTTGCGATATTCTTAAAATACTTAAATGTGTTTCCAAAATCACTTTTACCCATAATATCATCAGAGAATCTCATTGCCCGATTAAAAAATAGCCAACTTCACGTGTATTGAGCCGACCAATGGGGAATCATTTTCGCGACTTTCGAGATATTTCGATAGTAACGAACTTCATCCATATGTATCGCAGTTTCTGAATACATCTAAGTCAATACGAGATAATAACTCATCTGAACTTTCAAAATGCCTTTGCATTGAATGACTATTCATTTCCAGTCTCTGGAAACAATAACTCATATTTACGAACTGACTGACATAATCGTCAACGGCAATTCACGTTGAACAATCCTGACTGAATATTTTTCATATCTTTTGGCCAATATTGAAAAAAAAATAAATCTTCATTAAATTTGTTTATATTTGCGCGGTGCATATTTTAAAATAATGTGTATATATTTATCATGTTTGTAATTAATCATATAGATATAAATAAGATATGTACATAATAATAATATGTACATTTAGTAATGTAGAATCATTTTGTATTGAAGAAGAACCTGTGCGATATCGGCAGGTGGCATGCGTTAACATTCATCTATGTCAATTAGAAGTGTCAAGTTTCTTTTCTATGTAAGTCAATCATTATGTCAGAATAATGAAATGAATTATATGAATAAGTTACTGATACATACCATAGGCAGCTCATTACGATTGCATTGGTGTGATAATAGAAGCGAAGTTGATTACGCATGCGCGTGCGAACTCAGCTGTTCGTTGAACTTGACCTTGTCAAGTGCAAGTTCCAAATCACTTATCTAAGGATGAGCGGAAGAATTTAATTTGGAATTTTCCAAATTATTACAATTTTTTTTTCAAATTAAAAAAAAAATTCGTTCTCATCATTTTTTTTTAATGCATTTTTTTTCTGGAATTGTTGGAACTTTTTATACTTCCGAGCTTTCAGAAGTTCTGACTATTCTGAAAGTTTACAAAATTTTGAAATTTCTTAATTTTTTTTTTACTTTAATCAAAAATATATACTTTTTTTAAATGGATTTTTTTCAATTTATTGAAAATTCTTTGGCAGTTCTTTCTGCATTTTTGTGATTTTCCGAATTTATTAATGCATTATATTTTTTGTATATAGGTGTTGCCATTTTGGTTCTAAGAAAATGCAAAAGAAAAATAATCTGACTATATGCTTAATTTTTCATGCACATAAATTTATGCAATGTATTTTGAGTCATCATATCTGTAGTGACCTGTTTCAAATGTTTGATGGCGTTTCTGTTTTCCATGAATTTTTCCGAGAATACTTCTTGTTTTTTGTAAGAGATAAGAGTAGATAAACATGGAAGCTGAGTGATAATCCTAGATAAATGCACTCAGCTTGGAGTTTCTATTACATAGATTTTTGTAGGAACAAGTACAACTAGCCACAAAATTGATAACAATTTGAATGAGTTTTCGAAATTTTTACCACCATTTCAATCTATATGTGTGTATGTTTTTTCAATTAATTGAATTAATTTTTATACTTCAGGAAATCATCACAAATTTTCCTGAAGTAAGAGGTTTCTTTTTTTTTCCACCCGACCTCTAAGAGAAAAATATAATTTACAATTCTCCGGAGTTTAAGAAATGAATAGATTGAATGAGGGAAAAAATGTCTGGCATTGATAATAAGTGAATTGACACTAACTAAGTCAACCTTTTTTTTTCATTATATATGTCTTATATATTATCCTTTTCCAATCTCAGTGGGTGACAATTTTTTTTATCCGTTACGGAATTTATGAATCTTTCAATTATTATCATTATTATGATTATTCCAATTATGATATAATATTCATTATATCAATTATCTTATCATTCTTATTAATTTCCGAAGACTTCGTAGCTGTCAAAGTTTATGAAATATTTAACTTTCAAAAATTTCGAATTTCGAAATTTACAAAATTAAAAATATTTGCATTTTTTCAATTTTTTTTAAAATTTTGATCTTCCATGATTTGATACAAATTGTTGAAAAGGGATGTTTGCACTTTCAGCATTTTTTATTGCTTACCCAATTGACTTGGGAAGCCATACCCGTGCAAAAGCGCCCCTCTCGAAAACGGAAATTTTTAAATAAAATTAATAAAAAATTGGATATATGGATAAAGAAGATGGAAATGTAGGATGGTGTGAAGTCATGCAATGAGGCCAGTAGATGTAGCGAATAATGCCAATGACGCAATAGAAGATAAACTATCGCGTATTTGTGGTATTTTTTTTTCTCTCCTTTATTTCGAGAACCTCGACCGATCAAGTTCATGAGCGATAACATTCAGTCTGCCATTGAATATCGTACGATTATCACATGCTCTTTATTTTCTTTCCGGGTCTCGTTAAAAGTATCGAACGTTGACTTCGCAATTATCTTGCAATATCGATAAGGAATTGATATTGATCGATGACGTTAGTTATTTCATTGCCATTGGAAATTTTACAAAATTCATTTTTGATTTTTAAAATTTTTGAAATTTTTTATTTTTGAAATTACTGAATTTTTCAGATATTCCATTTGTTGAATTTGTTGGCTCGTTGGAATGTTTTCAGTTTTTTGCAAATTTTTGAAATCCATTTCAAATGTTTCTAAAAAAAAGCAATTAAATTTTGACAATTTTCAGAAAATTTTTGAAGATTTTCCACTGTTTGTTTTTTTTTCAGAATTTTGCCATTTTAAAATATGATAAGTACAGACAAAAGCTCCCCATAAAACAATCGTCTGAATAATCGTTCTTACCTTTTTTTCAGCACCTTGTCCACGGTTCTATCACGTCTGATAAATCCTCAAAGGGAAAAAGCACGAGTCACAAATCGCCTTAATTTTTGATAACAATGCCAGCTAGATTTGAAGCTATGAACAATCCAATGATTCGTGAGCCTGCAGTTGTGCCCAATGGAGTGCCTTTCGTTTTGGATGATGACGTTGTCATCAGTGGTACGTAATCATTCCCATTACCCTCCAAGTAAAAAAAAGTGTTATTTTCTACTCTCCGAAAATTGTTCGAAATATATCTCATCATTCAGAATGCCTCATTTCCTCATATCTCAAAATCTGTGAGAGATACCGTAAATTACATAATCACATTTTTTGTAGAGAAAAATACGCTCCACCAAAAAGGTCATCACGAAATTTGCTCCATCTGCTCAAGATTTCGAGATATTTATTAAAAACCGAGCGTAAAGCAACTTGATAATTTCAACTTCATATTATTAAAAGTCTACTCCACTTCCTCAGGTATCTCCGCACGTTTACCGGAGTCCTCAAATATGGAGGAATTCAAACGAAATCTCTTCGAGGGTATCGATATGGTAACGGATGACGAGCGTCGTTGGCCAGCGGGTCTCCACGGCTTGCCGGAGCGTACTGGTAAAATCAAGGATTTGTCCCTATTCGACGCTCAATTCTTCGGTGTTCATGCTAAACAAGCAACTGACATGGATCCCCAATTGAGAATACTCCTCGAATTGACTCACGAGGCAATAATTGACGCGGGAATAAATCCTGTAGAAATTCGTGGATCAAAGACTGGTGTGTTCATTGGTGTGTCAGAATCAGAGACCCAAGAAGCAACAACCAGAGATCCAGAAAAGATAAATGGATATGGCTTAACTGGATGCTGTCGTGCCATGTTCCCCAATAGAATATCTTATACATTTGACTTCAATGGGCCATCATTTGCTGTAGATACAGCATGCTCCTCCTCAATGTTCGCACTACAGCAGGCAATTTTAGCAATGAGATCTGGTGAATGTAATGCTGCTATTGTTGGTGGTAGTAACTTGCTGCTCAAGCCGGGAACTTCTTTGCAATTCCATCGATTGAACATGCTGTCACAAGATGGCTCGTGCAAGGCATTTGACGCTGCTGGAAATGGGTATGTTAGATCCGAGGGTATTAGTGTTATGTACCTGCAAAAGTCTCGAAGTGCTCGGCGTGTGTACGCAACAGTTGTCAATAGCAAGACAAATGTTGATGGTTATAAGATTATGGGCATCACATATCCATCCGGCGATATGCAGAACAAATTGATGCGCGAAGTTTATGCTGAAGTTGGCATTAATCCAGCTGAAATAGCGTACATTGAAGCCCATGGTACTGGTACCAAAGTTGGTGATCCACAGGAAGTCAACTCCATTGCCGATTTGTTTTGCAAGGATAGAACAACACCACTGCTTATGGGATCAGTGAAATCGAATATGGGTCACGGAGAGCCAGTCAGTGGAATGGCTTCGATAGCTAAAGTACTACTTGCTATGGAATCAGGAATAATACCAGCAAATCTTCACTACAGAAACCCAAATCCCGACATACCAGCGCTTAGCGATGGACGAATCAAAGTTGTTGATAAACATTTACCCTGGAATGGTGGACTTGTTGCAGTCAATTCGTTTGGTTTTGGTGGTGCTAATGCTCATCTTGTTCTCAGAAGCAATCCAAAGCCAAAAGCTCTGCCAGTTCTTGACGTAAAAATCCCCAAGATCGTTGGTGTATCAGCTAGAACACCAGAGGGGGTTGATATGTTTTTGGATAAAGTTCAGGAACATTCGCGGGACGATGAGTTTGTTTCTCTTGTCCATAGTATCCATAATCATACAATTTCGGGACATCCATATAGAGGTTTTCAGGTGCTTGGCTCATCCAATATTCGGGAGGTAGAGGAATGTAGAGTAACATCACCTAGACCAATTTGGTATGTTTTTTCGGGAATGGGTAGCCAGTGGGCTGGCATGGGAAAAGAGTTGTTTGCCATTGATACTTTCCAAAGAAGCTTGAGGAGGTGTGCTGATGCCTTGACACCATTGAAAGTTGACCTTCTGGATTTGATTCTGAATGGTACGGATAAAACATTCGAGAGTGTGCTTAATAGCTTCGTGTCAATCGCTGCTATCCAAGTTGCTCTGGTTGATGTTTTGACTATGCTGGATATTCATCCTGATGGAATCGTTGGACATTCAGTGGGAGAGCTTGGTTGTGCTTATGCAGATGGGACATTTACTGCTGAACAAACTGTTCTTGCTGCTTATTGGAGAGGAAAGAGCATTCAAGAGTCGAAATTGCAACCCGGCGCAATGGCTGCTGTTGGCCTTAGCTGGGAGGAGGCTGGCAAAAGATGCCCTCATGATATATCACCAGCTTGTCATAATGCCAGTGATTCTGTCACAGTTTCCGGGCCTGTTGATTCTATCAATAACTTTGTGGAGGAGTTGAAGAAGGAAGATATCTTTGCCAAAACTGTTAACAGCAGTGGTGTTGCTTTCCACAGCAAATATATCGCATCAGTGGGACCAATGCTCAGAGCTGTACTAGAGGAGATCATTCCTAATCCAAAACCAAGATCATCAAAATGGATTTCCTCGTCGATACCAGAAAGCGCTTGGAGCACTCAGTTAGCACAGCTGAGCTCAGCTGCTTATCATGTCAATAATTTACTGTCACCAGTTCTATTCCAGGAAGCCCTTAAGCATGTACCCAGTGAAGCAATTCTTATTGAAATTGCACCACACTGTCTGTTACAAGCGATATTGAGGAGATCTCTGCCGAAGTCAGTGACACCTGTTGGTCTACACAAAAGAGATCATGCTAACAATCTTGAGTTCTTCCTCACGAATTTAGGCAAGATTTACAATAGTGGAAAACAGCCGAACTTTAGCAAGCTTTATCCACCAGTTAGTTATCCGGTTGGACGTGGTACACCAATGATTAGTTCATTGGTGGGATGGGATCACTCAACCGAATGGACTGTTGCTCATTTTGGTGGTAGAGATGGATCAAATGGTGAAACTGTTTTTGATATTGATCTGTCAAAGGAAGAGTACGCACATTTTGCTGGACACACTATTGATGGAAGAATATTATTCCCAGCTACTGGTTACTTGGTTCTCGTTTGGAAGGCTTATGCAAAACTTCACAGACTTGACTTTGAAAAAGTTCCAATAATTCTGGAAAATGTGCATTTCCATAGAGCCACAATAATGCCAAAAGAGGGATCTGTTAAATTCTCTGTCAATATTTTCGATGGTACTGGTGATTTTGAAATATGCGAGGGTCGTGCACCAGCAGTTACTGGCAAAATAAGAGAATCTGAGAACCCTGAGAAGGATCAATTGAATTTGCCAGTCCCAACTAGCAAAGACGCAGCTAGTGATCTAAAACTGACGAGTGCTGATGTTTACAAAGATCTGAGACTACGAGGATATGATTATTCCGGCATATTCCAGGGTATAAAATCATCAGATAATCATGGAAGAACAGGAGAGCTAACTTGGGCCCACGAGTGGGTGTCATTTATGGATACAATGCTGCAGTTCAGCATATTGGGAAAGGATACCAGGGATCTATATTTACCAACAAGACTGCAGTATGCAGCAATTAATCCTGTAGCACATTTAGAGATGACTCGGCATATGCTAACGGACGAAGTTTTACCAGTCCACTCGTATTCCGACATAAGCATCATCAAATCTGGTGGAATTGAACTGCGAGGAATGAAGGCATCACTTGCACCCAGAAGACAATTGTCTCAATCACCCCCGAAACATGAGCGCTATACATTTGTACCATACAACAATAGCCAAGTTCTCGTTGAGGATCCAACAAAAGCTCGTCTTCATGCTCTAACAGTGCTGCTTCAAGCTGTTACTGAAAATCTTGGTGTTTTGAAGATAAAAGCAGTGGAGGCCTCTGGCGAACGCAGTGCAGAATCTCTCTTATCTCCATTAGTATTGGATGTATTACAATCAGAACCCGGTCTAACTGTCGAGCTCCAATTAGCAACTACAAACACGGAGATGTATGCAACAATTCTGGAACAGTGCAATATAAAGTCAGTTGCTAAGGATGTATCAAGCACACCAATTGCTCAAGATATTCATTTGGCAATTGCAGCTGATATTCTCAGTAATGGCGATGGAACTGCTCTTAAGAATCTCTCAGAATCCCTCAGACCTGGTGGCTTCTTACTTCTCGAAGAGACAGGAACACCCCAAAAATCTCATCTACTCAAAGCAGGATTGATATTAACAGCAACTCAAGTGTCACCTGGTAAATTGTACATGCTGCTTAAGAAAAGTGAAGAGCTGAAGGAGCCCATCATCATCCAGATAACAGAGAAAAATTTCTCATGGTTGGAGGGCTTGAAAGCAGCACTCAAGCAATCAGCTGAGGACAATCAGATGATTTTGTTGGTATCCCAAGGTGAGGAAACCCTTGGTCTCATTGGCCTCATGACTTGCATCAGAAGAGAAGACGGCGGTCAAAATACACGTTACGTTTTCATTCAAGATAAAAATGCTCCTAAATTCTCACTTACAAACACATTTTACTCGGAACAACTGGACAAGCAACTTATGTCGAATGTTCTCAAGGGCAATCAATGGGGAAGCTATCGGCATCTTCGATTGGACCAGCAGAATGACGCTCCATCGCTTCATGTAGAGCACGCTTATATCAATGCACTTACTCGTGGTGATTTGAGTAGCTTGAGGTGGATTGAAGGACCACTGAGTTATTACCAACCTGAGAAATATCCGGGATTAGAATTGTGCAATGTTTACTATGCTCCATTGAACTTCCGTGATATCATGCTTGCCACTGGAAAATTACCACCAGATGCATTGCCCGGTGATCTAGCTGGGCAAGATTGTATTCTTGGATTGGAATTTGCGGGGAGAGATAGCAAGGGAAAGAGGGTGATGGGAATGGTTGCTGCTCGTGGTTTGGCTACAACTGTTCTTGGCGATCCTGGTTTTATGTGGGAAGTTCCAGATAAGTGGAGCTTGGAGGAGGCTGCAACAATACCTGTTTGCTATTCTACGAGTTATTATGCTCTCTTCGTGAGGGGAAAATTGAAAGCCGGCGACAGTGTTCTTATTCATGCTGGTACTGGTGGTGTGGGACAAGCTAGTATTGCCATTTGCTTACATGCTGGATGCCAAGTGTTTACTACTGTAGGATCTCAGGAAAAACGGGACTTCTTGAAGAAGACATTCCCCCAACTTACAGACAGAAATATTGGAAATTCGAGGGACACCAGTTTCGAGCAATTGGTCCTTACTGAAACCCATGGACGAGGTGTTGATCTGGTATTGAACTCCTTGGCTGAGGAGAAACTCCAGGCTTCTGTAAGGTGCTTAGCTAAAGATGGAAGATTCCTCGAGATTGGAAAGTTTGATCTCAGCAATAATACAGGACTTGGAATGGCGCTATTCCTGAAGAATACTAGCTTCCATGGAATCCTTCTTGATGCATTGTTCGACACTGATTGTCCAGAAAAACGCGAAGTTGTGAGACTTGTCTCTGAGGGAATTAAGAATGGCGCTGTGCGACCACTGCCATCTACGGTGTTCACTGAACAACAAATTGAACAGGGATTCAGATTTATGGCATCAGGCAAGCACATTGGTAAAGTTCTCCTGAAGATTCGAGATGAAGAGTCACGAGGAGTGATCAAACCAGGACTGAAAACAGTGGCGGCCATTCCCCGTACCTACATGAACCCGGATAAGAGTTACATTTTAGTTGGAGGTCTTGGTGGTTTTGGTCTGGAACTTGCCAATTGGATGATAACACGAGGCGCTAAGCACATAGTTCTCACTTCTCGATCTGGAATTAGAACGGGTTACCAATCCGTTTCGATTCGTCGTTGGCGACAAATGGGGGTGAACATCACAATCTCCACATGCGACGTAACCACACTAAAAGGTGCTGAACAACTTATCACACAATCGAGTAAAATAGCTCCAGTAGGTGGAATTTTCAACCTCGCAGCAGTGCTTCATGATGGTTTGATCCAAGATCAAGATGAGGGTCTCTACATGGCTGTGGCCAAGCCCAAAATTGATGGTACAAAAAATCTTGACACAGCTTCCAGAAAAATGTGCCCTTCTCTGGACTACTTTGTTGTCTTCTCCAGTGTCTCTTGTGGAAGAGGAAATGCCGGTCAGACTAACTACGGTCTTGCAAATTCGGCAATGGAACGAATTGTTGAGCAGAGACAAGCCAATGGGCTGCCAGGTCTGGCTATTCAATGGGGAGCTATTGGTGATGTTGGCTTGATTCTAGAATCAATGGGAAATAATGATACTGAAGTGGGTGGCACTCTACCTCAACGTATGTCTAGTTGTTTAGAAACTATGGACGTTTTCCTGCAACAACCACACGCTGTTTTAGCTAGCATGGTTTTAGCTGATAAGAGCAAATCTGGTGATCATGATAATCAACTTGGTCTACTTCAGTCTGTAGGAAATATTCTGGGAATCAAGGATGTTTCTACAATTAATGCTGCAACAACTTTAGCTGATTTGGGAATGGATTCACTTATGGGTACTGAGATCAAACAAACATTGGAGCGTAACTACGATATTGTACTTTCTGCACAAGAAATTCGAGGATTGACATTTGTCAAGCTCAATAGTTTGGCCAATGGAGATAGCGGTCCAGAGAGGACACCAAGTCCAGTTAAAAAATCACCTGGGCCTACTTCTCCAAGCTCACCATCTCAAGATGAACCTGAAACTCAGTTACTCTTGCAAATAGGCTCGGAAATACTTCCAGCTGAACCTATCGTTAAGATGAAGTCGAAGAGTGATCAGGGTACTCCAGTATTTTGTGTTCATGCTATTGAGGGAAATGTCGATAGTTTTAAAGAAATAGCATGTGGAATTGAGAGGCCAGTCTACGGGCTGCAGTGTTGTAAGGGAACACCCATGGGATCTATTGTGGATTCGGCTAAAGTTTATGTTGAAAATGTTAAGAAGATTCAGCCTAAGGGACCTTATACGATTATAGGGTACTCGTTTGGATGTTGCGTGGCGTTTGAGATGGCCCTCCTGTTGGAACAAGGAGGTGATAAGGTGATGCTGAATTTGCTGGATGGTTCACCGGATTATGTAAAAATGCACGTTCATGCTATCACGAAACAGACGGGAACTGGTGTCGCGGAGAGAACTAGGGATGCTTGTAGGAAAGGTATTAGCTTCTTCCTCCATCAGCTCAATAGCAAGTTGAGTTTTAAGGGGGCTTATAAGATCCTTCAGGCCATTGATGATCATCCTGCTATGCTGGATAAAATGGTCGAACTTGCCGGACAAACTGTCTTCGATGCTGAGGATATCAAGGTCGCGGGCATGATGTTCTATGAGAAGGTGCTTGCTGCACATTATTATCAACCTGCTGGAAAGTACAATGGCCCTGTGACGCTTATCAAGTCAACGGAGAACTATATCGCGCTGGGACAGGATTATAATCTATCAGAGGTGAGTTTGGAATTTTTTTTTTCTTTATGTAGATGTCGTGGAAGTTTGCTTGGAAGATTAAGTTTTTTTTTTTCAATTTGGAAAAATTCTAAAAAAAACATGTTTCAAAATATTTCAATCATTCAATTCTCATTTTTTCTGTTTCAGCATTGTCTCCAAAACGTCCATATTGAAGAGCTCTCCGGAAACCACAGGACGATCTTATCAGGTGAAAATGCTAAAATCATTGCGGAAATATTGAACGTTTAATCTAGCTCGAAAATGCAAACTAGGGAACACAATTCAGAAGAGACTCCAAATGGCACACAAACTAAAAATATAAGTTTTAATAGGAAATCAATTATTTCGCCCGTCGTAATAATTTCTTTCGTGTATATAAGTGGAAATTGAGATGCTGAAGGATTTTATATTGTTCATTGATATCAGTAAATTTACGCGGAATTGAATAGTAAAAGAGGTTTAGCTAGGAATGAAATGGGTCAGAATATTATTTTTCATGCACAAGTGAATGGCATTAAGGGAATGTAGATTTTTATTATCGATTCTGTTAACTAACGGGAAATTAATAACTTAAGAAAATTGTTGAAAATTGAAATGAATGTTTAATGAGAAAAAAAATCCCTCCAGTTTTTAATTGTATAAAACAAATGGTGTGAAAATTGAATTTTTTTCTTCTATGAAATACTTATTTTTCTATCATTTTGAAGCTACCCATAAAATAGCGGGAAATTTGAATGAGTGTTTCATATAAAAAGCAATTTTTGATTTAATTTTCAAACCATCAGAAAAACGGCGGGAAATTTGAATGAGCATTTGCTGAAAATTCAGGTTTTTTTCAATTTTCTTAACAAAATATAGCGTCCAGGAGCGACAAAATTTATTGTTATATAACCAATGAATTACGAACAAATAGATCTAAATCATCTGAATAAAAAACCATCTATACGGCGTCTGAATGGAACACTCAGTGGACAGAGTTAACATTGTTAAGCTGTATGGATCCAATTACTGTACAGATGATGTTCAAATAATGATAAGGCAATTAACATATTTATTTAATACTATTTCATTCAGTGATGTCATCATTTTCCTTTCACATTTATAAAAATTTAGGGAGATAATTTTTTAACATTTCGCTATCGACTCTCATACCCTTGACATTACCATTTATATGTTTTACTATTGTATATGATGTGTACTTCATACACAGTATGTGAAAATAACAAGAATAAGACTTTGAATTATCAATATACTGTGGCTAATATAATATTGTAAGGTTGTATTGAAAGTAATAAACTCATTGAATCATTCCAAATTTTCTGTTGTTTTATTTCATGACAGCGCCAAAAATACCCAAACTTTTTGCAACTGTCAAAATCCTAAATTCATTGCATGTTGATTTATCTTTCAGCAATTGTCATCGATTTGAAATGCGTTCGTTTCTTTAATAAATTAAATTAAAATAAGGTTTATATGCAAATTCAAGGTTAGATTTGGAAAAATGTTCACTGGACAAGTTTAATGTGATTTGTCGACCATTTTTATGTTATGTTGATGATAATACTGATTAAATTGGGACCTCGTGTAATGCTCACTACTCAATTCATTTTGCAATCGAATATTCATGGAAAATAAATTGGGGCTATTATTCAATTATCTTTTCCAGATGCGCGCGCAACAATTAGGTTAGGTTGCACCGTACATGGGTTCTGTGATTCGTTCAAAATTGCACCAAAAATATTGGAATGTTAAATATGCAACTGAAGAAAATTGCTGGATGAACCGATTTCGTATCATTTCTCGGTCATTTTTATGATATTCTGGAAATAATACTGATTAAAACAGGAATTTGTTCGATGCTCACTATACAATTCAATTTGTAATTGAATATTCATTGAAAATAAATTGATCTTGCCACTTCAATTAATTGTTCGAGACTATGAGAGGCGCGCGCAGCAATTAGGCTATGCCTTCTATGATTGGTTAAGCAATAACAGCTTCTAAATATTTTCGTGAGTAACGAATATGAAACTGAGAGCCACACACTTTGGAAAGAAATATTTTTCGAAATTTGTGCGAGCTTGCGCTTAAGTGGTTGATCGAGTTCAAGGATTTTTCGCTGATTTTCCAAATGTTGGATCTGATATTGCAGCTTCCGGGTTACATGTGAAAGAGATTGTTAATGCGTATCTTGTACCGGAAGTCACGCGCTCCACTGCATGAAGGTTTTCAGCTCCGGATGTGAACATCAAAACTCGACCTAAGAAAAAGATGGAAGTGAAAAATATTAGTAGCTGAAGAAAAACAAAAAAAAAAATCAAAATTTGGAAAAGTGTAAAAATTGAAAAAAATTGGCAAAACTGTATATGAAATAAAAATTTTGACCAAGCTTAACAATTTGATAAATTTCGAAGATTGAAATTTTTTTTTTGCAGAATTTCAGAATAAAAAAAAATAATAATAATTTGGGAGAAGAAGGTACAAGTCAGGATTGAGCTAGGTGAAGCAAATTAGGAGTTGTTTACCTTTTCGGGGCTCTGCTGTAGAGTTGACATTTTTGTCAATAAAAATGAATCTACCCCCATCAAAATCCCTCGAATAATCATTGAGGTAGAGGAGAGATGTGTAATGGAAGTGTTCATATGAAACTCTATCAACATGAGGCAGCCAATACTCATCATGGATCGTTTTAGCAGAAACATTCGTCATTCGTGAGAAAAATGTGGGTTTCGTGAGGTGAATTTTCCGAGCATCGACACCAAAGTGATGGGCAACTGCATGATGAATTTTCGTTTTTACAACTCTGAAAAGTAAGACAAAAAAATTGGATACAGTTGCACAAAGCCTCTATATACAGTGCTAATATTTGGAAAGCATGAAAATTTCCAAAGAGCTTAACATTGCAAATATTATTATTGAAATCTGTATTTCGAGTATTTGAAATTTATTGAAAAGGCCAGAGTTTGGAAAATGTAAAACTGTAAATATTGAAAAATAAATTTATTTGAAGATCTTCCAAACTTCAATTGAGGAGCTTCAGCTAGTTCGACCTTTTTCCCCAATTTTCGAAATTGCGTTTTTTTTATTTTTTCAAACTCACTTATAGATAGCAAAGTCCGGAGGATTGAATATTTTGTTGGCTCCTTCAAGTGCAAAAACATTGACAAAATTGGCTCCTTTGCTCAGAGCTCCACTGTGAAGATCCAAGATGCTGGCTCCACCCCCAGATCCTCCCAAATTGATCCCATTTACCGCTATTTTGAGTAACACATCAGCTTCAGTCGAAGATACGAGTTTGTCAGTGACAACTCTGCCACATTTCTCCGGAACACAATCTGGGTATTTATCAAGGTCGCTTCGATACTCCTTTGAGCATTCAAAATTTTGGGTTCGACTCAATAAAACGTCTTTTTGACGAGCCAGTGACACTTCTTTGCTTCTTGTGCTGTTGTACCAAACGATCACCAACACTCCCAAAATTAAAATACTCCGGGACCAAATTTTCTGATACGGGAACCTCGGCATCGATCCATATTTTCTGCAAACATATAAAGTAAGAAGTTAAAAATTTGAAACTGAAAATGTTCAGAATTCAAAATTCTTATTCAAGTTTGTATTTTGTACATTTCAAAACTAACGAAAATTCCTCAACAAAAAATTTGAATTTCTGGAAATGTCCCAAATTCGTTTGATTTAATAAAAGAATGTTGGAATTGGTCAAGTATGGAAAAAATTGCCAGATTTTTTGGGATACATAAAATCTCAAAATGTCAATACTGATATAACTATTTTAAATCAAAACTTACAGCTCAATTTTGTCATCCTCCGCCACTTTCACTTCATTCTCCTTATTCACTTTTTTCTCGTGTCTTTGCCTCACTTTCTTCTTCTCCTGAGACATAATTAAAATTTGTCGGAAATTGTCGACAATTTCAATTTTTCTAGACCTAAAATTCTCAATGACAGGTTAACAATACTTTGCCGGGTATAAACAGCAAAACAAAGTCGCCCTTCCAACTTCGCCGCGGAGCGCCCCTGTGATTCGTTGAAATTCAAATTCTCTGCCCGCCATTTTGAATCCGACCAATGAGAGCGTTCAACCGCCTACTGCAGTCCATGAATACTAAACCGGAACGAAAAAAGTATTAAAAGGCAGTCTAGCTCAGTTTTTATGCACTTTTCTCATTGTTATTCTATCCCTAATTATTTAACAATAAAATTGATAACAATATTGAAGCGATAATGGCCTCGGCACTTGAACAATTTGTGAATAATGTTCAAACTCTCTCGACTCAAGGTAAATTTCAGTTTCTCTTATTAACCTCAAATTTTCAGATTGTTTTATCATTAATTTAAGAACTTTTTGGATTATTTTTATTTATTGCTAAATGAGAATTTCTAGATGATGGGTTTGTACCTCAAACAATCACGATATATCATTCGGGCAAGTTGTCGAATTTGCAATCATAAAGAACACACATAACCCTGAAACTAATGAACAAATTATGCCGATTTTTTAAATATTGCACAGTACTTTTTTATTTTTTTTTTTTAGTGAAATTTTGTTTTTTTTTTTTGCATTTTGGAAATTTGTGATTTTTGAAAAAAAAATTTTTTTTGCATTTTTGGATTTTTTTACATTTGTGAACACAGTGAAATTTTTTCAACATTTGAAAATTTTGGACTTTGCTATGTATATAGCTATAATGTCAAATTTTCTGAACACGTTTTTCCAAAGAGCGTTATTTCGAAAAAAAATGAGAATCCTTAGTATTTTGGTTGATACGTGTAACGATTGAGTTAACTAATGCTTTCTGTAATTTTTTAGGAAATTATCGGGAGCTTTGTGATGTCATTAGCAAATCGACTGAGGTTCTCATGAAAAATGCTCAACATTTGGACAATGTTCTGGAAACCCTGGATCTTCAACAGCATTCGTTGGGAATTTTGACAGTACTTTGCGTGAAATTTTCACTTCCTAATCCAGCGGGGGGAAACAATCCTGAAGCCTATAAAACTTTGTTCAATCAGGTTCAGGAGTTCATCACTGGGTGCAATGGGGAACAAGTGCGATTTGCTCCCGATACGTGTAAGATTCGGTCGAAATTTGTTCGTAAAGAATTTCGCATAATTCAGTTTCCTAAACACAATTTTATTTATTTTTTTTTTATTTTTTTTAAATTTTACAATGTTTATGAATTTTGGGAAATGCCATAAATTTCAGTCATTTTTTGTATTCGGTCGGTTTTTTTTCCAAATTTTGCACCTTGAAAAATTTTCCAATCAAAAAAAAATCGGTTTGAACATTCTTAGATAATTGAGATTTTGCAAATTTTCAATGTTATAAAATTTTCCAATTTTTGCGAAGTAAATTTGACATATTCCATGATCTTCAGACGCTGAGTTGTGTCACCTTATAACTCAAACAATGGTGGAGCTCCAGGTGCCAATGCGAGGTATCGACCTACTTCGTCGAGCGATAAGAAAAATTCAACTTTTTGACAGTCAGTTGACATCGATCCACGCAGATCTCTGCCAGTTATGCCTCCTGTCAAAATGTTTCAAGCCAGCTCTCGAGTTTCTCGACACAGATATAACAAATATAAGCCAAGAGGGTGGACAATTCGACTCGAAATATTTTCTCCTGTATTATTATTATGGGGGAATGATCTACACAGCTGTGAAAAATTATGACAGGGCACTGTACTGCTTCGAAGTCTGTGTGACACTTCCAGCTATGGCTGTCAGCCACATCATGCTCGAGGCCTTCAAAAAATTCATCCTTGTTTCTCTTATACTTCATGGAAAAATTATCACTATTCCCAAATACGCCAGTCCAGTTCTTGTGAGATTCATCAGGCCACTGAGTCAACCTTATCAGGTAGAAAATTATTATTTTTAACGTTCTTGACATTTTTGAAATGTTTGAAAATCTTCAATAGCTTCAACTTTTTCGAATTCATCAAATTTGATGGTTGTTGAAAAAATTTATAATCCTGAAAAAATTGAAATTTCGATATTTTTGATATTTTATATTTCATAAATTATCAGGAGCTCGCAGCTGCTTATCAGACTCACAGTTGTGATGCAGTGCAGGCAGTGATCACCAAGTACCAGGAACTATTCACTAGAGATCATAATATGGGACTTGTTAAACAAGTTCTGGGTTACTTGTATAAAAAAAATATTCAGAGGCTTACCAAAACATTCTTGACACTCAGTCTCAGTGATGTTGCTAGTAGAGTGCAATTGGCTGGACCTGCTGATGCTGAGAAATATATTCTCAATATGGTGAGTTCAAATTTTCTCTGTACACTAGTAGTCAATCGAAATTATTTAACTTCTCCCTTCATCTACTTATGCATTCCTTCATTTGTTTATTCATTAATTATCTCATTTCATTTCTTAACACGGCTCTATAGGGTAATGAACAGAAGAATATTTATTAGATTTCTGAATATTCAGAAATTTATCCAATTTTTAGAATTTTCTTTTTTTTCGGTAAGCAAAAAATTCCTCCCATCTCAATTTTTTTAATTAATAAATCTTCTACTATTATCAACAGATTGAGGATGGAGAAATCTTCGCCACAATTAATCAAAAGGATGGTATGGTAGTTTTCCATGACGACCCAGAGAAGTACAATTCACCCCGTATGCTAGCCCGCCTTGAAAAGCAAATGGCAGCTTGTGCAGAGCTCGATAAGCGTGTCCTGGAGATGGAGGAGGAAGTTATTGTGATGCCACAATATGTGAGAAAAGTTTGTGGACAGAGTGACCAAGATGACTCGACAACAGGACCCCCATCGAGCAACACCATAAACGCTCAGAGTCAGCCCAAACTCAATACTTACTCCATGTAACATTAATCAATGCTTCATTTATGTGAAAGAAAAATCAGAAAATACATTAATACTTATGAGATCAAAATTGTTTCACTTTTTTTTACACTTTCGACGTTTTAGTGGCACGTTTTATTCAAAAATAAAATTTTCATTCAGACATATCATCCAAGTTCCAAAGCATATCTACTGTTACAATGTCTTTCATCAATTGTTTTTAAGGTGGAAGACGTGTTACGAAAGTCTTATCACGTTTGCTTTATCCTTTGGACTATTTTCTTGAAATTCTATTGCAATGAATTGATATTGAGATTGGTTGAATTCACTGATTTTAGTAATATGTAAAATGTTACTTCTACGGTATACCGGGGAATATACATATGTCCTCGAAAAATCAGGAGATACAAGAGGACGGGGACCAGGAGTAGAGATATCGAATTACTGCGAAATTTACGAGGAAATAAAAAAAACTTGGAATGGAAGGATATTGGCAGAGGAAAAATAGGTATCGTATATCATAAAAGGTGGATCGCTGGACGGTTAAAAAGCAGGTAGAATAAATTGGTAAAACATAAGAATCTAAAAATCAAAATGTTTTTATTACAAGAAACATAGCAATTTTTCAAGCCTTGAATTTCCCGCCAATTTCATTCAAGACTCGTTGAAAAGTTAGTTCATTTTCTACAGTTCCATCGAGAAAAGTCACACTTTTTGCCAATTTTTCGTCATTCTCGATCTCCTTTTTGTACCTCAAGTACTCGGGCCAGACAACAGTATCAAAATAACCGGGCACATCAGGTGGTTCATAAACCCGGAGGTGTCTCCTTCGTTGACATTCGTCTTTCGATAATGCCAGAAAATATTTTACATCGCACAAATCACAAATTGGTTTGTAATTAAAAATGAGGAATCCGTCGATGATGAGTAGTCGCTTTTCCATCGTGATCTCTTCATTTTTTTCGTGAACTTTGGGTGACAAAATTTTCGAAATGTCCGAATGCATTTTTGACATGTCCAGGCTCTCGAGGATGTCCCAATTGTGGTGATTCAGTTGGGGCAAGTGCAAATGACGGGGGTCTTCCTCCGGCAGAAAATATGTATCCTGATTGATCAAAATGGAGTTTTTGAAATTTTCGTGAAGTTTCTTGGCCAGTGTTGTTTTTCCACTACACGTGGCTCCTCCAATTCCGATAATTAGCCACTTCGTCATTTTTTTACTCTTAGAAGTGTCTGTTTATAATATTCACAATATCGAAAAATCTTCGAGGTTATGTACATTCGAGTTTGCAGCTACGTTTGTCACAAAAGTTTTTTGCTCTCCGTATTCTTCAGTGTATAATATTCACAATGTATTAAAAACAGTTTTATGGCTGGAAAAACTTTTTCTTGGGGTTTTTTAGCAACAAGTACGTTTAGTTTTTCGGATTTATAAATCGAGAAGGCGATTCAAATATATTTACATTTTTTTATGAAATTTGGGTACTGCACTTTTTTGAGGGGGAAAAAAATTGTCCAGTTTTTGTCCAAAACAGGCAAAGCAAAATTGCAAATTTTCTTCGACAATATGCGAAAATTTCTCGTGAAAGAATTTTTATTTCCGAATTTTCACGAACTTATAAAGTCTTGAAAGTGATGGAAAGAAACTTTAATTTTTTTTTTAATTACCGATAAAAATTTACACTTTAAACATTTTTTTTAGCATTGTTAATTTTGTTTAGAGCGCACAAAAAATTTGCGATATCACGACAGTTTCAGTATGGCAAACAAAATTATTGAGTTTGTTATGTAATTGAGGAAGCCATTTTACATGTCAATCGTTTTTGGTGTCTTTTTTTGCAAAGATAACGGGTCTCAAGTGATAAAGTGTGAATAGGATTAAGCCGCCGATGAAACACAATCCGCAAATTGCGGGAACGATTAAAGCAATGTTGTGGGAGTAAAAGAGGGATTGAAGTCGATTGTCGTCTATGAAGGGAAGACCGAGGACCCAAATTGTGTAATAGGCGAAGGCTACAGACGTTCCTATTAGGATTACTTTGCCTTTTTCGCGATCGCAACTCAACATTTCTAGTCGTCGATGTATTCCGCTGCAAACTTCGCGAAGTCCTCTTCTGTGAAGGCGCTTTGAGCTTCCGTGGGCTTCGGTTCCTTCGATTTAATTGGCTGCTTCACTGTGCGCGTGAATAGCTAAAAAAGTGGAAATGGGAAACGTTACAAAGAGAGCAAAGGAAAAAAAAAGTTTACGAGTTTTAAGAAAGTTGGAAATTCCTTGAGTTCTTGACATTTTTAATAAATTTTTTAAAAAATTGTTGAGGTTTTGAAGAATTTTAAAATTGTGTTTTTCTCTATCTATAAAAGTCTTTGAAGAATATATAGAATGATAATGATGAATCAAAGTATATACCTCATTATTATCATAAGTTTACTAATATTATAGTACTCATTTATATTACCCTTTCAGCAGTTTCTCCATCGAGTTTACGATTGCTCAATGATAAAAGTGTCTGCACATTATCTTGAACCGACTCCTCTAAATTTTTCACTAATTTCTTTTGCTTCTGAGAACTAATTTGACGAGCTGAGTTCTTCCCCTTCTGCAGAATTCTCTGGTGTGCTGGGATTAAATTCAAAATGCCATTTTGCCGCTTCTTCTTTTTCTTCTTATCTAAAAAATTAATGAAAAAAAATTAACGATTACAAATTCAATAAGTCTTCATATATCTGACACAAAAACAACAAAATTACCTATCCAACTATGATAGACAGGATAGATAAATAAATTTGAAAACTTCGACGACTTCAGAATATTAAATTTTTTACGGTCAGCATTTCACAATGCAAAAGACAATATTCACAAACATTGTTCAGAAAACCAAATAAAAAAAAAATAAACTCATCAAAACTGACTTTCGAAAAAATAGTTTCTGAAAATTGGCTGCTCCTCGCTAGTTCAAAATGTCTAATATAATGTCAAGTAGTTTTGGTGAATTCATTAATATTTTAATAACACAAGTTTCCCGCCAAAATCACACATTTACAACGAACAATGTATGTGACAATTATTTTATTTTCATTCGGATATTCAAGTTCCAATTTTGTTATAGTTTAAAAAAAAACTAACCTACAAATCACGTTCATGCAATTTTTACCTGGATTTACGTCAGTTTCATATTCAACAAGATCTAAACTTGCGCGCACGAGCGAATAGGACATTTCAAAATATTTATTTCATCACTTAGAGCACTTTATCTCGTGATTAATAGTTTTTTTTTACTTGAAGTGAAATAAAAATGCAACTGCTGAAAAACGTGGTTGGCGCGAACAGCTGATCGACATATATATATATATATATGTATAGATAATACAATTGCTCCAAAACGCGCGACCTTCTTCGAAACGGGAAATTTGCTTTTCAGAATGTACCTAAATAATGGGATATCGATGAAAAAAAGTGATAAGTGTTAAGTATCAAGTAGCAAATATTTTCAAATTTCAGAAATTCTAGAAAAACATGAGTGAAAATTCCAATTCGGTTTTTGTGCGCGCTTAACCTTTTCGCAACCGGTTATTGAGAAATTTTGTGATTATTGAATTACGGGTACTTTAGGAGAAATTGAGGGAATAATTGAAAACATGCTGCGGCTTTTTAGAGGAAATATTAAGTTAGGTCGGAAAAGGGGGAGAAATGTCACTACTTGGTCGCCATTAGCAAAAGTTTTCAATGCGGGAGTTACGGAAAATGTTGCAAGATCAGAAAAAAATGTGGTAAGTTTAATGCTTTATTAAAATAGATTTTTAGAGAAAAGTGCAATTTCTCAAAAACTAAAAATTTTAAAAATGTCTCAGAGACCTCAAAAATTTCGAACTTCCAAAAAATCATAACGATTCCAACAATTTCAGTAGTCAGAAGTTTTCAAATTTTAAGACACCCCAAGCGTGAAAATTATTGAAATGAAAAAAAAATTTTAGTTTCGAAAAATTTTAAAAATTTAGACATTTTACGAATTTGAAAACTAGAGAAAAAGTTTGATTTTTGTAAATTGAAAAACTTGTCAATAGTTTCCAAAAATAAAAAAAAAAACGGAAATTTCACCCATTTTTTGAACCGTTCTTAGCCATTTAAATATGTCAAACTTCTCAAGATTTTTAAAAAAATATGTTGCAGGGGCTCTTCAACATTCCAGAATTGCAAACCCCATCTGGATTCCATGATCTCAAAGATCAAGCAGTTTCAGACTCTGCTCGTCTAACGTCCGAAGCTACGAGTCCCCAGAGATCAAGAAAGATGGTGCAAATATTTGACGATTTATCGGACTCGTTATGTCGGGTCGCGGACTTGGCGGAATTCGTGAGAATTGCACACCCGGATGCCGAATTTGCCCAAGCAGCTGAAAATGCCTGCATTGAAGTTAGTGGAATTGTGGAAAAATTGAATACGCATAGAGGACTATACAATGCTCTCTTAAAAGTTGTCCAATCCGGTGGCAGTGACAATACAAGGTACAGTGGGAAAATTAAAAAAATTGTCAACCCTGTTCATTATTTTCAAAATGTTAAAAACAAAGTTTTCAATATTTCTGGAACATCGAAATGTGTTTCTTTTTTAAATTTCTTAAAATTAGAGATATATAAAAAATCTCCCAAAGTTACAGGTAAAATTTATAATACCAAATATAATACCAATATAATATTGAAAATCCTTTTTTTCTAGTAATAAAATTTTCCTATAAAAAATAACCCACATGAGTTTCCCCTCTAAAACTAGTGATTATCAAAAGAAACATTACTTCTCATTGACCACAAAAATTAAAAAATTGCATATTGGATTTGCTAGGACAACTGAAATTGACGATCACGTGTCCAGGCTATTTCTATTCGATTTCGAGCAATGCGGAATCCATTTGCCGGAAAACTTTCGTCGAGAGGTAGTGGCACTGAACGCGTATATTCTTCACGTGGGACAGAAGTTCATGTCAGGTATGCTCTAGTCGAATTGAAAAAAAAATTTTATTTGAAAATTGAATTATTGAGTAAGTACATAATAGAAGATCTAAACCATCAATCAATCCAATTAATCCATCCAATCAATCCATCCAATCAATCTATCCAATCAATCCATACAATCAATCCATCCAATCAATCCATCCAATCAATCCATCCAATCAATCCATCCAATCAATCAATCCAATCAATCAATCCAATCAATCAATCCAATCAATCAATCCAATCAATCAATCCAATCAATCAATCCAATCAATCAATCCAATCAATCAATCCAATCAATCAATCCAATCAATCAATCCAATCAATCAATCCAATCAATCAATCCAATCAATCAATCCAATCAATCAATCCAATCAATCAATCCAATCAATCAATCCAATCAATCAATCCAATCAATCAATCCAATCAATCAATCCAATCAATCAATCCAATCAATCAATCCAATCAATCAATCCAATCAATCAATCCAATCAATCAATCAATCAATTAGTGAATTAGACATCTAACCAACTAATGAGTGTATAAATCAATCCATTACATCAATATTTTGAGCAACCTATGTGAAATATCCATTAATGTCCGGATCATTATATCTGATCAATGAATCAATCAGGGGCTGTGACAGCTAGATCGGTCCAGGGAGATGTTTTGCCTGAACACATACGCCAATATTTCATGAAAGACGACGGTCAAATTCTGGTCCATGGTCTATATACTGACTCAGCCAATCCGCTGGCTCGTGAAGCTGCATACAAAATATTTTTATATCCGGACAATCAGCAAGAACATCTTCTCCAGGAGCTACTCAATGCTAGACATCGACTGGCGACAATATGCGGATTTCCTACATATGCCCACAGGTAATTCATTTACCAGAGTTGTCGTTTCAAATATCACAGAGGATTTGCAAAAAAAAAAAATTTAGGAAAGAGAAATCGATATTTCCGAAAAAAATTTCAGAATCGAAAGAAGTTCCAGCCTTTGAAAACGTTTCCAACTTAAAATAAAAATAATCAAAATTTTTGTGTCAGGGCAATCAAAGGCAGCACAGTGGAGACTCCAGAAGTGGTCTGTGATTTCTTGAGAATAATGAATAAGGAGCTTAAGGAGCCAGCTCAAAAGGACTTCGATATTATGACGGAAATGAAAAAGAAGGAATCTTCAGGTAAATTTTGTATGCATTGCACACACACACACACACACCCACTAAAATTTCCATTTGAATTTCCAGGCAGTCAAGCACTCATGCCTTGGGACACAACTTACTTCAGTTCCAAAGCGAAAAAAACCTGGTTCAATATCTGCAACAGTGAATTTACTCCGTACTTCTCATTGGGAGCCTGTATGGATGGACTGAATATTCTTACTCAGTCGCTTTATGGAATAAGGTTGGAGAGCCAGCCCCTGGAGCATGGCGAAGCTTGGACTCCGAGTATTCATAAATTGGCAGTTGTTTCGGAGGATGAGGGACTTCTTGGCTACATCTATTGCGATTTTTATGAGAGGGCGGGAAAACCCAACCAGGACTGCCATTTCACTATTCGTGGTGGAAGGCTTCTGTCTGATGGAACTTATCAGGTAATTTCTCACATTTCCAAAATATATATTCCAAATCGCCGGGTACGCAACACATTACATTTTACATATCATAGCCAAGAAAACGAAAACGAAAAAGAATGATCGATGACTGAATTTTTGACCTTTATTTCAGAACCCAGTAGTCGTTGTGATGCTCTCACTACCATCTCCAAAATGGTCCAACCCTTGTCTCCTGAGCCCAGCATCCGTCGACAATCTCTTCCACGAGATGGGCCATGCATTGCATTCTATGTTGGGAAGGACTCAGTATCAACACGTAACTGGGACACGTTGCAGTGCCGATTTTGCAGAAGTGCCGAGTGTACTCATGGAGTACTTTGCAAGTGATCCCAGAGTACTCAGCAAATTTGCTAAACATTATCAGACTCAAGAAACTATGCCCCAGGGAATGTTGGAAAAATTGTGCGCCTCGAAAAATGTTTTTGCAGCCTCGGATCTCCAGATACAAGTGTTCTACAGCATGCTGGATCAAGTTTATCACTCGAAACCTCTTGATGTACCTAGTATTGATATATTGGCGCAAATTCAGAGCGACTACTATGGACTTCCTTATGTGGACAATACGGTAAAAATGTTCACGAGTTTTCAAAATTTCCAAGTCTCAAAAAACTTGAACAAATCAAAACTTTGAAAAATTTGGTAATTAAAGGAAAAGTTTAAAAAATGCTAGTTCCCAATATTTGAAAATTGCAAAAATTATGAGAATTTCAAGGGATTTGAAAAGTTTGAAAATTAAATCATTATTTGTGTAATCAGGCATGGCAGCTGCGATTCTCCCACCTGGTTGGATATGGAGCAAAATACTATTCATATCTCATCTCTAGAGCAGTCGCTTCCTGGATCTGGCAAACTTATTTCCAGGCAGATCCACTGAGTCGTGCATCTGGGGAAAAGTACCGGAGAGAGTGTCTGGCGCATGGGGGTGGCAAGCCCCCATCGAAAGTTGTCTCTGATTTTTTAAATAAGGAAGCAAGCGCCGAAAACTTCGCCAAATCCCTAATCACCGAGATCGAGGCTAAAGACCACCTCGTGAAATCCGTCAGGAACACATAATCAAAAAGATTGACGTATTTTGTATAAAGTAGAACAATGTACAGAATTAATTACTACGATTTATATACAACGTTTTGGAGCAAATTTTGTTCTACCTTTTCTATCCCCACGATTTGTTTTAATTTATTATGTCTTAAATATTTTTCTAACTAGAAAATATTTTTCAATTTTAAGAATTTTCGCACTACCCAAAGTAGAAATCCGAAAATTACCAGAAGTTTTTTCAATAAATTACGTGAAAATTTGGAAAAAAAAGTCACAAATCTCAAATTTGGAAAACCTCGGAACATGCAAAAAATTGAAGATTGAAAAAGCAAAGAGATTCAAAAACATAAAAAAATTGTCAAAAACTTTAGAAATTCTAACTTTTATAAACGCCATATCAAAGTCTCGAAAGGAAATGCAAAGCATGCTAATGTTGACAATCAATTACTATGGTATATAGTGTGTCAGTTTCGTTGTATTTTCTATTACAATTACCGCTTTTGTGTTTTGAGAGCTACCTTAGTTTACAATTTTCTCATTTTTGAAATTTCACAATTGAGCCCTTCTCAAAATTGTCAGAAAATTTCGTGAACAAAAAAATGCACTAGAGAAACTGCCTGAGTCAC
This sequence comes from Asobara japonica, assembly GCA_026005395.1. Taxonomy (NCBI): domain Eukaryota; kingdom Metazoa; phylum Arthropoda; class Insecta; order Hymenoptera; family Braconidae; genus Asobara; species Asobara japonica. Next base: position 478,629 of record BQMI01000220.1, read on the forward strand.
CCCAGACTAAAATAGTCGTTAAATTGTTTTGTACCTAACGCTAAAAGGACGATTACTCTCTCAGGCAGTAATTTTCGTATTTTCATTTATCAATAATATTATTAATCAATATATTTAATCATTCTTATTTTATACAGCCACATAATTACTCTACATTGTTTATCGATCAAGTAAACAAATATTTTGTACGAAAAAATTGCCTCACTACAGTTTCTACTTTTTTTTCTTTATTATATTCACAAAAACACTGAACACCATTTCTTTTTTTCGCAATGTTCTTTATACAAAAAATCGCGGGAAACAAATTCAACCCAGAAATGCAATGATCCGGGTCACGCAATTAAGTTAAATATCATTTCATTTTCACTGATTGCTATTTTTTCCATCTGAAATGAATTTGTATCCAATGTTATGGTCCTTGGTACGACCTGATTGTTTTAATTTTTATCTCCTCTGTTTGTCGGTTCTTTTATGATCTTTATAGAGGCTGATCATTATGAGTATCGAATATTATGGAAGGAAAGGAATATCTCCGAAAAAATCGAACGTTTGACAAATTTGAGAAATGAAAAATCTTTAAAACTGTGAATAATGAAATATTTACAAAATTGAAATATTCAAAAAGAACATAAAATTTTGGAAATTTTCCAAATCACAATTTTTTTTTCTCAAATTTTAACGGTTTCATGAATATAAAAAAACTGCTCAAATTTCGAAAACAAAAACAGTCCCTAAAATTCACAAAATTACAAAAATTACAAAAAAAAAAATCAAAGAACCTAAACGAAAAAGGATAAACTTCACTGTTGTAAAAAAGAAAAAGTGTCGGGAAATTCAGGAAACTTCGTAAAGTTCTTCATAAACATCTTCAAAACTTACACATCAATAATTTGATATTTTTTGTTTTAAATATGTACGACTTCAAAGAAAGAAAATGGAAATTTCTGAAATTTTGCAGATTATAAAATGGAAATATTTAAAGATCCTTTAATATTCGAAACTCATAGAAGTATCACCTTAAGGTATAATCGACGATATATAATTATGAAATTATGGTTATTACGAAATCGCTGGTGCCAGCATGAGCTTAATTGCATCATTTGCTTTTCAATTGGCAAACGCTCCATTTCACGTACAACCTTTTTTCGGGGCTTGGTGGCTTTGGCATTTGGTTGAGGTTACGCAACATAATTGTATTGATTGGCATTGTCTTTGTCCCTCTCCATATAATCACGATCGATAAGGGACTCGATCCGCTTCTTAAGATCAGCTGGCTGTTCAGAGATAAGGAAGAAAAACAGATTGTAAGTCGTTGGATGATGCGCATTATTTCGTTTAAATTATTCATTTAAATTTTTGAAAAAAATTGAATTGTTCGAAATTTTTGAAGTATTTTAATTTTTTGAAAGATCCATAATTTTTGAAATTGTTGGAATACTTGACGTTTTAAAAATATTTTGGAAGTTGAAATTGACAGAAAGATTGAAATTTTCCGAAATTTTTAAAATAAAAAAAAGTCCCATATACAAATTTACTTGAAAGCACAAAAAAAGTATTAATTCGTTTACCTTAACTGGGAATTTCAGCTGATTGTAAAGCTCACTAATAAGCAAATTGTGAGTAAGTGTTTTTCTCATTTTCATGATCCTAACAATAGCAGCGTCAATTTGGTATTGCCGATCTTGATAAACTCTTTCCTCAGTTGCTTTCTGCTCCTCATTCTGAAAATTATGAATTAGCAAATGATGGACGATAGCAATAGGAAAAAATATGAAATCATGAAAATCGAAGGACTTACCGTTTCCTTCATCTGAATCTGGTTAATCTTAATCCTAAAAAGCTTATTAGTAAAGTCTGCATGGAACACGAATCTGTCGTTATCTGCAACATCTCGACCTCTTGGATTCTTTTGCAAAACTCTAGCTTTTCCACAAGCGAGTGATTGTAAAGTCCTCCTAAGCTCGCCATCCTCAATATTAGTAGCTGCTTTGATCTCCTCCAATGATAAATCGTCCGACTCGTTGAACAGTATTAAAACGAGTGCTTGAAATAGTGAAACCTATAAAAAAAAGTAAGCTCCTTAAAGTTCCCGATCGTGATAATATTTTGGAAGAAAAAAGTAATTTACTGTCAAAAATGATTTGTCAAATAAAAGCAGACCTCTAAGAATGAAGCACTGAACATTATTGGCTCTGCTATGAAATAGTTTTTGATGATAAATATTTTTGTAAATGATGGTTTTATTCAATAATATTATTTGATGACGTTTCGACGTGCTACCCCTTACCTGCAGCTCCTTATTTCCCCCATGAAACCAAGCCTTGAGTACACAATGTCCAAGTGTGGGCTGCCACTGTAATTTCCTCCCACTGTGTTTGCCCAAATAAAATTTGTTAAATATCTCCTGATACTGCACCATCTCAGCTGGTAGTGTGACCTCCATAAGTGGATAAGTTGGCCAATATCCCATGGTTAAAATTGAAACCGTAAGATCAAGATTGCTAGCCAACAATTCACTCTGCATATTCGTCGAGTACTGCTTAAACGCAATATTAATATCCTTACTCAATTCCATATCCTTGAACATTCCCTCCAATTTGCTGGTAAAACCACCACCGCATTCTTGCTTCAATTTAGATAACATTGATTTTTCAGCATCAACAGAAGCTGATTTACCTACTAAAAGTCTCTTAGCCAAATCCTTTTTGTAAAAGGCCTCAAAAACATCTTTTCCATGAATAAATCTAAACAAAACCATAATTTTGTCCAAAAGTCTCTCCAATTCTTCCTCGGTTGCTTCCTTATTACCAGCTCGCAACTTCATATCGACAAATTTAGCGATCAATTCAGCTGGTTTATTTGCTCGTTGATTGATGAATGCCTCGAACGCCTCCTTAAGACTGTTACCGAATTTTTCGTTTCGATAAAAACACGTGTTCACTATGTTATCCATTTTGTCCTTGAAGTCAAGCAATTCCTGGACCATTGTTTTGTCCTTCTCTGGGTCAATCACTATGGTTTTGCCTTTCTTTTTTATGTATGAGTTGAAGTTTAGGCATAATTCTACTAGTCCATTTTTCACACGACTGTAGAGATTGTAGAGGAGGCTTAGGTCGCTTATGCGATTCTCGTCGAGGAGACCGCTCAGGCCCTTCTGCAGGATACTGGACAAAATCAAAATGTGGTTATATATATTTTTTACAGAGGAAGAAAATTTTTTCGAGATCGGAAGAGAAGTGGTAAAGGGCGAAGGGGGTGAGCAATATAATAGAGAAGTGGTAAAGGGTGAAAAAAAATTGAAGAAAAAAAACTCAAATGTTCTGAAATTTAGGAATTTTTAGAAATCTATAAGTTTTTGGAATTTTCAAAAATTTTGGAAATTTTGAATTTTAAACAATTTTCAAAACTTGGGAAAGTCACATTTTTCGTTAATTCTTATCCCAAGTTTTTCTGAAATTCCAACGTTCTGAAAATTTTGTGCATTTCACAAATATACAAAAATCTTCAACATAGAATAAAGGGGGAAAAGTACCTTGAAACGTGTTCGGATAAGAGTTGTTTTTCTACGGTGTGTATAAGAGACCACTTTGTCGACATGTCGAGGTAGTGGAGAAGGCGTTCGTTTTCTTCCTGGAGGCGTTTGTCCACGTGTGCCAGGTATTCTGGTACATCGTGTTCGTTCATGAGTCGTTGGCCTTCGGCTGCGTAGAGGCGTTCGGTAGCAGTGAGGAATTTCGTTTCGAAGGCCTCCTGATAAATCTGCAGGTCCGAGAGCATTCGAAGGAGGGACTTGAGCAAGGTACGGTCCACTGTGTCGCCCTGACGCTCTTTCTCTATCAACATCAGGAGGCCCTCCACTGTTCGCGTTTGGACCAGATTATTCAGGACTATATGCAGGCGAAATAGGTGCAGACCCATGTCCCTAGAATTTTTTATTTTTTATTTTTGACATTTTTAAGACGCCTCAATCTTCAAACTTTAAAATTTTGGGAATGTGGTGAAGTTTTGTAATTTTTAAGTCTTCTGAAGTTTTTGAGTTTGTAAATTAAAAAATTTTCTGAAGTTTTTGACATTTTAGACATTTTAGACATTTTTAATGAGTTGAAGTTTGTGAATGTTTAATGCGCTTCGAAATTTTCAAGGTTTGAACATGTTACAGTTATTATGGGATGTCTGCGTGAGAAAATGAAACTCTCCAACAGATACCCATAATTCCTCCTTTTCTCTTTTAGGTTAACGAACGTGATACATATCAACATATGGATATCGTTTCATAACAGAGCCACAGACACAAATGCACACATATTGCTAACATCTAAAAATATCAAATCTCGACGTTTCATGATTCGTCCGACCATGTGCAAAAGTGCAGCTGACATCTTCCATTTTTTTACATGAATCTCCACATATTAGGGAAACCCTGTCTTCGAGCGGAAAGTTATAGTCGAGGAACTTTTTGGCATTCGGGATAAAATGGAAGATTTCAGGTTTTTGGAAAATTGTCATATTTGTTCCGAAATTTAAGGATTTTTTAAATTAAAATATTTCAAAGCCTGATATTAATTAATTTTCAAACTCGAGGAAAATTAATAAATAACCTACCATATAGAGGATATACTGGGATTCTGTAGAACATAAGTTCTATCCAAGTACAAAAAGATACTCCTAATCATGATCATTTGACGACAATGCGACTGCCAACACTCGTTCATTTTTTTCAGAAATATGTGTCTGTCCATGGATTCAGCAAGGAACTGCTCGACATTGGCTTTGACATGAGACTCAGTGAGAACAGTCAAATTGGTGTACAAGGTCGAGGCCATCTTGTGATTACACATATTTTCTACAGCCTGGTAAAGCTCTTCCAGAGAATATCGAATACTTTTGCTCGTTTGAATGGCAACCACAGCTTCTCGTAATTTCTCCCATGTTTGCTCTTGATAGTTTTCTGGCAATTTCGGCTTATCTGGAAACAAACGTTTTAGTCAGAAATTTTTGCGAGATATAAATAACTCGATTCTCATTTCCTTGGGGGGGGGGGGGGGGCACAAGATTTGTCAGACTTCAAACTTACTACAATGCAAAGAAAAAATTTCGGAAATCTCAAAAATATAGTTTTGGTTTCGAATAAAAAAAAAACGTCACATCTTATTAAAAAAAAAACACATGTTAAGAAAGTTTTACCAGAGTCGAAATTTTGAACGGTACGCATTAACTTATTAATAATTTTGGTGTTGGATATAAATAGTATAGGATTCATTGCTCCGTAGAACGAGATTGAAAAATCGTGGGGAGAGGAAGGTTGGGACATGTTGAAATACATTTAACATATGGTTTTGCAAAGCTCATTATTGTGCCGCGATTTTGTGGACGCGAAACCAAGGATAATTGTGTAAACTTACAGAATACAGAAAAATAACAAGCCACTGCAAACATTTGTAACTTTTGAAAATGAAAAAACCATAAGGAAATAATATATAACTAAGGCTATAACTGATAAATGAGAAATGAAATTGATTCTGTTAAACTTCTCCATTTTTTTACTAAAATGAAATCTTAAGATAAAAAGTCTTACATTAACTTCGGTTCAAGTTAGTGTATAAAAAGCAATATATTTTAATCAAATGGAAAGCAAACATGTGATATTATGACTTGAATCTAGCAACAATGTAATCTGTCAGTCGTGGCAAAACTTCACTATTTGAAGTCAGCTGATTTGAAATCATAACCTTACGCTTCCCCCATCCCGCAGTCAAAAAAAAACTCACTCTTAAAATTTTTGATAATGAGCTTCCTGGTAGATCCGGGTTTGGCACTTTCCAAACAATGCTTCAACATATTGACCCTTGATTGAATCCGATCAATGCCTTTTCTCAATACCCCCCAGATTTCAATTCAAATAATGAAAGTCTGAATACATTCAAAAAGCTCAACCAAAATTACCACATGTTAAACTTCGAAAGTTGCCTTTTTATCAAGTCAATTTAGTTATGTCAAATGTTCGAGTTTGTCGAAAAATCAATGTTGATAATGAGCAGAGTTAACACTATTTTTTATTGTCTTTTTGACCAAAAATCCCAATGATTTTAATAAGATTGGAAAGCACACGTGATTTTATGACTTCACTTAAAAGTCAAGGTATCCACTAATCATGGGAAAACTTCACTATTTGAAGTCAGCTGATTTGAGGTTATAACCTCATGCTTGCCCCCACCCTCACTGAATAACAAAAAAAACTTACTCTTAAAATTTTTGATAATGAGCTTCCTAGCAGATCCGGGTTTGGCACTTCCCAAACTAGGCGTCAACTTATTAACCCCATTAGGATTAGCAACACTTAGGGCTGAAAAATTGGCCCGTTTTTGGCTATTGGCTGTTGCTGTATCCGTCATATTTTCAATATCTTCGTTATTTTCGTCGTTCTCGTTGTCCTCGGCGTTATTGTGCCTCACGCGCTTGGCACTAACACCGAAGCCCAGCAAGCACGTATTACTGTTTAAATTACTGTTACAACAATTACTGTTGTTATTATGATTTTCGCTTGATCTTTTCACCTGTCCTGTTGCCAGAGGCTGGGTCCTCACGAGTTTAGACATATGCGCGCATCACTCGGCCATTGGCCCTCAAAAAAAACTTCTTCAATGCAAAAGCGCGTTTACTTGTTTTTTTAGATTATTCAAACAGCGTTTCAAAAGCGCGCCTATTTTACTCGCTTTTTTATTATTATTAGGTGAATTGTTCTCGGCCAATTTCAACCCAGAAAAGGGCAATATTTATTTGGAACACTATTTTTTTATTACTATTGTGCTTTTTCGATGAGCGCAATGGTTTTGGAGTGGATTTACAAGTTTGACAAGAGACACTACTGTGAGACACGCTTTCTAGGGTTTGTTTTTCCGAGTGCAGGTGGCAGATTTGAGCGTTAGTGTGCGTTCTCATGTGCCGTTAGGTGGAGAAAGTTTTTTTTAACCTATAAATATAAAAATTTAGTGTTTTGAAGAATTTTGTTGTTTAGTTTTTTAGAAAATTTAACGATGCCGCCGAAGAAAAATGCGGGGGCCAAGGGTGGCAAAAGTGCGCCTAAGGGCGGCGAGGAGGAGAAGGGGAAGGGGGAGAAGAAAGGGGGTACTGCGGTTAAGGTAAGTTGTTTCTTGTTTTTGGTTTTGGAAATTTTTGAGATTTTCTCTATTTTGGGGTCTAAGAATTTATAAATTCCACAAATTTTAACAAATTTAACAAATTTTAATTGGTCAAAGTCAATGTATAGATTAAAAACATATATACGAATATATATGTGCACATTTTTTATGTTTATGAGTGATAGCCTGCAAAGGATGGATCATTTCTCATCCTTTGAATGTCAAATTTCTTCCATTTGTATTTTTGGTATGACAAGTTTTTGGCAAACTGTAAAAATCTGCACTTTTGAAATTTTCTTGAATAACGAAATTAATTATTTTACGTTCTAGGTGAGACATATTCTCTGTGAAAAGCAGTCGAAAATTTTGGAAGCTCTGGAGAAACTTAAAGCTGGACAAAAGTTCAACGAAATCGCGGCGACTTATAGTGAGGATAAGGCGCGATCAGGGGTTAGTATTTGTCTATTGAATTGAATTATGCCATGCACATTAAATGCAAAAGTTTGCAAAAGTTTGATCATGGATTTTCAACAGTGGAAATTCAACTGTTGAATCTTAAATTCTTAAGGAAAATTCGGGATGTGAATGCATTCATTCAAAAAAATACTGAACCTTTGAATTTTTCGAACTTATTTCGACTTATCTGTTGTGAAAGAAATTATTGTTACAGTTACAAAATTTTCATGTATTTTTTTTTTTTTAATTCTGAAAATGTTGAATATTTATAGAATTTCTTAAACTTGGTTAAACCTTGAATATTTCCTAATAATTTACAAGAAAGAAAGATTTCGGGGAAGAAGGAAGAATATGGTGTTGAACATCCGGAATCCTTGAATTAAGAATTGAACGAAAATGAAATGGGACTACCATTACCGAAATATTAAAAAAAAGAGATTCAAATGATATGAAAGTGAAATCGAATATTTCATACAATTTTGATATTCATAGGGAGACCTTGGCTGGCAGACAAGAGGTGCTATGGTTGGTCCATTTCAAGACGCTGCATTTGCTCTTCCCATCTCGAATCTCAGCAATCCAATTTACACAGACCCTCCCATAAAAACGAAATTTGGATACCACATTATCATGGTCGAAGGTAAAAAATGATGTGAAAAAAAAACAAAATTTTGTATTCGTTATATAAAACCTCCAATCCTTCTGTATATACTTTTATCATCCTTCTACACCAATAAAGTTTTCAAAAAAAATGACAATGGGAAATTTTTAAAAATTTAGAAAATTTTCGCTCCAAACATTTTTTTACAATTTTAAAATTCAAAAAATGTGAATAACTATGTTATTGCAAAAACTTTAGAAAAACTTCGATCAATTTCAAAGCTTACGAAAATTTTGAGTTCAATTTTTGAAGAAGTCGAAATAAAAATCAAAAGATTCTGCAAACTTTTCAGAATTTCAAAATGTTTACGAATTATTGAATAATTGAAAATTCTGAGAATATAAAAATTTAATTAGGGTGATGGAAATGGTTATTTGAAGAAAAACCAAATTTTTTCCTCATACAAAACAAAATTTCCAATTCTTCTGTAAATACATTTATTTTCATTATCATCATACACAAATAAACTTTATCAAGTAATAAAGGAAATGATTTGTATTTCGTGAAATAATTAATTACGAGTGAGGAGTGATTAAGCTTCAGGTTTCAATGAACGCAATAAATATGCTGTCTATACAAGTTACTCAGTCGCTTATAAATAGGTGTTGTTTTAATTATTCGCGCCTGAATATCAGGGTAAGCTCAGTAGACAAACTACAACTGAACTCAACCCTTAAAAAACTCTTTTTTTCATGGATGGGTATTGGGGTTGAATCATTTTGCAAAGCCAAAACTCTGCGAATAGAATTTGAGAAGAAACATAACATTGCGAATGCTTTCGAAAACTATCTATGAGAAGTAAAAAAAAAATATGTTTTCTTTGCTTTATATTAGAAGTCGTAGAAAATTATAAAATTCCAGAAATTCGAAAAATACCAAAAGTCAAATTTCATTTTTTTGGTTTTTCAAAATTTTTAAATTGTAAGAAAGCCTCAAAAATTCGAAATTAATTGACCCCCAAGTCCCGAAAATCATCATTGCAAAATTCTTCACCCCCTCCCGATCGTTTCTAAATTAAACCCGAATATTGGGATTTGTGAACCTAACGTATTTCAGCAAAGAGTCGTTCTCCTCGCACACCCACGGTTTCTTATGATGACAAGCAACATCATGCCAATTGACTCCATCATTATAGAATTGATTGAGTACGGCCAAACAATTCTCGGGGGCTCCACCCTGGATGGCCTCGCGATTATCAGGCTGTGGTTTGCCGATACCGCCGCTTTCCGACCAATCGTTTTGGTTGCGATCGGTTGTGGGTGCCAATTTCTGAAGCTCAGCTGTCCAGAACCATCCATTGATATTGAGGGGCTGAAGATCAGGTCTTTCACATCCCTTGAAGTCGCAAAGTCGACCAGAAGTCCAAATGTACTTGACCTAATATCCAATTTTGGGGGAAAAAGATCTGAGTTAATAATATTCAACGTTTCAAAAGTTCGACTTATTTTTAAGGTTTTCTCATATTTTTCAAAACTTTTTCAATTTTTCAATATTTTCCAGCACTTTTATAAAATTTGCGACATTTCGATTTTATAAAAATATTTTTCAGGGTCAAAAAATAGGTCTCAACGAGGAAATAAAAATAATTGAATTTTTCAAATTGTACCGTTCCTATATTATACATATATGTCTTCTGATTCGTAGTTGTCCTCTCCTATATTATGAATTAACAAATCCCTAAAAGTGTTTTTTTGGGAAGGAAAATGAACATCGTTAGAGTCGAAATATCTCGAAATCCAGAACACCGACTGCCATTGGTCAATCCGATAGACGTGAAGTTAGTTGCAGCACGCGGGCGAAATTCAGACGCATTTCTATTGATAATTCGCGGTTAGAACTCCTGATATTAAATAACGAACAGAATAAAGTTGTAGCACCTTGTTCTGGACTAGACGACTCTTGATGAACTCGTTCTCAGCTGAAGTTTCGAGGGAAACTAGATCCATACAACGTTGTCTGCAGAAATTTCTGCCGGATAACCAATCAACTTCTTGACCTGCAGTCCTTGGGTCTGCCCAGGAGTAGTAGTAGCCCTTGCCATTGAAACGCTCGTGGATTGTTCCTTGAAAAGAAATAAATTTGTTAAATGTGAAAACAATTATGTTTTTCATTTACTCAAATGATTCACACACTTCAAAATTTGTAGAAATAACAAAAAGAATAGTAATAAAAAACATTAAAAAATTCTCAAATTCGAAATTTGAGAGATTGAAAAAAAATGGAAGTATCGAATAAATAATTTTAAATTTTCAAAGATTTGAGCATTTAAAAAAAGTTAAGAAATCTGAAAATTGAGGAACCGAATTCGAGAAAGTTTCAAGTTACGAGAAAAAAAATTGATAATGAAGAAAGTCATAAAAAAAAATTGAATCGTAAATTTAAAAAAACAATCCCTGATACTGTTGACATTTATACATACTCTTTTACCGTATTTGGAATTAACAATTAAAATTTACGGTCTGAGAAACTTTCATTCTTCTTCAATAAACAATATCATCTCCGAACATATGACCTGTCAGCCTGTAATTTATTACAGAACTCAAACGCTTCCGTTTAAATTTCCGAAACGGATTGACACCAATATGGAAGATGCCACAAAGTGAAACTCACATAATAAATGTCCTACCATAATTGTGGAAAACATTGAAATACGAAATCGAAATTTCTTCAGCGTGATAAGCCCTGTGCAAACATGAATTTTGCTTTTAATTGAACAACGAAAAAAAAAAAAATCAAAACGTTCAGAATTTCTGTAATCATTCAAAATAATTTTAAAAAAATAAGAAAAGAGTATGAAATACAAATGGAAAATTCGAAAAATTGAGAAGTTCGATAAAAAACAATATTACCCAAAACCTATCAAGTGCTTACCAAAAGGTTCAAAATTGAAAAAAAAAGTTTAAAAAATTGGGAAGTTCAATAATTCCGAAAATTGAAACATAGGAAAAACTACAAAATTTTAAATGTTGTAAAAATAAAAAAAAAAAAATTATGAAAATCAAATTTGAAAAAATTCAACATTGCCGAAACAGATTGACACCAATCTGAAAGATGCCACAAAGTGAAACTCATGTAATGGTAAATCATTGCCCCCTGAAATTCCACCTGCGAGTGGGAGGGGGGGGGGGCATATTCATCATGCTCATGACCCACAAGACCGTTGGGACGACCTAGACATTGGCACGACATCCAATGGAATTTAAGACCCACCCGTTTAAATGCTAATGATGACTTTCCCATATCCGCGCGCTATATATGGATTTGTTTTCTTGAATTAAACGATTTTAGAATTAATGGGCACTGCTTATGCAAATGGGATGGTTTTTGGGTACGTTAGAAATTTCTAATAGAATATATTAGAAATTTTAGGTATGACCGATTTTTTAGGAACTTTTCTAGGTCTCAAATCCGAATCTTTAATCGATGAATTTTTAAAAAATTACATTTTGTGATAGAAAAATTCCTGAAACATTGTTATTAACAATCATGGTTTTCTGAAACAACTTCAATGGGTTTCAAATATTTTGAAACGTTATTTGACAAACGTTTGAATTTAGACAAAAAAACAGACCACTTTGACGCAATTGATATTAACATTCTACACACTTTACAATCATAAACCTGGAGGTTAAATTCTACTTAGTAGCAAATGTGAAAGTATCGCCAATGTCATTATTCGTGACCAGTTAATTCAATAGCTGAATATTTGACATTGGAAGAAACTACTGGGATTCCACGAAGAGTTTGCCGACTTTCTAGGTAAGCGGTTTCGTGACTACGCGCACGTCTCATTTGCTTACTGGAGAATAGAAGCTGGTGTTTGAACGAGGATTGGGAAGATTAAGCTGGTTGATACCGAGTTAACGTAAAGAGTGATTGTTTAAGAATAATTAGTTAGGAATCAATTTATATCAGTAAGGGTTGGAAACGCCATTCTAAGCTTGTTACGGCTCAACCGCAGCTTTCAATTCTAAGGCTTAGAAACACTTGTTTTGCACCTCAAAAATGATCTTTCGACGAATGTGTTTACTGTAGATTTTATAAAACGCTCTATGCACCTTAATTCCTTCAAATTTCCCGCGCAAAATCTAACCAACTTCATGCCAATCAGGAGAGCCAATAGGAAATCGGTCTTTTTGGGCCGATCGACTTCGGACATATCGAGATCGTGCGATTCTAATGTGTTCGGTTATGTGTATGAACTTTCTTCAGAGAGGAAACTCTGAGCTCAATTGCATAATATAACAACTTTAGAATTGTTGGTAATGAATGCCAGAAGAATATTTGCTAATTATCGATAGAGATGTACTACAATATATTTCTATTTGTGAGGCTGGTAGATAATGACTTTGACTTTCGCGCGGGAAAACCAACCAACTTCATGTATATGCGATTGGCCAATCAAAAGTCGGTCTTATGTATTTCGAGATATTTCGACTCTAACGATGTTCATGCAACCGCAGATTTTTCTTTTAATGGGACAGGAAGTTCACACTCGTCGAAAGAAAACTTTCGAGTCTTGACGAAGTCGAATTTTAGAGTCATTTTGCTGCTTTTCAATTATTAAATGGAGAAATTACGCAATATTTTGTCTATGTTGAAGTTCAATTGCCTTTTCGTGAGAAATTTCTTAATTCCTAATTTTTGTTAATTTTTTTTACACGCCAATTGCAGTCTCTGTTTTGTGTATTTGCTTATGTGAAACTTACTTTGAGCGCAGAGTGGCGGAATTGGGGGCTCGAGAATTCTGCCTGAAGGCTGGGGCTGGAATTGGGCTGCGGCGAATGTCGCCAAAGCCCCAAGCACTAGGAAACGGAGCATTTTGCTTACTGGTTCACCTGAAATTTTAAAAGATATATCGTATTTAGGTCAATTAAAATTTTTTGACATCCCCAAAATTTGTAAAAAATTTATTTTTCCCAAAAAAATAATTTTCAATATTTCAAAAACTTTTAAATGTGCACCATTTTCCACACTCGCAAAATGTTTCAATTGTGCTTATTGAGAATGTTGCAGAATTTTTTAGTTGCCTTCAAATTTTGAAAATATTTAAGTTTATATAAGTCAAAATTTTAACTGACTTCTACTCTCCCATTTTTCTTTCGTAATTAATTCCCCACATCTGCAAAATATCAGAATTGTCCGCAGGTTCCAAATTTAGGTTCTTTCGTCATTGAAAATGCGGAGTTCGGTCAAATCTTGGAGATTCGAATCTATTTCATCAGACTGCCTCATTTCCTTCTTGTAAGAAATGACTTAATGATCTGTGAATTGTTTAACACTTTGCCTGACCCAGGTAAACATCCCAGTATATGTTCATCTAACGAACGGTACTGTTCGGTTTGTAGGTTCGTAACGATCGGTGAAGCCGATAAGCAATATTGTTAGTGTAGGGCCCGTATACCGAAAACGTTTCTCGGTCGAAGCCCCTGAACGACTTTCTTGAGAACCGGTTTATTACTGGCTTACTTCCCAATCGGGGTTGAAAAAACTTTAAAATTCCGTGGGAAATTTTTATATTTTTTCTCATTGCATTTGTTTGAGAGTAAATGCCGGCATGGAGTACGAAAGAAGCGCGGCTCAAATTGAAACGGTATCGGAAACGGGGGCAATATTGGTAATCGTGGGTGTTTTTCGAAATTAGAAGATTTTTCCGTTTGCTTTTTTCGAACTTTCGGGAAATTCTCAAATTTTTTTTCTTGACGTTTTTTACGCGCTAAGGAGTATACCATTTTATAAATGTTTTGGCCTATTTTAATTTTTTTCAGAATTTTCTGGAAATGTTTTCCCGTTATCGATTTTTTGGAATTGTTATATATTTTTTTAAATCTCGAATGTTTCTTTAAAATTATTTTTCAATGTTTTTAATTTTCTAATTTTTTTCCAATTCTCCGAACTTTCTGAAAAGTTTATAGAATTTGTGGGATCTTGAAAGAGGTGGGAGTTTCGAAAATCTAGAAAAAAAATTGAAAAAATTTGGAAATTATGGAAACCGCCTGAACAGTGCTAAAAAGTTTCCAAATTGTGTCATTGAAATTATCGAGTTCATCAAACTTATCGAATTTATGGAAATGATCAAAATCATCAAACTCATCAAAATCATTAAAATCATCAAAATTATCAAAATTATCAAAATTATCGAAATTATCAAACTTATTAAGATGTTCAAAATGATCAAAACTACCAAAAATTGCGGAACGATCATTCATTTCTGGAAAAAATCAAAAAATTCTACGAAACCATCAAACTACATATAATGGAATTCAAATTGAGATTTCAAAACTTCAATAAAAAAATGTTCACAAAATTCTAATCCGAATCTATAACTGCTGTCATCAATTTTTGTTCAAATTGCAATTCAAAGATTTGGTATCGTTCAAAATAATTATAATTGAAATTCGAAATGAATAAAACTGAAATTAGACCATTTCGAAAATTGGAGAGCCAATTTCAAAACTGGCGGGCAATTTCACATTTACTTTCAGGAAGTATTTTTTGATTTTCGTCCAATTGTCATTTTATTTTTTTTTTAATTCCAATTGAAATTCAAAAAGTGACAGATGATATTTCGAAAAAAATCATGAATAAAAACATTACAAAATAAGAAATGGATAAAACTCTTTCATAAGATTTATTACAGGAATTTCAGAGTTCAAATTGAAGCTACTTTTTGTGAAGTCTTAATCGAAATTAAAAGTCCATATAAATTTCCTTAAATACTTGAACCAAGAATTTAAAAAGTTCAATTTTTTTTTAATTGAAAAAAACATCACATAGTGAAATTATCGAAGAAGTTATTCGAAGAAAAAAAAACGATTAAAATTGTGTGGAAAATGCTGGAATATTTTTTTTCTGATGGCAAAAAAAAATTTGATGGATGAGTTAAAAAGTAAAAAAACTAAAAAAATAAAATGGGAGATCCTCACCTAAGAACGTTTACGGTTGAACTGCGACTCCTCGAGCAGGAGCACCCCTATATATACACAATGTTGGTCAGCGAAGATACTCACGTTCCAGGAGGTATTTTGGGGTGAGGCAAAACAGTCCAGCCTTCGACTCATCCTCCAAAAAACACCTGCTAACGAAATACATAATGAAAAAGAAATTTTCTCTAAAAATTCCGAGTAGGCTGTCAATCCCATAAAATGAGGAAACCTGCGAGTTTCAACCTATGAATGAATTGAGTATTGCTTAAAAATTGGCCTTAAAAATTGTGTTGGCTCAATTTATCAATGAAATGATTGACGAATCGATCTCGAAAGTCAGCGAAGGATTCAAGCACTTTTCGCAAAAATTGGAAAAAAAAACTCTTCAAAAATTAATAGAAAATGGCTCTAACATGTGATTCCGAAATTGATCAGTCAATCCGTTGATTGATCTCCAGAATTTTACAGATGTACTTTGAGCTGAGGCATAGCGCGCTCATCCGCTGGCTCATCCGAGGAATACCTGCTAACTGAAATTTTTGCCTGGCAAAATTAAGGTTTTCTTAAAAATTTCGAGCCGGCGGTCAATTTCATGCAATCAACCTTTCGTTTATTTGCTCTGTACGAGATTTGTTATCACTGTCGTTTGGGATAGTTATGAGAAGTTATCGGCTTGAGTTGTTAGATTCCATGTAAACCCCTCAATGAATAATTTAATGAATGAACAAATAAGTAGATGAATAGATAAACAAGTTCTAGCAGTTTTGTTAAAAAATTGATCGCAAATAGACCAAATTTTTACCAATAATGATCAATGAAATGATTGAAAACTTGAATGGGGTATTGAAGCACTTTGGGAAAGAATTTGAAATTGATCACCAAATTGACCGACTAACTTCAGTTGTGAGCAAAAATTTTTAATTGATCTGGAAAACTTATCAATTTACAAATTGATCCGGAGATTGATCAATTGGTTTTCGAAATTTCTAAGAAGTAAAGAAAACTATAAGAGTCATAAAAATTGGGATCGAAGCCCCTAAAATATGAAATTGATCTAGGAATTTATCAATTTACAAATTGATTCGGAAATTGATCAATTGAGTTTTCGAAATGTCTAAAAAGTAAGGTAAACTCGGACAGTCATAGAAATCGAGGACGGAACCAGCAACATATGAAATTGATGAAAAAATTGATTGACGGATTGATTGAGTGATTGATCCAACCAATGACCTGAAGTGCCTGAAAAATTGGTTAACCAAAGATAAGAAGGTTCATACAAAAATGGCAGCAGGGAATTCCAGATTGATGCAAAATTGATCGCGTCAATGCTACCAGATTGATCAATCGAATTTGAGGAATTTTTTTATACAATTGTATACGAAATGCAAAAGGATTCCCTATTTATGTCTTACTATGTAAAATTGTAAATGAACATTTGATTGATCATAAATCAATTATAAATCAATTATAATTGATCAAAAATTGATTCACTGAATTTTAGAAATAGTGGGACATTGAAAGTTTGGAGAAGAAATCATTAAGTATTCACCGCAATGGACCAGGAATTCTATCAATAGAACTAGAATTTCTGAGAAATCGAAAGTTTCAGGTGAGATAAAATTAACGGAAAATTTGATTAAGTTTGGAAAAACGATTGAAACGAAAACTGGAAAATGCCTACCAGAAGAAATTAGTTTACCAGCAATTTAAATTTAGTATTAAATATGTTGTATGTAATGTTTCCAATGTTGATAAAGTTAAAAAAAAACTTTTGAAGAATTTGAAATTTTTGTAATTTTTGAAATTTTTGAAGTTCTAAAAAATTTTGAAATTAAAAATATTTTTCACCAAACATCAAAAAATATTGTTAACATTGTTGAAAAAGTTAAAAAAATAAAAAAAAATTAATATCATGAGAACTTTATAAACTTCGACTATTTCCAAAATTGGAAAATTTCGAAAGAGTAGGAAGTCCAGAAATTTGAAAGATTTGAATAATGTATACTCTATTTTTAATTTCAAATATTTCAAATACTTCGAACATTATGCTGTTGGGTAAAAAATAAATAACATGTAAAAAGTTGAAGATGAAAGCGGGAGAAATGGATGAGGAAAGTCTTCGAATTTTTCTTGGACATTGGGGAATCACTTAACGGGCAATTGTGACGGGGAAGAGAAGAATTTCAGTATTACTCTATTTGTTTAACGTACCTCAGGCTCTTTCTGTTTTAGGAGCACGTGGACGTACAAGAACACGAGGCACTTTCGCCGAAGTGTAAACTGAATTAAAAATGAGCTTATTTACTCCATTCCGTCAAAACTTGGGTATTTTAAAAATCTCGAAAATTGGAAAAAATATCAAAAATTTTGAGAGATCAAAAATTGAAATTTTCAAAAATTTGCAAATTTTTAATTGTATTTGGGCAGGAAAAAACAAAATTCCAAAAATTTGATCATTCCATGAATAGAAAAATTTCAAGAATTTCTAAGAGAGAAATTGTGAAGGATTAAAAGAATGTATCTTATATGTTGTAGACCTGATTGAAATTCTGCAAACACCTATGACCAAAAAAATGCATAATTAGTCGAAATTAAGGAAACAATGTCCATTGTTTTTAGTAGAAAAAAAAATGGAATACACCTTTTCCCCTAGTACCGTTAGAATCATCTAAGTATGCGTCGCGTGAGTAATATCATATTTGTGGCCCATGTGGGTCACCCAGAAATGTCATTCAATACTTAAACCACGGCATAATAATCCAAAAATTGGCATTATCATGATTGATGGAATAAAAAGAACGTGATTGATTCATATTTTTAGAGCGGAACTAGTTTCTAAATTTCGAAAACGTTATTCTTTCTATATTAAGTTTCATAAATGTCCAAAACTCTACAAATGAAGGAAAAAGAAACAATTCTTTTTTCAAGAAGCAAAACCTTTGGAAAGACAGCATCTTTTAAAAAATAATCGAAATTTCGAAAAATTTGAGAATACTGAAAAAATTCGGAAAGTTTGCAGAAATTTGACTTTCACAATCTGAAAAAAAAGAGCAAAAGTATTTCAACTTTCTAAAAATTGAAATCATACAGGTATAATTTGTTCTCCTTCGAAAGATTCCAAAAATCTCAAAGTTTTCCGAATTAGCAATTCTTTGGCTTAAAGTTCCAATGTTGTATTAGAAAAAGTTCCAAAGTATTTAATAATCCAAAATACAAAGCTCTCCAATAAAAAAAATGTGATTTTTCCTCGATATTTTCTATTCGTGAAACTCTACTCGTTATCCTTGTCATTCAAGATTTCGCGCGCTCAGTTAGCGTTCCATGAAAACGTCCGGGAACAAGTGAAAATTGAAAACAAAAGTATTTTAACAAATTGCACGTCACAATTGATGTCCTATAATTTGTTTTAATTGATTAAAAAACGAACTGAGTATTTTTTCCATCGCTTTGGGCATTATTACGATTTTGTGCTGCTTTGCAAAATCCAGCTACCCGCAACTCATGATTTCAAATTTGGCGCGTCACAGTCGCCTCTTGAAAACGTTCTTCCGACACAACAGAAAACAAGAAAAAAATAGACTTAAACAATGTCCGTGGATTGGCGTCCCTCGTTTATCCTGCACTATTGTTTATAAATCAAAATCCAAGGTTTATCACTCTAAACGTGGTCATTAACCAGTTAAGAATTTATTACGCCTGATGATGAATTGAATCCGGCATTTGGCGTCTCTCAAAATATTGTAATTATGGCAGATCGTGAGTTATGCCGGTTATGTGCTGAATCCAAGACCAAAGTAATTGGTATTTATGATCCAGAAGGGTTAAAATTGTCAATAGAGGAGAAAATTGTCAAGTATCTCCATGTAAAGGTGAGCCATTGACGCTACAATTCGCAAAATTGACAGTTTCGAAGTTTCATTAATTTTCTATCATGGAATGATTTTGTATGAATGACTTTGTCACCCAATTGTCAATGCTGTCAACTAAATTATACAAGAATAATTGGAGGTTCAGATCTCGTCAGTTACTTGAGTTCTCATTTAAAAAATTCTCTACGTTAATGTAATTTTGTAAATGGAATAATGAGCTTTAATTGAAATGGCTCTCCCTAGGAAGAGCCATTGACACTTGACTATTTAAAAAATTGACAGTTACCGGGTTTTGTGTTTTTGTTTTTTTTTTTATTTTGTATGTGTTGACTGGTTATAATATTAACTATATAGATAACCAAGCATAAGAGTAAATAGATACACATTGGGAAAGCAGAATTCTAAAACAATATATGAACTCAAGGCGCGAAATTTGAAAATTAAAATAAAAAAAAAAGTGGATCAGCACGTGTTCCTTATCCTAGCATTTGTATTTTCAAATATTGAGTTAAGTCATTTTCGATAAATTTCAGGTGGTCACATCGGACAATCTTCCGTTATCAGTCTGTAGAGAATGTTACGAACTTTTGGACCAATGCGCATTGTTCTACGATCGAACTCATCGAGCTCAGGTATCACTTCGTCAGATCCTCATCGACATCAAGCCCGTCTCTAGCTCGACCCTGAAGACCGACCATGTGCCCGTGATGGCCGAGTGTTCTAGCAAGACTGAGACGGAAAACGATCTCGGGGAAGACTACATTGCAGTTGACGAGCTAGATCCAAATTACTTCTCATCAGAAAACGAGTGCACTAATTCCGAAGATCCAAAGCCAATTGAAAAGATTTCGGTCGCTTTGGAGACTGTGGGGAAACGCGAAGCCAGAACAAGTCCCAAAAGAAATATCAAACAAGTTCGAAAACGAGTTCAGAAGACATCGGACCAGGAAAAAATTCTGGTTGAGTCCGGATCAGAGCCTGACAATGCAAAAATCCCGGATAATTACATGACTGGTACGGAATCCGACAGGGAAATTATAGAATCCAGAATTGATCAGTCTCCTAAAGCCAAGTCACGTGGACGAATCCTCGACAGGTAATTTGGATTTTTCTATTGAAAAAATTGCATGCTCGAAATTTTTCATTTTTTTATGGCAGCGGCTGGTCACACGGTCCTCTGTAAAGTTTACTATACGTAATTTCTATCTTGGATTTACCGTAGACATACCTAGAAAATTGTTGTACGAATAATTGTCCTGACTGATCCCCTACCTGAATGTTACACAGGTACCCTTGGCTATGTACAGATTGTAACGATGAGTTGCCATCCCTGGAGGCCCTCCAGAACCACCACAAAGTTGTTCACAATCAGCAAGCAAAATATATGTGTGTTCAATGTTGCAAAATTTGTGACAAGTACAACGGCTTCCTGACCCATGTAAAGAGGCACAAAAACAAGTCAAAATTCACCTGTTCGGATTGTGGTAAATCTTTCGTACACAAAAAAGTTTTAGAATCCCATAAAGCGGTACATAGCGAGGACAGGCCACATATATGTCGTACATGTGGCAAAAGTTTTCGCCAACAAAGCGCTTTGTATATACACAGTAGATGTCATTTGCCTGACAATGTAAAAACGAGATTTCCCTGTGATCAGTGTGGAAAGAGATTCTCAACAAAACCAAATTTGGTTACTCATAAGAGAATTCATTCTGGGGTGCGCAATTTCACTTGTGACCAATGTGGAAAGAGCTTTATTCAAAAGGGAAATCTTGAGGCGCACTTTTTGACGCATACAGCTGATAAGCCTTATAGCTGCTCACAGTGTGATAAAGCATTCAAAACTCCGCTGCAACTGAAGAAACATGAAACTGTTCATACGGGCGCGAAACCACATCAATGCGCCGTTTGTGGGAGAACTTTCAGAGAAAAGGTCGAGTATCGCCAATTTTTTCGATTTATTTCCTGTCTATATTGTTGATTAATGTCAGATTGTTTTAAGGAAATATCATCTATTAGTATTGGTGTGGGTTTCATTAGAGTTTTGGGAAGTCGGCACAGTAATTACTAATGAAGAAATCGGAGGGAAAAATTATCCAAAAACAATTTCTTTCCCATTTTTTCAAATGAAATTTTCCTCGACAATATTCTCCTGGGATTTTTTTTTTTTAGAAATTTTGGAAAATTCTCAAATTAGTCAGGTTTTTCATTTTGTGAAATTTTTTAATGTTCGTGTAATTTCTATTTTTTTCTTAGAATAATATGAAACGTAATTTTTACGAAATTAAAACCGCAATTAAAAAGTTTTGAATCGTTTGAAAATTTTTTTAATTTTTCGAATTGTAAGAAATGAAGATAAACTTTTTTTTATTTTCCAATCTCTTGGAAATTTGGGGATTGGATTACTTCTTAAGTACGTAATATGTAAAAGTTCTATGTATTTGAAAGTTCTGAAACGTTCGCCATTTTTGAAATTGTGCACATTTCTGTTTCATTCTTAATCAAACGAAATTGTGTCATCGTCCATAAAATTTAAAAATTCATAAATTCATTTTGACATCTATAGGGAACTCTGAGGGAGCATCACAGAATTCATACGGGCGCTATGCCATTTACCTGTGAATTTTGTGGAAAGTGTTTCCGGTTCAAAGGAATTCTCACTACACACAGAAGGCAACATACGGGCGAACGGCCGTACAGTTGTGTGGAGTGCCAGCATCATTTTACCAATTGGCCCAATTATAACAAGCATATGAAGAGGAGACATGGCATTAATACGTCTCATACGAAACATTTAACTCAAGGACAGGGAGTGGCCCAGAATAGGGTGGAGGAGGAGGAAGAAATTGGGAGGATTGAGGAGTCAAATGTAGAGGTAATTTGTGTGTATGTGTATCATTTTATATTTTTTTAACTTAAAAAAAAAAGATTGATATCCTTGGATTTATAACTTCCCGATTTTTCGGTAAGTTATTGTAATACCACCGAAATCCAAATTTGTTGTTTCATTACCTAACTAGGGTTGTAAGTACCTAGTTCGATACCAAAATGATCCCCATCAAATTCTGAGTTGGGGTCTGTATATATATATATGCATGTGTACAAAATTTTGCGCAACGATTTTTCATGAAGGAATGAAGTTGTGGACGTTATCAAGGTCAGGTTCGAAGCATTTCAGTAGAACTTAGAACTGATTGGATTTTGGGTGAAATTGGTCTACTATATATATTGTTATTCACATCCAATTGTTTATAATGTTCGGCTGCATGAACTATTAGAGTTAGCGCAACATTTACAGGAGAAAACAGGGAGTCTTTCAGGTAGTCGCGAGGGTCCCCAGGTATGCCCAAGGATCTGCCAGGTAATCCCCCAAGTAAGCCCCAGGGTCCGCAAGTATTCTCCCAGATAGGCCCCCAGGTAGTCCCCAGGGTCAAAAGGGTCACTACCTGGGGTCCCAAGGGTCACTACCTGGGGTCCCAAGGGTCACTATCTGGGGTCCCAAGGGTCATTACCTGGGGTCCCAAGGGTCACTACCTGGGGTCCCAAGGGTCACTACCTGGGGTCCCAAGGGTCACTACCTGGGGCCCCAAGGGTCACTACCTGGGGTCAAAAGGGTCACTACCTGGGTCAAAAGGGTTACCACCTGGGGTCACAAGGGTCACTACCTGGGGTACCAAGGGTTCCTACCTGGCTCAAAAGGGTCCCTACCGGGGTCAAAAGGGTCACTACCTGGGTCAAAAAGGTCACTACCTGGGGTACCAAGGGTCCCTACCTGCCTCAAAAGGGTCCCTACCTGGGTCAAAAGGGTCACTACCTGGGGTCAAAAGGGTCACTAGACATTGAGCTACCTTGGGAATATATAATAACTGTTATAATGAAAATTACTTTTTTACAGGTGACAGAAATAATGACTGATACTACATCTTCCCAAACGATAATTCTTGAGGCTGTTCCCAATAATTGTTCAACCTTGGACCATTTCCAGACTGAAACACCAGCTGTAATCCAGGGTGGCTCATTTTTTCGTGATAAAAATGCTACGTACTTCAATGCAGTACCAGTAACGATACAAAATTTCCTAACGCCCAATGTACCTTATAATTTCTTCACTCTACCCAGTGTCAATGAGAACGAATCAATTCTACCGAAGTAAATAATTTACTGGAGTCAATGGAAATATTTACCATAACCATATGGACAATTTCATCCATTCAACGGTGGAATTAACGATACAATCAGTACTGAGAAATTAAGTAATCAGTATGATCAGATATAAAACAAAATATCAAAAAATATTGTTTTATTCAATTTTTGTCTGTATCGAAAAAAAGTTTACAGAATTATATTTCTTAAAAATTAAGATGTTGTAAATTTTGTTTGAATAAAAACTGTACAGAATGTTTTCATTGTGAATACTGTAAGTTCCACAATAAAGCAAATTTTTAAAAACTATTTGATGCTGATATATGCAAATCTGTTAATGGCAGTTTATTACTCGTCATGCTGGCTGGCATTTCTCCAAACATGAAACCTGTGGAGCATTATACCATTTAACTACCAATGATTATAATGACACGTTGACTCAGAACAACAGAAGCGAAAAAAAATTACACTGAAACAAAATGTCACTTTGGACATGTGAAGAATTGCAGGCCCGATACTTCTCCAGTGCTCCAAAGTTATTGTGGGGAATTTAAAGAGCGAAAATACCGGACCGATTGATCAAATAAATTTTTAGACTCCTCCCAAGGCATCCCGGTTTCAATAAACCAACAATTCATCTCAAAAAAATTATTTTTATTCTACAAACATATAAACATAGAATTCTCTCCCACATCCAAATTACAGTCATCCCATCTCAAGCATCCCTACTTCGCCCCCTTTCTGATACACAAAAACAGATGACTAAGATCTACAATAGAGTAAGCATCCTTCCTCAAATATCCTTCAACAAACTCCTTCAGCTTATCGTAAGCAGAAATGACCTCAGGTGACAACGGACTAACCAACTCCCCTGAATGTTTCGTCACATCGAAGCAGTCCAGATAAAAGTTCAACTGATTATACAGCATCGTCTCATTGAACTCCCTGATCAATTCTCCATCAGGACAAATGGGACAAGCAGGTCTATTAGTAACCTCATCAGACAGGCCAAGTTGCAGACTATCTCCCTTATACTGGCACTCTGAGCTATCACACTTAAGATCCTGCTGGTAGTACTGATCAACGAACCTCCTGATCTCCATCTGCAGATGATTCTGAACTTTTTTGATGTACGTCCAAGGAGCAGTTCCACAAGTTTCCTTTGAACAAGCTGCTAAGCAAGCCAATTCCCGTCTACCAACTGTCTTCACAAACTTCTTGACCTCATTCTCAGTTCCACAATCCTTACACTTGAAAACAAAACTCTCACATTTGTCGAACATGGTTTCAGCAGAAGCATAGACACTGTCGTACATCGAGTTGTCTCCTCCGTAAGTTGTAGACGTAACAACTGGTTTGTACTTATCAGAAACACCAAGACACTCTGCTAGAAAGCCCCCGTCCATTTCGGGAATTGGTGAACATATTCGTTGGAGAACTGCGATTATCTGATTGATCAGGTAGTAATCAATGTCTAGTGTCAGACTGTCGGATTTCTTGTACTCGTCGATGTGGTAGGCTCGTTCCATGGCTGAGTGTGATGTGCCATCTAAGCAGATTATGTAAGGTACTGTGTCTCCTGCTTTCCACATTCTGCCACCCAATTTGTTTAATCTTAGGGCAATTGCCACGTGGGGCTGGTTCTTTTGGGGATAGTCCTTTGGGTCTTTTGACAGTTGTTTGGTTATGACTAGTGAGGACAGTTGGATTGTCTGATTACGAAGATTGCTTGCCATTTTTTCCAGATAATCTCGAACGTTGGAGATCTTCTCTTCGATTTGACAATCAGAGAACAATTCGTCGATTACGTGCTTACCAATGTCACATGCTAGTTGACACCAATCTCTTCTGACTATGTCGAGACCTTTCAGCTCGGTGTGGTACTCCAGTTTGCCTGATGGTGATTTGTTCATCAGGACTGCTGCATACTTCTTCTTGTTCAGGAGCAGCATGTACCTGAAGACTCCGTCTATGTCCAGCTCGATCTTCTTGTAGGCTTTGTTCACCTGCAAATGGAATTTGAGGGATTTGTAATGATTCAGAAAATTTCAATATATACATTTTTAAGGCATGGCTCTTTGGACGAGAAAATTAAAATATTTTGTGTGTTCAGAAATTCAAAAAATAACATATGAACACTACGACATACCTCGGTTTTGATCTTCTTCGCAATACCAAACGCTTCTTCATAGCTAGTGCTATTCGTGGTAATCATAATAGAATCCGTATCTCCATAAACAACATCATGATTGAGTTTTTCCACCAAGGTCTTGGTATTCTGCAGAATGTCTCGACCCTTGGATGTCACCAAAGCAGCCAAACTTTTTGCATAGAATCGACAATGTGCAGCTCCAAGACAACCATACATAGAATTTGCAGTCAATTTTAGGGCAAGCTGTCTAATATTATACTGGAGCTTCAACTCGGCGGATAAATTAGGAGCTTTCATCAATTGCTTAACTTGCTTTCGACTCTCAACGAGCTTTCTAATTTCCGTGGGTATCACTCCAGTTTGTACATCAGCTTCAGGGAGATTGGCATCGGTCAGTTCTTGGTAGCAAACACCAGGAATCGTTGTGAAGCACAGATTATATTCCTGTATAACAGAAAAGTTATTAATCCGTCCTCATTGAAGCGTCAGTAGATAGGACTAGTTAATGGCTACCAGTAGCGAAATTTCATATGTGATATTTTGTAGTTAAATCAAGACGGAGATATATATTTTTTGGAGTGTCTTTTAGACTTTGAGATATCCAGCAAATACTAACGATATGCGAAACCCCTTCGCTACTGACTTATTGCTTCCTTAAATTCGATACTTTAAACATAAATTTGTCTCACCTGAATAATGCTGGGATACAGCGAATTGAAGTCCATAAGCAGGATCAGATTATCGTAGAAGCCTTTCCTAGGATCCAAAACCAGACCGCCAGCATAAGCTGCCTTCTTCTTAGTACTATCCTGCTCATTTTTCTTCGTTATTCGTTTATCAGGTGTTATGTAGCCTTTCTTGAAGAAAGCATGCAGCAGTAGAAACTCATTTCTCTCTGCTCTACCAGCTGACAATGTCCTAGAAATCACATTTCCAGCAATCGAAGTGATCTGCAGTGCTAGAGGTATGATGTTCATTTCGCAGATCAAGTTGAGAATGTACGAACTTTCAGTCATGAGTATTTTTACAAGTCCCAAGATCTTGTCTGTTGATGAGTAAAATTGTGGACAATTCGCCGGTTTGACCTCCCTAATGTGACCCTCCTTCGTGTTAAGAACTGTTGAACATAAAGTATCAAGATCGTAATTACGAACTTTGAGATTGACTTCCTTTGCACAAATCTGGAGATCGCAAATTGGTCTACCACAGAATATCTGCTGAAGCATTATCTTTCCCTTTATGAATGGTAGTAAGCTTCTTTTTAGTTTGCTCGTTCTACTCTGATTCTTCACTTTCAGGGAGACTAATCTTCTCGTTAAAACGTCAAACTGAAAGCCACAGTCGTATCCAATCAAAATATCTGGATCAATCTCCTGGATTTTATCCAAAAATTTCTCGAGAAGATCCGACTCACTGTCACAAACGATAGCATTGGTACTTTGGAATTTATGGAGTTTGTCGACTGCGTACAGAGGCCAAGGTGTGCTCTTCGGATGAGTGACGAAGCAATAGTGATCCTGAAATGGTGGTTTAGGGGCTGCAGCATCGATGCTGAAATCGTTATGGGAAAGAAGAGAGATCATGACGATTTCGTTTTGCTGTTCTTTTGGATTCAAGCAAGTTCTTATGTTTAATGTTGTCACGGTCATTGGGGGAACTGCAATGTTTTTGAGATCTTCATTTTTGTGGACAGAGAGATTCTCCATTTTTAGGCAATTGACCTGGACCTTGCACCAGGTAGCCAGATTATCGACGATTATGGGGTTTTTTATTTCCAGCCAACAGGGCCCCATTATGTCTCTTTCAATCAGCAGAAGCTCTAAAGCATTTACGGACGTGCCAAAAACGTGTTCAATGGTCTTTCCCGAGTAGTCCGCTGGTATCACAGGATAATTAGCTGCATAACGAACTTCCAGGTACTCCGACTCCAGGGGAATCCCCTCGATCTCAAATGCGTAACTCTTTTTCACGGTTTGTGATCGAAATTCTGTGATTCGATTGCGGGTGGCGTATTCATTAAACTCTTCGTAAACATTCATCATCGAGTTGTCTTGGCCATTGCTCAGGGTTTCACGTGGTAGAACGTAGACTCTTCGAGGAATATTCTTCACGGTTACACAACAGGAAACGTAGGTCTTCGATGATTCGATGAAGATCTTTCCGAAGAGATTGACAACACCCGGCTGACGATAGGGATCTTCAGAGGCGTCTAACCAGTAAAATTTTAACACGGGCTGACCCGATGAGTTGTTTTTTATTGCTTGTGATATGTCTGAAGTTGTTACAGCGGAACTTTGGGAATCTTGACCAATTTTTGGGTCGATTTTCCAGTGATCGAACATCTCGATGTTCGAGAGGATCTCATCAATGTCGTCTTCATCAGGAATATCAAATTTTGCTTTTTGTATTTGGGGAGTTTGTGGTGCTTCTGTTGCCTGCGTTATCGAGGGCATTGAGGAAACGTCTTCGCAGTCGAAGTCATCGTCGGGGAAATCTGCTGTGAATTGCGAGTACAATTCGTCGGTTGCTTGGGATATACTTTCGACCGATTGTAATTCTGATTTTGGTTTTTCGCGGTCGATAATTTTTGGGACTTCTTCTGTCTCTTTTGCCTTAGCGCTTGTCTTTTCCAGGCTTTTTGATGTTACGGGTTTGACTGACTTTATTGGAGATCGTATTGGGATTTCTTTTTTTTGCTTGGGCTTAGGTGGATCAAAGATGGGATCTTCCTCTTCTACGATCAATCTTTTCTCCTGGGCTGGCTTTGGAGAAGGCTTTGCAGTTACGAATTTGTTTGAACTCGGTTTTGGAGTTGGTTTAGAGTTCTCTAGGTCTTTTAACATGGAACCGAGAATATCATCGTCCTCGTTTGCTTTAGGTGCAGTTTTTTTCGAGGGCATGCTCTTCAGCATGTTCAGAATATTTCCCTTGGATTTTGTCTCATTGTGCTTTCGCTTTTTTGGGCCTGCATGAGAGTGCTTTGTGGCTTTTTGGATACTCTCGTCATCCAAATCGTCGTCGAATA
Organism: Asobara japonica; assembly: GCA_026005395.1. NCBI lineage: Eukaryota > Metazoa > Arthropoda > Insecta > Hymenoptera > Braconidae > Asobara > Asobara japonica. Next base: position 507,000 of record BQMI01000220.1, read on the forward strand.
TTTCTCTACCGTCCTCAACGTAACCTCCATCACCATCGTCGACAATCCAGTCGTCTTGTTGACGCTCTACTACTGCCTTTGCGAAATCCTTATCGTCTACTACATCGTAAACATTTTCGATCTCGTCGACTTCGTACTTGTTCTTGGAGCCTTTCAAGTTTTTCAACTTTTGGAGAGCGGCGAATCGACCGAATTTGTCTTTTTTCTCTCGTTTGGCGCGAGACGATGATGAAGCTGCAATTTCGAGGAAAAAATGTATTAATTTTAAAAAATCAATTTATGGGTTTTTAGATGATTTTTTTTTTATTAAATTTTTTTTTAATAATCAAATTACACCAAAAGCTGAAGTTTTAGCGTGGTCGAATTTTGAATATAAATTAGAAAAGCGCAACTCAGAATTCCACATAACGAAAAAAAGAACGATGTACATTGACATAATTTTTCTAATTAAATTTCAATACACACAATCATTATTGTAAAAATATTACATGCTCCTTATAAGAACTCTGCTGAATATTTTTCATCGTGGAATTTAGGAAAATTGATTGCATTATAACAATCGTTGCACGACAAAACTTCACACCATTTCTCGTTTGATTATATTACCATTTACCTATAGCATTATTATTATTATTATATTGTTTAATTATTTTCTTTTACTTACGTCCATCGCTTTCCATTTTTCGATTGGTTAACCTCACTCGCAATTACTCAATCTAATATTGTAGCGTGGTTTAAAAATTATTGAATTGCAAACTTTGTCAATGAGTTGTATAACATTTATAGATAATTAACGATAAATTATTGTCTTCACATTCACGTTATGTTAGTAATAAATAAAAACTTGAATGACAAGAATCAACCAGTGAAAACAACGCAAAACGCATTTTCTCATAATTTTCTGGCGGGAAACTGACGTTCGGAGTTTGGAGCCACGGAGAAAGACGAAGTGTGTCTTCGGCCATCTTCGGGTTTCACCCCCACTCTAATCAACGTGATTCCTTTGGTCTTCGGTTCTCACAGTTTTCGACGAATCCACTTTAAAAAAAAAACCATATAATTATTATTCAAACAATTATGTTCCAAACATTGATTTTTCGTTTATTCAGGGCTGGTTTTTTTTTCATTTTGGCAATTTTTCAAATGTGCTCAATATTTCTAAATATGACATATACCACTGGTTGTTTTTCTTTCGGTTTTGGCGGGAAACCTTTTTGCGTTTCGTTGTAGGCCAAGTTTTGGCCATTTTGAAAGTAGTAGAATATCATTTTATACACAATTTTGCGCGGGATATCGGGATTTGAAAATTGGGCGCATTCCATCAGATCCGAAGTGCGCCTTCGGCAATTTCCGGATGTTGCCCCCACTCCGCTACATGAGAACATGGGCGCGGCCATTGCAGTTTAGTTTGTCTTCTCACACGACAAATTAATTAATTTTTAACAGAAGAATAGTAATATTTTGGGTGAAAAAAACTGCCGATTCGTATGTGAACGAAGATCGTCCCATTTCACTTAGTTTTTGGAGGAATTGGGATCAAAATTGTCAATTTGAGAGGATTTTTAAAGGATCAACAAGTGTTTGGAACGTATGTCATTCGAAGAGTCAGAATCGAAAAATATCAACATTACAAAATAATATTATATCATGATCACGAAGGCGTTTTGCATTGTGGTTCTCTTGGGAATACTTAACAAAGAAGGTATAGTACACATTTTGCAACTGAAAATTTTTAATATTCATTAAGAGAAAAATGTCAGAGTGGAGTTTTCCACGGGCGTGGTTTAGATTCATTAGTCGATTATGAATCATCGGATGTTTACACATAATCGACATTCCGAGGTAAAAAAATTGAGATGTCCGATTTGAATAAAAAATGTAGAGAGCATTAGAATCAACGTTGATCAATCTCTTAATTTGTGGCTCAAAAAATTTGTATTGTCTAAGTTGAGGTATTTATGAAACTTTTAGTGACAAACCTTATCGATCTTTCGAGTCATAGAGTGTAGGTAACAGGTAACGGAATTTGAATTTATTTTTTCTGTTTTTTAAATTTCAGTTTCGGGTGCGGGAGGATGGCTAGTTTGCTATAGATGTAACAGCAATGAGCCAGGATGTGGTTCACAATTGAATTGGCTCTGGTATTGGGGACAATATTGTCCAGAAGATGATGATGTTTGTGTAAAAGTCGTTGAGCGTAAAGGAGGTAAGATCGCTATTATCTACATATACTATAGAACCCAACAATATTGAACCATTTTCAAAATTTGAAAATTAACAAAAAAAATTTTTTCCAAATTTTGAAATAACTTTTTTTGTAAAATTTTGATTGACCTAATTTTTATGAAATTTCAATTCTTTTGATCTGGATCTGCCATAATTTTCAAATTATTTGAATTTTTCATCGTCTTCACTTGTTTGAGCTTTCCTAAATTTTTCTAAATGTCCGAAATAACAAATGTTGCCAAATTCTGAGCGAACAATTTGATGAAATTCCAGCTGAGGAGATGATAACTAGGGAGTGCCTGAGTTCGTTGAAAGGCTTCAGGACTGATATTCCAGCTGATCAATATGAGGGCTGTCGTCCAGCAGCTAAAGACGTTCGTTTAGGCCACTACGTCAACAACAGTATAACACAACTTGATATTCATAGAGATTACTACGACGAGACCACGTGGTGTTTCTGCTATTTTGACAACAGATGTAACTCAGCCACTGGGCTGACAATTTCAGGAATACTCATACTTTTCACTGCCCTTGTTCATAATTTTTCGAGTTAAGAGCAGAGTTGGTAATTTAAGCCATAATTATAATTAATGTACTTTGAACAATGAGTGTTATCGAGGCTAGGGAGCTTGCATAGATTCAAAGAAGAAGGGCACTTTCCACAAACTTGTAAAACTGTTTTTTTCAAAAAATTCGAGGATGAAAAAATATTTTTCTTTTTCAGTTTTGAAAATTATTGAAAATCTGTTAATTTTGACATTTTTAAAATTTTTCAAATTGTGATGATTTGTTTTGTTGAAAATTCTTTCAATTTGTGTGAACAAAAATCTCAAGCATCATGCAAGTTCCCTAGTAAATAAAACGTACAAGAAATCGTGGTAATTCAAAGCTAATGAGCTTAAATTTCCCGTCTAGTCCGTCCATTTGATGATTATCGAGATTTTAGTGGAACAAATCCGTCCAATTCGCCCTAAAATGTGAACAAACTTTGCGTTAGATTTTTTTACCCAATTTTTAGATTTGAGCTTCTAATAAGACAAAATCATGTTTTCTCATTACGAATTATTATTACGATCATGATTACAAATTTGTATTTTTACAAAGGTATTTTTAAATCTCACTTGATGCTTAATCTTCGTTCAATTTTATATTTTTAATATAAGTCAAACGAAGTACGATGTGTACATGTATGTTTGCCTGTAAAAATCAAACACAATGGAAAATAAAGTTCTTTTTTATAACAGCCATGATATCATTTTTTTTCTCGCTCTTGGACTTAATTGTTCGCACACCATTAGCACATTTTCTTTTATTTGTCACGTAGGGGATATAGGGGGGACATTGATATGTCCATGTTGGCATGCGGAGCTGAAAAAATTGAGGTTTTTCAATTTATATGATAATGTGACTTGCACGTAGAGTAAAAATTTCAAACCGATTTTTCACAGATTCGAAATATCTCAAATGTTTCGTTCCAAAATTTTTAATATACAAAAAAACTTAACATTCTGAAAAAAAAAGAAAAGTTTCTAAGCCTTTAAAGCTAAAATATTTGAAGCCTTAGGAACCTTAAAACTTGAAAACAAACTGCTTCAAAAATATCCAAGTTCTTTGAAACTTGATCATAATTTAAAATATTTCAGGAAATGACTTGTATATATTTATCGAATTACCTATTCCATGTTCAGTATTACTTATTGAATCTTGAATGAAAATTCGATTGAAATTCCATTTTTATGATTTTATAATTTTTATATAGATGCCTGATATTTTTCTGATATTTTCTTTCGCACATATCACAAAATCTTGAAACCCCTCTCATTTTTCAAAGCCCTTTTCCAAGCCCTAACTATCTTGGCATCCATGAAGATAATTAGACCTCATTACGTATTGTTGTACACTCCTTAATGGTTCACCGGGACCGAAGATTCGGGATTGTAACGTTCGACGTAGAAGCAATGTTGGAGGAATTATTTCAATTTTTTTTTAACATTTCACAGCATGCCAAATCCCTTGGAGTAATTTATGGCTTTTAGCAAACGATCCTCAAGTTTTTCTAGTGATGAGTAATCAGGTAGAAGAAGTGTGTTGAAACAGGTGTGAGCGATTGGTAATCTGAAACATTCAAAAATTATTGACTGATCAATTCTTGGATCCCTTTCACAGCTTATTTGGATGGCTATTCTCACATTATACATCCTACATATATAAAACATGTCCAAAATATAGAACATAGAAAATTCCTTCATCAGATATTTGTGGTTCCAAATTGCAGAACCGACAGTTACAAAGCCGCCCTTGCTGTTGCAGACTGCTGGTGCACACTTATGATACTCATTCCTCCGCATGTTTGCGATCAATAGGATCAATAGGATTCCTCAAGCAGCAGTTGTGGTGCTGGCTTCAATCCCAGGATGAGTGAGCCTGCTAGGTCCTACAACGCTAATTCAGGTGTCCATGAATGTTCAACACATTCTCAATTCTGTGATTTTTATCTTCAATTTATACTCAGAATAATTTACTCAAGTTTACCTTCGCTGCTAACCCTACCTCTTCTCTCTTTGGAAACTTTAACAATTTAACTATTGGCTATGACTTTATGAGGTATGCTCTGTTGAAACTTCTAAAATTCATAAAAAAAATACTGAAAAATTAGTAAAAGTACTAAACTTCATATATCTATCGATTTATCTTTTCCTACTTAGATAGTTTCACCCTTCCTTTATTCTCTTTTCCCTATATTTCCATCAAACATACCTTTACCAACTCATTTGCACCTGTGCTTCAAACATGAATGGGGTTTCTTTTAGCATCATGTAACATTGCTATATTTATGCAGCTGTTCGAGTGCTAATCAACGATGGAAGACTGCAATGTGTCAGATTGATGCTTGTATCAATCCATGTAGCTTGGATTTGAAGTCAGATCCTCTGAATGACAAATTCATCACCTCACCGATCGAGTCCTTGTAGGTCTCGTGGAAGTAGTGGATAATTGATTTTGAAAATTTTCGATATGTGGGTGAAAAAAAAAAATGATCATTGATAAGAAACCTCAATTTATACCTGTCAGAATCTGGCCCATGCCTGGAAATCACCATTTTCAACCTAGACAATCCTCCAACTGGCACTCGATCACTTCCCGTGGTAAATTGCAAAAGTCTCCTCTGGCTCTCCAAGGGCAAGGCGTGAGCGACTCTCCAAAAATTTTTCACAGCTTCACTATCAACGGTGTAACCATCATATTCAGTAGCTGCTTCAAGCTCGGTAAAGTCAAAGACTTTGCTTCCGCAAACCAGCTAAAAAAAACAAAACAGAGAATGATATTTAAAATGTAAGTATGCCCGGAGATACATTATTAAATGCGCTCAACTACTACTGGAAAACGTGAGAACCATCTAACGAATATGATAATAAAGTCTGGTGAGAACAGACACCTAAAGAAAATTGGGAAATTTTCTTTTGAAGGTTTCTTTTAATCAAAAACGTTGGAACTGAAACTGAAGTATATTATTGAATAGAGCCTGGAAAAACGTTGATATCATTCTGCAAACTATGGAAATATTTTTGAATTTTTACAGTGTTTGGCAAGTTTCTAATTCTCAAAATCGCTGGAGGTTATTAGAACTCAAAAATACCTGTTCAATCTCTTCAGGTCTGAAGAGTAGGGCAAGTGGACTCTCATCTGTTACCATTTGAAATCCTCTTCTGAAAGCCTTGAACTGCCTCTCAATTGACCGATTAAGCAGAAAATCCGCATAAAGGTCTACAAATTCTCTCTTATTTTCCTGTGTCACGTAAACTTCATCCCCATTTTCCCTCAGCTCATGGTACAGTACTGAACCAAAGACATCCTTATATCCAACCTTGAATGAATTAGAAATAGCACATTCACAAAAGATTTCGGGGAATTTTTTTGATTTTTCTGAAGTTGATGAAATATTTGCAATTTTTGACATTGCACATTTCCATTATTTTTTCTATTTTCCAAAGGTGTTGAAACTTAGAAAAAACCTTTTTTTTTTGCCTTTTTGTTTTATTTTTTGAGGTTTTTGAAATTCTGGTATTTTCCAAAAATACTGAACCTTGAAAGTTTGCATAAACGTCTCAGGCATGTCATCGCCAACATAACTCAGCATTTCCGTCAGAGTTCTGTAAAGGGTTGGGCTCCAGTCCTCGAGGTCAGCAAAGCTCCCCTTTCTCCCCAGCAACTTCCGGTAGACCACCATGGGAAAGCGCACGTCCAGAATAACATTATTATAAATAGCAAGTCCAAGAACAACTCCAATCAATGTGAATTGCGCGTCGCTCTCAAACGAAGTTGGATTAAACCAAGTCGTTTGCGTTTCCTCTTGCGTTGTGAACATTCCATAATCCGGATTGAAAATCTCCTCCACGACTAGCTGAAAAAATTCTTTGGACACACCACCCTCGTCCACCCCCTGCTCACCCTCAAATTCCACAACCAACTGCTTCTTCAAATCAGTTGGATTCTCCATTGCCACCATTTCCAATTCCACTAACGCATCGTCAATCAGAAAGTCACGTCTGACTTTTAACCTGGGGATAATATTTTTTTCGATAAATTCGAGCTCAGAAATAATAGGCTAGAAAAGTTTGTAGTTTTGGAAATTTTTCAAAAAAATCGATCTTAAAAAATCGGATTTTGAATTTTTACTAAATTCTTGAATTCTACAAATCATGCAAATTTTCGAAATCGTAAAATTCAGTTTCCTCACAAACCTCAAATAGGGATTAGTCGGCTGTCCCACATAAGACTGATAAAAGCTCATTCGCCTCTCGCTGTACATCCTTATCCTGTTATCATAATACAACCCAAGTGTCTTCGTCGCAGGTGTTAAGATGAAGGCATAATTCATGAAACTAAACTTCCTCGGCTGCTCGCTCTTGTAGTACGCAAAGTCCTTGTCCATCTCTACCATCTCACTCAGCAATTCATTATAAAAATCAGTAAAATCGATATAAGGTCGTCTAGCATCCAGCGCAGAAATACCGAGCTCCACTGCTAGTGGATCTTGTGGAGGTGGAGCTGGTGGTGAAACCTACAATGAACACAGTAGAGAAAATATTACAATTAAACATTTCATGAAAAATAGAAATTATTCGTCAACGGCTGCCAGAGGACAATCCCTCGATCAAATGAATTTCAATGGGTGCTAGGCAGCTTGGGAAATTAATGCTTTACATGATGGATATTTTGTTATAGAGTGATTACTGTACACCTAGTTAGTGCAAGATATGTATAACAATTTCCTAGTCTAAATTATGACACCAATTAAAAATGGTATAGTTGTGGGAAATTATTTTCACTGCTACACTTGAGTTTGATATATAGAATTTGGTACAAACCCTGTCAGCTTTGTCAATTCCGCTGGGTTCAGTATCCTCATCCAGGCAAAATTCAGGTGCATCAAGTTCTCCAGAAAGCATACTTGCATAATACAAGATTTTCATAACTTTAGTTGGGGCAGTTATAGTGTCGGCATCTTGAACGCAATAATCTCGTGTAAAAGATCCTGCAATCATTTTGACAGTGATGAGCTGTTGAAGGGTTTGCAAAAGTTTGGGCAATCTTGTTTTGCAGTGTCTCGCCCAAATTCGGGACAATTTGGCCTGTGCAGGAATTGGCAGACAACTGGCAGCTTTGCACAGCATGTGAAGGGCGTGCTCAAGGTAATCACTACTCCCTAGAACGGGAATTTCGAAAACTATGAGGAAAACGTTGAGGAGTGTGTCTATACTGTCTGAGGGCATTATGCCAAAGACTCGTAAATACAGCTCGATGTTGTCGGCCAGGGTTACGAGAGCGTTGACTAGGGCTGACTCAAATTGTTCGCCTGATATCGACCAGAGTGCTGCGAATGAGCGCCGAACTGATTCCAGGTCGACACTTGTGTCGTCTGGGTGGGGAATCGATGGCGAGGGATCGCTACTGTCTACCTCCTTGTCTTCGCCTATAAAGAACCAAGTACAGGAAGATTTAGTATTTTGATTTTTTTTTTACATTTCTGTATTATTTTACTCAGCGTTTCTCAAACGTTCTGACAATGTGGAAATCTGCACAACTTCGAACATTTCAGTATCTTTTAGAGTTCAAGAATTTGGAACAGTTTTAAAGTGGATCAAATTTGAAACTGTCGAAGTACCTTGCAGGGCTCTGACTGCTTCCTTGTTTAAATCACTAGGGGGGCCCAAAAGTGAGACTGGGGCGCGATCTAGAAGTGCTGATAGAGGTGAATCACTGGTTTTCGTTTTCTGGAAGCTTTTGCTCAATGCTTCGGCGGAGGAGAACACCTCACCTAGGGTGCGGATCAAAAGCGCGTAATTTGCTCCTGCTTTGCATCGGTTTATTATGGTCAGGAGCTTCGCCTCTGTGAGGTAGGGTACTGGTTTTTCTGAAAAGTAAGGCGGTAACAATTTAGTAATCACTGGTTTGAAAACTCTAAATCTTTCACGAAATTCAGAAAATGTCTGTGAAGTGATTGATAATTCTGAGGAATAAAACCCTTCGAATCTAAAAGAACTCAATTTTGTCTTTTAAATATGCATGGTGCACGAAACTGTGGAGACAATCTTCAATGCAAGCATTTCAAATGTCGAGGCCTTTCTAAACTTATCCATCATTTTTTCCGTCCAAAATCGTTTTTTTACTATATTAAAAACTCATTCAGACTGGTCCGGTAATACAAATCATAGTCTCTTAAAAGCTCCTTAGAAACAAGTTAAACATCAAGTGGGATTACTACAAAAGTTTATTGAGAATCATGAATAGTGTGATCATCAAATTCAATGGATGTACATAATAGTGTTAAATAGCTCAAAGAGGAAAAGTGTTTTTCGAGTATTTCGTCGACTCCAGGTACCTCAGGTACAGAGCCAAGACAATCAATTCAGCGACAGCATCTCTGTGTGATTCTTGCGGTGTGCGTTCATCCACCTTAATTTTTTTATTAGGCGCTTTTCTGGGTTTTCTCTTAACCGGAGCTTTCTTAGTAGTTGGTTTTCGTTGAGTCTTTGGTTTTTTCGTATTTTTATTGATTTGTCGTTTCTTTCGAGATTTCGGTATCGAAATGTCATTGTCGTTCAAAATTTGTTCAAAGCTTCGAGATGTTAGGAGAGGGATTGATTGGATTGATCGGCTGGATCTGATTGACTCGATTGATTCGCTCGAGTCAGAATAATCAGTTTCATCTGATAGATCATCCATTGGTTCCGAAGTATCACTAGACTCTGAGGATGAGATGCCTCGGTCTTTTAGGCAGAGACATTGGCATTTTCGTTTTGTGGAATTTTTGATTGGGAATGCGGGGTTGATCAGGGGCTCCTCGTGGATTATAGCTTTTGTCTGGATTTCAAAGTCTTGTCTAGACAGGTTTGAGGTACTGGGAATAGCTAAGGATTCATTGTACTCCATGCAAGGGCGCATTTTGAATTGGGAATCTTGGGGAGATGTGGATGGTGGGGTTGGTACTTGAACTGAGGCGTTTTTCATACCTTCTACCGAGCATGATGGGTTCATACTTTTCGGCGGCAAACTTTTGGCAAGCGAAGCTGGACCAGACTCCAGAGACGTTCGTGGAACTTTGCTCGGTTGAGTTCCATCGCACAGACGCGCTTCTTGGGAAAATAACTGAATCGCCTGCGCTGCTGCCTGATTTGGAGTCAAATTTGTCACCTGGAAAAATCAGGATCAATGCTCTGTTGCTGCCGTGGAGAATTGGTTACATTTGGCACTCGAGATTTTTGCAATTTTTTATTTTTGCTTGGTTCTGATTCTTCGTTTTCAATTAAAAATATTATGTGGGGTTTGAGATATTTTGTGGACTTGCAGCAATTTTCCACACTCCCCAAAATTCTTCAAAAATTAAACTATGATTTATAGTTTTCTAATGTCTCCAGAAAAGATCGTTCCACTAGATATTTATGGCATAAAAAATAGCTAGAAAAATACTGTAACTTTTGTGATAGCGATTTTTTTGTCAAACACGTTTTTGTTATGAAAACTGTTATTAAACTGTTATTCATAATAATTTGATAAAATTACCTTGCCACTAGATGCGCAATGCTGATTGTCACATTGTGGATTACCACATCCATCAGTTAATTGGTAGAAGTAACGTTCTATCAATTTTTTGGCGGCTGCTCGCTTCATGTCACTACAAGGGCTCTCAGCTCCTACCCTATTTGTTGAATTTAAATATTTATAAAGTATGGATGTGTGAATAATTATGCAATCTTACAACTACAAATGTTTCATAAAACCTTAGCATAAAATGCTGAAAGAATTTGGTGACAACTTTCAGATATTTTTCTTTACATTTTGTTCCTTATATTTCTCTTTTGCTATTAATCTAAGTGGAAAGTTTTCTACTGAGCATTGCTAATACTTTTCGTCGAAATGTCAAAAATAATGTTGGTCATTGAAAAAACCAGAAAAATTTTGTCCAGAGTTTGTGAGAACCCAAAATTTTTTGACAGGTGCGCCATAAAAATCCAAACTTGTCACACCACAAAAAATTACGAAAATTTTAACAAAATTTGCATAAATAAAATGATATAAATTTTCCAAATCTGACATTGCAAAATCTGCCCACATATTTGTCACTCCAAGTACGTCAACGAAAACAAATAAAAACTTATAGGTTAAAATTTTGTCACGTCATACAACCAATAAACTTGCTCCAAAAAAAAACACTTAATTGAACAAAGAAGCACACGTGCACAAATGTCTATCTCTAATTTTAGATCCAAGAATTCAGGGGCGCATGAGTGTCAATGACTTGTCAAGAAAAAAAAAATTAATTAATTTACCAAAGGCAAGATTTTAAAAAATCCGCAATGTTTTTTTGTTCTTTACCTGGAAGCGAGATCTTCTCCAGGGTCCTCTTGGCCCTTGGTGTTCATAGATCCAGAATTGGGAAAATTTTGACTTAAATTTTGAGCGTCAAATTGGTAAAATTCGCTTTGTCCCGGGGCCTTTTTTTCAATTATCTGTGTCAGTCTTATTGACACGAGAGCACGATAGAAATATCCTCGTTTTATTCAACACTTACGATATAAAAACAAAAAAATAAAGTAGAACTTTTTCTATCGAGTCTGGCAGAGGAGCAAAACTCACAAGGGGCACTAAAGTTGGCTAAACAATTTACAATCCCAACTCAACAAAGTTAACTAAATATAGAAAGAATCGTGTTTGTTAACCAATGTACACGCTGTCGTAAAGTGTGATGTATAGGGCAAGTGAGGGGGGGAGTGGGTGGCTTGTATCAAATGAGGTGGGGATGGAATAGATGTTTACGTGTGTGCGTGCTGTGAAAATTTGATATCCAATAACAAATAAACAATTGTTGGGAAAATTTGCAACTTCCAAGAATTTTCATATAAATTCTTAGACTGAATTTTTTAATGTAATGCAATGTTATTTAAACAGGTAGTGGACTTCGTGGTGCGCGATGGAAATGAAACAAGATTTTGAATTGTGTATGCGCATCTCTTGGTCAATCGTTAAAGTTAACATTAAAGAATTTTGGAAATGTTAACAATGTGAAAAACTATTAAAATTTTGAAAAATGACGGGTAGAATTCCTAGGGTTATGTATGATCGTATGCGCATGCGCGGGGTGAACAATTCTTGAGCAAATCTGCAATTTCCGTAAATTTTGATGCTGTTCCACTGGATTTTTCAATGCATTGATTCTATTCATCTATTTCGTGGTTAAAGAAGAAACTATTGTTATTTAAACGAGTATCGGAGTCTATTTTGTTGTGCGCGGTAGAAGTAAAACTTCAGGGGTTTTGAATGATGTGTGCACATGCGCATATCTCGTTTAATCGGGGAACAGGAAATATTAAAGAATTTTGAAAGATACAAAATGTAGATCTATTTTTTTCAAAACTGTCTATAGATTCCAAAATTTCATGTAGTTCAAACTCGTTGCACGTGTTTCGCAAGAAAAGCATTAGCGTGATTTAAAGATTTCTGAAAACATAAATTAAACCAAAAATATCAATACGTACCTTCCAAAATTTCAGGAATCTTTCCAAATTAGACGTTTTGAAGATTTGAAATTACGAAAAAAATCGATGAATGAAAAATGTTTGAAGCATTACTCATGCGCACTTTGCGCCATCCTCGAAGACTAAACAATAACAAATATCTGTCTTCTTTTTGCTATTAAGAAAATAGAGATTTCTGTGAGACCTTCATATTCCAGTTTCATCATTAAAAACATTTATTGATTTATTGAAATTTTTTTATTGCATTTTTTATCAGTGTAACCGCTTAACACTTTGTGCCCTCATTTTAAAATATCACAATTATAATAATAAATTGCCATCCATATTTAATTCTCATTTTTCATGTCTTCCTTGGGTAATAGTGGAGGAAACAGGCAACAGCCGAAAAATTATTAAGTTCTATGTTACTTATGTCCTACCCTGTGTAAGCACCTGATTTTTCTGCTTGTGTTCGAAATCTTAACAAATTTTAATAGTTTGGAAAATAATTTGTTTGTTTTTTTTTCAATTTATAGAAAAACGCTTTGATTTTTGCAAATGTTTTTTTTTTTAAATAGATTTCTAATAAATGTAAAACATTTCAACAATTTTTAAAGCAAGAAAAGCAAAAGCTCGAGAATTTGAAATAAATGTAAATTGTAAAGCCTAAAATTGTCCCCTTGAACTTAAAATATAGAAATTTCAAAACTTTCCAAAAATTACAAAAATTTGAAAACCGCAACTCCTCAAAAGTTGCAGTTCCCACCTTCTACCAAATATCTCTTATTTTTCTGTAACCCCCTAACAAATTATATGCACATTTCTGTCACATTCTTATGGCATAAAAGTTTATAAATTGAATTACTGGCATAAATAGATAAGAAAATTGCTCGATTTTTTTTTTGTTCAATTGACCCCGGACTGAAAATTAGTTTTCACCCTAAAAAAAATCCCCAACAATATGATTTACCAAAAAAATACATTTTCTAATTCTCCACTATTACCCATCATTATGTGCAGGGATAATTGTGGACGTATTTAAAATGGATACAGTAAACAGATCAGAAATAAATAAAAACTCCTTTCAAAACCCTGGGTAATCCTTAATTTTAACGGGGAAAAAAATAATTGAATGGAATGCAAAACTTGATTAATTGATTATTTGGCTACTTTCGTTATGAAATTGTAAAAGACATCCTACAGCCCCAAAGTATCCCTGGAATAGAAACAAAATCGAAATGTTATTAATTTGTCCATCATGAAATTGAAAGAAAAAACTGGTGATTAAAATCTATAGTGAAGTCGTAATGTGGGATAGGTGGATTTAAATCCAATAATTGAAATGTCGAAACTCCAAAGATTTTTTAAAACTCGATGAATTTCAGACGTCGCCAATAATTTCTAGCAATATATAGGAGGTTGGGAGATTTCTACGAAGTTTATGAATGGCAACTTCAAAACATTCAAATGTGCAGAAAATCGAAAACATCGAAAATTTATTAAATTTAACTAAAAATATTCAGAATTCCCGAAATTTTATAAATCATTGTATTTTCCCCACTTTAGAACTGCGCTATAATAATAAAAGAAACCTAGCTCACCTCATGTTCTAGAAATAGTGCTTTCATGGTACCATTCGACCAGTAATCCATCGCATAAGCTAATAGTTTCATGGAAATTGGATTAACCCTCAAAAAGTTGCCGACGAAGACCACCTAGAAATTAAGTATAAAGAATGAAGAACTTCAACCATTTTCTCATCTGTGTATGTGTTAGGAAATTCCATAGAAAATCCTAAGATTGCTGGAAATTTCTATATATGTGTTAGAAACTCGTAGGAATCCCTATGGATTTCCTCATGTCTTCGTGTTGGGACTCTTCCTTCCAGTAGTGAGGCACTCCTATCCTTTTTTTTATACTCTTGCGTTAAACACTATACTTTAACACTTTCTGCAGCGACGTTGAGTCGCCCTTGAACTTTGCTTCGGAACAAACTATCATCGTTGACATAGTGTTTTACAATAAAAGTGATCCACTTTATTAATTAGTTATCTCTGTTTCTCGCTCACTCGTTCTCGCAACACGCGTTCTTGTCTCTTCATTTCTCTCTTTCAGAGATAACGAATAATGTCTTTTTGACATTTGACAAGCATCCCGCCCCCTTCACCTTATCGTGATCTGTATTTATGGCAGTGCTCCAAACATTTGTTAAATCTTGAAAGAGAGGAATCACATATTACATTATGTGCCCCATCAAGATGACCACAACCATAGGCTATATTTCCGGATTTTTCCAAACCGATTTTCTATGAAATACCACACGACATCTCTCCAGGGACTCGCTAATATATGTCTTTAACAATAGAATAATATGCCTGCTAAAAACTCTCATATGAGTGTTAGCACCTTATTGGAAGTTCGTATAGGGGTGATTAAAATTTTTCTCATGTGTGTGTTTGTTAGGAAGTGGTATAGGAATTTCTACGAGTATCTCTCACATGCTCTTTCGGTAACTGTATATTTTCCTCTCATAAGTGTCTGTTATACGTACCCTTTCAACTTTTTCATTGAGCGCACACATGCGTGCAATTGATCCAATATTATTAGTTATTGTTACAAGAGTCGCTCTCGCTAAGTCCTCCTTGCTAACTGCGTTTCGCCGGTCCTTGGAATTCATTTGTCCGAAACTGCACACATGGAGAAAACTTAACATACAGGGATTGAGTGTTAGATAGACAAAAGACTAAAGTGATTGGTTACGGAGAGCAATGTGAGTGATTGGTGCTTTGTGGATAGGATTCTAATTCTCGAGAACTTTAATTGAACTTCTAAATTTTTTGTACAATTATCAAAAGTTCCACATATTTGGATTTTTCTTCAATGTTCAAAACTTCCAACAGTTCGAAAGATTCAAAACTGAACTGTTCAAAATTTTTTATACTAAAAAAACGAGCTGTTGATTGTGCCATTCCCTGGGCAAAGCACAAAAATTGCTCATTTCCAATTAGAATTGTGTTTCCAATTAAAAGAAAAAAATCAAATGCAAACTGGTGCAAAAATGATTTTGTTAGAAGTCCTTATGTTTCAAGTTCTCGGATGGAAGGATTTGTGGATGGTTCGAAAAGAAAAAGAGCAAAAATAAAATAAGGAAAATGATAAAAATTGTGAGTTTAAGGTATAGATTGTTACCTGCTAGCTACTAAATCTCCAGGAAGCCCAAATCGCCCATAATCACCTCCATAAATATCTTTAACTAATTTATCAACTCTTGTATTATCTCCACCAGTGGCTAATTGGATAGCCTCCTCGAAGCTGTTACACCCAGTGAGTAAACAACATAAACCGAGAAAAGTTCCTCCACCCAAACTCGTACCCGATATCCTTTTATAATTGTTTGGACCGTATACTACTAAAATGCTGACTCCTGATCCTATATTAACAAGCTAGAATCACAACGAAATAAGACTAATTAATTAAACTCCAATTTTTAGCGAAAATACCTATGCATAAGGGGCTTCTGTAATGTTTATAATTAGTAGGAATTCGTTGATATTACCAAAAATGGATATGGCTCAGAGAAATCAAATGGAACTTTATGGCAAAGCTCTTCCTCTGTTGGGTGACTCCAGTAATAACACTCTCGAGGATTCGTTGTTTCAATATAAAGCATTCCTCGGATTAGACTGTCTAGTTCGTCAAACTTTGCGAGACTCATATTGACTTCCTGGAAAATTAAGTAAATTAGTAAAATGTGGGTTAGAATTATCTAACGAATTCAAAAGTTGCAAAAGTTAAAATAAAGAAGAAAAAAATAAACACAACGAAAAATGGAACGAAAAATTGAAAAATCGGGAATAATATGATGTAAAAATGAAAAATGTCGAATGTATGCAATACTACCTTGTTACTTACTTACTCACTTTTTTGAAATTATCCTCAAATTTGAAAGCACCACCTCCAGTTGCACAGACAGTCGTCACCAAGTTAGCCATGCCTTTCGATTTAGCTAGGGCCAAAAAATTTCCCATTTCACTGGTCGGAAATCTGATGAAATGAAGGGTTCCCCTTCTTCTTCGAATTCGAATATTATCCATCTGAAATAAATCGAAGTGAAAATTTCCTTTTCTGGAATTTTCGAAGCTCTTCATTTTTCAAAAGTACTAACAATTTTGAATTTCGTATGTATTTTGAAATTGTTCAAATTTTGCAATTTATTAAATTTTTCGGGTTTTTTCAACTGTTTACAAGTTCTGAAATTCTCATGATTTCATTATATTCCAGTCTTGCGGATAGTACTCTACTTAAAATTCATTACCTGAAGATGTGTGTCACGATGCCCAGTTTTCCCATATGCTGAATTTTTAGTCAAATATCTTCTAATGTTTTTCAAAGTCTCGAGCTCGGCATCAGCTTCATCTCTCGTTATATCTTTCGGTTCAAAATAAACCAATTTACTCAATGTTCCGCCAATGTCCATTCCAAACCAAGGCATCGCTATTAATTTGTGGAGAAAAACAAGAAACTTACTCAGTTAAAGTGCAACAATTGTGATATCTCAATTGTGAATACCCATGATTGAAGGAAAAGTGAATTGAGCGTGATTGCTTAACTAAAAACTTTATCAAGCTACTCTATGCATGCAACTCTACTAAAAAAATCAAAATTTGAAAATTTTAAATTTGTCCAATAATAACATTTTTAGAATTTTTGAAATTTTTGAAATTTTTGAAATCTTGAAGTTTGTTTAAACTTTTTCCAAATGTGCAAAATACATCGGACTTTTAAAGTTTTTCAAATTGCCAAACTTTCAGGATTTTCCATTTTCTGTGAAATGTTTGTTTTTTGTAAGACATTCAAATATTTGATTTTTTTTCAATTTACCAGATTGTTGAGGTTTTGGAAATTTTTGGGAACGAGTTTCGATATTTATTTTTACCATTCAAGCCTAGAAGCGTACTATGGACACTAAAGAATGGATATGAAAAAATCGTATAAGATTCCTATGAGATTTCTGAAAGATTTTGCAGAACTGTCCTATGAGCATTATGTAAAAAAAATTATCATACATCCTATGGAATTCTTATGGGACTTTTTCATAACAAAAATGGGCAATGAAATGCAAAGTATGGAACCAATGAACCAGATACTCCAAAATGTTGTAATTAATGGCTAATCTATGCACACATACAGTTCATGGACTCACAGGGTGGTGAGTGAGAGTCATTTGATTCTTCTGATGCAGAAGCTGAGTAGCCATTGGATTCCATGGCTGTGTCTAAACTGTCTACATCAAGTTGACCACTGTGAGGACTCATAGCTCAATTCCAATTCACTCATTATTTCAGCCTCATTTTCAGCTGTGATGATAATTCCTTCGGCTATCTGTAAGTAAATAAAATGCACTTTTAGTTTTCCATGGCTTTTCATTTTTCTACATTTTTTAATATAAAAAGATTGCAAATTTGAATGTGATTTGGACCATTTGTTTCGAACTTGGTATCTTTTTTGGTTCAGTTGCTTAGTTTGTTATTTTGTAGAGATCTGAAACTTTTGGAATCTTCGGAATTTCATTTTAGCCTTACTTCTATTTTTTGTGGCTTTGCAATTTGTTGTTAATTTTTGTATTTCACATTTTTTTGAAAACTGTATCTGGTTTTTATAATTTTTATAAGGGTTTGAAATTATTGGCCTTTGTTGATTTTGCATTCAATAGCACATCAATCTGAGGATACGATTTTCTCTACTCATTCCCCCACCCCCTCCTTGCGTCAATTTTTTGTTTGCTTTTTTGAATCACAATGCTGTTCTCGAGTGAATGGTTTGATCTCAAAGGTCACCTTCAGATGATATCAACAGATTTGTTTGTGATTCAAAGTTTTTTTATTTGAAATTTTTTACGTTTCCAATATATTTCAATCTTTCACTATTTTTAGTTTCTAGGAAAGTTATAAACTATTTTTTTTCCCTTTTTCGAATTAGCAATCAGACATTCCGGAAAATTTTTGGAATGACAAATGAAAAACCACCAATTTCTTCAATTCTTCCAATTTACTTCAACACACCCATTTTAATTTGTATTAATTATTTTATTTCGAATGACGTTATTGAACTTTTCGAGTTTTTTTTGTCTGTTCAAGTCCTTCCATGTTTTACTATAAAATTATGATAAGGATCATTTTTTTCGATGCCAATCTTTGTAACTTTTACTGGTGAATATGAATATTACATGAATCTGGTTGAAGGTCTCGAGCAATGGCCATTTCTACTTTTTTAGCGCAAGAAACGTTAAAAGTTGAAGTTTAAATATTCGACATTTTCCACTGTAACTTTTAAAGATTAACAGTCTTTCGGTTTTGCCGTTTATTATTTTTAATAAAAACGAAGTGATATTTCCGAGAAATGTTAGAAATGAATCTCTAACTTTTTGAAAAGGTCAAAAATATGAACACATTAATTCATCGGCACTCTTGAGGCACTTGTATTTTTTCCTTTTCAAGCCAATCAATTGATCTTTGGTAACTACTTTGATCTCAAGGGTCACTATTAAATAATTCATACCGAAAACAGGAAGTCACGCCAGAAAATTTATATGCACATCTAAAGTGAGCGTAAACAATTTTCTAAACTCAAAAAAAGAACAGGTTAAGCTTTGATGGTGGTCTCAAAAAACTTCGAGTAGTCGTGTAAAGTTCAATATGTTTGTCATAATCGAAACTAAAACTGTTTTTACACATTATCTGCCCATTCCATTAATTATATACTCGTAATTCGTTCGGTCAAGTGCATTTGGGGTTGATTATTCATTAAGAGCATAAAGAATTTTAGCATTTTTGACATTCTTCAAAAGTTATGAAATTTTTGTCGAAATTTCGGAATTTGTAAAATATTGTAAATTTTTGGAGTGTTTGGAACTTTTGAAATTTCAGATATTTTAGATAATTTTGTAGAGTCGTTAATGAAATTTTGAATGCAGTTAAAATTCTCGAAAAGTTACTGAATTATTTAACATATTTCAAATTTGAGGAATTATCGACATTACTGATAATTTATGAAATTTCTTGAAACTTCAGAAACGTATTTTTTCAATTTATAAAAACAATCTTATCTTTAAGAATTATAGGTGGTTTTAATTTTCAGGTAACGCCATACTTTGTTAGATGAATTTTGAGTAAAAATCCACTAGAAAAATTTACGTAAATGTCAATGTACGCAATGTGGGATCAACCGTCGACTGACTGATTGGAACATATGCGAGACATGATTATTCAATGACTCCCTACTTCTCTCGCAACAGTGCAGCTATATATCACTTGAGTCTCGATTTTTCTGATTACAAGAATCAGTGAAGAAGCGCACAATATTGAATGAATGTAGCAATGTATCAAAATTTTAAAATTGACAAATTGTCAATTTCAAAATGTTTCACTTTTAAATTGCCAAACTATCAAAACAGGTGAGAGAGATTAAAAAAAAAAGTTAAAAATTTTCAAATCCTTGAAACAATTAGAAAAACTCTGACGTTAAACAGTCCTGGTAAAAAAAATTTGTTGGGAATTTTTGGGAAGATTAGGACATATTCTAAGAAAAGTGTATATTATGTGTTTTTTCTTCAGAAAATATTTTTTCAGCAACAGAAAGAATCAATTTCACAAGTAAAAATTCAAGAATTTTGATGAATTAAATTATTCTTCAATTTGATTAAATAAAATAAAAAATCTCTAAAAAAAATTAGATACGCGAATCTTTGCTGGACCAAGTTGCTACATGCCACGAAAATTTTAAATAATTCAAGAGCGCTGTTTCTTAAAAACGCTACGCTGTGATCAACATTATACAATTGCATTTTTTGAATTGGATAATCTATGAAAACCCTGAATTATTGTGGAAGTTTCAAGATTTTAAAGATAAAAAATTTAGGAAATGGCAAACCCTAAAAGTCTCATTCTATGTAGAATATGAAACATCTAGTTTAGAAATTTTTGCAAATCATTGTTTGTTTAATGGATAGGAGCATAAAGTTTGAAACCACATCAGAAATGTTCAAAAATAACGAAAAGAACAAATTTAGAATTTTAGAGTTTTTAATAATTTGTAATAGAACATACCGAAAATATTTTTTGAAATATATATAACACGAGAAAAAGACAATATTTTGTAAAGCTTGTGTTGGGATGTTTTTAGACAGATATTCTAAATCCTCAGCCAAATGAAATTGAATCTAAGAAGAATTGATGGCTATTCACCGTTAAATCTAACTGAAATGAATTTTTCTCAATCAAATGATACTGGAGGTACAAAAAACAATATCAATAAAAATAATTTGTAGGCAATACCTTCCAAATTATTGGTTCATCATTCTGAATTTTACTAAATTTATCTTCTCTCTATTCATGTCCTATAGATACTAAATTCGAACTAACGTATATATTTACCCTTCGTTTCTCATAAATCTTCCTGCATTTAACGTTCAATTTTTCTAAATACAAGTGACATACAAGCTTCGCATGATTACCAATTCCACGTGCATTTGAAGAATCCTTTTCCCGGTGATTTTCCTTAACTGCAAAAAATCCAAAAGAACAATTTCAGAAATTTCCACAAAAAAATATATAGGTTATATTTACCCAATAAATAACATCTCTCTATAGTTACTACTCTTCGAAGATTTAATAATGACTGTATCAATTCACTGACTTAGTAACTTTTCAATTTGCTAACGCAAAGAATCACGAAAATCACATTTTTTAGACAGAATTTTTCCTATATATGTTTTTAATGTGTGCGATGACAGTGCACAGGTATACAAAATGACAACGAATTGTGTGGCGTATATAGTGTGTTTGTTGAATATTAAAATGATTATTGCGTCTTAAATGTGCAATGGCTACTGTACGTACCATAAATATATGAGAATATATTTTATTTACCGCTTCTTCATTGATGAGAATAAAAATGAATAAAAAATGTAAGCCAATTGCTGCGCATGCGCTGCAGCGATGTATAATATGGCGCGATCTTGACCACGTGATGCGGACGTGCGCATTGACATGTCACTTATCCTTCAAACTTTATTGAACTTGGGGCAAATGTTCATGATTGTTTATTGAACAATATTGATTTGTGACAATTTGGAGATTTTTCCATGCTCTATGCAACAGTATGCGCAAAAATGTGGAGACATTTTCTTGAAAACCGTTAATTTAAAAAACCAGGAAGATGGAATTAGAATGACAGGTTTTGATTCAAATATTATGTAATATCGTATCAATTAAATCAGATTTTTAAAAATTATTGCATTATTCATGTAGCATAGTTCGGAATATTTCACTTTTTTCTCATTGTCAGTATTTGGTTATTTCAAATTTCGTTAATTTGTAAAATATTCGACATTTTATAATATATTTTAAAATTGGAAAATTTGGAAATTTTCAAAGAAAAATTCCAACTTCAATTTTTTTGAAGTTTGATGAAATTTTCGAAATGTAAAATGTATAAGAGCAATGTATGAAGAATATGGTGCAAAAGTGTATGTACAAAAAATTTGCAGAACAGGAAGATGAACTCGAAATTACCGTTTTGATTCAAATATTATGTAATCTTGAAGTAAATGTCGAGGGGCCCATCATTAGATGAGAATCACTTTTTTAAATTACTGGATTAGGGATTTTGCATACTCAGCGCATCAGCGTTTTTGTCATATTTAAGGAAAAATCGATAAATTCGAAACTACAAAATTTGACAAAAGTAGAAAATTGGAATATTTTGGAGAACGGATAACGAACCATGATTTTTTGCAAACTCCCGCAAATTTTAATGTTTTGAAAATTTGGAAAGAGCCGAATTGAAAATTTGGAGTTTCTACAATTTTGAAGGTAGACAAAAATTGATAATTTGAAAAATTTGAACATCAGAATCACATGTTATATAGAGCTTCTAAAAATTTTCGAAAGTGTCCATAAACTATAGTTAGAAATCAGCATATGAAGTGCCGCGGTGAAACGTAAATATCACAGTTACCCGTATACATACGCTAGTTAGGAAGTAGGCCTAGATTAGATATCAGTTTCCACCTTTGTAAAAAAGACAAAATAGTAATGTCGCAATGAAAGTAATTTTCATTCAACCACATTCATAAAAGAATCTGCATATGTTTTTTGGCCAAATTCCGTACTTGTCTTTTGAAAATATCAAAATTTGACAAATTTTCAAAATTACAAATTTTCTTTGAAAAACTGTCGAAACTCGAGCAAACTTGTTAAACTACACAATTTTCACAATGTCGAAAGAAAGAAATAAATTTTGCATATTTCGGAGATCAGCAAAATTTCCAATCTTAAACACTTTCATAATTTCCTGAAACTTCAAGATTTTGCAAATTTTATAAATTAGAAAAAAAATCTAGTTAAACACCCAAAAAACGCGAACAAGATCACAAGTATTCAGAATTGTAAAATTTCGGAAGAAACAAAACCTCGATACATAGTTTACGATATCAGGAACGAAAAGTGGCGCCATCTTCCTGAAGGACTATATAGGACACAGAGACCGGCACTCGATAAAGTACAACTCTAGTATAAATTCCGATTTTTTTTGGAAACCACAGAATATTTTGACAATCAAAAAAAAATTGGAAAATTTGACAAGTGTCGCGTTGTACGAAAAAGGAAAAAAAATCGAAAATTCTGGGCCTTTAAAAAATTATCATATAATATCTAGATGATTGGATAAATTTGTATATAAAATGTTATAAACAATTTACTGACAATCTTTTTTTATTCACATATGATTTTTGCACGCCTCAAAATAGGGAATAGGACTAGATCAGATATCAGTTTCGAGGCTTGTAGGTAAGCCAAAAAGGTAGTAATGTGGCAATAAGAACAATGCGTGTCTTTTCCAAACAGTTTCAAATGTCCGGAGGTACGACGATTTGCCCTTTCCCTCCACGAAAGTTGAGGCATTTCAAATGCTGAGGTAACAAGAGAAACAGTAAAAGGGAACTTGTTTGTTTCAATTGTTGTGTTGATCATGTCGGAGAGGAGTATAATCTCGCGAACCGTCATTGTCATTCTAATGACAATAATTGGTTTCCAATTAGGGGGGGGCATAATCGCAGTATCTCCGAGACGCGCCAATTTTTCACCAATGCCAGGTAAGTAAATTGAACGCCGTGGTTTATCCACATGCAATTGATTGTTAGTATTTTTTTTTTTAATCGAAATTGAAAAAAAATTGAAATAAAAAATTTCAAAAATTGGGAAAATTTTCCAAATTTCAAAATTTTTCAAAAATTCCAAATTTTTGAAAATTGTCCACATCTCTAGAGCTTACAAAAATTCCCGCGATTATTTGTTTTAATTTTTAAAAAATCATAAAACTCAAAATTGAAAAAAAAATCACAAATTTTAAAAATTTAAAAAAAAATCATAAATTATGAAAAAAAAATTAAAAATCATAAATTTTGAAGATTTTGAAAAAATCAACGAAAATTTTAAAGAATTAAAAAATTAGCTAATGTCCAAAATGTCTGAAATTTGAGAATGTAAAAAATGTAAAAAGAAATTGTACTTTTTATAATTCCTTATGCATAAGTGTTGGTGCGGAAGAGTTGTGGGTTCGTCGCTAGGCATAATACAATAGAGTGGAGGGAGAATCCCGGCTAAAGGAGCAAATACAAAATATATGTACCCAGTCATTGCTGAGACACCTACATGTACATCACATTTACATTAGCCATGTAAACATAAGTCAAACGCGGTATATAGAGCGATACGAGTAGCACACCCGTAAAAAATTGCGTAATGCAAGGTGGATTCTTTTACACGCATCACGTTAAATGCTGCTAATTTTTTAGTTGATAGTAGCCACTTGGTATCAATGGATACAGTCAATAGATTGTTTAGAGAGTTGTTTAGAACGAAAACAAAAATATTTGCAAGCGACGCGAACAAAAAAATTACATTGCTATGAGCAACAAAATTATTTCAAATTTTCAAAATTTCCGCGGGAATGTTTGAAAAATATTGTGAAAATTTTCGAAAAAAATTGTAAAATTTGTGGAAAATTTTTGGAAATTTTGATAAAAAATTGTGAAATTTGTGGAAAATAATTTACTCATGAGGAACATCAGTGTGTTTGTACTAGTTTTACTCCAAAAAGTGTGCCTGAATTTTGGTGCGACAATCTCGGTGGAATTTAGACATGAGTATCCCTGTGATCGTCATCTTCCTTCGCGTATGTTGATTCAGCCTATATTCAGCTTATATTGTGATTTCGATGAGTCAGAATTGGTTTTGGAACTTCTATAGGCAAATGTGATAATTAATGTGATCTTAAATGGGGCATTGAAAATTTCAGAAATGTCTTTATCTTCATAAATTACAAAAAGTTTGGAAATTTTTGGAGATTTCATAATTTCAACAATGTTAAAAAACATTTTTTTTTTTGGAAATCCGAACTATGAACATTGTAGAAAATTCGAAAATTTCAACTTGCTATTTCATTTTGCTAAAAAATTCACAGTGAAAAAAAAATAAATGAAAAAAAAAACTGAAGGATTTAGGGAAAAAATAATAATTCAAAATGTAAACAAAATAGGAAAAAAAATGTATACAAGTTCCACTCCTTCTGCGCGCCTTGGTCGATCATTCTTCCAATCAAATACCTCAATTAATGAATTAATTAATTTTCAGAAGGGACCACGTCAACGTGCACATACGACAAAGATTGTACGGAGAACGCTTACTGCAGAAATCACGAAGCTTGCTACTGTATGAATGGCTACATCTTAAATAGGAATCGGACAACGCTGGAATGCCTGAAAAGTGAGTTCTGCTTCATTCCAGATAAAAAATTATATTAAACAAAATAGTTGGAATTTCTCTCACGATACTCGGTGGCTAGGGGGCTCCATTTTTATATCCCCCTTTTTTTTCTTTTCATTTTCCATCGTGCAGAGCTTTCTCAAGCGTGTCTCGAGTGCGGGAAGTTGAAATCAAGATTATGATCGCTTCGCTGGCTTTTTAAAACAGCCGTACCCTTTCGATGGTCCCACGCAAAAGAAAAACACCTTTTGACCAAGTATTTCGCAAATATCGCAATCATATTTTTTTTTAATTTTCCCGCCAAAAAACGGAGGTGTTCTAGATATCTCTGCTGAGCATTCCATGATACTGCTCATTCTCATCGCAATTTTCAATGGACAATTTTTGGGAATAACGATTTTGGAAATTTTTTTATGTGGAAATTTTGGAAATTTTTTAATTGCTTGTTTTGTATTTTTGTTTAATGAAATAATTGATATTGCATTTTTTCAGTTGCTTCGGAAATTGGTGACCCATGCACTGACCATCTTCAATGCCGTGTAACCTTCACTCCTCAATCGGAATGTCGCAACAATGTATGCTCCTGTAGCGAAGGGTCTCATTATGAACCCGAAGCCAAAAGATGTTATGAATCTATGGGTCGGTTTTGCAATTTTTAGAGACTATACGGTGCAAAGAAATTTGGAAAAATATGAAAATTTAATTAATTGAATAAACTGAGAGGAAGGGAAAATTGAGGAAAATCTGGACAAATTTTCAAAGTTTTAAACGATTTTGGAACTTTTGGAACTATGAAAAACATTCGGAATTTTGACAATAAGTTTCTGGCAATTTTATGAGTTTTTAATGTGGATTGAAAATCCAAAAATATCTTTATTTCTTGAAATTTTATATAGATCCGAGTTTCGAATTTGACTTTGATTTTCCTCCAATTTATCATAATTTTCATTTTTTTAAATCTACAGTAAAATCAGTAGGTCGCAATTGAACTACTTTGTAATTCATACTATCGTAATTATAGAACTCGGACAAATGTGCCAAACTTCCTACAACTGTTATATAGAAGGGGGAAGTCCCAGTTTCTGCGTCGATGGATTTTGCAGTTGTCCTCTCCAGCATCATCCTTACGGAAAAGATTGTCTGAAGAGTGCTTGTGAGTGAAACCGCAATATGTCATTCTTAGACTTCTAGGATTTTCTTCAATGTTTGAAACCATGATCGTTTTAGAGATTTTGGAGAATTTCAGTTTTAACAATTTTGAAATTTTTGTAAATCTGAATTTGTCCTACTTTTTTTTTTTACTTTTAACTTTTTGACTGCAAATTTTACAACTCCCAAAGTATTTCAAAAGCTTCCGAAGCTTCGAGTTTTCAACTACCAAAACAATTTTACATTTTTGAATTATCAAATTCTGTTTGGACTTTCGTTTTTTTTTCGTTCTTTTGATATTTGTTAAATCTCGAAAATTTCAGAATTATTTTTTTTAATTCTCAAATCCTTCAATTATTACTTTATCAACAATTCAAATTTATTGAAATGTTCTAAAGGTTTGCGACTTAAAAAAAAATTGATGTCACGAATTTACAAAATTCTTGTATGTCTCAAATTTTTCAAATGATCAAGCTGATGGTAGTTCAAATACTACAAATAGGTCAAAAAATTGAAATTCGCACCATTTTCTATGTACAGTTCTAGGCGACGAGTGTTCAGTCGATGAAGAATGCCTAGACTCATATTCCCGGTGTATCGGTACCTGTTCCTGTGAGGACGATTACGCGTTATCAAAAAACGGCAAAAAATGTCTAAAGTTAGCAAAATTGATGGGGGATCCCTGCACCGAAGACATTCAATGTAATACTCATCTTAAGAACACAAAATGTGGAGATAACAAAACCTGTACCTGCCTCATGAACTTCAAAAGACCAGGATCAATCTGTTTAAGAAAACTGAGTAAGAAAAAATTTCCTTATTCATTTTACTCACAATTTATTAAAACATCGATTTTTTGTGTATTTTCTATTCTTATCATTTACCTTAATTTAATTTTTAAAAAATTTGAGTCCAACGTAATTTTGCCGGAGGATATTCATATAATATCAAATCAATTTTTTTTCAATATCTCAAATTAAAAACTTCATAAAATTGAATTGAAATCGTATGACTTGAGAGTTTGTTTTGGTATATAAATAACAAACTGGCATGTACAGTGAATTGTAATATTTTTCATATGAATGTTTATATTATACACCATTATGATACAGATTTGCGCAATGCTCAAAGAGAAAAAAAAACTTAATTATAATCTACGTACAAAAAAATTTGATGTTGAAGAATTCGTAAAATTCATCCAAAATTCTATATTCTTCCAGATCCTCAAATGATCGGGAAAAAATGTACGAATTGGACTCAATGTCTTGAGCCGACGATTCCGGAAATTATTCCAGATGATACGGAAGTCACCAATGTCGACTGCATAAGTGGTAAATGAAACTTGTTTGACTATTTAATCTTAAAGTGTACAAAATTTCAGGTGAAACCTGCAAATTCTAAAACAATGTCTCCAAATTCTAAAAAATTCTTCTCAAACTTCTAAAAAAAATGATGGATTTAAAAATATTCATCGATAAACAATGTTTATCTCTATCTCAATAAATTGAGAGAGTTACCTGAGGTTTTAAAAAAGTTTCTCTCAAATCTTTCAATTTTCGCCCATATCTTAGGTCTGAAAATTTTGGTAAGAGACATAATTATATGACAATACTATATATAGACGGCCTGAAGAATTATTTATAGTAAATTGCAAAATTTTGTACATCTTCCTAATGCACAAAGTCCAATGAAAACCACAATTCAAATCATTTTTGCAGGAATTTGCTCGTGTGCTGAAGGCTACACTCTCACAGAATCATTGAACGAATGTATTAGATTCAGCGAAAATGGTGAGGCTAGCTATTCATACTCGTATATGTATAAAACAAAAACATGCGCAAGTGATAATTACAAGCACAATAAAGGAAATTTGTTTTTCCCATTTAGGTACACCAAAGACAAGAGATCTATCAATTTTAGTCTTCGTTTTCTTCTTAATTCACATTTACGTAGAAGCTTAAAATTAGACTATGTACAAAAAATTAAATGGAAGAACACATGTGGTTATATTTATTCATTGAGCGAGAAAAGAATATTTTATCCAAGGCTGTCCAAGAATTTCTATCATTTATTCCCTGAGATATATTTCTTCGCCGCAAGAAAATGGAAACGTTCAATTTGTCCTAAAAATGGTCTACTCTAAATTTTTGTAATCTGCAAACTTTCTTTTGCCTAATTAAAGAGATTTATTGCTGATCGAAATGGAAAATTTTTCTGAATTGATAAAACGAACTATGTTTTGAAACCAAAATCCAGAATTTTATAATTTTTTAACTTTTGATAAAATAATTTTCTCCGTCAGTTAAACATCCATTCCTCCTTGATCATATCGCTCGCCTTTTCTCCGATCATATAAGTCGGGGCATTAGTATGCCCAGAAGTCAACAATGGCATTATACTGGCATCAACAACTCGCAATTTGTTTATACCATAAACTTTCAATCGTTCATTTACAACGCCACCTGCTTCGCGTGGCGCCATTTTGCATGTTCCCACAAAATGGCCGAGCGTCGTTGAAATTTGGCGGGAAACGCATCTCCAGTAGTCGTCAGATTTAAATTGTAATTGTCTGCAGCCAGGAAATGGAACGGGCAACAGTGTTGTGTTGTACTTACGGAATAACCTACTCGACGCAATCTCAATGGCCTATTAACAATAAAAAAATATGAATAAATATTGAGGTAAGTTAACGATGTACAGAGCATTATGAAGATTTTCCGAGTTTTGGTTCTCCGTATTTTTTTTCTCCATATACTTTGGGAGAGACTTTTGAATATTAATTGTAAAATTCAAAACTAAATGCATTTCACCATTGGCCCCAAATTCCTAAGGTACAACCAGCTAAAATCATATACTTCCGGTCGGGGGTGAGAGAAGAAAAAATCGGCAAGTGAACATGAGAATCGCTACCTTGGATCGAATAAAAATGATATACTTAACAATAATTATTACCTTTTTAATCCCGCGTACCATTGTGTGTAAATCCTCCTGATTCTCAAAGTAATTAGCCTCAAGGATTGGCGATTGGAGGGGATCGGCGTTTCTCAAGCTCACTCGACCCCGGCTCTTGGGGTGCAAGACTATGGGAACAATGCTGAACCCATCCTGCCCCTCGTATCCCGCAAAAACACTCCGATACCACTCATCGGACAATCCAAAGATACTTCTCAAGGATCCTGAAGTGTCTCCAGCCATAGATCCAACCCCAAAAACCAGTTCAATATCTGGCTCATTGTAATTATCACGATCTAACGACCGATAATTTTTCTCAATGTTGTTGGCAACAATGTATTCATTACCATGATTATCATCCGTATCTATAAAAGCGAGAGCCTCGGCCCCAGCAGGTAACGTGAAAGGTCCGGCCCCGCGTACCAAATAATGAAAAGTATTTTTGTAATTGCTGGCAACTCTAGACTCGACTATACTGACACTATCGTTGATCATGAACGTCAAAGCACCCATGCTCACGTGATCTTGGAGATTATAACCAACCGGCAGATCCTGGACCACATCTATACCAAATCTGGTCAAATGGTCTTTTGGCCCAACGCCAGAGAGCATCAGAATTTGCGGTGAATTCAAACTTCCCGCGCTTAGGATAACCTCCTTTTTCGCGCGGACAAAGTACTTTCTGGAGTCCTTCAGGAACTCCACTCCAATCGCGGTATTTGTTCGTGGATCTATCACTATTTTGGTTACTGTTGACTTCTCGGACAAGTGGAAATTTCGGCGCCATCTGATTGGCTTGATAAACGCTTTAGACGCACTCACCCGGCGGCCATTTCTGAGATTTGTTCTGCAAGAACTAAAGCCAATTGGACTTCCGTCGTTCGAATCTTTGATCTTGTAACCCAGTTCTTCACCGGAAGTGAGGAAAATGTCTCTTAATTTGGAGGTCCAAGGCGATGTTGTTATGTCCAGGCTACCATGTTTTCCGTAAATGGAGTCGTCCTCATAATTTTCTTCTTCTTGAGGGGGGCGGAAATGCGCCTTCTCGAATTTTTTGAAATACGGAAGTACTTCGCTGTAAGTCCAACCTGGATTTCCGATTGCCGCCCAACTGTCGAAATCTCGTCTAGATCCTCGGGAATAGATCATGAAATTTATCACCGATGTTCCACCTGCGAAAATTTTAAAGCGGAAAATTGTTGATATTTGTCCTATAGTAAAAAGGAGAAAGACACTATAGATATATATCGAAGTTATCGAAACGCGTAAGACGGAAACCGACGCGACACTAGTCAGCGCGGCGGAAAAAGGAAGTGCGCGTGCGAAGCACGCGCTACCGGATACGTTTATAAAAAGTGTATTATACAAATGTGAATTCGCTTGGTAATTTTTTGATACATACCTACAGCTTTTCCCCTGGGCCAATTACATCGACGATCGATCATCGATAGGCAATATCCTTCTGAATTTTCTGGACTGGGCTCAGTTCTGTACCCCCAATTGTACGCAGTTATGTGCAGAACCGGTGCCAAGAGTGGAATGTCGGTCAAAAAAATCTCTTCAGTTCCAGCTTCCAAAAGCAGAATATTCCAGTCGGATTTTTCGGATAGACGATTGGCAACCACTGAACCACCAGAACCCGCGCCGATTATTATGAAGTCGTATGCATAATTTAGATCACTTTGAGCCCACGAAGCTGCCCCGAAATATGAATACAGGTTCTCCAGAAGATCGGAGATGATGGAGGCTGCGCATTGGTCCATGGACCACAGCAGAATCAATTGAACGGTGATACATCTCAGTGCAGAATTTTTAAAAGCCATCTTTGCGGGTGTCCGAGGTAATCTGGGAAAATATTTCCAGAAATATCTCTCAAAAATTCCTTAAATATATATATAAAAAAAATTCCACACAAATTGAAGAGAGAAAAGAGGTGAAAAATTCAAAATAATACAGAGGCAGGAAACCCTGCCTTCTTGACCATATTAGAAAACTTGCTCGAATTCGACGTAGGGAGATATCTTTAGCGTATTCCAGGAACCACTTGGAAATTCTGAAAAATTACGTGGGGAAAATAAAAAAAAAAATTGTAGACTTCTGGTAACGAGAGTGAAAAAAGTTTAATAGTTTCCCGTCTCTAATTTTATAGAAATTGAACTTTATATAAGCACTGGTTTTTACAGCTATTCACCTCTGCTATTAAGATCGTGATACGGTATGAAGTGTATGAACCTACATCATTGATAACTAAACCGTTATGATTACGAAATACTCAGTAAATAATTGTGTTTTTATCGCAGATCGAAAACGCGATTTTGCAAGCCGATCTCTTAAGTTTTGCTCGGAAAATGTTCTCATCTCTGAGTGTATTTTTTTTCTTCTACTGGGGGGTTTTATGAGGAGTTGTTTTGTCATCTCTGAATGTTTTTTCTCTATGACTGAATGTTAAACAATTTTTTTAGACCGTGCCTGAGCACACGTCAATCGGTGATATATGGAAATTCCATCACATGCGAAACAACGCTTGTCCCATTTTAACAACGAGACAATCGCGCCGTTTATTTTTTTTTTTTGTATTCCGTTTCCTTTCAATTCTGAATATGCTATTTTGAAAAGACTGACTTGGGCATATAAACTATCTGATTGGGACAAAGGAATAGAAAAAACCGGCGAAACCGATCCAACGAGTTACAGATGAAAAGCAATACAAAAAGTTGCCGATTTTCGAACGATCTAGTTATGAATTTGAAAACGATTTTATTTTAATTCAACCGGTTTTTTTCAGCCCAGGTTACAATGAAATTTGAATTTTCTTTCGTTTCGCGGGCTTAAAAGAAAAAAACATTTTAGGTTTTTGAACTTCGAATTTTTGGAAATTTCGGGACTTTTTGAGTTTCAAGTTTCGCAAAATTTCAAAGTTTTGAATTTTTAAAAAATTCTTTTAGAAAACTTTACAAAAATTTTCAAAATTTGGGAAAAATATGGCAATTGTATTAAACAATTTTCGACGATTTTTAGAATTTTCTTAAATTTTTTTTTTTCACATTTTAAATTTATAAAAGTATTTTGTGCTCCTGTCACCTGGTGGATATCGATTTATTTAATCGAAGAATAATCTCACAGAAATTGTTTTTGTTTTTTTTTTCAATAATAAGGTATAATAGATTGATTGAAAAAAAGACTTACCAGATGTTTTAATTGTCGAATCAGATGGACCATGGCAAAGAAATCGCATCACTGATGCGTTAAGAAAAAAATGAAACTATCGAACGAGTACGCGCCCATTGAAACTGAGGTTGTCTCGAAGCGCTCGTACGCACGCAATTAAACGATTCGAACCGAGAGATCTGATATATGAACTCCACATAACGCACCCTGTAAAGGAAAAAGTTTGCAACCTGTCGCGTAAAACGCATCTCGCAAGGTCAACCGGTTGCAGCCAATATGCAATAATGAAATAATGTATTCCCATTTTGTAACAACCCTCGTTAAGGATGTAATGCATATCGACATATTTAAAAATTTTCAAGACTATTAAAAATTTTTGGAATTCTTACAAAAATTTTCAAACTTTTCCAATTTTGGAATTTTTACAGAAATTTTGAATCTTCTCCAATTTCTGATTTTTTTTTCGACAACTTTGAAAAACTTTCTTTTTCTGATTTCTGAAACGACAATTTCATTTTTTTTGTCTTTTTAAAAATTTTCAAAAATGGAATTTCTACATTTTTTTTTTCAGTATTTTGAAATTTTGTGAAACTTCAAAAAAATAAACTTGAAAAATCTGCAAATTTTCATGTCCGCATTTTGCCAGGATTTTTTTAAATTTGCTGCGCAATTTCAATATTTTTAAATTGAGAAAGTTTAGTATTCAGGAACGTTCCGTGTCCTTTTTTAATTTTTCAAAATATCAAAATCCTTTGAAAATTTTTAAAAATCACGGTTTTTTAAATATCAAATCGTTTTTCAATTTTTAAAACTTTCGGAAGGTGCAGATTTTCGGCATTTTGGAGATTTATCTTGGTCCCAGAATTTTCGAAAGATGGAAGAAATGGGCGCAACTGGCGGGAACTGAATTTCATACGATTAAAAGAAAAAAGCTTTATCAGTCCATTACATCCTTAAGACACCTATTAGCTCCTTAACCCACGTATATATAAGTGGTTAAAGACTCACACTTATTGCGCGTGCAAGTGGGTCAAAGTTGGGTTAATTTGGGGTAATTGAGCGCGTCACATTGACATATTGTTTTGCGCATGGAAGACTAGTTTTGTTGAGCGTCTTCAAACCGCTTAATTAGATTTTTATGCGCAATTGTCTCCGAGCAACAATGATTCGTCAGGGTTTTCAAGTGCCAAGCTTCAAGATCGTTTTGAATTTCAAAGAAGTATTTTCATCCATGGACCTTGCATAACTATTTTATCAATAGTGGGTAAAGTAGTAAAAGCGTCGCGATACTCTTATGATTTCGGATTCATGATGGTGCTGCGCGGATGCTGCGCGGATGTCTCACCTTTTTCTGGTAAACATAGGCAAAAAATTTTCTTATTGGATTAAAAATTGCAAAACTTTGAGAAGCTAAATTTTTGAGGTGCCGGTGTCCCAAAGACCGCCATTGCCCTAAACCGCCCCGCGTACTTGCCATCCGCGGCTTCGCCTCGGAAATACACTGGTTTCGCGAATCTCCAGTTTAATCATTGAAGCGATAATTTTGACATATTCAATTTTAAGTTTCTTTTAGTCAATATGGCAAAAACGTATATCGAGTTCCTGCAATATTGGCCGGCTGTACGATCAGAATTCGATTTATCTTTACACGAAACCGAAAGCGCGCTTCGCGCGCTGAATTCCACTTTGCCATTTAAGGTAACAATATCTTTTGCGGAGTTGAAAATACTGTCAATCATTGATTCCGAAAAAATGAGAGCTTTCAATTTTCCAATTTGGAGTACCCATCTTTTGCTTTTTCTGTAATTATCGCGTACATATAAAATTTGTCAACTCCGGACAGAATATGTAAAACACTCGAAACTTAATAAATTAACATAAGCTCAAAAAATATTTTGTGCATATAATTTTTAATAACTGCATAAGTGATGACAACTTGAACAATTGTCATACTTTTGAAAACTAAAGCCGAACCGGTATCCCAAATATCGATGTCGATCGAGGCAAAGGCGATTACCAACCAACTTCACGATGTCATGTGACCAATCTGATCAGCCAATGAATGAACCACGATTCAAAAATGAATTATGACAGACCAATAAGGAATGGTCTTACGACTTTTGACTCTGACGATGTTCATTTTTGTGTATGCGCTTCCTTGAATAGGATCCAAAGAATTCCATGGTTTCCTGCGGGCTTCGGTAAATGCAGTACAGTTTAGGAAAAAGCCGGTCTCCATGCACGGCACCGCAGGGGGGTTGAAAATGAGAGGACAAAGGGGGAGACAGGCTGAGAATGGGGTGCCTGTTATTTCTTATACAGAGGAAAACAAGGTAAACATCGGAAAAAATACAGTGAACGAGTTCAAGTGGCGATTTGGCCAAAAATTTTCAAGCGATTGAAAAGTTTTTGCGCGAGATACTCCCATTTTTCTTTTGAGGAAAAAAGGCTGTTTCGTGTATAGAAACCATGAAAAAAAGTTCAACAAGTGATTGAAATAGTTTTGCGCGGGATACTCCCATTGTTCTTTTGAAAAAAAAGGTTGTTTCAAATATAAGACCCATGAAAAAAAGGCAAACAATTCATCAAGTACCCAGAAATTGAATTTTGAACGTAATTTCGACAATAGTGCCACTGAAGTTGACAAGTAGGTCAAACATTCTTAATCGCATAAAATGTTGGGGATTTCTCACTGTTGTTGGAGATCTTCTACACCGTAGGACTTTTAGGAAGTTAAACCAAAATTTGAGAAATTTCAACATTTTCACAAATACACAATTAACATTAACTTCATAAAAAAAAAAAAAAAAAAAAAAATTTCAAAATTTCGAAAATTCTGAAAATAGAAATTTTAGCGATGTCAGAAGTTTCAAAAATTCTCAAAAAAATTAGAATTTCGAAAATTTTGGCGCGATTTTCGGCGTAAAGTAGATCTGGCTTTCAAAAAGTTCCGAAATTTTGAGTTACCGGTGGTAGGTAAGGACAACAAGTATTACCTAGATATATATATATACAAGCTGACAGTATACCTATATATATACAGGCCATGAGTGGAAGCTATATCTATGCAGATATCAGTGCGATGGAGAGAGTCCGGTATATGGAGGTCGAATCGATTATTATTCTCAAAAAAAAATTTGTGGAAAAGTGGGTAAAATTGGAAAATTGGAATTGTTGAAATTTTTAGGGGGATGGATTTTGAAAGTCCGGATGTAGAGAAAGAATTTCCGGGATTATACGCTTCAGAATCGGCTCGAAAGAGTAATGAAAGTGATTGTGAGTATTTACTGTGTCAAAACATAACCTCTGTCAAATTATTTATTTAATTGTAATTGTTTATAGTGATCACCAAATTTCCATTCAATACTTCAATTACTTTGGACTTTATAATTAAAATAAGAGCTCGTAATACAGTTTTGAAAATTTGAAAAACTTCAGAATTTTAAAAACTGAAAGATCTCTCAAAATTTTGGGAACTTTAGACAAACCGGGCAATTCTGAATATTCCGGAAGTTTTGGAAATATTGAAGAGGTATGAGATAGTTTAAACTTTGACAGTTTGAAAGTTGTTCAAAATGTCAAAGAAGTCAAAAATGAAAAAAAAAAATTAGCAAAAAAATGCAGATCCAAACATTAACATATCGGAATGTACATTCAAAGATCATTTCTGTCTTGAAAGAAGTATTGTTTAGTTGATAGTTCAATTATGGAATATCCCAGAATGAAAATGTTTTTTTCATAGAATGGAAAATTCATGTCTGTTATAGTTAGCGATGATGGGGCACATGATAAACATTTGAAAAAGGAACTTCTTGGAGGAAAACGGAGAGAGAAAAAAGACAAAAAAGATCGGGGATATGCGACTTTGGAGGGAGAAAGTTCTCCGGATGAGGATCAAGAAACTAAGTAATATACTGAAACAATTTCAAAAAATTTAAATTAAATAAAATAAAAGGAAAAAAAAAATCGTTGTAAAAAATTAAGTGATTTCACAAAATCTTCTAAATTCTGAATAAGTGCAAAAATTGCAATTAAATTGTGGAGAAAAAAAATCATCCAAATCTGTTTTCACTAAAACACATTCAACTGACTGAAAAAGTTTCAAAAATTTTGAACAAAAAAATACTAATTTCAAAAGTTTTGGCAAAGTTGAAATTTTTAAAAATATATTCTTGTGTTTGTTAGAAGTCCGTCGAAATCAAAGAAATCCAAGGCTTTCAAATTTCCTTCGAAAAAACGGGAGAAATCACGAGAGAAGGAGATAAAGGACAAGGATAAAGATGAGAAGGATAAGGAAAAGAAAAAACGTGATAAAGATGAGAAGGATAAAGATAAGGACAAACTCAAGCATAAAGTGAAGGATCGTAAGAAGTGCAAGCATGGGGAAGAAACTGCTGATATTGGAGGTATATGTACTCATTTTCTAGGAGCAAGTGGTAAGGTAGAAAAATGTTGAAAATGGCGATTTGTTATAAAAAAAAATTCTTTTAGTATTTCTCGCAAATTCTTAAATCTACTAAGATTTTAAAAATGTAGCATTTTCGAAAACTGAACATTTACGAAAACATTTTTTATGTTTCATCAATTTTTTTTCGTTTCTGCAAAAAAGAAATTTCTGTAATTTTCAACACATCGACTATTGCCAAATCTTGAGAGGTGCCAATGAGTCCAAAAGTGTGCCTTAAAAAAAAAGATTGTCTATTCTAATTTGCCCTTTCGCTCCATACTCGATTTATGTAGGTTTTATGAACAATATTTTATCCTAATTTTAAATTCATTGCATTCATTGATTGCAGAAGCACAACCAATTTTTGGTGTGAGTCTTCAAGCGGCAGTTGAGAGGAGCAGATGTCACGATGGTGTTGAATTGCCATTGGTTGTTCGTAATTGCATCGATTACCTACAAGAATTTGGCATGACTACAGAGGGTTTATATAAAATTCCTGGAGTCAAATCCAAAGTACAGAATTTTAAAAAGCTTTATAATCAAAGAGAAACGGTTAATGTATCGGAATTGGAACCTGCTGTTGCAGCAAGTTTATTAGTGTTGTTTTTAAAGTAAGTTTCACTTTTTTGGATTTTTAAAATTAGCCTTATAAACCGGTTTTTTATGATAGAAATATTTCAGAAATTTCAGTTAAGTTTTCAAATTTGTGCAATCCAAATTTTTAAGAATCTCCTCAATTTGAAGAGCGTTGATCATTTAAAAAAAAGCCTAGAATTGCCGGAGTCCAAAAATTGGAATGTTTCCACAATTTGAAAAAAAAAAAAATAAAAATTTGGAAAAATTTTTGTGTCCAAATTTAGGAAATTTGGAAGATCGAGAAAATGGAAAAGAAATGAAAAAAAAAAAATAAGGCTTTGAAAATTGATGGGTAATGAATTGTGATTTGATAGGAAAAATTGTATTTTTAGAGAACTTCCAGAACCTGTTTTGGACCATAGTGGAATGATTTCAAGATTTGAGCAGGCAGCCTCCGTCAAAGAAGTGGCTCAGAGAGAATCACAACTGTCGGTACTAGTGAAACAATTACCAGAGTGCAATCGAGTTCTTTTGGCTTGGGTGACATTGCACTTGGACCATATCACAACAAGGGTAAATCATTTTTCAATCTCCTCTCAATTCAATCATTAAAATTTTTTAAATTCTTTACATTCTCAAAGTAATTTGGATTCGGAAATTATAGCGGTTTTGGCCTCCAAAATTTGCAAAATCGTAGTAATTATCGAAATGTTTTGAAGCCATGAAATTTTAGTTTTTTGTCATTTTAACAATTTCCGAAATTCGACAAATTTAACGAATGAACAAAAAATGGATTTTCCAACCTTTCACTTTCTATTCGCATGTCTCAAATTTCTAATATTCTCAAATTTTTATGGTTTCTTTTTATTTATTTTTTTCAATTTTTCAAATCTGAATTTTTATTGTCTGTCTAATTATTCAAATATCTGAAATTTCGAATTTTCAACCTTTTCTATTTCTTCCAATTTTCGAAATGGTTTAGATTTTCTTTCAATTTTCCAATTTGTTTCTACTTGCTTAATATTCTCTAAGGGTTTCTTAAACCAGATTTAAATCGCTCAATTAACCCAAAAATTCTTTCCTTCCAGGAGAAGACGACGAAGATGAACGCTCAAACGATAGCCATGACCCTGAGTCCAGTTCTGCAAATGAGCCACAGATTGTTATTAGCCCTGCTCTGCCATTGCAAATCTCTATTCCCAAACATTCACTTGACAAAATATATTCCACCCCTGCCGTCAGGCAGCGCAAATCTTCCAGACTCCCCAGAATCTATAGCTACAGAGCTCTCAAAGCAAGAATCACTTTTGGCACAAATTCACATGCAGATGAATGAAGGTTTTGTGACAAAATCCAGGGAAGAGCAATTGTGGGAAGTCCAAAGGATCATAACTCAATTAAAACGAAAATTCAAAATTGCCCAAAAAATGGAGGGACACATTCAGAAAAGTTTGGACGAAGATGGAAAATCGAATGATGAGGGATCTCAAAAAAATGATCAAAACTCGACGGATTTAAGTTGTGCGAAAAATGTGACAATCAAAACAAAAGTTGAGGAACCAAATGTGGGGAAGGATGTCACCTCGGTTTCTGCAGGACCAGAAATTGAGGCCCAGGAACAACCAAGTGCGGGAGATGAGGATGGGGTCAGCAATGAATCGGAAAATACGGGAGAGTCAAAGAAGGGTGATGAAGCGAGCTGTGGTGAACCCGCGGAAACTGAACAAGGTTGGTTTTTGGGAGAATTTTTGATGGCTTCTAGTATTCTCAGTTTTTCAGAAATTGTAAAATTTTTGGCAAGTTTGAAAATTTGGAAAACTGAATATGAAAAAAAAATTCTAAATATGTAATTAAAATAAATATCAATTACGAAAAGTTCGAATATTCCGAGAATCCATAACTTCCATTTGAATTAAAAAGCCGCGAAAGTTTCGAAAATTAGAGATATTTTGAAGTTTGAAAAGACGTTTCAAAACTTTTAGAAACCATAGAAATGCTAGAATTTTAAAAACTTTGTGCAGCACTAGAAATTAGAACACGTCCACATTCTTCAAATATAAAAAAGCATTTAAATATAACTGAACGAAAATTCAACATTCGTGAAAATGTTTAAAAACTCCAATTGAAGTTTACAGGACATTTCAAAAAGATAAAAATTGCTTTGAAACGAAAAAAAATCGTAATAATTGATAGCTTCTGAAATTTCCATACAATAAGTCTCTACTACTCTTCGCTCCTTAATGGAATAATATCAACTAATATCGTCACACGTTAGTTAATATTCCAGTACCGGAAGAAGAATTATCCCTGGAAAGGATACGAGAAGGTTTGATTTACGAAGAACTCCGAAATACCGAAGCGCTCTTAAGAGCGCGCATCAATCAGGAAAGAAACGAGATTAAAAAATTGACGGAGCAATTAGCAGAAAAGGCATTAGAAAATCCGATTGCGAAAGAAAGACAAACGCGCTCCCCAAATGAAGCAGAAATTACCGCAATGATTCAATTAACTAAAGAAAATGAGTTACTCGAGGTATGTCCATTCTTACTAATTTCTTATTTATTAAGGAAGTTTGTTCACTATAACCAAAATTGGTAAAAAGATCCATATAACTTCTCTACCTTCCTCTTCAGCCTCTTTCCTATCAAGGTATTCAACATGAACACCTGTTCCATAGTGCCTCATTCTCTCCTCAACGCTCTCTGCGCCTCTGATGTTTTTTCTTCCGGCCCTAGCCATTGCTCCAGTCGGCTTGGCATTATTAATAATACGATTGTCTAACCAATGTCTACCACACCCCTCTGTAATTTGCTGCTATATTAACATCTCCTTTCTTGTGGATTGGAGAGATAGTAGCAAGCCTCCATCTGACAATTATCTCTTCCTTCCTCTTCATCTTTTTCATCATTTTAGCTAACTCCTCTCTACCTTCGTCTGGTAGATTCTTCCAAAATTTCGTTGTCATTTCATACTCTCCAAGAGCTTGACCATTCTTCAGTCCATTTATCACCTTGAAAATTTCCCAGCCTGTTAAATTTATAACTAGTTTGACACTTGCCTCTGTCTCTCTAAATATGTATCAACAAATTTATAAAAATATGTGCACTTCAGTTCGATCATCTGCCACCTTGTAGCACTCTGTGCAAAATGAAACCACAAATTGGTTGCAATTGTTTTCAGATATTCAGCTTGACAGATTGTTTCCATCTCAAATCATCCGATTCTTATGATAATTAGAGGTTTTATGTGTTATTTTTTCAACCCGATTTTCGGGGGAAATTCATGAAACAACGTTTGTCCCTTTCCGTAATTTTGTTTTTATTCAGCAATCGCTTCATTGAAAAGTCTGACTGTCAAATTGGCAGAGTACTATTAGTTTAATTTTCTTTGGGTCAAAAACTAGTTGTTTAAATATTGTTCTGTTTTTTTTTTTTTTTTAGAAAAAAATGACGACGCTTATCCGAAGCATAATCGAAGAGAAGGATGCCTGCGTTGAACTGAGAGTTCACTTAGCTATGCATCAAATTATGGGGAAAGATATTCAGCAAAATGTGCAGGACAAAAAGTGAAGTTAATGATTTTGATTATTCATAGGTCAATTGTTGTATGCGAATTGTAAAAATTGGTGGCAAAAGTGGAAGAAATGAAAAGTATTTATATTATTGTTGTAAAATAAAATTCATGAGGATGAGCAGCAATTTTGAAGTTTTTTTTTCTTGGGATAATTAACTTCGAAAAAGTGTGGGCATTGAAAACTGGTGGAACAAAAATTTTTTTTTCTTATACAAATTTATCACAACTATAATTTACCACGGTATTCTACAATCGTCATTTTTATCAAGTATAAATTTCCAAAAATTACGGTAGGATTTTCCAGTAACCTACGAACTTCAAAAATGGGTGCGCGCGCACTTACCGGCTGATGGCGACACTAAGTTTGTTGTCAAGTCGATATGAAAATCAACGAGACACAAATGTGCTAATGAAGGTCAAGAATTATTATAAACACAAACTCTGTATAATTAGCTCAGAATTAGGTAAAAATGCAGACAAAAATCCGCGTATTACACGTGGAAATCGAGGCTTCTTCCAGCTTTAAAAGTCAATCAGGCAATTTGACAGGTGTTTAGCGGAACAAGTTGTATACCCATAAAGACCAGTGCAAAATTATTGAGATGAATTATAATTGGATATTTGAAGATTGAAAATGTTGGGTACAAAGAGAAGAACGTTTAAACGTCATTTGGTGGAGGCACTCATTGCTGGTGTGTGTTTACTCATATTCTGCGAATATGTTATGTATTACGTTGTTCTTGCACAGGTGAGTTATTTTTCAGTTTTGTCCTATTAAAAATTCATAATTTCTCAATTTTTGTGGATAAAAATATGATATATTTATGTATATTATATACATTGAATTTGCATACTCTCATCAATTTATTTTCATTTTCCAAAATATTTTATTCATCCTGTTATGTATGGATTGTTTATTAGTGCGGATGGTCCTCCCTGGATCCCAAAAAAGCGGATGGGAAAATATCTCCTGCGAAAAGTGAGGAGAGACCTGTACGAGCCATGTTTATAGCTGACACCCACTTGTTGGGGTCACGCAAGGGTCACTGGTTCGATAAACTCAGAAGGTTAGTTGAACACTTACCCTTCAATGCCAAATTTTCATTTTATTGATTTTTATTAAATTTCCAGGGAATGGCAGATGTACAGGGCGTTTCAAACGGTGATGACTCTTCACAAACCTGATGTGGTATTTGTGCTAGGTATTTTTACAAATCAACGTATATTCTATCAATTAAGTCATTGATGGTCTCATTAAGATTGAGGTGACAATATTGAGAGGCAAGGCTAAGGAAAATTCCCAGAAATTTTTTCTTGCAGGAGATGTTTTTGACGAAGGTCTCTGGTGCAGCTCTGCTGAGTTCGAAGCTTATGTTCAGCGTTTTAATTCTCTATTCGCAGTCCCTCAGAACACTCATATCTATGTGACAGCGGGCAATCATGATATGGGGTTTCACTACTCCATAACACCGTACCTGAGTCAGCGTTTTATGAATGCAATGAAAGCGCCAAGTGTCAAGCGAGTTACGATTCGAGGCAATCACTTCGTTTTGGTTAACAGTATGGCCCTGGAAGGAGATGGCTGCTTTCTGTGTAGACCGGCCGAAGTTGCATTGAATAAAATTGCAAAGCATTTGAAGTGCGCTCGAGGT
Source organism: Asobara japonica (assembly GCA_026005395.1). NCBI lineage: Eukaryota > Metazoa > Arthropoda > Insecta > Hymenoptera > Braconidae > Asobara > Asobara japonica. The sequence goes on from BQMI01000220.1 coordinate 549,583, forward strand.
ATTGGCGAGTGCCCAACGCAGAAGTCCATCCGGAGGTAAACCTAGGAATATACAGCGACCCTAATTTCTGCAAATTTCACCAACGGAAACCAACGGATTTTTTTGGCACTGACGTGATGGTTATATCATCATTTTTTAAATTTGATCTAATTTGATTTGGATTTATTTCTTGAAATTCTTGGAATTTTGTCAAATTACTGAATTTTAAAAACCTTGAAAAATTTCCGCAATTTTTTTTTCAATTTCCGAAATCGTCAATTGAGAAAATGAATAACTTCTGTATATCCAGGTACAGCAGGCCGATTCTCTTGCAGCATTATCCCATGTACAGAGAGTCCGACTCACTGTGTTCTGAGCCTGACGAAGCACCAGCTGAAATCAAGGACATTAAATTCCGGGAGAGATGGGAGTGCCTATCCAGGGAAGCGTCTGAGCAACTTTTAGACATTCTGAACCCTAGACTGATCGTTGATGGACATACCCATCATGGCTGTAGAAAAATGCATGGGGAAGACACTCTGGAGGTTACTATACCATCCTTCAGCTGGAGGAATAAAAATAATCCTTCGTTTTTAATGGTAATAGTTGCTAATTCAAAAATTACATTGTGTGCTCATGGTAATACCGAAAATCACTTCTCACTTCTTCTTCGAATTCTTTAAAAGTGAGATCGATTTGTTAAATATTTGTTCCAATTACTTCCAATGCAATTGCTCAAAATAGAATAATTATTTTGCAAATTTCTATTTTTAGACTTCTTCCTCAATTTTGTTTTACCTCAAACTGATGATTGATGTTTCAGGGTGTCTTCACTCCCGACAATTATGCCCTCTCAAAATGTTACATGCCAGAAGAATCAACTGTGATGTCCATCTATACATTTGGCGGATTTTTCATCATAATTTATTTACTCATCAAAGCACACCAGAGAATGAATCGTCACAACTTCTTGAAACTCCACTGACACACATTTTATTGATATGATATTTAATGCTCTCTAAATGTCTTTTTTTTTTGCAATTTTATACAGAATTACTCCATTACCACACTATGGAAAATACTCGGACGATCGTTGACCATGATTCATGTAATTAATGTGTATATAAAATAAATAGACATTGATGTTGAACTTTTATAACTCTAGAATTCTTTATTTTCATTCATTCGCTGATTGAATGAAGTTTATGGGGTTTCAGATTGTGAGTAAGTACTCGATGCAAACATGATTGGTTTATCTCAGTATTAAACACATAACTTGAATATTGAATCATCCAAATAAATGCAGTGAAAAATATTAGGAGACCTTTTCCCTTGAAAATTTCCTAAAATACAACGAAGGTCACCTTGCACATTTCTCTCAATTTTTTAATTTCCGAGATGAATGTCCAATTAACAAATACTTGAAAATACTTCCAACATTGAATTGTTTTTTTTTTCTTTCAATTTCGACATCTCAATAGATAATTTCCCATTTATTACCTCCTGATTTATCCGATAATCACACACGTACAATTATGTATTCTTAAAAAAATTATTATTTTACAAAATATAATGTTAACAAAGTCCCTACGCTCTGACATTCAATTGTCTATTATAATCAACTCATTTCTCTCAATACGTAGTTCTCCTTATTTGGAATTGTCCATTTTCACCGATAATTAATTCGGCTGGATTTATTCTGGCCTCCACTCATCCCCATCAGGAGATTAATTAAAATATTGAAAATAAAATATTACAGAAATTCTCACTTGACTCTTGGATTTTTTTATCGTTCTTTGACTAGTCGATTTTAACTGCTGCGTAAATCTTGCGAATGAAGGCGTATGCAGCGAAAAATCCAATAGTTCCAGTCAACAGCCAAAAGGTAAGCACCATCAGTGTTGTATAACCAAAGTACATGAGGGTTGGCACTAATTCGGTTATTTCGAGTTTTGTCATAAAGTAGAATACTGAATAGGCCAGTACATAAACTGCTGAACCTCCACCCACTATGAAACTTCTCCACCACCATCTGTAATCCTGAAATGACAAATACATTTTATTACGGATATTTCCTTTAAAAAAATCAAACAGAAACAGGAATTTTTTATTTTGGATTTTTTTTTCTTAAAATTGTTTACTTTTTTCTTTATATATAATTCAACTTCTTTTCAATTTCTTCAATTAGAATTTTTCAAATTTGTTGAATGGTGAGAATTTTCAAATTCTCATATTTCTGCATTTTGTTAAAATATTTCATTTTTCATATTCGTTCTGTGATATAATAATTTAATTAAGTGCATTTAAAATACTAATTACTTTAATGTAAATGAAAACTTCTTACCTCTCCACACAACTGGAAGTACACCATAACGATAGATATTTGTGAACACGATATGACAAGTATACAGAAGACGAGGAAGAGGAAGCCGAAGAGGTAATAAAACTGATTCTCCCATAATGCATTAAGAATGAAGAACAGCTCAATGAAAACGGCGCCAAACGGCAGGATCCCAGCCATGAGTGTACTGTAAAAGAAATTGGATTTTTTTATACTTGCAAAGACGATTTCTTTTGATTTTGTTCTAACAAGTGTACAAATAATGTTCGATGTGGACGATTTGGGTCGTGTGCCCTCGTATTGCATGATCAAATGTACGATATTAAATCAAATTTTATACAACCTCACAGAAGAAAGTAAACTCCTTTGGACTTACCACAGGATTGGATTCATGTACCACAGCTGATCAGGCACCTGCCTTGGTATCTGATTGGTCCTCACGGGATGTGTGAACGGCTGTTTTCTGTAGCCAAAGAAATACCCAAGATATACAAGGGGTAATGAGATGCCGAACCAAAGACACAGTAGTGCAAGCATGGTGGTGAAGGGTACAGCTCCCGAGCTGTGCTTTCCCCAAATGAAGAAATTGAGGAAGAAACAGCTGGTGAAGACAATGCCAGGATACAGTGTGGCTGTTAAGAATGCTGCTCTCTTCCACTCCCTGCCCCGCATGGTCTTATAAAGCCTAGCTGAAAAGTATCCGGCAACAAGACCAGAAAACACATACAGGAAAATAGCGCAAGTTGCTAGAGCACCTCGACTTGCTGGTGACAACATTCCCAGCATAGCGAAAAATATCGTGATGAGAGCCATGAAGAATATTTGAATTCCACTGCCAATGACAGCAGCGAAAAATCTTGTGTTTGTGGGCGGTCGAAAGACATCACCATGCACAAGCTTCCAGCCAGTCTCTTCAATGGACTCATCCAATCCAGCTAATGAGTCACTTTCTCCAGCGTTGTAGCGAGCAATGTCCCTTCGCAGAGTCCTCACCTATTTAGTAATTGTGAATATTTAATTTTTTGAAAATTTGTCTTCAAACTCACTAATTCTGAAGAAAAATTGGGACGATACAATTTACTGGAGTAGTAAAAAGGTAGACCGTATCGAGTCGATATGACAAAAAATTGTTATAAAAATTAAGTCATTCACCATGATCATTGTGAGGATGCCGGAGAGAAACACTACGACTGCCACTGAATTGATGATGGAGAACCAATGGATCTCGACGTCACTCATGCCGAGGTAAATGTCCCATCGGCTGGCCCAGCTCACGTCAGATTCCGTCCACTCAACTGAGTATAGGAAGAGCAGTCTTGTACCCTTTGGATTGACGTACTGGGGACCAATTTGCAATGGTGGTTGACAGTTGTTACCCTCGAATTCAACCTGAGTGTAGTCTATCGAACGGGCCTCTACCTCAAAACCAACGACTCGGAATTCGTTCCTGAAAATGAAAAAATCACACATTTCAAGTTTTATCTTCCAATGTTTCGAAAGTTATAGCCAATTTTTATTTGTTGTATGTATTTTTTAAAACACCAAAGATGGTTGAATTTCGGTCTGTGTTTATCCGAATTGATATTTTTGGTTGTTTCCCAAATCTATGACTATCCATTTTCCACTTTTGTTAAAAAGCAAATATGCTGCCATTAGAAAAATGATAATGCTGTCTAGGGAGATATATACGCGAATAAGAAATGTAAAAATCGTTGGTTTTTCCGGGTTTCTAGTCGATTTATTATTTATTCAAATGACCCATGCAGGTCCTTTGCACCGGAAGCCAGGTCTTATCATTTAGTAGGAAAAAATGAGCTTTCCATTGAGAGAGAGAAAAGATCAAGTTTGGGAAAGAATGAAAAGACTAATCTGTTTATAAATGAATAGAATTGAAGTAGGACGTTCTTTTCAATGTTTTCCAAAAACAAATAGTAAGTAAATAATCCACTCACTCTCCATGTTTATGATAGCTCAATTTGAGTTTCAGGTAATTGTTAACATAGGCCTGATCACCCACAACTTCGCCCAGTCTGTATCCATGATAAACGATGACACTCTCATCCTTGTGAATTTTTTTGGTAGCAGCTGGTAGATTGTCTATGAGCAAATGAACCGTATACTCATGCTTGATTCTCTCAATGACTCTTTTAGATTCATCCTCAGTCCAAGTCATGGGATTTTTTGGGTTGTGACAGAGCAGCCTACATGGTACATTTTCGCCCATAGCTACTTCGTAGGGTGTCGTGACAATTCGGTCGCCTCTGAGGACCTGAAGAATTTTTTTTAATTAAAAGATAGTAAGACCGGAAGTTGAAGGATTTTAGATCTGATAAAATTCTTGAAATCAATTTTTTGGGAGGATGTTAACCCACAGAAACCTTTTTTAAGAAAATTACATACCTCGCCTAGATTCTCCGACTTGTACACGAATGTTCCATTCTTGGGCAAACAGAAGGGCAAAGAGTAGTACTCGTAGGGCAATTGTGTGTGAGTACTTGTCATTTTCACAGCTTTCACGTCGATTTTCTGGGACTTTTTGAATTCAACTGGAGCTACACCTGGCACGTAAAATCCTTGGCTCAATGACAAGAGCAACGATACAAGTAGAAAACCGGAACATTTTAACCTCTCCTGAAAGTATTGTAATGAAAATGTGAAGTGCGACGAGAATATCAACAAGTGACAGGGACACGTTGACATTTGTCAGAAAGTGGCAAACATTGTATAACAGGGATTGCTTTGACAGAAATAAGGTTAGTGGAGAATTTTGTGAAGGTATTGTCGAATATTTGTCATCCTGGGGATATGTTTTCTGGAAGAGAAGAGAGGTGCAAGTGCTGAGTTTCAGCTTTAGGGTTATTCCATAATATTTACCATTATGTGACGTTACTCCGGAAAGGCGCCACGCCGATTATCTTTTATTGTATTATTACAGGTCGTGTTCAATTTAACACTCATGTACGTACGAAACTGTGCAATCTACGGCACATTGAAAATTTATTTTTTTTGTTAATAGTTATCACTTTCTCCGGGAATTAGCTCGGCGCTGCGGAGACGCGCGCATGCGCATTTCGGTACTTGCTGGATGTAGTGGGTATATTCAAAATTCACGCCGTATGATTTTCTTATTTTCCATCTATTTGTTCAAATTAATGAAATGTTTACAATTTTTTGCTGCAATTTTAAGAATTTATGAAAAAATTTAGGCAAAATTTTTAGATTTGTGGAAAATTTTGAAATTTTCTAACCTATATATATATATATCTATATGATTTTCAGTCGTCAAACTTGTTGAAACCGTTTCACATAGATTCCGTAAATTCGCCAATTTTTTTAGAAAGTTAAAAGAAACATTTTGCAGTATAGTTGTGGTACATTGGAAATAAGTAAGATGCTTCCGAAATTTCCAAAATTTCAAACATTTCACAACCTCGAACATTGTAAAAATTCCATGATTTTTAAGTGAGGGAAAAAAGTAGTTCTCTTGCAAACGTGCTCATTGTATATTCTAATGTTTAGAATGATAGCGTCGCCGTAGAATAAATTATCTATTTTTAACTTGCCGAGTGACCCCGGTATGGAAAATCAGGTTTTCGCTAAATAAATGGTCGTTTCAATACACTAAAACAATCCCCAACAGATTTCGGGATGATGATGTGTTTGTGTGTATGAACTGTCTATATCGAACGGATTAAATTTTATTGGGTAAGACGGACTCATCAGTTTTTCTGTTATTCGACTAAAACTATGAAAAGAAACGTCAAAAATGCTGTTTTTTTTCACAAAATCTACCATTTGGCCCGCGAATCAAGACATTTAAATCTATCGAGTTGTTTTATAGAAACATCGGTGTTGCACTTTATTGCATGTGTTCAGATTTTAGTGAAATCTTGTGTTATCCATAATTGACTTATATGTCCCCAAGAAATTAATTAATCCATTTGTAAGCTACAACCCTTAACGAAAAAGCTCTCGCTACTTGAGGTCCTTGCGGGTACATGGTCAGCAGCTGCGCGCGCAGCCTTGTGACGCGCGTTCGTTTCGGGGGTTGGCGGAAACTTTTTCTGTTGAAAATTCTGAAAAAAAAACGAATTGACCTACGCGCATCGTATATCGCGACCTGTTTTTTTGTATTTCCCATGGGGGCACACGCTCGTTGCCTCTGCTAATTCGAATTAGTCTGGAAAATTGGACACACAATATCATTACCCAGAAATCATCTGATAACCAGACCCCATTGAACCCTGTACTTGACTAGGTAAAAAAAATGTGCCATTACATGACACCACTCCACAATTGAGCTCATAAATCAGTTTTATTTACAGGTACTTCACTCTATCATGAATAAATAGTTCTGAAATTATCAATAAATTAAACCACAGCTCAGTGACTAGAAAATTAATTCCAATATATACAATAGCTCTTCTACATAAGACTTCTCGTTTCACGTGTCCAAAGCAACTGATCAACTAAATCGACGTTTCCATCAATTTATTGAATAAGTTGATTCATGAGGGGGTCTCTGTCACCTCACCCACCAAATGCGTTCTTGAAAATTCTTTAAAAACCCAGGTTGTTTTTTCGCTTGAAAAAACAGGTCCGTCATTTTTCTTCAGATGTGGAATTTTTTTTGACAATTTTTACTCTCGACAAAATTGGCCATGTTTCTTATATCTATATGGAGCCGATTTAAAAAACCATGAACATCTCTCGATGAAATAATTTAAAAAATAAAAAAACGAACCAATTTTCTAACGAGAGAAACCCTGCGGAAATTTTCAAAGATTTTTTCAAGAAAATTCTGAAAATGGGTGAATGATTTAACAGAGAAATCACCGTAATCGAGTAAAAGGATTTTTTCAATTTTCCTCTATTCAACAAACACAACTGTCGACACCGAGACAAGTGTAGGAGGCCGGTTCAATTTTAGATCCAGTTGTTGGCTCTAAAATAGTTGTGCTTTGTGTGGTTGTAGGTGTAATGGGTAATTGATTGCGCTGCGCCGACTCGAATGACCCAACAACGCTCGAGTCTTTTGCCCTCGTTGATGTCTCCTCGTGGGCGTAGCCTGATCGTACTGTGTCCTGCGTTCTGATCTCCAAGGGCAATTCGTGAGTGGTCAGGCGAGTGTAGTTTAGAAATGGATCTGAGTATGGTGGGGTGGCTGGGTGATAATGATGATGCGTGTGATTGCCGTTGTACTGGTGTGAATGATGTGGGTGGTATTGGCTTGGGGGTGTCTTGAATCCTTCATTTGTCCCGAAATACTGGTGAAGATGGTGTAAACTCGATGTTCCATACACTGAAATTCATTGGTTCATCATTAGAATGATACCTAGTGATTGAGAATTTGGTTAATTGAAAATCCAATTTTTAATGAGAAAGTTTTTCTAATTTTTTGACAGAATCAAAGAATCCGCTTTCCACCAGGGTGAATGATATTGTTCTAACACATCCGTCACATTATCTAGGATAAGATTTCACGCTATTCACCTGCTGCTGTATTTGAATACATTGCTAGAACAGCATCACCGTAGCCACTGGGATGTTTGCAGTCATTGGTATCATTGGAGATAGTAGATTTTCCCACTGCTGAGTGACCCCTCATGGAACTTCCCTGGGTCTCGCCAGGTAAATTGGCGCCTCCAGTGCCATATGCCATGTTGAATAGTGCCTCTGGGTCACACACAAATTTGTACACGTATCTCTCGCCCGCAACTTTCTGCATTATTCCTTTTTCGTAGTAATAGCGGAGGGATCGACTGAGCTTATCGTAGTTCATTGCTGGCCTGTTTTTCTGGACTCCCCACCTTCGGGCCACCTATGGCATCATTGATTTATGTTTAGTCATCTTTATCGAAATTTAAAAAGCAATGTTAACATATTTTTTTTTCGTTTAATAAAAAAAAATATTTTTTTGCAATAAAAAAAAAAAAAGATAATTTTTTTTCGATAAACATTTTTTTGTTCAATAAAAAAAAAACATAATTTTTTTTCGTGAAAATCGTTTATGAATTATCGTAACTATTTTCATGTTGGACTTTCACTAATCATAATCTGTGGGAGAATCAAAATTATAAAAAAAATCTGCATAATTATAATAATAATAAAAATGAGGACGATAAGCTTGAGGGAAAATTGACTTTGGAAATTGTGGGACGTGAAAATATATGTTGCAATATGTAATAGTTTACCTCTTCAGGTTCAATCAATTTGAACTCCATTCCGCGTCCGGTCCATGCGATGCATGGCGAGTTGACAGGATCATCTAGAAGAGCCACGAGGAATTGCCAAAGTTGCAAGGAGCCCCGTCGTTGTTGTTGATATCTGTGGTGATAAATAGGTCAATTAGAAAGTTGGTTGTCAGTAGTAAAATCCTGGAGTAGGGTATGAAAAAGAGGGTAGACAAAAAATTTAAGGAAGGAAATTAAAAATAAAATTATAGGTCTCTACATAGACACTTGGACAAACTTACCCAACAGCAACATCACTCCACGAAGTCACTCCCGTGCTGGATGCTGGTCTCTTCACATACTCTGAATTCCAGGTGCTGGTGGGTGAGCCGCGTTTCTGATAACAAGTACCCTGTCGCTCCCAGGCGGGAGTTCTGGTGTCTGGTTGGGCCCCCAGCTCGGTCCACGTGGGTGTAGTGCTTCTTTTGCTGTACTCCGTTGACCAGGACTCTTGACGGCTCAAAAAGCTTGACTCTCCAGGGGCTGGAGCTGTAGTTTGCACCGTTGGCCACTGAGATGTTATCGATGAGGCACTTGCAGGTCTACTCGATGTGGGTGATTCCCTGCGATCTCTTTGGTTCAATAAATTCGTTGTGTACTGCTGTTGTTGCTGATATATTAAACTCCTGGCTGAAATAAAATGGATAGATAAATGCGTTGTGCATACAATCCCAATATCGGTTATGGGATTATTAGGAACAGAAATCCGAAAAAAAAAGTTAAAATATTTTACAATAGCGCGGTAGTGACCTTTCGAATTAAAGATGAGGATCTCTCCACAATACATGAATAAAAGAACGAATAACTAAATAAAGAAGTTTATTAATTAATTGATGAGTAAATCATGAAGTATAGTGCTGAATAAAAATGTGAAAAATAAATATATGAATGAATAAATAGGGAATTAATGCTTAATATGAATAAATTGAGGAACTGAAAGCTGTAATTTTGGTGGTTGCAAATGAATTTTCTGGAGAATTGATTGACTGGAATTTGCTCTAACACTCCGGATTAATTACTCCGTTTAGTAATTGATGTCGAGGTGAGGTCATTGTCGTAAAAATTCATTTCCCCAAGCCAGCGACCCCGAAAGAAGCTTAAAAGGGTTTGTTTTACCCCTCTCTTTATGATTGTGAATAATTAAAAACCGGATTTGCCGCGTCGACGCAACGCTAACGGTATTGCACTACGTCGCAGGTCCCCACGGTGGATCGACCGATGTGATTCCAACGGACCTTCATCCGCTTCCAAGCAATCCGCCTACATTTCCACTTTTACTTTTGCTTTTTTATTGTTTTCATTTTTTTATTTTTTATTTCACCTGTCTCGAAAATGGCGCCAGCTTTTTTAGCAGAAACGTGAGCTTTAGGTTTTAGATTCCAGGAATTGAACATTTTGTGAAAGCATTCAGGTGAGATAGACGGTATAGGCGGTCCATTGGTATCACCAGGGTCAGTCTATAGAATAATCATGGCCGCCCCGTAGTCTGCCCATGTCCATTTGGCAGTCGTGCCCGGGGGAGATTGATTGAATATGTTGAACAAAAAAAAAAACACGAAAAGGTTACCTTTTCTATGTTAAATTTTTTTGCAAGTTTGCAAGTGGCATGGGCATATGTACAGCTCCGAACGAAAAAAATATGTGTAAAAAATATTTCACAATTCTTATGGTTATTTCTTCATTTTGCCGGAATTGTTTAAAATTCCGAAAACGTGAGAAAAATGAAAGGAAAAAATAGGGGTGGAGGTAGCGACAGGATATCAGAGATTGCACTCACGTGCCGTCGACGCAGAAGTGAACGCAGCTTGGAAAATATCGCCAGGAAATTGATTGATATTCAAAGCCCCAGCACTTGTCGCCTACTAAGCATTTGCTATATTTCCTTACTTGTCGCTCCTGGATTAACTCACCGTTAATTTTTTTTTTTAATTTTGTGTCACACCCCCTCGGAGTGATGATTTTAAATAATTTTCTATCGCAAAATGTTCGGAAATTTATTAACGTTAAAATTGAAATTAAGAGTAGCGTAAAAAATGGGGGAACCCAATTCGGAAAAACTAGCGACATAGGATGACTTCGTGGACCTTGGTCGCCGTTGAGAGGAAGAGAGAAAATGGCGTCGGGCGTGCGGTAAACAACGATCCCACAGTTGTGTGTTGTGGGAATTGAATTATTCAATAGTGGGCACTGATGTGCGGTAAAAAACATGTGAATCATTGAGCAATGAATTAGCACATGTGATTATTGAAAATTTTCCTCAATTTCATTATTGTATCCCTTAAAAACAGACTTACGGGTGCCTTCCTATTTACGCGGGGAAAAAAGTCGGTGTTAAAAATTCACTAGACTCTTTTTACATGTAAAACTATTGGCATCGAAATATTCCAATTTGTTGATGAAAATTTTTTGTCAATGGAAAACGAAGCTTTCGACATTCCTTTCAATGGTAATCCTTAGCTACTACTGGGGGTGACTCATTACCCCAGGCTGGGGAAAAGTGAAATTAGAGGTCTACAATCGTTGAAATTCATACAAATATCGATATCTTTCATTAGCAGATAGATGTAAGATGTGATTCCATGACATAGTAAGTCACCTCGGTGTGGCAGCATCCGCTGCTTGGCAAAGGTTTTTTTTTCAACTTTTTGAAAGATCGACGTATACTGTTAATTTCTTATGATAGTAATGTATCTTGGGCGTACAATCCTGAAATTTTAGCCCTTAATATTAGAAAATGGTGGAGTAAGGATTTTTTTCTGAAAAACCTCATTTTTTAATTTTCACATATAGGACCACTTTTTAAAGCGCCATCTATAAATTTATTAATGCAAATCATTGGAAATGTTGAATATATGTTCAATAAGCATGACCCAATCGATTAAAAGTCTTAAAACACTCATACGTATTTGACAACTCATTTTTTTCACGTGGGGTGAGAAGTCACCCCGGTGTGACAGCTACCTCGCCGCACTGAGGTGTGGCAGCTAAAGGCAACACAGTGTGTATGAATTGCAGTGTTGCAGGATTTCATGATTTGTATGATGAATAGCATAATAGTGTAAAGCAATAGCGCTGTTAGAAAGATCACATTGTTTGGAGTTTGCGGACATTCGGAGAAATCGAGTTCCATAACTCTGCACCAGCAATAGGAAGGGCGGCTCTGTAAGTGTCGATTTTATAATTTGGAACCACAAATATTTGGTGGGCAAGTCTGATGGAGGAGTCTGGAGGCTGTATAGGCCGCGAATAATTCGGCAAGGTAAGTTACCATGCCAGTTTGCCGAATTCGATACATCGTGGCGCCCACAGCGAGAGCCCTACAACGCAAAATAGTGACCCAACTTGGATCTCCCTTAGCGGCAGAGATTAGAGCGGCACATAGCAATGCTCTTACGAATCATACAGCACGATTTATTAAACGTTGGAGCTGACCCGAGTCAAAAAATGAGTTGTTCCGAGTCTTTGTTTTGTCGTTCAAGTCGTTCTAAAATTGAGTTATTTTCAACGATACTGAAAGATACAAGGAAGACTTTCGTCGTGGTATCGGTCTTCGCAATAAACATCTTCGAAGCACCGAACCGACACCCCCAGGCACGGCCAAGCAATAGACAATGTGAGGAAAGACTAAACCATTAATTAGGTGTTTACACAGAGAGTCATCCGTGTATTTGCGCAAGCTATACAGCTGATAAAACTGGATTGACTCGCGACGCGACCTTCTGCACGTGCTCACCAAAGGTCGGCTTGCTGTCAAGAACAACCTCTAAGTTCCTCACACTGCTCACAAATTCAATCGCTGGAGCATCGCCTCCAAGATGATGGAAGTCATCAGGAGGGGTCGGGGGAGAGCTTCTCTGAAAAGGCCTCCTTGTAGCCCTCACTTGCGCACTGAGAGGGAGTCCATTTGAGTTTTATGAAATTGTGACCGTTATTGTTTTGGATAAACCTCTCATTAATCGCCAGACTTGTTCAACTGTGATCCGTTATCATCCTCATACTCCATCAAAGTCATTTAATGTTTTTTTTGATTAATTGGAATCAAAGGGTTTCAACGAACGTAAATAAATTGTTACACGTTCTCTGCATTATTTCCCTGAATATTTAACGAATATCGAAGAATACCCTGCAGAAAGGGCCATGACGTTGGTTGTGTCGAGGTAGCTCGAGGATTTGCCTGGGTTTTAAATTAAAATTAATCACCAGCTGATGAACCCGTCAGCACTGGTGGGGTTGATGTTCTCCCTCTACCCAAAAGCGCATAGAATATACCACAAATATTTCACCCAGAATTCCCTTGTCCTATCTAGTCCATCCTCACGGGGCTTTTGCTCGGACATTTTTCAACGTATCTTGCACCAATAATTCCCTGTATAAAAATGACGAGAGAGCACTCGGGGATATCGTATTATTAACGTAAACTGCGAGTGAATAATTGAGTCGGCTTAATGGCAGGGAGAATTACGAAGAGCGAGAGATACGTAATCCCCAGGTGACTGCAAAGTAGCCAAGGCTCAGCCGCTAGTGAAAGCCCAGGCGCAGTTGGAAGTATTTATTTGACGAGATGCATAACGAAAAAATTTTACGAGGAATGTCTATGGTTGACGGACGTCGAATTTTGCGTCGCCAGCCTCAGTTCGTTTCTTTGAGTTATGGAGAATTTTCGAGCTTTTGAAACTATTAATATTATATTGTTTTTGTCCATTTTTGAATTTTCGGAAATTTAAAAAGTTTTGGTTGATAGTTTTGAAAATTTGGATTTTCCCGAAGATTTTGGGATTTATGAATATTTGTTACACAATTTTCCAAATGGTATATAATCTTGCACATACACACACACACACACACACACACACACACACACACACACACACCAAGAAGTTGATAATGGGAACCGCCGAGGATCACACACACACACACCGCTTATTCCGATATTGAGATTCGGCTCTTTACATGAGATAGACCCTAATCGCAAGAGGCCTATCGTAAAGTCTACTGGGTCCATATGTGTATCTGGATCCCGTGCTTGTGAGCATAATACATGCGTAGACACGAAATGGGGTGCTTCGTCCAAGCGTCCTATGAGATATCACATAGATATCTTTTCGACTACCATACAGGTATATGTGAGACTTCATCGATTTGTTATTAATATCTGCTACCTAAACTGTAAATGCGCCACTCCCATCTGCGTTCTCGTATAAGACAGTGGGGACGGTGTCACTGTATTAAGCTTCACTGGATTCATTAATTGGCAATTCAATCAAAGGGGAGATTTCGTAGGAAGAAACAGTGCGAGGGTTTCGAAGAATGCGCGGGACTAAGGTGCGGTGATTATTACGACATTGCAGTGAATATATCAAATTGCATCATTGCGCCAAACGGCGGAAACTCATTAGTACACCCAATATATTTATAATTAGATTTTTATTAGAATAGACATTAAGAAAACTGAGTTTTGAAAAGAGCGCTCAAAAACTTGCATTTCCTCTATCGCCACGCACTGCAAAAGCTAATCAACACTGTCTGAAGGAGTTTTCCGCCAAGAGGTGCACCCAAATTCATCAATTAATCATTAACGAAAATACCATAAACATGCACGTCATTTTCTGTTGAATGAAACTCCTTATTCCCCATTTTATTTTTATTCCAAACGCCTTCAGGGAATATTTTTCGAATGTGCCATTTCTCCTCATCTCTCGTTGGCTCTGTGTGAGATGAAAGCATTCGTCAATTATTCAATTACGTTTACTTAGAGCACGCGTGAGCGAAATTCCCATGAGGACTTTAGCTACTAGGGAATATTTTGATGGTGCACAAGACGCTGTCTTCCGGGATGCTCCTAAATACCTCAGCGTTATTGCGAAAATACAATGTTTAGGAAATACTCAATTTCATGTGAAAATAACAGAAGGAAGACGAGGAAAACTGAAACTAAGAAATTTTCATTCAAATTGCTTACAAGCAACCTATTGGTTCATTTTGAAATCTCCAGTAATTTAGCTTGATGCATAGGAGAAAATATGAACCAAATTATAACCGAGAATATAGGAGGAAAATATACCGTCACTTTTTTGTAACTTTTTATTCTAATTCCTTTTTATTTGTAAATCTTAACAAACATTATTTCTCGTCCATTAAATAGTAACGTCTAGAATTATAATGATCCTCCGGAAATCGTCCAAAGTATTATCGACTTTTGTTGTATTAATTTTCTTTCGCGGATTCACAAAAGAGAAGCGGAGAAAAATCTCGGAATACAATCGAATGACGGTAAACTTGATATCTCGATATCGCATAAGACGAAATGTCCCGGAAACCGTAAGGTGAAATCGACGCGACACCAGTCAATGCGGCGGAAAAAGGAGATGCGCGTGCGGAGCACGCGCTACCGATCGCGTATAGTAAAAAGGAGAGACCAAAGAAAATATCGATGTACATCGAAATTATCGAAAAGCGGAAGACCAAAACCGCCGCGACACCGTGCGGCGGAAGAAGGAAATGCGCGTGCGTAGGACGCGCGGCCGAACTCGTATGAAATACGAAATATTTTGCCGCATTCATATATTTAAGGATATATGGTGTTTACATCCAAAGTATGCAATTTGTAGCTCCAGAATAATAAGTCAGGCTTATCACATTGATTTATATATTTTGTGATATGTTATATCTATGTAATTTATATTTTCTATACAACGTTCTAGATAACAAATATAATCACGTTTTAAGTCCCATTAATGGGCGTTTATTTCCCGGTTATTTATGATGGTTTGTACTCCAGAAATATGTTGAGAAGTATATGCTATATGTTTGTGCGATTTGCAAGAAATACGTAAAGTATATTTTGCAAAGTACCTTGACTTATAATTCCGATATTTTCTGCTTAGTTCACGTCTTGCTGCTTTGTAAGTTAGACGATGCGAAGATATTGTAATTATAAGCCTATATATATTCCTTTTTTGGACGGGTCGAAATTCGTTGTTGGGATTATTTCCAATTACAATTCGGAAATATTTGCAAAAGTAAAATATTCCGTAAATAATTCTACGGAATATTGCAAATATAATTGTTGAATTCGAGTTTTACATGTATTACAACATTTTGTTTAAATTATTATTTCAACAGTATTTAGTATTGCGATTGAGTAATATTTGCAGACGTCGCTTCGGGCAATGTATTTACTACTACCGGATGTCAACATGGTACTTCCGCCTGGAACGTTGGTATGATGAGAGATTTCAGGGGACGACATTATAGTTTTTCGGAGGAATAAATATGGCTAGCGACAGGAAAATTGATGATCAATATGTGATAATGATACTGCCTGATCCATCTCACATGTTGAATCCGTTTTTTTTCTTCTATACTTTCCAGAGTCCTATGAAACATTCAGGAGGTATACCAAGAGTGGTTCGAAATCATCGAGGGTTTGCCGATAACACACTTCTATAGGAAATAATGCTTTAAATTTTCCAGGTAAAAACTTCGTGGCACGAAGCACGTGAGAAAAAAATACAATTCGAGGTAAATGCAAAGAAGGAAAAACAGCAAAAAAAAAAATCTACACAGGATCCTCATTGAAAATTCGTCAGAAGTATGTCAAACAAATAAAAAAAAAGTACGAGAAACGTCGAGAAAAGTGAAAATTTTATGATTCTGAGACATTTCATTTTTGGGGTAATTACTAAAACTTCCCCAAATCGGGAAGTTAAAAATGTATCGGAGGCCCGCATATCAAGTACTGTAGTTCTGGGGATAAATCAGAAGTCGTTGGGATAATTTATGAGATTTGTAGGGTGGAATGGAGCACGTGGGTCCACTCTACTGATCGCCCCATTCGCTTTGTCCACAGATTTGTCACGGAGTGGGAATGACTGTATCGAGGGGGGGGGGGGGGGGGGGTAAGTTAGGTCCAGGGTTCAATAGCTCTTGACATCATATCCAGGGATTTATCTGGTGTTTTCGAGCAGATCGAGGTTTCATGAACCATTGAGATTTGATCGTCATTGGATTCAATTTAAACCATGTCGACCTATGGAGCTAATTCGCTATGAATTATCAAGAATTTATGAGGGTTTGCATGCAATGCTGGACTACAAATGTGATTTGGAATTTTTTCGGCGCTTTTCTTCACTTTCATTATTGCATTGATTCAAACAGAACCGTTTACTTTGGAAAAAGATCCTGAGTCAGTTCATTCTTGGAATATATTGACATATATATAGTCCCTTCGATTGGATCTCCCAAAGTCTAGGTGATAGCATTGACGGACTTTATCGACTGCGCTTGTTAGCACCGACTCTGCACTTCTTATAATCGTTAGATGCTCATGATTGTTGCCTTGGTTCCACGATTATGCATCCCATAGACAATTCATCACATCACATCAACTCAGCACACATACAAGTCTGGCGGGGATGGGGGGGGGGGGGAGGAAGCGGAGGGAATGGACTGGTGGGTGTTCGAGTGAGAAGTCATAGAGGTCCTGCTGACCATTCAATTTACCACCCGCGTCAGGGCGAAGCGGCCCCTGTGGACCTCCGAATTTGGCCCCGATGAGTCCAAGATAACAATTTTTACCGATACCATATAAAGTTCTCATATAAGATCGGCAAAATTTTGACAATTTACCGGTGAATTGTTATTGGGGTGGTATGGCACTGCTTCCTCTACACGTTAGGAATCAGGGTAGCACCTTTAAGTTGGTGGTACACTTGGGGGTTAACTTTTGCTTTGGCAGTGCCCATTATTTGACTATGTCAAATTATCCAGAAAAGTATTGATGTCGGGCCTTGAACGAGAGTCCTCTGGATCTGCACAAGTGGGCACCTTATGGATCAGACATACACTAGGACTCGAGTAGATTTATTCATTACAACTCAAAGAAGATTACGCAAATGCACATTGAAGAAGATGTCTGATACATAGTCTATGTAGTGTAGGTAAGGGGTACTGACCAGAAGAAGCATCTTGGGAGGTTGGGGATGATAGATTCGTCACAGTTGATTCCACGTAACCTCGATCCGTCGGCTCTTCTTTCACAGCAACACTGTCCGCTGGCTCATTGCTCCTTGGACTTGGTTTGCCATTTCTAGGCATGAGATCAAAATTAGTTTTTAGGTAAATTTGCAGTGCGCTTGTCTTCAAAAAGTGAAATTAGCACGTTTATTTTTCACTTGACGTTTCATATCTCAAAAGTACTTGAGACATTTTTTCATGCGTTTCCTATATCTAGCATTATATAATATACCTGAAGCAATTAGTTGGTGGTGCTGGGCTCAGGTCCAGATAATTTTGACCTGTATTAGCTGGATATTGGGGATGAAATTCGTCGCTGTTTCTCCTACAATTGACTTCTTGCTTCACTCCTAAAATCACAGTAATAAAATTCGTTATTTCTCTACATTTATCCTATTGTACATTCGCTTGGTCCAATGAAAGAAGCTTATATTGCTATTCTTAATGCTGTCGAATGATTTTGCCCCAGTGAATGGTGCTTTTGAAGAGAGGAAAGAAGACATAAGGACGCGTGGCGTTCCGGAAGTCGAGACGCATCGTTGCAACGCCACGTGAGTACGTAATGGTTTCGTAGTCTAGGGGTTAGACTATTCAGAATGATAAATCGGGGATTGCGCATTCCCGTGGGAAGGTTCATTGAGTTTACTCCACCCAACTCTAGCTGCCTATCATTTATTTTGCAAACAAGCAGGCGATGTTTACTTATATCCCGATTGACAATGTATCTTCATTTTATTATTATCAACAAAATCATTTTATCATTTATCGGATATTTTCGTTTTTTTTACATCGGATAATTCAACATGAACATCTTTCGCGAAACTATATTTTGTGAATAATTTAAAGCTTTGGTCTTGCAAATGATTTCGGTCTGTTGGCTCTAAATGGAGAAATAGAATGAAATATTGGACAAAAAATCTAAAATCATACAGGTTGTCTATTGATTTTCCGTGAAATGAATATGAAACCACACGGCCCATTCCACTGTTGATGAGGAAAATTAATATCTGTACTTCGGGAGGGCAAACATGCCCCGAGCGTTTACGAGACGCACACGCACCGGAATTATGATATTATGGCATTATAGAGGGGCCAAGTATATATATTGGAAAATTGCGCAAACAATAGTGTTCGATCGGTGAGGGGTTTTTTACTCACTCAATTTTAAAAATCCAAGTATAAAGTGGCGGAGCTTGTAATCTGGTATCGATCATAATGAGATTCATTGGCTGAATGAAAAAATTTAGCCTCGGGTGGAATATTTCCATAACGTTTTTTTTCTCTAACATTCGGTTGCGATCGAGTGCTTCATTTAATTCGTCTATGTCGGAAATTAAAAGATTATTGCTAAATGGATGGAATCGAGCACGCGTTTGCAGAAAGATTTTCTTTGGCAAGTTCATCCCTTAAATTTTTGGTTGAGGTTTGTCCAGATCATTCCTCAACCTAAGTACCCTAGCGGAAAAGTTCTTATAGTAAAAAGGGGAGACGAAAGAAACTATCGATATACATCGAAATTATCGAAAAGCGTAAGACCGAAACCGACGCGCCACCAGTCAGTGCGGTGGAAAAAGGAAATGCGCGTGCGAAGCACGCGCAACGATTCTTGTGTATACATATTTAAGATATATATATTAACATAACGAGAAATTTTGGAACGTCGATAAATTTTGTTGTTGACTAAATTGAAAAAGTTATCGATTGCAATTCTAATAGTTCATTACTGTTGATTTTGTTGGTAGATTTTAAGGAAATGATTCATTTGCAGACGTACCAAATAGATTACTGGAAGTAGTCTTCAACATTTCCGACCGTAAGCTAATGGTTGAAATGCAATTTGATGCACGTACGTGCACGAGTACTTTGTAATAACGAATTTCCAGGTGAATATCTCATTTCCATATCCAACCGCATCCGTTCATTACCGGCCACTCATAAATTGCATTCTTCAATGTATTGATTGATAGTTTACCTGAGATATGATGAAATTCGGGAACATACTGCTCACTGTCTTCGGTCTCGCAGCTACTTCCTGAAAACAGGAGCATAGTTTCAATCTTGGTATTTGTAATTTTATTCTCTCAATGAGGAGATAAGCAAACTTTTTTGGAGTCATTCGATCTGTCTCGAGTCCTTATAACGATTTGCACTGAAGCTTTCTGTCAAATACCATCGAACATCGAGATGTTTCATAATATGGGCATGAATTAGATTTACAATTGTTTATCTAATTTTTAGCAATTGATAAGTTCTTGAAAGATTGTAACATGAAAATATAATGTTTGCACATATAATAGACCGCAGGGGAATAACCGATTTTGTAATCGCAATGTAACAATTGTAGTTCCCCAAAATTAAAAAAAATGAACACTAGGACATTTGCTTTCGGGTAGTTGCAAAGCCACGAAAGGCCTCCATCTAACCGAATGCTGTTCCCCTGAACATAGGAAAATATTACCCATTGATATTTTCTGCGAGTGTCATCAGAACTTTGATAATTCTGCGCAGAAATGACTCCACTGAAATTTTTCCACTTAGAGAAGTATTAATTTGATGGCCGATAAGTTCAAGATCAATCATATGTCATGTGAACGTCGAGCTACCGTAACACAGTGTTCTATCTATTCGGACTATGACCTCATAGAATATAAATCGTTGAATACACTTAATTTTCGGATATGCGGTAGGGGGAGACGAAATCCTCCCTTTGTGGGGAACGAACCTTTCCCCATTATACTCATAGCTTATAATGTCCACTGTTGGGTTCTGGTATTAATTGAAATTAATGCTCTCAGGGTTGAGTTTATTTGCCTAAAGATGCGAGTTCTTTTGTAATGAAGACAACTTTAAGGCGGGCTGTCATCTATCAATAATTTTAGTGTTTAATCTTGTCAAAATTTGCAACTGCCCGAGATATCCTATTCCCGGTTGCAACAACTAATCGAGGCAGACATTCCCCCCATCGGTCTCTGTTGGATGGGACCATTTTGAGGACGACAGAAGTCTTCACGGTGTCAACTCGTGTCGTTTCATTTGCTTTTTTGGGTGAAGACAGAGAACGACAAAATGACTATTTGCTACGACAACTCCGGCGTAACGATTAGAGTCGTCCACGCGTATGCCTGTGTCTTCTTTTATAGAACCTCTAAGCCCCCCGTCGGAAATGGCCCCCGCATGGCGAAGGAATCCTGCGCTTCTAGGGCTATAAAATGATACCTGGAAACGCGGAGAGATCTTTTTCTTTTCGGGGATTCCCCGTTTTTTATTCAAGGGTGGCCGTAAGGGGTACAGGAAAAGGTCTGGTACTCTTCCATTGCAGCGGAATATAGAACTTTTGAACTAAAATATACCAAAAACATTATTAAGCAGGTCACTCCTCTGTTGACCAGCGCAAAGAGCACGTCGTGTCCTCCAAGTTCATATTGTTTCATCGAAATTTTCCCGAGTATTATTTGCAATGTTCGCAATTGGGTTTTGGAAGGAAGACCAAGAGTGCAGCATTATTCCAGTGACTAATCTCTTACGGAAAGATCGCTACGAAAATGCTCAAACGTGATTAACGTGGAAAGAGGGGAAAAATCAAAAACGTACAGTTCTTATTCTATAAAAGTATCTATGGAGATTTTATTGTTTTTTTTTGTGTCTTTTGGTATGATATAGAAGTGATCTGTTCTATTTATCTCGGAGCAGTCCAACCCTATCATAGTAGGTGGGGTATTGTGGTTTGATATTACCACATCGAGCTCTACCGATTGCGTCCTCTTTTGGAAATTGTGTAGAGATTTAGGAATACAAGATTTGAGAGCCATATGTTAGCAAGGGCCTCACCAGCAATTATCAATATATTATCCTCGCTCGTTTACTGATATCTTTGTTGGGAAAGAGATATTCCAGAGCATCGTATCTTTTTCTTGCCTTCTCGATTTGCGATCGATTTTAATTTTTACATTTAATAATTGTGACGTCATTCTGAGGTAACACTTTTATGATCCTACCTGTAGATGTTCTCATAGTTCTCAAGCAAGCGTTTGCCACCTACTAAGATTGATGTGAAAAAAACCCGTTGAAGCGTTTGGGTAATTAGAATAAATTGGATTTGAGCAGAAAAAGCAAAAAAAATCGCCCGAACAGGGACTCGAACCCTGGACCCTCAGATTAAAAGTCTGATGCTCTACCGACTGAGCTATCCGGGCAATGGTATCCGGGCGACTCAGGTCATATAAGAGTCTGGGGCGCACCACCCACTCTTCTTTACCGTCCGAGCACATCGACGTAGAAAAAAAGGCAGCAACTGCATTAAATTTGAAGCAATTTCTGTTTTTTCTTTCTGTCAATGTGAAAGAAAAGACGTTTAAGGGAGACGCTCCACCAGAAATTAAGGTAGTTCTTATTTCCATCAAGATGAACATCTACGCAACATTTACGCTGTTCCGTTTATATAGTGTCACCACCAGATTCCCAGGGCAGGGTTTATAGATTTTTCAGCGGTGGGTACAGTGGAACTACTGGTGTCTTTCACCGGCATACAATAATATATATCCCGAAAATATATGTTGAGATATATAGCAGTTATATTTTACATATGTTTCGGATATATCCGTAAACAACCACCATAGATCCGAGATGTATGCGGGAAATATTTTTTTAATGTCAGTTTTGGCCGGTTATATCTATCCAAAATATACTCCTCAGCCAGAATATATCCAATATGAATCACATATATGTCAGATATATCTTCACACATAGTTCCTTTCCATGAGGGCAACCTGCTGAAAAGGCGCTTCCGATGAGTACACGTGGTCGCACCACTGTATGTAGTTGTACATTTGCGTTTCGACCAGCTGTTATGGTAACAGACGGGGGAACGAATGTAATTTATAATGACATATAATGTATTTACCATCCTGAAGCCAATGCTCCTGTCGAAATTCCGGTGCTGGATATAATGAATCTGGAAAATGAGAAAGATGTGTAAGTATTGCTGGTGATGGGAGTATCCATGGTCATGAGTTTATACAACGATCATTTTTTTACATGATACCACAGTGGGAAATCACGATTTTCACATCACAGATGAATTTTCAAATACAACGTTTAAATACCACATTACTGAAAAAAAAATTATTTCCATGAAGCTTGTTTGTTTACACGGGTGCACGTGTTTTCTTTCTAAAATGTAGGAGGTAGAATGACTATCCTATGACACCAAGTCCAAAAATTTCCATGAAACAGGGGCATTGTGAAGGTACTGTCTACGTCCGAGTCATAAAAATGGGCAAAACTGTCCAGGTAACTACTTTTGCCTATACCATATAAAGTTCTCATATAAGATCCCTAAAATTTCGACAACTTCCGGGTAGATTGTTATTGGGGTGATCAGCTGTTGGCTGATCGAAATCGGCGTAATTCGACCTTTCCAATATTCCCTGTTCGAATTTCGTAATATAGGAGATCAATTTTTCTAAGACAGCTGATTCGGTTTTGTAGTGCATGTCTATATTCTTTCCCCGGGTATAGATATATAATGATAGTCTTCCCCGAATTCGCCGCGGGTGTCCACTCATGGATAACCTCGTTGTCCACACATCCAAGATATGGTCAATTCTAGGAATTGAATTTGCGGGCAAATCACACCTCATTGCACCCGGATAATGAGAGCACTCTGATAGTTTTCCCCCCTTGACATTTTCTCAGTGGGTTCAATATCCATTCATTCTTACTCATCGTAATCCTCTCGTCCAACATTGATCAACACATTCTATTCTTAACTCTATATGCTCAATGTCAATGAAACTTACAATTGAACACAAATTAGAATTTATTTTTGGAGGTGACGTACGAATTTCAATACTTCGTATTCTCAAACCGGAGAAAAGCCAAACGGCGTTGAGCAGAGAAAAAAAGCGTTTGGCGCGAGTGGTAACGCGATTACCATGGAGAAATTGCGGCATTATAGGCAGTGATTGAGTTACGAATTGAAGGGTCCCCCGATTCTGCGAGCGAGCCCTGCTCTCGAGGCATGCCAAATACTAGACATAAAGTGTCAATCACGGGCAACCGCTGTATGGGAATTTATTTCAACTTTTCAATATTTTTTCCTAGTTATATATACAGTGTTCAAAATTTTCTGGTTGAGATCCGGAAGTTGGATACAGGTTTTATTTTGGTGGAAATTTCAGGTATGTTCCCATTGAATTTTCAACTATAACAACCACTATATGAAAATTTATTTCAACTTTTCAATATGTTTTCCCGGTTATATATGCGCTGTTAAAAATTTTCAGGTTGAGCGCCGGAAGTTTGATAGAGGTTTTATTTTTGTAGAAATTGCAGATATTTTTCAATTGATCTTTCATGTATGACTCGACCCATTTACAATGAACTGCGTCAATCGATATTCATTTTTGGCGGGCTTTCCGCGTGACAGGTTATGCTTGCGACAATCAAAATTGTGAACATGAAATAACAATGAGAGAAGATGACAAGTGAGGTATATTTTTTCTCGAATTGTATTATAGTCATTGAACTTTATTCAAAATGTTACCGTGTTCATGTTTTTTTATAGATATATAAAGTATTGCGGCTGATGATGGCTCGGTATGGGGAGGGCCTAAGGTTGAGTTTTCAACGATGAAGTTCCCAACTGCTCAATCAATTTGAACTTTTTTCTTTCAATGCATCTTTCTGATACGGTGTGCAGTGTATATCGTCGCAGTGGTCATTTATTTATCAACAATTTAAGTTATTTATAATGTGACCTTGGCTAAACGAGAGCGAGATTTACTTCACACCTACACTAGTGCCCTTGCCGCCGTAAGTGATCGCGCCACGGTCGCGAATTTTTCCACTGTGATTTCGAGCTCGGTTTGTTTTGTGACATCAATAATCGATAATCGAGATTGTGCCTCAATGAGCTTCAGATAAAAGTTAATCGGTAGCCAATCGGTTGAAAGCAAAATCGATCGTGTTTCGATATTCTCATACAATGAGAAAACTCTGTTTCAGAACATCAGTTTTCCAAAAATCTCGAAAACTAAAAGAGCTATCGAAAATTGCTTCTATATAAATTTGTAGATCTAATTTCGCTCTAGAAAAAAGGTCTATATAAAAATGCTGCTATTTGGTATCAGTTTTGAGATATTTGCTGAAGAGTGATTCAATTCTAAGTGTAGACTAAAAATGGTCGGTAGTAGGCTATTGTCTAGCGAGAACTCAAGTATATAGGTGTGAAGGCTATGATCGGTAGGCGGTCACTGACCCCAACAGTTCTGTGGGGTCCTCTGCTACCCTTGGGGGTCTCATCATTCCTTGGAGATTCTCAGATTTTCAAAAGTTTACCCCATTTGTAAAAAGTATCATGCAACACTTTTCAAATCTTAGGAATGAAATTTTTCAAGGTTCATAGGGCGGTTACTGGTGTGATGCATAAAGCCTGACACTCCTGCCGTTTATATTTCCACCAGTCAACATTGCAACATTGAATTTTGTAAGGATGAAATGAGAGACCACCAGGGACATAATAACTTGGCTGATGCGGCCATATAAAGATAGACTGGTCGGAAAGTCAACCTGTCAGTGACAGTTTTCCTTCAGAGGGGGAACGATGTTGTGTCCTCCCTCTTGTAATCACGCTTAGGCGTGCACTGAAAGCCACATTTTACTTTTTCCAATGTGTTAGTGCATCAAAGAAGATGTATCATCAAAGAAAGTCAAAGTTGCTTGTTCCACTTTCGTTGAAACATGACAGTGTAATATGTTATCTAACCTTGGTATCAATTTACTCACTATGATGGCTTTTGTCTGATGATGTGTGATTGACTGGATACGGAGAGCAGTAATTGGGGTTCAATGCAGTGTGTGCTGCGTCTGCTAATCTGGGAAAGCCTTCGTTAGTCTGAAAAAATATAGAATACAAGGTTAAAGGTGTGACCGATTAGAAAATGCGATTTTTTCGATTGTAACCTTTAGGGGATCAATAAACATTCATCTATCTACTATTTCACTTCATGGCAAAAAGTGAGCCTCTAAGATGTATCGAAATTTGTCATTTCCTTCATTAAGTACCTTAGCTAAAATACTTCGTCAAGAAATCCTCGTTCATATAATCTTGAAATCGAAAGCCCCTTGAAGATGGCTTTTACCATTAAATTTATGTTGGCAAAATCAATGGAGAAAAATATCGTGGGACAGTGTTCCTTATGGGGTGGGAGGGGGGGGGGGGGCAAGATGAGACTGGAGAGTGAGAGAAACGTCAGATTGAAGTCAGGTGACTTGGTATATGACTGGAGTGCGATGAAATACGAAGGAGGAGGACATCCGGCGAGCGATTGGTAGGTTTCCTCCTTGCGGAGCAATCTTGTGGTAAACCCGGTTACCGGCCCCTGTGAAATTCTCGGCTATTAACGGGGATACCATCGTGTACAATTCGTGATGTATATTACGCTATCTCAAATGTAATTTTAACCCTTCGATTTTCTTCAAAAAAATCCATTAGCGCGCTCGATTGCTCAAATATTTGAGAACGAAATCCACGAGGTGTGAATTTTCTGGGATGAATCTGAAGATGGAGAGGGTAATAATATCGATCGATTTTCTACTTTTCTCGACGTTTCGTATTCTTCTCATATGTCTCTGCTGTACTATTGGTTTTTAACTTACCGATTTAGGGAGTTATTGTAATGACCCCGATAATTAAGTGTCTCAGAAATCGAAAATTTTCACTTTTCTCGACGTTTTACATAATTCTGACAAATTTTAGATGAGGGTTCTGTGGGTGTGTGTTCGTAGGTGAGTGATTCTTTGATAAACGGTTCCCGGCAACCGGCTCGGTCGATTCGGTTCTCCTCTGACCGATGCCCAGGCCGGAAAGGAGGGTCAATGTTGAAAAACAATTCCTTCAATTGTTATTAACAATTTCAGTTCTTTATATCGCTCTACCGCGAGAACGGTTAGAGATAGGAGAAAAAGTGTACACTGAATGTTATTCCCTATACAAAAATACGCACATAATTTTTTATGACTTTTTTTCATAACGTCGATAGCTCAGGACATATCACTGGTTAACAATGTTAATTGTGTATATCGTTCTATCACATGAACAGTAAGAGTTAGGTGGAAAAGTTCTAAATAACAGTTGTTCCCCATATAGAGACACACATTTTTTGTTTCATGATTTTTTTTGTGGCACTCAGAATTAAGGCGATAGCGTTCAATTTATCCCAAATTTCCACCCACACACATACACAGAAGAACGTTCATTTCTTTCGCTTTTATGGGGCTTGACGGCTATACAATTTTTTGACATAAGATGTTCAAGTCGATGTGTCTTTATGTAATTGGTATATTTTGCTGTTTTCTACCATCTCAAACTTCTAATTCTTCACTTCGCGCAGAGAAGTTATTTTCTTGGCAGAATGATAGAATGAAACTTGATAATGCAAATCTGCCATGATGACTATTAATGACCACGAATAATCCCCAGTCTAATATCCGGCCTTCATTTTAATTACATTCATCATTAATAATCGTTTTCCCATCCGTCAACTAAAATACCTAGCATAGCGCGGAGAATATTCACTCCTCAGTCAGATAACACGCGTCAATGGCCACAGTTGAAATACGAGTCGATGGAGTGAATTAAAGAGCTAATGACTCGTGATGGAGAAGCACAAACATAGTCGTGTGTCAACCAGCGAGGTGATCACTTCCCAGGACGGCGGATTTTTTTTTTTCTGTTTTGTTGTTCTACCCTTGGAGAAATGTTTCGATTTCACTCAATTCATTCTCGTAGACTCATCATCGCTGAATTGTTTGTCCTCGTGTGAGTCCCTCGGTGGGTTTTATTGCCCCTCGTGAGTGGGGATTCGGGGTTTTCAAGTACTAGATAGTCGCGTGCAGTGAAATTGATGCCCCCCCCCCCCCCGCCACCCGCTGAAGAACCCCCTGTATGTATGTACTGGGGTAACGCCCTGTTACTTCATTTTTAGGGGGGCCTTCTCCCTAACAAAAAAAGGGAGATGCTCTCTTAACCGACAAGCGCAATTCCACACTTGGATATGGTTTAATAAAGTCATTCAGGCAATTTGTTTATGTGGGAATTTTTATATTGGACTAACGTACCGAATCTCCGAAAGTGTAGAGCTTAATAGTAAAATATTAAGCTATTTCTGTTTCTTTGAAGGGATTACTCTCTCCGGGATTGTCCTTACTTCTGTTTGCAAATATATCTATTTTCTCAGAAACTGTCTTTGGCTCCTATACGCTCTTTTCGCCTTTCCCATCGACGTGTTCACTGGGGTGAGAAGACAATGCAACAGCAAACAATAGTTTTTCTTCCTCCCGAAACACCACATGAAAAGTCACGCGGCAAAGACTCGATCCGGCTAATTGGTTTTCCCTGATCAGAGTTTGTTTCTTTAGGCTGAGATTTCAAGACAAAAAAAAGGTGGCACATTGGCCTGTGGGGGTTGTGTTACAGTCTTTTATTTCGGACAATGGTAACGTGCTAGAGGGTGGTGTGTCAAAGGCTCAAGCTCATTTGGCTCATTATGATTCTTTTCCACGATTTTTGAGTGACTCAGGGACTCGCATGTCTTTTTTTATCTCCTACTTTAATAATTTTGTTGTTTTTTTTTGCAACAAGCTCCTTGGGCGATTACTCCAGATATGTCCGTTAATTTTTTTCACGAGTCCGGCTGCGCGTGCTTCGCACGCGCACTTCCTGTTTCCGCCGCGCGGACTTGTGTCGCGTCGGTTTCGGTCTTATGCTTTTCGATAATTCCGATATATATCGATCTTCTCTTGAGGGTCTCCTTTTTACCATAGAGACTGAGAATATTTAGCATGAAACTCCTCCAGTGTATCGCAATTTTTCAGTAAGGGTTGCTTCTCTAAATATTTTTCAGGTCCAATTGAGATGTTTAGCTTAGCAATGATGAGCTGAAATAGAGCACTCAAACACTGACAATGACTCGTAACGTTAACGCCCAAGAATAATACACTTCCCGTGTACAATATAGTGTGTATACCCCTCAAGTGTCGATACAGGGCACGCGACAAGACTGTCCCACGGGATGGGAAATAGCCACCATCCCCTTTTGTGTCCTCTAAACACGTAATTGTCACTCCCCACCTTCCCTGTATGCGGTAGCATCCCTGATCGGTGCCACACGTTTCGAGAGGGGTGCCCCAACACTAGAACTGTGGGTGGCCTATTCAGTTACATAGAGCTATCTCCCTTGCACTCCCTATATTGCAATTATTGCATTCTTCTGACTTTTTCAAGTGGCGTTTCACCGTGACGTACTAGCTCGCGAGAGTACCACTTGATTTATGTTTGTTGGTTATGAAAATCGGCGATTCCCACACTGGGCTCCCCCCCCCCCGAAATTTTTGCGTCAATAGTTAATTGAGATGACATGGAAGAAACATATGCTTGCACTCGACTTTCCCAGGGAGGGGTGACCAATGACACCTTGGGGATTTTTTGGTGGAGATGCGATGAGTTGTTTTGGGAAAATAGTTGTTTAGGGAGATTATGGGGCATTTATAGCCAATGTGTTAGATACTTCTATGTGGAGAGTAAACGGTAGTGGATGGTCCATCAATGCTTGCTTGTGTCCGGGTTTTATCAAATTATGGAATTTTTTTATGATGCACAGTACTGAGGAACCCAATTATGTGCCAAGATACCAAAGTTCTACGTTCTACGTTAGTGAAATTTGACTATAAATCCCAGGATTTTTTCGAAAACTTTTCATGGAGTTGTGTCGACAATTCTGCGAAAGAATTTCGGATTTAATGGCGACAATTTTGCCGCGAATTTTTGACGCATCGTTATTTGGGATGTATATGCGCTTGTAAGGCGTTCTTTTTCCCTATAATTTTTGTTATGT
Organism: Asobara japonica; assembly: GCA_026005395.1. NCBI lineage: Eukaryota > Metazoa > Arthropoda > Insecta > Hymenoptera > Braconidae > Asobara > Asobara japonica. The sequence goes on from BQMI01000220.1 coordinate 579,045, forward strand.
AAATGAGACACAACTTCATTAACTCATGATTAAAAATGTGATTTGAGGAAAGGGTCAACAATTTAATTGGTATCCTTACTGGCTCAATACATTTTTACGTAATGTTCATTGAAATTAATCAACTATTTAGTGTCGCATATATTGCATTTATGTGAGGTTTATATTTTTTGTATTATGATGGAATTGTTAGATTGAAAGCTCACATTAATGTGCTATTGTATGGGCTAATAGAAATTGCGTATAAATTGAAAACTTTTAGAGCTCGTAGATAAATGTTTGTTTCATAATCACCATTTGAGGGTAAAGCCAACGTATGGGATCTCAAATAGTTTATAAATAGTGAACATTAAGCCTACATGTGTATTTCACATAACTCAGAATTAGTGTTGCCGGAAATTTCAACTCTCTCATATTGTGTCGAAATTATAAGATCAATTACTTTACAAATAATTCATTGATAATTGGGTATCACCAATTTCTGAGCTTTTGGAAAAAATTTCAGTTTTTCTTTTATACCGATGTTAATTTTATACTCACTTGGAAATTTAATAATTTAAAAAAATTTCCACTTTTTTGGTTAAATCTTTGTTTGTCCAAAATTTGCTACTATCAATGATAACTCTATCATGTGTTCAATTTACAATTCAGCACAATAAATTTCGATTTAACCTCGTAATTTAAGTACTGTACGGTCAAAAAACAAAAAGGCCGAATTGCATCGACGATCGTACAGAAATTATTAAAGCCGATAATTCTTGATAAACTTGAATAATTTTGAAATTTCACTTGCTTGCATTTTCAATGTTAAAGAATCGAATAGAAAAAGTAATACAACAGATATAAATATATGTAGAATAATGAAATGAACATTAAAGAAACCTCGGATTCATCAATGTCAAAATATATTTGCTCTAAATGGAAACCACGCCAGTAAAAAATTATTTCACGATTATTACAATTATTTTCGATACTACACTGAATCAAGATAGGTGTCTATGTAAATTGTCCGATTAAAAAAAAATATTGAACCGCCTTTTGAGGTAAAACCATTATTCTCAATAAATTTGATCCTATAAATACCAAAATAATGTTAATTCAATCTATAATGGCTAACTGGTCAACTGAGTCGAGGTTTTTTCCTCTCTTGATTTTTCCCGAATATCTCGAAATCTACGGGAAGTAGAGATATTCTGATTATAACCTTTTTTGTGTAGTATAGTGAGAGCTACAAATTTGGTAATTGGTAAATTTCGCTACTTGCCATAGATTGTGTCGAAATCAGCGAACACTGTCGTTCGGCGTAAACCTGCTTATTCCAGTTGACTACTTTGCTACTGATACATCATCACAGTGTCAGTTTCTCTTTTTACCGTTCTCAGTAAGGCAATATTGTTACATAATGCTAGTAATGTGTAGATAATTTGTAAAACGCAGCCATAGTCTACTCTACTGTGATTTATCCAATGACGCACGAGGAGGATCTGTCTTCACGCTCTGGGATATTCCAGAAGACTAAGGGCTGGTCGCAAAGGCCAAAAGCATATTCGTCACATTAATAAAAAGACCTCAAATTTCGTTCTTGGAAATTCAGTGTTTATGTTTATGTTAACTCTCGCCAAACTCTCCGACGTTATCAGTGTCGATTGGTTTTTGTAACCGTCATTTCTTTACACCCTAATTTTCAGTGTTATTCTTAAAATAATCGAAGACATAATAACAATCGCTCTCTATTTTTTCTTACTCATTGTTCGCCATAAAATATGTCATTATCGCATGAAAATATTGTGTCCATTTTATTAATTTGTTTTATCCATTTTGTTCATGCTTTGACGTTATTCCCTGAATAACATTGAACTGATGGTACCTTATTGAAATTGAAGTCATTACTGCCAAAGTTAGATATTGTAAAGGCCCAGCTGATGGCCCTTCGGCAATTGTCACTTGTAAGTTTTATTGCCATGAAAACTGTTCAAACTAAAACACTAAAAGTAAATTTTGTTATTCTATATGACAAAACAAATTCTTACCATTCTCGATAAATCCGATGTGCCAGGTACCTGTTGGTCAGGAATGCTCATCATCTCGATTTTGCACACAATAATCACTGATGATAACACCACTAACACTGACACTGGGAAATTTTACTTCCGATTTAACCTAATAATTCCTAAATACCACAAATAGATGATGTGTGAGATGTACCTCGAGGCTTCAGTGACTTGATCTGTTCTGAGGGTGAGAAAATAAAAAGATTTCCAGCCACCGGGAAAATGCTAGGGGGTGTGTACTCATGTCCCGGGAAACCATTGGTACCGCCTACAATGTAACACCCCCACTAGCAGTCTACACGGATTCACCACTTTAACCAACGTATTCTGATTTCGCGCTATTACGCCGACCCCTGAAAAGGGGCGTTACCTTTACGCTCATTGGTTAAACTTGCGTTGTACTTTTTGTTTGTTGTGTTACAAGTTCTACAATCCTGGATTCTGTAATCTCTGTCTGCGGCGCAACCCAATTTCTTTTATTTCTTCAATGCTTTTTTTTTCATCTTACTCCTTTTCAACGAAATTGGAATTCTGGATATGTCAGAGCTTTTATAGCTTTCGGATGCCTTGGCACAAAATATTAATGAACTATTTTGATGGATTTTTTTTTTTATGAAAATTGGAAGAAAAATTTGAAATTTAAATATTGGTCTTTTGCCCGCCATCGACGCAATCGACAACAGAAATTGATTTTTTGAGATATTGCAAGTGCGATTAGAAGATTGTTTTGAATGAAATAATCGATAGATTCGATAGATAGTTGATTCGTATATGGGATTTGAGTGTTTGCGCATGCGCATGCTTTTATTTTCAAGAAAATCGAGAAAATAGAGAAAAGCAGCGGTAAATTGAAATCCATTGTTTGAAACTATTATTATTATTCACTTTTCAAACATATTTAGACGAGATGAATTTATTCAGTGAATGTTTATTCATTATAATCGATTCAGTCAATCATTGGAAAATAACTAACAAAATCCGAAAAATAGACAGCGCATCCGATTGTTTTATGTACAACTTTTTATTCAAAAGTCAAAGTTTTGGGAAGTCATATCATTGACAGTAGTAGTAGAAGAAACCAGAGAACAAAATGAAAAGTGTTATGAAAAACTTGTTTCATACAGATATTCTGCTATGGTGGACTTGCCGCTCTAAATACGTTTTAAATTGTGCATAATGACTGTAGGCAATTTGCCTATTGACAGTATTGTTATTATAAATCGGTAAGACAGTTTTGTTATGTATTGGGGATAGATGGCGCCACTAGATGAATCACTATAGAGCGAATTTTTTACAGTGAATCACATGCGCAGAATGACGAAATACGCCCGGCTGATAAGTCAACTGGAGGGTTTCACTGTTTCTCTAGATTTTGTGATTTTCCCTGGAATAATTGTATAATTTATTCTGCGCTTTTAGTTCTCTGCAATAGCAAACACGGAATTCCGTACCATTTCATATCTTCCTTTGGAGAAATCATAGAAGTTGAAAAATGTTGTGAGATTGGAAATAATAAGGAATAAACGTTCCTCAACGAAATTATAACCGAAACGTCAGTGATCAGCGGGCCACTTTGTTACATCATGTAAGTTTTCTCCACAAATTTTTCACAAATTAGATTGTTGTTAACTCATGACAAGAAATTTGAGGTTGGCTGGCGTGACCTTCTGAAGCATATCCATTTAACTAAAATGAGTAACAAGTGATTCTATTCAAACATTGACAATTGCATTTATCCAATTCTTACGCTTCAACGCCTCATTTTGTTTATCGTTCATGCCTCATGAAATTACGTCTCTGATCTTGAGCTCCATTTCGTCTATAAATACAGTAGAATATTATTTTTATTCTCCTGTGCCAGTGTCACACTAGGGTGAAGTCAATCACTTGCCAATCATTGCTATTTTCTTGGATTTTGGACTTTTTATTGGTTCATTTTGTATCGTGTTATGAATATACTGCTCGAAGAAATCGTAAAAATTTGGAGATTGAGCCATGAACTGGACAATTTTTGAAGGTTACATTGAACTTTTCTAATGATAAATTTAAAATTTTGAAGAATTAAATCAATCAATGTGCAAACTTCCACGATTCAAATTGGATGGATTTTTTCAAAATATGTTTACCATAAATTATTATCATTATTAACAGACAAATTTTGATTTTTCAGTTCAGTCTCCGTTGGGTAGTAATGCCCAAGTGTCAGTGAGATGCGCCATTTCAGGCAGTGTAAAAGTACTAATAACTTTGGAAGTAATAAACTTTCTTCCTCATATTTATATCTGAACAATCCAAGCGGACCAAATCCTCAAGATGTCTGCGGTAGAGGCACCACCTTTCATTCGTACAATCGAATGGGACATGATGGACAAAACCAAGTTCTTTCCACTGAGCATGCTATCGTCTTTTTCAGTCCGATGCTGTCTATATCCACTTACAGTTATAAAAACAAGATTGCAGATACAGAGAAAGAATCACATGTACACAGGTTAGTTTTTCCTAAGAATGTTTCTTAGATTTTTTTATTTGCTTCCCTTTCAGTACATTGTACATGAAGAAATAGAAAGAAATAGAAAATCAGAGAAAGTCAGAGAAATTTTTGTGACTCTCTGAACTTCTTCTGAAATTCTGAAAATTTTGTGATAAATTTTTTTGAGTAAATGGTACAATTTTTTCTTTTGCGAATTCATAAGCAGTTTCAAATCTGTACCTCGTAGTTAAGGATAAAACACAATTAGATCAGGACCTAGAGAAAGTCCCAATTCCCAGATTGCCAACTATATTTGTAAAAATATCTGCGTTTTTCCCTGTTCTTGCAATTAAGGATGCTGATATGCATGAATAAATAATGAATAAATAATGAATGGATATTGTCATTTGCAGGCATGGTAGATGCATACAAAAAAATCTACAGAACAGAAGGCATCTCCGGCCTCTACCGCGGCTTCTGGATAAGCTCAATTCAGATCGTATCAGGTGTATTTTATGTATCGACGTACGAGGGGGTACGCCACATATTGAGCCAGGATCCATTCACAGCTGGACTGGATTCAAGGATCAAGGCTTTGATTGGAGGAGGCGCAGCTAGTACTGTTGCTCAAACCATAGTTGTTCCCTTTGACGTATTGAGTCAGCATTTGATGGTCCTTGGTGTCAATACCAAACACGGGAAATTAGTGTTTGATAAGGTATAGATTCAATGTTTTTCTTAGATTAGAGATACATAGTTGGAATCAATTTGTTATCGATCGTTTCATGTATTCAAATACTAATAATTTTGGTGTAATAAGGATTTTGCATTATCTTTCTGTTCTGTTGTTTTGACATATTATATGGTCCGAATGGACTATTTTTAAGACAAACTCTTTTCAGCCTCCATTTCTCAAATTTTGAAAAATTTTAAAGTTGAAAAAAATCGAAAATGAGAAAGTTCACTATTATAGTTAAAAAAAGAACACAAACACGGAAGTGTTGTACGTAAAATAAAGACTAGAGTCATTTTCAGATGGGCATGAATCCATTGGGACTCAACCTGGCACCAGGGGTATCAAGGGCATACATTTCTGGCGAAATCATTAGACTAATTTATCAGCGAGATGGTGTTAAAGGATTCTATAGGGGTTATGTGGCATCTCTCTGTGCGTATGTGCCTAATAGTGCACTGTGGTGGGGTTTATACACCTTTTATCAAGGTAGGTCAACATATTTCAAGTACTTCTGCAGCAAGTTTCAAGTGTATGTCAGAGTCAATAAAATAACGATAAAATGAATGATCGATTATGAACAGAAACAATAATGAAAAGGAAGAGAAACCAGAGTAGATACTGAGTGAGCTCCGATCCCAGAAAGCCTGGCTTATTGGCATCATTCAATTGTCGATTTGGCAATACTGGGTCTGATTGTTTGAAATAGTTCGTTGTGAGATTGACTTTTGAGGCAGCGGAACAATCCTAACTTTCAAATTAGAATCTTTTTTATTCTTTTATTCTAGGCTCCTCAAATTGCACTTTTGAGAATATTTGGAAAAATTCAATTGTTGGTTACCAAGTGGTGGTAAAAAGAAGGTGGAAGAGAGAAATGTTATACCATTTTTTTATGGAAAATTCAATGAGCAACAAAAAGAAACGTTGTCTTTCTTTAACTCCACTCGGTCTCGAGATAAATGTCTCCTCCTCACATGATCGAATCAGAAGAAGTACACGTTTTTTTCAGTTGAGACCATGTGGCTTTCGTAAGATTTTAATCTCTATGTTAAAATTTGTTTCAGATGAATTGATAAGAGTATTACCTTGCTGGGTTTCTCACCTTTTCATCCAGGCAGTGGCAGGAACACTGGGTGGCTTCACCACAACCATAATAACAAATCCACTGGATATTGTTAGGGCTAGGCTTCAAGTCCAAAGATTAGACAGCATGTGTCAGACATTTAAAATTTTGTGGATAGAGGAGGGCTTCAGTATGTTCAGGAAGGGATTATCAGCAAGACTAGTACAATCTGCATGCTTCAGTTTTTCAATTATTCTCGGTTATGAAACAATCAAGCGAATGAGCATTAACGAGGAGTACAAGAGCTATATTCGATGGTGAATAGAATAGTTATTCTAAATTCAAGTGACAGTTACCCTAAGACAACAGTGAGAACAGAATTTCATTCCGTACCCAGCCTATGCTAATGTTTCATTCTTTTACTTTTTAATTGAAGCATCCTAAATGGATCTGGTACTTTTCGGTTCAGGATCATTTGGCTCAATAATTGTTCGTCCTATATATATTCGTGCAGTTTACTAGAGGCCGGTTATTTCTTAATTTTTTAATTCTTGAAATTTGTTATCTTTAAGATTTCCAACAGTTCTCGAATTTGCAGAAATGCTTCTAATTTTTTCAATGTTGGAAACATTTCAAACTTGGGTATCTTTCTTCCATTTTTTAATTTTCTAAAATTTCAAGTGTTATATTGGACGTTTTTAAAATGCTTGAATTTTTAATTAATATTTTGCGAATAATAATTGAGGTCTTATAATTTTTAATTTATAATTCATTTATGCTATTCTTCAATTTTGGCATTGCTTTGAATTCCAAAAAAAAATCCTGGAATTTGAAGTTTTTTAAATTTTAAAAATTTCAAGATTTTACGATTATCCAGACCTCAAATTTACGAATATTCTAAATAATTTTAAATTTCGGGAATCAAATTTTTTTGGTCCAATCGTATTTCAGAATCAAATGATTTTCAATGAAAATCGTGGAACCAAATGTTTTGCCAAAAGGACCGGATCCCCTGTAAATACCGCAGATAGGTCAAATTGATCTGTATGTAAATATACTGCTCATCGAGCAAATCGTGCATCAGAATTATTATTATGTTAAGAGAAGAAAATTATTTATAAATGTTGTATACACAATGTCGAGTATAAATTTAATAATTGTGGTGTTCTAATGCTGAGTACAAATCAATTGGATTGCAAAGTCGATTTCTTTTGATATTTAAGTAGATTTCTTGTTTACAAATGCAATAAAGGCATTTTGAGTTGATTAGAATCTTACTGACTTATCTTTCACTCTGTTAAGGGGCGATTACACTTCACACACAAATCATCTCATTTTCGAATAAAAATTTTTTTTAATGTTTCTTGTCTAGTTTTTTTGTGAATCAATTTCTTTCCTTCAACATTCTGCTTGGCCATCGAAATTCCACAGTTTGAATTTTCAAAAAAAACGAAAAGTCAATGTATCAAAGATCCCCAGCGAATTCTGCAAACATCAGAACATATGACAAAACGTTCTGATTTGTTATTAACTATTTTTAATTAATCAATTAAAAAAAACTATTGAAAAATTCTATATTTGAACTGCATATACATGATATCAAATGGGGATGAATTATAGAGTTTCAAGATTTTATCACTTTTTCAATGGTTTTTTTACGACAAAATAACATTCTTGAAAAGATAATACTTAGATTATTTCGCGCGAAGAGTTTCAGATTCAACATTCAAACTCCTTTACTGGATATTTTTTCGCCGTTTCATTTTAGTTCTCGTTTTTATCGGAAGTTTATTTAAATATTACTTTTCTAAAAATGACGATTATGTCGTGAAAACCTTATTAGGTACATTGATTTGAAATTTTAAGTATTGTCAATGCACGCTATCGTCAACTGTGAATTTTTTTGAATCATGTAATATGATATTTATTTCATTATCGATGTTTCCGAAAAATATGTTTTTTTCCGAACAACTATATTGAGAAAATCCTGAAATTTCATTTTTCGTCTAGACGATAAAAACTGAGAATGTATATACACAATCAACTGCATACAATTCAAGTTTTGCAATATGCTCTTTTGAGAAAGCTTTAATGAGAAATCCAATTGGAATTGGAAAAAATAAAACAGTTCATCTTTTCACATTAAGTGTTGATTTTTTTTATTTATGCTGGACTTCAGTTATTTGTTTTCTTAAATTTTATATATATATATACAAATATATATAAATTATATATATATAAGATTTAAGAAAACATCCATATATATATATGTATAAACTGTTCATATCAATGTATATATATGATATGAGAACTGAGCATGAAAATGAAATAGTAATACTATTTTAGAAAAATAGATGAGAGTTTGAAACAGATTTTTCCCATAGACTATATAGATCGTTTTACACTAGTCTGATTTTTAAAAAATATTTTTCCTTCACGAACTACCTCACGTCCTACCTGTGGACTTACCTTAGTATGACCTCATATGCAGGAGCAGGCAATAGTTAGGAGGTTGATATAAAGTGCTTAGCTTAGTCAATTTCCGCGGAAACATCCACAGGTTTTAAAAATTGTTCCGCTTTCATAAATTAGATATGACCTACACCAGCCATTCTGTCATCATTTTGATCGTCATAAAAGACATATTACATGTGATTACAATAATCAATTAGTGAAAACGATGAATTTTGAGAGTTTAAGAAAAAAAAAAAAACGCGCAAACTAAAAAATCATTTTCTCATGATGTAAAGCGAATAGAACAAAACGGATACTTAATTTTGTTCTTTGGAGTATGACGAACATTTTGGAAAAACCAGAATTAGAATCGGACGAAAATTGCGGACCGAGGAGCACTTTGAAGCTCAAAACAGGAAAAACCATGTTTCGTATGGGTACATGGGGCAAAATGGGTTGGGTCTGGAATTTTCCTTACTTTTTTGGATATGCCTTTGTACATCAAAACCCGATTGGGGGGTCCGAAGGCCGGGCGAGGACTTCGAAGTTTCACCGGGGTCACCCCTCAAGGTACTTAAGTGGTCCTACAATGGATCATCAGATTGTACATAACTTACAATAAATTTGACAAGTATTCTTTTCACTACGACCTAATTAGATAGAATAACAAAAAACAAGAGTAGAAACTGAGTTAAGAGCACTTGAGCAACAATAAAAAAAAGAGCATTTGAGAGGAGTGATTCTGGAAAATAAAGCCCCGCATGTTTCTCCAATGGTGAATAGTCATTTATAATTAATATATATTTTTTAATAATAGTCCATTTAAACAGTATTTACAGATGATTGTGAGGAGAGTACAATCATTGCATAAATTATTAATTACAAATTCCTATCGATTGTTATTTACCAGGCATTTACACATTTTTTCTTTTATTTAATCAGCTTATCTTATAGCAACAACTTATTTATATTTCTAGGATAAAAATTTTTCTTGTTCGTAATCATCACATCGAGATAATCGCAATTTTTTCCGCGATACATCTAATATCATTGTTTAGCAACTTTAAAAATTCTCCATTTATTTACAATTTCATTATCACCTTGTTACATTTCTCTTTTTTAAATAAGACTTTTAATGTCGGTAACTTTCCTTCATCAGTCGGTAATTCAGTATTGTAAGTCTCAGTCGACAATAATTGCTTGGTCGATAAATGCACCATCACGATCGGCAAAGTATTTACAATCGCTATCGTATATTTTTTTTTGTTAATATCTCAGTCGATAAACTCAGTTATAGAGTATTGTCGATTTCTACGTTTTTCACTCGGGACATGGGGCAAGTTTTTTTTAAAAAAATGACTACTGATGAAAAAATGACTCGTACAATATTTCATTTGATTGTTTCAACGGTTGAGTATTAATCATCAAATTCACAGAAATCTGGTTCATCAAGAACTTGAGCTGGAGAAATGGAGATGAAGGATGTAATGGATATTTTCAACGAATTGATTTTTGTAAATTTGTAATTTTAGAATGTAACGACGAGAGTTACCATCAGAGTTTAAATTGCCAATGCAAATATTTTTAGGGCCAAGACAATAATCTTGCGAAAGAAGACGAACTTCAGCCATAGTCACTTAATGAGCAAAGAAGATACAAAAATATGACCAAGATGTGATGCCATCTTCTGATTGAGTGCTCTGAATCCCTATAGTAAAAAGGAGAAACGAAAGAAACTATCGATATATCGAAATTATCGAGAACCGTAAGACCGGAACCGACGCGACACCAGTGAGCGCGGCGAAAAGAAGAACTGCGCCTGTACAGCACGCGCCATCGGACTCGTACAGAATGAAAGAAGAACATCATCACTCCCAACTGAATGGAAAAAACTACTGTATACTGCAGAAGGATATAAAAAGACAATACACTTCCTGAAGACCATTGCCATCTTCAAAAGTGTTCAAGATTGAAGAACATAAACGTTATGAAATTACGATATATAGATGTTATGTAAAATGTAAGATGTAAGAAGAAGGCGGTCGCTTATAGCCATAGACGTTCTATAGCGACCTTAAATAAACGAATTAAAAAAAATCTTACGAAGGAATTTGAATTTCTGGTATATATATTCATTGTTGCTCTTTCAAGTTCTATTTCGTCCCAACTCAAGGATAAAATTTTACCGGGAGCTTGGGAGAGCGTGGCTGTTTCAACGTGTTTTGGGAATATCGGAAAACCCAGACCGGGGATTCCCCCAGTTGCGTTTGGCGCGGCGGCGCCACCGCTCACGGAGTAACTTCGACAAATAACATCACAAGATAATCCGTCCGAGAATGGATGTTTTCATTTAGTGCTGCTGGATTTTAGATTGAAAAAAATTCCAGTATGATGGAGGATGCAGCTACACCGAACGGAATTTACCAATTTTTCTCCCCCAACCTAGTAACAAAAATATCAATTCTTTTTTGACATTGCTACAAAACATCCATTACAACCTTTATGAATACAAGTGGGAGTTGAAGTAGTTGAAAATTCATGACACTTCGAACAGCCTGACTCCACAGGGTGAAATGGCAAGTGCAGGGCTCGAGGTCGATATAGATTGGTGAGGGAAAAACTATATTTTTTTTCTCAGAGCAATCAATCGCAGCCGGTGCCACGGTTATTATTTCTCCATTACAATATGGGTACAGATGCAATTTGTGGCAGTCCTAATGCTTCCTGTATTACACACGACAATAAAATAGCTGATGGCTTCATTTGTGTGATTGATAAAATTGTGGATGGATAGAAAACGAAGAAACGGATGAAGTTTAGCATTACAGTCGTATTCTCCTTGTGTTTCCTACGAAAATTGCACTTTTCTTCCTCAGCACCTCATATTTCCGAACTCTTTAAAAAAGGCTCTCCCATTTTGATGGAATAGTGCTCACCAGGCAGAATACCCTCAGTGAATGAAATTTTATCCGTTTCTTCATTAGCTGTTAACGAAAATTGAGAGATCAACAATATCTTCGACGGATGAGCAAATGATAACAGTTTGATAACATTTTGATGACATAATGGGCTGACGTGAAGGGCCATTGCAGAGATTATGTCACACTGATTCCAAATCGCATTTCCAATTTCCATAAAATGTTGCAGAAATTATTGGAAGTCACGGAGGTGTGAATTTGATAAAGACATATGCAAAGTGTCCGACAAATTAAAAAAAAAAAGGAAAACTTGACAAGTTTACGAATTCAATAGCACCTGATAAAATGCGAAGATCTTAGTCAGTATTGGAGCTACTTTCGATGGACCTTTAAACGCCGCAGAATTGTATGGTATTACGCAAATATGAATTGTCACCGGTAAACTGGAAAAGGTCCAAATATTCGACTGTGGTAAGGTTGCTCCTGGATGACAATCTCTGTAGAAATTTGACGCGCTGACTAAGGCCAAAGTTTTGCCGGTATAAAAAGTGGGTTTGTGATGTACACATGATAGCAACGCGCCCGAATGCCATACAAGTCACAATGTGTCTCTCCCCACCCTCGCACCGTGCCAAACTGGATACAAACTTGTCAAGCGATGTGATTTCCTTGACACTGTATAAACTGTTACGATTCCTATCTCAAACTTGTTCTGCTCAAGAAAGCTGGGTTCCGCGTAAGAAGCTTTCTCGATTTTTGCGCATTCACATTGGCGCAGCAATTGTTTTGTACTGAAATTACCGAGAAAAATTAAGTTTCTCGGTTGGAGATTCCTGCGATTTTGATACTGCTTGGCTCCCGTAATGATCGCAATTTCGTGAAAATTGAAAGACAGATTTGGAATCAGGATGACAATTTCAATGCATTACCATGCCACCCCATTGGGAGGTCCACCTCAAGTCTGACTGTGTAAATGGTATGAATGATAATAAAACCTAGGTGAATAATCTAGAATCACGTGACATTAATTTTCGTTTCCTCGATATGAGGTATTTCATCCTCATTCTCTTCCTCGGGAATGGTAATATCAACTCGTCGCTTCCACCGCTCGAATCTTTCCTCCAATTCTTCGTCATCAGGAATATCGAGGCTCTCTGTACCTTCGGACACTTCTTCATCAATTTTCTCATCCTCCTCAATGATATCAGGCGGCATTTCTGGCGCCCTCTCATCCTCTAATCACGTATCCCGAAATCTTATGGCCCTGTCCCGCCTTGGACCCGATTTGGGCCCAGCTTGGCGTCACATGCCACCACTGGATGATGTACTTGCACTCATACCACCATAAGCTCCAATGTCACTACCTTGGCTCACGCTACTGTAGCTTACACTGCTTGTTTGCCCACTGGCACTCATTCCGCCCACGTACTGCAATCAAAATTCATGTTTTGTTAACCTCGGGCTGTTTTTTTTTCATGGAAAAGCTTAATAGATATTGGGTGACGCTATGCTGGACATTTATTCCAGCAAGCCAGGTAAAAATATATAGGTGGGGAAAACGTGCTGTGTTAGGGGAAAATTGTGAAAAAAAGGGGATTACGGGGACAAGCTGCTGGAAATTTTTAGCGACCGTTGGCAATGATAAGTTGATGTCAGGGAAGTTATCTGAATTTTTTTCCGGTAAATTTTCATTCATTTTCGAATAATATATATTTATTTATTTATTTATTTGTTTATGAACGCCAAACGGCTCTATACATAAATTTAAAGATATAAGAAAATTCAGAAATAGGTGAATTCATATAAAAAGAGAAATGCATTGGTGTGCTGGTAAAAACGAACAATAGTGAAAAAAAGATAAAAAATATACAAATAAAATTGGGATAATAAAGAAAAACAGAAAAAAATAAACTAATAATAAAAAAATAAGAAAAATAAGGATACGTCCAAATGATGGAGTAACAACAAAGTGAGTGGATGTACCACATAAGATCAACGTATTTCATAGTCTGTAATTGAAGACTTCACTGTAGTCATGAACGATGAAAACGAGCCACCAAAATAGTTCAAAGTTTCATGGCTATTAACCACTCTCGCAATTCTGTTGCACGGTCCGTTATATATATATATTATATAGTATATATAAAATTTTTGAAATGATCGAAATTAGCTGTTGCAATTTCAACGTTATCAGAGTTTTGGGGATGTTTCGAGTTGTGAACATATTAACAATTAAAAAAAAGTTTTAGGAACTTTGACCTTTTCAATTTTTTTTTACATTTACACAGTTTTTATATGAGGTGGCTTTCGTCGAGTTAGTGGAATGGAAATTCATGTCTAGTTAACTTCGTGGTTGTGCTTATCAAAAAGTTCAATGGACATTGGGTTAGGGGTATTAATTCTAGTGGAGATATTTATTCGAGTAAGCCAAGCGGAAGTCTATGGGTCGGTAAGAGGTGTTATGGGGTGGGGGGATGTTAAAGAAGTGGAAAAAAGTGGAATGACGCGGACAAGCTGGTGGAAATTTATAGAAATAAACTATTTTGATTTAAGGAGAAAAAATCGCATGTGTCATTTTTCCGAAATTTTCGAAATTCCTTTCGGCAATTTTCATAAAAAAATCTCAATATAGTTTTGAAAAGAAAATCATTTAAAAAAAAATGGTTTACTCCAGACACAATTCTTTAGAGCGCAGCTCTAACCGACTACCACAAATCATTGCATTCTCTGTTTTCCAAATCCCAGAGTCCCCAATAATTCAATAACCCATAATCATGTTTTTCTTTTGCCAATAAAATCCAACTTATTCACACCATTAATTCACGATAGCCAGTGAGCATAATTTTCGTAAGTTCATTAATTCAAAATTTTATTATGCACAAGTTGATTAATTACAATGCATTGATAAAGTGAACAGTAGTGGATACTTGCAATATATTGAGAATGGTGCGTGTGCATAGCAATGGTAAATAATGTGGATTTCGTGTATGAATCGATATGTTACGAGTGGAAGTCGTAAAAATTCGCTGGTCCATGCAATTTTTCGATCGAGCGGAGAAAGAGTCATGTAAAAATATGTATGGGTAAAAAGTGTATGTGAGAAAATCTATAATTAACTTCCCGACAGTGTAAATTATTGTTTTACACCCGAAACTAAAAATCCGGTGTTGTATTAAATCCGCACGGTCCAAGCTATATGTGGGTTTTTCCCTCTGGGCTTCCTCGTCTACCTCTGCCCCCCCCCCCCCCCTGCTATTGAGCATTTCCAAATGGAGTACTATGAATGTCCAGGCATTGGCCTGGAGTGGACTTTCACCATTGGAGTCATCGCATTTCTAACTGCAGGGTGAAACCCCAGAAACCTCTATCTTACGATGGCGGGCATCTGTGATGAGCGCTGCTGCCCGGGTCGAGTGGGGGTCATGCCCGGCCTAGCCCTTTAATCATATGGGCATCAGGTGATAGTTTCTAATCATAGAGTAAAACACTCAGAATATTTAGGTGATACGATAACAGGCGTCTATCATGGGATCAGACAGACCCCCCCCCCTCCCCCTCCCCCACCCCCCGGGCCCCCTTGACGGGTTCGGTTAGGGTCCGCCTTGAGCTCTTATCTTATATCTACTGCCGAACGGCAGTTTTCCGACTTCGATAGTTAGAACATTACAACAGTGGAAGGATAACGTTCAGGGCCTGTCAAGCATTGGAATGACAGTTTATGGTTGTATGGTGAGCAACTACGAATTGTTACAATCATTGTACCATTGGAATCTTTCCTGCTGTCTCATACGTCACATTGGCCAGAAAGTCAACCCTTGTGGTATAAATTACTATTTTACAAAGTGGAAGGGGGCACAGAGGGAGCACTCCGAGTTTTTAGGACACTTGTGTCGATATTTTTGTGGGCTTTCTGCAGTTGGCAAAGAGAAAGAACAGCGAATGGGGTAAGAAAGCGGGTGGGAAATGTTGGGAAAAAAAGGTACTAGTGCGCGTGCATTCTCCCGTGCCGTCTTTTCTGCCATTGGTTACAGGAAATGGTAGAAGGTTAGAAGTTGGTAATATGGTTGGGGGAAGGGTAGGACTGCAGAAAAGGCCTCAGAGACGACGGAGTATCTGGCATCGGTACGCCAACAAATGGAGCGTGCTGAGTTCGATGCAGGCCTTCATATATTCCTAACCCTCTCTACGTTTATTTTTTTTTTTGCACCCTTCTCGTATACACGCGACCCACTTCTATACGCAATTCATTTTACCGCCCTATGACATTTTGCATTGTCACGCCGAATGGTGTCCACGTCAACTACATCATGAATTTTCATTTATTTTTCACTTCTATCCGTCTTGAACTTAGTGCTTGTGCACAATCAGACAAGTCGAAGCATATGTTGTTATCATTATCCTTTTGTAATGCATTTGAACGTAATATATGAGACATAAATAATTAATTTATTGGCGGATTCATTGGGAGATGAAATGACATTCCATTGTGCGGGCACACACGCACACACACCCACTGACCTACTCACCCACCCACCTACTCACCTACTCACCCACCCACTCACTCACCTACTCACCCACGTACTGACCCTGCCACCCACCCACCCACCCTCCCCATCCATCTATCCATCCACTCACCCATCCATCCATACACCCACCCACCCATCCACCCACCCACTCATCCATCCATCCATCCACCCACCCACCCACCCACCCACCTACCCACCTACCCACCTACCCACCTACCCACCTACCACCGCCCCACCTACCACCGACCCACCTACCCACCCATCTACTCACCCACCCACCCACCCACCCACCCACCCACCCACCCACCCACCCACTCACCCACCCACCCACCCACTCACTCACACACACACAACTTTAAAAACGCCAGAAAATTGTTTTGATGGTCATGAAACCTAAGAAGACATTTCACGGATACAATCGATGCCCACGAAACTTAAATCACACTTAAATTAATAAGCTAGAATATTATTTGCTGAGTGAACGTAGGAACAATCAACTTCTGGAGAATTGCAATAACTTCAAAACTGGAAAGTATTTTTGAGACTCCGAAACAAAAATCCTTTGATTCTAATGGAGTCTATGCATCCATTTTTTTCTAGTATAGGCTGTTTAGGGTCGATTGAGCCACAATGCAATGCCCATTTGTTAGCAGTTGATGAATGGACACTTGGATAATTATGCTGCCTCGATTTACGCAGTTCAATTAAGCCATTCGTTAACTATTAACGTATATTCGTTGAGCCATATTGGATTTCATCATTCGCTGACACCACCTGATTCTTCGGTCGGTGTAATCGGAGCCTAAATGAGCCTTATTATATCGATACTTGCCCTATTTTTTTCAAATATTTACGGAAAGAAAAAAAAACATAATTTAGTAATCGTACTATATTGAAAAAAAAAGTGTAAAATTCAATACTTTCAATTCGAAATTAAAAAAAAAATGCAAATCCTAAAAAAAACATCACAAAAAAGTTACAAAAAAAAACAACATAAAAAAATTGCAAAAAAAAATCAGCATAAAAAAATTACTAAAAAAATCAGCATTGAATCCTAAAATCACTGGCCAATTAGTGTCTCGAGTATTCAGGAGGTATTGAATATTTTTCAATACCTTTTTCCGTCATTGGCGTTTTCCCCGTAATTTTTTCCTCGGCATGGCATAATCGAATTTTTTCCTACTTCCAATCATTGCCAATTCCCATATCGTTTTCGTAGTGCTTTAAAATGATAATATCATCCCGTCATTTGCAATAGTTCCGCTCGTTTCAATTTTTTTTTTCCGCCGATTGTCTGGCACTGAAGTGCGTGGAAACACGGAAATTTTATCAAATGGCGCCAGTTGCACCCAACATCCCCCAGTTCTCGAATCTAATCATCGAGCGAGTAATTGATTTTCCGTTTGTATCTGCTGCCGAAAACGCGTAACTACACCCTGGCCAGTGGACGTTGGCCAAATGGAATCACTGGTGAGAACAATCGCGGCGTCAAAGAGCCGATAAATCGGATGAGTGAGAGGGAGATAGCGCACATGGGTTTTCAGGGGAATTTAAAAAAAAATACAGCAATTATTATCAATTTTTCTTATCGGGGAGCTATTGCAATTCCCTCAAAATGTTCCCTTTGGGGGGGGGGGGGGGGGGGGGAGGAGGCGGCGAAGACATCGCGCGATTCCTATTGACAATCTTTGGTCTGAATAGACTCTATTTCAGTCGATGACTTTAGGTAAATTGACATGTAAAGTTTGAAATGCACGAGATGAATTCATTAATCGATTGGTGACTGGTAGAAATTTTGAGATTCAATCAATTGCCTTTGCCAAAGTGTGCGAAGTTACCCCGAACTTATTACTTTCATTCAGAAACTTGTGCTGCATTTGTAGAGATAAAAAAAAAAGTGATGGGGAGAATGGCGGAAACAGCTATTACTAACTGGAAGGCTGATTTTTATTGAATTTTTCACTTCCTGTACGTGTAGTTATCGGTTAACGCATTGGAAGGCACTTGGTAGATCGCAAAGGTGGAAAAATAAATAGTTGAGAGAGGTCTCGAAGCTTCGTGACACTGCCGTTTTTTTTAGAATTAAAGCATTAATTGAAACGGAAAATAGAAAAATGAGGTGTGGAGGAAGGAGAGACGTGATGGGTGGGGAGGTTTATTTTTTTCTTTCTTTCTTTTTTTCTACATCTGGAGTTGAGAGGAGGAGCGCCAGAACTTGGCGGTATCACACGGGGGAGGAACGAATGAAAAATAAAGAAAAAGAAATTCCGACGAATGGTATGAGGTTACCCGCGGCTTTCTGTCTTTTTACGACTCAATCCCTTGGGGCCAACTACGCTGTTACTATTCTCTTTTCCCTTCCGTCACATACTTTTGTTTCCCTTTTTCTTGCATTTGCCCGCAATGCCATATTGGTTTAATAACGATTTCACAAGTCATTTGATTGTTATCCCAATAGAAGATCGAGATATTCATGAGATATGGTTTTTATCAGTGTCGCTTTCGATAGCCGTTTATTTTGGCTGATAAATTATTTTTAGATCCTCGATTTTTCGGGAAGTTATTGTAATGCCCCCTACATCGATTTTTTTTTCGATTTGTAACTGGTGTTCGAAATATACCAAAATGCTTGCCGTCGAATTTTCAACAGATGTGCGTTTGTGTGTGTGTGTTTGTATGTGTGGAATCGGAATCTTTGCTTAACGATTTCTCACGAACCCCTTGTACGATCTGGGTCATCGAGGTCGTAATCGGAGCGTCTTCATGGACCTAAGATCGGATTCGTTTTTTGTTTTGAATTGATCGAGCAGTTTTTTTGTTATTAACGATTGAATCGTTCACAACGCTCTACTGCGAAAACGGTAAGAGATACGGCAAAAAGTATTAAAGAGAACTTGCTCTGTAAGTGGAAATGCACATTTAATTTTTTATGACTTTTTTCTATAATTGTCATAATTAAGGAAGTATGACGGGTTTAACCCTCGAGCTGTCGCACTCCTATCGGCGTCTCACTGATTTACCCACCCTAGTATTTTTTTCTGAAATCAGTCTGTGAACCTTTAATTGACGTGTCGGAACACGTTGTCGCACGAACAAAATATGTGAAGCTGATACAGAGGCACTAATGTTTTATGGTTACCTTCTAGTGGCGCCATCTCGCGCCAAAACGGCGGAAACCTATTCGCACATCTAGTATAAAATCAAGATTGCAATCACGACAGATAACACTTGTATGTTACTCTGTGATATTGAGACTAGCCAACGCTTTAGGAACAGTAATGAATTTTTCATCACCGAAAATCTCTCTAGTTAAAATCAAAACGGTTAAACTGTCGTACTAAAGTGCATAACTAGGCATCCAAAGTGGCTCGAGGTAATTTTCAAAGTTGTGAAATGATGTCATTTGGTTGGCCGTTCACGTCGTCAAGTGGTAAAGGGTATAAATACAGAACTACCAGGATTATACACAGAGTGCGGGTAGCAAAAGCTGGACCAAAATGAGGGAGATGGAGCTTGGTTGATGACGCCGCGAACGACAGTTGGTAGTTTCCACGTTGGAATATAGTTTTGGTTGTTGATGGGACGCATGTTCCTGCGAGCTGCGAGGGTACTCATTGCAATTCTTGATGTAGAATATATAGGATCTATTGCAAGGTCTATCGTGTGAAATGTTTGATAACAAATACGTTTCGTTTGTGAAGCTGTAGATTAAAAAATAAAACTCTATGCATTTACAAAAAAAAAAAATCCCCCCCCCCCCAAAATTTCCCGTCCAAATTTATCCTTTAAAGATTTTTTTCTTGAAAAGGCGTTGTTTTGGCATACGACGTTTTGGCGCCAAATTTCAAATGAGCTTTTGCTATACAGCCTGCAAAATTATATACAACTTTACCAACGACCAGATTAATTTTTATGAACCTTTTTGCAGCACGTAGTTGTGCTTATTGATTGGACATGTGCCTGTGATCGCTTGGGGCACCCAGTGGAATTCTTGATGGTAGAATGATATATAGTGCCTATTACAAGCTAGCTTGCTCCTGTCTAACCTAACACCTTCCGTACACGTTTGGTTAGCTATTGTGAGTCGCACCGGGACAGCTTGAAGGATATGCAAATGCCAGATGCATTAGGTGAAATGCAAATGTGAAATACAATCGTTGTCCTTCAATTGTTCTCTGCGGATTTTCAGGAGCACTTGGCAAGTTTGATCCGAGTTTAAATCAAGATTGTTGATTCAATTTTCCGGGATGAGACTGGCAGGGTTAGTGTCTCGGCTTTTCCATGCTGATGAGATTTTTTTTTTAAATAAATGAGAACATTTTGTAATTATTCAATTAAATTTCATACGCACAAAGTTCAGAGCCGACCGACCATTAACTCGGTTGGGGGGTTTCCGCAATTAAAATTTGACTTTATTATCGCTAATAAAGGGAAATCATTAAGGAGAGTAGTGGCTGGTTTTCGTTCACCCAACCTGATGTCATAATTAATTTTGTTTGTATATGTTTAATTATAAATATGCGGTAGCAAATGGCTCAATGATTCGTTTTTTCAAAATTCCCGCCAAAAGTTGCAAACGCTGATTTGGTATAGAACATACTGTTTTCATGGGGTTTTATGGTTGTCCTCGCACTGGTGCTAAGAAGCAATGTTCTGTTGGCGTTTTGAAAAACCTCTGTATGAAGTCGTAAAAACTGTCGCACGACTTTCCGTTTCTGACATTTATTATCACTTCCCTTATCCACTGAACAACTCACAATTCTCGCTTTTTCCTGACTATTTTCAGGCACTCTACGTGTGCATCATCTTTTTTTTTGCCCCACCTCTCACCCCTGCATCTTCACATTCCTTTCTCCAGCGGTTTTCTCAACATTTCCTCTGCTTATCCACCATGTGGAAATGACAAGTTGTAAAGCTTGGCCCGAAATGCAATAATCTGAGAACCCATGACTTTTGCACCGCCCCCTTATAACCACCGTCTCAATTTCCAAGGCGGTTACTCGGACCATAACCCTTTTGCGCTCTATGGCGCGTCAAATGACAAATTGTATTGCTGGCAATAAACTCCAACACTCGAATTTTTTTTTTTTCGTTTCTTTATTGCTGCAGTTCTTTTGCCGGTCTTGTAATGATAAAAAATGAGTTCACAGTCGTCCGTAGTCGTGGTGAGGATTGTGAGGGCGAATGCAATATGAAGGATGGAATATAAGACAATTATAGTTGTCGAGTTTTCAGTTTGATCAATAATGACAAATTTGCTATCTAAAATTAACCAATTTTTTGTTAGGTGCGCAAATAATTTGTTGTTTTTTTAGGAAAAAATAGAGATTTGTTGTAACATAACGGTCCATTAAATTTTATTCAAAGTATTGTCTATCACTAGATAGTACGTTCTCCAATGTCATATCACAGCATCAATAATACTTCCATGAATTCAATGAAATATTACTTGGTTGGTTGCGATGGATCTGTTAATGGGGTCACTTCGGGAAGCTGAGTGTGTAAAGTTCCTATTACATTCTTGCTGAGAGCAATGCACTGAGAGAAGATGTGGGTTCACAACTATAAAATATAGTGAAATAGGACCTTGACAATTTTCCTCAGTTACCATCACTATTGAGTCAGAGGGAAGAAGATTTTGCTACTTTTACCATCAAACCATACGCTTTTCAACTAACTTCACAATTGTTACCTCAACTACATTCACAAAGTGATGAGTTTGTTGGACTTCTCGTTCAGAGAGTTCTAACTCACTAGCTAACAGAAATAGAGAGAAATGATCATGAAACTATATACTTATTGGTCATGATAATAATCCCCCAGACTAGTGTTCTATGATGGCTTAGCAATTTACTTAGTAATGATGTAAGTAGAATTTACATCACTCTAGGACTAGTCTAATTTTAGGTCTCATAACTAAACATTGTGTGATCGGGACGTCCTAATAAATTGAGTACTGCGTCCAGTGTGTCTTCGTGTTATGGTTACTCCTCAAATACGGTGATGCTTCATCCTATACATTGTAATACAGTTTTAGTAACGATAGTTGAACCAAAATCATATTTGTTACCAACCATACTGTATCCATTGCCATGCGACCTCAGGCCTATGGAATTAGTGATGTTCACAGGTGAAATTTCTCTCAGTATGGGCACGGATTGGACCGCGGAGCTCCAGGTTCATCGCTTGACCGATCTACCTGTCTACGAGTCCGGTGGCGCGTGCTTCGCCCGCGCATTTCCTGGTTCCGCCGCACGGACTGGTGGCGCGGCGGTTTCGGTCTTACGGTTTACGATAATTTCGATATATCTCGATAGCTCCTTTCGTCTCTCCTTTTTACTATAGGAGGATTATGAATAAGATCGATTTGGGCATACTCGAACATCCAGTTCCGGTATAAATAAAGCAGATTAATAAAAAAGATTTTTTTTCGCGTGGTTATTCTCAATTCAACCATAAACTTTCTGTAGTACTCGTCGTGGAGGAGAAAAATTCAATAGGAGATTTTGCAAAACATGCGACATGCGTGTCCAGTGATTCATTGGTATGTCTGTCATATTAATTTGCATATTCCCCATGCGGAGAGTACAGTAATAATGCCATATAAGTGTTCGTGCACGTGCGTAACGGTTGGTGTGCTTTTTCCGTTCTAAGTGAGGTGGAATTATTTCCATTTGTCTCTTCCAAGTGTTTTACTTCACTAAGTGAAGAGATGTTTCAAGTGAATTTTCATTCTGTTGTAAACCGAGTGGGGACGTACCACGTGATCCTCGGGAAGTTCATTTGTCCTCCAGCAATTAAGGGACATGGGAGCGTTTACAGGCGATGCGTAGAGAGAAAAGTTTGCGATGATTATTCGGTTATTTTTGATAGGTGTGGCAGGGAAAAATAAGGCAGATCGATTAATTAATGGGTCAATTCATGAGACTCGTTTTCGGCGTTTTCGATACCGAGGGATGCAACCCTTATCCTTTAGATCCCAAATTTCATTCTCCAACAGATACATTCTGTTTTTGCCAAAGCCGAAATAACAGTCCTTAATGTGGGTAACTTCATTTTGACATAACAGTAATTCTGAGCCTGGGGGAACGCACTACTTATACGCGCCTATTTTACTGGATTGTACAAAAAAAAAAAAAAAAAAAAAAAAAATGCCGTACTATTTTCAGTCGAGCCAATCATAAGATAAGGAATCTTCTACAGCATAACTGCGGAACCCTGAATATTTCGGTTATGACCGTTAATTGTCAGGATTTTCTGGGGCGAAGCTCGCTTTTTATATGAAAGTGGGACCAAAATCGGGCGATCGTTGAGTTTCATCGAGGTTTTTATTTTTCGCTGCCTGTACCGCCGAGCAATTTTTTTTTCCATCTTTGGCCGTTTGAAAATTTTTCAAAGCTCGTCGGAGAATAAAATTCAAGTTTCTTTGCCAATTTTTTCGGCATTATTCTGTTCAGAAAATCACTATGAATGAGAAACCAATATCCTCAGTGAAAAGAAAATTTTAACCCCCTAGTAATCGCGCCATTTTACCACCATTCGTTAGGCGCGCGTTAAGAGATTTTTTCGCTACTCAAGGGCAGGTTAGATACCGAAGAACTTTTATCCCAATAGAAAGACATCATGTATCTAGCCATATTGTTGTTCAAATTTTCTGTCAATTTTTTATTGTTTAAAAACAAAAAAAATTATGGTGTAAAAAAAAATGCTATGTCAGACATTTTCGTTCAAATTTTCTGTTGATTTTTTCTCCAAATGTAAAAATTTCAATGAAAAAAAGATTAGCGATAATATAAAAATTGCGGTGAAACCCTTAAACGCGACTACTGATGGGCTAACAAACTTTTCTCTCCGTGGGCGGTTGGAAAAAGGAGCGCATGGAACAGAAAGGAGGCAAGTGGTTTGTTACCCAAAATTAATTAACGTAGGTGAAATCCAATAAGGGTAGTACAATAGGGTAAAAATACATGGGAAGTGGAGAAACAATGGGGGTAATATGCTGGACGCAGTGCGACGACACGTGCGGAGAAGTGGAGGTAGATAGCTCCAAGCTAGAGCGCGTGTTTTCCGGATTTTTCCGCTTAGATCGTTAAATGTAGGTTTGCTCGCAGGATTTTTCACTGCTATGCCGGGCCTGGTGTAGTGAGCACGTAGAATAGTACCTCCTGGATGAGAATCTCTGGAAAAAAAAGCAGCGCAACCGCCACGCCCATGGGCGATATTCACTTGTATTTGCCAATTGTTTTTGTTTTTTCGACTTTGTTTCATTCAAGCTTGGGATGTTTCGCGAGCACGTTAGTCAACATTTTTGTAGTTTCTGGTCTGTAAATTCCGACATTGACAAAAAATGTGTCCACCAAAATGTTGTATAATTTGTATATATATCTTTTTTTTGTATATACATTTATATATATATATATATATGTTCCGTACCCGATTTTGTTTGCACCCCATCTGGCGATTTATATATATATAACCTATGTTGTAGAAAAAAATGAGACATTTATTTTTATGTCGGAACCTTTTGGTAGAATCAAAATTTAATTTTCTAATTTTCTAGGTCGGCGTTTTCCACTTAAAATCAATCGAGCCATTTCCCATAAATTCAATGGGCTAATGCCAACTGCGAAAAATTCCCCCTAATTGCTGACACTTCCAGCAGCTTCCCCTTAAGGCGCATTCTCGCGGCTTTAATAATAACCCACGAAATGACGCGCGTGTGATCCATGCAAAACTTTCCACTTTACGTGGCGCACACACACATAGGGAGTTGTCTCGTTAAAATATTGTATTACTAGCCACTCGAATGAGGCTATTTCCGGGGGACACAGACATGCAAAAAAAAAAAAAAATACAACATTGCCAACCCCTCCAACAACTTCAACATGCGCCATATTTTTTATTTGTGGTTTTTTTACAGTCTCATGGTTACCATCAAAGTTGCTTCCCCTTGTCAGAGTTTTAACTATCATAGACCTTTCTCGTTCTCCTTACTGCAAAACTGATTATTCATTTCTCTTTGCTTGTTATGAAAATTAATGCGGAAAAGAATTTTCGGTGGGAATTTAGATGAGAATATCAATATTTTTTGATGGAGTATTTTTTTAGGCGATTTGGGGACAAAATCTAGTTCTCTAAATTTCATTATTTTTTTTAGGAAATTCAGAAAATGTCCCAACAATCTTAAAGAAGATGCGAAGAAATTGAAGATAAATTCGGGATTTTTAGACTTCCCCCTAAAAATCACGCCTTGATATCCTTAAGACTAAAGTTATGGGGGCTTATTTTTTATCATCATCCAAATGGTAGAACGTGCCACGACAATCGAGATGAGGATATCCAAAATGGCACGTTGAGCATGATAGGATTAACGATCCGAGCAGTCATTGATCGTATAACGTAGCTAACTCAGTGGTTTTATCGATCTGCGGTCAGACGGAATTACCATGAAACGAGCGGTTGGTGCTGTGTGCATTTGCACAAAGGCTGATACACTAAGATGTTTATCGTGGTATTAACGAGCAGGAGGGGGAGGGGGGGGGGGTGGGGCAAGTGGGAGACAATAATGGGTAAGAGTTGATTGTAAAGGAGACGATTGGAGGTGGTTTAAGTGGGTAAACACTGCTCAATTTGTACTCTTTCTTCAGTTTAATTCTATGGGGTAGTTTCTCGGTTCAGGATATAATGTAAATTATTTTTTGAACCCCCTTTTTTTTCTACTGTTCATTCAAGTTAAAATTTTTCAACATACGAACGATTTTTTTCGTTGAAAAAGACAATAAGGTTTTTTAGGTGCATTTTTTTCCCCTCAGCTTAAGGAGTAATAATGATTACAATGCCCATAAAATTGGGCACATTTTTTTGAATTGCAAAAATTGAGCAGTGTTACTCCTTAAAAAATTGGTAATCGGTGTAGGGATGATGATCAACATCATGCTCCTGTTGGAGGTTTTCGAGATGGGAATTGTTTGATAATTTACGAGGGCCTGGGTTTCATTGGGTTAATTGAATTGGCCATACCAATAGCTTTTTTGACTGCCTTCGTCGTATTTTTTTCATCTGCAAATAAAATTGTTTTAGAGCTGGTTTTATCAACAAATTAATGGTATTAACAGGGGGGAAGTGGAATTTTAATACCATGAGATTATGTCGTAATTCCAGGGAGTTTGACTGGTTTTTTTTTTGCGAGTTTTTACTCGCTGCGCTTTATCTAAGCCTAGTGCCACTCAATTTTATTTTCACTTTTATACTAGCGCCGCAAAATCATGAGATAGGGGGAGAGGGAAAAAATAATAAAAGGAGGATCGCTGGATCGTTACAATATTTCCTGACTAGACGCGTTCGCACCGTGAAATTTCAGAGACTGGCCAGCAAAAGGGTGAAAATTTTTTTTTGCCAAGTTTGTGAGTTTTAGGGGCTGCTGAAGCATTTCGTGATCATGGGGATATCATACAGATATCAATAATTTGTTTGCTTCGATTTTCTCTCTTTCGTATACCCTTGCGGGAAAAACCTGCTCAGGTCCAGTCGTCTCTTTTACGAGACTACAGCTGGAGAGTGAAACTGTGTGATTAGAGCGCTACAAATTTTGACCGCCGCTGCCCAGGATTGAACCCGGGTCGCGAGTAGAGCACTCTAACCGCGCGGCCACTCCTGTCGGCTCTGCAGATATCAATAATTTTGGCGCATTTATGGCTTCGCTTGTCCTAATTTTGTCGCTGAATGTGGGAGTTACAACCGGGTCATATTGAAATATTTTCAATTTTTTGCAATGTCGTAACTCGGTCAAATTTTGACATTTCTAACATTGTTGAAAGTTTGGAAACTTTGGAAATTTTGGAAATTTTGGAAATTTTGGAAATTTTGGAAATTTTGGAAATTTTGGAAATTTTAGACATTTTAGACATTTTAGACATTTTAGAAATTTTAGAAATTTTAGAAATTTTAGAAATTTTAGAAATTTTAGAAATTTTAGAAATTTTAGAAATTTTAGAAATTTTAGAAATTTTAGAAATTTTAGAAATTTTAGAAATCTCATAAATTTTAGAGATTTTGGAAATTTTAGCAACTTGAGAACTTTCACAGATTTTTGAGATTTCCGTTATAGAACTTCTGCGACTATATGCGCCCAATCAATAATGTCAATAATTATGAATCCTTCATAATGTTCCAAGTTTTCACTAATGCCCATCAGTCTTTCCGCCCCATAGGAAACTGGACTACCTCAATAACATTCCCTTCGGTGATTAACAAAGCGCCGTGAAAACAAGCGGACGCACAACACGAAAAGGAAAATCCGGAAAAGTCCAGAAGAGCGGAAAGCTTCCCCCATAAATACCAAACTTAAAATTTCGTTACAATATTTCCTGATTAGACGAGTTGGCCGCGGGAAATTCCACGAAGACTGGACACCCAAGCATGCAAAGAGAGGAAAAAAAAAATTCGCCAAGTTGGTAAGATTTCACTTGCTGCGGAAGCACCACGTAATCACGGTAATTATTTTTCCTATTTACGCCCCCTCCACTCCAATTTTTTGTTACAGCCTCGTTCAACTTTCCCTCTCCTCAACTGAAAAACTTGAAGTTGAAAAATAAAATACAGCGAGGTACATAAAAAAAAAGAGAGGAAAGGAATTAACGAGTAAAAGAGCAAGTGGGCAAAGTCACTACCAAAGTGCCGCTTTCAGATTGTCCCCCGTGTAAATCCGGTCATTATTTTCGCTCAAGCTTTTTTACACCGCCATTACTCTATTACCCGTAACGTCATTGAATTAAATGGAACTGTGTGTGACAAAAAAAAAAGAAAGGTGAAATTGAGAAATTAAATTACCGCTAACTGGGCTGTGTTACACGCCTGAAACCACGCAAATAAATATACGCGAGAATTGATAAAATGTTGCGAATCACAGGGAAAGAAAAGTTTGATAGCAATTACTGATTCGTTCGGGTCAAGCACGATAATGGGTCATGTGTAATTACCTCGAAATTGAAAAATAATATTGGCCGACAATCAGTGTATCACCGTGTGTTTTTTTTTCTCTATTCTTGCTCTATTCGTATTCACCCACGTAACCGCTGTTAGGCATTACTTCATAGCAAAACTACGGATCAGAGTACCCACCCATTGCGGCTGGGGCCGACTTCGCCATTTCAGCTCATCGTATTTCTAATCACAGGGTAAACCTCCAGAAACCCCTGTGATACGATGGCGGGCGTCTGCGATGGAACCCTCCCTTCCCCCCCCCCCCCCCCCCCCGCGCGACGTGTCGCGTTCGGTCCCGGCTCACGGTCTCACTTCATGGATACCGCCGATAGCACACACGGAATGTTCCTGCCATCGGTCGGAGTCGGTGAGAAAATATTTTTCAGAAAAAATATTTGCAGTGAACGGGAATCGAACGCGGGACCTTTAGAATAGTAGGCAGACACTCTACCCACTACGCCAAAGCCCCGTCTGTATCACCGTGTGTGTGTGTGTGTGTGTGTGTGTGTGTATGTGGACAGGAAGATTTATCGAACATTCCCTCGGCAGCCGATGCCGTAATTCTATGTTGATACGGTTCAATTGTTGATAACGCTTTATCATGAGAACGGTTGGAGATACGAAGAAAAGTGATTAGCAAATTTTGTTCCTCGTGTAAAAATACACATTTTAGCTTTTATCACTTTTTTTCTAATTCTCATACTTTGGGAGATATCGTGAGTTTTTCGTGCTGCCGCGCTTCAACTTTTTCTATTATATAAAATCAAAAGTTATCTTGTCAGGTCTCGAGGGTCGATAATGCAATCCAATCTCGTATTGTCTCGATCTTTCTCATCTTTTAAGTGCTGCTTCGGAACGACTTTTTTCAAAGGCTGGCCCATTAATACGAAAACACACAGGAATCGATTGAGTGATATTCATGCTGAAATGCTTCTGCGCCTTCATTATTGTCTCTGCCATCAAATATCCATTGAAATTATTGACAAAAAATGGGCGCTCATGTTGGTAGTTATATTGACAGAAATATATCTTCAAATTTTTACACTATTGAATAAATAAAATTTTCTAAATGGAGCTTCTTGTGTGAACAATTTATTATCATCATTATTATTTCTTAGGATCACCATAAATGTACGAAAAAATCATTAGTTTGTGAGTAAAATTAATTGGTGTAAAACGATTTTCTTCCCAATTCTTATCGAGACATCTCGTCTCCTGTCACATCTCTCTCGTATTGTATGAAATTGCAGCTCAATATCAAAGTTAATTCTTTCCAAACTTTTCTCTTCCTGTGTCATGTCAAGTTTAGTGGGAATAAATGAATCCGCGACTACATTCGGGGAATGAGGTCAATCAGTGAAACAATTTTATACCAATAAAAGTAGGATGGCCTCATAAATTTTCTGTGACGAATTGAGAATCATGTTTCGAAATCGAAACTGATGCTTATGGGGTTGGCTTGGTGGGGCGTCTCCCTAACGAGAAGGGATCACAAATCTCATATCACCCAAAATGATCAAATAAATTTCGTAAAAAGAGAAGAAAGGACGGAACGACTTCCCATAAATATTGAGGTTGAAAGTTTGTTTCCGCACTAGCCTACAGCCCCTTGAATCCTCATTCGGCCACGGTATTTTGATTTTTCAACATATGTTATATATGGGACATCCATAGGCTATATGCTATATATACGAGACTTATATAACTCATATGCTATATATGTGAGATATATATAACCCATATGCTATATATGAGACATATATGACCTATATTATATAACCATATATATATATATGTATATATAGCTCATATGCTATATATAGCTCATATGCTATATATAGCTCATATGCTATATATAGCTCATATGCTATATATAGCTCATATGCTATATATAGCTCATATGCTATATATAGCTCATATGCTATATATAGCTCATATGCTATATATAGCTCATATGCCATATATAGCTCATATGCTATATATAGCTCATATGCCATATATAGCTCATATGCTATATATAGCTCATATGCTATATATAGCTCATATGCTATATATAGCTCATATGCTATATATAGCTCATATGCTATATATAGCTCATATGATATATATAGCTCATACGCTATATATAGCTCATGTACTATATATAGCTCATATGCTATATATAGCTCATATGCTATATATAGCTCATATGCTATATATAGCTCATATGCTATATATAGCTCATATGCTATATATAGCTCATATGCTATATATAGCTCATATGCTATATATAGCTCATATGATATATATAGCTCATACGCTATATATAGCTCATGTACTATATATAGCTCATATGCTACATATAGCTCATGTACTATATATAGCTCATATGCTATATATAGCTCATATGCTATATATAGCTCATATGCTATATATAGCTCATATGCTATATATAGCTCATATGCTATATATAGCTCATATGCTATATATAGCTCATATGCTATATATAGCTCATATGCTATATACACAAATTATAAACGCGCTATCATTCAAAAACTTTTGACGAACGAGTGATTATGCGGCCACAAAACTGTGCAGGAATTGTTCCCTAGCACTCAATTCTAAACATCAATTGGAGTATATAAAATATCCAAATAATTTGAGTTGCCATGAAATGACCCATACGTTGACTGATTCATTCGATCCCCAAATGTCGCGCGCAGTTGTGGGATATCTTGGACAGCTTGGAGCTGCTTGGAGAACGCAAGTGTTCCCAAATTTGTCTTGTCTGTAGATGGATCAAAAATGGAAAAAAAATGGATAAACGGTGCTGCGACCTAGCAACATCTCAGGGGTTAACGAATACAGAATAAAATCTGAATGAAGTCGAGGAGGGAACGGGGCCTCCTTATAAATATCAAAATTGAAATTTTGCTTTTCATCCTTTTGCTGTCTCACTGGGCTACAGTCTCGTCAAATTTCACGAAGAAAACACGAGGCCGTTCCGTTGCGATACGCTCCCACTGGAGCCTCAGAAATCGACCAATTTGCTGAGATGCGCTCTCATGCTTGTGATAACATTATCGTCCCCCATTCTCTCACCCCCTCCCCCCCCCTCTCTCGCCCTCCCTCTTCATTCTTTGGCAACATACACTCATCCTACCCCCTCGCCCAAACAATCTTCTCAGGGCTCCAACTGCCTTCTTCCTCAAACAACCTAATCTTGGAGCTAGCCCACCTATCTCCGATCTCCACTTTGTTACAACGAAAATTAAGGGATTAAATTAGTGAGTGGCTTTAGCTGTCTGATTATCTGGCACTAGGTTAACTTAATCCACTGTTTTTTCTCGTATTTTATTATCATTTACGAATAATTCTGCAAAATCTTGCACAAGATTTGACTGAAATTTCTCTATTTTTTTTTCACATTTCCGGAAGAATTTCCCGCGAAATTCAAAAATCGTTCTGCAATGGCGGTTCGATAATTGTGTTTGAATAATCATAAAATCGAGAATTTGGAGTCAGATTTTGCGACAACCTTTTACAGCATCTCTCTCATCTGGCTAATAGAGATAGGCATTCTCAAAAAAAAAAAAAAGTCGGTGAATCAAATCAGTTTTGTTGCATTTTTTATTTTTTTTCAGGCGCACAAATATTTACCATAAACTGGAAAATTGGTTATAAGAAAATTTCCGGTGTTAATTAATCGATTAAAATTGCCCATCTGTACTTGCTAATGAGATAATTGAATGAAACAATTTTTTCAATCAGCGCAAAAATTATTTATCTCGCACTTAACAAATTTTTGGGTATTTATTCATGGGATAAAATTGCTCACCTGACTGGGTTTACATCTGAATGCCGGCTGATACTTTCTCCTCATTTTTCTCGGGCAACAGGCACAGAGTATCCTAACAAAGGCCCTGGAATCACAAAATGAAAATTAATTAGAGGAAGAGATTAAGGGAGTACTTAAAACTTTCCATATCCCGTAATACTGCTAAACTTATTATTAACGTTGGAGTTGATTCAATTGGAGATGAACGAGGGAGAAGGATCTATTACGAAACCTGAAATAACATTGTCAGAGGCATTTGATCATTGAGAGTAGTTGTAGTGGTAATGAGTTATTCATGGGGTTCGCGGTTTTGCGGGAATAGCAATTGGTATCGGTGGCATAACCAGGATCACAAAATTTTAGTGAGCATTTTATGATCTTGACAGCGGGTCCATTCTCATCACCGGATGCTCATCTTAAAAATTGGATGCTCTGTTATCTAGGAGATTTCCCCAAGCATTATAAGAATACCATTTCAGAGCGCAATTCGTATTTCTATGACTTCAATGGGGAACAGTAATAAGTAAGAAGAGAAGCAATCAAAGTCCTAGGCCCTACCAAGTTGTAATAATCGCCCGTTTGTACTGACAACTATTTCATAATTAAAATTTTTAATTAAATTGCAGGAGAAAATATTTGGAAAATCAACTTCGTCGAGATTGAATGTTGCAATATATATGTCAAGGTTGCTTATAAAAAAATAGTGTAAATTATTCGAGGAATGGTTTATCATGCATGATTAGGGATAAAAAAAAATAGTGACTTGAAATGAAAATTACTGCACTCGCATAATGAGCATTGCGCCGCCTTTTTTTAAGTTCGATAATTCACACATCATGTTCCTCGCAGTTGCAATGAAGAAAAGTTTGTTCGAACAAGAGAATGGTGAGGCGGCGGAATGCCGCCAGGTGCGAGCTATGGAGTTCAGTGAATTTTGAAATGCGCCGTTGCCAAATTGGACATTTGATTTTATACTTGTCTCAGTGTAATAACTCTGGCGATTCTGGATGTCAAAGAGTACGGGCGGCGTGGCGCTCGCCATGCGACTAAACTCGAAAAACACATGAACTCATGGTTTTAAAAATTTTGAAACCACTAACGACAGGCTCCCCAACTCACGGTACTCAGCGGCAGATTACTCCAAATTAGCAAAGTAAATCGAAAGTCGGCGTAGATCAGCCTCATAACTAGACATTTTCCCACCGAGAATATATAGAGCTAATACAGAGTGACTAATATTTTGATTAATATTGTCGCGATCTTTTGCCAAGACACCAAATTGACATTGCCAAATATCGGAACGATGCCGCCTGCTCATTTCCCAAAACCTGTGTTAAGAATTCACAACTGTAAAATATAGTGAAATAAGACCTTGACAATTTTCCTTAGTTACCATCACTATTGAGTTAGAGTGAAGAAGATTTTGCTACTTTTACCATCGAACCATACGCTTGTCAACTAAATTCACAACTGTTACCTCAACTACATTCACAAAGTGATGTGCTTGTTGGACTTCTCGTTCAGAGAGTTCTAACTCACTAACTAACAGAAATAGAGCGAAATGATCATGAAACTATATACTTATTGGTCATGATAATAATCCCCCAGACTAGTGTTCTATGATGACTTAGTAATTTACTTAGTAATGATGTAAGTAGAATTTACATCACTCCAGGACTAGTCTAATTTTAGGTATCATAACTAAACATTGTGTGATCGGGACATCCTAATGAATTGAGTACTGCGTCCAGTGTGTCTTCGTGTTATGGTGACTCCTCAAATACGGTGATGCTTCATCCTATACATTGTAATACAATTTTAGTAACGAAAGTTGAACCAGAATCATATTTGTTACCAACCATATTGTATCCATTGCCATAGGACCTCAGCCCTATGTAATTAGTTATCTTTACAGGTGAAATTTTTCTCAGTGCAATATTGTTCCCCAAAAATTTATTTTCAAGCCAAACAACAATTGACTTGCTCCAAATTTTCCGTGTTATTACTCGCTGACGTGGTCTTGCATATAAAAGGGCCCCACTCTTTTGCTGGCCTGGTTTTGATATTAAACCTCCCTGCAGTTGACTTGGATAGGCCCAGGATATTAAAGTCATGTTCGCATGACTAAAATACGCGTTCAAATACAGGAGTACACCACACCAGTTGACTTTCTCCAACACCACCTATCCTCCTCTTCAACTACAGTATTTATATTTGCATAGCAGCCATGATAAAGTTAATACGACACGCGATATTCGTCGCATTTCAAGCGCATAATAATGGAGGACGGTTGGCAATAAATTGTACCGGAAAAATTCATCGCAGAGATAATACTAAAAAAAAAGAACAGTAAATAATTAGTGGCAAAATAAGCTGACAGCAATAATGTCACAATTGTATACACAGGGGTTCAAAAACCTATTGCAATGAAAATTGGGTTAAAAGCTCCTATTGGGGCTTGAAAGGATTTCTGATTATTTCCGTCATCCATCATTGAAATAATTTACCACCGACAGTACATGTGAGTTAACATTGTTTCTGTACTACTGATGCAGCAAACCGATAACAGCTCATTTCCAGGGCATTAGTATGTAAAAGCATTTCGCTCCAGAAAACATCATTGGCGATGGATTCTAGCAGCGATAACCAAGGAGACTGGGAGACTGATGGAGTTGACAGTGACCCTGTCCAATGTGTATCTAGCAATCATTATTTTTTACCACCAATGTTGGTACATCGTTTCGTGCATCGCACTTATGATTGCTGGTATTTCCCTTCTGTTTAGCCTTCAATTGTCACGTTATCCACGTCACGGTAAGTTGGCCTGGACACCTTGATCATCGTCACGGTTCTTGCAGTTCAGGTTATTACGAGAATCGGTGATAACCGGCCGGCTTGCTCAACTCCAAGTGGACATTATGAACTCCCAATTAACTCTGATTATGCTGATGGAATTGTCACTGAAGGTGAGAGCAATTGTGGTGCCTGATGAATATGTGCGAGTAGAAGATCCCAACAATCGCCAATTGATAAATCCTTACGTTGAAGAAGCTGCAAGTACGGTGAATGAATTATCGAGAAGTGTTGGATGCTCCGTAAAATTCGTTGAATCTTACATGAATCAACTACCGTCAAGGCTCACCGTACTTTTAATGGATACAGATGATCCAGACTTTTCCAGTGTTTACTTGTCGAAACTCCAGCAAGTTCGGACGACATATATCCTGAATGGTGACTTGGACTTTGACTTGAATGTGGAAAATCAGAATAGTTCACTCGATGCACTCGTGATACTGAAGAATTTCGAACAATTGGCAAATTCTACGGCAAAGTTAGTTGATCTTTGTGGTAGAGATTGTAGATACGGTGTTATGGTGACCAATTTATTTACCGATGAGGAAAGTTTTATGGATGAGGCTGTGAATTATGTGAGCCAATTGTGGGTTAAAAAAGTAGCAAATGTTGTGATATTGGGAGCAGTGGGTGATGGGCTTTTGGCTGCGCAGAGTCAGGGATTTAAAGCGCATGAGTGGACCGAACCGTCCCAGCCAATCTTGATTGGAAAGTGCTATAATAATGAATGGACCAATAGTACGGAAATTTTTCCCGTACTGAAGATGAACAATAGTATCATTCACTTTGCTATAATTGAACACGAGCCATACATGAATTTTGTCAATGTGAGTGGCCACACTAGAGCCCGAGGTATTGAAGCTACAATCATATATATTCTACGGGACGCTCTGCATTTCCAGCCCTTTGGATCTATTGTAGATTGGGCTGATGGAACAACTGTGGAGGACGAAGTGCTGGAGGAATTTGAGAGCGATCGTAAGATCGATTTTGTGGTTGGTGGTCTGCTGAGATCGATGATGAGGGAAGCAGACTTTGCACTGCCTTATGATGTAACGCAAGTAGTTTGGCTGGTTCCCATTCACTCCAATCTATCATTTCAGGGTTTGATATCACCATTCTCCATGAGCATCTGGATTATGACAATTGCATCAATTATCTTTGGTGGTTTAATCAAATTTCTCCTATTCTCTGATATGTCATACCTGGAAATTTGGTCATTGGTCATAGGTGTAGCCTGGCACAAGCAACCCAAGAAATTGCCATACAGAATTAAATTTATTTCATGGGTGCTCTTTGGATACATATTGACACAGGTTTACTTGGCATCACTCGCAGGACAATTGCTAGCAAGCGCAGACAAGCAGATAGATACACTCGAGGATCTTGTTGACTCGGACATCATCATAGGCGGCACATCTGATCACAGGAAATATTTCAAGGAGAGCAACCACGAGAATAGACGATCTATTATACAAATGATCTATGACCGTTTTGTCGTATTCAGCTACCGTGATTACACGAAAAAATTGGGTCAATTGTTGCAGGGAGAGAATTCATCATTGGCACTTGTGGCAGTGCTCAATATATCAGCAGTATCAACTGATCATCACCCTGAAAAGTACCACGTTGTGAAAGAGGTACTTGCTACAAGTCCTCTCGCATTTCCTGCCTGGAAAGGTCTACCATATCTAACGCAAATTGACGCAGTACTGGAAGCACTTACCCAAGGTGGTATCATCTCCTTCATAGCCAGAAATGAAACGTCTGTGCGAGATATGTATGATGCAAATGAAGATGAAGATGATACCACTTTGGAACTCAACGATATTGCACCCAATTTTCTGTTGTTGGCTTTGGGACATGTTGTGGGTATTGTTTGTTTGCTTGGGGAGTTGGCGGTTAAGTGGTGGTACAATCGAAGAGACAGAACGATATTGCGGAAGAGGGAAGAAGTGCGCAGAGTGAAAGTGAGGAAGAGAGTCAGGTTTGATGCTGAGGCTATTGACAGTATTCATGGGAATGGATTACGGCAGAGAGTGCTGAGACCGAATGTGACTATTGGATACTATGATACCAGGGTTCCATGGAAGCTTGTCTGATGTTTTGGAGCGAGGTTCGTCAACATCAGCCTGTCATTGGTAACCACAATTGTCCTCAATAGTCAGCATGTATGGATGGACACTAATGCAACATCTTCGAGCGATGCGTGACGTTCGGGAAGATCAAAATGATGGCGAGTCGGCAGTTGCAAATGGTGAGAGGAAATTTCTGGTCTAGCTTTAACCCATCCGCAAGTATAATGCTACTCAGGTCGCAAGTGTTCAGTACAAGTGAGATACCATCACACCGTTTTCACAAATGGTACACTGCATACCGGGCAAAGAATTTTCGTCAATAAAAACCCCGTACCCAGTGAAATGAGCAAACATGTAGTTCAGCAGGAGGGGGGAGGGGGGGGGGGAATACAGCGAGCAACGAAAAAGTGACGGCAGACAGAAGGGATGGTAAGACGGTGTAAAATCGTGGCCTTTGACACCTCCAGTAGCATCAGCAGTTTTTCCCCTCGTAAAATGGAATTGTGTTCCTCTAAGGGATAGCCAAACTGAAATGTTCAGTGTCTCGGGACTTGCACGAGACATGGATTAGCGTGGTGGGCTTTGCCTCGAAATATTGAGGTGTTGTATCCGGGTTTTAATATAGAAAAGCGAGGCAATTTTGAGACAACGAGAGCAGTAAGAAATTGCAAATTATTCGATGTGTTGGACCAGTGGCTAGGTGGCTTGTACAAGTATCATCCGTGGGATCTGTTGGGCTCTTGTATGTTACTCATGCTGTTGGAAAGTGGACTCACGATAAGGATCTCGTGGCAAACATTCTCAGTCTCTTCTCATTTCATGTATAGCGGTATAGCTGTATTTATACTTTTTCAGTTTTCAAGACTTTTTTCAATTGTAATGCTCTGGTGATTCTAGGTCATGTATATACACAAGCCGTTTATTCTTTCGACATATTGGAGCGTGAAAATAGTGTCAAGACTTTTACACGGTTATTGAGATGGGCATAAATATCAAATATTATGTCAATAAAGTTGAGCGGCTATCGCTCAAATGACTGTTATACACGGTTGATTTACATGATCATCAAGTTTGTGCTGATAGCTGTCAAACTGCAATTCGTAAAATTGGCCAGTTCGAAGCAGCCGTGACAATGTCGGTTGGCCGTGGTGGATTGGAGTGAATGATAAGAAAAAAAAATTGAGTCACCGGAGACGCGGGAAGCAGAGGGATAGGTCGGAGGTCACTGGAGACTAAGGCGCCATAGAGGGGGATGAACGGCGATGGTGCCACCGAGACATTTACGAGGTTCGTAGTGGAAAGTACTGAGTTTATCTCGATCCCCACCAGGTGGCCACTCGCTACGTATAGATAATACCATTTTTTATTTTACGTCTTTCCTTCACCTCGAGGAGGAACCTGGGCTCGCCGTTTTCCTATAGCGTTGGTTCTTGAAAGGAAACAGGATTTTTTTTTGGAATTAAAGATATTCGTGGCGTTTTGAAAATGCGTTCCCATTTTTTATGGGTCGATGGTTTGTTTTGGTTTAAACTGACCGAGCAATTTTTTTTTGTTATTAACAATTGAATTGCTCACAACGCTCTACTGCAAAAATGGTAAGAGATACGGCGAAAAGTATGAAGCAGAACTTGCTCTGTAAGTGGAAATGCATATTTAATTTCTTATGACTTTTCTCCATAATTGTCATAATTAAGGAGGTATGACGGGTTTAATCCTCGAGCGGTCGCGCCCCTATTGGCGTCTCTGAACAAACCAGTCTTTGAACATTTAATTGACGTGTCGGAAAATGTAGGAATGGCGAATAGAAATTACAAATCGGGAAGTTGTGGTTGTGCTCCCAACGGGGGCACACACACTTTTATCCCACTAGTTACTAACGGGATACCATTTCCGTATTGTTCTTTGGATTTCAGATGACACCAGCCTCCAAACACATCATCATCATCTCCATATGCCATACCGGTGTTGCTGATGTACAACCACGTCTACC
The DNA here is from genome assembly GCA_026005395.1 of Asobara japonica. Lineage (NCBI taxonomy): Eukaryota > Metazoa > Arthropoda > Insecta > Hymenoptera > Braconidae > Asobara > Asobara japonica. Next base: position 617,977 of record BQMI01000220.1, read on the forward strand.
ATACCGGAAACTTACCTCTTCCTCCATGGCTCTTACTCCCACCCCCCTCATGAACTTCCGTGCAAAGCTGTGGCAAATCTTCTTGAGAAGAACATGCTATGCAGAGTATCGACTGTTGGGTAAGAATATTGGAGGATAAACTAAGGATATATGTCGGAGAGAGCTAAGAAGCCGGAACACAAAATTCATTTGCATTTTATTAAGAAACGGAAATGGCGATTGGAAAGGGATACACCGATGGGGGGCGGTGGGGGGGGGGGGGAGGTGGGGGGGGGGGGGGGGGGGGGGGGGGAGGGAAGTGTGCTACACTGGCACGAGGCCAGGTCATGGCCCCCCCCCCCCCCAAAAAAACTGACCCGAGTAACTCCCAAAATGCTACACTGCAATTGAAGGATCGATAGGTTTTCACCACCCCAACTGATTCCCCAGTTTCCAAACCAGTTTATTGCTCATGCTTCCTCTCCCTAACTTCTTAATTTAACGAGACACTGCGACGCATAAACAATGGATTGTTCGATGGCAATTTTGACTTGTCCACTTTGTAAATGTTTGTTTATGGTTTCCATGTGGGTACCAGAAATGCTAAAAAAAAGAAAGAGTTGTAATGGGGAGTAACTAATCAACTGTCAGACATTGAAGACTCCTTCTATTCAACGGATTATGTGCGCTTAAAAATGGGCGCGGCATAATCAGGGCGGAACCAGCAGTTTTGATGGATGTCAGCGTCCCAAAGCTGTTCATGCAGCTTTGGCAAAAGGAATGGAACCAGTTTACGGAAAATTGATCAATACCCGGAAGTCTCGGTGGTATCATTTGGTACATGGCTCCTGAAGTGCATTACATCAGTGGAAAAATCCTTGAGACTGCATCTTACTGCCAGCATCTTTGATGGTAGATACATGAGCAATGAGGATGGTGCTAATGATGCGAGGTCTACACTGCGCGTCGATGGTCACCGAATGTCTACTGTCAATCAGAGAGCTCCATAGGAGGCTGAAGAGGCCAGAAAATTGGGGAGAGCCGGTAGAGGACGTGGGAGCTCCAGGAATCGTAGATTGAAGGTAATTCGAAAAGATATATTCAATGTTCAGACGCTGACGCGGCACATTTTTCTACTTAGCTTCTTCATCGCAACGATCCTTCTCAAACCGCTTGATATGGAATTTCCAGAGCTGCTGAACTAATTTGCCTCGAACCCATATTACATATTTTTTGCAGTACTCGCTACGTTGTACCGCCGAGGTTTTTCGATCCAATATTCTGTTGATAAGTGATGAATTTTTTGGGACAATTCGAGCTTCCATTCAAATGTCTGCCATTGGTATGAAAAAAACCGTAAGCTTGCTGCGTAGTACTGTAGCCTCTCTGAATGGCTCAATTTTTTTTTCAATTTTCAGATGATACCAAACGGAGGGAACATCGCCGGAACCGTCAGGATTTTCAGAACAGGGTTGCATTTGATGGTCCATAACTCCGTCATCTTCTGCCGCTATCAACTTCTTTAATTTTTTTTGGAAATATTTGAAAGAATAAGATTATATAGTATTGCAAAATAACTGGGGTAGGTGAATAAAAATGCGGGAAGAACCGGATGAATATTGAGAGGAATCATCGGTGGTCCATTTCACAGTGAATTGATAATGAAGCTGGCTAGTAGCATTGTCAGATATGGCATCGACGTAGGGGAGTCATCGTCAACATGCTTGCGCACTTTCCCTAGTAGAAATTGGACGAAATTCTGCGGCATTCAGCCGAAGTGGCTATACCTTTAACAATGAGTACCGCGGTGCAATACCGCGGCGAGGTCTATGCGACATTCAATTTCTAGTAGGGTTGTCATCAACTGTATACATTCGAGGGACGTTGCCTAGATCGACGGGGACGTTGATGGGGAAGCTGACGGGGATGTTGATGGGGAATCTGATGAGGATGTTGATGGGGAATCTGACGGGGTTGTTGAAGCTGAAGCTGACGGGGATGTTGATGGTGAAACCGACGGGGATGTTGATGGGGATATTGAGGGCTAAGGTGATGAACAAGTTGATGGTGAGGTTGATAGGGTGCTCAACGCCGATGCTGATTGGATGTTGACGGCGCTGGGGGGGGGGGGAGGTGGGGGTAGATGGAGAGGTAAAAGCTATTTTGGAACATCCTATACATAGGCATAGAATTGTATTCGAAATGTGAGCTGCAGAAAATGTTTCCAATTCAAATTGTAGAGAAAAATTATTAATACTATGACGACAGCTTTTTGTCACCCTCGAATATTTTTTACTTTACTCTTCCACGACAAGTACTGGATAATATAGTGTGAAAGGAAGAGGGATTTTAATAAAATGTATGAAACACTCGAGGAATAATATATTGCTGGATACTATTCAGCAAAGTGTATCACCCCACCCCTCCCCCTTCCACCCCCTCGAGAAAAAAAATTGAACAAATGGAGATAATTTTTTTATTTCCTATTTTCTCAACAACGTTCAGTTTTTCCGACATACACGAGTGCTCGATGGTGGGAACATTAAATACCTATGTGTCTCCTTCACATTCCCACTGCTCGCGGTGTAATTAATCGTGCGCCCCAAAAATTGTGTGAACGAGCGTTGAATAAAAAGGAAAATAGTGAAATAAAAAAGTGGAAAAAAAGAGGGCATTGAAAGGAGGGGCAAAAAGAGAGGAGTAATTCATACCGACAATTTGAACATATACCCCACAGTTGAATTATTTGAAAGATTTTCACGTTTATAAAATAGTTGAGGTTTAGAAAATTTTGGGATTGTTTGGAAAATTGGGAGGGGTCTGAAATTTTCCAAGATATGTTTTTTTTTAGTTTTTAATTTATCAAGTTTTGTTATTGAACACAAAATTAATTATTTGATATTTTCGAAATTTTTTTCGAATCAGCATTTTTCAAATTTTCTTGTGGATTTGTAACATTCAATATTTTTAATATTTTGGATTTTTTTAATTTCTTCTGACATTTATGAAATTTTTCAAATTCACCAGAATTTTGAATACGATATTTTTGAATTTGTCAAATATTATAAAACTTTCAAAATTTTCGAAATTGGAAATTTTTGGAACCCTCAATTTATTCGAAATTTTTTATTTTTTTTTTGGAAATTCTGAGAGTTCTTCAAAATTTGCAAACCAGTATTTTTGCTGATTTTTTTTTTTTAATAAAAATGTAAAGACGTCGAAATGTCTGCATTTTCTAAACTTTTTGAAAAATATTCGCATGAGGTGACCGGAAGGGTGGCAAAAAATGGACTATTGAAAGGAGGGATGAAAAAGAGAAGAGTAATTCATACCGGCGATTCGCACATATACCGCACAGTAGAATTGTCTGAACGACTCTCTCGTTTGGGAGGAAAATTGGAGTAGTGAGTTGGAGTTTTACACGGACGAGAGTAAATCGTTGAGGTTGGATGCGGCATTGAGTTGAGAGGAAAAAAAAATAGGAAATGAGAGAGAGTGGAAGTGGGATAAAGGAATGGGACGAACAGGGAGGGGTGAGAGGGAGAGGAGAGAGAAAGGTGAAAGGATTTTCCTTGGGGATGATTGCCCCTTGGGTAATAAATCGTCAAACATGGCCAAGAGGGATAGTCTCACCCATTGCCAGAAAAGTGAGACTGAGATTTAGGGATATAAAGAGAAACCCACCCACACAATTTTCTGTTTCTTTTAACTTGAGTGACATTCAGAGGAACTGAGCAATTGAGACAAATAAAACTTGGTTAATATGAGCCCCAGCGGGGTAGGTATGTTCGAGGAATATACACAGAAAGAGTGTTGAAGGAATTTTTGCCATGCGAAAAAAGGCTCAATGAATTCAGTTTTTGGTATAATTCAAGTGGGGGGAGGGGGGGGGGGGGTCAATCATTGTCACCAGACTGGCCTAGTGCCAAGAACAGAGCGAGTCATTATGAGTAAGTTAAGAGTGGGCGCAGTTTCTGGGGGTTTCTGGAGGTTTACCCTGTGTTTAGAAATACGATGGTTCAAATGGGAAAAGTCGGTCCCAGCCGCATGGATGGATGTCCACTAGTCCGCCCTGAAGGAATGCTCAACAGCAGCTTGCGTGGGGGGTAGAAAGGGGAGAGACGAAGATAAAACACCCCACAAACTTAGGTCTGATCAGATCATAACAATGGTAAATGCGCCAAAAATATGGCAGAATGAAAATGCCATGAAAGTTTCATTTTCGATTGTGGAGATGATGACAATACGGCTCCCTGTCGAGAAGTTAATAAGTTTAGCAATGTTGCAATATCACGAATCCATCGATCAAACGTATCATCGACACACTAACATTACGGATCATTCATAGTTACGTAGCATAGAGCCACTTTCGATGAAATCACTCCATTTAAAAAATTGCCTCCTTTGACGGTGTATATTTGTGTACGCATGGTTTCGGCAAAACAGATGACACAGGAACCATATGTAAATAGAGTAGTAATTGATTGAAAGCAGCAATTGCATGTGCCCTTTGACAATTAGTATCAACAAAACCGGTGCAATCGTTATATGATGTGTCATTTTCAACTTCAACAAATTTTGTACTCGGGTTTTAGTCACACATGATATTGGTAACATGTTAAATAGGTTTTAGCTCGGAAAGTTGTGACTGTCGTGTGTCCTGGCGAAACCATCCACCATCACCCACTCACTCACCCCCCCTCCCTCCCCACCACCCACTCACTTACCCATCCACTCACTCACCCGCCCACCCACTCACTTGCCCACCCACTCACTTGCCCACCCACTCACTTACCCGCCGACTCACTCACCCGCAAACCCACCCACCTACCCACTCACCCACTCAGTCACCCACCACCCACTCACCCATTCATCCACACCCCCCCCCCCGCCCACACACACACACACACAGAGGCATATACAGACTGAAAACGTGTCTGGGATTTCATCAATGTGAACATTTCCATTTTTGGCTTGATCAAAATAACTCTTTTGTCGGGAACTTAAACAAAAAAAATGAATTTCGAGTTTCTTTACATGGAAGAACATTTTTCACAAATCGTTTGGCCCAGTTTTCAACTGACATATTAACTTAGGATATTGACCTAAAACAAATCTTAGCAATGTCTCCTACATTTTGTCATTAGTATAATGCTCCTATTAATTCTATTGCTTCGTTCCAGGCACCGGAGGGTTATCTCTGAATGACGATGGTCACGGAAAAACACTGTACATCATGACAAAGTTCGGTCTCCTTGGGTTTTCGGGTGTATTTGCGGTTGAGTAATAGAGCAGCTGCTTATCTCTGCTTTGTTGGAACAAATGTATTCATTTTTTGCGCCTTTCGTTACGTGAATCTAATGTTTGAGATTATTTTCCTGCTCTGGAACCATTGCTCGGGGATCATAAGAAAAGGCGACTGTGGCAAGAATATTACAAGGTTTTAGCCCATATATTATAGCTTCTATATGCGTCATCAGCCAGAAATTTAGTTCGAATTCAGAATTTCGCAAAACTTTTTTACCTTCAATTTTTTTTTATTTTTGATACTCTTAAAATTTCAAAAATTTTCAAGCGTTAAAAATTTTCCGGATTAAAAAAAATATTGAGTGGTACTGGAAAATTGTTTTGAATGGAAAAATTTCCGTAATTCGCAATTTTTCATGTTCTTCGAATCGTTATTTTAAATTGTATTATTTGTTTGTTCCATAATTAAAACAATTTCAGTTAAGCGTAATCTCGGATCAAGTATTCCATAACAAAAAGTCTGGGCAAAAAACCATGAGTCGTGCGTGATGTGTGCCGACTGCGCGATATTACTCACGATATATCGATAACTATGCCTTGGAGACCTGAGTCAAGCATGCCTGAATAATAATGAATAATGTCTCCGCAAATATTCTTTTAAAAGATAACACGTAATGGCATAGATTTGTTACAACTTGCAAATTCATTTTTAACTTCCCGATTTATCGAGTCGGCATTTTCCGTTAACGATTTCTCACGAACGGGGCGAACGATCTGGGCCATTGAGGTCTTATTCGGAGCACCTTCATGGAACTTAGATCGGATTAGTTTTTGGTTTAAATTGACCCAGTTTTTTTGTTATTAACAATTGAATTGTTCACAACGCTCTATTTCGAAAACGGTGAGAGATACGGCAAAAAGTATTAACCCTCTCAGGCACGGAGAGCACGAAACGTATCCGTGAGCAAAGAGAGAGGGAACAGCCAGTCACAGCGAGAAACATCGAGTGTGTTAGCGCGCTACGTCTGTGCTGTGGGTGGATGTGGCCCCCACTCCTGGCTAACTCAGGAACGTATTTCAGCTCACTCGGAGGGCCCATGGGTGCTAGTCGCTTTTAACTGATAATTTGTGGCTGTTTAATAGTTTTTAATGTGAAAATCATGGAAGGAGTAAGAAGAGAAAAGAGAAGAAGAAATCTGAGTGTATGTGAGTCTGTTCAAAGGTCTAAGAGGCTGCAAATTAATGAAAATGCTGTGAAACAATCTAAAACTGGTGATCAGAAGAAACGTACAACACCAAGCACTACTTGCCGCTTGTCAACACCATCGGTGACGAGAAAAGGAAAATCTTGTTATATGAGGAGTTATAGAAGAGGAAAGTCTGACATTCGCGCGCGTTGCAATCGCGACGTACGGGTCTGAGCGCGCGTTCCCCACTCCAAGTCGCTAGCGCTTGGCGTTACAGTGGGGGCAGCCAGCGTGCCTGAGAGGGTCAAGCAGAATCTGCTCTGTAAGTGGAAATGCATATTTAATTTCCTATCACTTTTTCCATATTTATCATAATTAAGGAGGTATGACCGGTTTAACCCACGAGCGTTCGCACCCCTATTGGCGTCTCACTCTCACTCCAATAACGCGCATAATTCCAACCAAATTAATTTTTTATTTATTGGTGACTAACAGGTTTCCAAATGTACATAATGTTCACACCCTAAAGGTATGAGAAAATAAATAAATAAAACTAAACAAAAAAATAAAATGAAACAAAATGAATAATAAGACCATCAAGTAGAAAGATATCTACCAGATAAACTGATGACGATGTGCTTACACCTTTATTTACCAGGAAAATCAAAGTCGGTAATTGAACGCGTCGAGAGAGTCCTCAGCAGTCATAACAGGTGTCGTAACAGGGCTAGGACTGATCAAAGATCTCGCAATCCTCGTTGATAACACCCTAATAAAGTCATGCAACACATCAATCGACATCACCTGGCGCGACTTACCACCGCTGGTGCGACCTATAAAGGACAGAGAACAGTTCAGTAACAATTACGTGAACGCTTCCGTAATTCCCGTCTGGATTCTTTCCACCTGTTTATTATTGAACCCTTTGCTTGTAGTTTTCCTCTCCTTGTAATTAGCTTCAATCTGTAATGTACCTAAATTAAGATAGTGGGATAAAAGTGTGTGTCCCCGCTGGGGACACAACAAAAACTTCCCGATTTGTAATTTCTGTTTGCCATTCCTAGATTCTCCGGTACGTCAATTAAATGTTTCAATCCCTTTTATCAAGCAGATAATTATGAATATTTGACTAGCCGCATAGTCAGCGTGAGAACGAGAATTATGGGCATTACTGGAGTGGGAGTCAGACGCCAATAGGGGTGCGATCGCTCGAGGGTGAAACCCGTCATACCTCCTTAATTATGACAAATATGGAAAAAAGTGATAAAAAATTAAATGTTCATTTTCACTTACAGAGCAATTTTTGCTTAATACTTTTTGCCGTATCTCTTACCATTTTTGAAATATAGCGTTGTAAACAATTCAATTGTTAATGACAAAAAACTGCTCGGTGAATTTGAAACAAAAACTAATCCGATCTAAGTTCCATGAAGACGCTTCGAATAGACCTCGATCACCCAGATCGTTCGACCCGTTCGTGAGAAATCGTTAATGGAAAATTCCGATTCTCTACACACACACACACACACACAGCCACACACATACACACATTTGTTCGGAATTCGACGGAACGGATTTTGGTATACTTAAACCCCTGGTTATGAATCGAAATAAACAAAATCGATTTAGGGGTCATTACAATAACTTCCCGAAAAATCGGGAGAAAAAAATTTCTGCCTGTGAATTTCAGACGAATTTTAGAGTTTCTTTGAACTTAAGATTCTCTTGAAAAATTGGATTAAACTGCAATTTTCGAAATTTGAAATTCTTGTCTTTTCAGATTTGTTAGATTTTGAAAAAGAAAAAGTGGAAAAATAATAAGTGGAGAACCCATACGATTAAAAAAAAAAATAATGGGAAACAAATTTTACCCTGAAGTTAATATCCTATCTATTCATATAAAAATAACTTTGACAGAGTGATTTTCATGGGGCGAAGGGGGGTTTGCTCACCGAGCGAGTGTCGTCCATAAAAACTTCAATTTACCGAGTTACAGGAAGAAATAGTGGAAAGGGAGATCTTTTCCATTAGAGGTTCTTTGGCCCCTCGAGCTCTCTGGTAGCGTAAGAAAGAAAAGGCGGGAGCCATCTTCCACTCATTGTCAGACTTTGAAGGGGTATAGAACCCCCCGGTATTAAAGATAAGCCCGCCCTACTTCTTCCAGGTATACTTTTCTCCAGCCTTGTGCAAAATGCTTGGCGCAGCTTCGTTTTCATGGAGACGTCAAACCGCAAATATCTAAATAAAATGTGGATGTGACCCTTCGTGGACCAAATCAATAATCCCTCGATAACGATATTTCTTAAGTTATAAGTTGTCGGGAAAAAAATTATGTCATGATGGTGTTGATAAGAATATTTTTCCTTATCAGGAAGTGAAGGCAATTCAATCGATCTCCTCGGCGAAGCTTCTGCCGGAAGATCGCCCTGAATCAATTCCCAATTGGAAAAAATTGAAACGGTTTTATTTGCGGGAATAAAGTTAAAAAAAAATTGTGAATTGCATAAACAAAAGTGAAGCGACAAAGTTTAACCCGAGGCTGACAAACGGGGTTCTAGCTCCCCCGAGAACGTTGGGGGATAAAAGCTCAAGCTATGCATTAAACATGGAGTACAACGATCCGAAATGCCTGGTGCGGAAAAGTTTGCTTGATCAGTACCGGAATCCATCAATATTCAGCCGCGGGCGACATTGATTCCACCTTTTTTTCTCACCATCTAGCGCTTCTCTTTCACTCGTTCCTCGAATGTATTCCATGTATTCCATCTTTTATTCCTAGGTCTTGTTTCGGAATACGCAACATTTTCTTTTCGGTGAGAAAGGGGATTCGTTGTAGTTTGTAGTTATGCAAGATATCAGATGAATGATATATGGGCCATTATCCATCAGTTCGCTGCTTTCTTTTCTGTTGAATCTAGACCTTTCATGAGTCTTCTTAATTCACATGCCTCAATTTTTCTAGTATGTGTGTATCTATGTACTAATACGATGAGAAAGTTATTCGTATTTAGTGAATTGCAAAATGTGCAAAACAAAATTTTTGCGAGTCAAGAAATCGCTTTCAAATTAAGGAAAAATTGTGTGTGTGTATGTGTGTGTGAGAGAGAGTGAGTATGTGTGTGTGTGTGAGTGCGTGCTAGCAAGGATGTAGAACAAATGCTCAATATGGGAAGAATCGTCAGATCAGTAGTACTACCGATGAATAGTCAGCCGGGGACGACATTGCTCGTCTTTCTCTGTTAATAACTCCTCCATTTCATTTTTCTCTGCTACGTATTCAGTATATGTCCGTCTTCCTTTGCTCCAGATAAGCTCAATCTGACAAGCCAAATCTAATGCCAATCAATGCCAATTATGAACCACAATTTCAGATTTTTTCAAAATAATTCCAGCTCTCTAATTGACTAATCATATCGCAATGTATCCCAACAGAGTAGGCAAATTTTGTGTTTTACATGTCGGATCAGTGGACACTGTCTTCGGACGAAATCAAAATACATACTTACAATATTCCTATTCCCAAGTAAAAATTCTGTACGAACATTGAATATTACATTCGAGTTTGTAGATAAGCAATTCTTCAAATGAATGATATATTCCAAATGTTGGAGAACATTTTATTAACTTCTGACTGAATAATCTTATCACAACAGTTTCGTGAACTCCGGGGGGGAAAACTTGAATCGCCTGATTTGAAACCTCACTCTGCTTCCACCAATATTAAGTTGTGGATTTTGAGAAGCAAGTGGAGACCGTCTCTCGTGCAAATTTAATGCATTTAAGCTAGCGATGCATTTCATGCATTCGTTTATTTTCTTTTATTGCTTCAAACTCCCCCTCCCCCCTCCACCCCCCCCCCAACCTCCACCCACCCACTTTCAGTCCCCTTTCTTTTAGTTTCTATTTATGACAGTTATAAATTCGTCTCTAAAATCCTCCAACGGGAGAATGAATGAGTGTTTTAAACGCCTCGTTGGGCCGAATGCAAATTCCAACTTTCACTGGGATTTAGTGTGCGAAGAGGCCGCGGATTAAAATTGCTGGTCTCTGAATTATTGTTCTGGCAATGGCTAATGCTGTGATAAAACTTTTATTTTGTCATTTCATATATGGAATGAAGAGGAATAAGATTTGCGAAATGGTAATACAAATTTTCGTGCAATCGTGGGAGAAAAGTGAACGGAATATAGATTGTTATAGGTTAGAAGATATAACTTTGTGATTACAGCATCTTCCAAGCTGACTACAATATAGCATGGAATATTTACATGTTTATACAAACAAGTCCAGTCGCACGTGCTTCGCACGCGCATTTCCTTTTTCCGCCGCATTGACTGGTGTCGCGTCGGTTTCGGTCTTACGGAGTTCGATAATTTCGATATATATCGATAGTTTCTTTCGTTACTCCTTTTTACTGTAGAATAACACGGAAGGAAAGAATTAGTCGTCACATGGGTATCTATTTTGGTGTTCCCACTGCGGGCACCCATCCACTTACTGAATATAAACCGAAAATAGAAGACAATCGAGAGTTGTGATTTATAATTCATTCAAGAGCAGCTGGCCTATAATTAGGTAATCAGTTCATTATGAGAGAATTAAGACTTGAGCACGTGTAATTATAGTTGAATTTAATATTCAATTATGTAATAGCATAATTTTAATATACTTTTTTTACAAAAAATTTGAACTAAAGAGGAGACTATGATACTTATTACAGATTTTTTCGGTAATTTAATTTTTTTTTGCATTGGAGAAATTTGGTTTTGGCCCAAAATTAATTGAGTTTTGGTCCGTGATTATGTTTCATAATTGTTCCCTTAGTTAATTCTTAACATTACGTTTCTATCGTATAGTGTTTATTGACGTTTTCTTTTCGTATATATATTATCGACCTAACATACCTTTTAAAAAAATCGTTATGCATTCTCAAGGTCTTAAATCTTAGCTGGCGCCCGTTCTCATTTTCTCCGACAGCCCTAGCCGGAAATAATGAATTTCCTGGTTCCGAAAAGAGTTGCAGGGACGAAGCAATATTTTCACTCACAGATCTAAATCCAAACTGTAACGATGCAATACCTCAACTTTCGATAATTATGAAACGAGAATACATTTTTTTGCTCAAAATTGTCAAGTTTTTTTTTTTTTTAAATCTTTAACGCCTTCGATCCATTATGGATATGTGGGCTTGTGGGCCATATGCTGCACCGCATTCACATGATAAGGCACAGGAAACCACAGAAAACTTGTGTCGGTACAGGCGGCTACTCTATGGCGGCAACCTCCCGCTCATCAGACATTTCGAAAAAATTCTCGCCCTATGGGGGATTTCAACCAGGAACCCAAGTGGCAGCGATAAGACTGCGCGCTTAGTCCACTCTGCTATTCTTGACTTGACTTGAAAATGGTTTATTTGTCATATATACATACTATATACAGTATTAATATCTTAAATGCTAGGCTCTAGATCACCAGCCATTGGCTTTATATCTAATTTGATCAAAGTTTGACCTAATTTTTCATTATTACAAATATTTGTGAATTTTTACAGGATGCCTCGATATAAGGAAAAATGACTTCTAAAAAACCTTATAAGTAATGGGTGCATGAGGGGCGGGGTATACGGGAAGGTGGAACAAACAGGTGGTCAGCGGGACCAATTGGATTTCTTGTCAATATTGATGTTATGGAGCTGGGGATTAGGATGGGATTGTAGCTTAAATTTAAATGTCTCATTTATTCTATCGATGAATTCGCCAATGGTTGCCATGCCGAGCGTATCGTGTATCTCCACAATAGTGGTTTTTCTTTTAAAATTGCCTATTTTTTGCAGAAATTTATTTTGGATAACCTGAAGATGATTCAAGTGGATTTTGGCTGCATTGTGCCAGGCGGAACAACCATAAGTGATAATAGGTCTGATTAACCCTTTGTATAAAGTGAGTTTTAGGGATTGGCTAAGCGCAGGAGATTTTAGCAGATTATATAATCTTACTGGGATAATTTTTATTTTCCGCTATTCTGACGTCGGTAAGTTTGTGGTTCGAGTCGTTAAAAAAGAAAGAGTATACATGACGTCGTAACCGATGTATTATAAGGATACTATGAGAAAGGTCGATGTATTCAGATGCAGATCGTTCCACCCATAACGGATTCTCATGTATGGGCTCTCCATATTGCACATATAAAGCCAGAATACGTGTATATACGCCCATGTGAAATTGGCCCCGCGCTACCTCTCCAAGAGAAACCAATTTCAGAAGTTGAAGCTTGGTGGTACTGATGTAGCACATGTAATAATATTGTTGGAGAGACATGAGCTATGCAATTCAAAATATTATTTCAGATCACATGACAAAAATACCAATTCCATGGACAATTTTCCAGTGACATTCGGATGTCTTGGGTTAAAGTTGAAGAAACTTGGCTTGGATATGCTATAACCTATATTTCATGTATAGTATGAAACACAAGGGGATATTATTTTTAGAAGGCAACATAAGAAATCATCTGATAAAGATAAACTTGCACTTTTTTGCTTCCGAATTTCATCTCTTACGATATTAATCGGAATTTAAAGAGTCAATTACCAATAAACATGTCGGGGATATGATTGCAGTTAGGAAAGAATTCATAAAAATGTAAATTTTATACAGATTTTTTGTCTTGTGCCCAGCAATCTCCGGATTCAATATCGTTTTTTTTCGAAGACAATGTATCCTGAGTGTACGTGAGAAATCTGATCAGTCGTGTGGAATGTTAGAGTGTTTTTAGCGATACGAAATCAGTTTGGGCGCTTTGAAGTGTACACATTAGTTAGGAGGAGAGTCGGTCCATTGATCCCTTTTTTTCAATAGCTACCTCTTTTTATATGTAGATCATATATGTACAAATGGGGCAATATGCCTGAAGATGACAGGAAGAAGGATGTAAATTTTCAGACCAATTTTCAAGCGTTAGCCTCAGAACGGCGCGCGTCGTTACAGTCCTGATGAGATTCATTTGGATAGAACTCATCGATGGAAGGTCTGCGTTATCTCGCTATATTATAAAAAATCAAATCGACTTCTGGTGACACAAAATTGGTACTCAAAATTAAGACATTTTAAGAGGGGGTCGCCCCCCCCCTCCGTATATCGAAGGGAAGGGCAGGGGGGTTTATCAAAAGGTGACACGCGGGGGGCAGGTTGGCGAGCGGAGCGAGCCGGGGGCGGAGCCCCCTAGTCTCATATATAGTAATTGATATATAGTAATTGAACAGAAAATATTTGGTGATTTTTGGATACTTTGCACACATAATCAAAATGGGAACATCGCATTATTCAACAATTCAGGGGTGTTGTTATTCCCATCTTGCAGTGGTCCCATCTATTCACCATCTTTTTCTCCCCGCACAACTTAGATAGACGACTGCAGCTTCCGGCAATGCGTATGAATCAACGGAGATAAATTCAGATTATTCGGAATTGTACAACTGATGATCAGATAGTATCTCTGTCTCCCCCCAATTTTTTCCCCTCCACTGCGACCCTCTTTCGAATGAAGGTCAAAGTCAGGAAAAACAAGGTCTGAAGTATATTGAGAGAGTTCCTCGAGGGGAAAAACAACCATCAGTTTCCGGCAAACTTTCTTGAACATCATTTCAGAATTTGTTTTTCCTGTATCAGACTTCGCCAAGAATTACAAATTGAATGTTTATCTTTGAATCCGACGTATTTATCCCGAAAACTGCCACCCAGTACGTGAAGAAACAAATCTACGTAATTTGAGTTTAATCATCATCTTGATTTATGTATTCAGAAGCAGGACCGAATCCGAAAATTTCGCAAAGAGTCTGTGAATTTCTTGCATAACTTAAGCGGAGTTCAGAACGAAAAACTTGTACCTTTACTTACTAGTTACATTGATTTGTTGAATTTCTTGAAGATTCAGATTTTTTCTGAGTCCTGATAATTCCCGGAATATTTTTTTTATTTTAAAATAGCACCGAATTACTTTCTCGTTTAATTTTGATAGTTTTGGGGGTTTCAAAATTTTTCGAAGTTTTTCAAATCTTTCGAAAACACGAGTTTGGAAAAAATCTTGTTGATTGATTTATAACACCGCCAAATAACAATTTATTTGTAATTATCAAGATGGTCATCAGCTGTTATGTCCAAATCTTCGCATTCCATATCACAGATAGGTTAAGGTCATTTTAGTAGTTTCCATCAGTACAACGGTCTTAAATTATTCTACATAACAGACCGGAATCTTACGCCACTCATTTTTTCATTCCAAGTAAAAAAAGGATTATGGTTTCGAGCTTATTTTTATTTGTATTTTTATTTTATTTTTACGCGTAGATATCTCCGAGATATATCTCATATAGAGTATTTTCGGCCGAAAATATATTCAGATATGTCCGTATATTGGACATATATAGCTCCGTTAATATAATTTTTCCGTGAGGGACTTGATCAATAACTGCCATGAATCTAATCGGAAAAATTCTCACAGGAATTTTGTTCGGTTATTGGAAGGATCGGACGTTTGGAACGAGTAGAAATAGAAAATCTCTGATTGCACGCATGTTTTATTTTTCTTTGTAGTTATACTTTCCGTTTGGTTCCGTTTTACAGATGGTTACAGGTTGTTTCTAGGTTAGTCTTATTTCGATAGCCAGCGATGTTTCCAGTACAGATTCCTTGACTTTGATATCTTAGTTGCAGTTCGGTTTCGACACCACTGATATTTATCTCTTTCTGTTTTCACATGGTTTCCTTAGGTATGATAATGAGAAACTAAAAACCGACTCCACCCGAATGTCTCCTTCATGTGCGGCCAAGAGATTATATCGATTTAAGGCTACAGTTTGCGCAATTCGGTTTCTCATCCCTTTTTAAAGTGGGATCTCCGATTTTAGTGGAAAGATCAATCCGATATGCTTTTACTGCGGCGCAAAACTAAATAGATCGTTTCACTTTTGGAACTTTATTTCCGGGAGTTGACTCTATTGGTAAAGTCCCGAATTCCAGGCACCGTGATTCTTCGTCGGTTGGTGATTCCTGTTCAAGAAAGCGCAAACACATAAATGAACATCGTTAGAGTCAAATGTCTCGAAAATCGTGACATGCTTTATTTTTCAATCATGATTCATTTATTGTTTGAACAGATTAGTCAGGTAACATCGTGAAGGTGGTTGGTAATCGCGCTTGCATCGATAAACATCGATATTTGGGATATCGATTCGGGTTTAGTTTTCAAAAGTATAACAATTGTTCAAGTTGTCATAGCTTATGTAGTTATTGAAAATCATATACACAGAATATTTTTTGACGTTCTGTTAATTTATTAAGTTTGGAGTGTTTTACATATTCTGTCCAGTGTTGACAAATTTTATATGTACGCGATAATTACAGAAAAAAACAAAAGATGCTTGCGCCAAATTAGAAAATGGAAAGCTCTCATTTCTTCGGAGCCAATGATTAACAGTATCTTCAACTTCGCAAAATATGTTATTACTTCAAATATCAAAGTTGAAATTTAGCGCGCGGAGCGCGCATTCGAGTTTGTAGCGTCTGATTGTTGATGAGCAATGACTGACAGGGTTGTTCGATGACAGCAATGTTCGATGACCTGAATGGAGCGATTTTAATAATTTAACTAAATATTACTCATCAATTCTATTTTGAATTAAGAAGGAATTTTTCAAATCCAGTATTAAATATCCTAAACTCAAGTATAATTTTCTCCGTGTGATAACCGTGTCATTGCCTCGCTGAGTATAATCAACGTACGAATGAATTCAGAAGTTAGCTTCATCAAACTGTACTCATAGACAAGTTGTACAAGCCAGCCCTCAACTCTGACCTTAATCGCATTGTAAGTCAAGACACGAGTGGAGATCGACTTGGGGTTTCTCCCCTGAGAGACAATGGTACTCGTAGACCACACGAGTAATCCTCATTCGTTAGCCCGGATGACTATTTGCAGCATCAGTAGTACCTGAAACTTCGGATTCGGGATCTTCATCGAGTATCATCGAGCTGTGATACTGGAGAATTGTTTGGTATTGTATAATCAGATATTTCTGTTTGTCTACTTGTCTAGTAGTTATGCTTGAATGCGTATCGTTGTAGAGAATAATTAGCACTGTGTTCCTTAGAAGTTGTCAAGCCTCGAGCCAAGTTGATCCTTAGAAAAAAAAAGCCTGCTACTAACATGTCTCCAGGTCAGATGTTTCTTGATCTGGATCACTATTATTTTACCTCTCAAACAATCAGAGAACTTCAACCACGCTCATTTGGAAAATGAGCCGCGTAATTGGAAAACGGATGTGTTTTGCTTCCTATAATTGAGAAGTTGGAATTAACGAGACGTTCTCCGAGTGATTCGACACAAATGGCGAAATGACCCCCCCCCCCCCCCCCCCCCCCCCCCCCCACCCACCGCCTGTGGTAATCAATTGCGGCGATTTACCACCAATCATTGTTCCCAGATTTTCATTCGACAGATAATTGAATGAGGGATTTCATCAATGTGACAATTCCATGTTTTAGTGATTTCTAATTCCCAAAAGGCTGAAATAGTGCGATTACTAGGAGGATACAGGGAATGCGGGCTGTCGGTTGCGTGAGTGCCTGAAACATATGATGCTGATGAGGTCAAATGAGATTATGGGGTTTAATCAGCAGTGACAACGAGGTGGCGGTGGGTGGTATGAGACAAACACTTGGTTCCGATTGGTTACATGAATGTTGGTTCATCGAAATTGATCGCATGGGGATTGAAGGGGTTGGTTCATTTAGGAAATTTGAAGATTATGGGAGAGTAGAGGGAGTCATTGAGGAGGCTGATGAAATGATGAATGGTGGAAAACAGTCTGGTACTTTTGTTGTCACTAAGACCAAATGTTGACGAATAGAAAAAGCAGGTGATAATTTGAACTTGTTAGGAATTATTGTACGATTGTTATAAAAATAGGTTCGCTCTATGGTTCACTCATTAATTATGAGAACGGGTGGAGCAACTGAATTACGCGGTGCCAAAACTTTACACACACACACACACACATACACATCTACCCACTCGCCCACCCACCCACACATACACACCCACTCACCTACCCACCCACCCACACCCACCCACACCCACCCACCCACCCATACCCACCCACCCATACCCACCCACCCACCCATACCCACCCACCCACACACACACATACACCCACACATACACCCACCCACCCACATACACGCACACACACAGTCGGGACTTTACATAAAATTTCTCATGAATTCCGATCAATAGCAGGAACAGTGCGTGTATGTTTTCAGCGTATCCCATGAAATGAAATCATCCGCCATCGAAGCGCAGAGGTGTCCGCACTTTAACCCTGTGCTCCGATATACGATGGATTGACCAAAGGCGGCCCTTGGCGCATGGGTGGGGGTTCAGTACACCCTTCCGAAGGAATGCCGCCGTGGAGAGCACAAGAGTGAGGGACGGAGGCCACAAAAAAACACACATTCTCTCAGAAATATTGGAAATGCCTTGAAACGTGCAGATATGGTGAAAAATAGAATTTTCATTTCAGGTGGCGAGATAATAACTTTCCGCTCTCGGACAGTTAATCACGGCAATTCATTAAATAGAGTATCGCAAATTCATCGTAAGATCAGACCACACAGTAGTATAAGTTATAAGTTAGTTTAACCATTCGATGTATTACGCCAAGTGAACTCAATTGATAGACCCATATCCCCCTCGGCTCCTTTTGTTTATGCTAATGAGGCCATTTTTCCTCTGCCAGGAGAAAAATTGTTGGCGGATTCAATTTGCAGACTTGAAGTCGTTTTAACCCGATATTCATGAATATCCACGGAAAGAGGACGCCTTTTCCCAGAGATGGTGACATCCCCTTTACTCCTGACTCTGCATCTTCCTGGTAAGTAAACCTCTATTTACGTTTTTTTTTTCCAACATTTTTTTTCAGCTCACTATCTTCCTGTATTTATCGGGCTGACCCCAGCCATTCTATATGACTTAATAAAATTATGTGGATTATATTATTATTTTTTTTTTCGCCTTCCCTATGAGAATTAATTCTTACGAGGATAATGGAAATGCAGAAATGGGCAGTAAAAATTGATTTTTATTTGTCCCAGAGGGAATGCAAGAGTCGAAGTGCAAGCTATAAAATGTTGATATCGTACTCGACAAATCCCAAAGACTTTTCTTTTATATGGTTTCATTCAACTGACTTGTATGCTTGAATACATTGTTGGATTTTTCTATTGCTTCTCTCTATAATCAAAATTGGGATGATATTGCAAGCATGCGGAAAGGCTAGGAGGCTTTTAATTTCACCTAAAAAAGTGGGAATATCGACTTTAATCATTGATTTTCACAAACCCTACCGGAGACGCGAATCAAGATTGGAAAAAATACGAGATGTTCTCCTTATCTCCCCCCCAAAATAATGTCGCTTAAATTGAGGAAATCACCTTTCCTTTTGAACAGTCACTATTATTTGAGCCTCGTAACCAATATGATATGAGCGAGAGTTTGGTAGACGATGTATGAAACCGTGTGGAGTGCGAATTTTACCAATCAGACAAGTTACAAGGGGTTAATTTCACGATTTGATGGATTACATATCGGCGTGATTGAGTTTCAATTATGAGAAGCGTACGTTTAAAATTTGTTTTATATACATGTGGGTGGTTGTGGGTTTGGATTTAGGAGAGGGGGGCGGAGTGGGTGGCTGGTTGTGAGTGGGTGAATAAGTGAGTGGGGGTTATGGGTGGATGGGGGTTATGGGAGGGCGGGTGGGGGTTATGGGAGGGTGGGTGGGGGGTTATGGCCGCCTGGGGGGGGGGGGGGGGGTTAAGGCAGGGTAGGTGGGGGTCAGGTAGCGTGGATGGTCGGGTGGGGGGTTAAGGCAGGGTGGGTGGGTGGCTGGGGGGCTAAGGCAAGGGGGGTGGGTGGGTGGGGGGTTAAAGCAGGGTGGGTCGGCGGGTGGGGGGTTAAGGCAGGGTTGGTGCGTGGGTGGGGGGTTAAGGCAAGGTGGGTGGGGGTTAAGGTAGCGTGGGTGGTCGGGTGGGGGGTTAAGGCAGGGTGGGTGGGTGGCTGGGGGGCTAAGGCAAGGTGGGTGGGTGGGTGGGGGGTTAAAGCAGGGTGGGTCGGCGGGTGGGGGGTTAAGGCAGGGTTGGTGCGTGGGTGGGGGGTTAAGGCAAGGTGGGTGGGGGTTAAGGTAGCGTGGGTGGTCGGGTGGGGGGTTAAGGCAGGGTGGGTGGGTGGCTGGGGGGCTAAGGCAAGGTGGGTGGGTGGGTGGGGGGTTAAAGCAGGGTGGGTCGGCGGGTGGGGGGTTAAGGCAGGGTTGGTGCGTGGGTGGGGGGTTAAGGCAGGGTGGGTGGGGGTTAAGGTAGCGTGGGTGGGTGGCTGGGGGGGCTAAGGCAAGGTGGGTGGGTGGCCCGGGGGGCTAAGGCAATGTGGGTGGGTGGCTGGGGGGCTAAGGCAAGGTGGGTGGGTGGGTGAGGGGTTAAAGCAGGGTGGGTCGGCGGTTGGGGGGTTAAGGCAGGGTTGGTGCGTGGGTGGGGGGCTAAGGCAGGGTGGGCGGGTGGGGGAATGTGGCAAGGTGGGCGCGTGGGAAGGTGGTTGTGACAGAGTGGGTGGGTGGGTGGTTGTGACAGGGCGGTGTCCAGAGATCCTTGCGGCTTTGAACAATATTGGGCGAAAAATTCCTATTTACCCCACTACTGGTACCCAAGAAATAGCGCAAACAATTGGTGAAATCCACCGATCGGAAAACTGTTTTCGCAGCCGCAAACTCAATCATTCAATTCAACTAATATTTTAATGTTATCTTGTTATCTTTAAAAACAAATTTGTTATTTACAGGTCAAATTGAATTTTCAGGTTGGAAATAATATATCACCTGCTATCCATCTGTTCTCACTGTAAATGTATCCAAGAGGGCTTTTGTAACACCCCTGTAATCTACTTCACCTTGGACGAGGTGTCCTGTAAGAGTTTTGTAGAGCTCGGAGCTCCCTAAGCCGGCAATTTCTCAAACCAAGTATCGACCCACCAATAACACACTGCGGTAAGAAATTTTTTCTTTCAGATTCTCCAGTTTATTTACTATTTTATGTATGAACTCTTGTGTTTGTTACGCGGTAAAGTTACTTTATTGGTATCTGGATCATTCAACTTGACTTTGTTTGGACTGTAACTTTAAATTGGTTTCGTACGTTTTGATCCGCGGACAGAGGTTCTGCGATAAGGGAGAAAATTTTTCCTCAGCCAATTTCACCACCGACTGCTCATCTATAACAGTAATTGCTATGGTATGATATATCCCGCTTCATTATTTCTGGAAATTGAAATGAAATGAATGGAATTGGTGTCGACGAGTCGAACCAATAACTGCTTGATAAAAATCGAAGACCATAACATTTCGTTAATGAGTATCTGAAATTTTTTTTTCGGTTTATTTGTAATTTTATATACGATGATTTTCCTTGCCTTACGAAAAGTCACTTTATCGCGACTCGCTCGGCCACCTAGATCATTCGCCGTTGAGTATCAGCGGCTTTGTTTATGCCGCAACTTTACACTCACCTTCTGGAAGAATATCGCCCACTTTATCACTCGTTTTTCCCTTCATTTTTCTATTTTTCTCTATTGTTCTTTGCCTTTTTTTTACCGCTTGCCCAGGAGGTAAACTAGAGACGAGTTTTTCTTCAGCTCTTGTGCGGGCGTTTCACCCTATCAGTCTTGAGTACGTAGGAAACGAGCAATTTTTCTTGTCCACTGTATATCCAACGTACGATCACGTATCACAACTGACGTTCAAGCTGCTGGTAGACCATCAGCTCAATGTGGGACACATCCCTCTAATATTTCCGCTGTGGCGAATCTCGTCTGAGCGATACATATACCCATATATGTATATAGATATTTTTTTACGAGGCAAACTGAAACCGGCACATGTAATTTTTTTCGCCTACAAGAGCCATAACATTGAAACTAGGTTTTCATTTAATTCTGCTTCTTTGGCCAACGCAGGAGAAACAACTTGGTTGTATTTATGCTTTCTATTTAACAACAGATGTATGAGACAGAGCTGGACTATTTATGATATCCAGGAGGATAAAAAAATCCCCTTTTCCATGTAAATCGAGGCTGTGGAATTATTTAAATACTGAAAATTTTAATTTCCTTGAAAGTGCAAAAAGCACGAGGGGGAATGGATGCAAATGTGGTTTTCCAGTGAACATTAATGCCCTCAAAATTCTCTTTGGATTAATTAAATCACCATCAGTCACTGGGGATAATGAGATATATGTCAAGCGCTATTTTACGTTGGAAGAAAAAAAAATTGTGGAAATGAGAATGGAAAGTTCGGATACAGTATTACTTATCGTTTTTATTTTCCAATAAAATATCTATAATTCCAATAGAATTTGAGGATATTCAACACGTATAGTCAAAACAAAAGTTTATGAACCTTTCTATAATTCGTTATATTTATCGCCAATAATTTTCAATTAATATTTCAATGCGTTAATTAGTTGAAGTGATAGCCATAGAAAATTATTATATTGTATTTGATTTTGCAAATCAATATTATATTGTTTAAAGAAATTAATGAAAACAAAATTTAGTCAATTGTCATGAAATTTTTGACATCGTTTTATATCTGCTTCAATAGTAAATTTTCAAAATTTCAACAAATTTTTATATTTTGAACTGTATTTACAGAAATTTTTATTTTTCCCATAGGAGGCCGTATTAATTGGGAACTTTGATAATTAATAACTCCAAAACGGTGTTGTGAATCAATCTCAAATTTCATACAGGCATCTGTTACCGCTTCAAAAACATTATGTCAAAATTTCAAGCAATTCTTATATCTTCGCCAATATAGGTGGAATATCCTCAAGTGTTTGTAACCAGTGCCGGCGGCGCAGCTTGATTTTGAACTCGGGACCTTAGAGTTCACAGGTTCCAAACCCAGTGTCTACATAATCAGAAAAATCCCACAATATATGACGAAAGCCTCTACCACCCAAAATGGGGACCAGATTTTGAAACGACTGCAGAGAAACAGCCACATCCTGTAAAAACCAACCGCGTTTGACCATTCATTTCGCTGTTCATGATGAAAAAAAAAGGAGTTAAAAAAAGTATATAAAGCCCGCTACACACATGTCTCACCGGGTATTTTTCGGTTGTGGCAATAGAGTCGACAGCTTTATGCGAATTTCAAGCGCCCGAAGCACCCCCCTCCCCCGGCCCCAGGGAGTACTACCGTATATGCGGAAACATCCCCAGCGATATTCCAACGACACACCTCCACCTCCTCTCGCCAGTTACATCGTCTGCTCTTATGACGGTGACAAGTGCAACTATATCCGTCTCAGTGTTGATAAATGCAATGGCATTTTCTTCCCTTCAACTGCTGTCAGTTGAGCCCCCCCCCCCCCCCGCCCCAACCACTTGTCCCACAACCCATTTCGTCGTTTGTGTACTCAAACCGTCAGCCACTGTCAGAGTACATGTACATTATCCAACAAATGGCTGATGCTCTCAGTCCATCCACAAATGATAAATCCCGACGTTCTTCATCATTTCTTATTTTAGGGTAAAAAGGGCCCAGAGAGGGGTAGAATACATAGAAATAGTTCACATGTTTGCAGCTATCCCCCCCCCCCCTCCCATCATACCATCTATATGCGATAAAAAGTAAAGTGGTATATATAGGATACACGTTGAGAATCTCATTTCCTATGAGCGAAATGTATTTTCGAATATTCATGATTTAATACTATGGGTATTAGGGTCCTTGAGGTTGTTATTGGTCAACCCATTCGCATCGCTTTTTCTATTTGTTCTCCAAAGGGCAGGTCGGCAATGTGCTCCTTCCTCTCAGTTTTATTTCCGCGCAAGTGACAGCAATTTCGAAATTAAAGACTGCACCCAAATTCTCATAGTATTTCATTTCTGATTTTTGAATATTATTTTACGAAAGGATTCGAGTTTGCGAGAACGAAAAGAAATGGGAAACGAATGCAATGGATCCAATTTGAAATTGGAAAGCATCGATATTTTAAAAGTAATCTAATGCAATTGGAAATCAGTTAACAATTCACCGGGATTGAAGGTATTAGTCTTCCGCATGAGGACTGCAGATTGACTTAATGAGAAATGTAATATCCGGATGACGCTCCGGACTCATCAATGAACACTGATAACATATTCCATAGCCATTAGATGCATCCACTTGAATTTAGGATCATTCAATTTCGAAGGTTTTATTAAAATGTGCCCCATGCGAATTTCTCACTATTAATGGAGCCATAAATTTTCGGGCTTAAGCACCCGCGGGCTGAGCGTAATTAGAGCATTTATAATGCTACCTTAACATAGTTCGATGAAAAAAAAAAAAGAAAAACAAGCAATGCTCGTTGTTCCAAACTTTTCGACCTCGGGCCAATGACGTCACTATTCATGAATATAGTTATCCGTATGGGACACGCTTAGCTTGATGCCAAAGCTGTAAATTCAAACGTCGAAATATCTCACTCGGCACTCACACGAGTCTTTGGGTCATCGCGTGACCCATTATCCCTCGTCCCATAGTTCAACCGTAAAACTTGAATGAACTTGGTAGATGAATTAAGACAGACGTTCACTGATATCATTTACGAAGTCTGTGTTTTACGATCCACTGAATTTAGACGTGCTTTTAAAAGCACTTATGTAACCGGAAGAAAGGAAGAAACGAAAGTTTTGTTCAAATTGATGCAACAAATCGTTATTCACAGTTTCATTTGATAATTCGCCCCCCCCCCCCCCCGCCCACGAGACCTCGGCTTAATCAACTTCCCGATATAGGGAAGTTATTGTAATGGCGCCGAAAATCAAAAGTGAAAATATCATCATATCTCCACGTTTCAAACTCTCTCTAATCATTCTAGAGCATTTTTAACAAAATGTCTGTATGTATGTGTGCATGTGTGTTTACGCGTACGTATGTGCCCACAATTTTTGGACAACGATTTCTTGCAAACGAATCACCCGAATCGATAATTTTTTTTTAATCGATGCGTCTTCACGCAACTGAGACCTGATTAGATTTTGAAAGAAATTCATGCACTAGTTTCCGGTTTTTTTTTAAACATGAAAAATGAGAATCGCCAAAAATTTTAATCAATCATTATTTACGAAGGAAAGTTGTGATCAAGGTAATCAATGTCGCAATTGGAGTTTCTCGGCGTACCTTAGCTTCGATCAAAATTTGACTCACTTTCATGTAGTGAATTATTAGTTATTGGTTGGTTTTGAGTGGCGCGAAATTTTAATGACTATTCAAACTTTTATATTCGGTCTAGATCCGAAGTAGTCCGACTACCGTCGGCGCATGCGTGGTTGCCCGCATTCGCGCAGGAGAGTCTGAATGCGCAATGCGCAGTGTGATTGGTCAGTGCGTCACGTGACATAGTCGCAGGTAGCGACACCTATTGTATTCCAGTATTCAAAATTTCATGATTCCTATTTTTTTCTCTGAAACCAGTCTTTGAACATTTAATTGACGTGTCGGAAAATCTAGGAATGGGGACCAGAATTCACAAATCGGGAAGTTTTATTTGTGCTTCCAAGGGGGGCAAACACACCCCTATCCCACTAGTTCATATTTAAATTCGGTTTTTTGATACTAAAGATATCTTAAGCTTCCACTGACATAACAAATTCTATCTAAATCCACGTATCATTCCCGCTCATTACCCTCACATTAAACATCAGCGGTCTTGAAAAAATTGAGATTAAAGAAGATTAGTGGAGGTTAAAAAAAATGGTGGAATATAAACTTCATATTGAGCCCTCTGCGTCCACTTTTAGACTGTGGTAAAATGGTAATTTGTGGTAAAAAAAAAAGGCGGACCAGCAATCTTTGTTCTCGCGAGTGCCCCTTTCTCCACTTTCACAAAAGAATGTTATGTATAATTTCTACAAGTTTTTATCGCCTGTACATTTTCCTCTTTTATCACCTTTCTCCAAAAACACGCAAGTTCTACGACCTAATATGCAAATGAAAATGGAGAAATTGTTCCTAAAGACACAAGAGGTTGCGGCGGGTGGGTAGTGGGGAGGGGGGGGGAATTCGTTTTTGGTTTCTCTATTCCTGCATTGTGGTTTGTGTGTATGTATGTGTGCAAATTGGAGTCGTTGGTGGAACAAACCACGGGAAATCAACGAGATTAAAGAGGATGAAAATTTATCAGCCGAGGGGCAAAAGCCCCCGTGTGCAACGCTGTAGGATACGACACGATTGTCCCTCAACTTGCCGGTTGACTCGACAAGGAAGAATACGATAAAGCCTGATTTATATGAATCTAGGAACGTACAAGGAATAGTCGTGAGGACGCCTCGTTGACTTAAATTACTTCAATCTTTCGTCTTAATTGGTGGATTATTCTCGGTGATGTATGTTGAATGATAACATATTCATTGTTTTTATGAATAGCGGTACACTGGGGAATTTTGTTTGTAATTTGCAGGCGAATGGTATTGCTGAAGGCTCTTTTTGTAATGGTTTTTGTGTATGTCAGAAGGCTACTTTGAACTTCATTGACGGAGACATAGAGCTCCAGAAGTTGTCAATTTTCAGGAAAAAATTGCAAGAGGAAATGTGTAGGCGAGTTAGTATGGGAAAGTGAAATGGAAATGGAATTGCGAGCTGATTGCTAATGTAGCCAAGTTATTACCCATTTTGCAGTTTGGATGGATTTCCAAATTATCAGATCCCGCAAAGTGGATGGATAACCATAATATCTCGATGGGCTATTTAAATACATAATCGCACTATGCGCAATTAAATGGCAATTACACTAAAATCAATTGTGTCGCAATCGTGATGAAGCAACAGATACTCAATACTCGTCGTAGTTAAGGGGTAACACAACCGGAGAATTTTCAAACATTTTGTTTTCTTGGTCGGCTCGAAAAATGGCTCAAGTCCTCAAATCGCTCTAAATGAAAGATAGAATTAAAGTTCAAGTTAGATCTTATCCAAGTTGTAGAAAAAGATAAGTTCTTCTTATCATCAAGCAAGTAAATTCACCGAAAATTAATATTTCTTTTAAGCACTTCATATCACTATTTTTGAACTTATCTGTGGACTTATTTTACTGTTCTTATGCCCATAAAATGATAGTAAACTTTTCTACAAGATTAACGCTGAGTGAATGAAATAAAGTTTTACCGTATTTTCTGATAAATGTTATAACCCGAGGATATTCCACATCCTTCCAGCGTCTCATCGTAGTTTTCTTAATTTCGGGCCAACTATTGAGAGTTGGTGACTAGAGGATCAATGATCCACGGAGTTTGCATTGATCAGCAATTTTCCTCCATCTTTGTTGATTTCTTTGGAAAATTTTCAAAATTTTAGAAACGTGCAAGTCGCGACAAAATGTGACAATATCATCTTCATACGTAGGGTGACAGGACCAATGCTCCTACGGGAAAAAAATCGCCCAGTCCTCGCACAGCTCTAACTAGTATTCATTATTATTCAAGAAACGTTCTTAAAAATAATATTTTCGACTTGAATTCCAATAAAATCATTAATTTAGGATATTTTAGTAGTGATTAAATTTTTTTTAATGAAT
This sequence comes from Asobara japonica, assembly GCA_026005395.1. Taxonomy (NCBI): domain Eukaryota; kingdom Metazoa; phylum Arthropoda; class Insecta; order Hymenoptera; family Braconidae; genus Asobara; species Asobara japonica. The sequence goes on from BQMI01000220.1 coordinate 645,053, forward strand.
TTTCAAACTGCCAAAAAAAATCAAATTGTTGGCAGGAATGATAAATGGTTGACGAACCGCGGACTGCCACGTACACTGTCGCCTATTGGGTGGACCGTTTCATTACTGGCACAATGAGCACGACCGGGCTTTTTCGTCATTTACTTAATTAAGTCCTCAATTTTTCATCCGCGATCGATTGTTTTTTCATTATTTATACATTTTTCTATGCTGAACTCCTGCATTAAAATACCTAACCTTTATATTTTAAATCCCTCATCGAAACCTAGAAGACCCTTAATCGTGCGGGTATTGGTTTAGTCACCGTATCTGTCTAAAGTGTCTGCAATGTTTAAAAATTGCTGAGTGTTAATCTCGAATTGTGTCAAACATGAAAATTTTAAACAATTAAAAATTCCGCGAAACAATGTGCTCAATGCGGGAGCAGCGGAAAGAATGAGGTACCTGGGTAAAAAATCGACTTATTTAAATTTCTCGCGCTCACTTAATTTCATGCTTTCGTGACTTGTGATATACGGTCCATGCAATTTTCCGTATTCATTTTCACATTGTTTAACTCTGGTTACTCTTTTCAAATTTTGGCACAGTACTGAATATTTTTTAATTTTTTTTCTCTCTTAATGTATACGCTCTCGGGCCTTCACATAGTTCCCCGCCCCCCCTTCCCCTTTTGCCTCACCATGGAGGCTGGATTTTTTGTTTGCCCCCAAACTGTACTGCATTTGCCGAAGACCGAGGGAAACCATGGAAAACGTGATCGCACAGTCGGCCGATATTGCAGGAATTCGATGTACGCCTTTGTCACACTGAGTGATGCCTACATAGCGTTTCCGCATTCGTGCCTTCCGCTCAACAATCGTCCAAACGGACTATGTAGGGCTAGGCGTGCACCCATCACATGGAGGCCGTAGCCGTACACATCCCGTGTGGCCAAAGCTGGCGGTCACAAAAACTTGCATATTTTTAGTAAAAACACTGATGGATTCATTTTATGTGGTAGTAAAATTATTTAACTACTTGTTTAAATTTTTTGAATAGTATTTATAGTTAGTAGTTTTAGGGTAATAGCCCCTGCGGTTTTAGTGGTTGTTGCAAAAAGTACATGATTCAATGTTGTTAAATTTCTTCTATTTTGTTCAACGTTTCGGTCACCTGTCCATGACGAGAGAATAGTCTTTATATAATTGAACTAGTGGGATAGAACTAGTGTGTGTGTCCCCGTTGAGAACACCAACAAAACTTCCCGATTTGTAATTTCTGTTTGTCATTCCTAGCTTTTCCGATACATCAATTAAATGTTTCAATCCCATTTATCAAGCAGATAATTATGAATATTTGACTAGCCGCATAGTCAGCGTGAGAACGAGAATTATGCGCGTTACTGGAGTGGGAGTGAGACGCCAATAGGGGTGCGAACGCTCGAGGGTTAAACCCGTCATACCTCCTTAATTATGACAAATATGGAATAAAGTGATAAAAAATTAAATATGCATTTTCACTTACACAGCAAATTCTGTTTAATACTTTTTGCCGTATCTCTTACCGTTTTTGAAATAGAGCGTTGTGAACAATTCAATTGGGAAGAACAAAAAAACTACTCGGTCAATTAAAACCAAAAACTAATCCGATCTAAGTTCCATGAAGATGCTCCGAATAAGGCCTCGATGATCCAGATCGTTCGACCTGTTCGTGAGAAATCGTTAACGAAAAATTCCGACTCCACACATACAAACATACACACATACAGACATTCGGTCGGAATTCGACGGGAAGCATTTTGGCATACTTAGAACCCTAGTTGATAATTCGGTAGCCTTGAGCGAGTGGACTGTACAATTAAATTCGGGTAAAATTTTACCCGTGAGTTCGAGAGAGATGGTTTGAGGGAATTTTTCTTCCCATAGTTAACTGCCGTTTCGGGAAGTTAACTATGAGAAAAAATGATGAAACACATGCGCGATTTTCTGGGTCATTTTTCACTTCATTATTTACATTAATTAACAATAAAGTGAAGTCAAGAACTTTTACAATAAAACCGTTGAAGTCTATCGTAAAACATTGGGTAATAACTAATGATAAACCTAGATCGGGAAGTTAATAGTCCCTGAAACTTTCTGAGCAGATTTACAATATATGAGTGTTGTTAATCTTCTGGGCGGATTAACAATCCGGTGGTATCTGGGCTAAAGTTAGCACATGCTGAAAGAGACTGGGAAAAATACTGGGAGGGTTTTCACAACACGTGTTACCGCTAGAGCGGTGGAAAACTGAGTCCTCGAGAAAATCGGCGCATGAGGAACCGGAAGCGCCGGGCAGTTCCGGATAGCATGGCCACCCATGGACGATAAAACAGCGTACGCAACACCTAGTTATGCATCGAAATAAACAAAATCGATTTAGGGGTCATTACAATAACTTCCCGAAAAATCGGCAACTTAAATATATACACCGTTATGTTTTAATGTTATAAGTATGCGATAAATGCAACTGCTGTCTGTCTTCAAGTACGAATTTTGCAGTGCTCAGGACTGCCCCTCGGTATTCGACCTCTGTACAACAATCCTCTTGGGGTCCGTGTTGCCAAAATGGAGGGGTCAGGTAGTCGTCAAATCTCCGTCCTTCTGGAGTAATCATCCCTATGTTCTATTCCGGCGTTCAGGTAGAAAATATGCCGCTTCAATGTTCATAGCACATCTCATCTTCTGATCTCAGGAAATATTCTATTACTGCAGTGATATTTTATCCGCGACTCGGGAATTTTTTTCCCACAGAGGCATTTCCTTTCCATGAAATGTAATGGCATTCTTGTGTAGTTGATTGTAATTTATAATTATGGCATTGTCCAATTGGAATGTGGATATCGCTCTGTTCATTCCCTCATGATTGCTATTGAATGACAGACAACGAGAATTGTCCGTCATGTGTCACTGAGATATGCTCCAGTAGTCCCGTGGAAGCTGGCAACGAGGCTACAAATGAACCGCTACAGGAGGACCTCGCACTAAACAGAATTGTGTTGTATCTTTCGGTAATTTCTCGGGTTCGGTACTTGTCTAAAATTAGGGAAATTATCGGCGAAGTTCTCCATCAATCCATCAGTCTCCATGGTGCTAATTACGGCCATGAACGAAACTGATAGGCATGATATCATTTGTTTATTCCCTTTAAAATGTATGATCTGCTTGCAATTTTACGTAGCAATTTCTGTTCTCCACTTAATGCATAAACTAGTTGGATAAAAGTGTGTGTCCCCGTTGGAAACACAAAGCAAACTTCACGATTTGTAATTTTTATTTGCCATTCCTACATTTTCCGCTACGTCAATTAAATGTTTCAATCCCATTTATCAAGCAGATAATCATGAATATTTCAATAGCCGCATAGCCAGCGTGGGGACGAGAATTATGTGCATTACTGGAGTGGGAGTGAGACGCCAATAGGTTTGCGAACGCTCGAGGGTTAAACCCGTCATACCTCCTTAATTATGACAAATATGGAAAAAAGTGATAAAAAACTAAATATGTATTTCCACTTACTGAGCAAATTGTGCTTAATACTTTTTGTCGTATCTCTTACCGTTTTTGAAATAGAGCGTTGGAAACAATTTAATTGTTAATAACAAAAAAATAGCTCGGTCAATTTCAACCAAAAACTAATCCGATCTCGATGACCCCGGTCGTTCAATCCGTTAAGAAATCGTTAACCAAAAATCCGATTCCACACATACAAACATACACACATACACAGCAAAATTAAAAAAAAAATTATTTCGGGGTCAATACAATAACCGATTTTCGGAAAGTTAATTACTATGTTGTCCGATATATAGGTGGCAACGCCAGATTTGCCACGGCCGGCCAACCCTGAGCCCTAATGACGCGAAAACGTGCGTCAGCACCTTGTCCACGATGCATCAGGTGGCGTTGCCCACTGTCCCTGTGAACTTCACTCGTGGGATGAAAAATAGATGAGATTAAAATAGATAACCCGATGGTGAGGTGCATGGTGGTGCGGACTATCGGTATTTTATCCAATGGCTGATCGAAACGATGCGGTGAAGGACAGCCTAGCCCAGGAAATGAACGCAATGGAATGTAGTAACGCTCGAGTGGTGAGTAAAAAAGTACAAGAGAAAATTTTCCATTTCACTTTGTTGATATCGGTGGCCAATAAATCGCACATGTTCAAATTCATCACTGGTTGAATTAAAATTTGTGACTGTCTACATATTTTTTTATCAGTTGTTATTCTGTATGTTGGCATATGAAGTAAGAGTTATGTCAAGTTCGGGAATGTATTTCAGTTTTCTGAAGAATTTTAATTGATGTGCTCGATTTTAGGTGTCGAATCTGACGAATGAACGATTTGAGGGATGGTAGCTGAAACGCTTGGATTGAGTTCCATCGATGATTTTTTGGAAAATTAATTAGTTTCATTCCTCCACATCCAACAAGTGTAAAGATGGTTCGAAGGAGGATAGTAACGTTGTTATCGTTCTATGATAACGAAAGAGATGCTATCAATATTTCCACATATGTTCTGTGAGTGAAAAGAAGTTTTTTTGGCTTCAGTTGACTCAAAAATGGAGAAAAAAAAATGGGAACTTTTTAAGAGTTAATGCAAAGCGCGACGCCCCAAGTCACTCGCCCGCTGAAAAATCAATAAGAAGCAACGAGCATCGATCAGCTGGCTTCATTGAAGTTCTCCCTTGATTTAAAGATCATCCCCCATCATTTATTATCTCCCCCGTCGGCCATAAATAGGATGCCCTGTACCTAACACATTCGAAGCGCTCTAGTGTTATCAAGGTCATCGTCAGTGTTAGCGTCAGCACGGCGAACTGACGTCAATATTCCTTTGCACCTCATCAACGTCTTCACGCGAGGAAAAAGATAAGCCCCACACAGAGAACATAAGCCCAATTATAACTGAAAATGTAACAAAAAATATACGGAATATACATTGAATATAGATGCATCTAAAGTCTTATTTATGTGCAATAATTTGCTTATATGTTAAATAGGGATATCTTGCCGCGAGACTGTTTGATGTAGGATTGAGGCAGATGAAAATTTTAATTGTCATACCGCTCCTTTGGGAGAACCGTTGGAGGCACGACAAAATATGTATAACAAAATCTGCTTCACATGTAAAAATGCATATTTTTGGCATTATGACTTTTCACGCTGCGTCGCATATTTAGTGAGATATTGCAAATTGTTGCGGAGAAAAATCGACGAAACTAGTGGGATGGAAATGTGTTTGCCCCCGTTAGGAGCACAAATAAAACCTCCCGATTTGTAATTTCTGTTTCCCATTCCTAGATTTTCCAACACATAAATTAAACGTTCAAAGACTGGTTTCAGAGAAAAAAATAGGAATCATGAAATTTTGAATACTGGAATACGACAGGAGTCGCTACCTGCGATTATGTCACGTGACGCGCTGACGAATCACACTGCGCATCTCGCATTCAGACTCTCCTGCGCGAATGCGGGCAGACAGGCATGCGCCGGCGGTAGTCGGCCAACTTCGGATTTAGACCGAATATAAAAGTTTGAATAGTCATTAAAATTTCGCGCCACTCAAAACCAACTAATAACTAATAATTCACTACATGAAAGTGAGTCAAATTTTGATCGAAGCTAAGATACGCCGAGAGACTCCAATTGCGACATTGATTAGCTTGATCACAACTTTCCTTCGTAAATAATGATTGATTAAAATTTTTGGCGATTCTCATTCTTCATGTTTAAAAAAAAAACCGGAAACTAGTGCATGAATTTCTTTCAAAATCTAACCAGGTCTCAGTTGCGTGAAGGCGCATCGATTTAAAAAAAATGATCGATTCGGGTGATTCGTTTGCAAGAAATCGTTGTCCAAAAATTGTGGGCACATACGTACGCGTAAGCACACATACACACATACATACAGACAATTTGTTAAAAATGCTCTAGAACGATTAGAAAGACTTTGAAACTTGGAGATATGATGAAATTTCCAGTTTTGATTTTCGGGGTCATTACAATAACTTGCCCATATCGGGAAGTTGATTAATCGATTTTTGGAAGGTACTAATTCACGGATGTATCTGTGTATGTATGCAAAATAGCCAAAATAGTTCCATTTTTCCATGCAATACAGTTCCTTCGCTGCCATAATAGGATCCGCTTTTGCCGGAAAAAAAAGGTGTTGTTTAGGGGTAAAATCGGGCAAAATTGAAACGCTGAAAGGGATATATGCATGACGTAATCCGTTGAGTTTCTTCGGCATAACAGCGAGGGGAGGAGATCAAGGGTACTCGCGACGGCGAGCGTCACAGAATTTATGACTTTGCGTATAAATGGGAATGGTAGCCAGAGATATAAGGAGTAGCTGGTCTACCATTTTCAAGTCTCGACGCCCGGTACCACTTCTGGACACTGGATTTACAGACTCTACGGCGCCCAACTCCTCCGCGATCATCGCGAGACCTTGGACGTCTATCGACGCGCCACCAGCACCAAAACTACCCTCCCTCTCATCGCTGGCGAACACTTTTCGGTCAATATACGACACATGTCGACGATTATGGACCAGTAATGCAGCGGCTAAATGGCGATTTGTCTGGAAATTTTGTCATTTTGGGAATTGAAAGACTAAATTGAAAGTTCTAAACGTCTCAGGCAGCTAGCTAGCTTATCCTCTATCTTTTCCCTTGCATCGCTAACACTCCGGATTTAGCTGAAAACTTACTCTTCCGGTTTTTGGTGTTCGATGTCTGTTATGTCACCAACACACGTAATCGTTTTGCAAGATAAATATCCGTAGTTTCTGCAAAAAATTCATACAAGCTCTTCCACCGATTTATCACAGCAAAAATTCTACTTATTTTAATTATTGTACGTTTCCAACTACGCATCCAAAATTCGTTGCTCGTATTTATAGTGAAATTGCAAGATATGGTGAGTAGATTGAATAGAGAGTAGAGTAAATGGAATTCAGTATATAATATACTAGACTCATATAGACAATATACCAAAATTTAGGTACTAATAAAATGAACTTAATACATATGTATTACATGTGTATACATGTAATAAAATGAACTTAATACATTATATTACATATGTATTACATATATTACATATGTATTACATATATTACATATGTATTACATATATTACATATGTATTACATATATTACATATGTATTACATATATTACATATGTAGTACATATGTATTACATATGTAGTACATATGTATTACATATGTAGTACATATGTATTACATATATTACATATGTATACATATGTAATACATATTACATATGTATTACATATTACATATGTATTACATATGTAATACATACATATTCCATGCAAATATATATTTAACAATGTCACATCTCCTTGATTCTTCAGATGTCTAGCAAGGAAGAATCTGTACAAGGAAGAATACATATGTATTACATATTACATACATGCTTAACAACTTATTGTCTCGAACTGCGAATGAAAAAGAAAAATACTTAATAACATTCGAAATTGAAATAATTGCATGTACTAGATTCAAGTCTGCAATCAAGTATATGTTCATTTCCGTGTGGTTTTTTATGCACCGTGATAAAAACGAGATAATTTCTCGTTCGTCCATTGCGCTGTCGTCAGAATAATAGTACCATCAAGATATAGAATGAAAATTGTATGGTTGTATTGGTGAGAAAAATGAGTGACTCCCGCCGGGTATAATAAATTTAATGGCCAGCGTGGGTCACCACTGGGCATTAGAGTAAATTACTGAAGAACAAAAAAAAAACAAGAAGAAGAAATTATCACAAAAAATAATCCAAGTGAAAGAGAGAGAAAAATAGAGTCAAGAGAAAAGCGCGATCGCTGAGTGGAGATAGTTTGGGCGTAGATTGCGGCGAGATATGAAGCATTGTAGGTGGATTGCGGGGGTGAAGAAGATGACGTATAAATTAAGAAAAAAAAAGACAATAGGAAGTATGGGGTGGGTTGGGGAAGGGGGGGGGGGGTAGCAAAGAAAATGGATAGAGCGAAGAGTCTAATGAGATAAAACTTTGGCACAGATACCAACGTAGACGGGGCGGGGGAGGGGGAATAACTTTTCTCATATATATTTAACAATGTCACATCTCCTTGATTCCTCAGATGTCTAGCAAGGAAGAAATTGAATTTACATTTTTCTGCTCGAGTTTTAAGAGCCCTGGTGCTCGATGAGTGCGCGTACATTTACGTTTAATTAAGAATTTTTGGCAATTGAATTAAGGTAGCTCGAGCAAGTACATCTTGTACATTCTAATGGCTCAGCTTCCACTGGAAGATGTTGGTCCATTCATCTCCAATTAGAGGTGGGTTCGAATAAAGTCAGCGGACCAATGGAACATAGCAAATATAGAGTAGAAATGAACGGCAATAGTGGAGGCAGGGGCTGTACCGGTAAGGAACTAATACCGGTTTCTTGCATTCACAATTAATGGTGTGGAAAAAAATTATTTTTTTTTCTTCCAAATTCAACTATTAATAGATCACGTTTAATTTTCATATCATGTGAAGAAAATCACTTAAATGATTTGCAATGGTTTTGATGTGTAAGAATTTTCTTACACATTTTAAGGTTTTACGTATGTTTACTTATGTGAAAACTCGAAAATGTTATGAAATATCGGCTGCCTGAATTTTTTTTAATAACTTGGTACATAGTTGATAATGAAAATGCCATCACAGATATTATTATTAATAATTTTGTAACATCCCGCGTTCGCGGATGGGTTCGACAAGGCAGTGCTCACAGTACCGGTATATATTCGACGGTTAGAATCGTCAATCACACGATAGCTGATACCCAACAGATTAGAATATTCCATAACGAAGATACTGGCTTTTATTTATGATGTATTTGACTCAAAATTTCATGAAAAAAATCATCTTTAGGTTACATTTCTGCCTAATTTATCAAAATTAAAAATCATAGAAAATTGACAATTTTAACAGGACAATTGCATAATTCTACATATTAGTAAAGGGGATATCTTGGCACTGACATCAATTTGTACAATTTTAGAATTTAGCACGAATTTACTTGAGACTGCGCAGAACATAGGGAGTTACGTGGTGCCGGTACTAGCGACGCTGGAACCGGTACCTCGTCGATTTCTTATAAAGTTCATAGTTAAAGATTTTGAGAGCCCCAAATTTTTGTTTCACAGTAAACTGTAGAGGAATGTTCAAAGTATATATTCCATCGGTTTAATTATGCTTACGTATATTGTAAATTGAAAAATAGCCGTAGATCCCTTAGGTGTGGCCTCCCCTAATTGCAGAATAGAGGGAAAAATTTACCCTGGCAAAATTACAGAGAAACGTCTGGTAGATCCAGTGGTCCAGAGTCCACTTCTGCGGATCGAGAGATGCGGCGCAGCGCTCGTGGTGCTACCAGATGCGTAGTGTAAAAATTCTGAGCGCTGTTGCCACATGTCGTATTCTTCTGCAATGCCGTGTCTTAAATGGGGCACAATGCGGTGACAGTCTCCCATATTATTATGGGATATTTCCGATAACTGATTCAGGTAATTGAAAAAAATTATTTATTACCCAATGGAATTTGGACACCGAAAAAGCGCTGCGTGATGATGCAGGCAAATACTATCTCTGTTTATCTCAACTTCTCCTTGAGTGATCGGAAAAAGGATACCCTAATGCTCGTATCAACGACATCCACCAGCGATCCAATAAACCGTAGCGCAAATATTGAGTGTTGGTTAACTTGAATTATCGGAAGTCTGGCCGCTTACCGAATTTCCCTACCGACGCATTCAGTAAATATTCTCGAGTATACAAAGGCAAATGTACAGTGAGAACAACTTTAACGAGCACATACACACACACACAAACATATATATATATATAGCTATGTTGGGTTTATGTACCCAAAACGCTTTGTGAATGTCCCTCTGATGTTCACTCGGCGCATACAACTGTGAACATTATGGGAAAGGATGGTTAGTCAAATTAAGGGTTAGAGCCATAAAGTTTAACACTGTGATTTATGGGGGGCAACGAAGAAGGTACATTTATCCTCCGGGATTTATCTTACAATCATTCGAGTATTAACTCTGTCTTGCGAGCTGGCGGACGGTATACTCAATACTGGGGACAAACGACTTCCGAATTGACTAGATGAGAATTATCGGGCCATTCCCCTCTCTCTCCTCCCCCCCGGGAAAATGGCAATTTGTCGCTCAATCATGAAATCCAGCGAAGTTCTTGAACACTATTTTTTTTTATTGCTGATAGTTCAGTGACTTCCGGTGGAGTATCCGGCGGATGGTCAATTGTATCGAAGTTGTTGAAGGAAATACTGAGACATAATATATAGGAGATGTGAGGACGGATGGTTTGTTGAGCAGTTGAGAAGTTATTACCCCCCCCCCCCTTTCCACCGGAGTAAAAAATTGAGTGTTCGTGGTGTGCGGTGATATACGAGTACCAAAAGGCCTCGTCGAATTTTCAGTCGAAATGTGTATGTATATTCGTTTTTTCCGCTTCTCATTTTTACTATAGGACTCTTTCTCCATTCGTATTCACCCACAGGATCCACCGGGAGGCTTTGGTGGGGGTACTATGGTGATCCGATAATGGAGCCCACCGCTTGTCCCTGCGTCGGGTCATGTTCCCGCCCGGCCCTGCACCCTCATTTTATGGGTACTGCCGATAGCACACACGGAATGTTCCTGCTATCGGTCGAAATCCATGAGGAACTAGTCCATGTGAACCATTCTCCAGAGGCCGGGTGCGAACCTAGGACCTTTAACGTGTGTGCGTGTGGGTGTGTGTGTGCGTGCGGTTCCTCAAAACCCAGCTCATCATACATCTGAAATGGAGAATAATGATACCGATTCCAAAAATTTCCAAACCTGGAAACATTGCATACGTTCAACATTCTGAAATTGAGATATTTCTAACGCTGTGAAAATTTGAAAATTAAAAAATATTAAAGTTCACATCATTTGAAAATGACACATAATTCACAAATTTAATTTTACAGAAATTATAAATTCGGAAAAATTGTTGGATTTCCAAAATTATATTCATTTCAAAATTCTCGGAGGTTTCTCGGAAATTAATTGCAAAGAACGTAAAAAAATTCGTATATTTATGCATGATTGTTATCATTATTAATATTATCATCTCGATATTAATCAAATTGACTGATAAAAACAGGTGTTGGTTGGAGCCCTTTTCCTCACTGTGTCCGCTTCATTTTTCAAAGCGACTTTTTTAACTCCATTGCGCTCCGAAGGTACCGCCCCCTCCCCCTTCCCCCGCCATCCCCCCCGCCCCAGAAATGATTGAAGTGTGATCAACGATCTGCATTAGACTCGCCAGGAAAAAAAATCTATTTCTTTTTCATTTTTCCCTTCACTCCTCTGTCATCATGATGAAGAATGAAAAGATTGAAAATCCTCGCAACTCCCCCAATGCAACGTTGCTATATCAGCTTCTGACGTATTTATCAAGCGTCCTCGGTTTTAAGGTAAAAGACGCCGTTCACTTTACGGATAATATTATTCATGAATCTACTTGCACGAATACGAAAGGAAGTAAATTTTGCCCCTTCAGATTAAATAAATCGAGTTTTTTTTGCAGTTGATAGATTTCGATTCAATATCTGGCGTCAACTTTTCAGGGATTCAGGATGTTACGCCCCGACGCGAGAACATCCAGTTTGGGAGATAATGAAATGTCGCTAAGCGATATCTTCATCGCTCCATTGATCCGCTTGAAATTCTTTCTGAGGATATTTGTGTTAAGGATGATGTGATGAAATTAAGGATACTTAAATTATTTGGCCAGAAAATTTTTCTGATTTACTGTTTAATTCTTGTAGGCACACTGAGAGAACAATGTGGGACTCACAACTATAAAATATAGTGAAATGAGACCTCGACAGTTTTCCTCAGTTACCATCACTATTGAGATAGAGTGAAGAAGATTTTGCTACTTTTACCATCAAACCATACGCTTGTCAACTAAATTCACAATTGTTACCTCAACTACGTTCACAAAGTGATGAGTTTGTTGGACTTCTCGTTCAGAGAGTTCTAACTCACTAGCTAACAGAAATAGAGAGAAATGATCATGAAACTATATACTTATTGGTCATGATAATAATCCCCCAGACTAGTGTTCTATGATGACTCAGTAATTTACTTAGTAATGATGTAAGTAGAATTTACATCACTCCAGGACTAGTCTAATTTTAGGTCTCATAACTAAACATTGTGTGATCGGAACGTCCGAATAAATTGAGTACTGCGTCCAGTGTGTATTCGTGTTATGGTTACTCCTCAAATACGGTGATACTTCATCCTATACATTGTAATACAGTTTTAGTTACGAAAGTTGAACCAAAATCATATTTGTTACCAACCATATTGTATCCATTACCATGCGACGTTAGCCCTAGGTAATTAGTTATATTTACAGGTGGAATTTGTCTCAGTGCATGATGTATAAGACTTCAGTATATCTATATGATCCTAATGGTGTATACCAAGCATTACAATGGCAGAACTGAAGAATGCGACAGGTTGTTATGCTACATTGTACATGATAATCCCGTGCATTATCTGGAACTACTCAACCACGGTTTTAATACCATCCATGCACCATCATCGTTATTATCCACCAAACGAAAAGGAAGAAGTAAGCACAATTCATTCACTCGAAATTCTCTAACCTTGGCATCCAGGAATATTAACTGAGCCAGATAGGACGTTACAAGTGCGCTCAGAAACTTGTTTCCGGAGTACTTTCGGCGTGAAGAAAATTACTGAAATTTCTGCAAGTGGTGCATAAAACTTTTTCACCAGTCCCATTTTTCCCCATTCACCCCCAGCGTTTTTAGAGGGTGGAAAAAAAGGGGAATAAAAGGGTGCTCTTTGTCTAGGTTGATTTGATTCTATTTGTATTCGCCACTGTTTCGACGTACTCTCTGAAAAAATTTGGCTCTCAACAAACTTGTGACTTGAGTTCGCATGAAATCCAGGTTATCACGGAGCTTTGCATACCTGCATACCTATGTGCAGTAAAAAGGTTTGATAAAAATTGTTTGGTTCAGCTATGATATTGCTCTTTTTCTTATTCCAGAAGATAGTTGGAATTATTTGAATTGGAGTATATTGTAGTCATATTCGACCGAGATTACGAAGAAAAATACATCAGTAGTTTACGGTAGGCCGGACGGGAACTCAACGCGGGCGGGCGGGGGGGGGGGGGTAGGGGGGTCTATCACAAATGAGGGCTATCGTAGGACCGGGGTTTCTGGTGGTTTACCCCAGCAAGTCGGCCCCAGCCGCATGGGGAGTAGGCAGTAACACCCCCCCCCCCCCTACACCTACTCACCCACCTGCCCACCTACCCACCTACCCACCTACCCACCTACCCAACTACCCAACTACCCACCCACCCACCTACCAACACATCCACCCACACCCACCCACCTACCCACACACTCACCCACCTACCCACACACCCACCCACCCATCCACCTACCCACACACCCAACCACCCGCCCACCCACCCACCCACACACCCAACCACCCGCCCACCCACCCACCCACACACCCAACCACCCGCCCACCCACCCCCACACACACACACACACACACACACATATTTTTGGGGGCGAAACCATAACTTCGCTCTACCCGAAAGTTCAAAAAACCATGAAACAAAAATTTAAAAGTTGCAATAAACTCGTATCACAGCTACTCAAAACAGAAGGATAATTTTCATCCAACTTTCTTTGCCGTCTAATGAAAAAATGGCGAAGAGCTAAGTTAGGATGAGAAACTTTACGCGAAGTTCTGCTGGAGGCTCTCTCAAACATTCCATTTCCATAAACAAATCCATACGCAATATTTGAAAATTGAGTTCAGTGGTGAAATTTTACCATCTGGAAATGTAGCCGCCCCCCTTGTCAATGATGAACATGAGCCGGTTAAGAAATTCAATATTGAAGGCACTACCGATGAAACTCCCAAAACGTCTCCAAGCGTTATCCAATTAAAAGTTTGACTGACTCACTGGGTGTACCGATCGTGTCCCAGTGAAGTGCATTCTGTCATAGCCCGTGCAGTGGCTGCGATCTCATTCCATTGCGTCCCCTCGTATTTCCAACTTTTCTCTTCGAACCTCAGCGAAATAAAAAACGGGAGAAAAAAAAATAAGGCAAATAAAAAATAACCCAGAAAATCGTAGATCAATCTCGCACGCCTTTCACTCACCCATTCACCGCTCCGCCGAATCACCAATCCGCGGTATAGACTCCGGGCCACAATTGATCCATTGATAGAACTTAATTTAAGCTTTTTCAATGCCTTGAAGGGAGTCCACATCGAAATGGAAATTTTTTTTACTTCGATTCATTCCGTTTCGGTAGTTATGCAATCGCATTTAATATCTGATCACTCATGACCTTTAGGTCTATAAATAAATACGTCAAATATTTATCAGAGCACATATAATTGTACATCAGAAAATCATCAATTTTTTGTCATTAAATCTAGCAACTTGTTGAACCTTCTCGGTGGAAATGAGAAATAAGGTAAATAACAAATAGCCCATGAAATGGTAGATCAATCCTCCACACCTATTCACGATTCACCGCTGTGCTGAATCACCGATCCCTGGTACAGGCTCCACGAGACCACAATTTCCCCCGCCCTTAACACAAATCCGATGTCGGCCGGGGGGGGGGGGGGGGGGCGAATTTTCGAAAATCAGGGGGAAACTTCCGGCGATAATAGGATCACTTCCGTCCCATCGAGCGGAAGGTTTTCCCCTTGAACCGCCCCTCGATTTCCCCATTTCGCCTCAACTTTTGCACGACACATATATACGGAGTAAAAGGATTTCAACCACTTACCTCGACACACATGCCTGGATCGCATTAAGGCAGAAACCCAACAGACAAGTCTGACGCTGTCTTGTACAAAATCTCCAGTGGTAATTTTGCTTCAATCTTATGGTCCATACACACAGCGCTAGTGATGGGTAACACGAGGGGAGGAGAAGTTTTCGGGTGAAGGTGGATTCATTAATTTATATATATATGAGCCGGATTTATTCTACCTATATTTGTTAACTTCCCTGTAGGGGAAGTTATTGTTTTGCCCCCAAAAATGAAAAATCGATTTTCCATCAAATCTCCACGTTCCATGGTATTTCTGACCTTTCTAGACTATTTAAAATAAAATGTCTGTGTGTGTGTGTGCCGATGTACGTGTGTAACCAAAAATTTCCCGCAACGATTTCTCGTGAACAAATTATTCGATCAAGTTCCAGTATGACGCAATCGAAGCGTCTTGCCGTAACTTAGAGCTGATTAGTTTTTGGTCCATATATGTCTGCTGGTTTCTATTGTTATTAACAATTTCAATTGCTTATAACGCTGTATCTCACGAAATATTATAGATACGCAAAAATGTGTGCAATAAATGTTGTTCCTTATAAAAAAGTACATATTTTGTGTTGTTTGACTTTTTTCGTATCTTTAACGGTTTCGGCGTTAGAGCGTTATAAACAATTGAAATCTGTGGCTAGAATTTTGTCCTTGGTAATACTTTATTATCAAGCTTCATCAATGAACGACAGAACACAGCCCTCGTTAAATCGGATCAAAATTTGTAACTCCACTCTTCCGGCGCGATTCACTTAACATTAATTTGGCATGAAATTCCACGTTGTCTTCTCCCCCAACTTTAATCAATTCCTTTTTCATGAGTCTCGAGCCAGATGTTGCACGGCATCAGGCCTCTTTATTTCCCACTCATCATCGACCAAAATACACCACCAAGAAAGCACACAGGCGTCAGACGGTCGCCAAAGTGTCCTGAGTGAAAATTTCGGTGAGCTTATCTAACAGGATTCAAAATTGAAGTGTCTGCAGTCATGTAGTCATGTTGACCGGACGCTGATAGGAATGTTGTCTGAGATGATAACACATGTTCTTGAGGGAAGGAATCATATGTATGTAAATAAAAATTTGACAATTTGGTCCGTACAAAAAGCGTTCCTCAATAAATTGTGTATATTTATAAAAAAAATTCTTCAACAATTGTTATGCTTCGAATTTGAGTCTCACAATTTTTGTGTTGGGAAAAACCTGCAGCGCCGCAAGAGACGAGTATCATCAACAGCTCAGAGGTCCAACACTAGACCACTCTAGCAGACGTTGTCACGCGTAACATCGATTTTACGTTTACTCGGTAAATATCCGTGAAGCGTGATAGTTACACGTGGAATTGCATGTAGGTGGAACTGGTTGGCTATAGCCTAGGACACTGGGTTGAGTAACCCAGCTATGCCTTTGCTAACCCGTCTCACCCAACACCCCCCCCCCCCCCCCTGGCAAAATCTGACACGCGATTCGCAATTTAACTGCCACCATAAGGCGCGTGTACAAGCGATTAGATTGGCTTTCTTTTGTGTATATATTTTATTTTTTACCCCTGCGAGTTGGATTGCGTGCCGGGGACTGACTGTTGGCAATCAGAGCTCGCACCTGTCGATTCAACTTGGAGATTTCAATTAGGAGATAAGAAGCTTATTTCATTAACTTGTCATTCGGGGGAAGGTCCAGACGAGCGTGTCTCGTGGTTGTCCTGATTTCTGACGCTTCGCGAGAGTGGGTGGCGGGGGGGGGGGGGGGGGGGGGTTGAGAACCTAGCGGGCAAATATTCCAATAGGAAGTTATTGTTTTGCTCCCAAAAATGAAAAATCGATTTTCCATCAAATCTCCACGTTTCATGGCATTCCTGACCTTTCTAGACTATTTTTATTTTTTTTTTTATTTACGCTTCGATGCGATTATACATATGTGGCGACCCTCCCACGGTGCCGATGGAAACCGAATTCTTCCCAAACTGTACAGCATTCACTGAGTTTGACCCGATAAATGCCTACCAGACTTTACATCGCTTGGGTCAATCTACAATTGAAGGAAAACCACGGAAAACCTCAATTTGTACAGCCGTTTCTTTGACGATACTCCCGTTCGACTATGAAGCCCTATGAATTCGAACGCTGGACAATTCCACTCTACTATACCAATCGGAGAGTCCCCAAGCGGGGACTCGATCTGTGGACCTCGTGTGCCAAAGGCCAGCGCTCTAACCACTCCGCCATAGTCGTCGGTTCTAGACTATTTAAAACAAAATATCTGTATGTGTGTGCGTGTGTGCCGATATACGTATGCAACCAAAAATTTCCCGGAACGATTTCTCGTGAACAAATTATCCGATCAAGGTCCTTTATGACGCAATCGAAGTGTCTTGCCCTAACTTAGAGCTGATCAGTTTTTGGTCCATATATGTCTGCTGGTTTCTATTGTCATTAACAATTTCAATTGTTTATAACGCTGTATCTCACGAAATATTATAGATACGCAAAAATGTGTCGAATAAATGTTGTTTCTTATAAAAAAATACATATTTTGTGTTGTTTGACTTTTTTCGTATCTTCAACCGTTTCGGCGTTAGAGCATTATAAACCATTGAAATCATTTAGAGAGCTCTATGGTGAGACATTGGAAAGGGAGTACACACAGACGCGCAGACATCGGGAAGTTATAATTTTGGCCCGCGGAGGGTCAAACCCACAGCCCATTTAATATTTCATTTGTTCACACTATATATAACATAGACACTACAGAATCAATTGAACTTTATAGCCATCATGAAAGTGCATTATTTGAAAGTGGTATTATTCGAAAGTCAGTAGAACACTTGATTTCAATAACGACTTTGTTTCATTGATTTACGTGAAAACCTGATTGGTTCCTAGTTTGCACTAATTAACGCCGAAATTTTAGAGAAAAAAAAGCAGTAAAATGAAAATCTGTCGTCTAAATTAATGAAATTTCACGAGTTTCACGTATTTAGGTGGAGTGCGATTATGTACATACGATAATGACGAGCCGGAGGAAAAGTACGTTGTAGAGATGAGAACGAGGTGATGGGAGTGTAAGCATGGGGCTAACCTAATTAACGGTTTGCCTAACGGTGTACTGGGTGTTCGAGAGGGATAGTTCTATAGGGGGGGGGGGGTAGCTTAATTAATGCGAACGAATCAATTTTGCAGGTTCGACGATCTCGGTTTTAACCCAGAGAATATAAATAATTGGGCGAGTGGTGGGGGGGGGGGGGGGGGGGGGGGAGGAGGTGCTCGCAATGAACCAAGCTTGTATATGTCGAGTGGCTTTGATGAACATTGCCTGGGCTCTATCAACATCAGAATTTAACTCGGTAGAACAATATAACACGTGTGCACCCGCTAAAGCCAGTGGATTTGTTGGTCCTCTTGCTGAGATTTCAATTCGCGAGATCATTTTGGCAATTGGAAAATTTCAGCTTGCTTAATTTAAATTCAATGGATGTATTTTTCGTCTATTTTACATTTTGAAATTCCTAGATTTTTTTTATAGACCCCCGAAAATTGGGAAAAAAATAAAGGAGAGACATGCACGTAGCTTAGTGATTTATTCGTTCGAGCCCATCAACCTGATATATATTAATGGGTTTTAATCAAATCATGGTATGAAATTGCCGCTGTAACGAAATTGATAATTAAAAAAGTGCCCATAAATTGTTCATGTCGCGATGAAGATCATTTGTTGTCAATAAAATGGGATTTTTCACGGTAAAACGATATGATTTATGTCGGGAGGAAAGAGATGTGTGGACCTTCGGTATGAATGTAGCCCGGGAAATGGAATCAGGAAAGACATGTTATAGTCTGCAGCATCAGGCAAATGCCAGTAATGGCCATGAGAATGAAGGGGGTGGAGGTGGGTGGTGGGTGGTGGATGGGGGCGGGCTCTGGAGAAACCAGGTGACATAGAAATATCGAAGATTCAACCGAGAGAGCCTTGGAAATGTTCGATATATACATCTGTCCAATGTGGCGATTTCAAAATTGAAGTCCCTCTTGATGCAGTTTGGGGGTGAAATTTTCATATCAACTGTGTGAAGTCTGTTGCCGGGTACAGTAGTTATTCTAACCTCGGGAATAAGCTTTGCATCCCGTATATTCGAGCAGATGTATACCTTCAAATCCATCACAAGTGTTATCTAACATTGAGACTTGGCGAAATAACGCGGATAAAAAGTAGGCGGTAGTAATAACTCTGCTGTCAAAATGGGAGAACTTGATTTTAGTGGAATAAATTCGAGGGAAAATCGGAAATCTGTATAGAATGAAAAATGCCACATTGAAGATACCGAGTTCTTAGGTATATGAAAAAGATGGAATTGTATTCATCCATTAAACGAAAAACTTAATCTATTTAAAATTAACATGTTTTGTTAGTTTAAAATAAAAATGTTTTGGATGAAATTGGTCCAGTACATATATTGTTAGTAACAATTTCAATTGTTTATAATGTTCCTCCGCATAAACGGTTAGAGATAGCGCAAAATTTATGTAAGAAAAGTTGTTCCCCATATAAAAATACGTATGTTATGTCGAATGACTTTTTCGATAATTTGCATAATTAAGGAGGTATGCCCGTCTCAACAATTATGTATGTAATAAGTGAACGAATGAACCCAGCGCTGTCATGAAGGTCTCAATCGGAGCATTTCCATGCAGAATCGAGCGGATTACATTTTGGATGGCATTCGTGCAGTACATGCAATGTTATTAACAATTGCAATTGTTTATACTGTTCCACTGGGTAAAATATTGAAGTTATCGTTTTTATTGCGACCGCACCCCTATTGGCGTCTCACTCCCACTCAAGTAACGCGCATAAGTCTCATCCTCATGCTCACCAGGCGTCTACGCAAATATTCATAATTATCTGCTTCATAAATGAGTCAGTGTAGAATTCTCAAATCTGTAAGTTTTCATTATGACACTAATAAGGGTCGCACTGATTAACCGGGGTATATTTGAGACGAATAAATTTAGTATGCTGTGCTAAAATACCAAAACCGGAAGTTTTGTTTGCGCCCCAAATGAGGCACACACATGCTCAAACCACTAGTTGGTATTTTGTTTCATATTTTCAGAATGTGCGAATGATAAAACTATTTCACTATTTCACCCCAATTTTACCTCTTACTCCACAGTAGAAATGATTGTAATCACCACGAGAACTACCGTTCTTTAAAACCTCACTTTTAATGCACAGTAATTAACAAATTATAACAAAAACACTTGTTAATTACTGTGCTTAAAACTGTATAACTTTGTCCTTACAGTTCGCCGTGTCGGATGAAATTCTCGGGGTGGATATTTGTGGAACAATTAGATGCTTGCCACCACGAACGAGATCGTCTAAATGCTCACGCAGAAACAAGTGTACCGCAGTAGAGGACGAGGTTTTGGGGAGGTATGGGGGAGGCAGAGAAATAGTTGGTGGAGCATGGAAAATAGCTATGGGCTAAACGAGAAGGGGCCTTAGTACGTTCAACAACCTACAATATCGTTGTATTTAAGTTTCCGACCAGTGCAAATCCGCGTGAGCTACACGAGGAAACTGTAATTCTGGAAAATTTTCAACTGCCTATCGCAAAATAGAATATAATGAATACTATATAGGCGCGACTTTGTGCGGCTCGACCCTGTGACTTCTGGAGGAGAGATTGCAGGTGTACGGTTCTCCTCATAAGTCACTTAATTGGTTAACGACTGGCTGAGTGAAACTTCTATAGGCGCCTTTGGGTGTGAATCGAATACACACGAGTCCCTATGTTACAAAAACCGACACCACTGGGGAGGGGGAAGCGTCATATATGGAGCGCGTAAGTACTTTACTTGCTAGGATGTAGTGACGAATAGAGCATTCACGCACATCTAGACCCATTTACAACGTGTTGCATGCGGACGTCGATAATGACGCGTTCGTTACAATGTAACGCACGGCGTAAGATGGCGTTGTGCTCATTTTCTATGCGCGGTAAAAAGCCAGCTGTTTTCCAGTCTGGTGTGTTGATGTATACGTTATATATGTGCCGAGCGTTATTTTATATATCATAATTTATACCCGGAATCATTTGGTGTGTGTGTTAATCAAAAGTTTTCGCTTCTTACTTCAGTTATCACAAACCGATAATTTCATTTGTAGAAAATCGTGAGATGGAAGCAGAATAGAAATTTGTTTGTATATTGATATAATTGGATCGTTTTGAATCATAACCTCCGATTTACACTGATATTAGAGCCACCGATATATCCTATCCTCAGCAGTAGAAAAAAATATTTACAGAATATCATAACATCTCTATAAATTCGGCCCCTACGCAGTTTCACTTCTGTCCCATAGTTCTCTACCCACATATTTCCTATATATATTTCACGCATATATATAAGATACACTGGCATATATTTTCTTTCCGTCCGGGTAATTAGTGTTATATATAGAACTCAAGTAAAAAGACAGCAAAAAAAAATCATCCGTAAATTTGATCTTCGTATCTTTGGCTTTTTTCACAGTCACACATAGAACCACCATGCGATATGGTATATTAAAAGAATTATATATATTTATGTTACAATAAATATTGCTAGAAATACGAGCGCCAAAAATTTATTCCACAATTTCATGTATTTTGCGGTGTCCAAAAAAAAAGCAAACAAACAATGTGAAATTTATTTTGTCACTCTCACAGAAAAACTAATAAGTTTTTATCGTTATAGTGCAGTCCACTGAATAAATTCAAATAAAATGAATTTGTCTGGAAAATTTTAAAGCCAACAAATTTATTCACCCAACTTTTGTTCATTTGTGGCTGAATAACGCTGATGTTTTTTCATACGTGAATGGTAATTTATAACTCTTTTTCAACAAAGAATTAATGCTATCCACAAATTGTAAACTGTCACAGAGGAGGGGGACGGCGGTGTGGGTGGCAGGGGGTTAGGGGGCGCTGGGGTGAGTTAGGTGATGAAACTATTTCTCGATTCAATTTGCGAGAATGCGGACTGTGTGGTGAGTTCTCAAGTTGCAGAAGCAACAACACGAATACGCAGAGACAATTCTCCATTGTAGGGTCGAATAAAGAAAGTGAAGAGTATCAAACTAACTGAATAGAGGGGAGGGGGGGGGGTGGTGGGAGGGAGCTCTCGTTTGCCTTCCCCGGACCAAGTCTCTACAGAAGCGCGCGAGCGGTAATCCAGTGGTTTCACCCCTTCTTTACTGTGTCGCTGTATTGAAATTCTCGGTTTTGGTTTTAACTTGGTACAGCCACTGGACTCCAGTGCCTGGTTAAACCAATGTGGCTTCCCCCGATCTCTATTCTCGCTACCATTGGCATTATTATACACTTTTTATCCAAAATATTGAGGTTTCGAATTAAACTTTTGAGGGTACACAACTGTTCTTCCCCCCCCCCCCAGCCCCAGCCACCACCCCACACCCTGGTTACTTTGAGTTCATAAGTATGCAGGCAGTGCATGGTCTACCTAAATTAACAGACTGCTTGGGAAATAACAGCGACGATTACACATTTTTTTTCTTGAAAAAATCACGCATTTAGAGATTCTACGAACAGCGGTTTCGTGTAAGCGGACTCCCATTTTACATATAAAAATTTCCTAAAAAACTGTTTTGTAACTACTTCCGTAAAACCCGTAGGGTTGGGTTGTCACGAGAATTTCATTGAGCATTCCTCACCGCAGATAATTTTTACGTGACAGATAATCGAAAATTCTCGCAGCCCATATGACGTTTTCTCATGCAGGCATTGTGCAAGCTAATTACTGCACAAATAATTCCAAGTACCTTTAAAAATTCCGATAAGGTAAAGTATTGTAACATACTCTGTTGGTGAATATGTTCTTATCATGTTGGCTTTTCCAAGAACCTTTCCACCGACCACGACCATTTCATGTTCTCATATTCTAATAGGCAGACCCAAACACCTGATAGACCCGCCCAACAAAGGCCTGAGAAAGCAGTAGAAAATACTCCAATCCACTATATCCACGTGCTCCACTAAACAAAAGAATAAAATAACGTTTAAGGTGCAAGTAACCGCATCTAAAATACGGTGGAAACGATCCTCAACTAGCGATAGCCAACCAATGTCCTTCAAGTTAACGCTAACCGTTAATCCCACTGGACTTTACGAGCGCACCCCTTTACGATCCATCATCCGACATGTATACAACACTAGTCTGACGTATATACATAGGCCACCTCGCTATACACACTTCTCCACCCCCCCCCCCCCCACCGCACCTCCCAGTAGTCTCTTTGTTAACCTTCCCTTGAGCCAACACATTTCCCTATATCGGCAACACTACACCAAAAAGACAATGTTGCATCATATTGCAGCCCAAGTTGATTATCAGTTTCAAGTACATCGTTGCCACCTGAAGGACAACAGCATAAATAACTACATCGTTAAATCATGAATGAGACAAGTCCTTAGGGGAGGTACCAACTGAAGTTTCAATGGCCGGTACGTTGGATGTTGCCATCAATTGACTTATCAAATAAGTAGAGAGGGGGGGGGGGTAAGTAACCCCAAAAGGGCCGGGGGGGGGGGGGGTAAGTAACCCAAAAGGGCCGGGGGGGGGGTAAGTAACCCAAAAGGGCCGGGGGGGGGGGGGTAAGTAACCCAAAAGGGCCGGGGGGGGGGTAAGTAACCCAAAAGGGCCGGGGGGGTAAGTAACCCAAAAGGGCCGGGGGGGGTAAGTAACCCAAAAGGGCCGGGGGGGTAAGTAACCCAAAAGGGCCGGGGGGGTAAGTAACCCAAAAGGGCCGGGGGGGGGTAAGTAATCCAGAAGGGCCGGGGGGGGGAGAGTAACCCAAAAGGGCCGGGGGGGGGGGGAGGGGGGTAAGTAACCCAAAAGGGCCGGGGAGGGGGGTAAGTAACCCAAAAGGGCCGGGGGGGGTAAGTAACCCACAAGGGGAGGGGGTAAGTAATCCCAAAAGGGGCGGAGGGTAAGTAATCCCAAAAGGGGCGGGGGGTAAGTAACCCCAAAAGGGGCGGGGGGTAAGTAACTCCAAGGAGGGGGGTGGAATGACAGTTCCGGGGGACCCTCGTAGGTCAGTTGGATGAGTGCCCGGCGCGCAACTGCGAGATCCGGGGTCGAATCCCGGCAGGGGCCATTAGGACTTTTCAGCGCCAGCATGTGAAATTTTTCTAGTGTAAATTTTACATTAATTTAATTTTATTCTGTGTAATTATACTGCTCCTTGGCACGTGGGTAACGTTTTAAGTGTTCCGGCAAGTGAGATCGAGAAGAGGGAGAAAATGTGGCTCATCAATCCTGATTTTACGGAATCCGTAGGCAGTTTTAATATGTGATAACGCTCTTCACAAGTTCATGAAACGGAATTTTGGCGGGGCAAGAAGAAGCGGGGGGGGGGGGGGGGAGGTGCATCCAGGGGAATAGAAAAATTGCAATTATTTCCAACTACGTTCGAGATAACATTTACAGAGTACTTCTCCGAATAACGAGATTGTAGTGATAGTCATCCCTCCCGGATACAATATCGATGATTAAAAAACTAGACTCAAATTTGTTCTCCCCCAAACGTCTCTTCTGATTTCTATCTGCTGGGCGGGTACTTGCATGATTGAACCATGGCGCCGCACTCGCAATTCACAAGTTGCAGTATCCGCAGTTGCCTTGGGGCTATCGGTAATCATGACGAAAGTTCCTCTAACCGGTAAACGGGACACCCGAAGCGTTTGAACGAGATTCGAATCGCAGGAGCCTTTCAATTTGCACTAGATTCGCTCTTCCGTCGCCATTGCTCCATTAGTTGTTTTTTTTATGGCATCACCCTCTGCTTGAGAGTAATGCAGGAGGCTGATGGATGAAGACATTTCCCAACACACTTTTTTAACAAATGAAACTCGACTCTTCACAATTTAAGGATTTAAGGGTGAAATAGAAGCTAGCACTGACATCAGAATGGACGATTTGGCAGTTTCAGGCTGAGAACTGCAATATTAGATATGCTATATATATATGTCATAAGTAGCAAAGGATACCGTTAGATGAAGAACTTTTCCATTTTGTTTATTTCGATTCGTAACTAGGGTTTTACGTATACCGAAATGCTCACCGTCGAATTCCGAATAAATGACGGTTTTTTTTTTTTTTTTTTTTTTCCACTCTTTCTCTATTTGTATTCACCCACGTCCCCGCTGGTAAGCATTACTACATGGGCAATACTACGGATCAGAGTACCCACCCATTGCGGCTGGGGCCGACTTTCGCCGTTTCAGCTCATCGTATTTCTGATCACAGGGTAAACCTCCAGAAATCCCTGTGATACGATGGCGGGCGTCTACGATGGAACCCTCCCCCCCCCCCCGCGCGACGGGTCGCGTTCGGTCCCGGCTCACGGTCTCACTTCATGGATACCGCCGATAGCACACACGGAATGTTCCTGCCATCGGTCGGAGTCCGTGAGAAAATATTTTTCAGAAAAAATATTTGCAGTGAGCGGGAATCGAACGCGGAACCTTTGGAATAGTAGGCAGACACTCTACCCACTACACCAAAGCCCCGTCAAAATAAATGACGGTGTATGTGTGTGTATGTTTGTATGTGTGGAATCGGAATTTTCCGTTAACGATTTCTCACGAACGAGCCGAACGCTCTGGGTCGTCGAGGTCTTATTTGGAGCGTCTTCATGGGACTTGAATCAGATTAGTTTTTGGTTTAAATTGACCGAGCAGTTTTTTTGTTATTAATAATTGAATTGTTTACAACGCTCTATTTCACAAACGGTAAGACATACGGCAAAAAGTATTCAACAGAATTTGCTCTGTATATGAAAATGCATATTTAATTCCTTATCACTTTTTTCCATATTTGTCATAATTAAGGAGGTATGACGGGTTTCACCCTCGAGCATTCGCACCCCTATTGGTGTCTCACTCCCACTCTAGCGATGCGCATAATTCTCGTCCTCACGCTGACTATGCGGCTAGTCAAATAATCATAATTATCTGCTTGATAAATGGGATTGACACATTTAATTGATGTCTCAGAAAATCTCGGAATGGCAAACAGAAATTACAAATCGGCAAGTTTTGTTTGTGTTCCGAACGGGGCCAAAAACACTTCTAGCCCACTAGTTTTTTTTTATATTCATTCTTAGCGACTTGTGGACTATACGCTCCACCGCATTCGCATGATAAGACACAGGAAACCACAATAAACCTATGCCGGTGCAGGCTACTCTATGAGCAACCCTTCATCAGACAATCCGAGAAAATTCTTGCCCTATCGGGGATTTGAACTTAGGAACCAAGGACCTTCATCGTCCAGGGTTTCTCCTAGGCCAGTGCCTCTAGATCAGTTAGTTGGTTTTAGCCAGTTGATCGAAATTGTAACAGAGTGCTTACTTTCCCGAAGTATCCTGTGTGGACCCAGTTAGTGATGCAGGTCTCAAATTAAGGCGGTAATCACTTAACTCGACTAAACCAGCATTAAAAACACCTGGATAGAGCATACATTCCATCCTTCATTTCACCTTCGCATTTATTGAATTCCACTGGATGTCTCCTTCCTGTCAATCATTGTGAGTGTTTTCATTTGGACTAAAATTTTCTCACTACGGTGTAGCATATATGATCGGCTTTTCATCAAATGCTTCCTCACCCTGCTGGCGTGTACCTATTAATTCAGTCCATTTCAACATCTGCATATCACTCCATCTGCTTTTTTTCCATGCTTTCTTTTTTCACTAATCCCACTTCTGGTCTTATTGGAGCAACAGAATTCATGCGAGCGAAAACTCTCGGGCTCTCTGGCTTTTTCAATAGTCTCCCGAGTGGATGTTTTTGCCTAGCGGTGTTGAGAAAGGAGCGGTATAAAAGGGCGAGTTTCATCTTTTTCACATGCTCTTTGTAACGCCGAGCTTATTCTCTTGACTCTAATATTCAAGGCTCTACGCGATTACATCGTTTTCTTTTTCAGTACTGAGTCCAGAGTTTCCAAAGTCAATCTCAGCCATCTTTGGACCAGGATGGCGGGTTATATATTTAAGCCCTTGGTTATTCTGTTTTCTCAACTGTCTCCAGTGATGCCAGTTCCGGGGTAAAGCCACAATGAAATCAAGAAAACTTTACCAATGGATTTTGTTAGTTAACCAATTTTACGTCAGAGTATCAGCGATACTATCCCAAGAGATTACAACCATCCGGTTAATTTCTATGGTTGAGGTGTATTGCGCAGATCATTTGCGCCGGCGAAATTTCTTATACTTCCTGTTAGTTTTATAAAATTTTCAGATGTGTTAATAATTATAATTATTAGAAAATGTCGAAAATTTTACAAAATTTTATAATAATCATGAACGACGGAAAATTGTACAAAAACTTGCATGATACTTGCAAAATCTTTAAATAGTATTTTCTCTGTGCGCTTTTACAGCAGTCTTGACTGCTGGATAATTTAATTAACCATTGAACGTTCGTCAGCGCTTTGCGTAATTACGTCTTTTTATTGAGTTACTAAATACACACTTTTCAAACTCAATTTCAGCTACTCAGGAAGCATGATTGCTGCTCCATATTTATGCCCCATTTAAGTTCCCGATTTTAGGAAGTTATTGTAATGTATTGATGCTACGTAACTCGTCATTTAAGGGTACTAAAATACCCTCGCATTGAATCCACAGATGACGTCTGGAAGTGCAGGCTATTATGAGTACAACTGATTGTATGTGTGTGTATGTTTTTTGCCCCCGTCTCTCTGTCTTGGCCTCGCCAGGGTAAGTGCCCATGAGCCCTCCCTCTGAGGGAAGAACTGGACATCCACCCCCGCTGGGTCCGACTTTCGCCAATTCGGCCATCGCATTTCTAAACACAGGGTAAACCTCTAGAAACTTCAGCACTTGAATCTGATGCAAAC
The DNA here is from genome assembly GCA_026005395.1 of Asobara japonica. Taxonomy (NCBI): domain Eukaryota; kingdom Metazoa; phylum Arthropoda; class Insecta; order Hymenoptera; family Braconidae; genus Asobara; species Asobara japonica. Next base: position 672,951 of record BQMI01000220.1, read on the forward strand.
CACACGAGATTTTGACGAATCTTAGAACAAGACAAGGATTGTCAGACACGACTTACACATTTGGAATTTTTCCTGCATCCCATGGGGACACCAACACATTCGGCGCACTACTCCACCCCATTTGTTCAACTATCTCCCGTTTGGTATACACTGTATTCTTCAACTACTAAACCGATCTTCGGGATAAAAATAAAACGAAATTCGTGAAAAGTTTCAAGGAAATTTTCCTACCAGCGAAAAGTGAATAAGTGACTCACTCCACTGATGTCGAATAATCGGCATATAAGGGCCCTGAATTTGCACGAGATTTTGAGGCAGTTGCTAGAGAGTGTTTTCGGGGTTGAGAGGAAAACCGTGTTTTCCTGAGACGGAAGAATGAGATTCCGCGGGTGCCGTTAGTGCGCTGTCTTCCCTCTTAGTGGAAAGGGTGTATCGAAGGTGCAAAAAAAAGGGGGGTAGGAGTGGGGGGAAAAATGAATGAGGCCAACCGCAGTTGGTAAATTGAGACAAACGCGTTGAGATGCAAAAAAAAAGATGGATTCGAGGGTCGTGCTGAGTGCAGCTGTTTTATGAAATAGTACGTCCGTAGGAGGGTGGAACAAAAATGAAAACAAATGTTCCAAATTTTCGAAGAACTTCAAACGTTGAAATTTTTTGAAATTCTTAGGGCTTCAGAACATGACCTGCTCGCATAATGAGGACGGCGCCGCCTTTTCTTGATTGGCAGCTCTCTGAGACCATTCGTTCAGATCTCGTTTTTAAGTTGTTAGTACGGGCGGCGTAGTGCTCACCATGCGAGTGGGTTATAATTTTTCCATATTCATCATCTGCATTTCCGTTTTTCCTGTGTGCAACATAATATTGATGGTACAGTAAATTATTCTAGTCCGCATTAACTTTAATCAGTGAACGCAGGTAGCGATTAACATAACACCATAAACATAAGATACGGTATACGAGGGATGTCGCACGAAAATTCATTCCTAGATTCAAGCACTTGGAATAGCCCACTAGATTAACCCGTGGGAAAGATTCCGTTGGCTTTTCCACCTATGCGCAAGCTCAATTTTCCCTTCGTTTTCACTGTACATGCATAGCCCAAGGGTGCCGAGCATCTCATGAAGTCGTAGCACCCCCCCCCCCCCCCCCCGTCATTCCTCAGCAATATTGCAGTCACGTTGCTGACCCGGTCACCCAACAGTGAGGAATTAACTGTCTTCTCCACTCCTATTCCACAATTTTTACTTTCTCAACTAATTATTACACTTTTTTATCTAATGATAAGAGACGGGAGGAGACTCCTGGACAGCATGAGCAATAACGTTATCAGTTCTTTTATTTTTACCAGTTGTTCTTCATTGGAAATATTTCTTTGTAATACTCAAAGAAGATTCCAACTTGAATCAATTTATTGAGCTCACGAGCTGGAGCTAACCTTAATGTTATTACCTGAAATTAATTTTGTCGAAGAACCGAAGTTGTGAAACTATTTTAAATTGTATGTGCGAATGATATTCGATTGCAATGAAATTTTCACTGCAGAATTAATTTTTTTCCCGTCAGTGTGCATCCACGGGTCTCCCATAAGCGCGCTTTATTTTTCCTACCTCTATTTTTTTTTTGCCTCTCGTCCTCAGTAACCCTTGTCACGACTCACCCATACCTCGGGCCATTTTTCTTCCGGTATTTCACGAATTACTCGCCAGACAACCGATCTACTTCGCCTCTATGTTTTACAAAAGAAAATACCGCACAAAAAAAAATATGTAACCTAATTTAACCTTCGATCAACAGTTTTTCCACCGCAAGTTTTGTTACATCTTTTCTTCCATGGCGGGGAAAAAATTTACCATTACACGCTTCGATCCCATGAAGTGACAGTGGCTATGTCCCTGGAGTTTTTACATTGCCTATGGTTATCCATCGATCTCTAGTATGTGCACTGAGAGGAATTTCACCTGTAAAGATAACTAATTACATAGGGCTGAGGTCGCATGGTAGTGGATACAATATGGTTGGTAACAAATATGATTTTGGTTCGACTTTCGTTACTAAAACTGTATTACAATGTATAGGATGAAGCATCACCGTATTTGAGGAGTAACCATAACACGAATAGACACTGGACGCAGTACTCAGTTTATTCGGACGTTCCGATCACACAATGTTTAGTTATGAGACCTAAAATTAGACGAGTCCTGGAGTGATGTAAATTCTACTTACATCATTTCTAAGTAAATTACTAAGTCATCATAGAACACTAGTCTGGCGGATTATTATCATGACCAATAAGTATACAGTTTCATGATCATTTCTCTCTATTTCTGTTAGCTAGTGAGTTTGAACTCTCTGAACGAGAAGTCCAACAAACTCATCACTTTGTGAATGTAGTTCAGGTAACAGTTGTGAATTTAGTTGACAAGCGTATGGTTTGATGGTAAAAGTAGCAAAATCTTCTTCACTCTATCTCAATAGTGATGGTAACTAAGGAAAATTGTCAAGGTCTTATTTCACTATATTTGATAGTTGTGAATCTCACATTTTTTGTGTTGCTCTGTTGGACTTCAAATTAAAAAAATGAAAATTTGAAGAGGATTCTCTCACTTATCATCGTTAGTAATGAGGCAGTATAGGATTAGCACCTTTCAACCCCTCGAAAATAAAAGCGCCTTCGCGTGCACCAGAAGGATGCTTTATGGTTTATTCATGTGAAGCAATTTCACAAAGACAAACTGCAATTGCAGAATGGTGTTTCTAATTGGCGAGGTAGCGGTCCACTTGCCTCACCATCTTCAGGATTTTAGATGAAAGAGATACGATGGAGGGGAATGAAAGAAGGTAAAGGTGAATAATAGTTGAGTGGCGGGCAAGTTAGGTTACTCTTGGCGGGATACAAATCGATCTGCTCGAGAGTCTTGAGCTCTCTATGGTCGCTGAGCATGAATAACGCATTTACACTTTGATTAATTAATCAATTAGTGCAGGAGTTTGTCCCCGGGAACTAGTCTTCAATTATCCACTAGTCTTCGTTCTGGCGAACGATTTAACCTCGAATCGTAACAATAGCAGGTCTTAGCGGATAATATTTAGCGTAGTTTTGAATTGCATTGTTAGAGTCGAAATATCTCGAAAATCATGACATGATTTATTTTTCAATCGTCATTCATTTATTGCTTGATCAGATTAGTCAGATAACATCGTGAAATTGGTTGGTAATCGCGCTTGCATCGATAAACATTGATATTCGGGATATCGATTCGGGTTTAGTTTTCAAAAGTATGACAATTGTTCAAGGTGTCATAGCTTATGTAGTTATTGAAAATCATATACACAGAATATTTTTTGACGTTCTGTTAATTTATTAAGTTTCGAGTGTTTTACATATTCTGTCCAGTGTTGACAAATTTTATATGCACGCGATAATTACAGAACAAACAAAAGATGCTTGCACCAAATTGGTATATTGAAAGCTCTCATTTTTTCGGGGTCAATGATTAACACTATCTTCAACTTCGGAAAATATATTGTTACTGCAAATATCAAATTCCAATTCAGCGAAGCGCGGATTCGGATTTGTCACAAATAAAAGCCTGTATTATTTCGCATGATGTGTTACAGGAAGGTTGATGGAAGTTTGATGTAACACTTTGCGACCATTGCTATTTGCAAACTTACGAAGAAGTTTTAAACGCGTAACGAATGGGTGGGTAGAGCCTCAACTTCCTTGAATCAAAATCCCGTCGAGTAAACATTGACCTGATTAATTAATCAATTAGCGCGGAAGTTTGTCTCCATCAGGTAGACTCCAATTGCCTGTTAGTCTTCGTTCCGAGGAGCGACTTGGCCTAGCATTGTAACACTTGTACACGTTAAGGTCTGAGAAGAGTAATGTAGAAGAATTCTCCCGCCAATTTAGTCATTTTTAAATCAGTCGCGTTTGGTACCTGCAAGAATGTGAGATGATATGCAATAGCGAAGGTGGACGAACAAAATGGACTTGGAGATCTTGGGTTTGAAGGTGGCGCAGGTGACGCTTATTTGGCCCAGAACTTGACATTGTCGCAGCAACAAAGTGTGTCATTACTACTTACATTACAATTATTGATTACAGCCCTAATAGTTTGAGGTTACATTGCTACCATATAGTCGAACTCGGATGGAAACGTTCAGTGATTCCTCTATGACCTTCTAGTGGCGCCATCTATTGTAAAACGGAGGAAACTTATGTCGACCTTATGTATATCCGCGGGCCAAAATTATCACTTCCCGATGTCTGCGTGTGTGTGTGTACTCTCTTTCCAATCTCTTATCGTTCTCACCATAGAGCTCTCTAAATGACTTAAATTGTTTATAACGCTCTAACACCGAAAGGGTTAAAGATACGAAAAAATTCAAAAAAACACAAAATATGTATTTTTGTATAAGGAACAACATTTATTCGACACATTTTTGCGTATCTATAATATTTCGTGAGATACAGCTTTATAAACAATTGGAATTGTTAATGACAATAGAAACCAGCAGACATATATGGACCAAAAACTAATCAGCTCTAAGTTACGGCAAGACGCGTCGATTGCGTCATACAGGACCTTGATCGGATAATTCGTTCACGAGAGATCATTCCGGGAAATTTTTGGTTACATACGTATATCGGCACACACACACACATACAGACATTTTGTTTTAAATAGTCTAGAAAGGTCAGAAATACCAGGAAACGTGAAGATCTGATGGAAAATCGGTTCTTCATTTTCGGGGACAAAACAATAATTTCACCTATTTTTTTGCAAGTACGTGTGGCGGCGCAGCGCTCACCGAGCGAGTAGATGGCAGTTCACCAGTTAATGTCACTGGGGGATGCAAAAATCTCTCGGAAGGTTAAATTACCAAACTGGCCTCTTTTTACACCGACGTTCACATTCATTGCAAATAAATTAGTACCAAAGTACCTCAATTGCGGATTTCAACGAATTTTTCCTATATAAGGGGCTCGCTCGATTATACAATTTAACCGCAATAATTATCCGCGGGGGCTTAACCGACAAGGTAGACAAGTATTTCCTGTTTTTAATAATCATTAAATTCTCAGATGATTGAGCTACTTCAATGAAAATCCCCTGATTTTGATAATGAAAGCTATTAACGAGATAACTGCGCAGTTGAAGGCCATAACGATCTCATTAAGAGGCACTTGACTTTCACCCCTCCAGAAATAGCAGTCGAAACTTCCTTAAATTGAAATGAAGCCTCACAAGATGAAATCGATTCTCGAGGTTATGACCTCAGTTATATGATGAAAAATCATTGTGTGTAAATTTTTATGCGGAGTCAAAATCTGCATAGTCATACAAAATTTTCAAAATATTTGCAAATAATTTTCCAAAATTTTTTGAAATTTGATTTTTTTTAAAAATTTTTATTTACTTTTTCTGCAGATTTTACTTGGTCAACCAGTTCGAAATTCAATTGAGAAAAATCAAATTGGTTGATCCCTGCACAGGCATACGTTCGACCAATGAAACTTACAAACACACAGGCACTCAGTCAGGACCCAACAAGCCTTAAATCCCTCGGCCAAACTTCGCCCACAATCTACCAGTTTGGAATTAAATGGTCAACTACTTAATCACCATGACTTCAATACACGCTATCGCTGTTGTACATGGGAGGGGCTAAAATCGGTCAAAATATAAATCATGGGAGTAAAGAGGAGGCCACTGTGTATCTTTTTGTGAACACTCTGCCAACTGTGCTGCCATTTCTCATTAACTTAATGACGTCTTAAGTTGCTTTGATTGGCCATGAGAGAGCCAAGAAACTTCTGGAGTTTATTTTTTTCGGTTGAAGATAAATTATTCTGAGAATGTTGATGGACCAACCGGCAGATGGAAATCTCTCGCGCTTCGGGCACTTGATTTCCTGCCAAACTTCTCACCTATGGCCCTCCATCAGGATCCCAGACGCAAATGACACGTGTAATTCCGAAGTACGAGTGGTGTTTGACAGCTCATTTTCGGTTTAGTTGACGGTACTCTTCGGCACAACATCTTTAATATTCTCATCAATAGTTCCCAACGACTTTAAATTTCGTACAAATGAATGACGAGCTAGGGTAGTATATTCAAAAACAGACGCTACCTGAAATGCGGCAGGAAAATTGTCGGACACCCTTCAATAAATTCGCTGCAAGCAAACCGTTGAGCTAGGACAGAAGGTAACCTATTCCGTAGAACTCTTAGAGACTTTAAAAGTACCAAATGGGAAGACGTTACTCCAACATTTCCTGAATATCTATTCCCAGAATGACATTTATGAAGGCCAACAACAGGGATCCCTTCATCCCCTACTATCACCTATAGCCTGGAAGGTCATCAAAGCGACGCTGTGGAGATCGTAAAAGCCAAGGGTCTATAGACCCACAACTCGGAACGAGAATTATTAATCTCCGGAAGGAATGACTTTATTGATTGAACTTTGGATACGCGCATCTAAGCTCCACTTACATTTTTGCGGGCTGCGGTCAATGGGTCAGCTCAACAAATTCCGGAAATTCCCCGACAAATCTTAGACTTCCAAAGAACCTGAACTATTCCCGAAACTCCATCGGCATCTATTTCAAAACAATGCAAATATCTTAGGTATTGCGCACTTAAAAGTGGGAAACTTGATTTGAATTCGGAGCAGTTTGGGTGGAGGCGGCGTGGTGCTCACCATGCGAGTAGGAAGAGATATGCGAGTTCAATAGCATTGAAGGTTTTTTGAAACACGAACAAACATCGTACAACCTATTCTGCGGCTCGTCCGGTGTAAAATTATTGAATATGCTAATTAAAAATTAAGAATCTTCCATGTTGCTGATGAATTAATTATGCATTCAGCTCATCGTTCGAAAACTACCGGCGAATAATTAATTATCCCCACTAGTTTATATTCATTTGCCGGCAGGTTAATTTCTTTTTACCACATTAATCCTTTCATATCAGGATCAGATTGCACAGATTGGAGGACGATTCAATTAGCACAAGCCCACCGGAAAATTAAAAATTCGCATAAATTCATCGAATATTTTTGCGATTGAATTGGGCTCTCTCATTTTTCATTAATCAGTCTCGGGGCGAAAAAAATTTTTCTCCCCCAGCAATCAAAGAAAATTCAGCGACATATAGCTTCCGCTTTTTTTCTCATTTCTCGGGACAATCAGGTCACATGAGCACGTACAGACCCATGAAAATTTCCTCGACTACAATATACATCGTCTCTCCTAACTCACTGAGCGAAAAGCGTCGCATCCTTCCGGCTTGTTCGGCAGGGCAAAAAAGAAGAGGAAGAACAAGACAAGAAGAGGAGAGCCATCAAAATTCGTTATGTATGGCAGTCCTCAACTGTTTAGTACCTCTTTCCTCGCACAATTCAAGACCACGTGAATGTGCTTGGTATACGCAGTTAATTACGGCAAATTTAATTGGCATATGGGACTTTATTACCCAGCGAAAGAGAAAATGCGTACACGTGCAGTGATTGATGACGCCACCGCGAGATAGCGCTGACGGCGGATCACTGGACCCAAGCACTGTTCTCTACATAATTGGATGGCCGATCTCTATGGTGACCAGAAAATACAAAATGTATACCAAGGGAACCCCAACTCACTCTCCTGAAAAAGAAACTAAATATTGTGGAATAATGATAATGACAACATGTTAAAAAATTGCATAACAGAACTTATAAGGACAGAATTAACTCATGATAATAGGACCTCAGAACTTATAACAGAAATGTACACATTCAATATGACGAATATGAATAAACGAGTTTCCAAAATTATGATTACCAGTTAATTATGGTAACCAGTGAGTTTAGAAGAAGAACAAGCAGGGTCTCCGTATATCAGTAGGCGAACTAAAATTCCTTCTCGTGCGCATGCGTAGCTGTAGGTAGCGGAGCGGTAAATTTACCCAGAGCGTTAGTGAGTAGGAGACCTCAGAAAGTCGACCAACTTTTGCCTTCTATTAATAATTAACGAAAAATGACATTGTTTATAACCGTGACAGGAGGCCGTAGCATGGTACAGTCTGAAATAGTACAATTATTATGTAAATTGTGCAATTAATTTATTCAGCTAATTTACCGAGCACGTGGTCCCCAGTATTGCACCGCGCATGCGCATTGGCGTCATCTTCAGTGCTCCGACCACAATACGGCGGCGCTTCAACTTGCCTCGCTTTTAGTGCGGTGGGGGTATAAGAGGGCAGCTATCCAGTTATATAGAGACGAGTCCCGTGGCGCGTGTTGCGCACGCACAGTTCCTTTTTCCGCAGCGCTCGCAGGTGTCGCGTCGGTTTCGGTCTTACGGTTTTCGATAATTCGATATAGTTTCTTTCGTTTTTCCTATTTTACTATAGGATCAGTGGATCCAAGTAATAGTAGATGGTACCAGGAGCCAAAAAACCGCGGGCTTTCGTCCTTGGCGGAATAAAATAAGTTTTCTCCATAAACAATATCCAGACGTTCTGCGCATGCGCCAACAACTCCCTGTTGGACTGCTTGCGGGATCTACGTTTCTGTGATCCCGTATTTTTACAATGGGAAATAATTCTGACCCATTCTCTGAAAAATGTAAACTAGCAAAAAAAAAAGTAAAAAAAAAATTTCAAACCACATCACACCCTATTCTTATCCGGCAAAAATATGACAAACCACTGACGCGACTGCCACAGATAATTCGTAGACAATTCAATGTGATTATCACCACCCACACACTAGAAGCATATTAATTCCACTATTAATACCCCAAAATGAATGAGCATTTCGAAAGGCTGTATGTGTGAATGGATATCGTTGTATTCTCCATTTTCCCAGCGGTTTTCCATGCGCAGAAACAATAGATTGCTATGAGTAGACAATTAGGGTAATTGGACGACTATTGTATTCAATAATAACACGTGTTGGCAGTTTGTTGATGCGCTTAACTTTTACTTCCATATATCATCGATATTTTCCACATGGAAAATTTGTTTTCCAAATCGATTTAATGTTCAATCGATGACTCCCTAGGAATGTTATCACATTATAGTGTGGGCTTTCTTCCCAATGGCAATGAGGGCTTAATGTAGTGTAAGGACAATAGATCCATTAGTCACATATTTATGGTTCCATTCATCACCCAAGAGTCGCAACAAAATGCTCGTGATTACCAACATAAAGCTTGGGCATCACAAAAGATAGGTGTAAAGTCATAGAAAAATAGAAGACAATAAGCCCATGACATTGAGGTTGAGTCATAAAGCAGACAAATGAATATGGAGTATGAATACTCGGCTTTCAGAGGTTCCATTTGCTTGGACATTTGTACCTCAGTATTTTCAGCGCATATGTGAACTGAGAAAAAGGGGAAAAGTAGTAATAAAATGTGGGTGTGATTCTTTAGACGTCGAGCTGTCAAATTTCTGATTGATGCTGAACTGCATGACTACTGAGAATGTAATAATAGTAATTTTCGTGTTAACGAGTGGTTTTTAAAAAAAATGTTGTAGAATAGTTTTCGTAGAAAATGGAATTTCTGATCAAAAAGGTCTATTGTACTTTTCGTTCAGACCCCTCTGATTGGCTCATTTTTCCTCGGTGCGGCGAGAGCGCGTCGGACCATACGTTGTCTCGTTCCACTAGGCGCCTCTTCTGTAACCCCATTCGCAATTCTTACAAAAGAAAAAATTGAATTAACCGAATAAATTTGTCTATTGCAAATCCAATTGTTATTTCATACCCCTAATTTTTTTTTGTAATTTTGAGAAAACTTTTTTTCGTAGATGCTTAGCAATTTTCTTCCGACTATATTCATTCCATACGTATCTTCCCCCCCGGTTCGTTCCACCCACTCACTCTCATGATCCTCCATCATCGGATTCACTCTATGAGGGGGCAAAAAAGCCTGTCTATTTCGCCGATGGCATTTAAGTATGCCTCCTCTAAGAACCTCACCTAAACCCAATCCCCATTCTCTAATGGAATTAGATCACTTGGGTTACAATGACCGGAACATTAGGTAGAAAATTGGAAGAATCCAATGTAGACAATTTTCGTTTTCTCCGCTTACATTTACTTTACTTACACCCAAACCTTGGCTCTATCCCACATTCTATCCACCAAAAGCCTCATAATCCCCCAGCCAAAAATCCCCCCTATCCACCTGAAAGTAACGAGAAATAATGATAATACTCACCGCCGAAAATCTCGACTCCAGCAAGCATAAATGACTGGATTCATTCCGCTGTTGATCCAGCCAAGCCACGTAACAGCGGCCGATATAATTTCCTCATTCCAAATGCACCTTGTACAGAAACCCGACAACAAATTAACCACAAAAAATGGCAGCCAACAAACAATAAATACCCCCATAACAATGCCCAATGTTTTAGCTGCTTTTTTCTCCTTAGCAAATTTGGCTAATTTACGGGACAATGAAAAATTCTTCCCCAAATGTTGTTTATTATTAATACGCGTCGATGGCATACGCATCAATCCATTATTATGCAATGTCAATGGCTCCTCCATATCCTGTAAATCTTCAGGTGTACTTGACGCTGTTCTAAACAGATGTCTAGCATCAGTATTTGTTGCACCACCCCTGTGTATCCTCAGTGTTAGTTCTAATTCACCCGACGCCATCATAACTTGTTTAGTACCAAGTTTAAGACTTCTCGTTTGAATAACAGCTGCACGATATATTCTATAGTATGTGAATACCATGACAAATAATGGTAAATAGAAGCTAATTGTTGATGAGAATATAAGATAACCAAGATTTTCCGTAAATGGACACTTGTCCTTGGGCACTTCCTCAGTTCTCACTGCACGCCACCATACTATAGCGGGAAATGATATTGCACTTGAGCATACCCATACTATAGCAATAAGTACAGCAGCACGTTTTCGGCTCATTCTTGTTGGATAAGTAAATGGATCTGTTATTGCCCAATAACGATCAAGACTTATAACGCACAAATTTAATATTGATGCGGTGGAAAATAGTACATCAAGGGAGCGCCATACATCACACCAATCCATTGTGAATAGCCATCGATTCTCTAGCACTTCATATATTGCACTAAATGGCATTACAACAAGACCAACAAGGCAATCGGCAAATGCTAATGATGTGACGAAATAATTTGTCGCTGTATGAAGATAACGCTCGCGTACAACAGCCAGTATTACAAGCATATTACCAAATACAGTTGCTATTGAGAATAGTAATAGTACAATAGCAAGACCAGCCCGATCAGTTGCTAGATCCCATAGATCATTGTATGTGTCATTAACTGGGTAGGTGGAATTGTAGTATGTGTGATTAAGGTCACGGGTCAGCAGGGACTCGTCCCAATCGAGCAGATATATTTCACTCTCGTTCATTATCGTCATTAAATTATTGTGCAAAAACCCTGGCTATAATGTGACAATCCAGGGTTTTCATTTCACGTTGGCTCAGCAGCGCCTTTCGAACGCCTCAATTGCCGTCGCGTTCTCATTTTGCTTTTTGCCTTGTAGCTTGCGATGCTGGTGGTATCCAATGGTCTCAGCTGGATGAGCCGAATCCTGAAATATGAGGATAATTTAGTCGTTAGACATCATGCGATAGTACAGTGGGGGGGGGGGGGGGGGGGGGAGGGTACTGAATTTTTAGGTGGTGGGTGAGGGATAGACTCATCGAGTTACTATTGGAATACGATAGGGTATGCCGAAAAGGCAAATAAGTCAAAAAAAATCAGCCTCGTTAGGAGGAATTGGCCAAAAATCGATCAATATTTGACACGAGATTGCTGGGAAAGGTCGTGTCTTAATAATTTAAGGCTCAGTTTAACGTCGAAATTATTTTATTACTTTTTCCAGTGCAACGGGAGTGAGGTTCTTTGCCTCATGAATTAAATTTTGACATACAGGCACACACACAGCCACCCGCCCACCCATCCACCCACACAACCACCCACCCTCCCACCTGTCCACCCACCCACACATACGCACGCAGCCACCCGCCCACCCATACGCACACCCACCCACCCATACGCACATCCACCCACCCACCCCGACCCACACGCACGGAAAACATACGGAGACACATACACACACAGTGGTAAAATGTTTGGGTCTGTTGAAATCTGAATGAGCCGTCAGTCTACAAGTATTGACATTAGCTGAAATTTTGTGGTTGAAATTTTACCTTTGTAAATTTGAATGTCAAACACAGGATGCAAAAGCGAAAACTTAAAGTGAGCAAGGCTCAACATCTTCCTCAATTTGGAGATATTTCTTCATGCAACAAAAATCACCCAAAGAGTTTATACGATACTCGGGAGTTACAAATTTAAGTACCGCGTCCTGGACACAGCTGAATAAGTAATTTCATTTCGACACTGCCATCCTGACAGAGGGCTTCATCTCAAATTAATTTGCAGGACACTCGCAACTCATTTGAAAGAAGTGAAACTGGGGGGAAAACTACAAATCGGCCATCTGCTCCAATTTCCTTCTTATTTAAATCCGCGCGATCGGCGTTTTTACTCTTTTCTCATTTCCACCCCCTCCCCGCCCCCCCCCCCCCCCCCGTTTTTTTCCTGCCCCAAAGTCCTGTTTGAAAACGAGTGAGATGCGGAATTATTGAAGCGGGAGATCGAATCGTAATCGATTCGGTTAATCATGAAACTGGCGAAGAAATTTGCAGCGATGAAAGCGGTGAGTTAGCTCGCAAGTGATGCTTAAATGACACATATTAGTCGGAGAAAAAACCGAAAATCTATAAATGTCTCATCTGTCAAGCGAGCCGTGAGTGAGAATGAATCCCCAAATCTGCCAGCGGACATCGTGTGCCGGAGTATTCCAAAGAGGATTACGAGGTTCAGTAGGATAAAAAAACGTTGCGAACGGAAGAGTTGTTGATGGGCTCCATTGTTGCAAAATATTTTTCGCGCTTCTCTCATCCTAATCCGGAAATACAGAGCTCATCGATTGAAAAAATGTGGGCGATCCACCAACGTGTCAATGCAGGAAAAGAAGAACAGACGATGTGCGGTATTAATGATAAATGAGTCTTACTAATTGAGTGCAGCGTCTAAGAGAGCTACTGGTAATTTTTCGTCGTCGCCTAAGAATTACGGTGAAGCTAAATCGAGTTGTCGCAAACGAAGGCTCCGATTGATTTGTTGTTGTCCTTTGCAATCAAATTTTTTGCCCAACTTCGATGGACGTTTTCTGGATGAATGTTAGAGATGCCGAGGTTTCATAGTGGGACTCTTAAAAAACGGAAGCGAAATAAATAAGAAGAGATCATAACAAGATCATAGGAAAAAATCTGATAGACCGAGTTGGGATTCGAACCCGGGACTCGTAATTTCGCGTCTCATCACCTTATTCAGTCAAAAAAATCCATCCCTTGCTCCTTCCTCCTGTCTATCATAGTCCATAAGTCCATGCTACTGTCTCCTACATTACATCAAAGCCCCCAAAAGTACCGCAAGCACCAAACAATTCACCATGGCAGTTGACCAAAAAGTGATCTACCTCGTCCCCTAACCTTACCTCCATGAATAACTTCACCATCCGAACTTCGTCAGACTATAAAAAGAGATAGTATTACCACCATATAGGCAGAAGGTATGTGTGAATGTGAGCAGTGTCAGTCTCTCATCCGTGATCCAAGTGAATATTCACCGTTGCTTGATCAAAGCACCTTCGATCGTGCCCCCTCCACCATATTTGTCACCACTGGCCAGTCAGGCTAGAGATTTTATTTCCTATCCATAAATTTTAGTTTTAAACTTGGCTAGACCTTGCATCACAATATCATGAAAATATCATCAAACCCCAGTGGATTTTATTACCCTTGATCGAAGACTATAGCTTTGATGCAACACATGTTCCTCGAAAATCGGATAATTGGTTTAGTCGTTTGGCACTGGTCGACAGTGTGTAGTTGACATTGGTTGACCGGGCAAATACATACTGCACTAGAGATCTGGTTACAACACTCGACTCTGTACGGCTCCTTGTACTCCATCTCACTCACTCCATTTCACTGATCTCAATATGACGGTACCTACGTATGTCTCCATGAGCAATTCTGGACGGCAGTTGCTGGCAACAATCGCCCATCGATTGCTTTGACTCGAGGCTACCGTATTTTGACACTGATACTGGGGAAACTCAATGGTAGCCATCAACAAGCATAACCGTTGCAGCTAAAAGCTGTCAGAAACCCTTGGTACATGCTGCTTCCATCAGTAGAATGAGTGTCTCATTAAGATGCTGTGGGGTTGTTAGCTCCTGGTAAATTGTCACCAACGTCCCTCGTCAATTTTTGATACTACCTGCATGCCAAATGACATTTACTGGGAGCCGAATGCCACTGTCGTAAATGGATGATGACGAGGGATGGGGGGGGGGGAGGAGGAAAGGGCTGTAGCGTCCAGCTGGTGACACTGGTCAGGCGTGTCTCTAATGGATAACAAAAAATTATGGGTTTCCTCCTAAATTGAGATATTGATTATTTCATTGGCATGCAGGTGTAGCGGCGACTACTTTTGTATGACTACTTTATATGGTATAAAAAAGGAGATTCGCAAAAAATATTTCGATATTTTTAACTTGCCGATTTTTCCGGAAGTTATTGTAATGACCCCTAACTCATTTTTTTTTCTTTTCGATTCGTAACTGGTGTTTTAAGTATATGAAAATGTGTTGTGTATGTGTGTGTGTGTGTATGTGCGGAATCGGAATTTTTGGTTAACGATTTCTCATGAAGGGGTGGAACGATCTGTGTCATCGAGGCCGGGTCATCGCCTGAACTGCGATCGGATTATTTTTTGGTTTAAATTGACCGAGCTTTTTTTTTGTTATTAACAATTGAATTGTTCACAATGCTCTATTGTAAAAACAGTAAGCGATACGGTAAAAAGTATTAAACAAAACTTGCTCTGTAAGTGGAAATGCATATTTAATTTCTTATGACTCTTTTCCATAATTGTCATAATTAAGGAGGTATGACGGGTTTAACCCTCGAGTGGTCGCACTCCTATTGGCGTCTCACTCCCACTCTAGCGATGCGCATAATTCTGGTCCTCACGCTGAGTATGCGGCTAGTCAAATGTTCATAATCATCTGCTTGATAAATGAGATAGTTTAGAATTCTCAAATCTGCAAGTTTTCATTGTGAACCTCACGGTCACACTGATTTACCCACACTAGGGTTTTTTTCTGTCTTTAAACATTTAGGTGATGTGCTCGAAAATGTAGGAATGGTAAATAGAAATTACAACTCGGGAAGTTTTGTTTGTGTTCCCAACAGCGGCACACACACTTTTATCACACCATTTAGAACAGGAAATAAAATCGATAAAGTTCATATTTTTTTGTACATAAATAGTATTATAGCATAAAGTGTAACGAAAGCCCGATGTTCAGTATTACACAGAAATTCTATCAGCAGCGTCAACAAGCGTTTAACTATATACCGTGTGATATTCAGATTTCCTACACCAGGCTTGAAACTAGTATAAGGTTATTATTTGATCACGTTATACAGTTGAATGCCTCACAAGCCCCCGTTCGTCCAATATATGTCATCGTTTCGCTCGCATGCTTCCTAGGCCAGGCAGGGGCTTCGACCAGTAGTTGAAGTCAGGCTCCGACAAGTTGGTTTGGGTAGTCTAAGGGAAAAGCGAAAGGGGGCCGGAATGATCAAGCTGCCTCGAGTATAATCATACTCAGTGAATAGAGCGTATAAAAGATGTAGAGAAAGACTGAAGAATTGACGCTGGTGATATTAACCGTTCTGGATGAATTACGTTATCACTGCACTTCAATTACTCAGCAGACCTTCCCTGGGTGGTATTTGGATAAGCGTTCCGCGCTTATCTTGATCCCACTATTGACTTTATTAAATACTCGTCACCATAACACCAGTACAAACCGAACACAATGCGTATCCGCGGAAGTATGGTGAGCAATTAAATTTCGGTAACTAGTGCGATGGAAGTGTGTTTGCCCTTGTTGGGAGCACAAATAAGACTTCCCGATTTGTAATTTCTGTTTCGGATTCCTAGATTTTCCGACACGTCAATTCAATGTTCAAAGACTGGTTACAGAGGAGAAAAAGGGAATCATGGAATTTTGAATACGGGAATACAACAGGTGTCGCTACCTGCGACTATGTCACGTGACGCACTGACCAATCACACTGCGCATTGCGCATTCAGACTCTCCTGTGCAAATGCAGGCAAACACGCATGCGCAGACGGTAGTCGGACAACTTCGGATCTAGACCGATTATGAAAGTTTGAATAGCCATTCAAATTTCCCGCCACTCAAAATCAACCAACAACTAATAATTCACTACATGAAAGTGAGTCAAATTTTGATCGAAGCTAAGGTACACCGAGAGACTCCAATTACGACATTGAGTAGCTTGAGCACAATTTTTCTTCGTAAATTATGATTGATTAAAACTTTGGACGATTTTCATGCTTCATGTTTAAAAAAAAAACGGAAGCTAGTGCATGAATTTCTTTCAAAATCTAATCAGGTCTCAGTTGCGTGAAGACGCATCGATTAAAAAAAAATTATCGAATCGGGCGATCGTTCGCAAGAAATCGTCCAAAAATTGTGGGCACATACGTACGCGTAAACACACATACACACATACATACAGACATTTTGTTAAAAATGCTCTCGTACGATTAGAGAGACTTTCATGAAATTGCCACTTTTGATTTTCGGGGTCATTACAATAATTTCCCCACATCGGGAAGTTAAACATGTAATAAAAAGAAGTTTGGAAAAGAACGAAGAAACCTGATTTGATAATACTAAAATTAATTTTCTTCAGACCAAGATGAGATTTTCCGAAATGTCAGCTCTAAGTAGAATAGAAAAGCATTAACCGAGATGATTCAATTACGGCGAATATGAGCATCCGTATTGAATAGAATGTACGAAGATGGAATAGATGACGAAGAAAGCGGAAGTGACCTTGGCCGATATTAAACAATCCCAACGAATTACAATGGACCGTCCGGCGACTGCCGTCCAATTTTTTTCCTCATCTTGCATTTTCTGTCGCAGGTCTTCCTCAAGTCCGTCACGCCAACCCATCGCACTATTTCACGTCAATAGCACGATTCTGACTTTTATCCGAGTTATTGATGTCTGGCAACAACTACGATGATTCAATCAATCCTGGAAATATGTTTTCTGCCGGAGATGAGCCACTCAATTTCATGCCACAGCTTCTACTCTATTGGGTGTGGTTACCATGTACATTGAATTTCTAGTTGGCAATGCGCGCAATAGTCTCCTATCACATCGCGCTCGGTGTAGTAGAGTAAATGCAGACGGAAAACTTATAACTGGAGAATGCAACATTTACGAATGTACATGTGGAGGAAACAGAGAAACTAATTTTCAAGGTGCGGAGGATGACTGCTGCATGTTGGCATGGAATTAACGTCATATTGCTACTGACTTTGTTGTAATAATCAAGAAGTTTTCTTTTGTATAATGGAAGTTAGGAGGAGAACTGAGAATGTTTTTTGGGGAATTTGCGTAGCAGGTTGGATGCTGCGTTTTGATAATGGGAAATTATGAATGTAACGATTTTTTAAATAGCTAATATTTACAAAGCCGATTATGTCATCTAATCATGTCGAGGAACTCTATTCAATTACATTGACTGAGCACATTTGAGAAATTAAATTCTTGAAGTCGAATTTATGTCACACCTGGCATCTTTCGGAAAAATGTTCAAATCAAAAAGTATCACATTTCCTTTGATTTCATATTAACACACACATATTGAATGAACAGATGACACAAAAATGGGACCGAAACCTTGGGAGAATGAATGGGCGGTGGGGTTGACCCTCCGCGGGCCAAAATTATAACTTCCCGATGTGTGCGTGTGTGTGTGTACTCTCTTTCCAATCCCCATCTTTCTCAACATAGAGCTCTCTAAGCGTGATAATAACGAGCGCTGTGTCGTTTATTGATGAAGCTTGACAATAAAGTATTACCAAGGACAAAATTCTAGCTACCGATTTCAATTGTTTATAACGCTCTAACGCCGAAATGGTTGAAGATACGAAAAAAGTCAAAAGACATAAAATATGTATTTTTTTATAAGGAACAACATTTATTGGACATATTTTTGCGTATCTATAATATTTCGTGGGGTACAGCGTTATAAACAATTGAAATTGTTAATGACAATAGAAACCAGGAGACATATATGGACCAAAAACTAATCAACTCTAAGTTACGGCAAGACACTTCGATTGCGTCATACAGGACCTGGGTCGGATAATTTGTTCACGAGAAATCGTTCCGGGAAATTTTTGCACACACATACACACATTTTGTTTTAAATAGTCTGGGAAGGTCAGAAATACCATGAGACGTGGAGATCTGATGGAAAATCGATTCTTCATTTTCGGGGACAAAACAATAATTTCCCCTATTGTTTTGCAAATACGTATAACGGCGCAGCGCTCACCGAGCGACTTTCGACCGAAAATTTTGACCTTCATCTAACAAAACGTCGATAAATCCTTGTTCCTACTATCCACGCGATTTCACCTGTAAAACCAAGAACTCGTCGGAAAACTCATTGCCTCGGATTTCATTCGTTAACAGCGAATCAGGGAATCCATCGTCGCGTAAAATTGAAGGATAACAGCATCTATTGTGCCATTGTTAAAAATACTTCCATCTGAAAAGTCTCGGGGCAGTGATAAAATGATACATCTCACCTGTTGCACTTCTGGCTGGTGAATTCGCGCAAAATGAATCGAAAATTGCCGCCAGAATTTCTGGGGGAAAAATTGCTTACACAAAGTGGGAAAAGTAGCCAACAAACCTTGAAAAAACATACTTTTTTTCACTGACAATGAGAGCTATAAAAATGTATAGCACATCTTCTTCAACATTTTATTTTTTTTCCTTCACCGAGAAATGTAGACATAAACCCTACCCAATAAAACCAACCGTCGTAAAATAAAATGATTGTGTGTTAACTCTCAGCTACGCTATCAGTGTTAAATCTTAATTTCTCATTGCACGTAACGCCGAGTGCACGCCCACGTACTTATAATCCAACAGTTGGGGATATACGCAAGTTACATTGATTTTTCGATGTCCCGTGCTCATCCTATGCATGGAAAAAAAAATTGGCTTGATTTCACATCGAGTTGGTCTTGAAGCGGACCTGTTCAAGGTCATTTCCAAAGACCAAAATTTGGGAAATTGAAATTATCACTTTTATTCGGGGTTTAGGATTTCCAACAGATCTACTTTACCACTTATCTGTGAAGGAAGGGTCACTGAGATATCTTCTGAGGTCCTATACCAGAAAAAGGTTCGGAAAAATGACACGGAAAGTTATAATCAACCTCTTTCGCGGGCGCGCCATCCGCGGATTCGCGCCGGATGGCAATCGGTAAGCTCACCGGTGCGAGTAGTTTTTCACGTCTAGCCGGAAAGTCTACTATTTTGTAGAGCATCGTGAGATCTACAAGTGTATTATGATGCAAATTACATCAAATTTATTTGATGTTATTTAAATTTTTTAAGGAGGTAAATTTCAGCCGCATTCTAAACACTCTTCTGTGTTCTCCGCATCGGTAATTTGATTGTGACCGGCGGCAATGGCCGTGGGATGGGAGCGGTGGTCTTTGGCACACGAGGTCCAGCGATCGAGTCCCCGTACAGGTCTTCTTCCGGTGTAGTAGAGTGGAATTGTTCAGGCTCTACCTCATATTCATCGTCCTAGGTTAGTTCCGTAAAAGAAAAGGCTACACAGTTTGGTTAAATTGTAATTAAAAAAAATATAAAAAAAATTAAAAATCTGTCGGTTATGAGATCCGGTCAGATCCGTTTCTTAAATGAAGGCCCAATCTTTACCTCCTGCGTCATCGTATTGTATTGGACAAGATATGGAGAAGAGGAAAAAATAAAATAAGTCTTGTCGCAGTTGGATGGGGACGCCAAGGTTACAAGTTGGCCCGATTACTCTCTCCCCCGGGGATTTAGGTTAAATCTCAGTTGTACAAGCGTTTCCACCCTCCTTGGTACAGTCAACATCCTTCCCAACGTATTCGCGGTCCATTCCCCATTCTGTAAGTAATATTTTTCTCCCCTTTTGTTGGCTTTTTTTCCTCTCTCTAAAATTCCTCTCTCACTGATACTGTCTTTCGCCTCGTTTTTTTAATTATGAATGTGGCGCTGCCTCGTTTGTTATTTTCCTGGGTCCCCGTGTGCGTGGGAATCCTCGGACATCCGACAGCCGAGTGTCCGCAGGAGGAAGACATAACTTATGGCCGTGGGGTGGGAGAGGGTGGGAGGGAGAGTGGGTTATAATCCCCTTTCATAAATACGTTTTTCGTCAGTTTTAGAAGCTTTTTTACTATTTCTACAATGCCTATAATACTTCATATGAAATATTGCTCTATTTGAATATAGATAGCACTAAGAGCCTTCCGTTTTTTGCAATTTGGGGTGCAATGAATTTAGTTTCTGACACTTTCAAAATTTCCAAAATTTGATAATAAATTTATTACAATCAATAAAGTTGGTTGGGCCATATATCCGGTCGTGTAACACTCCAATTTATTCCATCCACTGCCACTTTATGATAATACTAATACAACGTTTCAAACGCACTGGGTGTTCATCTTCAGGTACTCAAACAACAATCACATCTGACAACTTTATTGCCCAAACAACTTTATTGATTGAAATTACGAAACGATCTGATTATTACATTATATTGTAAATTTATTACATTGTCATGAGATTGAGAATAGCGGTCAAGAGGGTCGACCGGGTAGAAAGAGTATCGATGTCTCGTTTTGTGCCTCCCATTGCCACAGACACACACACATCCAATGCGACCGCGCGGCCGGGCGGGAACCTAACCCGACGCAGGGGGGGGGGATTCCACCATAGGCGCCCGCTGTCTTAGCACTGGGGTTTCTGGAGGTTTACCCTGTGTTTAGAAATACGATGGCCTAAATGGCGAAAGTCGGCCTCAGCTGGATGGATGGGTGTCCAGTAGTCCCTTCCGGAGAAATGCTCAAGAGCAGTCATCGTGGGTATTTCAATATCCGTTCAAGTATTTCTTGAAAGCAATGTTTTTTTTCAATAGTTTTAGATTTCAGCATTTTCTGATATTTGCAAACGCTTTTGGGCGTTTGCAAATCCCCACTAGACTTGGACATAAAAGTTGCGTTGGACAAAACTGTCTGATATCTTGCTGTGAGAAATGGGACACGGTAAAGGAACTCCGAATACAGAAATTCGCTTACATCTGACGTCAGCTTCACATGTAAAGTATTGATAAAGAACATTGAATTTTCTCGAGGTGAGGTGGCACGTGGTGGGGGAAAATTTCATAGGTGGAAATTGGCTTTCTCATCGCAGTCTACCATAGTAAAAAAGCCGATATATATAGTGTGTTACGTGGACTAATTTGTTACAAAATTCCTGTGATTTATCCATAAGCGATCACATCCAACCCGCAGGCGGCTTCTGGCTCCCTCATGCACCGCTCAGGCTATCCACAAAATGATTAGCCAGACGAAGAGCAATGGATTTTCGTTTTTGTGATTAGAATAATTTTTGACCATTCCAAAATAAATATATATATATGTACTAGGCTCGCTTCGCTCGCCAACCCCCCCCCCCCCCCTGCGGTTTCGGGTGTCGCATGATAGACTCAACTTCGGTAAGACGCTTTCGTCTTATGCTACTCGTAACATTTCTTGTTTTTTTTTTCAACTGAAAATTAGAGAACCGGCTCCATCCAACGGATATCCCCTCCCCCCTCCCGCCCCCCTCTTAAAATGTCTTAATTTTGAGTACCAATTTTGTGTCACCAGAAGTCGATTTGAATTTTTATAATATAGTGAGCTACTTCCTTTTATAGTGTGAATTTTCCGATAATTCATTCTCATCGATTCCCATACTATCTCATATCAGACTATAAGTCACATCAGAGTTCGGTAGGTACCCTGTAAATTTCCAGGACTAATGATAAATGCGTTATGAAAAATCTTACTGCATCCATCATGTAAAGCTAAACAACATTTTTTACATCGACCTCCCATAGTACCACCATAACTTCATCGTCATAAGATTTTACGAGGATATTGTACACATTAAAAGCAGAATGGAGTAATTTACCCTGTTGAAAGGTCCTTCCAGGCCGTATCCCCATATTTTTTTTTAATCCAATGCGTATTTTATTTTGCAACTCTCCACATATCCCATAAATTGTCGATTATATTTTTCCTCAAGCATCGAGTTAGATAATCCGTACAAGCTGTCCCAGTAAATTTTACCCCGTAAAAATCGAGTAAAGTCCCACTTTTAACTTTTAAGGTCAACAGAGTTAAGCTAGTGTAGGTGAGCTCCAGTGGTGCCAGATATTTATGGTATTTTCCTGGGGGTTCTGTACCACAACGCGGGCTGCTATTTATGGAGTGGCCGTGGGGGTTGTGGGGTTGCCCTGTGCTTATTACCGAAGCCCAGTGTGACAGAGGTAACGATGGAAAAGGGGTAGGGGTAGGTAACAAAACGGGTTAAGGTGAGATATAAAAGAGAAATGGGTGTGTAGGTTAAAGCGACCGCTTTTTCCATCATGGTGTTGGTGGTGATGGGGTGAGCACTGACACGCTTGACTAATGTCAGATACACAAGTATCGGAGATTTTTAAAATAATTTTCAATATTTATTTATTAGCCAAGAATCTTTATCAGTTTTTTTGTTCCTCAAACTTTACTATGTATATAAAATTTTCCCTATCCTTTAAAATTATGAAGAATTCACCGAATTTACAACATACACTAAGAGAAAAATGTGGGGCTCATAACTACAAAATATAGTGAACTAAGACCTTGACAATTTTCCCTAGGTACCATCACTATTGAGTTCGAGTGAAGAAGATTTTGCTACTTTTACCATCAAACCATACGCTTGTCAACTAAAATCACAATTGTTACCTCAACTACATTCACAAAGTGATGAGTTTGTTGGACTTCTCGTTCAGAGAGTTGTAACTCACTAGCTAACAGAAATAGAGAGGAATGATCATGAAACTATATACTTATTGGTCATGATAATAATCCCCCAGACTAGTGTTCTATGATGGCTTAGTAATTTACTTAGTAATGATGTAAGTAGAATTTACATCACTCCAGGGCCAGCCTAATTTTAGGTCTCATAATTAAACATTGTGTGATCGGCACGTCCTAATAAACTGAGTACTGCGTCCAGTGTGTATTCGTGTTATGGTTACTCCTCAAATACGGTGATGATTCATCCTATACATTGTAATACAGTTTAAGTAACGAAAGTTGAACCAAAATCATATTTGTTACCAACCATATTGTATCCACTACCATGCGACCTCAGCCCTATGTAATTAGTTATCTTTACAGGTGAAATTTCTCTCAGTGTATTGCGCAAACTCCCCTTAAAGCAAAACATAAAAGCGGAATGGCGGTGTAAGTATAGGCTAAACGAACAGTGTTTATATCATAGTATTTGTGATGACGGGGTGAGAAAGGACGACGAGGACACTCTCAACCGATATCCAATACACGGCCGGGGGCGACGTTGAACTTGCCGCTCACGGATCACCAGGTACCTCCCCCCCCCCCTTCCCTTCCCATTCTCCTATCTAACACGCTTCGATCAATCCCTCAATGGCGTAACAATCTACACGACGTAGATTTTTTTATTAACGTCTTTTTGTGTTCCACAAGCGTTTGAAGAGCCCGTGTCACTCCAGCGACGATGATCAATCGTTCCCGACAAGACGTTCAAGGCATTTTTCGAGTTGACACGGAGTGAATTATAAAAATATTAGCAAAAACAAAAAATAATAAAAGAATTTCACAGCTTCCACCAGTGTCAACATTTTGCAGGATATTTAAATGGTATCTGACATTGGATCAAGTAGAGGCAATAATGACGAATCGGTTCAGGGTTTTTCTACCAACATCATTTAATATCAATTTTCTCCAGAATAAGTTTCTAACGAGATATTCGATTTCCGCCGAAAAAGAAACCAAAAGTGAAGAATACAATTCGGGAAGTTATTTGTGGGGCACTCACGGGCCACCACCTTGAGCTACCAGTCGCGCAATTTTTCTCTCCCTACACTTGAGTTAACTCGGACCAATTTTTAAAACGAGAAAGTATAAGAATTGGGGACTCGTAGGAGCCTCGATATTCTCTTCAGCTCCTCGGGAAATACCGATGATTAATCGTGCAAGATGGCACACTCAGTCCGGCAATACGAATCCCAGGATGATTTAGAAAACCCAGTGACCCCGGTACCAACTCTCTTCATCTTTCTCAGTGTCTCCAAGGAGTTAAAACGATAAATCTCGTAGAGGAGAGCTCGTAACACACGGAATTATACCACATTGGACCTCTCGATGACCCCCCCTCCCCCAGCATCCGCTCGCCTATTCCGCATGGGCTTCTTTAGCCGGCAATGTTTCAGAAACAACAGGAGAATTTCAACTCGCGCACAGCAGCCAATACATGGGTGTATAAAGCGCAGAATAAGCAGTAAATCGTCATCCAATGAACGAATCCACGTTCCGGGGTACGATTTCAGATATCAGGTTATGGCCCTTCTTCCATGACTTTTTACATCCCTCCCAGAAGAATTCGGAAATTGGAGAGATTTATCTCAATTCAAAAGACAATTTGACCGGGTTATTGAGGTGAAGTTGTTCAATCATACAGGAAACTTAACATTATCAAAACATAACATTATCAAAAATGATTCACTTATCTGGAAAATTGATTGGGCGTCATAATTTTTAACTTCCCGATTATTCAAGGAGTTATTCTAATGACCCTTAAATCGATTTTTTTCTTTTCGATTCATAACTGGTGTTCTGAGTATACCCAAACGTTTCCCATAGAATTCTGAACTCGTGTGTCTGTATGTATGTGTGTGGCAAAATTTTTGGCGACCGATCTCTCAGGACGAAGGACACGATCCAGGTCGTCGACATCGGAAACGAGAAATTCATGTACCATAGGCGGGATTAGATTCTAGATAAAATTTCCCCATATTTATGTTGTTATGACCTATTTCAGTTGTTCGTCGGAAATAGGAGAATAAGTATAACAATAAGGGTGCTTTCTCACGTAAAATAGTAATTTGTGCTATAAGGGCGATAAGCGGTGGTTTGCGAGCAGTGTGAAGTTTGCAGCACGAGGTATGGCAAGTCGGAACCGAGGCTCGCCGAAGGCGACCCCCGATAGTGACCCTTTTGACCCCAGGTAGTGACCCTTGGGACCCCAGGTAGTGACCCTTGGGACCCCAGGTAGTGACCCTTGGGACCTCAGGTACTGACCCTTTTGACCCTTGGGACCTCAGGTAGTGACCCGTGGAACCTCAGGTAGTGACCCGTGGAACCTCAGGTAGTGACCCGTGGAACCTCAGGTAGTGACCCTTTGACCCTTGGGACCTCAGGTAGTGACCCTTTGACCCTTGGGACCTCAGATAGTGACCCTTGGGACCTCAGGTAGTGACCCTTGGGACCCCAGGTAGTGACCCTTGGGACCCAAGGTAGTGACCCTTGGGACCCCAGGTAGTGACCCTTTTGACCCTTGGGACCCCAGGTAGTGACCCTTGGGACCCCAGGTAGTGACCCTTGGGACCCCAGATAGTGACCCTTGGGACCTCAGGTAATAACCCTTGGGACCCTTGGGACCCCAGGTAGTGACCCTTAGGACCCCAGGTAGTGACCCTTGGGACCTCAGGTAGTAACCCTTGGGACCCTTGGGACCCCAGGTAGTGACCCTTGGGACCCCAGGTAGTGACCCTTGGGACCCCAGGTAGTGACCCTTGGGACCTCAGGTACTGACCCTTTTGACCCTTGGGACCCCAGGTAGTGACCCTTGGGACCCCAGGTAGTGACCCTTGGGACCCCAGGTAGTGACCCTTGGGACCTCAGGTACTGACCCTTTTGACCCTTGGGACCTCAGGTAGTGACCCGTGGAACCTCAGGTAGTGACCCGTGGAACCTCAGGTAGTGACCCTTTGACCCTTGGGACCTCAGGTAGTGACCCTTTGACCCTTGGGACCTCAGATAGTGACCCTTGGGACCTCAGGTAGTGACCCTTGGGACCCCAGGTAGTGACCCTTGGGACCCAAGGTAGTGACCCTTGGGACCTCAGGTAGTAACCCTTGGGACCCTTGGGACCCCAGGTAGTGACCCTTAGGACCCCAGGTAGTGACCCTTAGGACCCCAGGTAGTGACCCTTGGGACCTCAGGTAGTAACCCTTGGGACCCCAGGTAGTGACCCTTGGGACCCCAGGTAGTGACCCTTGGGACCTCAGGTACTGACCCTTTTGACCCTTGGGACCCCAGGTACTGACCCTTTTGACCCTTGGGACCCCAGGTAGTAACCCTTGGGACCCCAAGTAGTGACCTCAATTTCTTGGACCTCAAGAAATGTATCATCAATATAATCGTCATCTATAGGAAGATATATTCAATAGGCAGCAATTGAGCTACCTTAACACGCAGTATTTTTGGTACTCTGATGAGAACCACTATCTCCTGGATGAAACTGTCCAACACAACGGCCGATATAATTCAAATTTATTGAAGCGCTATCAAGCCGATTGATCGTGAAATCCAATATAAAATCAGGGTGGAAATTTTCTATCCAATGCCAGTTACACAATTTCCACGTTGACGCTTAAATGCAACTCCGGGGGAATTAAATTCGAATCGATTCTCGAAATAGTCCAGCCATTCCTGTGCGTCTTCCTGTTTTTTTCCTCCCCATTCTCTCACGATTTTATGGTGCTAAATCTCATTACATTTTAGCTCTTTTTATTTTGCGGCTTTTCAGTCCAATCACAGAGTCGCCAGGAGTGATTATTTTTATGGAAGACAGCAGTGATTATGGAGGGTAATGCAGCGAATTAACATTGAAAGTTAAGGTAGGCTCAGTTTAACCAGCCGAGACCATCATTGTCAATTTATACGGCAAAGTTAATTTTTTTTTTATTCGCGCTTTCATCTAATTCAGGATGTATCGCGATGCCTCTCGGTGCCAAAATGGGAACGGATTTTTCCCCAAAATGTAAAATTTTTTTTTTTTATTTTTCGAAATTTCGCGCTCGAAAATTCCGCATTAATACACAGTGACCATTTCCATTCAATTCTCAGTACATTATCCATTCTCATTCACCTCCAACCTCACCAAGATTTCACCCCCCAATCGCCGCTCAAATATTCGCATCAGCGAAAAATTTTCAGCTCAATTTTTCCCCAGTGATAGAATGAAAGTGGTCGATAACGTTTAGAAAGCGGTATCTCCTCGGGCTACCAAAAGATCCACCATCGTATTTGCTTTTTCATGAAGATTTTCCGTGAAATAAAAGAGGTGCGATCGGCACGTGGGGTACTCGAGAAGCAGTTTAGCGTACCTAGGTGAATGGTGAGCGTCCTGGGCGATGGTAGGAAGAGCCACGTTTGCCACTAGGTGAACGGTCGGTGGAAGCGGGACTTTTTGGATACTCTGCAGATATCGGACGCACGTAACCGCCATTCGGTAGAGCAAGACCGCCCAAAGTATATGTCCTTCTATCTGTGTGTCGCTGCATGTGTGTGTGTATAGCTGAATGGGTGAGTTTGGCAATGGACATATTCTTATTCCAAGCTCGCGCCAAAGATTGTATCGCAGCTGGGGGGCGGGGGGGGGGGGGGTGGACCCCCGAGTCCACTACTTATCTGAAAGTCCAAGTAGCATCACAAAGAAAAGGAATATATGAGAGTGACTCTGGTGAAAGAAATTGTATGAGTTATATTCGTACTACTTTGCCTAGACATCTTTGCATTCACTGGACAAACTTCAATGCCATGAAACACCACTTCCGGTGGGACAAATTCATGGATGGACTTTTGTCATTTGGTGAAAGCTATTCATACACTCCAGGTGTCCAAGAAGAACCATAGATTCTCATTTTAGGAACAAATGGAATAAATAGGACAAGCGTCACTAACTCTCACCAGTATCTTCCACTGATAACAGGCGAACTTACCAGTGGGAGGCAATTAAACTTATTCTATTCAAAACTCTTGGTGCCTTGTTTTAATTCTTGGTAGATATTCCATTTAGGTCTGAGGATGTATTCGCTATCATCAATGCCACCGGAGTTGTTCTCTGGAAGAAGCGAAGAATAATATCACTCCAAAACAATCCAATGTAACGTTCCTTGGAGCCTTTCTATTGCGTTTATTTAGCATAATCGTAATGTACACAAAATATATGAAACGGTGTATTACCTACGTTATATGTATGGTAATATATGATACATATGGGTGCAGCGTATTTAATATACATAATATGTTATGTATAGATTTTGTGAATTCGAAAACCGATGGCCGTGAAAGGTTTTCCAGCTCGTCTGAAAAGTTTTTACGGCCTTGTTAGAAAAATATCTGTTTTTTAAGACCTCCGCTACCGGAAGAATAGCCGGGGTGGTAGACTGCGCGGCATTTGCATGATAAGATACAGGAAGCCACGGACAACCTATCTTGGCAAGGGCGGCTAGTCGATCGGAAGCCTGCCGCTCGTCACACAATCCGAAAAAATTCTTGCCCTATCGGGAATTTGAACTTACGCACCCACTATACATAGCTATATATATAGCTATAGCCAGAAAAAACGGGGGAATTCACAATATATAGCCATGATTATACGCGCATCGCGACTTAACGACTCTCCTCACTCTGTGAGCGATGCCGCCTATAACACCCTGTGAGCGCGACGCCGCTTATTGATAGATGTATGTATATATATATTATATGCAGATGTAGTGATCGGCATATGTAATGTTCCGTTCTGAGAACATGCATGTTATGAATGTTAGATCGTTCCTGGACTATACTTTATTCAATGAGTCTGGTCGCGCCTGCTGCGCACGCGCATTTCCTTTTTCCGCCGCGCTGACTGGTGTCGCGTCGGTTGCGCTCTTACGCTTTTCGATATTTGCGATATGTATCGATATTTTCTGTGGTCTCTCCTTCTTACTTGAGTCGACTCTCCCACTAGTGCACTGCGCGGGATCGGACACTCTACCACCCTGTCCCACAAGTGACCCTCCCCTACTTCTCCCACTCCCGGTTGCTAGTAAGCGCAGTGAGATAGCATTCAGGATCACCCGGACCATTTGCACAGTGGTGGGGATGCGGCCCTTGAGGAGATACTGAGTGGTGGGTTCATGACGATACTGACTATAGGGATCCATCAACTTTTGGGAGGTGCACTGGTGGTCCCCCACTGTATGAAATGTTGACTGTATAGAAATTGGGACACTGCCTCTTTTGGGAATGGCAATATAAAGGAACATTAGTAAATTCTTTTTATTATCTAGCAAGGCTTCGATCCAATTGAGGATATATCGCGACCGGTCTAAGTGGCACCAATGGACACCGACCTTGTCCCAAGCTGCACAGTCTTGGGCATTGTATTCCTTCATTCATCTTGAGAATATTTCCATTTGTTATTTTGAATCCTTACATTCACACCGTAATAAATAAATCCAAATTGAATCTTATTGTTCCAGTGAAACTTATTTAACAATCTAGTGCTATAGTGTGCTCTATCTGTAGTTCGTGTTTTACTATAGTACGTACAAAATGATGATTGCAAAATGATTTCGGATTCTGTTGTAATATCATGAATGAAGATGCAGAGTTCTATAAATTCGAGGACGGCTGAGTGGCGAGTAATGGTTTGTAATTTTAGTGCATAATGTATATGTTGACAAATGATGTCTAAATACATGGTACAGCGAGATGAACATATTTACTGGTGTTGACAATTGTTTAGTTTGTCGGCGTGATTGATATTGAGGAAATGGATTAAAATATCAGACGTTAATTATCAATATGTCAATTTTTTCGGTAAGTGTTGCTGATTCTCTAATTTATGATCGTCCTCACGTATCCTGGGAATGTCTCAAGGGTACACTCATAGTATTAGTTCAAAACGTTTTTCCTTTTTTTAATGTATCAAATTTTTTTTAACGTTTCCCAAATTTTTATTTATTTCTTTATTTTTCATTTTTTTTTACTTTTTGCATCCTTCAAAATTTTGGAAAAAATAGAAATTTTTTGAACCTTCAAAAGTTCGTAATTAAAAAACTTTTCGGAATTTTTGGGCTTTTTATGAATATTTGAAATTTCCAATTTTTGTTGTTTGTTTATTAAAGTATAAAATTATGATGATTGTATAAAAAAAATGCAGAATATTCTCTTATGATGTCACGCAAGCAGTACATAATAGTATGTAAACTCGCGAGCCACCGAAGTGACTGCTTCATAAAATTCTCTAGTGCGGTTTTTGAAATAACCATATGCCATGCATAATGTAAGTATTGACGGACGATGAATAAATATGCGTTGAAGTAAAACCACTGTATCAACAATTGTTTCTATCTGGTGCAGGAAATGTTGATATTGTAAAGTGTCTAATCAAAATATCAGTTTTTCAACGTGCGCCATTCCCTAATTTATCATTGTCCCCAGTCGTCCTGAGGATGTCTCAAGGGTAAATTTACATTCTGAATTTGGAATGTTTTGCAATTCAGTTGACTCGCTGTGTTTGTTGCCACTGGCTTATGCCCCCCAGTGACTAAAGTGCTGTCACCCATAAACAAGGGAATAACAACGGCTGCAATAACCGAATTAAATACATCATAAAATAATTAATGATTATCAATGCGCAAATTAGTGATTTTGCTCGAATATGTCATGAGCTTGTGCAAAATTGAACTTATCAATTATTCAATAAAATTCCCAAGTGGACATTTATGTCTCAACTGAACAAAAACATCAAACCAAAATCCGAAAACATTCAAAATTGTGGGAACATTTCGACATCCCAAGATTTCTAGATGCTTCATGTTCGCCGATACTTTTTTTACGAGCACCAATGTAATTTATTTATAGGTGCTTTGTTTACAAACACATCGTAGACCTTCTCCGCTGATTAGCACCTGAAGAGAGCATAAAGATAGCGACGTTAAATAAAATTTAAAAAAAAAACTAGTGGGATAAAAATCTGTATGCCCGATTTGTAATTCCTGTTTGCCATTCCTACATTTTCCGACACGTCAATTAAATGCTCAAAGACTGGTTTCAGAGAAAAAAATAGGAATCATGAAATTTTCAATACTGGAATACAACAGGTATCGCTATCTACGGCTATGTCACGAGACGCACTGACCAATCGCACTGCGCATCGCGCATTCAGACTCTCCTGCGCAGATGCGGGCAATCACGCATGCGCCGGCGGTAGTCGGACTACTTCGGATCTAGACCGATTATAAAAGTTTGAATAGTCATTAAAATTTCGCATCACTAAAAATCAACCAACAACTAATAATTTAATACATGAAAGTGAGTCAAATTTTGATCGAAGCTAAGGTACGAGAGACTCCAATTACGACATTGATTAGCTTGAGCACAACTTTTCTTCGTAAATAACGATTGGTTAAAACTTTTGACGATTTTCATGCTTCATGTTAAAAAAACAAAATGGAAGCTAGTGCATGAATTTCATTCAAAATCTAATCAGGTCTCAGCTGCGTGAAGACGCATCGATTTTAAAAAAATCCTCGAATCGGGTGATCGTTTGCAAGAAATCGTTGTCCAAAAATTGTGGGCACATACGTACGCGTAAACCCACATACACACATACATACAGACATTTCGTTAAAAATGCTCTAGAACGATTAGAGAGAGTTTGAAACGTGGAGATATGATGAAATTTCCACTTTTGATTTTCGGGGCCATTATAATAACTTCCCTATATCGGGAAGTTAATAAATAAAAAAAAAATTCACCGACACAAAATTCTACCACAAAATTAACTCCAATCCCCCTCCCCAATCCTTAAACCTCGGACTCTAATTGTAAATTGGCATAACATTGCACCCAACAAAACCTTATCGTTATCAAATTTTCGCCCATCAAATTCGTGTTCTTGACCTTTAACGACTTTTCCCATAAATTAATACTCAAGAAGATTCAGAGCGGGTGATAAAGAGTGGGTGGTACGCTGTAGTTGCTGGGTAGAATTCTCGTAACGCGGAATCAGCATCCATTAAGAAGTCCATTTCACCTGAAGAACCTAAACTATCCTCCTTTAATGTTGAAATGGGTGATAAACGCGTTTGCCACAGCTATCCAAGTGTCGCAATTCATTAGCACCAACGGCCATTGTTGCGCTGTTGTTTGGTTGACGAGCCAATGTTATTTACCCTCGTAAAACTTGCTCCAACGTGGCCAACGCCAATCAGCCATATTGATTTATGTTTCCAACTTTGGGAGTATAAAATAATCGAGTTGAAATTTATCTAGCTGGCTGGACGGTACAACCGAAAACATCGCTCTACTGAGTCGAAAGAAAATTGAAATAACTTGGAATAATATGTGAATGGCCCCATCTCGGATATCCGATTTTGGAGATAATTTTTTTTTTCGATGATTCGAGATCTGGAGTTTAAATTGTTTACCTTGGAGAAATCATACTATGGAAAATGCTCACACATAAATTTAAATTACATGAGATGTAGCCATTGAAAGTCCACGAGACAGTATGTTGTCGCCAGGTAAGTATTCCCTGTTACCTCTTAACAGCCGCACCACCTAGCGATGACACTGCACCCAGGCCGCCTAGCAGTCACACTTCACCCATGCCACTCATCAGCCACACGTCACCCATGTCACCTCAAGCAGCCACACTTCACCCATGCCACCCAGCAGCCACACTTCACCCATGCCGCTGGCAGCCACACTCCACCCATGCCACCTAGCAGCCACACTTCACCCGTACCACCTCTAGCAGCCACACTTCACCCATCCCACCTCTAGCAGCCACACTTCACCCATGCCACCTCCAACAGCCACACTTCATCCATGCCACTCATCAGCCACACTTCACCCATGTCACCTAGCAGCCACACTTTACACAAGCCACTTCTAGCAGCCACACTTCACCCATGCCACCTAGCAGCCACACTTCACCCATGCTGCTGGCAGCCACACTCCACCCATGCCACCTAGCAGCCACACTTCACCCATCCCACCTCTAGCAGCCACACTTCACCCATGCTACGTAGCAGCCACACTTCACCCATCCCACCTCTAGCAGCCACACTTCACCCATGCCACCTCTAGCAGCCACACTTCATCCATGCCGTCTAACGACCACCACAGGGTAACAATTAATTTGGTGATAACTTGAGAACAGTTGAATGTCAGTGATTCCTACGTATTCCATTGGCTTCATCAGACATGGCTACCCCTAGGGTAGCCCCACTGAGAAAAAAATAGATTATAATTGGAGAAATCCGTCCAAGGCTTTAAGTTCCATTATAATTATCCGTATAATGAGAGTCAACATTGTGCCGTAATTGAGATCTCCGAGAAATAACAGCTGAAAAGAAATTGGAGTGTTTAAATAGATTTTATTTCTGCGGATAAATTCATTGCATCCATAATTACGATGAATCTCGCTTGATATATGGACCAATCGTGACTCGATTTTCAGGATAATCCCTGAAAAATCGGTGGAACATTCCACCAAGGAATGATATCCTTGGAATCGTTTGCAAAATGCAGGGTATCCTCGTGAGAATATCAGCTCCGCGAATACGGAATTCGCCGGCTTTTGTATATACAAGACGAGAAATGCAAGGGATATTCTCCCGTATACGCAAGTCAAGCCAAGATGAGATAAAAATAAAGAAAAGTATCAAGTGCCAGAGCGATATTGCAAATTTGAAAGGGCCGGAATGTGCTCGCGTGAGTGTGATGATTACTTTTTCTCTCTGTCTACCATCAGACCAAGTGTAAAATCCTCGAATCTGGGAATTTCCTCAATCGTTTCAGCACGAAAGTCAGCTGAGATAATGGGAATTTTTTTTTCTTGCGCAATGAGAATGAAGGCATCGATAGCTTGAAAATAACTCCGCGTTGCAAGCCTCGACTGCTTCAATTGATTGAACTTTTCTTCGTAAAAGCGCGAATGTCCGAGGAAGAAACATTTATAAGAGATTCATCTGCCGAGCGCTTTCAATGAAAGCAAAAATTTTTCTGCACTCGTTTTTTTATTCTCATTGCGTTTTTTTTATTTTATTGCTCATTGTCGAATCCTTAACATTTTACGTTTTTCCACTTTTCAGAATCACGAGACCGGTGGCGCATGCGCATTTCCTTTCTCCGCCGCGCTGACCAGTGGCGCATCGCTTTCGGTCTTACAGTTTTCGATCATTTCGATATATATCGATAGTGTCCTCCGTTCTTTCTTTTAACTATAGGATTTCCCGTTTTTTTTAAATTTTCAAGCGCTTTAATTTTCGATTTCTCAACAAGATTACGAAGCTACCCAATACAATTCAAAATGGGTCAATAGATAGATATTGTGCACCTAGGGCGGCAAGTGGAAGCAATGAGGGTTCTGTGTGTGTGTGTGTGTGTTCGTATTCAAGTGACAGACACACACATCGCAAAGTTAATAATATGGCCCGTCAAGGATCGCACGCACATCCCGTTCATCAGCATTCAAATGACCCCATTAACGAATCCACAAAAAAGGTCCCTTCTCTAAAAATTTGCCAAGCCCCAGGAAATAGATCCGAATTATTTGTCTGCAAGCTTCCTTCCCACATGATAAAAAAAAAATGATGAAACGCAACAGTCACGACGGAAACTGACACTCGTGATCACGCGAGCCCTAGCCAGTTGACATACGTGCATGTACAAGGTAATACACCTATCCCGCCATAAATCAGTGTTCACAAGTGGCCTCTCAACGTCGAGCCATTGTCGACACAATTGAAAGATTATCATCCAAGACTACTATACGAATGAAAAGTCTAGGGCTCTCTGGGCAAATTACTGAAGTCATCTACCCAGGATGATAATCGAAGAATGTTGTGGTAAAAATTATCGGATCATTAGCTATATTTAGTATATGTGTGTCTATGTGTGCAAATGTTCCCGTGCTATTTTTAGTTGCATTAAATGCGTAGGCATTAATCCGTTGGTATCTATACTACAAAAGTAGTCTTAATTCGGATTGAGCCATTGGACAAAAATCGAACCGGTGCACGATGGTTTAAAACGGTTTCTTCGTCTTAAGCACACACACACATACACAACTTAACAAAATCGTATTAGAATAATTCCTGAACACTTAATTGCATACAATTGTCAATGCCATACAATATTTCTCACTGAGTGACATCAATTCTAATAGAGCTCTACACATTTGGCACGGATAGTAGTCATGTTGAAGCACCGGAAGTCACTTAGCCCCGTCGAAAATACCATCCACTGAGTAACACGGGAACTTGCACCAAATCCTGATAATTCATCTAATCCATCTGTCCAATGCTCGCGCATCCCTATTGCCTTTCTCTTCACCTAAGGCGTGATAAGATATACGACATGAGTTTGGTTATCAATTCTAGTGAGGGCTGTGCGCCATAGCGGAATCATACGAACCAAAACTGTGGAGGCATCACTAATCCTAGTTGACATTAATCTTCTGCAATAGTTTTCGAAACTAATCTGAAACTCAGCAGGTCTCGTTGATGACGGACTTATCTACTTGCCATAGGGGCTATCACCTGTACACCTGCATCCCGAATACCGATTTTAACCGAGACTCATCAGGTGGGTGTACCAGTTTGGAGAACAAATATAAACGGTTATAGAATTCTGGGTTCGTGCTCAGAGAAATATTTTCTCATGAATTTCGACAAAATGGCTGGAAAATGCGACTGCAAGATCAAAAGACCAGGTGGCAACCCCCCTTCCCACCCGTCTACCCACCCACCCCCCCCCACCCAGTCACTCACCCACCCACCCCTCCACCCAGTCACTCACCCACGCACCTAGTCACCCACCCGCCCACTCACCCAGTCACCCAATCCACCCACCCGCCCACCTAGTCACCCACCCACCCACCTAGTCACCCACCCGCCCACTCACCCACCCGCCCACCGAGTCACCCACCCACCCACCTAGTCAAACACCCACCCACCCCCCCACCCAGTCACTCACCCACGCACCTAGTCACCCACCCGCCCACTCACCCAGTCACCCACCCGCCCACCTAGTCACCCACCCACCCACCTAGTCACCCACCCGCCCACTCACCCAGTCACCCAATCCACCCACCCGCCCACCTAGTCACCCACCCACCCACCTAGTCACCCACCCGCCCACCGAGTCACCCACCCACCCACCTAGTCAAACACCCACCCACCCACCTAGTCACCCACCCACCCATCCACTTAGTCAACCAACCACCCACCCACTTACTGACCCGCCCACCCACTTACTCACCCACCCCTCTAGCAACCCACCCACCCAGCCTTCAGGAAATTAGCTTTCACATCAAGTATCACTGTCTGCAAGGTGTTTTGGGTAGTCTTTTTTCACCTCTTACAAATATCTGACAAAAGGGCCACTTTTCAAATTAAATTCAAGCACTCGTTGTTACAGTGACGTTGATACGTGGGGAAACAAGACAGCATAAATAGCGTTGCACTGGAATTCATTTGCTCTTCCAGTGCATTTCATATTTAATTAGCATGGCACGGTTTTTACAATCACTATCCATAGCGTGACGATACTAACACCAGTCGCATGGTCATCAGTGCAGGCTGGAGCATTATTAAAATCGATTCAGGGTACAATTCCCATCACGTCTTCCTGAATTATCCAGAGGCTCATAAAAAAACAATAAAGAAGATAAAGCTGGATAAATGGAAGGGTCTTAATAGGTCGTGAAGATGGCGGAAAGTGTTGGGTAGCAAATGACCCCTAAGTAACGTTGAAGTTTGTCCAGTCGTTCCGGAAGTGGCAACTTCATTTTTCATATTCTTCATTTGAAGAAACCTACTTGATTTGCGAGCTCAAATGTTTCGAACTAGTGTTCTTCAGGAAGGCAATTGGAATCCCGCACGTTTGAATACGACATCAGCGCTCGCATGATGAGCGCTGCGCCGCGAAATGTTGCGTCAAGTGTTAAGAGAAAAAGTTCAATATCACAGAATTCGTAAAATTGAAAAATACAGTGGGCGGCGCAGCGCTCATCATGCGAGTCGTGAGGTCCCGCTGGGAAGTGGCAATACTAAAAGTTTCAGTACGCAGAAGTTAACTATAATTCTCATGTGCTTCAGCCCAACTGTTCAAGTTTCCGTACCGAAGAGTCTTCAATAGATCAATATTGCATGTATATATGCACCACTCAGAGCTTGAGCAATTTGATATTAACAACTTTGTATTAATTAGGTGAGAAGAAAATTGGGATAAAAGTGGGTGGCCCCCGTTGGAAACACAAACAAAACTTCCCGATTTGTACTTTCTGCTTGCCATTCCTCCTTTTTCCTACACGTCAATTAAATGTTTAAGGATATTCAACACGTATACCCAAAACAAAAGTTTATGACCCTTTCTATAATTCGTTATATTTATCGCCAGTAATTTTCAATTAATATTTCAATGCTTTAATTAGTTGAAGTGATAGCCATAGAAAAGTATTATATTTTATTTCATTTTCCGAATCAATATTATATTGTTTAAACAAATTAATGAAAAAAATTTTAGTCAATCGTCATGAAATTTTTACCATCGTTTGATATCTGCTTCAATAGTAAATTTTCAAAATTTCACCAAACTTTTATATTTTGAACTGTATTTACAGAAATTTGTATTTTTCCCATAAGAGGCCGTGTTAATTGAGAACGTTGATAATTAATAACTACAAAACGGTGTTGTGAATCAATCTCAAATTTCAGACAGGCATCTGTTACCGCTTCAAAAACATTATGTCAAAATTTCAAGCAATTCTCATATCTTCGCCAAAATGGGTGAAATATCCTTAGGTTGATTTCAGAGAAAAACACTAGTGTGGGTCAATCAGTGTGACCCGTGAGGCTCACAACGAAAATTTGCAGATTTGAGAATTCTAAACTATCCCATTTATCAAGCAAATAATTATGAACATTTGACTAGGCGCATATAGTCAGCGTGAGGACGAGAATTATGCGCATTACTGGAGTGGGAGTGAGACGCCAATAGTGGTGCGACCGATCGAGGGTTAAAACCGCCATACTTCCTTAATTATGATAAATATGGAAAAAAGTGATATATACTTAAATATGCACTTCCACTTACAAAGCAAATTCTGCTTTATACTTTTTGCCGTATCTCTTACCGTTTTTGCAATAGAGCGTTGTGAACAATTCAATGGGTAATAACAAAAAAACTGGGCGGTGAATTTAAACCAAAAACTAATCCGATCTAAGTTTCATGAAGACGCTGCGAATAAGACCTTAATCCCCTAGATCAGTCGACCCATTGGCGCGGAATCGTTGACCAAAAATTCTGATTTAACACATACAAACATACACACACACACAGACATTTGTTCAGAAAACTCAGCAAAGTATTTTCTGTTAGTAGAGAAGAGTAATAAAATAATTTACGCCATTCCTTCTGCACA
This sequence comes from Asobara japonica, assembly GCA_026005395.1. Taxonomy (NCBI): domain Eukaryota; kingdom Metazoa; phylum Arthropoda; class Insecta; order Hymenoptera; family Braconidae; genus Asobara; species Asobara japonica. Next base: position 711,564 of record BQMI01000220.1, read on the forward strand.
GTCAAGAAGGTAAGTTCAACAAATAAATTACCGATAAATCCAACAGCCTTCGAAAAAGAAAATCTGAGCAACCTTAATCCACGTAATCCATAAAACTTCAATCCAAATCATTCGACTTGCAATGCCATGCTATTTTTGCATTTACTTTGAGCTAGCAATTCACAGATAAATCTGACATGAATACCCAACCCGGCCCATTGCATTAGTCTAATGCAATCGATATTTCCCAGTTATATTTCCAAGAACTTGTCTTTCTGATATTTTGTCACTCTCGCGTCACACGCCTTTGACGATTGCATTCAGTGAGACATGCACGGAGTATCGTTAATCATCGTTACGTTGTACCACACGTTCTGGATAGTCATCTTCATTAGGAACTAGGGAACTCCACATCACGCAGTTATGGAGATTGATATGTAGATAATTAATTCCTAACTATGAAAATTTAGTTTAGCCTTAAAGACGAAAATTACACCGTAATGAGGCAATAAATGAAAATATATGGAAATAATTGATTTTTTAATGGCCCTCTCGCATTGGGAACGTCGTTCTCCGGTCCGGTGTTGGGGTAAAGAGAGAGTTGCAATGAGCTATTCAAAATTTTCAAAATGCATTAATCATATACAACTCGTGGGATGGGAATGTGTTTGCCCCCGTTGGGAGCACAAATAAAACTTCCCGATTTGTAATTTCTGTTTCCCATTCCTAGATTTTCCGACACGCCAATCAAATGTTCAAAGACTGGTTTCAGAGAAGAAAATAGGAAGCATGAAATTTTGAACACTGGAATACAACAGGTGTCGCTACCTACGACTATGTCACGTGACGCACTAACCAATCACACTGCGCGACGCGCATTCAGACTCTCCTGTGCAAATGCGGGCAACCACGCATGCGCCGGCGGTAGTCGGACAACTTCGGATCTAGACCGAATTTAAAGTTTGAATCGTCATTAAAATTTCGCGCCACTCAAAATCAACCAACAACTAATAATTCACTATATGGAAGTGAGTTAAATTTTGATCGAAGCTAAGGTACGCCGCGAGACACCAATGGCGACATTGATTAGCTTGACCACAACTTTCCTTCGTAAATGATTATTGATTAAAACTTTTGGCGATATTCATGCTTCGTGTTTAAAAAAAAACCGGAAACTAGTGCATGAATTTCTTTCAAAATCTAATCAGGTCTCAGTTGCGTGAAGACGCATCGATTTAAAAAAAATTATCATATCAGGTGATTGGTTTGCAAGAAATCGTTGTCCAAAAATTGTGGGCATATACGTACGCGTAAACACACATACACACATACATACAAACATTTTGTTAAAAATGGTCTGGAAAGATTACAGAGACCGTGAAACGTGGAGATATGATGAAATTACAATAACTTCCCTATATCGGGGAGTTATAAACTCCATTAAACTCACTGTCTACATTAATTCCTCTGAATGTTTGCCACGCCATAGGTAAATTTATTTTATTTTTGGAGCGACTCCTCTCACATTTTTGCAATCATTAAATTTCCAATATAACAGAATAGACGTGAATAATCAGAATTACTGTTGTATTTCGGTTTGACTCACTGTTGTCCAGATGGTCGCGGGCCGAGCCGGTGTCAACAAATGGTAGAAGGGCGGCGGTGTTAGCGGGAAAGGGTGAGGGGGGATGGGGCCGAAGTAATCAGGGAACCGGGACAACTCGCTACGGATGGATAGTTGACGAAACAACCAGCAATATAGAACTGTGCTTGCGATGTTGTCAGACAAGGTCGGCTGAATGATACCAGAGTTATGAGGTAGATGTTCATAGAAATTGGTGACATAAAAACATAGTGAGAGAAAGCATTCATGTTTCAGGTAGAATAAATGCGGTTGGTTCCTCTCTGATTCTTTTTTGCATTCCAATGGAATTTATGGTTTTGTTACGGAAAAGCAAAATCACTTTTTTCGTTATATCTTCTCGTTTCAAGGCATTTCTAGGACACTTCTAGGGCTGTTATGAAAATTTGTTCCTCTCTCTTATTGTACTCCCCACGGTAGGTGCTCTTCAGCATTGCTTCAAAAGGAAGTACTGGACAGTCACCATTTCACCATTTACACCATTATATTTCTAAACACAGGGTAAACCTCCAGAAACCCCCCGGCTGCGGTGGCGCCATTGATGGTACCCACCGCCCCCCCCCCTCTCTGCATTGGGTATGATTTTCGCTGGGCCTTTTGCAGTGTCATTTTATGGGTGCAAACCTACTCTACCCGCTACATCAAAGCACCGATGTTGTGTGTGTGTGTATGTATATGTGTGGGTATGTGTGTGTGTGTGTGTATCTATGTGTTTGCTTGTGTGTGTGTGTGTGTGTTGCAAAAATCGTATGGGTTACACGTGCGTGCCAAAACTGTCACTTTACGCACTAGTACCACAACATCCCGTTTTTGTTACTATTTCCGACTTTTCTTACCAACAAATGTGCTCTAGAATTTCCCCAAATCCAATTTTATCGAAAAAAAAAATATATATAATTACTTGGTGCCCCATAAAATCTTATGTCCTCGAAAAATCATTTCGTTCTCCCGCAGGAACAATTACACTCTATCTTTGTGAACAATTGTAATTCAACTTCGGCAGATATGAAATTCCATGAATGAATAATTCGGTTGTCCCCGGACATGATCGTAATGTCGGTTAGCATTAGAACCCGATTATGTAATTATTGGCATTGGCCATTGGGCCGAATAAGTGCCTGCTTGGTACCATTCACGGGGATTCGGCAACATCGATTTCAGATCAATGAATCGACGCAGTTCAGCCCAGTTTATCCAGTCTAATGCCCCGTCTATTGACGTTTAACCTCTCATAAACTCATTCATCACCGATTGGAATCCTAGTTCCTACGCCAACAACAGCCACGAGTGAGAATTCCACAGCACCTCGTCCCAGTATTTCCCTCGATTGCTTTCAATTTCAGGGAAAAAAGCTCGGGGAGACCTTCATTAATCATCTTTAGCAGCATACCTCATGTAGACTGGGTCATCGGAATTGACCATAAAAAATTATGCCAAAGCAATTCCTGGCTTGACAGATAAGAAAAGTAGTTTCTTGAAAAATAGTTTCCAGTTTCCTGATTTCTAATTTTTGTTTGCCATTCCTACATTTTCCCACACGTCAATTCAATGTTTCAAGACTGGTTTCAGAAAAAAACACTAGTGTGGGTAAATCGCAATGAAAACTTGCAGATTTGAGAATTTTAAACTATCCCATTTATCAAGCAGATAATTATGAGCACTTGACTAGGCCCATAGTCAGCGTGGGAGTGAGACGCCAATAGGGGTCCCACCGCTCGAGGGTTAAACCCGTCATACCTCCTTAATTATGACAATTATGGAGAAAAGTGATAAGAAATTAAAAATGCATTTATACTTTGAGAGCAAATTCTGCTTAATACTTTTAGTCGTATATCTTATCGTTTTTGCAATGGAGTGTTGTGAACAATTCAATTGTTAATAACAAAAAAACTGCTCGATCAATATAAACCAAAAATTAATTTGATCTAAATTCCATGAAGACCCTCTGAATAAGACCTCCATGACCCAGATTGTTTGGGGCGTTCCGATTTCACACATACAAACATACACACACACCCTCGTACGCCCACCCACCCACACCTACTCTCCTCCCCCCCCTTTTCGAATTCGACGGGTAGCATTTTGATATACTTAAAACACCAGTTACGAAACGAAAAGAAAAAAATCGATTTAGGGGTTATTACAATAGCTTCCCGAAAAATCTTGAAGCTGAAGAGAAATTGTGAAGAAAACATATTAATTCGAGGAATACTATCTATCGTTAATGACTAAAATCCATCAGTTCATTTACCACATCTTAAATTTGTAATTTTTCAGTTTTTGAGTACAGAATAAATGAGAAATGGTGGTTATCATTCAAAAACCACTTACGCTGCTTTCAACTGCAGGAAGAGTCCGAATTCCCGTTGTATATGTATATACAGAATTTCGTGGGATAAAAATGTCGACAAATGTTTTATATCCCAAAGCACTAGAATTCTCTCTGTGGTGGAAGTGAAGGAAGAAACCGTGCAATTTCCCTGGAGATAGAAGCCCTGGTACCCTGGATTGGACAGACTCAAAGGACATTTTGGTGACGAACTTTTAGGCCGATTGGAAAATTTCAAGGAGTAAACTGACATTGCGACATCCGAGTCGTGAGTCTCGAAACAAAAGTATATTTTCCCGGAGTTTGGATCGTAAAAAGTTTTCGCAACTATTTTTTATCATTTGCGATTCCGATGTCCTGGTAAAATTGAGTGTACTGAGGCTGAATGGTACAGGACCCCTCCTCCCACCCACCTCCCCCCTGGCCACCCATCACCCTTCCTCACCCCCCAGCCCCCTTTGGAACATCAACAAAACTTCCCCATTTACGATTTCCATTCAATAATTCGGTACCAAGATATTCCGAAACGATGCAGCGCATTATTATTAACAATTTGAAAATGAAAATGAAAATGAAAAAAAAATACAAAATACATTTTGGTTAAATTGGTAATTAAACCTTCAAGCAATGTTAAACGCACAAACGATCTATGTTTTCATTATAGTTAACACAGAGCAGAAGTCTCTGAAAAATGGAAACCAAGCTGAGGAGGGTTTTCGGTCGCGCCTCATAATTCTCGCAACATAAAGTGATATCAATTCCGTCAAATTTGGGTTAATTTATTTTGTAGGAATGACCAACTGTATGCATTATGAAATCGTAATGAACATCGTGAAATCATAACAACATGACGAAAGACAATGTCATGAATAATAAAAAGTCGCTGATAACGATCAGAAGGTTAGAATTAATTTTTTCATTTTTTTTTTACTACGAAAAAGGTTACGATAATTCATAAAATATATCTCGAATTATTTGGCACACTTTGCGCATAGAAAAAAAATTAGCCAGATTGTACCTGAAAATATCAAAAAAATTGTATGATATATGATATATGATATATGGTATATGATATACGGTATATGATATATGGTATATGATATATGGTATATGATATATGGTATATGATATATGATATATGATATATGATATATGATATATGATATATGATATATGATATATGATATATGATATATGATATATGATATATGATATATGATATATGATATATGATATATGATATATGATATATGATATATGATATATGATATATGATATATGATATCAACTTTATGGGTCTTCGATTTATATACTTCCATATAAAGAGCCCATATACTATTTACATATAATTAATATCTCTCATGTACAAAATATAAGCTAATAAAAAATATTTAAAAAATTACATAATAATATTTTTGCCGAATCATATTTTTCGGGTACTGTGATTACTTTGCCAAAATAATTGAAAGCCTTGGAATTTGGAAATATTTGAACATTTCAGGGACCAAATTTCTCTATTTTTTTTCTTCGCACACAGAGTTGAAAAATAGTTTTATGCAAAAAAAAAATGATTTTTATTCTACGCACAGTAGTATTGCCCCATAACTCGTATCTTTCGCTCACCCAGTGAATGATATAACGTTTTCACTCTTCCCCCGAACGTGACTAAACTTTTTTTTTCGTAACCACAGGCGGGTTTCCTCTCTCTCCTTTTTTCAAATCCCGCCAAAATATAATGGAACAAAAAAAAAATGGAAAGTGAATAGAACGGGTTCGCAAATAAAGAAGCCGCGGAAAAACTTTTTGATAACAATTCCAACTTTTTAGATTCAAAACTCGTGAGTCGGCAGTGAGAGGGACAGGTCCTCATCTTCCGGGACAATGTGCTTTTCACCTATCATCGCTCCCATACTCTAACCATTTTTCTTTGGTTTTGTTTTTCGCCCGAGTCTTCACCGAGGGAAATCGCCCGAGCAAAGTTTCACCTGCCATGGGATAACCTGCTCAAACTTTTTTAATCGTTCCAAGTTGACAACCTGAGAAATCATGGGAGAAGCTTGACGGAAAAAATAGGGTTGGCGTTATTTTCAAAGAGACGTTCAGCAAATACCTTTTTATAGAGATTTTGAAATAAATTGACTGCTTGCCGGAGTGTTTGATAAAAATTATTGAATTTGAATTATTAAAAAAATAAAAAAATGAAAAAATGAAGAAATGAAAGAATAAAAAAATAAAAAGATGAAAAAATAAAAAAATAAAAAACAAAAAAATGAAAAAAATAAAAAAATAAAAAACAATAGAGAATATGCATTAGGAAAAAATGCTGGAACTCCAGAGGAGTGCAATGAATCATGGACAATCGTATGAATGATGGGGTAAAGTACCGCACTGGAGTGTCTATCGCAGGCCGGCTTGTCTTGTCCTCGTAATTACGAAATTAAGGAGCCAATTAAGTGAGATAAGTTCATCCCCCGCCGGGATATCAAACGAGTAGGGGAAAAAGGTGGAATGGACTATCCCCAGAGTGAACTCCATGTGTCTGAAGCGAATACACGGGGCACTGGGGATTGATGGAGTTTCGGGAGAATTGTGAGATCATCTTTTGGGTAAACTCCGCCAAGATGATGTTGTAACAAAAGGGGGAGAGATTACCTGAAATTACGAGGGAAAACCATTTTCATTTGTCTTGGTATTTTTTTTTCGTTTGGCGGAGAGAAAAATTGTTTCATTGATGAGAAGTTTTTTCGATGCTTTTTTTTTTGGTGAATAACTTTTGGTACATTCATCTTCAGGCGTTACATTGGGAGAAAGTAACTGATGACATCGATGGAACTTATGGGGATCGTTCTTCGGGTGAATTGAGGTGTTTGATTTTTTTGACCAATCTGATTTGACCTGGTTTCAATGAAAAAAATTAGGTATTCAAATTATATGGAATATTTTTCCTTTTTTTCAACGAGCGATTCTATCATCGGTACGCAGGGTAATATAAGTAACATTAGATGCAATTTCGATGGTTAAAACAGATCGGAAAAAGCAGATATAATGGAATAGATGAAATTTCTACTTGAACACAAACGCCCGACATGTGAGTGAGTGTGTGTGTGTGTTTGCGTCTGTGTGTGTTTCTGTATGTGTATGTGTGTGTGTGTGTGTGTGTGTGTATGTGTGTGTGTGTGTGTGTGTATGTGTGTGTGTGTGTGTGTGTATGGTGTAAGGAAGGGGGGGGAGAGGAGGTGTGAGTATAAATAGGTGGATGAGGGTGTGAGTGGGTGGACGAGAATGTGGGTGGGTGGGTGGGTGACCAAATTTGGAAAAAATGTCAAAATGCCAGATTTCCAATCTTTCAAAATAATCGAATTTCAAAAGTGTTGAAGATTCTCATAGTCGCGATAATTCCGACCAATTCGAAAATCTCGAAAACTTAGCAAAGTTCAGTAATGTTCAAAAATTCAAAAATGTTGGAAATTTCATATATCCTCAGCTGTTTCCCTGCGCTTCCAGCGAAATTCCAGAATTTGCGGAACTGATTTTCACTCTATTTTTCATGGAACAAGCAATTAAGACGCAAAAAAATGCTGGAGTAAAAGGTTTATTGCCCATGAAAGTAACTTACTGGTTGAGTTGTTTGGCAACGGCTAAAAGCGCATTGTGAAAAAAAATTAAAGGTAACCCAAAGTTCAAGTTTTGTAATCACATTCACAGATTTATAACAAAAAATTGTCCGCGCGCCACAAAGTCCACACACAAACACAATTTTTGACCTCAGAAATCTGAAAGCGTCAATTTGAGTTTCTGACGAAAAACAATAAATTGAGCAAATCCACTTTTACCGATCAATTTTCAACGTTTTTCAACTCCAATTGAGATTCGCCTGAACTTAAAAAACTCGAAAGTCTCCACTTTTCAATTTTCCCAAACTGCAATTTCCCAAGTACTTAGGTTAGAGGAAGGCGCGACGGCTTAACCTAAGCTCTGACAGATTTAAAAACTCCAATAATGTCTTCGCAAATTTCACATTGGCTTGAAAACTTCAATTCGTGACTTCGGAAAAATTTGAATTGTCACGACAAACGGTTAATTAGCTCTCATAAAAATCTTGAATTGCACCTCATTGAAAATCTGAACTTCGGAAAAAAATCTGGCTTGTGAAAAAAAAGTCTCGTTATATTGGAGGATCTGATGGGATCTGATGAATAATCAGACAACAAACGAAATGGTACGACCTTCCGCGGATCGCGGTACCTCCCGAGTTATCAGGCTTAGGAAAAAAACATGAAGAGCAAAATGTGAGTTCTAACATTCATTTGACCCTTATTTCCCTGAGCATAATTCTCGCCGCGATAGAGCACCAAAATCATTTGCACCAATATCCATGGAACCAATAACGATAATCTTACCACAAATTGTATCCATTTTCGATGAATATCTCAAAATCTAAGGCAGGTAGCAGGATTTCGGTTATGATCGTATGTTTAGAGTAGAGTAGGAGCTTTAAGTTTCATTACATACAAAGTTTGCTATCTACCGTGGGTTTTGAGATATTTACCGAACGCTGACGCTGGGCGAAACGAGGCTTAGCTTAGGTGACCGCTTCGCTAGTAGGTTGAAGGGATTATTCCAAATTAACATTTTGGAGAGATTGCCTCATGCCCATATACACTCTAACACACACACACACACACACACATCGGCACATGCATCCACACCCCCCCACACATACACACACACATCGGCACATACATTCACATCCCCCCACACCCACACACAGACGCCCACACACACACACACACACACACATCCGCATATACGTCCACCCCCCCCCCCACAACCACACACACACACACACATACACTTCACTGACGACTTGCCTGGGAAAACTCTGAGGCTAAACGTAAAAATTTTCTAACACCTTCGCGGCTGATTTTCATGGTCGTTATCATAACTTTCGCTATCTAGAAATTGCGAAAAATTTCATTACTTTGCATGAAGACGACTAGAAGCTACTCTGCAAAAGCACTTGGTTTTCCCGTGATCGATAAAAAAGATGGCAATGCCCATCGATAAATGGATAAGCTTGGAGAACCTTGGAGTTGCTGAAAGAGCGTTAAGGGATGCAATTTATTGTCGACAGAGGATACACGTGAAACGAAGGAAAAAAGAAGAAATAAGTACACCCACAATATTTCCACTGACTTCGATTGTTTGTCCACCATGTTCGATAATCGTCCGGGGGTGGATTAGGGGCATGATATATTCCAGAGGTTAAACTGCATTTTACGACTGAGTGTGCACCATTCGGGCCTTTACGACAACATTGATCGTTGATTTCATGTTTTTCGGGTTGAAAATCGCATTTCCACGGATTCAACCACAAATACCTTTTTCCACTGAACTTTTCTTTTACTGCTGACAAATATTTATGACACTTTTTCGTCAACTTATTCCGTCGGCAAGAGCCGTAATAACATTTGCGTGTAAAAATTGTGAGTTTTTAACCCTCGTTTAGCCACCTTGTTTCTGTCGTTTTGTTCAACTTGTATCAAGTCCACAAGTCGCAAAGTTGATGTAAAAAAAATATGTAATTTTTCTCCCACCCTTCAACATCTGAATTATTTTTTCCCCAATTTTTTTCGTCACGCATTCGATATAAAGTAAATAATACTCATCCGCCTTGCAGTGATTCTCTCACAAGATTAGCGAACGAGGGTTACCTAAGAATTCAATTATCTCGAAACTAAATCGATTGAGAGCAAAATTACCAAAAACTTCATTTACCGGAAATTGAATTTCAAACAAAAAATGTTTTATAACATTTTTCCCAAAAACCACTCATTAACCCATAATTGACCTATAAATTGACTTGCAATTGACCTATAAAAAAATTCCCAGAAATTGAATTGCTAAAATGAAAACTTGGGAACTAAAATTATAGCAATGTTTTTCCATAAATTTCAATTGCTCATCAGCCACCCTACTGAAAATGGGGGTGCAAGCTGAGGACATGGGGTTGATGCAATTAAGATGGAAAACAAATCGAAAGAACTTTACCAACTTTTCTACACTTTGAAAAACAATTACCTCGTAATTTTCACCCACTGAAAATTGAATTAAACTCTTTTCTCGTCGCCGAAGAATCCACAAGGGCACACTGTACGCACCGAATTACACATCCACCACACACAGAGTTGATTCACTGATACAATTTTTTCTAAGCTACCAAAAAATTAACGGGGAAAAAAATTGAAAAATTTCATTGAAATGAAATCGAAGTGAGATGAAATTCGAAAATTTCTATGGCACCCATTAATCCCATGAATTATTATCACTATGACACGAGCCGTATTCCGTTAGTATTGTTCCCGTCCTAAGGCGGGAGTTTCGCGGTTTGAGACAGACTGCCGCCGCGTGGCTGAAAAGCTCGTCAGTGTGTCCAGCGCTTGCGCGCTTTATTTACCCACGCACCTCAGTGGCCCTTACCCACCTCTCACTTGCCTCTCTGCACTATTCCAACACTGTTCTTTTTTAACCGTGCAAGCACCCTTGTTCATATACCTCGCTCACGACCGATTTGCTCATGATCCATTCCAATAGTTCAAGTTATTTAAAAAAAAAATTGTCTCGAGGGTGCACCGGAAAAACATTTCCGTAATCTGCTTATATAGAAAAAAAAAAACAAAAAAAAAATTTGGTTGTCTATAGCGAGAAAGCGGCACAAAACGTTAATTTTATTTTTACCCTCTGAAACCACCAGTGATAAAAATCGGAGGAAATGATTGGATGCTGCGAACATGGACCAATTTGAGTACAGTGATTTAGATACGGCGGCAGTTCCCCGCTGCGGTGACCAACTATGTTAGTGGTTTTATAGCATTGCTATCTTTTTGCCACCCCCCCCCCCCCCCCCCTCGCCGACCGCCACTTTTTTTCGATGTAAGAAAACTTCATATGTGCGGAAATGGGATAATGTACATAGAACTCAAATGCTTCAATTTGCATCTGTCGAATGAGCCAAGTGGGGTAATACCGCTGTGTCTGAAGAACAAGCATTTTGTCGAAGTGACCGAAGCGATGGGCTCTTACATGGCTCTTACATTTTACATAACGTCAAATAGTGAAAATCGAATGGTTAAGGAAATTCAACCATGCCACAAATTGTGGACTGTAGAAAAATAAAATGCTTCGTATTTACAAATAATTGAAGAATGTCAAAGTCTGAAAATTTTCGAAAACTTCAAAAAATTCGAGGAAATTACGAAAATTCAGATTGCAAGATTGAATGGAAATTTTTCTGAAAATTTTCCAACAGCTCAAAAATTGAAAAATTGATAAAATTGCAGACATCTCAACAATAAAAATAGAAGGCAGAGGCTTTGACGCTTTAATTCGGCGCTAGGCTATTTAACACACAAAACGCAACTACCCTCACCTACTCTTCACTCACCACTCAGTACTATCTCCACTTTGCTATTTTATACCCGTACTTACCCTCATTCCTTTCGCTCAACTTTCATTCGTTTCAACGTTGCACAAAATCTTCACTAATAGCTTGAGCGATTCGGGAGAATATTTCCAACGTAAAAATCTATGAGGCCCTGACATTTTTCAATTTCCCACGATTATCAAGCGGCCGTTGTGGTAAGCGATTCCCAATTAAACAGTTTTCATTGGGCAGGAAAAAGTCAAAGCTCTCCAAAAGTTCTATGTAAAAAAATGTAAATAATGACAAATTTGAGCAATTTGAAAATTTCGGAACAATTCCAAAAAAAACTTGGAGGATGAAGAATTGAACAAGATTTTTCAAAAAATTGCGGAAATGGAAAAAAAATGGTATAAAAAAAGAGTTTTGAAAAATTACAAATTCGCAAATCTTCGCAAAATTCTTTCTCAAAAATGAAAATCTTACCAATGTTAACAATGTTTTTTTTCAATCTTACTGTGCGCCTTAGTGTCCTAGTGATGACCCTTATTCATTTCTCTCGCTTCAACTCGATTTGCACATGATCCATCCTAATAGCCTGACTCGTTCGGAGAAATGCCATTTTTCCAGTGAGTCAGCTCTATGGGAAACCTCCTGAATGTGAGGTTTTACCTATAAGAATTCAGCTCCCGTCTTTCCATGAGATGAAAAATCGTAGTCCTGCACTATACCCATAAAAATGATTTTGAACCAATTTCAACTACAATATATTGTAAATTACGACAAATAAATTCAGAAAATATTTGGTGAAATAAAAAAAAAAATTCATTGAAAATAGAAATTTCTACATTTATGTCTGTTTCTTCAGACGTTTAATAGAATTATGAAAAAAAATGAAGAAATTATGATCGCAATATGCGAAACAACAATGTATGGTGAAAAATATTTTCCGGACGAACTGTGGATCTTTAATGTCACTGGCCAACAGCATATATGGCTCTGAGTACAAGTATGGGTGTGGATGGGTGGATGTGCGTGTGGGTGGGCGGATGTAGGTGGGTGGGTGGGTGGATGTGGGGGTGGGCGGGTGGGTGGGTGGGTGGGTGGATGTGGGGGTGGGTGGGTGGTGGGCGGGTGTAGAGTTCTTTCCCAATTGCTCTTCGTTATCTCAACAATTTTAATTAACAAAATTAATTAATCGTGTCCAATCTAATAACCACCGAATTTTTCACACGTTGTGTACAAAAAAATTCAAATCCCGGCCATAAAAAGATGATAGCGTAAAAACAGTGACATTATACAAGAGTAAACAAATTCAGGAGGGAGCACAAATGTATTTTCCCAAATTCGTCGTTTTATACATTCCACAGCATTTGCTTTGGCTTCTTTGTACCAAGCTAGTTTGCCCGCGAAATGAATGAACCCTCCAGAGGTACATCTCCATTAGACATGGATAGGAGATCTAGGATGATAGCGGGGTATGGGGGAGGAGGAGGGGCGCCCAGTGGCAAGAGAGGAAACCTCAGTTTAATCTTTATCCAACCAAGCCACGAATCCCTGGCTTGACTCGCGCATGCCACGATGGGCTCATCCTCGTTATTACGGTTATTACTTCATTGCCACTATGACTCCCTTCTTGTCTCAGTAACTCCAGCGTCGATGGGCGAGTTAACTGTATGTATCAGCCTGTGTATCACAACTTGCACGGTTAATATACAGCTTTTACTTAATTATGCACTTTATTCATGGATAGATTCCGCAGCCACGAGACCACACTAAGTTTCCATTGAGGAGGGTAGGCAATAACATGTATGAAGTATCAAATACTTTAACCCAGCATCAAATATCGGAATCAAATATGTTATACTTGAATCAAGTACGACGTATTGAATTGGAGTATCAAGTACTTGATCCAAGCATCAAGTACTTGATTCAAGGATGTGTACTTGATTCAAGGATGTGTACTTGAATTCAAGGATGTGTACTTGATTCAAGTATATGTACTTGATTCAAGTATGCGTACTTGATTCAAGTAGGTGTATTTGATTCAAGTGTGTGTACTTGATTTAAGTATAAATACCCCATCCAAGTATCAAGCCCTTGATTTGAGTACCTAGTACTTGATTCAAGTATCAAGTACTTTCTCATCTTCGCGATTTTTCAAAATCGACGAATAACTTTTTGTCTGTGTTTGCAGTAGCAATTTTTGGTTTGGCAAATTTTATTCTTTCAAATCACAGAACAAAATTTGAGTTTTCAAAATTGCGCGTAAAATCGATTTTTATCTGGTGAAATCATCGAAAAATCCTCATTAATGATTTTAATAAGTAATGTGGAGAATTTATTCCGCAGCTGTAGATTTCCACGCATATTATCTCCCTTGGCCCTGGGGTCCGCAGCATTCGGGCTTGCAGCGTTCGTTCGCCTGGCTCACCCTGCAACACAATAAAGAAAAAATTCACACTTACTATTTAGATTTTTCTAAAAGCGTTACTGTGATCCCGTGGGTGCTGGAATCCCCATAAATCATTCTGTAGGTTCCATCTACTTTCCAGTGGAAAATAAAAAAAATACGTGCCAAGCATTTACGAGCAATAAAAGGGAAATTTTTCCACATAATTTTTGAAATGTGTGCATTTGTGAGTTTTCGGCAGTATTACACCTTTTGCAATTAGTTAAATTTTTTCGCATTTTTTGCAATTTTTCAAAATAGTTATAGTTTTTGCCAATACTATTTCTCAAATATTGGACATAGATTTCGGTTAGAAAAAATAAAAATTGCAATATTTGTCACCGTGTTCATGTTATACATCACGATATTGTGATAAACAATCAAATTCATCTCGCACATTCCCATACATTTGCTCAGAGGTAAAAAATATAATATTGTCTCCCCATGATTTTCGACATCACCTGAACCGCCGCAGCAACTTTTCTTCGTCTCCTTTTTTTTATCACGGGCATTTCCTCCGCAGCTTCCCGCAGTCTGGACCCGTATGCCGGCGCAGCACTTGGCCCCATCCTCCTCCTGTTTTTTCTCCCTGCCAGCAGTCGTTGGACTTTTAACACATTACAATTGGCCCCTTGTCACCCCCTGCTCCTACACTTGACCTTCATAAACCCAACTCACAGACCTGTGATACCTCCCCGAGGGGTCATAGCCACTTTTCCCTTTCACTACCGGTGAACTGACCTATTTCCCTAAGCAAAAGCTCGGGGGGTGTGCCAGTGGAGCCTTTAGAATCCCATGCCCACTCAACTATACTATATCGATGTTTATTTCTCAAACTTACTTTTTACCGCCGCAGCAACCGCCGCCATTCGTCTTTTCCTTCGCCATATCCTTCTTCCCATTTCTTGAAATGAACAAACAAGATGTGGTAAATGAGGATGAGATGAAAATTTTTGGTCCAAGCTTTACCGAAAAATTTTTTTTTTAGCCGCTATTCGTGATATCAAAATAAGGTCCTTTCAATTTTAAAAAAAAATTTAATCCATTAAGAACAATCCAGACATAGTTATTAAAATTCTTGGTTATAAAAATTTGGAAAAATCCATATTCAAATAGCCTACAAAACGTAAAAAAATATACACACATACACACACACATGGATAATGGTTCTTTAAAAATTTCCACGGAGCAAAACCGATCCGTATTTGTGTGTATGTTACCTTCGGATACCATCGGCAAGTATTAAAAATTGCAATTAATTTTCACATTAACAAATTACGAAAAATGTTGTTAATTTTGATCGAATATGGGAGAGAAATTTGGTATAAAAAAATTTTTAAATCTTGAATGAACGTACCCAGCGCATCGGCATGTGGTCTGTCCGGAGTAGCCCTTCTGGCCGCTGGCTTTCCTATTGACGTAATAAAAAGAGAAAAAAAATTACAAATTCAATATTGCGTTTTGTTAATCTTCAGAAATACTCACGAGCAATGATCGCACATGATTGACAGAAATTTATAGTAAAAAGAGTCTAAAATTGCGGATGAGAGTTACTGTTTTCTCTGACGTTAGTTCCTCGATCTTTTGTTTTCTGATAGCAGAGATCAGCGTGAAGATATCTCGTTTAGTTTTCCTCTTTTCTTTTTTTTGTAGCGTTCCTCAAAGCCTAAGATTCTGGGAAAGAGGGAGAATCGCGGAGAATTAAGTGAACGATTGATCTCCCTTCGCGCATTTCCTCATTCATCATCGTCAACAGCTGATCTGTATCATCTGCATGACATTTTCATTATATTCAATGGAATGAATAACTTGTTAGGTTAACAAATTTCTGAAGGGAAACACAGCTTCAAGCAGAGTGTGTCAGTAGCGAAGGGATCAATCGCACCAAATGCACTTTGAATGCCTGACTTTGGTGCTAGATATCTTGTAATCTAAGGGAAATAGTGAAGTACAAGTAATATTCTTTTTTACAGAGAATTTAATGAGCAATAAAAAATGTGTATGTCAAAATTTGATGTGTTCCATAGATTACGAAATATTCATCAATGAAGCATAACATGGAAAACCGATTCAGCACCTAGAAACGTTAGACAGTTCTGCAGTTTGGTGGAGAGAGAAAATTAAAATTGATTCATGTTATTGGTCCCTTAAAAATGTTGGTTCGTTCCATACGTTTCCATTCTGGATCTACGTGACTTTTTTTCGGCATTTTTACTGGATTTTTCCATGCATTTGAACGATCTTCCGAATGAAGTTTCATCCGAGGAATGAGGATCAATTACCATAAAGTGAGTGCCACTTGGAAACAATCCGCAAGACAGTAGTTTCGGTCGTAACGTGATATTCAAGCGGTATAGGAAATCCCGCGCGTGGTTTGGAATCCGATCATCCCGCTGGTGGGTTATCCAGCCGCATCCAGCACAACGGTTTATAGGATGATGGAGCATCAGGCGTTGCACCTCGTCATTCCCTTGTGGGCTGGACGGTACTTTATTGGTGGTGTCTCTCTGCGTACCTCACGCCTTATTACCCCACTGGGAATTTTCACCGCTTTCCCTGTATTTCCGTAATCTAAATATAACAAGGGAAACGAGTGAGTGTGATGCATCAGTGCTACACCCATATTTTCCGATTTTGTATTTTCTTTCAACATTATGGTGTTTCTTGAAGATTCAAACATCCCGTGGCGAAGTGAGTTTAAGCGAAAGTGACACTATATATTTTTAGTCACACACACACACACACACATACAGGGACGGGGCTTTGGCGTAGTGGGTAGAGTGTCTGCCTACTATTCTAAAGGTCCCGCGTTCGATTCCCGCTCACTGCAAATATTTTTTCTGAAAAATATTTTCTCACGGATTCCGACCGATGGCAGGAACATTCCGTGTGTGCTATCGGCGGTATCCATGAAGTGAGACGGTGAGCCGGTACCGAACGCGACCCGTAGACGGGTCTTCCATCGTAGACGCCCGCCATCGTATCACAGGGGTTTCTGGAGGTTTACCCTGTGATTAGAAATACGATGAGCTGAAATGGCGAAGTCGGCCCCAGCCGCAATGGGTGGGTACTCTGATCCGTAGTATTGCCCATGAAGTAATGCCTACCAGCGGTTACGTGGGTGAATACGAATAGAGAAAGAGTAGAAAAAAAAACACATACACATACACATACACATACACATACACATACACATACACATACACATACACATACACATACACATACACACAGGCACACACATGCACGGACATACACATACAGATACACATACACACAGAGACACACATACACATACACAGACGAACACCCATCTGGAAAATGAGACCGCTAGTCCGGCAAGAATTTAACCCGACCCCAGGGGGGGGGGGGTAATCATAGATACCCGCTATCGTAGCATAGAGGTTTCTGGAGGTTTACCCTGTGCTTAGAAACACGATGGGCTAAGGGGCGAAAGTCGGCCCCAGCCATATGGATGGGTGCCCACTGGTACTCCCTTCGAAAAAAAGCTGAAGAGCGGCTACCGTGGGCAGTACAAGGGAGAGGGACGGAGGCAAAAAACACACACACACGAGTCTCTTTGTATAATTTTATGTATTTTTTATAGTTTTTTTAATAGCCACCGGTAAAAATTTCATGCTATTTTTCCCATTTATCTTTGCGATGCTCAACTCGGATGGCTATGTTGAAATGTTGTCAGATTGATGTATGTAGTGTCCGATACTGGTAGAACAAAAATTAATTGCTTTTTTCAGAATATCTGTAACATCTTTGGTGGTAGATAATCCATCAAACCGAGAATTTCTTATCAATGAAATAAATGATTTTTTCTACCCTTGCAGAGATACCGATGAAATGCGGTCGCGTCACGAATGTCAAAAAAGTATGAACCCGTGTAAATTATGAAACATGAGGTGTTACTCCAGTCCTGTAGCGTTATATGGGAGAATTGCGGGAACATGGTATAAATGCATGAGTATCCGTCAAAGTTGTATTGATGAAATTTCGTCTTGGGACGAACATTCCGTCGATCCACACCCGGGACCCCGGCCATTTCTCTGCGACAAAATTTTTGCCTCGATACCATTCCGTGTTGCATAAGAGATGGACGATTTTTAAAGGGCAACTCGAGTTAGATAATATTTGTATTGACGATGGGAAATCGAATAAGAAGTTCATCAATTCCGACAAATTTGGAACTTTGGTTCTGAACAAATTTCTTTAGTGAATATATATAGTTAACTGTTTTAAAAGTTTTTCAATAAGTTCTAAAAACTCGCCAGAGTTTACAAGTTTTGAAGTTTCTGCCAAATTCAACAATGCCCGAAATTTTCCAGATAAAAAAAAAATTCTTGAAAGACTTCAACAATCCCAAATATTTCCCCCCATTTCCAAAATTACAGAAATGTCAAGCATTGAAAAACTTCCAACCCTCTCGCGAATTAAAAGAAATACCGCGTTGAGTCGCGCATATGGTCAATCCATCCCACGTGAATCGGTGATGTCCCCCGGTGAAATTTGTCCCTCAATTATCATTCTTCACGTGAATAAAAAAACGTAAAAAATGTAATTACAAGCCGGGAAAAATTCCAGGACAAATATGAGGGCAGCGGGCAGTGGTGGAACGCAGTTGGAATTCCGAAAAAAAACCGGGCTCGAATTAAAAAAAAAAAATGCCAAGTAGAAATAAGGGAACAGCGTGGTGTGATAATGAAAAAGAAAGGTAGAAATTGAGTGGGATCCTAGTCCGGCTCTGGTCCTTTTTTTCCACCTCGCGACGTCCTCGCGGCAGTTTAACATTTAAATTGCACGTACCGTGAGGGAAGTGCGGTTAAACTAGCGCCATGGCCCTCGGAACCCCCCGGAATTGACTTTAATCGTGGCCTCTCGGGCTTCGTTAATAAACTTTTAATTGAGATTCGCAGGGAGGTAGGAAAAATAAGCTCCGGCGTTAATCATACCAAGTGCGGCGAAACAATTCTATGATACATTTTTCAGGATAGAATGAAACGCGCAATTCATTGATTTTCATCGTTGCTAACTTCCCGATTTTTCTGGAAGTTATTGTAATGACCCTAAATCGATTTTCTTCTTTTCGCATCGTAACCAGTGTTTTAAGTATACCAAAATGCTTTCCGTCGAATTCTGCACAAATGTCTCTGTGTGTGTGTATGTTTGTATGTGTGGAATCGGAATTGTCCGTTAACGATTTCTCACGAACATATCGAACGATCTGGGTCATCGAGGTCTTATTCGGCGTATCTTCACGGAACTTAGATCGGATTAGTTTTTGGTTTAAATTGACCGAGCAGTTTTTTTGTTATGAACAATTGAATTGTTCACAACGCTCTATTTCAAAAACGGTAAGAGATACGGCAAAAAGTATTTAACAGAACTTGCTCTGTAAGTGGAAATACATATTTAGTTGTTTATCACTTTTTTCCATATTTGTCATCATTAAGGAGGTATGACGGGTTTAACCTTCGAGCGTTTGCACCTCTATTGGCGTCTCACTCCCACTCCAGGCTTGTAATGATTTTTAAAATTGCGAATTTAGAGTTAGCAAGGTTGGAAATTTCTCTGAATGAGTCTGCTCCTTGGTGGCCCTGAAAAATGAAAGTCTGACACTTCTTCATATTAACGTGTTAATAAAAATGCAGAAAAATTGGCATTCTCACACAATGGTACCGTAAGCTAGGGATTAATATCGAACCCCGTGTAATCTCTGGACATCAGGATGTAAACCAGGCGAGTGCATCATGGGCACAGGCGAGCTGTGTAAAATAGCACTGGGACAGTGCATCGATTTGTATTGAACACGAGCGATAATTGAAGATAATCCCATTAGGGATTGATGCTCATAAAAAAAAGTCTGGTCTTATGATACAGATTTACTGAGTTTCTCTGATTAGGAAAAGAAGAACGATGATTCTGTAATTAATTAACTAATTAAATAAGGTCGAATTAATCCTAGTCAATGTTTTCGTAGACAAAAAATTGTGGGAATTGATAAATGAAATAAATTGATACTAATAAAAAAAAGCCATTAAATATTATTTGTTGATTTTTGCATCAGTTTGCACTTTTAGATGCAATTGAATTTTATACATAACACGGTGATCGAAATCTGGTCAGTTTTCGTGACATTCCATTTCAACTCATCCACCCCAATTTTTTTTTTTCAAACCTTAATTGATACATCCAGAATCTGTACCATGTAAATCTGAAATTTTTGGTGATTTTTCGGTCCCCATAGACTCACTGGTTAGTCTAATGCTTTTGATGATAGCTCCAATACTCAAAAACAGTATTCCGTGAATGGAGCAACGGCATCGAATGGCAAAAAAATGATATTGTTGGTTTTTTCACATATTATTCGAATGAAAATGTTGCAATACCGCAGCTGCAATTATTAACACGTTTTTCAATTTGTGAGTTCTTAAAATTGAATTTTTTACGCACACATTTTTCACACATATCACATTTTTTTCCGAAATTCTCGATTGTTTATAACGAGGTAGTTTTCCATTTGTAGAAAAATTAGCTGTACCTAACCGACAGCTATGCCCACATGGGATACTCATTTTTTCTTATATCGACTCAAACTGTAAATAATCAGGAACATATGTAATAATTAAAAATTGACTCAAACATTGTTCAAATTAGATATACCGCCAATGACTGGTGATCTAATATTAACGATTTAAAATATCAATACTGTATATACAGTGTATAGGTGATAAATGTTAACAATTTTCAAGTCAAGTCAAGTACGGCATACATGTTAACCATGGAGTATTCGAGTCCGAATGTGGATGGATGTCCGCTTAGCCCTACACACTCTGCTTGGACGATTGTTGACCGGAAGGCACGATTGTGGAAACTCTATGTAGGCCTTTAGTCAGGATGAAGAAGTCCATCGATATCAGCCGGCTGTACGACCAGGTTTTCCATGGTTTCCCTCGGTCTTCGGCAAATGCAGTACGATTTGGCGAGAAGAAAGCCGGTCTGCATGGTGCCGTGAAGGGTGAGGAGCGGTCTATGGATGGGAGGTGGAGGTGGGGAAAATATGTAAAGGCCCGAGGAGGTATACATTATGAAATAAAAATAAAATAAATAGCTACATCTGCAGGCAAAATCCGGGGCATATAGGTCCTTTCGAAATATTTACCTAAAAGCGGACGTCAGAGTGGGGTTGCCACTGTCGCACACTCAGACCCCCCTCTGCGCGCCAGCCGCTTCCCCTCCTGCGATGGAGATTTTCGTTACGCTAGCGCTATTTTGCCCCCTCAGTAAAGAAGTTTCGCTCCAAAAATTTTTGCCTTGTTTTGGAAAACTACTCATCAACCAAATAATTGAGCAGTCCTGAAAATCTTATAAATTAAATATTCTCATTTCTATCAGGAGGCTATTTGTTCGCTCTGTTCAGGATCACTCCCACATCCCTTTTCTTTATATACTCATCTATTAGATACAGACTAAGTCGGTAATTTTTATTGCACCCGTATATTCAGTGTAGGTTCACTTTGGGCTTCAGTTATATAAGCAACCCTGATGTTTGTGATCGAACGGCTGGGAGGAAAAAGAGTCGTCTTTGAATCAAAATTCCCTTTACCCCATATTGATAAATAGTTTCGCCGTCGTAAAAGCATGTTTACTCTAGAGTTTAGCATTCTGATGTTCGTTCCCATAAACCTTTACGCGTAGAAGTTGTATAATCGTTCTGCAACGTGCAAATTTTGCCGGAAAGTTCGGGAGGTATTAACGTGCGTTAATTATTATGTACATACTCATGAAATTGCATAATTTTTTTGGGTCAATTCCATCAGAGGTTTGCCGGAGAAAGAAAGTGATAAGTGTAGCATCCTTAACCTTTTACCTCACTCTAGATGAGGAGGCGTCCGCACGAGAACAATAGTGGGTTTCTTAGAAGTTCCATCGATGATCGATAACTCGCGAATCGCTGAGAGGGTCCTTTGGTTTACGTTCGTTGCAACTTCGGGAGTAGGAAGTGTCTGGAAGTACAGAATTGATAGTTGCCGCGATTTTAGCAACAGATGGCGCCACCAAAAGGTTATGGAGGAAGCTGCGTAATTTGACGTCCTATCTTGGTATCGCTATATGGTACCACTATAACCTAAAAATATTAGCAAACCTGCAGTTTAACATATTTTTGTGCGTGCAAAAATGGTTAGCTTTGAACCAAATAGACATTATTGACCGCAACTTTTGAGTTTTTTTTCTGTCTGAGTTTTAAAAAATTAGGTAAAAAAAATTGCTCTGTAATTGTTGGCTTCAAGTATGTTTCCGTATCGATTCTTTCGCTTTATTCCTCGATACATTTTTCTCAGCATTAATAAAATTAAAGTTAATTTATTACTAAATTAACATTTAGTAATATTATTTTCATTGCAATTAGATTTTTTTGTTATCTATAAAACCGGCATTTCTCGTTGCGCATTAGATATAATTCCACCGTGGCAAAATTGCCAAACTACCGGCATGCCTTAACGAAGCCAAATGAATTAACTTAGCAACCTCTAAATTTCTTCCCCTTTAAAACTATATCCGTTGCCACCCTTAAATTCAATAAAGTGTAATCCAGGTGGATAGGTTTTAAACTTGATGAAAGACTTTGAGCGCTAGTTGAACTTTTGTACATTCTCTAATTACAGAAAAAAAGCGTAACGTAGGTATTGGCACCTATCCAAATTTCGTTGGTTTAGAGCATTACAAAACATCTCACATAGAGTCAGTAGTGCTCACTCTGACTTGAAAAGAATTGACTTCTCGTGTAAGCTTTGTATCTCCCCAATTATAAAAAAAAAATCGAACATGAAAGACGTTTTATCCATAAAACTTTCTTTCTTTTTTGTCTGCTTCTACCACAAGTTTTTGTAAATATATTTATTTTTCTCCTCCATCCCTCTTGCACTCCCCAGAGTATCTGCTCTCCAGCAATTCTCCGACAGGGGGTACTGGACACCCATCCGTGCGGCTGGGGCCGACTTCCGCCATGTAGGCCATCGTATTTCTAAACACAGGGTAAACCCCCATAAACTACACTAGGATGGTGGGCGCCTAACATGGACCCCACCCCCTCCCCCTCCCTTGCGTCCGGTTAGGTTCCCGCCCGAACTTCCTTGTGAATATCTGTGTGTGAGTGTGTGTAATGATTTCTTTGTCGGACGATGTCCCTTAACCATCTTAATATAATATAATTATATTTAGAATAATATTATTCTAAAAAAAAAATATTCTTCATTCACGATCATCGCAAAATTATTTTTCTCTCCAAAATAGCAGATTATTGTCTCCACCAACCGCGTCACCCATTCTCGCATGTAGAATTGTATTTCGCACAAATAAGTTCACGGAAAAGCTTGGAAGCTCAATTGGACTTTGAATACTTCAATCAAAAAGTCCAAAGTATACCCCCTAATTACCATGACAATGACCTGTTACTATTGGAATGGTCCGCTGGGCATTCCAACAAGATGAATATCACGTGCAATGTGCATCGCTGTTCATTTTTGTTCCATCCAGAAATTCTCATGAATGAGTGGCACATACCTGCAGTATCATGTTAAACACAGACAATTGTGCGGATACTGGAGGTCGAGGAGGAGGGGGGGAGGGGTGGTGCGGCATTGTATACAAAGTCCCCACGCAGAAACGTGTTATTACTGGGCGAGAGATGCACCAGTGGCGGCCGAGCTGCCGACGGGGTGAGGGGATGAAAATGTTTTCTGGCGATGGGGGACCAGGGAAACTCGACTACAAACAGCCCGAGTGCTCTACACTCGACAAGGCCAGTAGTCGGAGTAATTCAATGGTTAAACTCTTGTGCCAGATTTATATCATATGAGACATAGTCACGGAGGCTGTAATCATCGCATCTTTGAGTGTCATATTCAGGAATAAAAATGGTTGAGATGAATGGCGTTGGTATGCCACTGGCGGATGAGTTAAAATCACATTGATCAATCGTGAGTTTGATGTGGCAGAGAAAGAACGAAGAGGAGGGCTGAAAGTGTATGCAGACAAGAAATTGGAAGTGATATTGGTGCTATGATATAGCGCAGGAGAGGGTGGTATCGGTGGCACCCGACGTTTGTGGGTAAGTCCGGCCGGGTGTTGCTTGTAAAGGCGCTTGATCAATGGCTAATGCATCGGAGATCTTACCGCATACCATGTTGTCTGTCGAATCGTTGTATACACAAAGATAATATAGAGAAATATTCAAGGTATATATATAAATAGGTTATTGGTAGGTGGGTGATACACCACCCGCCTTCCGTACTCAAGCTTCTCACACAGTGAGAATACCCAAATGAATTCGCGGGCTGGATATCAGTACATCCACAGCACGGGTATCAATAAATCCTCCAAACATCACACCTGAGAGTTTACACTGCGTGCAGAATAGAGCGCATATGTTGCTCTTCTCTCGCCAATTCCCCACGGTATCCAATGGCCAAGAGACTAAAAATTTCCAATGTTTCATTCTATACGCTTCAATCGATCCTCGGAAAACTTGCAATTTGCACTCCGCGTCTCACTGTCTATGAATACCTAGTGTAGATCTACATATTTTGGGTAAAATAACAGAAAAGAAGTAGCCATGCAATGCAAATGTTTTAGAATGCTCTAATGGTCTACTGCGATGACTGTCTGATCGAACGCTGGGCTCTTTCACTTGTAATGCGCTTAGGATTAAGAGCATTTGTTTGCTAGGGAAAAAAGAAAATAAAATTCTGAAAAAATTTGGAATTGATTTCGAAGCTGTTGATAGGGGAAAGTGCTATTTTCTCATGAGTTAGATTTTTTTCATACCCAGAAGTTGGCCAGATACTTTATTTATATTCATATGAAATCCTAGTCAGCATTTGTTAGTGAGTAAAAAAGCGTGAAAGCCCAAACTTTTTACAGTAACTGAATATTGTATGAAACTGTATACTATGTTTCGCTTGCTGTTTTCAGCGAAAGCTCGTGTCATTCTGCATTTATTTACATCTATCTTTAGATAGATTTTGATGAGACCCAATAGCTACAGGGCCATGATAGGGTCACATGACACAGCAATTATGATAAAAGAATAGGTAAGCAGGACCGGCGGAAGGTGGGTGGTGAGGGTGATGAAAACCACCCGCCCCCCCCCCTCCCCATCGGCCACCACCCATGGTAATTTTGCTGTTTTGCTGGGCCTGTAGGCAAGATAAATTGAGAAATCCCTACCCCTCAATTTCTGGTATGTTGATACCGTTTACTCCAAAGATGACTAACAGTTACAGAACATTGAGCTTTTCACTACTGTACGTTCATTTAATATTTCTTATACACATGGCTGGAAAAAGCTGATGACTGCCGAATTTTTGAGGAAATTCCAGGAGATTTTTTTACAACCTCAGCTCCGGTTGCGGTGAATCTGGAAAATTCTCATACCATTTCTGGTTAAGAGCGATTTATAGGGCAGGAAGAAGCGAGGAACACGTCATTGGAAAGACGCCAGACGACTGGGAACAATTTCCTTCGGGGAAAGCGCCATGTGATTTGCGTAAATTGATCTCTCAATTCATCTTTAATTCACTCAAAAATTACTCAAAATATCGTCAAGAGTAACACGGTAAAAATTATTAGACGGATATTAGTTTTATTGGAAAAATGGGGGGGGCAATTTGAACATTACACTCCAACTTGTCCAATATTCCAACGTCCTTGACCCGGCTTTTTGGTATTGCCGAGGCTAAATCCGGGAATTCAGACGTTAGATTCACATTCACTTGTCCAAAAGTTTTCGCAGTGTCTCAAGCTCAACTTATTTGGCACATAACTGCGAGCCAAATTTCGGGGGAATGGGAATAAAAAGGGAATGGGCGGAGACAGGGAATATTGCAGTGGAATGTGTAACTCGTGACCTTCTCCACTTCAATGAATTTTTCCGCGTTTGCGAAAGGGGCAAATTATGCTGTGAAATTTATGGATAAAATTCCCCTTGTCCCTTATTTACCTTCTTAAGTCAGTAGATTACGTCACGATAATTAGTTGATGTGTTGCTGACATGCTGACATAGGAAAATTATTACAGTTCTGACGAGATTGGAAAATGAATACTCCAACGTTCCGATTCGATTGTTCTTTCAATTTTTCGTAACTTTTTTACTGCCATTTTTAACTTCCCGATAGGGAAAGTTATTGAAATGCCCCCGATTTTTAAAAATGATTTTTTTAGCATATCTCCACATTTCATGACATTTCGGAAAATTATAGACCATTTTTAACAAGATGGAGGTGTGTGTGTGTGTGTGTGTGTGTGTGTGTGTGTATGTGACGGTGTATGTATGTAGTCTAGTTCTTTCTCCAACAATTTCTCACCATCAAATCATGTTTTGTTAGTTTAAAATTAAAATGTTTTGGATGAAATTGGTCCAGTACATATATTGTTAGTAATAATTTCAATTGTTTATAATGTTCCTCTGCATAAACTGTTAGAGATAGCGCAAAATTTATATAAGAAAAGTTGTTCCCCATATAAAAATACGTATGTTATGTTTGATGACTGTTTTCGATAATTTGCATAATTAAGGAGGTATGGCCGTCTCAACAATTATGTATGTAATAAGTGATCGCATAAACCCAGCGCTGTCAGGGAGGTCTCAATCGAAGCATCTCCGTGCAGAATCGAGCGGATTACATTTTGGATGGCATTCGTGCAGTATATGCTATGTTATTAACAATTGCAATTGTTTATACTGTTCCACTGGGTAAAATATTGAAGTTATCGTTTTTATTGCGGCCGCACTCCTATTGGCGTCTCACTCCCACTCAAGTAACGCGCATATGTCTCATCCTCATGCACACCATGCGTCTACTCAGATACTCATAATTATCTGCTTCATAAATGAGGCAGTTTAGAATTCTCAAATCTGCAAGTTTTCATTATGACACTAATAGGGGTAACACTGATTGACCAGGGTATATTGGAGAAGAATAAATTTAGTACGCTGTGCTGAAATACCAAATCGGGAAGTTTTGTTTGTGCCCCGAAGGGGGCACACATGCTCACACCACTGGTTCAAAAATGGAGATCTACTATATGTTTGTACATAAGGCACTTATAAACAAAGTATTTTGATGCTGGTATTTTTGGTAATTTTTAAGTCACATTTTTTATGGTCCAAGATTGCAAAAGGAAGTTACAAACGTTGTAATTTGCAACGTCTTAGGTAATTACTTCTCAAATGAACATCATGTCTTTTTTGAGTAATTTATTATATTTGCCATTGTTATTATTATTATAGTGTACAACATAAATATTATATTCCTACGGTACAGTAAATTTCCTGTGTTCTAAATCTGTAAATAATTGTCTTTTCTTACAGGACACTCTTCTAATCTACAAAGTATTCCACATAGGAAATGTGCATAAGGAAATTTTTTGAAAATTGCATTGATTCGCAAATTGGCAGCGCTAGTTTATGAACAATGCTTCCATCTTGTGCGGAAATGATCAGCTAGTGTATTGGATCGGTAATCCAGAAAACCATGTGGCTTCTTACCACCCGCGGTTGCTAAAGTTCCCCAACAATATGAGAAGCCGGTTTTGGTTATTCAAATTCGATTCAACCATACGAAATACAGCAAACTTCCATGGTACAATCTGCGATGTTATAGTAAACGAATAATCTTCATAAATAATGAAACTATGATGCGTCCTTCAATTTTCAAGGCTTTTCCTACATATTGTGCTTTTGACGGTTTCAAAACTTTTGACAGTCTTAGCAATTTGTAAAATATTTGCATTTTTCAAGTTTATGTATATTTTTTTTAATTGGGATTCAATTTTTCATATTCTTGGAATTTTTTGTATTTGTTGTATTTGTTGTATTTTTTGTATTTTTTGTATTTTTTGTATTTTTTGTATTTTTTGTATTTTTTGTATTTTTTGTATTTTTTGTATTTTTTGTATTTTTTGTATTTTTTGTATTTTTTGTATTTTTTGTATTTTTTGTATTTTTTGTATTTTTTGTATTTTTTGTATTTTTTGTATTTTTTGTATTTTTTGTATTTTTTGAATTTTTTGTATTTTTTGTATTTTTTGTATTTTTTTGTATTTTTTGTATTTTTTTATTTTTTTATTTTTTTGTATTTTTTGTATTTTTTGAATTTTTCGTATTTTGGAATTATTTTTGTTTTTTTTTGTCTTTAAAATTTCCAAAATTTTGAAGTGAGTGAACTTTGAACTTGAAGGAATCACACATTGAATGTTTCATTTAAAGAAATATCATTCAAAAAAGCAGGGCTAAGTGATTATGGAAAATTCAGGCTAGTTGTTCTATATTTGATATGCTGGACAAAATATACTCAAGTCGGGTATACCCTGGCGATCTCGATTATCTTTCGAGTGCATTTCGATTGGGTTATGAACGCACAATCGACGGCACTCCGCCTTTGGGGTGTCGATTCCTTACATATAATTGAAAACGTCGCCAGGAATCGAATCAAAGTCGAATGAAAAATCGTTTATCGCAGAAAAATCTCGATTACCGATTACACAATCGAAATCGAACTCGAAAACGGACAAGGCGGTAGTTCATCTATATGTAAGAGAAATCGAAACAAGATCGATTTTGCGTTCTGTCGATTGGCTGTAGGTTAATCTGAATGTGAAACTAGTTGAGCCGCAATCGATTTGAAATTGGATTAATGGTCGATTCACATTGAGTTTCTATCTCATCGAGACCCGATCGACTTGACGTTGGGTTAACGTCACTTGAATTACGAGTTCGTCGAGACACGATCGAGTTGGCATTGGCTCGATTGTCAATCGACTTGCAAAATATTTCGATAAGCCGATCGAAATTCCCTCGAAAGCTGGCCGGCAGGCTGATCAAGTCGATTATGCAATGGAGAGCCGATCGACGGATCCACCAGGATATTATAAAAACCGATTTGAGGTCAATGGTATCACCAAACCATGGACAAAAAATTAATGAATCGGGAGGAAAACATCCCCGAATGGAGAAAAACATCGTCAAATCGGTGACATAATATTATATCGCCGTTTCAGAGATATTTTAGTTCCGATCCGGAGATGATCGGTCACAGGTCCGGGAATATAATGTTCGCATGGACGCATAGAGGTCGCCGCGGACGCATGGGTTCGGAAAGACTTCCGTTATAATCCCACCGCCAAAAAGCACCATAATCTGCCCAACTTCTCATCATTACTTCAGCTCAGCCGTTGCTTATACGAAGGACACGCTCCGCATTAACTGAGGAAAAAATGAGTCATTATAAAAACATTGAAGTAATTGAGTAATAGTCATTACCTGGGGCTCTGATCGGTGATAACACTTGAGTACTTGGAACGCTTTATCACATGGATCTGCACTCGCTATAGACAAAAAAAATTCGTGCAATTAGTATGAAAAATTGATTAGGTTGATTGATTGTCCATTCAAAACTCGATTCAGAAAATTAACCATAAATTATTATACGGTTTATCAGTAAGTTGCCGTGCCCACCCCACCTCCCCTCCTCCCCTGTAGCGAATCGACACACCCCCCCCCCCCCGCGGGATCAATGGAAACCAACTTTTTCCCAAACTGGTCAGCATTCAGAGAGTTCAAACCGAAGACCACAATGCCCAAAGGACATTATATTCCTTGGTTTGTCCCGTGAAATGGTAGGAAACCTCAATTTGTACAGCCGTTCGACGATGAATTTTTATGAATCAGAACCTACCCAATTTCGGTCTACTATACCGATACGAGATTTACCGTACGGGAATTCGAACCTTGGACCTCGTGTCCCATAGACCGGTGCTCTAACCACGCGGTCATTGCCGTCACTTGCTAACTAGAGGTGTTTATGTAAAGTACTATTTTACACGCTTCCCATTTTCCTAAAATAGTGCAATTAATACCGAATCGTCAATGAAAAAATCAACTTACGAATTTTTTTGCATTTCTCTAAAATCCTCTTAGAAGATCCTTGCATGCTTCTCGGTAGACTTCTGACTGCCTTATCAACGTCGATATCCTTCTCCCCGAAAATTCCATGCTTCGTTAAGAAGCATTTGACGTAACACTTGAGGTTACTGTCATTTTCACTGAAATCCGCTGCTCGAAGTTTCTTCAGTGCGCCTGCGCAAGAATTTTTTATTTTAGACTACCGCAAGACGAAATAGCGCTTTTCGTTACTACGCCGCTAAACCGTGATTCTGACCTCGCTCCACTCAGTTAAATCGCGCGTTATCGGAGAATTTTTTTACGCCCAATGGCGAACCCTTTTTCTCGTCGCTCGGTTAGATTGCGCTTTTGCGGACCAAGTGACAAAAAGTTCTTTTTCTGCCCTCCGGCCAGAAAGCGGTAACTTTCGGGCCGCTGCGCTAAACGAAGTTACCGCTTTCCGGCTTCGTCGAGCAGAAAAAGAGTATACACACCTCGGCCAGCACATTTAGTTGTTGGCCGAGGCGAAGCCGAGGTCGACAATAATGTGATCTGAGGCTTTCCTTACTTTGCTGGCCTAGGTACGTAATCTACTATTCCATCATACTGTCCGTAAAATGTCGTTTTACGGACGCTTCGCGCAACGGGATTTTACACCCAGTACGAAAATTCAATTTTTACGGCCTTGATACAATAACGTTTTCTCAGAGGCGTGTGCTAAAAGTAAATTATCTACGTATTGCACCGAAAAAATAATTCAAACCATCTGTGACAAAATATATTTGAGCTCATGCTATAAACCAAACAATTTTGCCGCAGGTGTATCAATATATTCTGATTCGTTATTTATTAATTATTCTCCAGACCTTCACTCACCCCAAGAGACGCCAGTCTGCTTGCGACATTCCCCCCGGATGTCGGCCTTGCAGTACATCTGAAATAATTTACACCTTTCAACCCCTCTATTTATGCAATCACAATGTCTTCATTGGCCACCCCAGGCCATTAACATTTACCAATACCCATTTCATTTAAACCATGCACCCATTAATTCTATAATAAACGGCACTTACTACCGCTAGGAAAAATGCTGTGGTAATTAGAGCAATCGAAGCGGCCCTCATTGTGTGCAACAGGAACGGCAGCAGTCGACTATGCGCAACTTGCAAGTGACTGTTACTAATTAATCTAGTACCCATAAACTGTGTGATTTACAATCCGCGTTTTGAGGCAAGGCTCTTGAAAACATCACGACTAAACATTTTCCAATTATGGTTGCCAATAATTTCAGGAAATTCCAGATAATGTCTCTCCAATACTCCTACCATTTTTGCATTGAAAACGAACGGGGTAAAACATTAATCTTGGATAAAAGTTTTTGGCCGAAATGATATCGGATTACTTATATGATATATATATGGGATATTCCACACTAAGTTGGACAGTCCGTGACCCTTACTTTTTCACGTTTCGATGGCGATTTTTGCTGAGGTTCTACCATGAAAAAAAAGTACTCTCAAATTTTTTCAGATTTTTTTTGGCAGAAAAACATACAAAAAATCTGTAGCAAAAATAGGCCCCGATTTAAAATTCTGGAAAAATTCACAAAAATCTAAAAAGATATACGAACTTTTTAGAAAATAAAAGAAACATGGAACTCTTATCCGGTAGATCATTTTCAGTCCAATGTCGGTAAAAAAAATCAGAAGAGTTAATTATGTCATGAGTAGTCTCCCCGCAGCTTTTCTATGCAACGTGCCTTACTGATAATAATTGTTGAAAGTGATATAATTTTTTCTACCAATTTGCAATTTTTTCTCAATTTTTCTTACCGAAATTGCAGTCGAAATGATCTACCGGATAGGAGTTCCATATTTCGTTGATTTTTTAAAAATTTTGTATATTTTTTCAGATCTTTGTGAATTTTTTCAGAAATTTAAACCGGCGCTTATTTTTGCTGATTAAAAAAAAAAGAAATCTGTGAAAATTTATCCGGACGTTTTCAAAATATATTCCGGATATACATTTTTTTCGCTACCGCTATTCGGGGATGGAATGCACGGTTTATGAATATATCAACAAAAATTTGGCTTGTTTTGCTCTTTGGCAGTCGCAGTTGAATGTCGCGAAAATAAACACAGATAATCGGAGGAAGCGCTAAGAGCTACTTAAGGTTCGGCTCCTTAAGGACGCACTCGAGAAAATATATAACAAAATATATAATATCGGTAAAATTCCTCTATCCTGCAGATAATATATAAAAGTGCCACTCACAAAATTTCAAATAGAGTAAAATTTTTGTCGGAAATTCCGAAACAGGGTTATCTAAAAAAAATTGAAAAAACAAAATAGGATTTGGGAAAAATACCGAGTGAAGGAGATGAATTTACTCATAAACTTCAATTAATAAAATTCAATTAATAAAAATAATAAAATTCAATTAATTAATTAAAAATAGTTGATAATAAATTACCAGATTCTATCATGACGATAATGGACGTATATGCCATAAAAAAATTTCCCTCATTCAGGGACACAAACACTCTTAACCGCATGCGTGAAGCAAATTCGAATATATCTAGATATCCACATGAGAAGGGTGAGATATTCCGGAGATATTCACATCTTTCTCTCCGCCACTTCCGTTTAAAGCAATGTTAAATTATTTCTCTGATCTTTTTTAGTGATGTGCCGCTTTATATGCTACCAAGGTTATTTTGGGCTAGAGTATGTCAAATCGAACCAAGATGACTATAGCATACCTTTTAGGTGAACACTTACATAACATATTCACACCTGCAATTGTCTTGTTTTCTTCCTCATTTTAGAATTTAGTGATGCTCGACGTTATTTCAAATTCATATCTTTGTCGGAATTTCCGAAATCTTTGAATTTAGGAATACATTTGAAGTTCTTCGATATCTTTGGAAACTTCTGAAATTTTCAAAATTCTTAACATGCAATTTTTTTGTAATTTTCCAAGTTTGTTGAAGCTATTCAAAATTGACATAATTGATCAAGATATATGCTATCAGTTCTGCCCATAGCACGAGAATGCTAAGCCGGATGGGAAGACCACCCCTCTGGGTCCCCACAGGAGGGGAGGGGGGGGGGGGGGGGGGTAGAGGGGGAGGTTTTATTATAGGTGCCCACCATCATCGCAGGAGACCAAGAACATTCATCTTGTACTCTGGAATACAGCGGCAAACATGGACAGTACATACACACACACGTACACACAGGCACAAGTCGGGAGTTTGGGGCGGCCGGTAGAGTATCTGCCTACTAGGTCCAAGATTCTACGTTCGCGCCGGGCCTCCGAAGAAGGAAATAATTCCGCATGAAGCCCATCCGATAGCAGGGATGGGATAGCATGAGATCGCAAGGCCGCGCGGGAGTCAAACCCGCCGCGGAGGTGTCTGGAGGTTTACCCTGTGTTTAGAAATACGATCGCAAAAACCGGCAAAAGTCGGCGCCAGCCGCATGAGTCGTGTTCAGTACTCCCTTCTGAAGGAACGCTCCAAAGCAGCTACGGTGGGAAGTACCTAGAACCCTCATCAGAAGTGCATCAGGGCGATGGGAAAAGTCGAGAAAAGTGAGCTCACAATTGCGAACCTTACCAGTTTCAAAGTCAATAAGTTTCAATGATTACAAAAGAATTATAACTCGATTCTAGTGATTCCAATGGATGAACCTCGATCTGACTCCACTTTAGATTACATAGTCAGGTGACACTACGATTACAATTGTGAAAAGGCCGCGGCCTCATTTCTCCAAAATCCAAAAAAACATATAGTGTCAAACTTTAACTGTCAAATCAATATCCGGATCGAATTCGATTTCGCGTCTCTTCGATGCTCATCGTACGATATAGCCGATTTGTAATAAAATATTGTAAATACACGCGACGCTAGTCCTATCGATGCCCATTTCTGGTAGTTTTCAATTCCTCATGCTGTCTCTCACTGGAGTTTTCCTTGAGTGTTTCAATCGAACTTTTATTGACAAAATATTGTTCACGTGAGAGCGACGATTGAATGCCCATGGACGACAAAAATAAGTCCAGAGGAGAATAGTGGATATATAGGGTGCATAAGTAGGACAGACAATGCCAGTCATCGGGTATTTTTTTTTTCCTTTCATTTTATTTATTGCTATTGCGTGAGAAGACATCGTTCACGGAATCATTTTGAATGACCATATATTTTTCATCTATTTTTGGATTTTTATTCCTCATGTGGGGACCAAATTTTCGGCTGTCACTCCTGCCTCTCGTCGAGGGGGTGGAAGAATCCCAAATTCTTGTACAGCTGTAACAAATCAGAATATATATATATACCAAATATCGCCTTGACCCTCCTGAAACAGCGCTCCTGGACATAGCCACTCGCGTGGTTAGGAGATCGCCGCCCGACTAAAAATACTCGCTGAATGAAAAATCATTCTATTCGTTCCATTTGTTGATCACATCAGTTATTATCTGGCTATTTTGTACTCAAAAAAATATTCATCTTAATAAAGAAAAGCAATAAATATCAATTTATAATACACACGAATTAAGCTATGTATTTTTTTTACATACGTCAGGGCCTTCATCCTTTACGCACTGAATCACTTCCAATGCCCGATTACAACATCCTTCAGTCGGAGACTGCATCTCTAAAATTATATAAACAAACAAATTTGGTGAATTATAAAAAAAAAATTGGATGAATTAGAACCCGTAAAAATTAGAGCCTGAATAATTCAGGCGCAAATTTGATCCTTGTATAGTGGTGCCGGAACCATCGTCCACGGTCAAGGCCGGGCACGTCGACCGTATTAGATAGAGTAACCTATACATAAAAAAAAACTATTGCAATAACCCTTTCTGTCCAAAAAATTTAACGATCCAAACTTTTCAAATCTATTCCCAGGATAAGCTGTGGTTATGGCTTCACTTTGAAGTACTTCCACTTGTGATAGTAGTTGGACGTTGGATGGCGTTGAAGGGAACTAAAATGAGGGGCATTTTGGCGGTTTACAACGATCATTTTTGAACCCAAGCGGGGCTTTGGTCTTTTACGACACTCATTTTTATTTGCGTCAACCCACTCGGACGTCCAATTGACATCGCGAATGACTGAACTTCATGTGAATTTTAAGGCCAATGCAACCCAGATTCGCGAAGTAACAGATTCATTACAGCCTATCAGCTACTACTTCACACAAACTTGATGATAATCCATCTCAGTATTTTCAAATCAATAATAGAACAATGCGATGCCACAGTCAGGTACAGTGCACTTCTTATAACTCTCCAGGCTGTGGGCTGAGATTTCTGCGTACGGGGAGTTACAGATTACCACTTCCATGCTCGCAATAGGCGTGTCCGCACGAAGGCAGAGATCATATAACTACTCCAGTGAGAACTACGCGCACGGCCATCCAATGAAACGGCCGCACCCCTCAAGCGCTGGGAATAACGTCGCGTGTAGTGGGGACGCACTTCCCCTTGCTCGCTGGCCCTGGCCAGAATTACAGATTCGTGGGTTACGGGAAGCCTTTTGTAGTTTGAAAAACTGTTATTTTGAAGCTTCAATGATGAAAACACATACCAAAATTTGTTTACTAATATTTTTCCTAATTGCAGATTATATACTTCTGGAAAAAAAATTTCAAAAAACATGCGAGGTCTATTCTTGTGAAGTTACGTGCCTGCAAAATTACACAACACTCATTTAAAAGTTGTCTGGCAAATAGTTTAATAGTTCATTAAAGTTTCGTTACCCTTATCAGAACATGAGAAGATTATAGGCCTAGCAACTTCCTTGGCACTCTCTTCGATGCCATCCATGGCCATATCGGGATCAAAAACACCGTCATCCCCCATCTAAAACCCAAATCCCAGTGATGAAACGTCATTTCCGACGCGGAATAATATATAGCAGATATACAGCATGTATCAAATCCTTACATCCTTAGAGTATACAAAAATAAATAAACAGTTTATTTTATATCTTCCATAGAAAAAATTGGTTACTTCAGGATATGAAATGTATATGTCAAGAAAAATATTCTAACCTTTAACTGTAGCTTTCCAAAAACATAAATATAAGGTATGATTTCTATTCCTATTCAACTATATTTTTCATCAATTTGGTTTTGTTAAGTTTGGGGCTTTTAAAGGGCTCCAATCAAATTGTCCAGCGTTTCCAGATAAAATTATAGCAAATTTAAAAAAAAAAGATCGCACCACTTCCATTCGGAAGGAAGCAGATCACTCACAATCGATAATGCCTTGAGGAAGCAGAAAAGAAAGCAGCCCATGCCTGAAGGATCCTTAATCGCCGCCTTAAGTTCCTCTAAAAAATATAAGTTCCTCTTATAAATAAAAATATTAAGTTTTGGGAAAGATGGAAAACAACCATTAATTTATAAACTAAAATATAATTTTTTTCTGTGAAATCCTCTTCATCAATTTAGTTGTTTTGCTGGTTTTTTAGTTATAAAACATTTTTTTAAAAATTATTTATGGTAATGTCTCGTATAGGAAATATTTTCTGTTCACATATTTATTTATCAAATCCGCAACTAATCGTTTAAATAATTCGTAAGATGGAAAAATCCACGAAAAAAGTAGCTCTTTTAGTATTTCAAACTTACCATCACTAATTCCAAACTCGTTTTTGCATTTCTCCCTGATAGCAGCGTGAGGGTCAGCGTCGTCCTGCAAATAAAATGCAAAATAGAAGAATTGATCGACCGACTTTTTTCCGTTTTTTTTTTTTCTATTAATCACTAACTGCCCGAGCTATAGCACCAAGGGCCAGCAGAAGACAGAGTCCGGCAATTTTCATGTCGATGCTGAATACTTTTGAAGTTTTTTTCACTGCTGTGTTTGCCTCTTTATATCCACGTAGACGGCTTTCAAAGTGCACGCTACGGAAACGACGAACACGAATATCGAATTATCTGGAAAATTGATTGAAAAAATTGCTCACCAATTGTCAAGCATTGAATATTTTGTAGTATATTATGCATAACACCATTGTAATGTTTTTTTTCATGCACTTCTTTTCCTTATTTTGAAGTTTTTTTTCTTGGAAATTTGTGGTACTAGAAAAATCGCACAAAGAGCATTTTTCTAGAAACACACTTCAATGTATTTTTGAGTGGGCGTGCGTGTGTGAGTAACTGTGTGTGGGTGTGTGTACCTTCCGCCCGACGGAGAACTATATGCTTTACGCCCTAGGGCGGAAAGTACGAACCTTCCGGCGAAAGTTGGAAAAAAATAATTGTTATATTTTGTTCCTATTACTATTCTACTCAAATTAATTTTTTACACTTGATTAATAAACCATTTCACATTGTAATCTCGTAATTTGTGATCATATTACTTCCAAGTGATATCTTTCCACGTTCTCTAGAACGAACCAGATTGGCTTCAAGAAATATGGGAAGTGCGGAAAAAAAACTGAATAACAAGAGTTGTTATTTTGTTCCCTTCTAACAAAACAGTGAAGTGGCTATTCTTCTAATTATTCCCGCAGAATGAAACCAATAATAAAGCCTCGTGTACGTTGTACGCAAGACCGTAAGATGTCATTATCTTTAGCCCCATCCTCTTACCCCAACTCCTCCTTTTCTTTATTTTCACTGAAGAATACTCTCCCAAGATGTTTCAGGACTTGCACAACGACGATTCTGTCACGTGGAAAGCCAACTGGAAACTATGATAAAGTAACGAATAGTCCGAGTATTTCTTCTACCTGGTAAAACAATTATATAAACACAAGTATCTTATCTATGCCAACCGGCAATTTTCAAATTGATGTAGAAGGAGGACAAGAAAATATAACAATTTAGATTACTGGACAAACAGAACAAGAAACTATAACAATTTAGATTATTGGACAAACAGAACATGGAAAAACATGATCAGTACGTTTCCAAGCAAAAGAAAATCGTATCAAGAAAAAAAGATGATAACAAGTAGTGCGATATATAGGTGGTCAATTAAAAATTTCATTGACCGACTCTCGAGATACATGCGAAATTTCAATAAAGGGTCTATGGATGTGAACCGTATGGGTCCAGCCGATAACTTAGAATTTATCAAATGTCGGTTTTTCGAAATCAGGGTATTTCAAATGACGGGAACATAATTATATGAAACGAAATTCATTTTTTGAACTGATTTGCTCTGAAGGCACAGTATTCAATGAGTTCCGATGCCGGTCAAGAAGTAAACTGGGTAGAGCCAATTCTAAGGGTCGTGTACCTCAACTACCATGATAAAAAAAATTGAACTCCTACAAACGCATTCAATTTACATCGTGTCATATAATTTGGGATAATCTCTTGGGTGATTGCACTGCAAGTACCTCGAGCCAGGCCTCAGCCTTTTTGGCCACTTTACAATGTCTGACCATTTCACAGTAGGCATATTGTCTCCAATGTAATTTCTTTACAAACACATCGTAGACCTCCGTCGCTGATTAGCAATTCGGTAGAGAGCAGAAATATAGCGACGCTAAAAAAAAAAAAAAAAAAAAGCATATTGTCTGCAGATGTTTCAGTCGGGACACTCTTATTTTAGTTGAGGCAAACATGGCATTGGTTTTTGCTGTAGGAACATTTGTATCTATTGATTCAACATCCGTGATTATGCAACTGCTGAAAAAACCTAATTCTTAATTGGTATTTTCTGTACTTAAGGGTGAAATTTTTCTCCACAAATTTCTGTGCTAGAACAGCGGGGGCCTATGGACCCCCCCCCCCCCTGTAGCGGGTTAGGTTCCTGGCCAGCCTTGCACACGGAATCTTCCTGCTATCCCTCAATAAGACAGAATGCAACCCTCAAAAAAGAAAAAAAACGATGCTATTGGAGAGTCCACCAATTTTTTGAAAAAAAAAAGCAAAAATTAATTATGATCATTTCTAAATCTTTGTGGTGGTGATTCGCCGCGGGTCGCACCAATAACTTCCTGATTATTAAAGTCTCCATTTGCATGTGTATGTGTATATATACTATGTATGTGTTTATATATATATTTATGTATATAGTTATATAGTTATGTATATAGTTATATATTTATGTATATAGTTATATATTTATGTATGTAGTTATATATTTATGTATATGGATTTATGCGATGCCGTATGCTCTATGTATAAATAATGAAAAATCACGGAATGTCACAAAAAGTCACGAAAAAAGATAAACTCATTTTAGAGTTTATTACAATAACGTCTCCTATCGGGAAGTTGAAAATGGAATCCGTAAAGTTGCGTAAAAAGTAGATTATCTCTCTAACAAGTGAATTTACGGGAAAACTGAAGTCAGTTTTTACAAAAAATTGAATTTCCGACAAACAAGAATTTTTGTATTTTTCCCCTCAACCGATTTGTTTACGAACTGGATAAAAACAACCTTATTTTTTTCGGATACCCGAACAACTGCTGTGTCGACCTTTGCCAAGCCAATTTCTGCGCTTCGGCACGGCGAGACAAAATTTTTCACTCACCCTTTCCGCTGTTTGCGCGAAACTGTACGGACGCACATACACACATGCACATAATTGAAAATGTGCCAGAAGCATGTGAAAGTTGGACGTGAAAATTCCATAGTCCCTAAACTTTTGATTTTCATAGTCATTACCGTAACTTTCCCTGTCCGGAAGTCAAAAGGCGATCAAATTCGATTCGAATTGTCTTTGAGCGACAATGAAAATTATGATGCGCCAATAAACAGATCCACATTAAGAATTCAAAGACCTACATAACTCAAACCTTCCTTTCTGTCCCAAGAATATTGTCAAGCCTCAACGATAAAAGGATCTTCCAATTTTTCCAACACTGTTTTCGCGCTTCGCGTGCTAGCATGTGCTAACATATTGGATAAAATCAGAGCGACAGTTTCTCTATTTATTCCGAACCCCCAAAACCTGAAAACTTTGGATGTGCCTTTTAAGAAGTCTGTTCAGAGAAAAATCCCTGAACTTTCCGTATCAAAAATGGAATTCTCTATCCAAAATTTTGAACATCCATTTTTTTCAACCATTTGCTTTCAAGATATTTAGAAAAATTCTTCGAAAAAATCATAAGAAAAAAAAAACTAATGGGCTTTTCCATGTAATGAAATTGCCGATAAGCATGGGAGCCCATAAAAAATCGAAGGCAATCGATAAAGCCGCTGAACGGGTTCGCCCAAAAAATGATACCCCCCTCCCCCCTCCACCTGTTTTCAGCCGTCGTTATCTCATTTTTCGTTTTACTCCTGCGAAAAGTATATAAAGGGCAAAATTTAGATCCTTCCGTACCATTTCCCCTTGCCCACGGAAGTGTCTATACACAGGTATAATCCGCCCGATCCCCTCGTTTCTCAGTTCCGAGTTTTATCGACTGCGCAGACAAGAAAGTCCGCAATGCGCAGTTACTCAGTGAGCCCCTGAGAAACCGCCGGAGCGTCCAATCTTGCATTTTCCAGTATTGGTGGGTGACTGGTTGTTCGTTCGCTTCATTGCTTAACTTATTTTCACCGTAAGTACCTCAAACTAACCTACACTATCAATGAACTCTATCTGCAAAATATAGAATAAAAACGACTGTCGATAATTCACAATAGCAGCTATGTGTTGAAAAATGTTACAATTATTCAAATATAGAATAAGGTTAGGGATTATTGGTACGGACAGTGGCGCTAGTGTAACTCGTTTGGCCCCCAGTATAATCAAAATCAATGCATTAGTGCAGTGTTTCTCGAATGCTTGTCTTTGCAGATATTAGTTTACTGTTTTATCCCCCCTTGGCACTCGTGTACAGAAAGCCCGGGCGAAAATGTCAAATGGTGTACAATTGTTGAACAACAATCAGGCACAACAGAAGGGTAAGGTGTACATTAAAATTATAGGTATCATATTTTCTTCTCAACATTGCAGTTTAAATATTCAAGTGAATTCTTGGTGTTTTTCCAGGGTATACAGCAGTGGAGGGTAGACAGGGGAAAATGGGGGTGAGTAGAAACCGGTGATTTATTCTGTTTTCGTGACTGCATACTCGCCTGGACGTTTATTCATGAGCTGTTTTTTTTTTCTCTCATTGTTTTGTTCTTTAGATGGAAAAAACAAGTGTCAGTCTGCCACTCAAGAGGCCTGCTGAGCCCATTATTGAAGGTCAGTTGTTTGGCGTGGGACATTTCATTTGTACGTATGGTTTTTTAGTTTTTTTTTCTTATGTCATTGTCATGCTTCATTGGGAAGTGGTGTTTACGTAGGCTCAATCTGCTGAGGAATTCAAGTTGAGCATTCTTGGGATGAATTTAAATGCTTTGGCGGGACATGCAGTCCAGGCACGATTGTCTCATTATCACACTCAGATTTAATTGTTTACACTGGTGTTCAGTGGGGTCTCTTCACTATTTTTTATTAAATTTTTTTATCGACACTTGGGGTGGAAATTGGGGAATTGGGAATTGTGGAAGGAATGAGAGCTCATCTTGGCAAACTCTGTTATTGGTAAATTCCATTTTATTAAAAGAAAGTTATTTTTCAAAATTGTCTGTTATGAGTATTTAGGGAGTATTGAAAAAAATTGACCACTAATGAAAGGGTAACTTAGGAGTAATCAAAGGCAAACTCTGTACATAGCTTAGCCAAAAGTTTGGAGAAACGAGAACGGTTTGAATAGTTGTCAACTTATTCATTTAAAAGACATTATGTAATAAATTTGTTGTCCGTTATTAGAGAAAGATTAAATTGTTTCGATCAATCGTAGAGCTATCAAAGAAGTCTTATCACTTGTTTTGAGCAGGTCTTACGAAAACTTATGTCTTAGATTTTGTTACGAAATCTGTTTATTGCCCTCTGCACGTGGTCGTTTTGAATCCAACTAATTTTATTATTTAAGAAAAAAATTTGGGGCAATTATATCTTGACCCCAACATTTTAATTGGAGGTTGACAACAGCAAATGCTAAAAATTCTTAACGAGTTTCATGTGTATAAGCGCGCAAGGATTCAATTATTTAAACTGGTTGGCTAAGTTTACTTCATCGGTCAATATATTCTCATTATGACTTCCTGTGGGTTCCACGGGGCTGGGTCAAAAATCTAGTGATCAAAATTTTCACAGGGAATATTTTTAGCATTTCGGGTGTCAAATTCTCTGAGAGGAATCTTTTACGAGATGTTTAGGAAAAGTCAAATTTTATTATTTATCACTGAACATACTAAAACTGGACTTTACACTTAACTATTTGCATTCGTGTTTATATTTGTTGTGTCTTCTATCTTGCTGAATTAATTGCTTATGGTTTTGCCTACAACTAAGCCCCTCCTTCAACGTTTTTTGCAGAAAATGATGAAATTGGGTATTGAAAAATTCAATGGCCACAAATTGGAGTATAATTTTTTTCTAAATTAGTTCTTTTTTTATGTAGTCACTTCTCTATATTTTCATTGTTTCGAAATTTCTAAAGATTTTCAGGTCTGTAGAATCTCGAAATTCTGAATTTGTAAAGTTCTTGGATTTTTTGTTTTGAAATAGTTAAGGATCATTCTAATTAATTTCAGCTTCACAAGCGTAAATAAATAAATAAAGAAAATTTCACGTCAAAATAGTATATAGGAAATATTGATTTCAAGTAGTATCTCAGCATCGAAATATTTGAAATTGTATTTTTATTTCATTTCCATAATATGGCTCCCACTTTTGGTACTTAGCCAAGTAACACATTCAGTCCCTTCCAAAATGTCGTATTCGATGTGGCTTGAGTTAGCGTGTTCCAAATCGCTGAAATTGTCGCATTCAATTATTTTAAACTTGAATTGAAACTCCCAAAGATGATAAATACATTTTTCATAACAAATTTCGTTATTTTTTGCAGTATTAAAACGTTGGGCTAAGTCTAAATTTATGTTTTTTAGCTTCTTTTAATCTGCAATCTGGCCACCAAGACTACTATATAATTTATATTCACGATCAATACTTTCTTCCACAATTAATATCCACTTGTCAAAGTAATTCCCTCAAAAATACGAGAATAATTATTATAGAGAACATTGAACACCAAATATTATCCACATTATTTACCATTTTTTTTGTGATTAGCCAAAAATGAAAAAGTTTTTCTTGTCAAAAAAAATCACATTTTCCCAATGAGTTCAAATACCCTAAATTTTTCTCACTGTAAAAATTCGAACTCAAGTATAAGTTAGGTACAAATAAATACACAAATTTTGTTTTATTACTCTTTAGTTTCTGTCTAGACAAATTTTTCCTTGTTTTAACTTGACCCTAATA
Source organism: Asobara japonica (assembly GCA_026005395.1). Taxonomy (NCBI): domain Eukaryota; kingdom Metazoa; phylum Arthropoda; class Insecta; order Hymenoptera; family Braconidae; genus Asobara; species Asobara japonica. The sequence goes on from BQMI01000220.1 coordinate 754,621, forward strand.
TTGCTAACAATCCGTATTACTTCTCTAATTTTCTATTTCATTAACTAAAATTTAGTGTGATTGTAAAAAAAGCTATGGCCAAACCAACTTAACTTCAACATTCCATTCATGAGCAACTAAAAACGCAGATTAAATCATTAAAAAATCTCTAAAAAATTTACGAGTGAACTACTATTTTGTCTACTCCCTAGGTGCACCGGTGGCGAAAAAGCGTCATAAAAATCCCCAGCCAAAGAATGCAGTATGCGCTCTAAACGAGCTAAAAACTGGTGCGGTATATAAAGTTGTGTCCCAAACAGGACCTACACACGCCCCTATATTCACAATTGCTGTGCAAATTGATGGGCAGACTTACGATGGAAAGGGTCGTACGAAAAAAATGGCTAAGCACGCTGCTGCTGAATTAGCATTGAGAAATATTGTGCAATTTAGAAATGCACCGGAGGTACATCAAGCCATGAATACATGTCAAAATGTACCAACATTGGAGCCTGATTTTACGAGTGATGTTACCGAGAAAGATAATCACCTTGTTAATGCATTTAAGACATTGAGTCAAGAGCCGAAAAATGCTGGCAAATATATTGACAAAGGCCCTGTGGCACTGATCAATGAACTCTATCCAGGTGTCGTTTACACTTGTGTATCGGACAGTGGCGAGAGTTATGCCAAATTTACAATAGCCGTAACTATCGATGGTGAGACATTTGAGGGCACTGGACCTAGTAAAAAATTAGCTAAAGCTGCTGCTAGCAAGGCGGCTCTCGCCAAATTGAGAAATGTCCACAGTTCAACATTTTGTATGGCACTCACTGGTGTACCCGTACGAATGCCAAATTTTTCGAATCTGGGACAGCCGCATGAGCAGATGAGTTTGCCGCAAATGCTAGCTGATAAAATTGGCAAAATGGTCAATCAGAAATTTACGGAACTGATGCAGAGTAAACCCCAGCATGCTAGGCGCAAAGTACTTGCTGGTATTGTACAGACTAAAGGACAGGAGGCGGAATTGATCTGCGTTACGACAGGTTTGTTACCATTCACGTGTTTTCGAATGGCAGCGTTGCAGGGGTTGCAAAGAACATTTCAGTTCTTGGGGCACAATGCATAAATGCGCACTGAAAAGCTCGAGTATGTGATTTTTATGCTGTGCTCGTATGCTTGTATCATGTATGGTGTGCATGGAGAAAAATTCATTGAAAGCAGTTCAGCAAAAAATTTATCGAATTGCATCTTAAATTTCTCTCATCACAAATTCCATCAAGGCCTGCTATACGGAACTGATTTCAATCCGAGATGATATTTTGATATAGCTATTTCAATTCATTTGCTTTTTTTTTCAACATCGCCTCAAAGCCGAAACCTAACACTTTTCACTTTGAAATGACGAGCAAAATTTTTCCTAAATTTTTCTGACGTTTGTTCTGCCACTTCACTGAATGCGTAAAGGCTATTTATTTTGTCATTGACCTCCTTGAAATTTTTTCACCAGGAACTAAATGTGTGTCCGGGGAACATTTGAGTGTCACCGGAGGTGCCCTGAATGATTGTCACGCTGAGGTAGTGGCCCGTCGGTGTCTTTGCGAATACCTCTACAAGCAATTGGCCCTTCACACTGAAAATCGCGCAGACGAATCCATCCTTGAGCCCATCAAGAAGGGTTATAGAGTAAGGCCAGGAATACAATTTCACTTATACATAAATACAGCCCCCTGCGGAGATGCGAGAATTTTCTCACCCCACGAGGAGAATGAGTCTGTTGACAAGCATCCAAATAGACGCGCCAGGGGACAGCTCAGGACGAAAATTGAGTCGGGTGAAGGGACAATTCCCGTAAAGAGCAGCGAGGGAATACAAACTTGGGACGGTGTTCTCATGGTAATTAAGGTCACAGTGTTACTATTGACCAAATTAAAGGGTATATGAAAAATATTTTTCCCTTTTTCCCAAAAGGTCCACAAATGGAAAAATTGAAACTTCAGAAATTCGGAAAATAGAAGAATAAATATTTCCTAGTGTTGAGGTTGAAGAATAATTTTTTTATTGCATGTTCTGGCATTAAGTTTTCATAATAAAAAAAATTAAATTTCGTGATCTTAGTCAGAAATACGTCGCTGAAATATTAACGATTTTCGAAAAGTCGACATTTCATTTAAAAAAAAAATCAAAGTTGGGATTTGGAATAAAGATGACCTGGAGCAAGATGAGACATCGAGAAGTTTAATATTCGGAAAATTTAACAGATGCAAAGAAGGCAATTGAAGTGAATTAATCACTCTAATAGGAAATATTCAAATTCTCCAATGCTATAATTTGAGTGCCTAAAAAAAATATTTATGCTTTCAGGGTCAAAGACTGCTGACGATGTCGTGTTCGGATAAAATAGCTCGATGGAACGTACTAGGTGTGCAAGGTGCACTCCTCAGCCACTTCATCGAGCCTATTTACTTCCACAGCATCGTTCTTGGCAGCCTGTTAAATCCAAGCCACATGTATCGTGCAGTTTGTGGAAGAATTGAGAATACGATACAAGGCCTACCACCTCCATATCGACTGAACAAGCCACTGATGAGCCTCATAACCTCTTCCGAAGTCAGGCAGCCTGGAAAAGCGCCAAACTACAGTGTCAATTGGACTGTTGGTGGGTGCTTTATCTGCATTGTAGAGCAATTAATTCTATTCAGGGATAGACCATTTATTATTTTTTTTTTTAATTTCATTCCTTTCCTCGTGAGATTTATTCAGCTTTATGAATGGTTATGGATAACGAGAATGTGAAAACGAGGAGATATAACTGAATAGTCAAGAAATTCCTTAATTTCTTTTTCATTTCTAGAAATAGAAAAGGAACTGACCCATTGAGGTTACATGAGTTCTGCACACATTGTTTCTGCTCGAAATAATTAATTTGAATATTTTTCTGGGCAACGTCATCTATCTTGTAAAGGAGCACTTGCATTCTATGTTTAATGCTCACAATTAGGGGAGATGAAACAAACGTAAAAATCAAGATTTTGAAAATTTCCCAGAACAGTTGGAATTAGAACATTTTCAACATACTAGGCTTCAAAATATGCATAAAAGATATTCCTACCTAATTATATATAAAAAGTGAATGTATTTTAGGATCCCAGAAAAAACATTTTCATTTTAATTGCAAAAGAATTCAGAAATTCAGACGTGCCTCGATTTTTTTCATTTGAAAAAAATCGACAAGAATCACTTTTCAATGGGTCAATTTCGTTCATTCAATAATAAATTTACTTATTTGTTCAGCAGATACATTTTTGGAAAATTTAGGGTTTGTGTAGAATACCAGGCTACCGAATAATGACAATAATGATCAATAGGAATTTCTCATATATATAGGACTTGACACTGAAGACATCAATTCATTTTTTTTTTTCAATTAAAGTATGTCAATTGCCATGCAATGTGTGTTTTGAATCATTAAGCAAGACAAAATCCTAGTTTGAAAAATTGTGAAAAATAACTAAGCAAAGACAGAAGTTCTTGATTAATATTCTACATATGGCTTGTCAAATTGAAAAACCAAATTATGCACTACAAAAAGGTAAACCGAATTTTGGATTTTGAGATGTCTGGAAGCCAAATGAATAATACAGAAAGATGAGCAGTATCTGTTGAGTATCTTGATAATATCCTGTACGTGCCAAAAGATACTTACCTCTTCTTGATTAACAATCCCAATTTTCGAATTGAAATTGTCAATTCTAGAAGGGTAACTGTGGTAGAGTGGAATTCACAATATTCCCGTTAGTCACTGGCTTCGATGCACATATCGAATCATTGCATAATATATAAGTACATTACATAATCTGCTCAACCGCAGATTGGGAACTCCATCGGACAATGGGCACATTCGTCCCTGATATTTTGCCAAAAAAATCTCGAATCTAGCAATATGAATAATTGAAGTGTTCAATTATTCCTATCGAGAAGTCTCGAACTTCTTGGGATAATTCGAACACATGATGAAAAATTCATCGGATCTGCCGCCAAATTCGGAAAACACTTGGAATTATAGGAAGTTGATTAATAATTTTCAAGATTTTGGGGTGTGTATTTGTGTATTCTTATATGAGAAATTCTATGAGAAAACAGTTACCATGATCATCAACGAATCCCATTTTTAAATTATGCGTGATAAACGCATTTTGTTATTGAATTTCATTAAAAAGCATTAAAGTAAAAAAGGAGGGAACAAATCGTAGTGATCGATGCTACAAAATTGGAATATTTTTTGCATATATCTATATAATAAATACTGTATTTTCATGCCTGACAGAATATTTGTCCTCTAAATATTCAACCGGAGGAGATCCTCGGACTTTTCACATTATTAAATATTATTTTTTTTTAGTTAATTCTCACTATCGTTATTCGTAAGCTAATGAAGCACTTTAAACTATAACAATTGCATGGCAATTTGTATCTATAAGTGGGAAAATAATTTTCAGGTCAAGCCGAAGCGGAAGTTATAAATTGCACAACTGGCAAGGATGAGCTTGGCAAGCCGTCACGCATATCCAAACAAGGACTATTCCGTATGTTCTTCAATCTACTCGGAAAACTCAGCACTATCGATGACGCTGATCGCGACGCATGTCACCAGTATCTGGATGCCAAGTCATCAATTCAGGACTATTCGGTAACGTATAGCTTTCGCTTCACATTTGTTTCATCCATATCAGAGATCGGTAGAATAATATTTCCTGACCATCGTTTTTATAATGAACCATTTTTCGATAACGCAATTCGGTAGCGATGTGACTATTGGTAAATATCTCGCGATCTAAGAAATATGGAAAAATCACCGTAAAAACATTTTTTGTTGCTAATTTAATTATCTTCAAAAACTGGCATCATCAATTTTTCTCTATCTCCATGAGATCACAAGATATTTATGAATAGAGTCACGAAAAGCAAAACCGATTTGGTGCAGTTGAACACGACTCCTAAATTTTCTTAATTTTGTCTTGGCACAGGTCAAGTTTTTAGAAAATTTCTTTGAGGAAAAAAATGTGGGTAAATGTATAGTTAAGTTGTGTCACCTTATTATCATCTGCATTGTAACGGAATCAAAGTGGCAAGAGAGAAAAAATGGAACCACTTAGGTTTGAAGTTGCAACCTTCAAGTGACATGTTCGTTGCTCTATCGATTGGGCTCCTGGGACTTTTTTGGCTTTTCGCTTTTTCAATAGTTTCTTAACAACAGTTTCTTAATATACAGGCCCCTGCAAAATTATACAATCTTCAATTGTATTTGTTCAAGACTAAGTCACCAGCTGATGGCTTTATACTGCGAGTTCGGGTCCTTTCCGTTCGCTTTCTTAACTTTCTGATTTTATCAAGCGCTGTTTTTCTTCATGCGGCAAATAAATTGAATCAATCCCTGACACATCTAAACTAGACGTGCTCTGAAATCATGATTAGGAAGATAATGGAGAATTTGCATGATTACTTATTTACTGAGAATATGATCCCTGTGGATGAATTTTAACCCTTAACGGCCACACTTCAGCCAGGCCGCATAGCGGACACATAGAGCCTGGGGTACAGAGATACCCCAGTGGCCGCTAAGTTAATAACATATTCTGGAAAAATGGTTCATTAATGAAACAGTCTTTGAAAATTTTGAGTGTTGAGGGCCTCGTAATTCGTTGTGACGTCACTGTGCCGGAACATCCGCTTTCATGTGGTCCTATTAGTTGATCGTTGGCCGTTACAACATGAAGGAGAGTTCACAATAGCCGCGACTTGGGTTAGCGCGGGAAAACCCATGTGACGGCAGTTCGTCGCGCCTAACCTAGCGCGCGTCTATTATGGACTCCTGAAAATTTTCTTGATCTGGTCAAGACATCGGGAACGAATTAGCTGCAGAACCTTTCTGTTCCCTTTGATTTTCTAATTCACATGTAATTGGCTTTGCATTTGTTCGTACCGGCAACTTTAACAGTTATCTGTCGCATGTATGATTCCACCTTACGTCTACCACTATGACGTCACGAAGTGACGTTTTTAGCTTAAACAATAATGATTTAAAAAATATATCAGTATATTTTTTTTGTTGATTTTTTCTTCTTTAAAATAAAAAATGTCAAATCTTTTGGACAAGTAGTTTTTGAGAAAATTGTGCTCTTGAAATTTTCCGAATTTGGTTTAATTTTCTTTTTCTTTTTAAATTGATTTCAATATTCCCTCCGATTTACGCCCCAGCAGATTATTTGAAACAATCTAGTGGTACTGAAAAAAAATATTTCTACCGATCACTGATTTATTTTTAGTATCACTGCATGTGGCAAACTAGAATAGCAAATAGACTAGTAAAATGAAATTGTTCCGAGTATGGGGGTTTGTAATCGATCGTTTCAGCTTGCCAAACGCCAACTAAAGGAAGCATTCGTACGCGCCCAACTTGGTAACTGGGTGAAGAAACCTATTGAACAGGACATGTTTGAAGCTGACATCTGACTAGTTGGTGGGAGTATAAGGTCAAGTGTCGTTGTTGAAACAACTGATGATGAATTTTTAGTTCCTAGCGTAAATTAGATCGCTCGTAGCGCGTGTCATGGTACGGCAGAGTTTGGCATCAGTAAAGCATAAATCGTAGGAACTCAAATATTCGATATGGTCCATTGACTGTCCCAGTTTTAAGCCTGAGACTATTGAAGCATTTCGTATTCATCACGTTCGACGTATATTTTATTTCAACAATTATTTATTTATCGCAATTGATGTGATCAATTTATTTTGATGAATTTTTATTGACGAAGAGTTTTTAAACATCCGCTACAAGATCGGAAGACGTAATACCACTGTAACATTCAAGATGAAAATATACTTTGGAAAATCATTGAAACTGTAGAATGAGAAAATAGAACTAATGCGGAAACTTTTTTTTTAGTTCAATACTTCTAACCGTTTTGGTTGTCTCATGAGCAGGCTGCTGGAAATCATGCTCTCTAATTTGCAATAATTATTGTAACAATTCAGGAGAAAACTTTCTTGATAAGGCATAAAATTTAGAATTTGTTATCTGTTTTTAAATATTGGACTCATTGGAGAATTTAAAAAAAAAGTCAACCCTTAAGTGACGATATTTAGTGCAATATTTTACTAAACTTTTCTCACGAACTACTGAAAAGTATGCTTGTTACCTTTTCTACATAATTTTGTTTTATTTCCTTCTCTTCCATTAAAAAAATAGCAAAAATGATTATTTCGGAGGTGTTACAGCAGTGTTACCTCTTAAGGGGGAGCCTGCTTTAGAGGCTTCAAAAAATCGATATTTTCAAGGATTTTTTTGGAAAGGAAAGCAATGTCTGATTAAAATGAAACTTTTAGGACTTATATATTTGAAGAGTCTTCTCAAGTTTTTTTTATTATTATACATTGGATATTCTTCATGTTTGAAGAAATTTACGGAGGCGCCTCGAGTGTGCAATTTCTTAGTGGTGGGCAAGATGCAGGTCGCAATTTTCATGTGAAACAAAAAAAAACAAAAGAAATTTTTAATTTTCATTAGTGTAATTCCGATGTGAACCAAGAAAATTCAACAAAAAGTGAAAAATTCAACAAAAAGTGAAAAATTCAACAATTTTTCGCAGATTAAAAAAAATGCATTAAAAAAAAACCAAAATTATTTTGAATCGTTTAAAAACCGGATTAATGTTAAGTTTCTTAAGGTATTTTAGGTTCACCTAGAAGAGAATTTGATTCCAAATACAACGCATTTTGGTTCGGTTCGATAGGACGTTTACTTTTTTTATTATCTTGCCCGCCAATTTGAAAAAATCATAAAAATGGAAATCCGAGAAATCGCGTGTCAAAGTTTTCCGGCCGCTCGGATACCTGCTCGACGCTTGCTCACTATTTCGTCTGTATCTCCGGAAATAATCCGCATTTTGTACTGAAATTTTGGAGACATATTCTTGGATAGTTTAGGAAGTGATTTACGCAAAAAAATCGATTTTTTGGAGCCTCTAAAGCAGGCTCCCCCCCTTAACCCATCAGCGCCGCCATTTCAACCAAAAAGTAGAAATTCACACAGAATCGTACAAGAAAATATTGCCTCTCATTTTTTTTTCTAAATTGCAAATTTTAAGAAACATTGAATCCAAAACCTGATTTTAAATTCTAGAAACTTGCGTTTAAGTTTCGAGTTTTTAACCATCGTTCCGTAAAATTCCAACATTACATAGTCATAATTTGTAGTTACCAAAATAGTCTACATTGATAAGGGCATAATTTTAAAAATAGGTTTTGCAAAAATTGTAGAAATCCAGTTGGCGACGCGGGCCTCGAGACGCGTCCACCAGGGGCAGAAGCTTTTATTTTTTTTCCCAAATCAAATGTTGTTTTTCGTTGTGAATGGGTGAGTTGATGACAGATTTAGTGTCGCATGTGATCACGTTGAAAAAAATTACTAGTTCAAAAAGATGAAAAAAACTTTATAGACTGTCTAGACGAATAAGGCATGATTAAATTTTGTGATCACGGGCGCAGTGTGGAGATCGCGTAGCGGCCTTAGAATTTAAGTTGATTATCAATTAGACTCATTGAGGAGTTATCACCAGCAGATTGTAACAATTGCACATATCCATTCAATATTAGTTATCACTAATTCACAGGCTCTTATTACATAAATGCTAATTTTCACGTAAAGAAAAAGAAACTGATAGATTATGTAGCATCGTGAATAACATTTTTTCATGTAATATTTAGGTCATTTACATGAATATCATTGTCCTAAGGATCATTTAGGAATTTTGGCGCTCGTAGATGGGACTGATTTCGGTCGCCACACGTTCGCATCCTTTGAAGGCTGTGACCTCGGAAAATAATATGGCGATCGATGATGGAGAAGCCTTGCTACTGAGAGCAAAGAAATATTGGATGGACAGGGATGATGGATTAGTCAAGTGGGAATGAGAAAGTGGCAGCTAGCCAATGGCGGCCAAAAGTGCTTATTTTTTTTCACTATAACTTTTCTTCCAGATTTACCAGTTCCTTGACTTTTTCAAATTTGCGGCTTCTGAAGCTATTAAAAAAATGATTTTGTGAAAAATTTTGTATATGTTTTTTTGTATATGAGATTTTTGCATTTTTCAAAGTGTTCAATTTTTGATGTTGTTCATGAGGTCGAAATTTTTTGTAATTGACCATTTTGCTAAGTTTTTTAATTTTTCGAAAAACCGATTTTTGGAAATGTACCACTTTATAAATAGTTTTTCTGAAGTATCCGATTTTTAAAATAATTTTTGAAGTTTTTCTGATGTTATCATTTTTTACTGCGATTTGATTTGTTCTGAAATACCAAGTTTTTTAAAGTTATTTTAAAAGGCCCAAATATAAAACTTCTGCAATTATCTAAATTTCGGAAATTTATAATTGTTTTTCAAATTGAGGCCCAAGTACAAATTATACAATTTCACACATAAAAATAAAAAGAATTATTCGATATTTCTTTATTCAAGGAAAAAAAGAACAAGCGCTAATCTCTGATCGCCACTAGGATTTACACCTTTTAAATTACTCAAAGTAATACAATTTTGTGCAAATGAATATAAATAGTGAATGAGCGAATGGGAGAGTAATTTACACGAATAATCAAGTATACGCCCCAGAGTATCCTAAGATCATTGCCTCACTGTGTCACACTTATTGTTTAGATGAATCAATTAAAAATTCTGTATAAGAAAAAATGACACAACTCTGCCGTTAGTGACACACTGCCCGATGCCGATCCAGTTTTCTGCGAGTGGACATTCAGCATAATCATCCCTTTTATTCATTAATTACGGACTACGACAGTGACGTAATTCGAAAATGTTACTCGACTGAACACTTTATTTCTTCCCAGTAATTTTTTCTAAGTCAAAAAACAAACTTACGAAAAAATACGATGATGGTGAATAAAAGGGACAATCACTGAGCACATAATTACTGAATAAAATTATCTATTTATTTATTGTAAATAATTGCTTATCAGCACTCTCACGAATGAAAGATATTGAATCTAAACATAATAATGCCATAACCAATTTTGCTTAACTCAAATGGTACCGCTTGGTATCTGTGCCAATACATAGGGTAATGAGAGAGAAAATAATGAGTGCGTAAAGAGTTACATCGTAAGAGTGAAACTTCAAATGGGATTTTTTCGGAAATATCAAAATTGAAAAAAAACAATCTCGACAAAATTTTTGAAATTTGTTGGCATTTCTGAAATTTTTGACAATTTTGGAATCTTTTTTTTCCCTTTTCAAAAATTAATTTTTCTATTTTTAATTTTTTATTCTTAGTTTTGTTTTTTATTTTATGTTTCTTCACGTCGATCGAAATTTCTCATGTTTTAATTTTTTTTATTTAAACAAAAATCTAGATTTCTGAATGTTTTTTGAAATTATACAAATGTGGAAATTTTTCCAAAGTTGTTAAAAACTTTGCACTATTTTTGAATTTCTAAAAGTTCAAATAATTTTGGGATTTTTAAAATTTCTGGAAATTCACACTGTACATATTGATAACTTATCATGCGAATTAATTTTCCCATTAAATTGCCTAGAGAAGTTTCACTCAAACATAATCGCGTGCTGTTGCTCATAAATCATTAATAAATAATGATAATAATTATTGCTAAAGGAACACGACAGTATTGGTAAATAGTATTCTTTGCCTTCTCATTCGCTTCCAGTAAACGATCTCCATATGCGGTTATACCGCGGCACCATATTTTATTCTTAGAAGTAATTTTTAACCGATGACAAACAAAAAACCATAACAAGACAAAATTATTTTTCATGTGGGCATGATAGCATTAAAATTGGACTTTGGAAAGAATAAAATGATTAAAATAAAGTGAAAAAAGAAAAAAGAACAAGGCACATGTTGAAGTGTATTTAACCTTGGATAATAACTAACATAATAATAACCATAATTCGCACTAATTTAATTGAGTTGATGGGGTAATATTAACCAGCACTCTCAATTGACGGTAGCTCAAATTTGTTGATTACTAACAAAATTAGAGTGAATTAATACTCAATATAATCCATTAACACAAGTCATAATGACGTAACAATAAATTCAATGAACTAGTTGTATAGAACCAATTACGACTTTATCGTACCCCTTTTTTGGGGAGGAAATTTTAATTGATAATTAATAAAGAATAAAAAAAAAGACATTTTGAAATACAGTTCATTACCCACTGCAGAGGGTTCAATAATAATGAATAAACATAAACACGGTACATCGAGATTTAATCAGCATTCTAGTCGACGAGCTAGATTTTAAGCTTCTGAATAGTGCCTATAGTTTAACAAGATTTTCAATCGACGAATTACCTAGCCTGCTATCATTAAAGATTTACCAATAAAACAGTTATTTAATAGTACATTTCAGCCTCTGGTTTTATCGATTACATCCCAAATCCTTAAATTATTTAGATAATACCTTCATTTGATTTTAATCTAAGATTGGTCATCCCATCTCCTCATCATTCATTCACATTGCGGAAATATTGAAAATAAAATCTACAACAAAAATATATAATTTTCATATCATGAATAAAATTAATTTATCGGACGACCTACCCATTTTACCCCTAACCGTCTTGTGTCGAATGTCTTCGATTAACCTTAAATGTTTGATACAAATATATATAAGTTGGACATGCCTTAATCTTTTTCTTTCCAGTAGCAAATAATTGTTTTCAGGATAAGGTGCACTCAATTTAATAGAAAATATTTATTGAATGCATTTGTGTAATAGAAGAATGCTTGTACTACGGAAGTCAAATTACTTCTCACTTTTCTTAGTGGAATCGGAGATGAGGGCGTGGTCTCTGCTAGGTTGGATCAATATGGCGGACGCTAAATATTTCTTCATATAGGTTTGATAAAGAAATATAGGTATTTGAGGATATTCAACCCGTATAGTCAAAACAAAAGTTTATGCCCCTTTCTATAATTCGTTAGATTTATCGCCAATAATTTTTCATTAATATTTCAATGCGTTAATTAGTTGAAGTGATAGCCATAGAAAATTATTATATTGTATTTAATTTTGCGAATCCATCATATAGTGTTTAAACAAATTAACGAAAAAAAAATTTAGTCAATCATCATGAAATTTCTACCATCGTTTTATATCTGCTTCAATAGTAAATTTTCAAAATTTCAACAAATTTTTATATTTTGAACAGTATTTACAGAAATTTTTATTTTTCCCATAAGAGGCCATGTTAATTGAGAAGTTTGATAATTAATAACTAGAAAACGGTGTTGTGAATCAATCTCGAATTTCATGCGGGCATCTGTTACCGCTTCAAAAACATTCTGTCAAAATTTCAAGCAATTCTTATATCTTCGCCAATATAGGTGGAATATCCTTAAGTATCTAGATACTTACCTTGCAACCCCATCCAATAGGCTCACCAATTTCCTTCATACGATTAGCGTTCGTCTCCTTACTACTCTACATATCTTAGTGGATCTCAACCAATTAATTATCCATTTTCACGAGTGAATTAATGGTCCCACTCGCATTGGAACGTTACATTTCACTTCCTCGGAGAACTTGAAATTCTCACCAGTTTTCAATAGGTGGAATGGTGGTAATGGTAGCGAGTGCATGATGATCGCGTGAGGCTTAGCTTAAAAGGGAAATTAGATAAAGTTTGAGATGATTGAAAATGTCGGCGTACTACCTATGAGCAAGAAAGTGAAACCTCAAATCATCCTGAATTTTTTTTTGGCTTTCGACATTTTTGTTAAGAAAAACAAATCCATAATTTTTTCATATTTCAAAAATTTTGACCTTGAAAAATTTCAATTTACCAAAATCGATTGTTCGTAATTTTTGAAAAAAAGAAGAAATCCTTTCGGATAGTTGTTACGCGTAATAAGAAGTTTCACTTGAAAAATCAGGTGAAAAATAAAGAAGGGGACAAATAAGAAAGCGAAGCAGCATGATATATTCTGTTAGCATTTTTCATTGTTCATAATTTTCATCCTCGAAACCTGATTACATTGTCTCGCATTTGCAACAGAGAAAATTCCTCTGATAACAAATCTCTATTAAGTGGCTATAGCAATGATACAGATATGCAGTGTCGCACTTCGTATCCATTTATTTCCGTAAAACGTATCACTCCCACCCATACTTTTTACTCGTAATCATATTGAAATTGATTGAACGCTGGATTGATGCGAAATGCGACGATTCATTTTGCCTTTCCTATTTTAAGAACAGCTTAACACTATCTGATATGTATTCATCGTTTTTTTTTTTATCTAGAGCATATGTCCCAGAGTGCATGTGTGTGTATTTATCTATATAAAAACATTTTGTGACCCAATTTTAGCCCTGAGAAGCACCAACGAAATATGATTGAGTTGATAAAAATGAGACATCATGAAAAATTGGGACAAATGCGGTTGCAAATGAAAAGGCTGAACTGATTAACTCTTAAGAGGTAACATAATAATTTCAAAGAACATCTGTTTTTTTTTATTAATATTCTTGAACCTTCTAGAATGTGGGGGGTTGTACTGGAAGATATTATCCAAAAATTTAGATTTTTTACCAGGCGTTGTTTACTCTGAAATTGCTGTTCCAAACTAAAACATCATTTTTTGCCGAAATACCGGAAATACCCAAATTCATGAAATTGCGAAGTTTTTACGGTTTAGAAGAGGTATTCCATGTCAAATCTACAGATGACTAACCTTACCGCTCTAGGGCGGAAAGTTGAACATTTCCGGCGAGTTGGGCGCGCCCGAGGTGGCGAAAAGGTTAACAGAACGAGTGCCGAAGGCCCGAGGGCTGTTTGACCCTGCTTTTCGGTGACGGGCCATCCGGCACGCCCCCGGAAGTGTTCACCTTTACGCGCGAGGGGCGCGAATTATTCGTCGTACTCCTCACCGGAAGTTCGGTCTCACCCGAAGGCCGCAAAGTAAGCGCTTTACGCCCGGAGGGCTATCATGCCCTTTCCGGCCGGCTTTCGGGCGGGAACGTATGAACTTTCCGGCGAGGTGCGGAGGAAAAATATTGTTCTGCCCCATTGACAATTGAAAAAAAAATTGATAAATCACATCTGAACGGGTCCTCAAAAAATTGCCGATGTGACATGGAATACCTCATAAACTATTTAGAGCCATCAAAACTCTTCGAAAAATCTCCATCCCTGTTAAATGTTGGATTTGGTTCATACATGATCCAACTTTTTGAATTTCCATTTTTTTCAATTTCTATGAACCTTTTCCAAAAGTTTTTCAATCTTCAAAATTGTCAGATTGTCAAAATGGCAAAATTTGAAAAATCCCTAAAATACCAAACTTTCCAAAATTTCTCAAATTTTGGAAATTTTCAAAAATCTCCGAATTTGATAAATCTCTAAAATTATACAATTGTCACAACTTCCAGAGATTGAAATTTTGTTTGAAAATCTGCAAATTCGAAAATTCGATAAAACGTCCCGAAATGTCCCTTTCAAAAAAAATTCCCATGATTCTCTTGACTTTTTCCGTACACTCAACAAATCTCTACAAATATGACGGACTGCAAACTGCGGAAAATTGCAAAATAAAGGAAAAACACACACACACAAATAATCTGATAATTCGAACCAATAAATCAGGGTTCACTGGCACCCTGGGGATTCCCATGCAAGATGATAATGCTCATGCCAGTGATAATGGACTATATGTGATTGCTGTGTGAATATTATCCTTGAATAAGCAACAAATTAAATGTCACCATTATTTGCAACCCAATGTTGATAACGTATATTCAAATTTCAAGACACAAAATTTCATACAAGTGTCCATGACATTGGCTCGATAACCAATAATTAATACTTCTTAATACTTAATTATTAAATGGAAAACAATAGTGTTTTCACAGCTAAAGAACAATCTGAGATAGTTACAATTTCGTTCAGACATATCGATTTGTTTGTGCCTCATATGAGAGTACTAAGTTGCATGATAATTAGTAACTCTCTTAACAAATAATCTCAACTGAATAAACATAGACTCAATCGGAGAAGAAAATAAAAACAATACATTGTCATGAATTGACAACAGGCTTAGATCTAATCTCTAACCATACAATATTTATAATATATTCTCTTATATAATTTATCTCATATTTTTGTCAATGAGGAACATCTAGGCAAATTCAACGGAAAACAATTATGCTTCGGAGTTCTCGCAAATTCAATTATTATTTACAAATTTGCATTTTATGGTATGTAGCAAAGTGGTAAAACGACATACCTTTCGCAGCCTCCGTTTTTGGTAAATAACTCAGGATCTAGGAGAGTTGGGAGAATCTTCATGAGAACTTTTTTGTAGAGCTTGAGTGTCTCTACAAAAAGTTTTATATGTAATTTTCCCTATCTCTCTTTGCTTCCGAGATTTCCGGCGGAAACCGGCTCGAGGCCCCGTTTTACCAGTTCACCGCAATATTCATTCATGATCTGTTCTTCACTCGATGGTCGAGGGAATAAAATTTAACAGTTAATTTAAAAATACATATTCTCGAGGTCAAGATGATAGTAATACATCGCGATGGGAAAATGGGAATTTATGATTCTCCATCCAGTAATGGGCGGGGGGGGGGGGGGCAAAATATTTAAACGGATGGCTTGATTTCGTTAGATTCGTTACTGATATATCAGTGAATTCCTCCCCCAAAAATTATGTTCAAACATTTGAGGTAACTCAATGACATGAGGATGAGTTGATGATATGATACACTTGTCGATAGATAAATATATGATATAATGAATTGGTTAGTCGCGAACTATACTCAAGATGTTCTTCTGATTTACCTCTCTCCTTTTATTCACGCTCTAATCGATTGAAATGAAAAAAGTCCCAACAGGGTATCTTATCGCGTACCCGCGTTATCTTATTCTCATTTTGCCCTCATGTCTTTGGTAGTGACTAGACGCAGCAATTAACCCTAGACTGGCCACCTCATTTTCGCATTTCTCCTTCAAGTTATTCGATAGATTTTTTTTTCAGAACTTATAGCACCTTTCAAGGACGATGTAGAATTTTTCGGTGTTCGATATTCTTTGGAACAATTAATCTATAACTGCAAATTGTAGTTTCTTCACAAAATATGAGATTCAGAAAACGGAATTTCCACTACTTTTATTTATGAAGAAGATACCAATGTGAGTTTTTAAGGCGCGAAATATTTGGATGATATTCCTCATTTGCAGGACCACGATCACGCATGTATGAAAATTATTATTCATTTTGGGAAATGTTTTTAATCAAGTTTTTTTCCATTGAATACTCAATTATATACTTATCGATTTTTGAAAAACAGCTCAAAAAAAATTCTGATAAAGTAATGAAAAAAAAACAGAACGAAATTCGGAATTACGGTGTACTTTCGGTATCTCTTCCAGTGACCAGGAGCAGAGGGGAATGCGTCCCCACTACACGTAACGCTAGGAATAGCGCTTGAGGGGTATGTTCGTTCGTTGGACGCTGTCGCGCGTGGCTCTCGCTCGACTCATCATGTTATCTCTCCCTCTTCCTCTGACCACGCCTATTGCGAGCGCGGAGGGGCTAGCCCATAACTCCTCGTACGCGAAAATCTCACCCCACGAACTGGCGGTCTAAGTAGCGCACTGTATTAAGTGAAATATTAACAATTGACCCATAATTTTTATTCTACAAATGTGTTCAAACGCATGAAAACAATCCGGTCGCTTCAAAAATGACACAGCATATTCATCTAGTTGAGGAATGTCATTCAATTATGGCGCGGTTTTGAAGGCGTATTAGTCCGTCCTTCGGAGCACTCTGTTGAGAAATTTTCAGGTGTTCCACATTTTTTGGAAATTACTAATCGAGTTAATGGAGGAAAAAAAAGTCGTATTATTCTATAATTCATGAAGTGTAATCATTGCCAACTTCCTACCAGCAAATTACTTTATCCATTTTAACTTGATCTTCGTTGAAAATTGCTTCTCGCCAGCGCGAAATTCCGAGATGAGTTCAGTAGAAATTCGCGCAATTGTTTCTTATTTATTAACAATTTCAACAATTCCAATGTCATATTTTAGTGTTAAGCCACTTGTTAACGAGATAATGAATTTTGGAAGTGTATCTTAGGAATCAACGCTTCAAGTTTCTATCGGGAAGTTATCTGTGCGACGCATCGAGGCTCACACTCACATCCCATTTATATCTAAAGTTGCATCATCATTTTGGAGCCACGAAAAAAAATCGTAGACAAATTAATGACAGATGATAATAAACAAAGACGTTTTTTTTTCCTCCATCCGATCAACAGTTTAGCGGGAATCTAAAAAAATCTCGAAACATGTTTAAACGGGTGTAAAACCTTAGGGCAGATAACTAGAAAAATCCGATGTCAATTTGACGGGAAGGGCGATGATAATCACAACATTTATTTCCCCCGAATTATTATACTGAATCATCAACCAGCCACATCCTGACGTATTGAAACAAATCTACCTCTAATGACGTTAGGTTATACACAGCTCGAGCGTCAGCGCCTCCTCGCGTCAATTTTACATCGCAACTTAGTTGTCTTCGAGATATGCCGGCGAAGCGCTCACTTCACCCGCAAATTTTCAATAGTATCTATTTAATGATAAAATGCAAAAAAAAAAAAAATCTCAAGAACACGCCGCTCATAGTGTCTTTTCAGGAAGATTATTAGGTACTAGATTAGGTAACAAACACCCATGCGGGGATTCCCGCCTACAAATGACCAATCTAGGGTTAATCATCGAATGGTGGCGTTACCAATCGTAGTCATGCTGATGGAATGGATTAGTACACGGCTGCTGAGCGTGAAGATGAGTCACCACTGGCGGTGGCTTCAAATCGTACTCCCTACCAACCACTTCATTGTAAATCTGGAAAAAATTAAGTCGGTATTAGAAGGCAATGGTAAGCGCCTGATGCAATCCTTCCGAACTTCGGTAGATATTAATACAGCGCATGATCAAGGCAGAGGACGGAGTCTACCGTTCGAAGTTCGAAGCATTTGTTTTGAATATTCGCAGATATATTTGCTACCTCAGGGATCTGTTTCCATTTTCAATGAAATGATATTCAGTTGAATGCAACAGATTGAACACTGAACAAGATGACGGTTACTCAGAAAAAAAAGGATGTTACATGATTGTTCTTTTCGGGAACTCCCCACTCCTCGTCATTGGAGGGGTAGTGGGTGAGAGGGACGGGGCAAAGTGTATTTAAAAAATGTTCCATCTGTTTTAGCAAAATCGCAAGGTTTATCCGCTAGTACAATTTCTGTATGCACTATTTGAATGCGAATACGATTTCATGATTGGGAAGACGTTTAGAGGTGGTCAAAAAAGTTTCAAGTAGATTTTTTCCTTATCTCAAAATACGCATTGCCAGCGTGCACCTGGGGGGGGGGGGGGGGGTCGGCGTACTCCGGAGCCCGTGTAAAAAGTTTGGAATAAAAAATCCTATTAAGCAGGTTAAAAATTTCCTGCCCATTCTTATTATTAAACGACATATTGAACGCTCCCCCCCCCCCCTCGTCGGTTTCGGGTGTCGCATGATAGACTCAACTTCGGTAAGACGCTTTCGTCTTATGCTACTCGTCACATTTCTTGTTTTTTTTGTCAAACCCTGCCCCTCCCCTCCCCCCCCCCCCCTCCTTCTCAAAATATCTTAATTTTGGGTACCAATTTTGTGTCACCAGAAGTCGATGTGAATTTTTATATAGTGAGATTCCCTGCCGGACCTGCTAGAACAATATGGAGCTACCATTGCTTTTATGAGGAACCGTCATTTTCAACAATTTAAATAAATTGAACAATTGATTTGATGCTTTCTCTCTGCTTCCCTATGCGTTCGAATTTCCGGGCTTTATTGTACCTGGAAGCTCCTACGAATGAATTCGTCCTCTCCTTTACCGCTCATACCATAATTGTAACCGCCTCCCGTGCCACCGCCACCGCCGCCACTCAAAAATGGATTATTTGGATTTGCACCTGTAAAAAGTAGTTGATCATTGGAGTTACATAATAACGACAAAAAAATATAATGATGGTGAAGTATCGTATGAGAGTTGAAGGAAAATTTTGGGAGCGGTGTGAATTAATAGTTGCCGCGCTCGTTTGGAATAGGGCCATTGAATAAAATTGAGGAAAAAAATAAGCGATTCAGAATTTTTTGAAACGTACCTCCGTTGCCCCCAGGAACATTGAGATTACCCCCGGTAGTTTGATAAGTAGCGCCATAGCCGGGCTCCTGTGCAAGCTCATGAAGCCTACTTGAGCTTAATGCGCGTGGAATAGCATTGCTCGGCACACCGTGTGGAGCAAGATGGGTCGCCTCAGCTACTTGATGTGGATCCTCCGTCTGCGGTAAATCCGCGACAAATCCAGTGTCTTTTCTGTAGAAATTTATGAAGATGAATGCAGCCAAAACTACGGCGCAGAGAAGGCCGTAGACACGGAACGTTGCAGTACTTCCTGAATTCATAAAATTGATCATTTCCATGAATACAAATAAGTTTCTCAACTCTACCTGTGTTTTAAAATCAATAATTTTGGCGCCCGTACAATGACCCATGTTGTCATTGATGACACCTAATCTGTTCAAAAAAAAAATTAGAACCCACTTTTAAAATTTGTTTCCTGAACCAGATGAAGAGACCAAAATTTTCGAAATATTTGTTTCCATAAAAGTCAGTTTAGACGAAAATAACATTAAGGTTGTAAATCCAATTCTCTATAGAAAATGATTTGTAACATTTTTGTGTTGAACCACTTGTTAGCGAGATAATAATTTTTTGTACTAGAGGAGTGCGTCATTTTGCATATTATTTTGCGACCAATAATCCGGTCTCAGGGGCAATGGCCTATGGTTAAACAATAGCTACTTTTCTAGGAGTATTTTCATATTTCTTAAGAAAAACGTTAGAGTGTTTCTTGGACTCATGCAATCGATAATTTCCATGAATACAGCTAACGTTCTCTTTCACATGTATTTCTTGTCAAATCGATAACTTTTACTTGCGAGCAATGGTCCCTATTGAAATTATTCTTTCCTTTTGAAGAAAAAGGCATTTTCTCTGTTTTTAAACAATATTTAGAGTAAAAGAAAAAACGGCGAATAAGTAAAATTGACCCAAATATAAAAACCCGCAAAGGTATCAACTTCGCGATTTAGGAAAGTTATTGTAATGACCCCGGTGATGAAGACTCTCAGAAACGGAAAATTTTCATTTTTCGCGACGTTTTACGTGTCATTTTCCGCCCAACAGTTCTTCGCAAATGACTCGATCGA
Source organism: Asobara japonica (assembly GCA_026005395.1). Lineage (NCBI taxonomy): Eukaryota > Metazoa > Arthropoda > Insecta > Hymenoptera > Braconidae > Asobara > Asobara japonica. The sequence continues at coordinate 774,975 of BQMI01000220.1, forward strand.
CTTGTTTCTACTTTCATTATTCTTATAATCATTTGTGCCTCATTAAATAAGACTGTACTAACAAAGAAATCCCTGGTATCATAGGTACTGACCCTATGTACCCCATGTAGTGACTCTAGGAACCCCAGGTACTTTAGACAGTGCCTGAGGTACCCCAGTCACCGTAGGTAGTGAGCCTTGGAGCCCCAGGTAGTGACCCTTTTGACCGCAGGTAGTGACTCTTGGGACCCTTGGTACCCCAGGTAGTGACCCTTGGGACCCCAGGTACTGACCTTTGGGACCCCAGGTAACGACCCTTTTGACCTTTGGGACCTCAGGTAGTCACCCTTTTGACCCTTGGGACCCCAGGTAGTGACCCTTGGGACCTCAGGTAGTGACCCTTTTCACCGCAGGTAGTGACCCTTGCGACCTCAGGTAGTGAACCTTTTGACCCTTGGGGCCCCATGTAGTGACCTCTTTTGGGCCGTTTCGAGTGGACGGTTCGAAATTTTGCAATCGACCTGTGGATTTCTCCGACTCTATCTCTCATCTCCCTTCATTCCACAAATTTTGAGAAAGATGTTTCGAAAATTGCGCATATTGCGTAACCGAATTAATGAATAACATACCGTAACTAGCGACAAACATTCCACCAATAACAGCACCGCATCCCCTGCCGAGTCCGTGGTGAAGTCCTTGAAGCACTCCCTGAGCACTCGATCGCAGTTGAGGAGGTGTGTTGTGAGCTATATAACTGCAGCAAGCGGCCCAAACAGCTGCATGAGTGATTCCCTGGATGAATTCGAAGGGGAGGACCCACCAGGGATTCTTCAGATAAGAAATATATAGGAAGCGAAGGATATTGCCGCCCAAGCCGAGACACAGAACCTGCGAATGATTTCAAGTTGTATAAATCACAAATTTGCGGTACATCTCCAAACATCACCCATCGCAGGACAATTGATCAACGTACAACCTTGATCAACCCACAACGGTCCTCTAAGTAAGACTCGCAATTTCTACACTTCTGCAATTTTTGTTTACAAAATTGTTTGTAATATTCCGAAGGGATCTAAAAGTGTCGGTGTCAATGGAATACATCCTTTAGATTTACAAAATCTCTGAATGTCTATCAATCTTGTCTACCTTAACATGACCAAATTCTCCAATGAGCCTGAAGCTGAAGAAATACGCAAATATCTCCGAAATGTGATTGATAACAGATGCAACACCGAATAGAGTTGGAGAGCCTCCATAATCTTGAAGATGCCAAAATAGAAAAGTGAATATGAGTCCGATGCCAAAGCCCATGAACCAGGCAACGAAGAGGAATGAAGCGCACTTGAGGTCCTTGAATTGCTTGAGAACCGTGACCCACTCTGGTATCTCCCTCGTTGTCTGGGCAAACATTTTTGTCTGAAAGCAGTTTCCAAGATTACGATGTGACGATAGGCTGATATGACAAACCATAATTGTATCTTCATGAATCATTTAACTAGACGAGTTTAGGGTCGGTGATCTTTTTTTTTAATTTACTTACTTTGCCCTCGGGGGGTGGAGCTGGGGGTGGTGCTGCAGATGAGTCTTGCAGCCCCGGGAGGTTCAGCTGCTGAGATAATTCATTCTGCAACTGCTCCTCGCGCGTCGGCTCGGCTGGAGGTTTTACAACTTCCTGAAGAAGGAGGTACAGATTAATAGCTGTGCTTACACTGATAGAAGCATTTAGTTTTTACGACCATCATTCGGATTGTTAACGAATTTCGTTTACTATGATTATGAATACGAAATGGAAACTTGTTTCTGATACCATTACGACACCATTATGTCAAATCATAAGCAAGACTTACCGGTTCAGGAGCGATGAACTCGTACTTGAAATTGATCTGAGTAGCGGTGATTAACGCCGCCCCCATAAGCACACTGAAGATTGCAAAGCAGATTGTGTAATTTTTCTCCCTGGGATCAGGTGTGCACGGGTGATCAGGGAATGATGTACTGTGATCCAGAGCAATACCCACGAAGAACATAGCGAGACCCCAGCCCAAGCTTCCAAACATTCTCTGATGTCCATATCTATCAGCATCCTCCCCAAGAAGTGTGATTACAGCGGAATCTGCGAGCGTGATCGCAGGGGCTGAGAAGAACTCTCCCACAATCACCAAAAGAAGAAGCAGGAAGAATGTCTTTTGGATGTCCTGTGTGCGAAAAATTTGGAATACATTAAACGCTATCGGTTTGATGATGAGTGTTACAAAAAAATCCATACAACAAAAAATGTTTGTTTCTCCATGGGAAATATGTTTCATTTAGAACCGATCCATCTATCTCTTACCCGCCGTGTAATAGAGCTATATGAACAATTAGAATTAACCAGTGAACCAGTACTGGTTATTATGAACCAGTGATATGTTCCGGGCTATGAAAGTTACAAAAAAAAGCCATACGACGTTGTGTGTGTATTTTTGTATAAGATTCATTAGATACTTTTTCTCCCTTTTCTAACCTTTTTCACGAACTGTAGACCACTTCAAATAAGTAATAATGTTAGTAACAATTGAGGCAATTGTTTTTCAAGATAACTCTAATATTAATAGTTTCCCGATAACTTTAATATTGGACCCAGTGGAACAATTCAAATAATTGCAATTGTTAATAACATTGCATATACTGCACAAATACCACCCAAAATGTAATCTGCTCGATTCTCCACGAAAATACTTTGATTGGGACCGTCATGACAGAGCTGGCTTCATTGGTTCACCTATTACGTACAAAATTGTTGAGATGGTCATACCTCCTTAATGATACAAATAATCGAAAAAAGTCATCCTACATAAAATACATATTTTTGTATTGGGAACAACTTCTCTTATATAAATTTTGCGCTAACTCCAATAGTTTATGCAGTAGAACATTATAAACAATTGAGTATCTTAATAACAATATATATACTGCACCAATGTCATCCAAAATCTAATCAGTTCTAAGTTATATGGAAATGCTTCGAACCCGACCTTGATAACTTCCATAATTTCATTCGCTCATGAAATATCGTTGCGCAAAATTTTGTGCACATACATACACACAGACGTCAACTCAGAATTTGACGGGGATTATTATGGTATACTTAAAATCCTAGTTAGAGAATGAAACAACAAATTTGGACCAATTGGGAAGTTACCAAAATATGCACTTCAGCAAAGTGGTAAAAAAAAATGAATGCAGGAATGCACTTACCCCAAGCCGATAAACAATGCTGCTGAAAGCCGGTTTCACCCAATCGCTATTCTTCTTTGGATCATAATTCACTGCATTTCGTACAGAAATTGGACTCTTCCCATGATTCTGGTAAACGAACTTCATGCTCCTCCGTTTTCTGATCAAGGGCCTCTCCACCTCTTCTACATCAGCATCGTCTTCGAACTCTTCCAGATCAATGTCATCGTTCTCCTCGGCAGACATGAGCTTACGAGTGGGGATGTCATCCTCCGAATCGGTGAATAGCTCATCGTGAAGATCCGCCGAACGTTTTGCCATTACTTTAGCTCGCGGGGGCTTTGACCTGACTTTTGTTCGGGTGTGCGCTTTCTTGGGCGGCCTTGTCTCGTCCAGAGGCTCATTCTGATGGAAATTAATGTGCACGTTAGAAGATATTCATTGTCTCAGATTGAAATATATTTTTTGCAATATTGCTGGACGAAATATTATGTAAATTCTTCATTCTTCTTTTTCTAGTTTGACATAGAGAATATCCTGTTCCGCGATAATTTGTATGTATATAATTTTCTCGGATGAACATTCTGTCAAGAGTTAAGTAGTTAGGAAAAACATTGACTTCCCTCACCTACTTAGTCAAGTAGCTTCTAAGGTCCCCTTGGGGAGTCTCGGATCACGCGCGCCTTTTTCCCTTGCCAGGATCTACTCTGACATTATCCTCACCGATTTATGCCCTCGGTCTTAATGTACTTCTTGAAAGATAGCGTAACATTGAGATCATGAGAGATTCGCTAAGTACTATGGCTGCTGTCGCGCGAGAAATTCTTGTACCTCTGATTTAATATTATAATTATGCCCTGTCACATAACTTTTCATATCTTGAATTTTATCGCCCCATCTGGTTTCTTATCTATTCTTACATTATATTTAATACTAATACACTTATAAATAAATTACATTGATCCTTGTATCGGTCGGCGCGACGTGAATCTGAACTCAGAGACTTACGAATCTGTCGTCTAAGCGCTTCATATTTCTTTTTCCTATCAAAGTCCTTTTATACGGATAAATAAAAGAATAAGAGGAAAAATACAAAAAAAAAATGTAAATAAATGAATAAATACAAAGTTAGAGCTCTAATAATTAGTAATCGCTCATCTCCGATACCGTAGAGGTTCGTGCGTTGAACGAATTTCGTTGGGAATTCACATTAAGGATAACTCCCACTCCTTCGCTGGGGCGAACAAGGTATCGGAGAGGGGATGTCGATGGCAAGTGGAGGAAGCCAATAGAGTGAAGGCAACGGACCCTACAACCGTTTGTGGTATATTGCGCCGCTCTGCGCGCACGTCCAGACAAGGATGGGCGCTGAGGTGGGAGACCCGTTGGAGGGAGAGCAGGCTGAAAGGGGAGGTAGCGGAGCTATAGATCAGACCAATTGAGGAACGTCCACTATAGCTGCACTGAACAAAAATGAAGAAGACCGAACAATCGAGAACAGATTGTGCTGCAGCCCTTTGAGGGAAATCCCGAATCCGATTACGGACTGTGGTACATCACCACTGTCATCAAGAAATATTGGCGTTCGGCTTAATGTCTTACCTTAAGAAATCGTTTGTACTCCAGCACATCAGCGGGACGGTTCGCCTTGGCGATGGTCCCAAAGTCAATGTTTCTCGTTGCGGGATCGTCCTCGACATCCCTTTCAGGCACAAACTGCTTGTATTTGAGATCAGTCGTATCTGCCTGTCTTCTGACACGATTACTCTCCAGGCGGTGTTTCATCCTGGAATTTCTGTCAACGTTATTTGGGAGTAGTACTGATTAGACTGGGCATAAGATATAGGGATTCAACACATTTTAACCTGGCGAAATAGCAGAGTACCCCATCTGACCCAGCAATTCTTTTAATTTTAGAAGTCGATGGAAGACTGAAAGTGTACGAAGACCAGGAATTGGAAGCTTCATTGGTACCATAAGATGACGTAGTAATTTATATAGGTGACTATATAGATTGTGATGGAAATAGCTGATGATATAGAGTGAATCTTAACCTACCTGCGGCTGGAGACCTCGTTTCCGGTGACATCATACGAGCTTTTAGAGTTGTCAGCGTCCCTTCTCAATCTTCCGAAGACAACGTTGGCGGCTATTTCCAGATCCTCGTCATCACTTTCTTGGGGCTGGTAGAAGTCGTCGAGATCCACAAATCTTTTGCTCCGCGTACCCGTCTTGGGCACTGCAAGCCATTCGCTATTGTTGCTCCACTCCATGCAGGTCGTGGGTGGCGGCTGGGCGAAGCCGATCGGCAGAGTGAAGATTATCCAACAGGAGAGCGATGCCAGGAGTATTATCTTGCCCTTTTGCCATCTGTAAATTTTTGATGGTCCTCTGGTCGGGCCCAAAGAACATGGCTCTCTACTTCTACTCAACTCTCTACATCTATTCGTTAGCATGCAATACACTAGGTGTTTAGGGCAAGAGATTCTTGCCGCTGGTTAACTAGGAATTCGGCGTTAATGTTGGTGTGCGCAAACCGGACACTACTATTTTCTCCACGAATTTTGTGTGTTCGTTAACAATTCTTTCCGCTCCTAAATCATCCTCAAATTTTCAAGGAATTGAGGCACTTCTGCGAAGGAGCATTTTCGGTGTATTCCCCGAAATAAAACTTTAATCCAAATTCCTACGACAGAACTCCTTGAACCATCAACAAACTTTTGGTGAAATATATATATATATATATATATATATATATAAACCGATTGCTCTCGAAAATTGCAAATAACAGCAGAGGTTTATTTTATAAAAAAAATCGCGTGGAGGAACAGCAACTTTGTCTCGATAGTTATCGATTACTCCCCGGGAGAGTGCGTCTGATCTCTATGCGAATAAAATTTAATCGCCTCCTCGGGCAATTCCTCCCCAGTTTTAGTAGTATTGACTGTAAACGTAAAACCCCGTTTTCCCGTGGAAAAAAATCCGGACCTCGTGGTAATCGATAATTGCAATAACGATAAAAAATGTTTCAAGATGTACGCTCAATTAATATCATATAATTTATATTATGAACATATATACTCGTATAAGTGATTCCAACGAATCGAGATTTTTTTTATCCTCTCAGTGGCCTTTTTTCTGGGTTTCAAAAAATCGATTTCGTACAATGAGGCGCGAAAAAACCGAAAGCATGATGTTTGGAAATTTTCAGGATTTTCCGTAGGCAGTGGAAATTTTGCCCCGGGCATATAAAACAATTAAAAAATATTGACCTTTAGTTCTAGCGTGTTATCCAATTTGTTATTCTTTCGAAAAATTCCGATAATTTCACATTGAAAGCTTATTTAAAAAATTGCGATGGTATGCTGTACAGCGAACACAAATTGAAACCCCATAAAAATAACATATAGGAAAATCAATTTTCTTTCTATTATTATTATTATTATTATTATTATTATTAATTCTCGGGTGTTTGGAAATTGGAATCTGATATATATCAATGTGCAATTATAAGAGACAAGACAACTTAGTTCTAGCAATACGCTCGTAATTCTCATGAAAATTGAAGAAATTAAAACCAAAGTTGAAAAAACCGAGAGTACATTTCTATTATATCATCAAATATTGTTAATTTTGATATATTAAATACCATGTCTCTACATATGTTGTGGCATCAGCCCTGTTTAACATTTTTTTTAAGCTTATACATTGAGAGAAAAAAAAATCTGACCGGTATATTATCTGGAGATCAATATTTAACGTTTGAAGCTGTTATTTTCTAAGGCTCTGAATGAATCAATCAAAAATTCAGAGCCATTCAATTATGTATTCATCTCACTTTTTCTGAGGTACATGAAGACTTGGATGAAATACGTATTCTATTTAAATTATAGATTAATTTTTGAGGTGAAGAGTAAGTATGCGCTACAGTAAATACATTATTGATTTGTATAAAAAAGTTCATTGAACTCAAGAAAATCGAGTTCTCCACAGCAATTCATGGAGATTTTTTTCCGTATATGTACATAGTTTTATTTTTTATTTGGGCTTCCAATTTGTGTAAAAAAAGTGAATCAAGTGCTCACCTGTCAGCCAGTGAGCCCCAGAAGGGCGCGCTGAGAAACTCGACGAAGGGCCTGAGTCCTATGAGAAGCCCGCACTGTCCCGCATTCATTCCCATCTGCTTAAAGTACACCCCCATAAGCGGAAAGAGGGAACCGAAGGCCGAGTAGAAGAAGAAGTAGAATGTTTTCACAGTGAGCAATTCCTGGTCAACAGTGCCAAATAGGTATTCCAAAATGTCGCTTTTGCCGCGAATTTTGTGAGTGGCCTCCTTGGGCTGACCATACACGGATGGATCCACTTCGCCCTCCGCCAAGGGATCAACTTTCGGCCGAGCTCCAGGTGGCTGTGGAAGATTTCGACCAGTGCCCGATGCATCTCCACCGTAATCATAATCCTCGTGACCATAGTTTTGCATTTTTATCGAAAATAAAAATCCCTTGAATAAAAAAAAAACATAATTGTGATGGGTCTATCTTGAATTTTTGGGGGGAAAATTAGGGGTAGGTCAGGAAACAGCCTCCGGATGTACCAATCCAACAATTGAAATTGAAAATGTCACTCCGTTAAGTGGCTTCAGCAGTAATTTTTCGAGTAGAACTATAGAAAAAGGTTTTCTTCGTTGATCGCGTAACAAAATTCCTTTGCAAAATTTAATTCTATATCAGAAACGATCTCGATGGTACATGTGTGTATGTCTGTGTGTATGTATGTATAGCGTTCCATTGAAGTCCCAGGGTACGAGTCCCCTTGAGCACTCAGCAAAAGATTAATATGCGAATGTATAATATGCCAATGAACAATTTTCACCAATTCATCTCTAAAAGTTATGTTTAAAAATCGATCAATTATTTTAATATAGTGAAAATTTAATGACCCAAAATCACCCAAAAATTACGGATCTCAGAGACCAAAATTATCTTTTTGATGAGTCGGTCAGATTTGTTGCATTTCCGTTGCCAAAAAAAATGACTGCGAAAATACATTACGGTTGTCACGTTCAATTTGAGAAATTTCACTCATTGACGGTAGGATTCAATTTAAAAAAACCGTGAAAAAATCATTTGGAAATGGATTTAATTTGAGGATGGGGGGGGGGGGGAATTCTCGACCCGTTTTCTACTCTCACTTTTTTTGAATTTCGAAAAATATCGAGCGTTTTTTCTCAGTCAAATGCTAATGTGTAAAACTCGATTGAAGGCATATAAAAACTCCCAAAAAAGGAATTTGACCTCAAGTTAAAAGCGCACTTTAAACTATTGAGCCTAAAAAAATTACGTGGCAAACACCTTAATGATTTTCCCTCGAACGGAGAAAACAATACATAACAATTCCGTGCAAGTTTCCATGAAATTTAGTATGATACCCATTAGCTCCCTTAACAATTAGGGTGCCACATCCACATTTATCCCCGTTTTGCCCCACGGGTTAATCAATAGCACACAAATTATCCGCGAATGTTCCCTCCGCCTATATTCAACTCACTGAATTTTCACCAAACATCTCTAAAATTTTCAAATGCGTCACTGAAATCCATTTCAATTAATCCACCACCTCTCCATTAACAACCGAATTATCTATCAATTTAATCAATACATTTTCATGTAAAAATACCACAAAAATTGGTGAATATCATTGGATTGCTCATCCTTAGACCTATCAATTTTTTTCTCAGTTAAGAAATTTTCAGCATACCCCGAAAAATTCACTCCACTTTCAGCAATGTTTCCCCCGCGAGCGGATGGCACAAAAATTCCAACTAAAAAAATCACACTATTCTGACGACCTCGTACCTCCAAGCAATCCCTTTAGCTTGTTGTGTCAAATCGATGACCGAGCGTGCACCTTCTCTTCTACTTTTCGTATGAAATCGATAGACGCTTCATAGCGCAAACTCCGTGTGAAATATACTTCATTTCCCCTGCAACCCCTGAAATAAGGGTGGGAGGGGGAGGGGGGGGGGGGAGTGAGTGGCCGACCTCTTCCACAGTTGTCACTACGAGCGTTTCAGCTATTAGGCATTGAGGGGAGACAGTCGAGGCAGTCTGATAATTTCCTGGGGGTTTTGTTTTCGAGATATTCAGGAAGCGGATGCATTGGAGGAATTGTCGGCGTTTTGAAAGACACGTATTGACACTCATTTGATTTATTAATTGATTTGTTGATTGTTGTATTCTCGGCTTCGGTACAACTGTTACTATTTGTTTTGGTTTTTCATCATTTTTTTTGAGGAGGTAATTGATTTGATTTGTCGATAGGGGAAATTATTGTCATTGTCCCGAAAAATGAAGTGTCTCAGAATCATGAAATTTTCACTTTTCTGCAGGTTTCACAACTTTTCTGGCAAAGTTCCAATGACGGTTTTGCATAGATGTCTGTGTGTGTGTGTATGTGTGTGTATTGCTATATAACTTATTATTTGGGCCACGGTTTCTCGTAAACGCAGCGAGCGAATCATTTTTTTTCTTATTTCGAAAATTGCCCCCCGTTGTTCCTTAGGTGGGAAAATAGTGTCGGCCCGAACAAACAATTCCTTCAATTATTATTAACAATATGAATTGGTCGAGATGTTTTATCGCGCGAACGGTTGGAGATAGAAGAAAAAGTGTGAAACAGATATTATTCCTTGCAAGAAGCAGCCCATATAATATTTTAGGACTTTTCTCCATTAATCTCATAATTTAGGAGATGTGGTTGGTTGAAGCTGCGCGGGTGACGTTTGTTCTGCTTTGTCACAGGCGCGTATGACCCAGCGTCTTTTGCACACACACACACACACAGGCACACACACACACGCACACACACACACACACATATCCACACAGGCACACACACACCCCCACACTTACACACACACACACACATGTATGGGGTCGGGGCTTTGGCGTAGTGGTTGAGTATCTGCCTACTACTCCAAAGGTCCTAGGTTCGCGCTCGGCGGCCGGAGAATATTTTTCAAAAATATTTTCTCATGGATTCCGATCGATGCAGGAACGTTCCGTGTGTGCTATCGGCGCTACCCATAAAATGAGACCGCCCGGCCCAGCGGGAACCTAACCCGACGCAGGGGGAGGGGGAGGGTGGGTTCCATCATAGGCGCCGGCCATCGTAGCACAGGGGTTCCTGGAGGTTTACCCTGTGTTTAGAAATACGATGGCCTAAAATGGCGAAAGTCGGCCCCAGCCGCATGGGTGGGTGTCCGGTACGCCCCCTGAAAGAATGCTTAAACGGCCGCTACCCGGGGCGCACCAATGAGAGGAACGGAGACAAAAAAAACACACACACATTGGAGAAGAGCGAGAGACGAAGGAAGAAGTAGAACCAGCTCCAAAACCCCTCAGGAGTTTCGCAGAGGAAGAAGCCCAATTCTAAAAACCTTGAAGTAAAGTATAAAGCGGCTAGGCAGGATGTACAGAATGTTCTACAGCATTTTTAATTTCAGGGATCATTGCAATGATAAAGTAAGATGGGGATATCCCCAACGGCCCAAGATACGGTATGAGAAGGTTGAAAATGTTGAAAACGAACGAGTTACCATTTGCAGTGTCATTGCAATGCTAAATTATTGGGAAGTTAATAGGCAGATGCATTTAATCAAGTGATGCTCTTGGAGACAGCTATGAATGTTTGAATAGCACATTTAGCAGCGAGCACCTTTTCACTTCATGCAATCATTGAATGTTCATGCATTGTGGATAATCGTTGTCGGCAGGAGGTCTTTGTATCTCCAGCGTTAATAACAACCTTCAGATGATAACAGCAATACTATTTTCGTGGCGGTTTTCACGACCGAAATCATGGGGTACTCTCGTGATAGGGGAGATATCGTTAAACGTCTGTGATGAGACTTTGCCTTTCTACATACTCTGTCCTTCCCTTATTGCGCTTTTGTTTGACGTCATTCATCGCGAGTTTATACATCCAATGACCCCGATTGCGATTGTAATGTTGTCTTGGATAATAGGTGAACGATTAACGACAAATCGTATTGTTGACCATTGTTGCCCAATGGTTTTGACGTATGGTTACCATCGTTGGATGAGGGTGTTTGTCTAGTAGAAGAAACAAGGTTAAGAAATTTGGGAAAGAACACAGTGAACGCGTTTACATTTTGAATGTTCAGTACTTGTTCAGTGGACCCCCGATGATGCGGGCTTCCCTATTATGCGAAGCGATAACGGTGCAAATGCGCTGGTATCAGCGCTTACGTTGAGGGAGAGCCGAATAGTGATGCAAGTGATCTCTTGCTGATGAAACACGGTATTGATTTCTGGTGGGTGCAATGATCTTGCTGAGAGCCCGCGCGTTGCAGGTCTCAATTGACATCTAGTTCTGCCGCGATCCTGCATTGATTTTGTCTGCACTACATTTTTGTGTAACTCTGTAAAAAAAATGTTATATATATCAGATATATTGCTCTGTACAAAGCTGAAAGTTTGTTGATATTTTCAAACAGCATTAATTACAACCGGAAATATTGCGTGATTTGATTTGAAGCAAAGTCTTTCAATCACTGTGACATGGAGATGATCTTTGATAACAACTCCAGACCCAATGAGGTCATACCGATTACTAATGATCGATAGGAAATCATAATATTTCATTATTGCTACAGGTCATTGGGATCAGACGCGTGTGACCTTGATTATTCCACTAATTGCAACTTTCTTTGCATTTATCTTCTTCAAGTTTGTATATTCACTCGAAATTTCGAATAATTTAATTGGTGAATATGAAATTGAGGTGTGCAGACTTTATTAGACATCAGAGCAAAAAACATAAAGATCATTTTTTATAGGCATATTAAAATGTTGTAATGCGCTGTAATTAATCGGGTTTATTTATTTTATCCTCTCTCAAGATATTCAACGAAATTGGGTGAAACAATCTTAAGTAGTAGACCAAATGTGTTTGTACAGCTATGGAGGAAAGAAGATATACTTTCCGATCGGTAATTCGTTTCAAAAATGTGTTCTCCGAGATTTTGGATAACCCTGGGGTATCTGGGCACTTGCGCCAGAACATTCAAAAAGGATCGGTTGAAATCGGTACCGAAATCGGCCGACATTGGTACTGAAATCGGCCGAAATTGGTACCGAAATCGGCCGAAATTGGTACCGAAATCAGCCGAAATTGGTACTGAAATCGGTATCGAAATCGGCCGAAATCGGAACTAAAAAAATGAGAGCGCAAGGCGGGAGAGGAACCCAACACGTCGCGGGGGGGGGGGGGAGGGTTTCATCACAGATGCCAGGCAGTAGCTGCAGTAGCACAGGTAGCTACAAGAGAGAATGACGAAGGGGAAAGGACACACATCATCTCAAAATTTGTTGGAGAACATTGCAGTACTCTTACAGGACCAATTACGCAGCGAAACTGCGCTCTTCAAATTCGGAGTCGTTACACCATCTTTTATTTTAGAATTCCGATATTTTGTTCCTCATCAGTCGATTTCTGAAAAATTCATACCAATTTGAGATAATTAATTGGGAATCGTGAAATCGTTAAATTAACACTTATGACCGTTGTCCCCTTCCCTTTTCCGATTTACAACTTACAAGATCTATAATAACATCAAATTGAGACGTTCAAAAATAATCGATTTTTCTAAAAATTCTATAATTCAAATGTCTTCAAATGCCCTCGAGAATTATTCCATTTTAATCGAAAATAAATAGACACAAAATCATTCTCAAGTCATTTTCATGAGCACACGAAATCCAATCATAATTATTTTAATTCATAAGTTTTGGTACTGGCATTAGGTTATAAGTTATAAGTTATAAGTTTCAAGTTTATTGCCTCCAAGTTTATTGCGCCAAGCATGAAATTGACTATTCATCATCTAATGATTTACCGATAATTATAAAAAATCCACACGAGATTTGTTTTTTATTTCGAGATAATCATTGCCCATAATCACCACTTATTCTCAAGGAAACAATACTTATCAACATGTAACTGCGTGGTAGCATTCATCACAGAACGTCATTCTCATGATGATTATTGAAATTTCTCAGAGGAATACTAGGGAATAACCTCAAGAATTTTTCCTACATCAAGTGCATTTCTAATGATTTCCTCATTTTCCAGATTCCGCTAGTTTCGACGTTTGAGATCACCCTGGCACATGTAGAGACATGGGTGGGTACTTTTTTCTGTTTTTCCCTCGGTCTCTTGTACTCCCGACTGTAACTGCTCTCCAGCATTTCTTCGAAAGGGGGTACTGGACACCCATCCATCCAGCTGGAGCCGACCTTCGCCATTCAGGCCATCGTATTTCTAAACACAGGGTAAACCTCCAGAAACCCCGAGAAATTACGTCAAGCGCGAGAGATGGAAAAAAATTGTCAAATCATTTTTTCTCCTTACATGAAATTACAGATTTTATGTTGTACATTGGACGGTTTACCAGGTAACACCATCTGTTACATATTGACTTATTTCTTACAACACTCCGTTTCCAATAAAATCATGGAACCGTTCTTTTACAAAGCGCTTTCTTCGTTTTAGATCGTTCGGAAATTTATCTCGAGGCGAAAGGATTCGCAAACAGTCATTTCAGCATTTCTCTGTTCTAGTGTTAACACGAGCCCCAAACAATAATGATAAGCAATCAGCCGATCACGAGCCAAGTCCATGTCGTACAATAAACTAAGTAGGAAAAACGAAGAAACCGAAGCGGATATAACCGGAAACTTGGGATAGGTGGTAGACTAAAGCGGTATTACTTTTATCTAGTCATTGATCACCTTCTGCGCATTGTGCCGGGGCGTCATTTTATCCACTTTGTAATTTCTACAAAGCTCCAGCAGTTCAGCAGAAGAATATGAGTAGAATTGATTTTGTTGATCACTAATTGTAAATTGGCTCTCAAACTTAGTTTCCCAGTATGAAACTCATAGGAATGTTCAAACTTCGTTCTCGTCCAAAGGCCGAAAAGTGCGCACATCCGAGGGAGACTTCTATACATTTCCCTAGGGCTATGCACCCTAGGGTCGAAAGTAGTCACTTTCCGGCCGGCTTTCGGGCGGGAAAGTACGAATTTTTCGGCGAGAGGTGAGAAAAATACGTTAAGATGGTTCCAATGTGTCATCATTGAGGTTGATCGCAAAATGGTGCTTGAGACGATATCGTCTACATCGCTCACGCACGCTCGCACACACACAACCGTCGGGGCTTTGGGGTAGTGGCAGCGGATCTGCCTACTACTCCAAAGGCAGATACTCTGCCACTACCCCAAAGGTCCTAGGTTCGCACCCGGCCGCCGGAGAATATTTTCCAAAAATATTTTCTCATGGATTCCGACCGATGCAGGAACGTTCCGTGTGTGCTATCGGCGCTACCCATAAAATGAGACCGCCCGGCCGAGCGGGAACCTAACCCGACGCAGGGGGGGGGGGTGAGTTCCATCATAGGCCCCGGTCATCGAAGCACAGGGGTTTCTGGAGCTTTACGCTGTGTTTAGAAATACGATGACCTAAAATGGCGAAAGTAGGCCGCATGGGTGGGTGTCCGGTACGCCCCCTGAAGGAATGCTTAAACGGCCGCTACCCGGGGCGTACAAATGAGAGGGACGGAGGAAAAAAAACACACACACAAGTCGGGGCTATGGTGTAAGGACAGCATATGTGTCTATTGCGTCACAGGACCTAGGTTCGTGCTCAGCCTTCGAAGAATGTTACCCATTATCAAATATTTTCTCATGGATTCCAACCAATAGGAGGAGCGTTCCGTGTACGTATAAGCTAGCCCGTCACAGGACGGGGGGGGGGGACCGGGTTCGATCATCGGCGCCGACCATCATAGCATAGGGCTTTCTTGAGGTTTACCCTGTGTTTAGAATACGATGGCTCAAAATGGCGGCCCCAGCTGCATGGGTGGATGTCCAGTACTCCTTTCTGAAGGAATGCTCGACAGCAGAAGCCACTAGCACACATGCAGTTTCCTTGTATAAAGGTTTTTCATGCATTCTGGCTGATGGTAGGAATGACCATTCCGGTGCTATCGGCGATACACACAAAATGTAACCGCAAGGTCGGGAACCCAACTTGACACGGGGGGGAGGGAGGGTGGGCACGCGCCATCGTATCACAGAGGTTTTCTGTATATAGAGGAGTCAAAGAAAAGAAAAATACACACACACACAGACACAGTCGGCGGCGGCGGCAAGCTGTCTACTACTGTAAATCGTTTGAAACAATACATAGTCGAATCCGACAGTGACCGAAAATTTGTCACAGAAGAGTTCTCATCCTGTAGCTTGGAGCGCACCGTGGACCGAATGATGATGTCTAGCCAGATGTGTGATGGATAGGATCCAACCCATTGAATATAAAAAAAAACAATGTAGATACACAAACATATTGTAATGAAAGTGGTCTGAAAATGTTGTCTTAAAAGGTAGATATGAGAGGAACAATCGCTTCGTTTATTTTCGGGAGAAAAATTTTGAGAGGTACTGGATAGTGGGTGTTGAAGAGGTGTGCCCCCCCCCGCTCCCTCACCACCCACACGAAAAAACCACTCCAAACCTACACATTGCAAAACAATATTTTCTTCAATCAATAAATATTTTATTCGCTTTTATGACAAATATGGCGATTGATACCATGAAGAATACATCAGTTGGAAACGAAGTCTTAGGTAAGGTAAGTGATTAATCAGTTCCTGAAAATATCTTTTGGTAGGACATCGATACGAGATTGCTGAGGAATTGTGGCGGAAGTTGAGGATGGGGCGGGCTTTGGTGGGCCCTGGAACATGCACGTTTTTGATGTCTTCAGGAGGCGGCCATTACCGGAAGTCCTCCAGTACACAGTCCTCACTGCCTGCTTGCCAACGTAACTCACTGCTCCACCAATCAGCATCTGAAGTGAATAGAAAAATTGGGTTAAGATGGATTTACCTTGTCTCAAACTAAAACCTAGGTATTAATGCTTTGGCAAGACTAAGGGTGTTAAAAAAAAAATAAAACGGAAGTCGAATTTTCCAAAGTCCCTATTTACCAAAGAAATTAATTTTGAGGCTGCTTTTTACAGAAGCTAGATGAAGCATCGATACACTTTAGGAATCCCCTAGATCCCGCATGGAGTAAACTTGCGCAGGCAATAGATATTGGATATAACACTTTTCGCCGTTAAAATATTTCCCATCTCATTCACTTTTCACTTCTTTTTTTCAATTCGAATTTCGTTGAAATAAATTCGTTAAACCCGTTAATCTTGCACTCCGTTTTCTCGCACTTTCTTCCCTAAAATTAATAGCAATGACTTTAGTCCTTACCTTGATTAGATTCTTTGTATACTGTTGAATTCCTGACTAGAAAATTCGATAATAACTCGAAATACTTTCAAGTTATATCTTGCTTTGTGGAAAAAGCAAATATTAAAATAAACGTGAATAATATCACGAGAGCCCGCGACTCGTCATTCGTGATCGCTGTTCTTTTGCGAATTGCTGAGAACTGGCTGGCTCATGCTCGATCATTGGGATTTATAGGAGCGCTATCGTGTGGAATTGGGGAGGGTAGAGGGGAGTATTGATAAGGAATTTCTGACCAAGCTTCATGACTGCGTCATGTAGCTGGCTGATGATTGCTTCGGGTGATTTCCGGAGGCTCACTATTTACTTGAAATGAAGTGCATTGCCTTCAAGAATATTCTGGTGAGGGTACTTGAGGGGTTGGCAATTTAGGAAAGGTTTTTTTCTGTGCAGCAGTGCATCATATATATATTATGTCTCCATATACCTGAGACATATCCGTCATATATGTAAAATATCCCTCAAATAAAAATTATGTTTTATAAAAAAAAAATAGTGGGATAAAAGTGTGTGTCCCCGTTGGGAACACAAACAAAACTTCCTGATTTGTAATTTCTGTTTGCCATTCCTACATTTTCCGACACGTCAATTAAATATTTCAAGACTGGTTTCAGAAAAAAACACTAGTGTGGGTAAGTCCGTGTGATCCATGAGATCCACGACGAAAATTTGCAGATTTTAGAATTTTAAACTATCCCATTTATCAAGCAGATAATTATGAACATTTTACTAGACGCATAGTCAGCGTAAGGACGAGAATTATGCACGTTACTGGAGCGGGAGTGAGACGCCAATAGGGGTGTGACCGCTCGAGGGTTAAACCCGTTTTACCTCCTTAATTATGACAAATATGGAAAAAAGTGATAAGAAATTAAATATCCATTTCCACTTACTGAGCAAATTCTGCTTGATACTTTTTACCCTATCTCTTACCGTTTTTGAAATAGAGCGTTGTAAACAATTCAATTGTTAATAACAAAAAAACAGCTGGGTCAATTTAAACCAAAAAATAATCCGAGCTAAGTTCCATGAAGACGCCCCGAATAACACCTCGATGACCCCCATCGTTCAATCCGTTCGTAAGAAATCGTTAACCAAAAATCCGATTCCACGTATACAAACATACACACACACACACACATTTACTCGGAATTTGATGGGAGGCATTTTGGTATACTTGAAACGCCAGTTACAAAGTCAAAAAAAAGGATTTCGGAGTCAATAGAATAACTTCCCGAAAATCGGGAAGTTAAAAATTCCAATTCCACACATACACACACCGTGATTGGTTCAGAATTCGATGCGAACCATTTTGGTATACTTAAAACCCGTTATATACGCTTCAAAAAGTTTTTTCCATTTCACAATTCGTGAAAGCCTTGAAATGACATTCTTCAAACTGTTCAGGTTGGTCAAATTTTCCAATGTCTTCTGTGTTCAAGCATGTTCCAATGGTCAATTTTTGGAACATTTCGATGGAGTGTCGAAATGAAAAACAAAAATCTGTTAACTTCCTGAAAGCTTTGAAGTTTTTCCAATTTTTTACTTCATATCATAAAATTTCCACGTCATGTATAAGAGGAACCAGTGCTTATCATTCAACTATATTTATTGATCCGCGAGTTGAGTGAGACACCTCTCGACACGCGTATCTGCGATAAAAGGAGGAGAAAGTATATAAATCCGCAAAGTGTAATACTGCTTGCTTGAACTCATTAGAATGTTCTCATCAGTGTGTGTTGTGCATTAAATGGAAATCCCAATTCACACACAGTTATGAGTTGCTTGATCCAAGTCACAGCGATATAATCCCAATCATCTCATTAAGTCTATATAAATACGATTGCATTAGATAGTTTTCGTCTAGAAGCATCTATGACGTTTTCATTGAGTTTCAGTCGATGATTGACGTATGTATAACAACAATAAAGATACTTTGCGAAATCACTATTTTGTGGTTTGCACCCTGCACTTGGTACGTCAGTCAATTATTTCCCATTATTGTTGATCATTGATTAGCACATGCTTTTCAAAAATATTTTCCATCTGTCATGATTCTTCAGAAGATAATACATTGGAGTGGGTTGAGTCATTATTACGACAACTTCAGAAGGCTTAGTAATTGAAATAGATACTCAGCGCCACGTGCGCGACACACACCTCAATGACCAGTCATCGATGTTGAATTTTCCCTTTGGAATTCTAAGTATATAGTCCATCTGATTATATAATATACTATCATTTCTATCGAGTGGTTCTAAGTTTCGCATACAGTCCTTCAAAGCTGCGAGTCCGGCGTGCTTCGCACGCGCACTTCCTGTTTCCGCCGCGCCGGCTGGTGTCGCATCGGTTCCGGTCTTACGCTCATCGATAATATCGATATACATGGTCTCCCCTTTTTACCATAGAATATACTTCTTCGAGAATTGTCTCGCTCTGCAGTTTTAAGTTTATCTCACAGTCTTCTTTGTGAGATCCAATCAATTTTTATCATTAGAATTCTACAAATAAAAAAAAAACAAAAATATATGTTGGTTCAAGTCCCGACGTTGGCCAAATTTGAGTTAACTTTCTTACGCTAATTCACTCGTATGATCTCACAAGCATCACGAGTAGAAAAGCGAAATGTAAATAAATAGATAAGCATCGACATTTTACAAATTGAAGTGGTACATGTGTCGGTATCTCCCGTGATAATTACCGCATATATCGGATCTGATATATCCAATCTTGGATCATGCGGTTCAGGAGTGCCCTGGAGTGGGCCCGATGTACATTTTTAGGATAGTATACAATTGTCTCAAGAGCGCAACAGTATTATTCTGTAATCTCATCATGATCCCACTTCTATCCCGCCCTAGACTCTGGATTATCCGTTGGGGGCATGGTACGATTATTTATCATAACTGATACCATATCGCAGGATGATGAAAATACAAGAAAAAAGTGCATAGATAGAGGTCTCAATGGGCTGAATAAGTAATTTGGGGAGTAAATTGGAATCGCCTTGGTAGACCCGATCGAATTTTCCATCGGCTGTCGATTGCATCAAGGACTTGATGAGTATGTCGATTAGCTCTCGAGTGAATTTCGATTGGCGTATCGAAACACTTGTAAAATCGACTCATAATCCATCCAATGCCAAGCCGATCGTGTCTGGTCGAGATAGAAATTTAATTCGAATCGACACGCAATGGACCCAACAGCAAATCGATTGCGTCGAAGGTTAATTGGAACCCAATCGACTAAAAACAAAATCGATCGGTCTTCTATTACTTTCACATATAAATGAAATCAACGCCCAACTGACAGTGTGCCAAGTCGATTGTGGGTCCAGAACCCAGTCGAAGTGCACTCGGTAGGAGGGTCCGCCAGGAGCGGTCAACATCAGCCTGAATCCCAACATCAAATGCGCCCATTAAGTTATACAGCGAACACCCTCTTCTTTCCATCACAATCTCAGGATTCATAATGGAGCATCCATAATGGAATGTTTGCATGTTTGACGCCAGTAAGTCTCCAATGATATCATTGTTATCGTGATCAGAAAAAAAAATAAAATGCGCATCATTCCGTGAAATGAGACCTAGGAAAGTTTGTCGTCTGGAAAGTTTCAAGTGGTGCGTTAACGGAATTAACCAAATGAAAATGTTTGTTCTTCCAATTCTGGATATATTCACTTATACTTTCTGAAGATAGGAACATGTGTCTGTGCTTCCCGGCAACCCCCCCCCCCCGCCCCCTCCCACCGGCCCTCAGAAACGGAAATAGCAACATAAAAAAACATGTTGCAGTAAGCGGGAAATAATTTTGCTAGGACATCTTGTTACTGGAGAGAGATGACGAATATTGAATGGAAATATTTTTTATACATTTTTGTATAGACACAAGGTTCGACATTCACGATGAGCTAATTGCCGACCGCATGATTACCACCATGCTCGTCTGGCGGCGCTGTTTACCCCTGGACGGTCCCGCGCTATTTGAGATACTTCAAGAGTTAACCAATGGCAGCACGAGACAGGGCCAATTAGAGCAGATTACGCGACAACTGTCCACAAAAGTTATGAGTCATTCATTTTACGGATACTTTTCGGGCCGTATCCGCTCTGATAGGTCAGGGGGCGGTTCTACGACCTGGAACCACAGTTTACATCGTAAAAATGCGCTCTAAAATGGTGTATTTTAGCAAAATGTGACGAAAATTACGTTCCCTTTGCTAAACCTCCTTTTACGGCTGCGCAGATGCCATATAGCGGTATTTTAGGGACGCAATGATAAAAAAACCGATTTCTTGGAATGTTTACTAATATCTGCTGCCGTTTTTGGTAACGCTTCATTATGAAAATGGTTGGAGACTAGAAAAGAAAGTTCTGTCACTGAATCAAAGGTGCAATGTGCGTTTTACGTTCCCTCAAGTGTCCTCCATACCCACGCGGTGATAACGATGCGCGAACGCTCGTCTAGAAAGCATAGAACTACTTTTTTGCTAATCTTTACGAGGCTCGTCGAATCTATTGCACAACATTACAACAGACTTATCGGAGGGCGATAAATCGGCAGCGGAACTTCGTCAATGCTTCATCATTAATTTCAAGGCGCAATCGGAACAATTATCATTAACTCGCGTTTCTGGATGTAACCATGTAGAGTGATAAAAATATTCGGTCAATATTACGCAGGCTCAATGACGTAGTTAACTAACATCAACTAAATGTTTTGTGAAATTTCATCATTGGTTCAGTTGATTGGTCGAGATTGAGTCCTCCAAACAAGAGTGCGTAACCGGTAAATGATGCAACTCATCGGCTTTAATTGCTCCAAGGATGATGAAATTAAAATTTTTCGAAAATTGTTGCGAATCTTTTATTTTTTCCAAAAAATGCAGTTTTTGAAAATTTGGAATTTCTGGAGTTTTGCAAAATTTCGTTCCTTTCATGAAATTTTTTAGTATATGCAAGCTTTGAACATTTTTGAAAATTTTGGACAACCTCAAACCTTTTAGAAATGTTCTCACATTTTTAAATTTTTAAATGTTTTTGCCATTTTTCGAAAGGTGTAAAACATTTGGTATTTCTATAACTTTCTGAGTTGAGGAAATGCCGGAAAGTCCGGAAGTCCTACACGATGTGCTCTGCCGAATCTTGAAGAACTTCTATTTATTTTCAGATGTGTTAGTCGGCCGAATATGACATTGAACATACATTGAAACTTCTAACATTCCAGTCAACAAGTGGAAGGAACTCTTTCCCGTTGAGCGCATCGTACTATTCACGTGATTCGGATTCACATTTTCTCGATGAAGGATCCTTATATCCTCTCGAGACACCAGATCATGTATATATGTGTCTACGCTCGAATTGCATTTCATAGGTAGAGAGTCTAGGTCTTTTTTTTAGTGACCAATTTTTCTGGTGCTAACAAACTCATTCGATAAGCCAAAAACTTGCCCCAGGGCTCTGAATTACAAAAAATAGTGAATATTTAATAATATAGTGCATACACAAATCAGGTTATAAAATTATTACAAGCAACGCAAATGTGTTCATATAATATCTTTAAGTATGTAGTTTTAATTCCGTTTTTGTATTGTTTGTTTATTCGGAAATACCGTGTTCTCGCAGCATGGGAAATCTAATTTTGTTGAAATTGGTCTAATAAATATTCTTTCAAAAAAAACACCAAAAAATAGGCGCTTGCCATCGTATTGTAGAGGTGAGCTGGGTGTTTCACTCTGTGACCAGAAAATATGATAGCGTGGATGGCAAAAGTCGGCCCCAGTCGCCTTTGGCACTCGCCTCCGTAGTATCGCCCACAAAGCAGGGCCGCGCAGCGAATCCTGGGGATGAATACGAATGATAGAAAGTAATGTAAAAAATACACACAGAGACGTTATGGGTAATGTGTCACGATGACGCCAAATGTCGAAAAGAGAGAACATTTCAACGATATTAGAGTTTATTTTCGGGAGCATTAGAATAACTCCCCTCAGCGGCAGGTTTAAACAACTACCGAATGGATTGTCTAGTATTGTAGCGGATAAAATATGAGGAAACTGAATCTTCATAAGAATGTGGTACTACACTTTCATTTCCTCGATCACCATTTTTTTCTGTAATTATTACTATTAGATATAGATATTATATAGATATTATATAGATATTATATAGATATTATATAGATATTATATAGATATTATATAGATATTATATAGATATTATATAGATACTATATAGATATGGCTGAAGGCCCTCGGATGAGCATTTGCAAGATATATTGCAATGAAGGCCATTAAATGCTCGGAGTGAAGAATGAACCTCATAAATGACCGAAGTTGGAACACATACGATGTCGTGATAAAATATTTAGATACATTGATTCTTCATTAGTGGTTCCTATGCTTCGGTTATTCGTCCCTGCGGCGAATCGATCTTCCTAGATTCCCCGAAGGTGTCCGGAATCACTTCGGGAGAATATGAAATCATCTCTTTTGCCTCTATCAGTTTTTGATGTCTGCAATCACATACACACACACACACACAGAGGAGACGACTTGAACTAGGTTCTAGGACATCCAGAAGGTAAAGACTCTCTCAGACAGTTCCAGGATCGGCCATCAAAACGTGCATACGATAGACGATAATTAGAGACTTTATAGAAGTAGTGACATCCAAATTGTGCGGAGCATAATCAGCATGGGGTCCTGTGAACACTGAACCTCCAGGAGGCTCCATTGGATATCATTGAGGCCTGTAAATGTACTCATGGGTACATCTGCAGATTCACAGGACAGCGGGGACTTATCCAGCATGCTTGAAGGACACCTTTCCGTCCTAGTAATCCAACAGAGAAGCCCCTGCATTCATGAATTAATAGCGAACCGAAATTTAAAAAAAAACTCAGCTTGACACTCAGTTTTACAGCTGGTTCTAAAAACAATATATCTGAGCTTGAACTGAATATTTACCTTGTCAGTTTTATGTCAAAGAAATTTATACTGCATATTCATTCAATTTGGTGTCGGAAAATGTTGTGAAAGATAGTTTAGAGTGACGTCGGTTAAAATTTTCGGCATTCGCCTGCATAATCATGGTGGCAATTATCTGCAATGTCTCTCCCACCATCCTCTGATTATTTCATAGGGTGGAAGGGAAGTTACCGGGATGGAATCGTTAAATATTTGGATGGACTGGGAAGCACTGTCTGTACGTAATTGACATCTCTCCCTGAAAATTTATCGGACTGTATATATAATTCATTCCAATATGTCAAGTCTCCAGCGTTGGTGTCTTTGCAGAGCATTATGGTCGGGTTGGCATGAAAATCCTCTTAAGGTCGCTCATCCGGAATGATGGTCTCAAAAAATCCAACTAATTCAGTAGGATTTTTAATTCGGAACAGGGAAAGTTATTGTTTCTCCCCCAAAAAAGTGATTAAACCGATTCCCGATTCCAAGGAATTTTCAACATTTGGAGGTCATTTTGGACATGATGTCCGTACGTGCGCGCACCTGTGCGACATCAACGAGTCTTCACGAACTAACTCTCGATTGAGTTTCAATATGATGCAATAAATGCTGCTTCTCAGTAGTCAGATCTGATTAGATTTTGGTTAAAGGTGGCCGGATACCTCTTTCGTCTTGTTGAGAAAAAGCTCACAAAAAAAGTATTTGATTTGTCACCGTCGCGGATGTTATACATCGTCCTATTCAGTAGTACCCAGGTTACTCTTGAGCTGGAGCAAGGAAACGTCGCAGTAGGTTCCTATAGTAAAAAAGAGAAACGGAAGAAACTATCGATATATCGAAATTATCGAAAAGCGTAAGACCGAAACTGACGCGACATCAGTCAGTGCGGCGGAAAAAGGAAATGCGCGTGCGCAGCACGCGCCACCGGACTTGTCCTTAAAAGAGGTGATAAGAAGCGAAGAACACATCACAGAACCATGCTAACCTAACCCAAACATACTCTACCTATGGAAATAGTCAGTGGGCGGGGCCATGAAGTATCGTGACGTCACTCAGATAAGGATGAGAATTTAAATGGGGAGAACCTGAAAATGTGTGTACTGGAGGAAGACGCCACGGCAAAAAGATTCTTCCCGAAGTTGAAATTAAAGCCGTAAACGTCGTACAACTTTGTACTCATAAATCCATTATTTGTTGGATATGACAGTCTTCTGTCCCGTCCTCGATTATCGACTGTTCTGATTAATGGTGGTGCCGCTAGTTGTGGCGTTGGCGCCGCAGGTGGATCTGCCTTCGCGTGGATGCTAGCCGCCGGGACCTTCATATCATTTTTCACCTTTAGAGGGTACTGCTTCGAAAAATCACGTTAAGCGTACCCTCCGGTCTGTCAGACCGCCATCCGGCCAATCTCGACCCCTGTTTGAAAATCACTTCCAAGTGCCCAAAATATTTATATTATTATATTCTATAGCCTATATTATATATTATATTGTATATATATTATATTATAGCCTATATATTATCGATTTTTCCATACCCAACTTCAGAAACTGGGGAGTCAACGATATAATACCGGGTGATATTATTTATTTATCGCTGCGAAAAAAATTGGTGATAGAGATCACCGCTTTATTGATGATAGAAATGTACAATATTGTACATCTCTACACCAAGGATCCAAACTACTCAACGTTGTATTCTAGTACTATCATCCATAGTACTATACCATGATACTATCTCTTCGGTGTCCATACATATGTAGCCGCAGTTAACAACACTCCCGCTGTTCCACGCGCATTCAAACCTTTGGCGCTACCAACTAGTGACATCTAGTAGGACATAACAACATTTTTTTCTCGAAATAGAATCATCTTACCTCGATGCACTTTCGTTCGAAATCTTCCTCTCATGGTAAAGTGTCAGTTCAGTAGACTGTTATTATCGATCGCAGGTTTCTTCAATTAACTGTGCGCCTGATCAGCGTTTATAGCCGATAAAAAACGCGCAATCCCTTCGGACCCTTCGCGACTCGTGGGATCGATAGCGGAGAACCGCGCATCCAATGACTATGACTACTTTACTCGAAATTTGTCGTTGCCGATGAGGGCGCCACCATGGTACAATGAAAGGCGGGAACTAAGTTTTCCGCATCATACGCGTTATTTTACTAACATATTTAACTATAATATCTGTCTACGGATGTTTCAAGCCCACTTAGAGGCGGGAATACTCAAAAAACAACGAATATTGATGGTAGATATTCAGTACTTATACAGAGAACTTG
The DNA here is from genome assembly GCA_026005395.1 of Asobara japonica. Lineage (NCBI taxonomy): Eukaryota > Metazoa > Arthropoda > Insecta > Hymenoptera > Braconidae > Asobara > Asobara japonica. The sequence continues at coordinate 800,807 of BQMI01000220.1, forward strand.
AAAGAGGAACTTTCAGCTTCAAATGGCATGCTTTATCTGCAGATACAATACAAGCTTTCAGTTTTGGGACATCCTGTATATGGACCATAGTGGAGCATTGATGATTTTAGCAGTTGCCTACATTATCAAGCAGTCACTGAGAATTTTCGTATTTGTAGTGTAAAGAAAAGATGGAAAGACTGGTTGGGAATGCATTGGGGCAAATCGTCGATACTATGCTCAATAGTATAAGAGCCCATGACGTTTTTGACAAGGTGATTTTGTAAAGATTGAAATTATGTTTGATGAGCGGTTTGATAAGCCCTTCTCTCGCCCACGTGCTTTCCGGTAAAGGAAACTCTTCGCGCCTGGAAAATCCTCGTTTTCCCAGGCCGGGGTCAGGAAAACCTTATATGTCATCCCCCAATCATTGACATATAAAAGCGCAGAGCAAAATCGAGAATCGAAAAAATTCTAACATCCACTGCGAACCAAAATAAACAACAATAATAAACAGGAAAAAAATCAGTTGGAGCCGGAGATGCATTGCTCACAAAATTACAAAATCGCAACATTACAAATGAGGATATGGACTAAGATTTTGGGTAGAAAAATGTGTGAAAATATCGCAGATAGTAGATTTAAAAAATTCAATTAAACACTGATCAACCCTGAGGGGGTCGGGGGGGGGGGGGGGGAGGAAGTCAACAAGATCCCAAAATTTGCTTACGTAATACTTCAATGGTCCCTAATTGGAGTAGTTTAAAAAGGACAGATCCCATCGAGGTAAAATATTGTTTCCTTTCCTCGAATTTACGAGAATTAATTTGTTAAATTCAGGTCTTGTTATTGTGAAAAATGCCCTTGTTAAAATAGCCTTCACAATGACAATAATACCGCTCCCTATCAGGGAAAAAAAACAACATTGTGTTTAATTAACTGCGCTTGAATAAACATTTTTAAGTGACGATAATTCGCATTCATGCCGGCTGTTTCCATCGGCTCTGAGGTCATGCGATCAGAAGAGTGCACGCGATCAAATTAATTAATTTCCTCCTATCCCAGTCCCATTGACCCGATCTCGGCGAAACTAGAAATTGAAGTCACAGCCTCAATGTACCTCTGGACCATTAAGATTGTTTTACGATTGACGCTCGTAAAATAATCAAACGAGTTTCTATATCACCGTGATAATAAATATGCGAATAAAATGGAAGCTCAACTCATTTCCATCATGATGTTAAAATACTCGGAAAAAATTTGAAAATTATCCCAAATTTTTTTTGAGCTATTTGAGACTGACAAATTGAAAATTAAAATATTTTTGGACCCTTTTTGAGACGACACCATCATCAAACATTTTCCTAAATATAAGATTTCCTATGGCATATTCTATAGGTATCCCCATAGGATTTTTTCATACACAAATGCACCATAAAATCCATCAAACTCTCACAATGTTTGTCCACAATGCTTTAATAAACATCGTGATGTGGAAATACAGTGGCAATGACATACCACATGCCATGGAGCAACGAAACAAACACGAGGCGGAAATTCTATCCATTGTGCGTCGAGTGACAGGCCGTGTGTGACTCGGGAAAATTTTCCGCTCCTCGATTTTCATCCGCATTAGCATATCTACTTGTTTACTTATTTCGCGAAAATTGCCATGATCAATAGTGATTAACGTTAATAGAATATTAAAACAGAACGGAGAAGTAGTGAGTGTGGATGAGGAGTTTTACTGCGATTCTGTCAATGCGTGGATCGTAAATGATCTAGCTTTTGCGCGCATCAAATAGAAAATTTTTCTAGATCATTCACAATTATACTAAATGAAACTAAGCCGTTTTGAGAACGATTGAATCAAGATAGATTTGCAAAACAGTGTCGGTAAAAAAAAAGTAGGACAGGAAGATTCAGAAAATGAGATCGAAAGAGAACGGTAGCATAAAATTGATGAGAATTTGGAGAAAATTACTCACATTATTCCTCTGGAATTTGAAGAAAAAAAGATTTGTCGAAGACATGGTTTCAAGTAATACTTTGGTAAGGCGTCAATCCTAATCACGATTTTTTTTACATCAATCAAAATACCGGTGTGACGTAGTCTAGCACGATGACTCATCATGGTGTCCGGTGAGCCGGACATTTCAAATGCTATGATAATATTCATGAAATTCCAGAAAGTTGGACACTTCCATGAATTTCAATGATCTTTTAAAGATCATTATTCAACAAATTGAAATGCAAAAAATCGTCGCAATTTCGGATAGCTTCAACCGCTGAGAAAATTGCCAATAATGCTATCTGGTTTGTATTTTTCAACGACACTTCAATGCCTGCTGTAAAAAAGATGCCGGCAATGACGCTTTTATCCAAAATCTGAACGAATAGTTTTGCCAAACACCATCCTGAAACATCCAATATAGGAAATATGATTTCTGACAGAAGTATTCGTTTCCATTTCTCGCTCAATTGATACACTTGCGCAATAAAAGCCGCAACAATAATGCTTTCAATCTGCAGCACCTTATAGGAAACTATGGGATCGGGGAAAAAGGAAAATAATGTTTAACACAAAACACAGAGTTGAGCATTTATTTTATTAAAAATTGAAAAAAAAAAAATTTGATAACTTCCCATTTTTTTGGCACCTGCAATCTTTACGTGCCGCTAGGGGATGAACGGTTCGAATTAGGGGTTACATGCCCAAATCCATTTTTGTAGAGAATCAAAAAACCTACAACTTTTTATTCCACGTTCTTGGTCATATTCAGCATAGGGTGACAGTTATTCGCAAAAAACGTGATTTGGGGGTGGCGTCTCCACTTTTTCTGCCCTTCTGTGACTGGCACCCTTGGACATCCACCATCGTTTTCCACTAATAAAATAGAACCTGTGGTCAAAAAAGCAAGTTGGATTTATGACATGCATGTTCTCAGATCGTTCCTGGACTATGTAGATAAGCTCCGCCAATAACGACCTCAAGGGTGTGTTTCTTCCTTATGATGTGCGATGATACTGTAGCATAAACGACTGCATATTACCCCATACACCCACAACTCTTATACTAAAAATCGTGCAAAGTTTAGAGAGACTTAACTCTTTTAAAGTAAATTATTATTTAGCTCATTACAATATTTACAAAAACATTACAACAGTTTTCACGATAGATTGTTCATAAACAAATAACCACGTGGTCAATTTCCACTGGACCCCTCTCCGCACTTTGCGGCGCGCAGTTTCAAACCCAAAAACTTCAAATCGATCGCAGAAATCTAAAATGTTTCAGGATCATGAATCACATTACGACAATTTCCTGGATCATCTCATTTTCTACCTGATCACGATAACTTTCTCCATCGTTAAGTTCAAAGTCACAATTTAACCTAAGAACTAAAAACAGTGAAGTCCACAATTGGCGAAAAAAGAAGCCTGTCCCCGAGCCATATGGGCGCGCCATTGGTGGGGACTCCACGAAGTGGTGGGGATGGCGGGGTTTTCGCCCCCACGAGTAGGCAGCCCAACAGCTGATCGTCTGTTCGGCCATCCTCAGTGCGGCGCAGCTCCGTTCGCTGGGCACCACGGGCAATAATCATTCGTTCCTTTTTGTTCCCCCCCCCCCCCCCCCCATTTTTCACGCAAAGACAAAAACCCACTGACATTTTCCTCGGAAGTGACGCATACTCGTGGACTTTGTTACAAGTTTCAGTTGTCGTACAACGATTAAAAAACAAAAAAACCGATAATTGTCACTTGCGCATAATTTGCGAGTGGACGAGTTAAAAAAGTGTGTGCGTTTGAATTGTGAAAAGATTTCCGTAGGGTAAGCAGACCAGTACTTAGATTTTATCAATATTGTGGTGATGTTTATGGATTTGGGTTCGGGCATTTTTCAACAGTTTAAAATTCGGTTTCAGTTTCACTGTAGGTGTTCAACGAAAACCACTTTTATAACAGCAATTGTGGCAATGAATAGAACAGATCGCCCAGATTGTCATTAACAATTAATTGTTTGTTAGAAATAAGTACTGAGAATATTTTGGTATTTAGAGTGTGTGGATATGACGTCAGCTGATGGTCCGCAGTGCTTCAGGCTCTTATCACATTTTCATGGCTTGTAACGAATTAGCGCTCTTACCGAGAAAGGCCCATGAGCACTTGAAAATTGCAATGGGATCATCACATATGATAGTTTTCCAATTCATTTGAATGCTCGTAGGTATATTCAGTGCACGGACTTCCCTGTTTTTTAAAAATTTCATCACCTTTCTAATGGACAATAGTACGTGTTAAAAAATATAGTGTTTCAGTTTTCAAAACCACAGTTTTTGTTCTTTAAAATGTGATATCATTGAGGTCATTTCCATGCAATATTAGGAACATTTAGGATGAATAATTAGGTTTTGAATATTTCAATTTTTAAATAACCCCTAATACCTTGTGACGTCATCCGAGTTAGCCATGTGGTGCCATCGAGCGGTACCACTGTGCGTCAGGGTACTATATTAGTTTGCTATCCTGTTCAAAAAAGCGCAGCGTCTAGCTTTAAACTTTTACGATATGCAGTTTAATAAGCCTAGAAATAGTGTGACAGATATGAATGCACATGAGCGACCAAATAATGAGGAAAATTCAATACAAAGTAGCTTGCAATGTCACAATACATGTTTTGCATAACTAGAAATTTTGAAATGATTTTTCTTCGGTATTTGGTCGACAATACATTTTTATATTTTCTACCCTGGTTTTAAATGGTGTATTGAAAAAGCTTGGATTGCCTGGCTATATTTCTTGAGTGTTCACAATCCTGCAAAAATAGCGTTCAGGGCGGTTGTTCATTAGGCAAAAAGAAAAATTGTAAAATTAGGTTAATTTATTTATAAAATCAATTGTGAAATACCAGCCCTATTTGTATACTCAAAAAAATTAGCATCACTGGATAAAAGTTTTCTTCTAATGTTTAGAAACGGCAGTTATATTAATTGTTTTATGTATGATTTTTTAAATATTCACAATGCATTTGCAATAAATATTGACAATACCATCTCAGAGAATTATTTTACAAAGTCTACATAATTCAATTAATGCAAAAATCGTTCTCAATAAATTTCGAGACAATGTAATAATTTACGTTTTTTTTTATTGAATATTTTATTTTGGAGATGGAAAAAAAAGTTTGTTCCGTCTGCTTGAATAAACGAACAACCTTAAGGTTGTTGTGCCATAAATGTCTAGAAAGTTTTGGTAAATTTTTTTGTAGTAAATTCATTTTACAAAATGGTTACAAAATCAACTCCTTCTTTTCATAATCCTGTAGTTTGAATTTGAGTCAGAATTTTCCAACATTTTGGTGGTTCCACGTGTCACCAGGACGTTTTACAAATTATTAAAAAAAAAAAATTTTTTAACAAAAGCTTGATTTTTTTTTTTAATTAAAAATAGGTGGGAGTAGATTAGGAGTGCAGCAAAAAAAAATTTAATCAATTCTCCGTTTTTTTTACGAACATCTTTCATTTATTTCTTGATTACACGGAAATATCTAGAACACATCAAATATATCGAAAAATTGACATTGAATGTTGCGGACTAGGAATCAATTTTCGGAAATTTTCTGAGACCGTTTAATAACCCAGGTTAGAGATTAAAAATGCCCGAACCTATATACTGAGAAGTAAATTTACTGACATCAAGTAAATTTCCAGTTTTTCAACAAATACGAATCCATATAATTGAGCATTGGCTTGTTTTTGAATCATCAGATTAGTAACAGATCCAATGATTTTGTTCCTCGCTTTGATAAACTTTATTTGACAGACTTTTGTCAAGAAGGTTCCCAATTGGATTGCAAAAGCTTTTTGGTTGTAAAACTTTCAATTGACTAAAGGCCAGTAATTTTTTTTCTCAGTGCGGTCTAGTGAATGGAAGACAAACTTAATCACCCACAAGAAAAATCCAATAACCATCACCAGAAAAGCTACGTAATATCCGAAACTTCTAGCAATTTTTATTAAATTTCTCCCTGCTTATATCTGATGTTATGCTTATTGAATTTTTCTGTAGAATACCGGGTCTATGTGCTGTCCGGGGCGTTCGTGTTGCCATCAACGGAGAAAAAGGTGTGATTGTTGCCGAAAGGAGTCCATGAACTCCGAGGAAGCCAATGACGACGACTGGAATAAATGCCAATGAAAAATATCGCCATTTATGTATTTTTTTAAAAGATTTTTCGTTCAATTTTTTGGGTTACCGGTGAATTCTTATTTGCCCATATTTTTGGCAATTTCCACAAATTGAAATCAGTTTAAAGTGAGAAAATGTTGAGTGAGGAGAAGGATCAGGATAATGGTATCAACATCAAGTTTGGAAAGGACAAGGATGGCAGGGGAGAGTATCGGGCTATTTCTAAAAAGGACGCCGGCAAAAAGGAGCTCAATGGAAATGCCAAAGTAGCAGGTAAGTTTCATGAAAGAAGGAAACAAGTTTTTGTCCCCGGCCGGGATTTATACACAAAAGAAACTCGTAGCGTACAGATTTTTACGGAAGTTGTTATATGTACCAAGTTTAGTATCTTCAACGAAAGAGTGTACAGGGAGAAAAATATAGTAGTAGGGATGATATAGCGAAGCAATGCACATTTTTGAGAAATTTTGTTCTCCTAAATCTGCCCTCCACGATGAGCTTTTAATACCAACTGAAAACACCTGTGACGTCACGAAGGCGCCTCTGCCCGTGACAGCCAATCAGAGGGCGCCGTTAGCGTAACTCGGGAGCGCGGCCAATGGAAAATGTTGGAACGACAGCGCAACCCTTGTGACGTCACGAACGAGAGACTCGTTTGGAATTGATGAGCTTTTCTTGATTTGTTGGGAAATATCGAGGTCCATATGGTCCGGGACCTAAACGCGTTGGGTATTTTGATCGTCTCATCGTTCCAATCACAACATTCCGTTTTATCAATGAAATCGGACTTCACATCCAAACTTCGATCAAACGTAACTTCAAATTGACCAATTGTTGAACGAAACTTGAACCAACTTGGAATGACCATTGATGAACTGTTCTCGACACTTTGAGGTAGATCACATCAATGAAATTCCAATCAACGAGTTTCATTGGATGACGATTTTTGACAACCTATTTCGTCAATTTTTTTTTTTTTTTTTTTTTTTTTTATATGTGGAATTTGCTTTTAGATGTAAGGATTCAAAGGTCGAATTAGTGGACGTTCCGGGGATTTCCACAATTCTGCGTTGTTGGAATTCTATTCCATTCAATCTGGAATTTTTCTCCCGGTGGGCGGCTTTAGACGTAAACAATGGGAAATGTTGCTATTGTAAAACAAAAATAATTACTCAATTTTTATCTCGGCAACGTACTTTTTTTTTCACTGCGCTAGATCAATTTCCGTTTGTTGTGTAATCTTCCTTCTCGATACTTCTTAAAATTTTAACTCGTATCTTGACTTTTGTATTTGAGAATTTTTTTTTGGGAAAATCGAAACTGACCTCTTCGTAATTACCCTCGAATTATTCTGAAAAATGTTTGAACTTTCTCAAGAAATCTGCCGAGCGATTTTATCTAGCATTCCAATTGGTTTTCGGACGGCTCTGCTTCGCATGAAGCTCGATTTATCAATCATGAAATTGGCGGTTACTGGTGATAACGTGATGGTAGTTAATTGTGGCTTCGTACGATATACAAGGCTACTCGATGTACTCAAAATCTCCAGGGACTTGCACGCTGCAAAACAGTGAATAATTGATAACGACTCGAATTCCATTGATAAGTCGTTATACAATAAGTCCAAGTGGTTTATGTCTCGTGAGCGGAAATTTTAATCCTAACAAACGGGGTGGATTTTTTAACTTCCGCGTGGTATAAGTAATTGAGGGATAGTGCGTCAGGTCCTTGAAACAGGTCCATGGAAGTTTCCCTAGAAAAACTTTCTAAGGTACAATTTTCGTGTAAACTCGTAGTTTTGAGCTTGGATAAAAATGATGACGTAAAATTTAATCCATTCAGAAATGATCTAAATTATTAAAAATTGAGGACGCAAAATTGAACAGCTCCCCTCCTAAAATTACATTAACCAAGGTCGTGGGAGGGTTCACTGACCTTTTGAATTCCGTCTGCCCCACCCGTTGATGCGTTGTTGGGGGTAACAACCCACCGAGTTGTTATCATCCCCTGGAGTTGAAATATCGAATGTGCGAGCACGTGCTCTTGCGCAAACTCGATCAACGCCATCTCCCGACCGATTTTTCGGAATCTAAAGTCGAGTAAACGCTGAAAAAACAGGGGAAAAAAATCCATTCGACATTACTATTCCCGTTTGGGAATCTACTCATCTATTTAGAAGGGGATGTCTAAATCGATTACTTATTACCCGCGTGATAACTTTTTTTTTATCACAAAACATCCACTTTTAAAAGACCAAATTTTTCCAGGCCATGCAATTTTTAATGACATTATGTAACACATGGCCTTCAATGAACTTTCTCTACAACAACTAACATTGAAACTAGTGGACTGAGTGAGTGTGACCCTTGGGGGCCACGGAAAAAAAATTCAGATTTGCCTCAGCTGTCTCTAAATATTTTCTTAAAAAGCAAAAAAATATTGGTTACAAGTAATTTGAAAAAAAAAAAATCAATTTTTTTTTCGAAACTTATTTGAGAAAAAAAACATTTTCTCAAAACTGATTTTGGAGATAAATAAAAATTTTACATTTTTCTGTTGTTATCCGGAAAATAGTAATAACTGGAATGTGAGTCACCTCCCTTAATGGGTGACTCGAATAACTTTCCGATACAATTAGAATAAATTGATGTCTGAAATTAGCTTCAGAAAATGATTATGCCATTAACAAGTGGCTATAACCACAAAAATGTGGAGTGGCTTTTCTAGACAATTGATTTTGCAACGTAAAACCTCTAATGTCATTTTGCTCCAAACCGCCCTGCTCAGGGGATATGCTGCAAAGAAAGCACAGGAAAAACGTTTTCTTCTCTCTGGAAAAACGGGACAAGAAATCTTGTGTAGAAAATGTTGTTTTTTTTCACACGCACACACACACACACACATTGGGGGTGTTAACCGTGCGACCTGCTTTGCAATTTCACTCATTTGAATGTAAAATAATTCAGGAAGAACCGTGAATTTTTTTTTGTCACAATAATCACATGATTCATGAATTTTTCATCACCATCACGTTTTTAGCATTTTGGAAGGTCTATGTCGTTCGATAGCCCACGCAATAACGATCCGCAAGCTCTAGCTACACCCCTCCCCACCCACCCACCCAGCCGCTCGGCGGATGTACGTAAGAGAAAATCACGGTAACCAGAGGAAATAACAATGTAAATGAAATTGTCGACGGCCGTTCAGTCTTGTGTTAGAAAGTGAATGGAATTCATGGGGATTGATAGGAATCGAATAAACGTCTCAAATGCTCTGTTGATGATTCACACAAGTGTCTATTTTGTTAAAGGGATTTGTGGACAAGCAATCTCTCCATTTCTGGTTTCCTTCAGCACGATATAACGCTTCTGTATTTATTTCTTTTTTCCTCAAGTTTTTCAAATTGTAATTTCTTAGAAGTTTAATAAATTTGGAAAATGAGTGAAAATTGTATAAATTGAAAATTATCTCAATTTGCGAGTATAAAATTGGGTTGTAAACTTTCAAAGTCGTTGACATTTTCCCTCAATTTTCGGAATTTTAGACGGTTTTGAAATTCTTGAAATTTGTAAAATTCTGGTAATTTCCCAATGTTTTGAGAAACCGTAAATATTTGGAATTTTTGAAAGTTCATTAAGCTCTTTTCTATAATCTGAAAATTGAAAAAAATATCTAAGCCTGTCAAACTATCTAAAAAAAAATTTAGCCGGCTTTGTAAAATTTGGAATCTTTAAATAAAAAAAAAAAAAAAAAAAAACAAATAATAACGATTCACCTCAACGTTCCAAACTTCGCATTTTTCAAAATCAGATTTACGGAAAAACAAATCAGTCAACTTCAGTTTCGCAAACACACAGCTGCAATTGATTCTGCAATCTATCGAATTTCCCATTTCCCGGGCTGCAGTATCCGTGGAATTGTATAGGAGTGACCTCATTTTATTCTCAGAAGTTAATTAACACCATACGTTCTTCCTGAAGTGTCGGAAAATTGTGATTTTAATTGGAAAAAGGTGAATTTCACTACAGTACAGTTGGTGGGAATGTCAGGGCTTGAGCTTCAAACTTGTACCAAAAAAATTAGAATCATTTAGTAATCATCACTTGACATTTCGGTTACCATCAGCCCTCACGTGTTTCTCTAATGCAATTTTTGCGTGCCTTTTTGAATTTCTTGCCCATACCGGCTACCGAGATTTTTTGCCCTATTCACATTTTTCGCACGGATCGATCGACCTTGCATTCAATGTTAGAGCCTTCGGTTTTTGCATTTGAGAAAACCCTCAGTGCGAAGAAATATTCCAGGGATAAATTCACAAGTGCACATTGTGCATTTTTAAAGTTGCAAGAAAGATGATCAGTGATTGGGAACAACTATCAATTTCATCCGATCTCTACAGATCTGTAGAGAATTGATAAAATGCGGCAAGTGTATTTATCGGTAGTCTCGGTTTTTCATATCTCATAATCTAGAGAAATTGAGATAATCTTCACACAAACTTTCTTGTAGATCTTCATTGGCTCTATAAAAAGCTCGGTACCGATTTTTCTCCATCCCTCCTCATTTCTGATCAGATCTCGAGATCTGCATAAAAAACGAGGCTGGAGGTAAATTAACTTATTTCACTATTACTTAAATTGACAGCGAAAAAATGTCAGGTTGAACTATTTGAGGTGGTAGAAAAATGTCATCATTATGCTGCCACCATTTTCCTCCATATCTACTTCGCTCCAAAGAATGCCGCAGGGTTCGCGCAGATCGCTACCAAGCGCTCGCGGATAGTCTGCTGCGCCCCCACTCACATTACTCTCAAATTATGAACGTTAGAGAAAAAAAGTATTAAACATTAAATATGCATTTTAACGCAAGGAACAAAATTTGTCTTAACCTTTTTTCCCTATCTCTGTCTGGTCTGGAGATATTTTGTGAGAAAGAAAGAAACGATTAGATTACACCTGAAATCCTTTTGGATCCAGAATATTAAGATGTCTCGGTTGTCCCTTCATTGAGCTTGATTGTATAATTTTAGTGTGCATTAGAAAGCGTTTATAAAACATTTTGAGCACACACATACATACACACAATATATATATATATAGATTAAAAAAAAATTTTTTTTTTTAGGAAATACATTGAAAACCCGGGCATATGAGAAAAACTTGTTTTCCTTTTATTTCGGACAGCGTTTTTCGGGAAGTTGAGAAAAAAAAACCTAAAAAATTTGATGCTATGACATCCATATGGAAGTAAGAAGCTATTAAGAACAAGGCTTTTGGTTATCACAATAAGTTTAGAAGACACATGCAAATTATTTTCTCATTAGTATTGTTCTCCTTGCCTCTCGAGGCGCCGCAAAAGAGAGACCTCGAGTTGATCTTGACCTCCTTGTACCACTAAAAACTGGCCATACGTAGTGACTCGTTGCACATGCTTCAGGACCGATGACCTTTAAAATCTCATCAAAATATGTATTTCTGTCGTGTAGGTCAGATATTCTCAGGAAAGACCGCAGCAGAGAGAAGTGTCTCCCCTCAAAATATATTTGTTTTTTTATCATGAGTGCAATGGTCTCTTATCAAATCGTTGACATCCATGAGAGGCAATTTGTGAATCCAACGGTACGAAAGAAAAAGGAAATTTAAGTTAAAGTGTTTAATTATAAAAACCGACACACACACACACACACACACACACACACACACACACACACACACACACACACACACACACACACTGGTGCATTCTTCCTGTTCTCGCTGTACCGACGAACGTTCGGAACGATCAGAAGGAACACATTTTTGTCTCACTATAAAAGTTTATTGACTCGCATGGCATTGCCCTCTATTTCCCCTACTGTCTACGTCTTCTACATACGATAGACATCCTATAGAAATTCTGTCGATTTTTCTGTGATAAGTGATTCGCGCCTTACGAAAACAAAAATCGACTTGAAAATATCTGGAATGGAGACTTGGCGTGTGTCCACCGGGTCATTGCGTCACGCTGCCACTGCTCTCGAAAAACCCACTCAAAATATCACACGAACCTGCCCCTTGACGTGCACATCCGCTTTTACGCTGCATTGTGCCATTTTCCAGGAAGAGTGCCGCGAGTGAAAAAAGAAAAGAAGAAGTCATCTCAATAGAGCAAGCCATCAGCTGTGCATTGATCGAAGTTACAAACCCGTTATTCGTTGTCTCTACTTCCAACGAAGAGGTGCCATATAACGCGAGACGGGGCGTCAAATGGGCTGGAGAACAGGGTAACCGGTTTTGCGCACAGTTGTTGGGCACAAGGCCGTATCACTTTATCAAAATTGAGGGTTTGAGGAGTAGATAAAGAGGGATAAGACCTCAAACCGGTTCTCCATTTCATGGTTTTTTTTTCTGCTTGTTTCTTGTTTCATTTTTGACTGTTCATCTAATCTGCATTATGCAATAGGGAATTTACATTTTTTTTTTCAATTTTTTTAGAAACTACGCGAAGAGAAAACCGATTACCAAGTGATGCTCGTCCATGCTCAATAAATCGTTAGTGAAATTTTACCTTAATCTGCCTCGTGAATATTCTGATATTTACCCAAGATTGAATGCTGCGCGAAGCAAGCATATATCTATTGATGGCGGAGCCAATCGAGTTACATTGATTTTTTTTTTCCCAAAATCGATTTTTTAGCCCTTTAACCCGACACCTAAAATGTTGGTAAGGGCAAAATGTAGATTCTGTCCTTATCAATATTCCCTTTTACTTACACACACACACACACACACACACGCGCAGACAGTTATGCCACTTAATTGCCCTTGTAGGTCCATTAATTGTGAACAGACAAAAAATTACTCAAACTAAGCAACTGCAACAAGTAGTATACGATTATTAGAGGGGGAAAAAAAAACTAAACCGTCCTTCGTTCCATATTAAGTATTCTCAAATTGATCCTCCTCAGAGTATCCTTTATTTCAGAGAACCTGGAGGGAAAAGTAATTACGTATAAAAATGAAAAGTGGTTGCCAGACTTGACAAAATATCTAATAAATAGAAATCTTTATGATAGTTGCTATCTAGGTACCCAATAAATATCAATTGTACGGTAATGCGCTGCAAGTCTCGAATATTCCTAGGGGAATTAACGTGGGAAATGTGTCGGAAAGTGCGTAGTGACTTGGAATGAACCTCTATTCAAAAATTGGCTTGTATTCATGTACTGAATTGGTTGAATGATCAACAACTAGCGATGCCATTGAATTAACACTATTTTTCTTCATCTAAAGCTACATCCATTTATAGTAAATATGCGATTTATCCTTGGTTTGCACAAAAGAAACATTTGTCATGAGTGATATAGACATGCAAGTGCTAACAATAAAATTCCACATTTGGGTACGAAATAGTAATTTTTTCAGAACAATTAAACTTTTGTAGGAGACAGTGTTCACCTGTCCATATATGTTCAACGCAAGTTGTTGCTTTGCGAAACCCAGCGCAAAAATTTTTTCGGTACGTCAGTAAAAAAAAATCGCCTCAATAAATACACGCTCTCATGTCATAATTCCTCCCCCCCCCTCCCCCCGCCCATCCCACAACTCCAGAAATATTCTTCAAATAAATATGCAGGCTGTTTTCTATTACCAGCCTGATCACGAATACAAATATGCATTTCCGGGTGATAAAAAATTTCATCCGCGACAGGCGAAATCTAATCCACGTGGCATCGTTCTTTTGGCAAGATTGGCAAGTGTTCCGTTATTTTCAAGCCCCCGCCGCCCCCCCCCTCCCCCGCGGCCCGCCGATACCACCACTGGACCATCGCCACGTGGGATTTAATCGGAGATGCTGGTACCTAAACCTCCGACATGTATATTTATACAGTGGGTACAGAGATTATTTCCCGAGTCTTTTGGCTTGCACAATTTGTGGCATTTCATTCAGCTTAATAGACCGATGAAACGCGATGTCTTTTATCATTTCGCTATTGGTAGAATCGTTGTTCATGTTTTTGCATTTTTCGATTTACGAAAAAAGATGAGAAACCTTTTAGATGACGGTTCTGAGATACCAGGTGCAGTGGTTTAGTAGGTATTACAGTAAAATACTGAGGTTTTAGAAGTAACGAGTAGACAATCTCTTTTCTGAGCAGAATTTAGTACCCTTCAATTTCACGAAAGTGATTTTACGGCCAATGACTTTATTAGTAAATATTTCATAGTCCAGGGAATTTGGTTACATAATTAATGTGCTACAAAAAATGCTATTGTCGATACTTCACGATCTCCATTAAGTTACGAGATAGCAATAAGATTATGAAGAACACAGTAGGCTTCACCAATTCGCCACGAAATTTGAACGAATGATTGAATAAATAAAATAAGTGAATGAGTAGAATGAAAGAGTGAGGTCGACATATTTCACCTATTGTTTGCATTGAATTCCGAATACTTTGCGATTGTTCGTTCATAGTGAAGCAGTGGAACGAATTAATGAGCTGCCTTGCTTCACCTAATTTTGATAGCGCGTCATATGTAATGATATCCTCCTATTGTAAAGGTAACACGATTATTATGTATTTAAACCGAACTCTGCATTCATCGGGAGCCAATCGTCTACATAATTTCGATTACAATAATCGTAATATTACTTCTGTATCTCCTCATAGTTATTGCGTTTGCATAATTATCAGTGGGTTCTCAACGTAGTGAGATGGAAGGGTGTCTGCTCCCGTTGGGAGCACAAACAAAACTTTCCGATTTGTAATTTCTGTCTGCCATTCCTAGATTTTACGACACGTCAATTAAATGTTTAAAAACTGGTTTCAGAGGAAAAAAAATAGAAATCATGAAATTATGCGATTATGTCACGTGACGCACTGACCAATCACACTGCGCACCGCGCAATTAGAAAAAATTGTCTTGATAACTTGTTTTGCTAACATTTCCGGAAAACTTGATAAAATTGGAATAAAAACGTTTTCAAAATCGAATAATACGTTGTCACAACCGCTCCAAGTAGAAACTATTTGAAGCCGGAAGATTCTTCTCATTTTTTATGTAAAAGGGTAGTTATTTAGGAAATATGAAAAAACGACAAAACCGATTCCAACCAAAACCTAAGCAGCTTTGAAGGCCACGAAGACGCTTCGATTGCGCCATACAGCATCTCAATCGCATAATTTGATGGTGAGAAATCGTTGGAGAAGGAATTTCTCTTCATACATACACCATCACACACACATACACATCTTGTTAAAAATGGTCTAAAATGGTCAGAAAAGTCATGAAACCTGGAGATATATTGAAAAATCATTTTTTTCAAATCGGGGGCATTCCAATAATTTCCTCTATCCGGAAGTTAATAAATACTCTGGTTTCCTCAGGAAGCCATCGGCGTTCAGTATTATTCTTCTGCAGGGACATCTATTTCCAAATTAAACGAACGTAAGGCCTAGAACCGACCAAACGTGTTATACTCCGATGTACAAATACGCTCAAATTTATGGCGATTCCTCTAAACACACTTATCGTTTAACCACTTCATCCAAAACCACTATACGAAATATCTTAACGCGGATTTATGCGATTGTTTTCGCCCGAAAGCACTGTATGTAAAATATATCCAAGGTATATGTAGACGCTAATACACTGAGAACACATTTATTAGCATTATGTGAATTCCCGTTTCACGATAAATATGTTTTTATACAACTGTGGATGCGTTCATTTCTAAATAATCAAAATATATCCGATCTTTCTGACCGTCGAGAAATTTTTTTGACTTAAAAAAAAATTTGCATTAAATGAAAATAATTTGATTATGAAACGTTTGATTTACTAAATGCGAGGATTTTTTTTCTGAGTATAATTCACCATATATTTACTACATGAGCCGCATATATATGGAATTTTTTTGTACCAGAGATACTGGAGATCTATTTCATTTTCGGTGTAATTACTGTAACTTCCCTGTCGGAAAGTCGAAAAAATTAAGAGTAGCGGCTGTTCCTGGATATATCTCCAAATGGAGGCATTCAAGGAAAATTTCTTGTAGATCCTTTTTGTAGAGCTAAACAAGATCTACAAAAAAAGTAGTTATGAAAATATCGATATTTCCTGCCAATTCAATGACGCATTTCACGTTTTTTATCAATCATTCCGTACACATTTCACGGAATGTCCTTTATTAAGCCGAATAGTGCATTATATGTTCACGAGTCTTTAAAAGATAATCATTCACGTCGGTTGAACCTAGGCGAAACTTTTTAACACACTGTGCGCAAAGTAGCGCTTCCCGCACGCTGCGCGTGCGTGAAACCCTGCCCGCGTGCATTGTATCAAAATAGTACATTTCGAGACAAGGACAGAAGTAACTTTTCTGTCGCCTGTGTTACAAAACTCGCCTTCGGCTCGTCTTGCAAACTCACAGTCGCCAGAAAAGTCTTTTTCGCCCTTGTGTCGAAATGTACTATTACGAAATCTCTGTTTTTCGACTCTATTGTAACTACCCTTTTTGTACTTTTTTATTTTTGATTGTACTCATTATCAGCTTTGCCCGTTGGTCTTCTCATTGATATTTTCCTCCGGTTGTGTATTTGTCCGGAGCCATCGGTTTTTATCTGAATGTCACCATAGAAATGCTCTTCCCATGAGACAAGCAAATGAATTATAGAAAATCTGCAAAGGAATAATGTAAAAATTGAGGAATACAGAGGAATGAAAAGAGAAAAGGAGATGTAAGGAATGTAAAGGAGAAAGTTGGAAGAGATGGAACGTAAGTCGATTGTAACCCTTAGGGGATCAATAAACACTTATCTATCTATCTATAGAAAATCTGCGGAGTGTTAGAATTCAAAATTCAATACTTTTTTTTTTATTCTGGTTAAGACTGTTCTATTTTTGAAAATTTTTAGTTCGTCAATTTGCAAGAACATTTGACTTTCTCAGTGGAAAACGTAAAGTGTTTATGTTTCTCAAAGTCACTGAAGTAGAAGGTTCCGGGTGTAGGAGGATATCCTCTCGAGAGAATTCCACTGGGTTTTGAAATTTTAAAAAAGAACAGAATTCCAGCCTTGATGCCAAATGGTCAGTTGTTTTTTTATGGAATACCCCATAGGCGGTTCACAGAAATGTGCTAACAGTGATTCACAAGTAATCCAATCGGATTCAAGAAAGCACATACACATAAATGAACATCGTTAGAGTCTAAATATCTCGGAAATCGTGACATCATTTATTTTTCAATCGTCATTTATTTATTGCGTGATCAGATTAGTCAGATAACATCGTGAAGTTGGTTGGTAATCGCGTTTACATCGATAAATATCGATATTTGGGATATCGATTCGGCTTTAGTTTTCAAAAGTATGACAATTGTTCAAGTTGTCATAGCTTATATAGTTTTTGAAAATCATATATACAGAATATTTTTTGACGTTCTGTTAATTTATTAAGTTTCGAGTGTTTTACATATCCTGTCCAGTGTTAACAAATTTTATGTACGCGATAATTACAGAAAAATACAAAAGATGCTTGCACCAATTTGGAAAATTGAAAGCTCTCATTTTTTCGGAGTCAATTATTAACAGTATCTTCAACTTCGGAAAATATATTGTTACTTCAAATATCAAATTGTAAGTCAGCGTGCGAGGCGCGCATTCGAGCTTGTCTTTAAAATATAAATATCCAGGAAAGTTGGACGAAAAATCCGTCAATTCACTGATACTGAAATATTCAGCTTTAAGTAGAGTGCAATGATATGCTCCGTAAATTTCTAAGATATCTAAAACAGAGTACGCAGATGTAACTTCTCTCATGTTCTTCTCATAATCGTCGAGCTTCGGACGTCATAGGAGACAGACGCGTCGATGGGTAAAGGGTTAATGATATGGAATTCATGGATGTGAGATTTTTCTTCCTGGCTTGAAAATTTTTTGAACGGCTGAACTGTATCAGGGATTTGTTCATGAAAAAAACGAAGTCCTAGCTACAGTATTATGAGAATAGAATAATTTTTGTGTTCCATAATAACAAAATTGAGGAGAAAAAAAATTCTTCGAAAGTTTTGTTTGAAACTTTCTCGAGTCGGCATTTCGGGTCATAATTTTTTGTTGTAATTTGAGAGGTCATAATTACTCTTGATATTTTCAAAATTACATTTTTCTTGGATTTTGTATGAATACAGACGCTCCTAAATCCGAGTGCGCATTAATATTCACAAGTACGTAGGAATTTCAGCTAAATTATTCCGTGAAATTTCGGTGAAGTCAATATCGTTGCAGGGCATATATCTCTGAATTTTAGGAATTCGTTTTGAGATTTACTTGACATTTAAAATTTTAGGCATCTTCCCTATTCAACGAGTATTCAATAGCACATTTTTCAGAATTGTGGTAAAATTATCCACGTATTATTTAGATTATTTATCGAGCATAGGCATTTAAGTGTCTCAAATTGTGCATTGGAATGGAATGTAATTTATAATTAGCTGAAGGTTTATGATATAAATAAAATTTATTTAGTCAATTACTTATGTATACATGTATCGATTGATTCATTTATTTATTCATTCATTTATTCATTTATTTATTCATTCATTAATCCATTTATTTATTCATTTATTTATTCACTTATTTATTATTCAGTTATTTATTCATTTTCTAAAGCAACAGCCACTAAACGCCAAGCACAGATCCACACCAATATACATATACAATAAATATAAAAATAGTATCAAAGATAAATTCCCTGTCTCCTACATGGGTAGAGAAACATGTAATCCAGTAAAAAATTACGAGTACTCCCATATAGTCGGGTATTGTATTACGGCATTTGAATCAAAGATTTCACCACCTCACTCGACTTGACAATAATTAACCCTCAACCCTCAATAATTTTCAAATTAACTCTCAATAATTTCGCTCAACTAGTAAGTTAATACCTTCTGACTTGAAAAGGTTGATGAATGAACGTTCCAACAATCTATATCCTCGGATTATTTAAAGCGAGATCACAGAACAGCCACAATGTCGCCAGTAATAACTCTTGGCAGCACAAAGCAGTGTGATTCATCACAGTTTGTCCCAAATGGTCTAGCGACACAAGAAAAAGCGGTTTTATGGATGAAATTTATTTACCATCACCAACAATCACTCGGTGATGTCAGGCAAGCTTTCAGTGGAAGCACTGCATTTGGTATAATCGTAGCCTCAGTAGCAATGGCCATTTGACAATTTCACGTATCATCGGGTATACCCCATGGCCGATCCACTCGATTAAATCGCGCGTCCACAGCTTCTTTTACATTTTCCCCGAGAGAAAAAAAAAACATTTTTTATATAAATATCGCGTACACCGAAAATATCTCGATTGCAATTTTGGCAAAATAAATTCCAGATGATTGAAAAAAATTATTTATGGTTCCTACATCCACTATACGTTTTCCTATAGTAAAAAGGAGAGACGCAAGAAACTATGGATATATATCGAAATTATCGAAAACCGTAAGACCGAAACCGACGCGCCACCAGTTAGTGCGGCGGAAAAAGGAAATGCGCGTGCGCAGCACGCGCAGCCGGGCTCATGAGCCAAAAACACGTCCTGAATTCTCTTACTCAAAATTCAGAAAGAAATCACTTTAATAATTATGAGCCGTTTTTTTATCGAAACTCACTAAATGATAAACTTCGCATTTTTTAAGAATGATTTTCCTTTCAGTAATGAAATCAGATAAACGGGATATGACGTCATCCTAATGACTTGCCGATGGACTCAAAAAGTTGATTCCTAATATTTCCTTAATTGATGATTATCTCGTTAACAAGTAGTTTAACGCGGAAATATTGTAGATTATTTTTCGTAGGAAATTTAATTTCTAAAAAAAATGTGTGATGTCATTTTGCTCTAGGCCGACCTGGTGAGGAAAAATATTGCAAAAACTGGAAACAAATGTGCTTACGAAAAATTGACAGAACAAGTTTAGAGAAAAATGTCTTTAAAATTGCATGAGAAATTGTATGAGTGGAAATCAGCATTGCAATTCCACTACCGCATTATCTTGGACTTGCAAACGAGATGTGCGAAAATTATTTAAAAAATTATACATGATGTGATCGATGTAATAAACGTTTCCTTTCAATTTTGAGACGATGCCATCGCTTACGTTCTCTCATTGAGAACCTAAATGAGGTCCAATATAATAGACTTATCATCGCTACACTGTATTTGATGATTTTGTACAAACAACAATTTAACATTCCCCATTTACAACTGAAATGCCCTAATAAAGTCCGATGGAGCTGTAATCTAAATTAATGACGCTAGCATCATCTTCATCGAGATCTTTCCTCAATTGAACACTAGGGCAACAAGGCCGAATGATATAATTGCCGTCAGCTGAATAGAATTGGGAGTCATGCTGGCTTCAATTATCCTCTCCACAGTCGCATTTTTTTTTTCTTCCACGAAAGCAGTCCGGCTGTAAAGCAGCGGAGCTTAATGGAAATTACGTTCGAAATTGATGCAAATAATCTCTTAAATTTCATTGCTATTCAGAATAACTCCAAAAAAATTCTATAGCATCTTGGACGAGTATAGATAATTTTTTTGTGTTGCCATATTGATGAAAAATTTGAAAGAGAGCGACTTTGAGTTTGTAAAACAAACTTGGATCACATTGATTAGATTAGGTTGAACTCTTTCTTTATTAATCTTTGCAGATTTTTCTTTAGATTATCAGTGATAAATGCTTTGGCCCGCACGTGGGCTCTCGGGTTGTTTTTTTAGTTTGTCGAGGAACTTTTTTTAAGAGAAACTAGTTTCAGGAGGAATGTCTTAGCAATAACTTTGATCGCCGAATACTTGGAAGCGAAATCTACAAAAGATATATCTATGCGCACGTGTGTGTGTGTGTATATTGCACATTCCCCGTCAATCCTAATCGTTTCAAAAAACTCATTAAAAGGAAATGAATTTCTCTCAACGCTATGTGCTCCTTTAGTATAATTGCCATGATTCACATCCAAGTAATGTTTCATTTGTCAAAATCTCCTAATGAGGTCTGGCGATAGGAACAATCAGCTGATTTGAGGAATACCTAATGAGGAATGTATCCGTTTTTTTTTCAGGGTATTAACGTAGCTCTCGCATAATTTTTTTTACAGTTTTTTATCCGCAATTTGTTGGTGAATTGTCTAAAAACATCACCTGCTGAATGAGCCTCTTCCGGCCGTAATCGCGTTTTTTGCACAGGATATAAATTTTTTTTTTTACAAATGTGGGTGTTTTCACATGTTTTCGAATCAGGTTTCATAGATTTGAATTTGGTAAAAGAACGCTCGATTTTTTTTCAAGCAAAAATCCATTACTATTTTTTGACGATCATCGGTCAGCTGTTCTTAAAACGAGAAGATTTTTGGAAAATATTAAATGTTTTGCAAAATGGACTTCGGATGATGGTGATTGTTTACGAGTTTTTCAGAATTTAATTGCCTCCTTTTCCGGATATGCTGCTGATCAAGACTTTAAAATGATGGGAATTCATTAAGGGATGAAAAATTTGAAATCTCTATAGTTAAATCAAGAGACGAATGAACATGACAATATATATCGGAATTATCGAAACACGTAAGACCGAAACCAAAGCGCCACTCGCCAGTACGGCGAAAAAGGGAAATGCGCGTGCGAAGGACGCGCGGTCGGTCTCCTGAAGGTAAAGCAAAGGGACACAGATGGCTACAGAGGGAACACGGGTAATCACAGGTACCTCACACCCCTTTCCCCTTGATGAGACGGGGCTTAAGACATGAGTGTGACAACTGGGGATTACGGGAGTCAGAGACTGAGGAGATTTTGGGTTTTGATCGTCAAAGAGACGAGTTACCTTGTAGAAAAAAATATAATCCAAAAATTCTAACTGATTTATAGTATTGCCCCAATTTTATCTAAAATATATCCTACTTATATTCTGGAAATATTTTGAATGTGCCCATCGAGATATGTCCAAAATATATCTCAGATAATTGATATTCTGCCGGAATATATGGGACATCTATCCGGATATAATTGACTTATATTTCTGGATATATATTTTTTTTCGTGCAGGCGTTTTGGGGTACGCGATGAATTGCCAACATTGGTGATTGAAAATCTGTGAAGCCATCGCATGGTGTAGTCAGAACGAAACTGTAAGCGGCGCGACAACCTTAAAAATCCGCGGGGGCGAGACGGAACCGTGGAAATTTCCGATAGGTCGGATTACGTGGAATATCCCCGGACTCCAGGCCTTTATCCTGGTCTCTTTTTTTTCGTTTCTCCCCTCTCTTCTTGGAGGATACAAAATGGGGAAATGGAATGACTGAAACAGAAGCCCAGACACCAGCGCCGTGTGGTCTACATCGTGTATTATTAGACAACACAATTTCTTTGTACCGCTTTTGAGCGGTGAGAAAAATATCTGGGAAATGATTTTTGGATGATGTTGACTAGAATATCTCATATGCTTATATGTTACCGTGCGACTTAAATTACAATACTTATGAGAATTTCAATCTTTCGAATTTAGCAATTGAAGAAATCTCGAGAATTTCCCAAATTCGATTTTTTTTTTACATTGCAAAAAATTTAAAAAAATGAAACTTTTGAAGTTGTCAAGTTTTTAAAATTTTGAAAGCATGAATAATATCAGAAAACATTTTCAATTTAACATTTCAAAAGTTTCAGAGAATGGAAAAAAACAAAAATCCGAAATGTAATACAAATTACAAAACTAATGTCAAAAATTTCGAACTTGTCTTTTTCAGTTTGAATTCATTGTTTCACCAAATATTCGTTATGACAATTGAGTCAAGCAGAATATGTGACAGAAGGTGAAAATTAAAAAATTAAAAAATGTTAAAAAATTTTTAAAAATTGAAAAATTTGAAACAATTCATAAATTCGACAGTTTAATCAATTTCCGTGAATTTTAAGTTAAATTAAATTTTCAAAATTCCACAAATACTAAACATGAAAAGTTGAAGAAAATAGGTTTCTTAAAAAATTCAACTAAGTCAAATTTCTCCGGAATTTTGAGCATCCCAACAATCTGTGCGAAGAAAACTTGCAACTCTTGCATCCGTGTATACTTCCCACATTTTTTCCTCTCTTCATTCCTCATGTTTACCACTATCCATTAGAAAAGTCCAATAAATTACCGTGCATAAAATTCCTAGAAACGTTTTTACGCCTGGTTTTGACCTCAATATTGTTTATTGTCTATTGAGCAATTATTGGTAGACATGATGTGTGACCGCACAATGAAAAGCTCACGTTCATCCTATTATTTGACTGCTCATCAAATTTCTTGAGCTGCAAAATGACAGAGCGCTCACAAGTGCAGGTAATATGGCATATAAATAATGACGTCTGCTTAAGGAGAATTGAAAGGCAGACAGAGCAAAGCAAATAACAAAGATTGGTGATCATGACGTCGGCGATGACGAAGTGTCTCCATACAGTCTCGTAGGTCAGACGTTCACCTTCGTCAATTATACGCTGGTCGATATTACGAGATTATTTACGAACGGTCAATCCTTCTTCATTGAATAGCTCCAATAGATTCATTTCGTTTATAGAAAATTCTCTAAATATACGATTGAGATGGCTTTATCATTAAAATCATCGAACGTACCATTTTATTTTTAATTTTTCGGTGTTGAAGTGTGTGTTCCTAATAACACATTTTACATCTACAAGCATCCCGAAAGTCGTCATATAGTTGTTAATCAATGCTAGAATAAAATTTTAGTAGAGTTTGTTAAACAAATTAGTCCAGTCAATCTGGACCGTCGGTCGGAAATGAAATTTCTGGCGATGTAAAAAATACTAATATTTTCACAAAATTCTCCCGAAAAACATATCAAAAAATGCAAGCTGAAAATTGTCAGGAAATAATTTAAATTAATTAAAAACTATTGATTATTTAGGTACAAATGCATAAATCACATCCCGCTTTGGTTACACTTTTTTAATTTAGCAAAAAAAATCATTTTATAGAGGAAGTAATTCTCTACAAACCGGAGGTATAGGAAGTTATGTTCCCCGACTTCTATTTTTTGCGTAAAAAAATGTTTAATTAATGCACACCCCAATAATTCCAATCGACGCCATGACAGTTTGCTGGCGCATGACGAGGAACCTCCGTATCCTGTTAATTTCTGTTGTTTCTTCAACGTCTTTTTCATATTTCAAAATTACTGAAGCAGACAAATTTTCTCTGATGAAATGTTCTCGGCGCGGGGAGACTGGAGTGCCTTGGCACGCCCCTATTTTGCGGCTTCACAGACGTGCAACTACCAGCGCACATCACCACTACTGTGAGGAGCAGCGTTTTCACTGGTCCCCGGCTTCTCCCTCCCTTCCGATCTCACTACACCGATACGTTTCAGCACGTTCATTGGGCAACGACTGATTTGTCCAATTTTTCAGCGCTGCTGAGTCCCTGTGCATCCTCCACCCATTACGAATCGACAATCTATACTAATGAGCTACAAAAAAATGTCCTTTTTTTGTCATAACAATTATAGTCCAACATAAATTCTTCAGAATTTGTAAAATAAATTCTTCAGAAAAACGGACAATGTTACTCTAAATTGTACCACTACTGATAGTCCCATACTTGAAGTTGCGCGTGATTGCGATCATGCGCTGCCTTCGCTTATTAATTTGACAGATTCACCTCCCCTTCTGTTTTATTTGGTCCAAGCACCTCTAAATGTCTCAAAATTTCCAGTGAAAATTCCAAACCTTGACAAAATTCCGAGGGTAATGAAAATTTTCTTATCCCTCTTCGTTATTCTACTCCTAGCTTTCCTCGGAGTTGTCTACCTTTTCGACCAAAACCAGAGGTCAAATTGTGACGTTCGGACATACCGGTCAACGCTTTGGGGGGAGGAGCCTGTAAGACATGATTCAAACGTAGAATTCCGAGATTCTCTTGGCGAAACATTTGGAGAATGTCCAAAAAATTTACCCTCAGAGTTAACAGAATTGTCTAGAATCTCCGAAATTCCCTCTCGCGATTCATGCAAGTCCAGAAGGTGCCATGGCGGTCTTCGCTTTAGAAATGGTATCAAAACGTCAACTAGAAGAGGTAAAAATCGGATTTATTAATACTTGAAGATATGATTGACTCACTGGTGCTCAAATCCATCAGAATCCATTGGGGAGAATTCACATCCATCGCACAGAACCCTACACTGGGAAGACATTCCTGAGAGCAAAATCGTCATAAAGGCTTCGTCAATGCATGAAGGTTCATCAATATTTCATTCAAATATTTATTCTGGTCTCATATACTCAATGCCAAAGTGGTCAATGGAGAACTTTAACTCGACGAGGAAAAAATTTTCAATTATCAAATTTGATTCACTCAAAATTTCCATTCACCAATTCAATTCGTACCAATGTCAACAAGACATAGGTTTAGTCTCCCTATAATCTGATTACTTTGCTATCCAGAAAAAAAGTTATAAAACTGTAATTTAGCCCATTGTTGTGTTCATCCTTTCACCAAGTGAAACTTACACTCTTCCTAAACATGTATTCTCCTCCCTGCACTGGCCGCTGTCCTTCCACATCATCAGAAGACAGTCATAAGACCTCCAAATCCTGCGCCGATAATTGCCGACTGTGAAATGAAATCATGAACCGTCGATGCAGATCCTGCGGTCCCCCCAAAAACGCGAAGTCCTCCGAAGACCCAAGCTGTTCAAACGACCTGGAGCACACCAGCGATCCAGCCAATCCAGACACTTCTGCAATCGCTACCTGCCGAAGGACTTCCGCCCAAGTGGCAAAGTACTGCAAATCAAAAAGCAAAGAAGCATACGAAACTTTCTTTCGTCGCACTTACAGAAAGAACACGGAAGTTCTGAACGAATTTGGATTGGGTCTTTTGGCAGCCTTCGTTCTTTGGATTTTATATCAAGAGTTTTCTCCATGCCTCGTTGGATTCCTCTGGAACGCTGCCTATATGACCGTGGGTATTTTTGGCTGTGCAATGTCCCTGATTATGCTGGTGGGTAAAAGGGAATCTGTGAATCGGCAAGAAGCGAGACTTCCAGTTGAAGCAGCTGCTGAAGCCCCGATGAGCAATCCCGATGCTCTGGATGTTGCCCAAGGCGGAAATGACGCAGATAACTCAACTGGGAGGCGGGAGAGAAGACGAAGAGAGCGGCGACGTTGAGATTGAAAGGTCGTTTGGGGGAATGGGGAAACCACTATCGCTTGGCATTGAACCTGGAGATGATGCAACGCCTCGAGGCTTCTGATAGCTCTATCACTTTTATTGGCTATTATATTGCGTGCAATTATTCATTTATTGTGTCGGGGTTTATCGAATTGATAAGTTGTGAGGAAATGAAGTGCAAGGGGTAGGAAAACGAGGGGAAAATTGAAGGAGAGAAGGAAATTAATGAGCAACAATATAGTATCCAGTTTTTTGTAAATAAATTTAGAATAAATAGTGCTTGGAATTTTTTCAGTGGTATTTTTAAAATTTTTAGACTTTGTAGAGAATTGCAAATATACAATTTTCTCTGGGGTCTGCACAGTCTTGTATTAGAAACAATTCAAAAGTCTTTGATTAAAAAACAAATTATAATATTTGCTATTGCTGATATTCTTTTTCTGAGTTTTTTTATGAATTAATTTTCTACTAGTCGGCATTATTTGTTTTGTGTAATTTGTTTGTATTGGATTGAAGTGATCGAATTAAAAAAAAATTCCCTATTTCAAGGATTTCTGCAATTTGGAAAATTTTTAAGTTTATAAAAAAATTTAAATCCATAATCCATTTATTGAGTTCTATTGGTTCAATTCGTAAATCATATTTTTTTTAAATTTTTTAAATTTCTTTTAATTTATTTTTACTTTTAAAAATTGTTTTTTTTAGCTTTTATTACTATATAGTATTTTATTTATAAAATTGTTTCGAGGCTCATAGGTTCAAATTGGGTTTAGGGCATAATTTTTTTGGAAAAATAATTCCCATCACGTTGCCGAAATTACAAAAAAAAAAATGTTTTCTGTAATTGTTTGGCAATTTCCACGATTTCTGAAATTTGTTCAGTTTTGCGGCTATCTGTTGCTCATCATGGTATGACGCATTAAGATATTTAAGACGCGTACAAATGCGTTATGCCAAAAATGGATAAAGGAGAACTTTTACATTATTCCTCAAAAATCAAGGTTTGCACGATAAAATGATAAGCAAGTCACAAATTTTCCCAAAGGCTCCAACTACGGTGAAAAAATTGAATAGCTCTCTATTACTCCATTCTCCACATGCCTTATACCTGACGACACACTAACCGTTTATCTCCCCCATTAATCTGATATTTCACCTGATCCACTTCAAGAAATTGCGACGATTTTCGCTTATCCCCGAAGACCTCATCCGCGGTAATATTTCACGCTTGATAATTTATTATCGCAAATCACCTGAATCTAGGTCAATTGTGATTGAGATAAAAATGTCCATGTTTCGGCTGTAAAAACAATGGCTCAAGCGTCTGATTACTTTCAATTACTTTAATCGATGTGGGTTATCAATCATCCCATGATGATAAATCGGCCCTTTCGCGAATTGGATTTTGCTTGGACTTTCCTGGAGAGAAAGTGGTACAGATTGTTATGCCGGTGATGATAAACTAGGTAAACTTATCTGAGAAAATTGTCGGCGCTAATGAAGGACGTTCTAGGAAATTTAACAATCTTCGAAAAACACAACTAGGAAATTCTAATTTTTCTCCGCAAATTCATTGCTTCCAAATTTTCTTATCAGAATTTTTTCTGGGTTACAGTGAAACATGGGACGAAGGAGGGTGAACTGGTGCCCCCGGATGGCGGATGGGGCTGGCTCGTGCTCATCGCAGCGGTTATGGTGAATGTCCTGATACCAGGAACAATAAAGTCCTTCGGCGTCCTGTACATGGAGTTCATGGAAGTCTTCCACGCATCATCAGCAGCTGCAGCTTGGATACCCGCGCTCTGCTACTTCCTCTACAGTTCTCTTGGTATGAGAAAAACGAATAGTCTCTTTAAAAAAAAAAAAAAAAAAAAGAAAAAAAAATCAAGCTTGAATAATATTCACAGTGACGACAGAAAAAATAAAGGTTCTGCATTTTGTTTTGTTCGTTGTTCATTAGAGAAAAACGTCACTGCTGTCCATGAATGAATATCACTTCATTGTGTCATATATACTCTCTTAATGTATTTTTCTTTGTACGATAAACGCTCCAATTGCTCATGTGTATTATGTCTCATTGGAAACATTTGCTCTTTCCAGGTCCACTCTCGAGTGTTCTCTCGGTCAAGTATTCATACAGAACAGTGACACTCATCGGTGGGACCTTCGCAGCTGTTGGCATGATGCTGAGTTATTACGCTAACTCGGTGTTATTCCTCTGTGTGAGGTAAAATGATACGATAATTAATGTCAAAACTCATGATTTTAAAATGAGTGTGATCCACTGGGCCATATCAATATTTTCCCATTCCGTATTTTTTTAAAATAAAAAATACAGAGAGAGGTTTCCAATGGGTAATTTCCGCTCATTGATAAATAGTCCCACTCATTAAGTCGGAGCGAAAAGATGACGTAGCACACTGATAAAAGGATTAACTTCCTAAAAAGGTCATCCGTTAATAGGCAATTTTGCTTATGGTTAACAAGCCTCGTTCACAGCGAGCAAATTCTTCAAGTATGAACACTAAGAGAGCCAATTATTTTCACCGAATGAGCCTGATGGTGACACGTAATTTCATCACTGCGGCAAAATATTCGGCAGCAAAATAAAACTATGACAATATATCCGGAGGAAACTTCTTCCAGGAAAAAATGTGAGAAAAATTATGGAAACCAACTAATGATCAAACATATGAGGTACTACCGCACCAGAATGTAGGGGCCCGAAGGCGGAAAGGGTCTGAGGAGGTTACCACCCTAAAATGTGTACTACCGCACCCGAAAGAGGAATGGACCCGAGGATGTCGAATAGTTTGTCGTGGATTATTTTTGTACTGAATATTTCGTCGCCGAGTAAAACTGCCGAATATTTTGTCGCAGTGATAATATTACATGGAACCGAGCCTGACTTCACACAAGTAAATGACACTTTGCCTTTGCAGTGTCTTTGCAACATTTGACATTTGAACCAATGTTGAATGATTTAGTTCATTTTATCCAGCGCTGGCTTTTGTATGCTACCAGGGCCACTTCTAACTCGGAAGCTGTCCAATCAGATCAAGATATTGTACATGCTTCTGTACCACCCAGATGTGAACGCTGATACATAATGATCCGACACACAGCTATTCGAATACTCAATTATTCGAATGCGCCCAAATCGAACCCATCCTGGACAGATTCAACTAATTACAAATTTTGCACTTAACATGCTCGACCATACTCTTGACCTTCGCCACAAACGTAATCCGCACAACACAGCACTCTATAAATATCCTCTCTATACCTCACTCGAAAGCCTGCAAACCATTCTATTGGAAATGGGGTATTTTAGATCGTGGAAACGTAATTATGAAAAAACTAGTGGTCTTCATTCTTTGCGCTATTTTACTCTGAAGGCACAGTATTCAACGATTTCTGTTAAGCGAGATGTTCACTGATGCTGGTTAAGAAGTAGGCTGGGTAGAAACAATTTTAATGGGCGTATGCCCCAACTACCATGCTCTACATAAATAATTGAGAGCTTCGACCAGAACCATACATCGATTATCGAATTCGAAAACTTGAAAGTCGAAGGGAAAATCTCGATTATCGATGACACAATCGAAATCGAACGAAAATCTATAGAAATAATTGAGAGGTTCGACCAGGACAATCAATCGATTATCAGAGTCGAAAACTCCGAAAGTGGAAGAAAAAATCTCGATTATCGATGACACAATCGAGTTCGCACGAGAATACAGGCACGTAAAGGCATGTGGCCACGTAGCGGCCACCGGCAAGGAACTATAGTAGAAAGGAGAGACGCAAGAAACTATCGATATATATCGATATTATCGAAAAGCGTAAGAACGCAACCGACGCGACACCGCAGTCAGTGCGGCGTAAAAAGGCACTGCGCGTGCGCAGCACGCGCCCGCACTCGTCAAAATAAAAAGGGTGCGTGGAGTCTCTCCGCGCGGAAGAAGT
The DNA here is from genome assembly GCA_026005395.1 of Asobara japonica. Lineage (NCBI taxonomy): Eukaryota > Metazoa > Arthropoda > Insecta > Hymenoptera > Braconidae > Asobara > Asobara japonica. Next base: position 831,158 of record BQMI01000220.1, read on the forward strand.
GAAACTTCATGATGGCAAATTCCAAACATGAAAGGATTGAAATCGATGTTATTGTAACCTAATATTTTTGGCAAACACAAATTTCTATGATTTTTCGAGAAACAAACTTTTTCCATTTAATTCTCCGTAATTTTGAATTTAATCTTCTCTTCAATTTAATAACCGTGACGTTGCTCATTACTGGACGCGTCATGTACCCCCACCACTGTCGCGTCAAACGTTCAACGCAACCTTTCCCGAACTCCCATTAGAAGTTTCATTTAGAAAATGAGACTCCTACAAACGCATTTAATTTATATAGTGTCATATAGTTTGGGATCATCCCTTGGGTGATCGTACTGCAAGTACCTCCAGCCAGACCTTTTCGACAACTTCACGATCTCTGACCATTTCACCGTCACATATTGCCTGCAGATGTTTCTGTCGGGATTCTCTCATTTTATTTGAGACGAACATACAGAGTTAGTTTTTCCTCTAGGAAGATTTGTGTCTATAAATCCAACACATTCGAATGGAACATGACAATGACTCCCAGGGAGGTCAAACACACCCACAAAAATAATTGTGCCCTCTAAATGTTCCCATTGTATATACCCAGCTGAAGGTCCGCGGATGATGGCGAGTTGTAAGATTTTTCTTGCAATAAAGATGGTTAAAAGTTCAATTTAATGACCAATTCCAAGAGTTTTATCAATGACTTTTGTTCTCAATTTTTTAAACTAGTAGTGATTATTAATATTTGGCATTTTGAAAAAAAAATTGAAAGGACAATTGAGAACTGACATTGCTCCCGTCCACATCTTTTATGTACAATGCATGCATCTACAATAAATTGATAGTCATTAGACGACTGATCAACAGAATGTTCAGCATTCGATTCCATTGAAATGAGTTAAGTAATGAAAAACTTATTTGGAACAGTTATGGAACGTTCGTGGGCATCGGAGCTGGTCTATCATTTCCGCCGACCGTCTACATCGTCACATCATACTTTTTGAGGCTGCGAGGCCTGGCCAACGGCCTCTGCATGTCCGGGAGTGCCTTGGGCTCAATATTTCTACCACCTCTCCTGGCATATCTTCTGGAGGAATTCGGATACAGGTGAGACTCAATGATCTTTCCTCAATTCTCCATAAATTCATTCAAAAAATAGTAGTCAATGTAAGGATAGTTTTCTATATATTTCGACACCATTTGCGTTTTCCTGATTGAGAGATGATGCCACTGGAGCCAATCCCCAGGTGCGAATTGACGATTGGGCTAAGCTTGATCCAAGCTTGGACCAAGGTTTACCACGCTTGGAACAATGTTGGCACCCAAGCTTGGATCAACCTTGGTGCAGAATGGTTTTGTAACACATGGGCCAAGCCTGGATTCCAAGCTAGGTCAGCAAGCTTGGCCCAAGCTCAAAAAGAAAGCTCGGTCCAAGCTTAGAAAATAAGCACGGCCCAAGCTCGGCAACTAAGCTCCGCCCAAACTAAGCTTTGAACCATGCTTGACACAGGCTTGGATTCCAAGCTTGGAATACCTGGTATCCTCAAGCTTGGATTTACCTAGGCGTATCGATAGCATCGAGCTTGTTCCGAGCTAGGCATGCCAAGGCTAGGCAATCCTAGCTTCTACCAAGCTTGGCCCCATTGTCAAGGCTTGGCACTTCCCGCCTGGGTCAGTTTTGAAGTTTGTCTAAGAAAGTTTCCGCTTCCAACATTTGAGAATAGGAAGATTAACTTTGCATGTGTTTGAAAAAGTAATGTGCCCATAATTTTTCGAAAACATGATGAGAATGGGCTGAGCTCAAAGATGGTACTACTATTTTTACAATTTCCCACAGAGGAGCAGTTCTCATAATGGGAGGAATCACTCTCAACGTGTGGGCTTCAGCGCTGCTCTATGATCCAGTGGAGAAGCACATGAAGTGGGTTCCCGCCGAGCCTGATGCTTTAGAAGAAGAGGAAGCAAGTGTCCCCATCAACACCAACACTCCTGAAAAAAAGCCACCTTCAACCCTCATCATTCCCACTGCCGAATCACCACCAGTCGTCCCAAAGAGTGCTTCGAGCGTTGCCCTGGAGAACTACCGCAACACTCCCTCCCAGAATAGCAGAACACGTAAGATCAGCATGCCAACGGGTCGGGAGATTTCTTCTCAGATGCACAGTACACCCGCTCTACACGCGGTTCCCGAAAGAGGCATCGCCAGAAGACGACCTGCAGCAAGATCCCCTAGTACGTCATCCTTCAATTACATCAGCACTCCATACCACGGCAGCACCCTATCCGCACTTCACCCTGAGTACGCCTCCACTTTAACCCTCAACGCCATCTCCAACACATTCAGAAAGTCTCCGGTGAAAAGCGTTCAGCAGCCCAAGCAGGTAATTGACTCAAAACAAATGAACAAAATCAGATTAACGTTCAATTCTTCCAACATTGGTATTTTTTCCACCAGTTTCTCGTATCTTTTTTTTTTTTACTCGTATTGTCTCGTCTCCACTATAATTTTGCCACCCATCACATCTGACTTGTGTAATTTATGGAAAATATACTTTTTTTAAAGGAAACTCCCAAGTTCTTCGACGTCAGCCTACTTAAGGATCCCATCTACCTCGTCATCCTCATCTCCAACAGCACCAACGCCGTTAGCTATACGAACTTCGTGATCCTATTACCTGTTTACGCTACAACTGTGGGATTCGATAAAACTGCAGGAGGGTACCTCCTCTCCCTAGTCTCGATCTTTGATCTGGTTGGGAGAATTGGAGGATCAGCTCTTTCGGATACCAAACTCATACCCAAGCATTGGTATGTAAGGTTTTTTTCTACAGTCCAATCGTTAGTCAAACTTCAGTCCAAATGTTTTTTTTTAAATGACTTTTCGTCCAAATTCTACGACTATTAGTGGATCCCAAAAATAACCGCGAAATTTGAAATTGTTGCAGGTATTTTGTTGGAGGTCTGCTGGTCTCAGGGGTTTCCTTAGCTATTCTACCATTCGGAAAGTCCTACGGTTACCTATCACTTTGGTGTTCAGTCTTCGGTCTCTCCTCCGGCATTTATGTAGGTGTCACAGCTGTCATCATGGCCGATATGCTTGGAACGGAAAAACTTACGTCTTCCTACGGGATTTCGCTGTTTGTTAATGGTCTACTCCAGCTTGTTGGACCACCCATTTGTGGGATAATCTTCGAACAAATTGGAAATTATGCGCCGATATTTAGCTCCTTGGGACTTATCCTCGTTGCTGGTGCTTCACTTTGGGCTTTTATGCCATATCTTAGACGAAAGCAGAAGGCGGAACAGAGCAATGGAGTAGTGTGCAAAGTTTGAGGGAAATTGCACTGATTTTCAGAAGTCAATTCTCTTTTAAGGGGAGATACTACCTAATTCAGGACACTCATAAAATCCAGTCAGGACATCAAATTTTTCGGCTTATGCACTATTCAATATTTTTAGAAACAGTCTGCAAAATATGCATATACTAGTTACACAATACCTTTCTCTCTACTTTGGTTACACATTCACAATTTGCTAATTTCCTAAAATTTCCCAAACGCATTTTTTTTAATTGATCTCTTTCTTGAAATTCCTTGAAACACTCCTGAATTTTTCAAAGTTCTGAAAATTCAAGAAACAATCAGTTTAATAAATTTGGAAATTTTCTTGAATTAATGATTTTTAATTTTTAGTTTTTGAAAATTTGTGCTCTTTCAAAATTTTGGAAGTCGAGAATATATTTTTCTACATTGATATCATTGACCAAATAGTAATCAAAACATATTTCAAAATTGTTTTCTATACATGAGCTGAAATAGGGTAAAGCTTTTTTTATACATTGCCTTAAATGGTCTAACAGGGAATTTATAAAATATATGTATAGCACTTCTACCGTATCTTGTAATTAGCAACTTTGAAATTTGTTTTGTTAGTACATATTTTGCATACTGTTTCTCGATGGATTAATTAGTCTATTGACCAAAGTGGATATCAGAGGATCCTTACAACTACTCTAATTCTGAAATTACCTACTCGAAAACTTTTTTTACATGGGTCTTCACTCAAAACAACTTTCTGCTCCAAAGAGCTCCAGAAATTTTCCAAAGCTCTGACAATCGGATTCGTTCTTCCCAAAAATCAATTTTTGTCAGCAATCGTGAATCTAAAATTTAAATTTTCAAGAACTTACAAATGAACCTATTGAAGACCCTCAACGCACCATTTTTTAAAATATAATTGTGCAAGTGGTGTCTAAATGTTTTATAACGAAAAATAAGAGATGCATTTTGAATCTCAAAAAAAATTTTATCCATTATATTTCATATAGAGTCTGTGCATATACCATAGTTTCTGATATTAACATATTTGTCTAAAGGACTTTAACAATCCAAAATGCTATTGTTTGGATCATATCGAATATCTACAAAAACATTTTATATTCTTTTTTATCCTGAATCAATATATATATGTATATAATGGCTAAAAAAATTTTGAGACATTTTTCATTATATCAAATTTAGTGATCACATGCAACAATATATTTTCAAAAATCATACGACGGGTATTTTCAATATGCTGAATTTTTATTCGATAATGGAAAAGTTTAGTTTTTTTGGGTCGAAAATCCGCTGAAAACAAACAGAAAAGTGCCATTTTTTCCGCTATACCCAATGCACAAAGTAAAATCAATCACGAAAAAGTCTATATTTTCAGCTTTCGGACGGTCATTTCTCCAGTTCCACTTTTCACATTCAGTCGTCTCTCCCCTTAATATTTTTTTAAAATGTAGATTATTGCTCATGACGTCACTGCCGTCTGCCTGACGAAACACAGTGTATCTTCCTTCAGCCATTGCATTTTTATGTAGAAAAATTATTTTTTTAATTTACGTTTTTTTTTAAACAATTGTATACAGGGGGACGACAAGGGGGGGGGGGATAATGTCTTGCCTTATTAGCTGTTAATCAATGACTATAGATAGAGAAGCACAGGTGGCAATCAGTTACGACTGATTGTGAATATATTAGGAAAGTACTTATATTAATTATAGCACAAAGTACCACTGTATAATTAAACTGACTTTTGTAAATCTATATTTCCTTACAATTGAGATAAATCGTTAATGACAGAATTACATAATGATGATTACGACATCAAAGCGATGTTAATTGAATGAAAGTAAGTTAATGTGTAATTAAGAATTATTTTGTTTTGATTTTCTTTTTTAAATCTATGGACCAAATCAAAGAAGTTAGCAATTTAATTTCTGAGTTAATCCCTGGATGACGTATATCGAGTGAATTTATTAATAAATGATCAAGTATTTCTTGAATGCGCCATTCGTGACGTTGAATATAAAAACTACAGTATTTTTTAGAATTATTTTTTAACATATTTCATTGGAATTAAACGAGATAATTACTGACATCATCAGTCATGATTTTTTGAACGATGAACATTCAATTTTATTCTAAGATTACAGAAATAAAGATGTATAAGATATTCATTACACTTATTTATTAACAAATATTTTGCCTTTTCCATTTCCAGAATTAATTCAACTTATCTTTCTTATCTAATAAGTAATAGAATGGAAGATAGATAACACTTTCCTTTAATCCGTTTACTGAGTTATCTCGATGAAAATAATTACAAAAAAAATATGTGGAAATTCTCCACTGACTGTTGAAAAATCACAGTAATGTTGAGATCAATATTTTCACCGAAAATAATTCCCTAAACCCATTGCATGCTTTATGATTTAGGAAACATGGCACGAGGATGTAAACTACGCCCCAGGTTTTCCCAAATGCAATAAAATTGTGAATCCAATGGGGAACTTGCATGACACTTAATAATTTCCTAATTTCCAAGTTTCTTCTAAGAAAAGTTATTGGATTTACCCCGAGAATAAAATGTGTCAGATCCAGCAAATTCTTGCTTCCCCCAACAGTTCAAGACCTGACACCTTAGATCAGCTATATGTGTGTATGTGAGCATTTCTTTGGACAGCGGGTCCGGCAAAAGATTCAATTACAACTTTTTCTTTTAATTGCATTTCGTCAACGTTGAGTGCAAAAACTGGGGGAAGTGGCGATCAACAATTTCCATAATTTATCAATTTTTCCAAATTTTCACAGATCTATTAATCTAAGATTTTTTTATTTTTGATGATGCTTAGCTTCTAAAATCTCAAGGTACTCGACAAACAAATTAAAGTCTAGGTCTTCTAACCACTGTGATGTGATCTTGTTCAGCTATTTTTCGTGAAGTTCATCGAGCCAATTTCGGAAAATGAATGACCCTGGACGAGTTTACCCCCAATTTTGCACTCGGACAAAATGTTTTTTTGTTCATAATTTCGAAAAATCTGAAACCATCATGCAAGTTTCCAGTTTGCGATTCTGAGCTATATTTCCTATTTGGTAAATCACATTGGCTTCCAGGCGACTGTGCCCATTTTCTTATTAAGCTCCTGAAGTATAAGAGAGCAGGTGAGCTGTTTTTCTGGTGATAAATTACTGACACCTTCCATTTCGTCCTCATCGTCTCCAAGACCACCACTGCCAGCGGGCCTTCCCTTGGCCTTCCCCTTGCGTTTCCGCTTTTTATTCAACTGCCTGCAGTCGTGTTCGGAACCAGCCAATGCCGCTCGCCTGATCTATGGTTTGTTACATGAAGTAATTAGTGTTAATGAAGAAACTTGAACGTTTGGTAAATTTGTAATTTAAAGTTCATCCTCAAAATTATGTCAATGCACTCATAGACAATAGAAAACTATTTCAATTTCTGAGGTGCCCATTTTACCATTCTCGTCTATTTTGCCTCACCCTCCCCTATATAATACTCCGAAGGCCGACAGTATAGAAATTATGAATTGGGGACAAAAAAAGTAAGTGCTGACTGTGGGAAAAAATAAAAATTTCACCGTGTGGGTTTATGTTGCGGGAAAAAATATTCGGTAAATAAGATGTCAAAGATTTTTTGTCACCGTGAAAAATATGTTTTTTTTAGCTAATCACCTACACACATATATATAAATATATATATAAAAAAAATCGTGTTTGAAACAATCTAGGATAATTGGAGATGGCTTAAACTGGGGAGATCTAATGACCATTTTTTTCGTTTATGGTAAGATAATTTCCCCCATTAAAACTGTAGAAAACTAAAAAAATTCGAAAAGGTCAAATCTCAGAGAAGTTGACGCACGAACCAAAACAAATACCTTAGCACTTTTGCGTGTCTGTTTATCAAACTCCAGTGCATCGTAATAATTAATTCGTCGTTTAATTCTATTAGTTCTCCGTGTTTTCATGACACCACTGTCAGGGCTCGGTGGGCTCTTCATTGAATTTCGTCTTGCATTGAAAAATGAATGTCCACAGGGGCATGCCTTGCAAGCAACTGGCACCTGCGATAAAAACAAACATTAATTGTCACTGAATGAATTAAAAAAAAAGAAAAACAAAATATTAGATATAAGTTTATTTACCTGTTGCTCACATTTGGGGCACATCTTACTTATTGTTTTGGTCTTTGCCATTTTTATCCCCACAATTATTATGGCATTTATACTGCGCTTTTATTTTATTAACCTAAATGAAAAGGATAATCATCGGCCAATGGAAAATTGGCGAATCTCACGAACCAATGGAATAGAGTTGAAGCTCAGTCGGGTTTGGAAATTTACCGCAGTCTTCATTACCAACAGTCTGTTTTGCCAACAAATCTATAATTTTTTTTTATTCAAGAAAGCGCATGCACATAAATAAACATCGTTAGAGTCGAAATATCTCGAAAATGGGGACATGATTTATTTTTCAATCGTCATTCATTGATTGCTTGATCAAATTAGTCAGATAACATCGTGAAGTTGGTTGGTAATCGCATTTGCATCGATAAACATCGATATTCGGGATATCGATTCGGGATTGGTTTTCAAAAGTATGACAATTGTGCAAGTTGTCATAGCTTATGTAGTTATTGAAAATCATATACCCAGAATATTTTTTGACGTTCTGTTAATTTATTAAGTTTCGAGTGTTTCACATATTCTGCCCAGCGTTGACAAATTTTATATGTACGCGATAATTACAGAAAAAACAAAAGATGCTTGCACCAAATTGGAAAATTGAAAGCTCTCATTTTTTCGGAGCCTATGATTAACAGTATCTTCAACTTAGGAAAATATATTGTTACTCCAAATATCGAAGTGTAATTCAGCGCGCGAAGCGCTTCGAGCTTGTAGTCAAAAAGTATATTTAGGAAATTAATTCCAGGGAAGTCAAGTGTCAAAAATGTTGATTCTCTTGAATAATTGCATATGTTAACCAAAAAAATAAAGAAATCTCGATAATATTATTGCAATATTTTTACCGTCGTTTTACTGTCATAATTCTCTGAAATTTTCAAACATAACGGAGTGTCCGCCATTTTTGTCTAACCTCAAATGTTAGAGTTGCTCCAAGCCGACGACCGAAGATCAACTTTTCGAAGAGCTTCCGCGATTATCATTAACCTTACCAAAATGAGCAACAATTGCAACTCAAATACTTGTATATTGTACTTTGCATATCATTGACGCAGTGTAAACGTAACTAATTGCGCAACAGTCGGCCTGAGTGATTATAACGTGATGATCGTTGACAGCACTTGGTGAATTACATCAAACGAAATTTCATCACTGAAGATGTTGGAGACATCGGATGAAAAGCTCCGAATGAATTGACTCAACCTCTCTGCTGAAGTTTCAAAAACCAGAATTGTAAGATAGATTAGTTTGGTAATTTACTCATTGACATGAGGATGAGTGTAAACAATTTAGTTATAATTTGAATTTATTAGTATAATTAATTTGTCACTATGAGTGGCATTTCTCAAAAGGCGGGTGAAACTTGTAGTGGAGAGGTTGCTAATGGATTTCGGAGCTGCAGGGATTTGAGTGATATTGTACCACTTTATACAGCCAAAGGGCTTTACTTAAAACCAGTAGCTAAAGTTAATGTGTCGGTTAATCTTCCCCAACTTAAGAGCCCAGGTAATTACAAACCCGCGATGTTATTTTTTGAATAAATATTTTTTTGCAATTGATAATCGGAAATGTTCGTGCAGAATTTTAATTGTCAAAGTTTTTCTCATGCATAAATTTTGGTCTACTCAGATGAAAATCAGGTGTTGAAAAATTGCAAGACGAGTTCATTCCAATTTTTTGACCCTTCAGTTCAATTTGCTTCTCAGGGCATGCAATTTTTTATTTCGATTTCTCATTTTAACATATTTGGATGATGTGGAAACTTTCAGTACTGGAAAATATTCAACTAAAAATTTATTCAAGCTTTTAGGAACTCAGATAATTGTATACATGTGGAAAATTTCAAATACGGTTTATTCAAATTTTGGTAATTCCATTTTTTTCAATCTTCAAAATTTAGAAAACGGATTCTTAAATTTTTTGTAATGTCAGAAATATTAAAAATTGGAACAATATAAAAAATTTCGCAGTTAAGGAATAAAAAAAAATGTTGATAATCAAAAAAAGCCGAAAGTCTTAATGTCAAAAATGATAAAAGGTTCAAACAATTTTTTTTTTAATTCCATGACAGTACTCTATTTTATTCAGGCGAATTTTACAGGCACAATTTCATTGTGAATCCAACTAATTGCGGAAAATAACATTTTCACATCACGTTATCTGTTAATTCCAATCAATTCATATGAATCATTACTGGCCCAATCAAATGAAAATGCACAAATTAAAAAATTTAAAGTTCAAATATTCCTTAAAAAAAATTCAATCATAAAAAGTTCCCGCATTTCAGAAACTAACAATTTTTAGAAATCTCGTAAATTCAAAAAAATGAACAGTATGTAAAAACTCCCGAAATTTCGAATTTCAAAAGATTACAATATGAGCAACTTATAATTAAAGCAGGAAATTATCGCGAATTCGAAAACATGATCAAAAAAATATTTACACCTCAACGATCTTTAAAAGAAATTTTTCGACGACCATACCCTAACTATCCCTAAAATTCACTCCAATAGTGTCAAAAGGGTCCAGCCTCAGATCCACCAATTTGTATCTCTTAAACAGTTAATGTTGCCCTAGGAATAGCAGGTTTTACAGCACATTGCTACAATATAAACAGGAAAAACAATATCAACATGGGAGGTAATGGAGAAAATACGTTTGCTGTTACGTCCCGACGAGTTTGCATCGCTGAAGGTGACGAAGAGTACTCTGGAATTTGTGAGACTGGAGGGCGAGCTAACAGACAGAAGTCGATTGCAGAGGGCGCTTGCCAGACTCGAGGGACAGCGTATAAACTTGGCAGGATTTTCCAACATCCTAAAAGTGCGGGCCGTAGAGGCCAAGGATGATTTTCCAACTAAGCACAGTTGGGATTCGTATTTTCGAGATGCAAAGCACATGAATGAATTGAAGGCCGGAGAGAGGCCGGACACCGTGCACATTAGCGGATTGCCAGTCAAATGGTTCAGTGAAGATGGTGGCAAAAGCCCCAGCGAGCCTTTAGTCATGAGAGTTTTTAAGAAATGGGGAACACCCAGGAGAATCGATGTGCCCGCTTCTGACTCTTACAGAATGCGAATGAGACTTGGAAGTCACATGCCAAAGTGCAGCTTCGGCGATGGTATTTTCTTTGATGTATATGTGCAATATATCGAATACATGGACTTTGTGAAACTGATGGACTCACTTCGTGGCATGAAGATCATGAAGAAGGATGGACCGAATTGTCTTACTGCTCAAATCAAAGTATGTATTGAAGAACGAGCAAATTCATCCCGAATATACCCGTTATAAAGTAAAATTCTATGTGTGTTTAAATTTTCTGGCATTCCCGATAGGACAAGTTATTGTAATCATACTTAAGTCAGGGTGGAAGGAAGAAAATCGGTGTTTGATCATGATTGAAGTATCTAGCATATTCGTCAAATTGTATATATATACAATTGTGCAGATTTGTGTGTGTTTGTGTGTGTGTGTGTGGAATAATTCCGGTGAATACACAGATGAATATTTTTTGCATTTCTAAATTTTTTTTTTATATCTTACATAGGTTGACTTTGACAAAACTAAGCACATGAGCGATTCTGCGGTATCTCACAGAGAATTCGAGAGAAAAAGACTAATTGCACAAGACAATTTGGCAGCTGAAAAGTTACGAAGAAAGGAGGAAGCAGAGGTGCAGAAGAAGGAGGAGCAAAAGTATGTTTTTGGATTATCCCCCGATGGTAGTGGCAATGTTCGATGAGCTTACTTCAGGGATCTTAATATTCCAAGATGACTTGAATGTTAATAAATATTACTCATTAATTATTTTCAATCTATTTTCAATCAAAAGGACGAATTTCGATAGTCAAACAAATTTGGGTATAACATGCGACAGAAATTACAAATATCCTTTTTAGAAAACATCTGGGATTTCAGATATCCGGTTATAAATTGCTAATCGGTGAATGACCACGAAACTTTGAGTAATGAAATGTAATGCAGTGACGCTTTTTGAAAATTTAAAGTCGTTGAACGTTCTGCATTTTCACCTAAAAATTTTATTTCGATATTACCATGAAAAAATCTAGAGACTTACAAGGGCCTTTGAGGTGAAATAATCGCAATTCTCTTGTATCGTGAAACTGTTGTTCTTTTTTATCAGGAGAAAAGAGGCAGCCGATCATGATGCCAAGGAGTCAAGAAGACGGAAGCGCGAGGATAAACGAAAGCGCAAAGCACTCACACAATTCAGAAAACAGGAGGAGGATAAAGTGTCAATGAAAATAGCTAGAGAAGAAAGAAAATTGATTAGAGCACAGAGACAACTCGAGAGCATTCGTCTGCTTGATGAACTCTTCGACAGGATCAAAGTACGTATTTTTCTTTCGTATCTGATCATCTGACATATCATTTCTCAATCTTTTCTTGCATTGTCTCTAGACTAAAGTCGAGAAGAAGGAAATCGTAATTGAGGGAGCGAGTCAGGAGGATCAGAAGTCAGTACAGAAGTCGGATAAGTTGGAGGAGGGATCAAACAAGTCAGCTGAGAGGGACGATAAGAAGGCGGAGAAAAAAAGTAAAAAATTGAAGAAGAAGAAATCGAAGAAGGAGAAAAAGCGAAAGGTAAATATTGTTTTGTACTGACGTGAAATGATCACTAGCGGTTCAATCAAAACTGCTCCCACCTTACGGATCTCCCCACCTTACAGAATCAGAGATATACTGAAAACCTTAAACGTAAAGATTCTACGACTGATTGACTCTTTTGTTACGTGATGTAAACTAAATATATAAGAACATCATAAGCCAATCATAATATAATGTTAGAATAATAGGTGAATAGATCATATATATCCGTTTTTGTATTCTTTTTCAGCAGAATTTACTGTACTGGGTTTGAATGCTGAAATTGAAAAAAAAAAACAAAACTTCTTTAAAAAAAAAATTGTAATTTTAGTGCGAAGTTATCACTCTGTTATATTATCCTTGCAGAAAACTAAGAAAAAAGATTCGGGAAGTTCGAGCGAGGGTTCTGACATTGAAGTTAATAAAAAGAAATTGAGGAGTACCATGGGTGGAAATAATCCAAATGCCTTGGAAGTTAATCCTGACATGGTGGTGCCGCCGATGTATCCACGATTTCCCCAATCATGGTTCTATGATACAGCAGCTGTATTATATCCTCCGATGGGTCGAGGTGGGGGTTCCATGAATCGCTACCAACGCGGCAGGGGCAGGGGTTTTCCTCGTAGAGGTGGCAGATATCCTAGGCGCGCTTTTAATCCTCATGTGTACAACGAACAATACTACAAGTACTTTGCTAATTTGGCGGGAATTGATTATTATGAGAGTGACTACAACTCTAAATCACGATCTCGCAGTCGTGGAAGGTCGAGAAGCAGATCCAGGAGTCGATCTAGACGGAGAACGAAGAGTAGGAGTTATTCCAGGTCAAGGTAAGTAGAATCGAATTATAGTAGAAATTTCAAATACCCTCAATTTTTCATTTTATTACGATATTTACAATAGGAGATCGACCATGATATGTATGACGAACAGCTAGTGTACCTCTGGAGTTACGGCTCTATCTCAGTTGTGCGTTTCATATGTATTTAGGTATTGCATAGGTGCGTTCTTGATGTGCATTATAAGTTGTGATGCTATCACCTTCCTATGCTTCCATTGAGATCAATGAGATGAACGAATTACTGGATTGATGACACCATACGGAAAAAGGGGGTTCATTTATGGTAGAATCAATGGGACTAGAGACTCATAATGTCTTAGATGATGTAGATTACATGTGGCCGTCCCTTGTCGTTCCTAGTTTCCGAGACATTGGCATTTGACTGAAATCTCGACAAAAATGCCGTTTTTTTATCGGCCCATTCATAACTAACACTGTTCCCGCGTCGAATGAGACCCATTGAATTTCATTGTCATAAGTATAAGTCAGAAAATTTCTCTCCGAAAGAAAAACGGAAAGCCAGCCCCTGTTGTCGCTCGTTCCAAACCATTAACTTTCTGAATTATCCCGCATTCAGTGACTGGCGCAGTTATTACAGGCACAGATATTGTTTCCATAGTGTATACCGATTTCCAATTACATCTGAAGTTCGGTTTCATTGTAGAATTATGTGACAAAAGTAACATTCATGTTGAAAATTAATTAAAAATAGATAAAACTGACCGTAGATAAATATGACCATAAAGACCTGAAATACCAGTTCGTTCATGCCTTTCAATTATTAGCTACCTCAAAGCCATACTAGAATAGCAAACAATGTCATATAATTGTCAAAATTCTTCAAAACTGGAAATTGACAAAGTAGCTTTGCACAACGCTATGTCTATAGTACAGCAAAAATTTTATTACTGTGTATGTAAAGTAATGACCGGTCAGTTTTTTTATCTACATGACCCTCCCAATCAATTCAGACCGAAACCCTACTAAGTGCCAAGCAGAATGCTTATAAGTGCGAGTTGCAACTTTAAGTTCATTTTTTTCAAAACTGTGTTCTTTGGGTTTTCGACTTGAAACCTGCATAACTTCGCGAGTTTTCAACTCGGAGGTGTTTATTTGGGCTCAAAACTTCGATGTAAGGAATATGCCCATATGCAACTCCATTTCGACAACTGGGGCTGGTTTCATGCGGATGGCCACATATTATCCATAAGTTACAATATGATAGTTCGTTGGGCCTTTTTTGGTTACCTCAGGGCTTGCGAGGTTAGATGAAATGGATGGATTCCATGAGGGGAAAAGGATCCCGGGACAACCAGGTGACAATCGTGTGAGAATTTCTACGAATATAGGAGACGATAGGTACCCACGGAGTAGGATAAATAAACCCAAGCATAAATTCTTTGGGATATTTTGGATATTTAGCCGTAATTTCAAAATGGGTTGGCACCACAAGAACATCATAAACCATTCCTTACGTTAACATTGAAGTCTAATGTGGTGAATAATTGGAGCCTATTCATTTTCCAGATCCAGGTCACGAGAACATAAGCGAAGAAGGAGATCAGCTTCACGCTCAAGGTCTCGTTCGCGATCGCGGTCAAAATCGAGATCGAAGTCGAGATCGAGATCGCGGCGATCCAGATCCAGGAGAACATCGAGATCATCATCGAGATCGCGCTCTAGGGATAGCAAGAGACAGAATCGAAAAAAACGAAGCAGGTCGAAAGTCAAAGTTACACGAGCTAAATCGCGATCGCAGACTCCGAAAAGACGATCCAGAAGTAAGTCTTGGTCTATGCCAAAATCTCCAAGGCAACGCAGCTGCTCCTGGTCCAAAAATGTTGATGCAGCTGCTACTGGTACTGAGGAGGGCAAAGCAACACAATCCGAGGCTGGTGGGGTCGGCAAAGACATATGACAGCCACCTGCCGTTAGGAACATCGTTAATTAAATTTGAATTTGAAGGATCAATGATACTTCCATGACGTCTAAGACATGTCTTCTTTTTCACGTCTGTCATTAATTTTCAGTACGCATCACAGCTCTACTTTGCTATTGTACTTCATTGCATAATTTGAAATATATAATTCCTATTGAGTAATTTTGTGGACTACTTTTTCATCGATTAAACATCATGCGTGTAGGTGCCGAAGAAATTGAACTCATTTCAATTTTTTAGAGGCTTTGATACTCATGAATTTAGAAAAGTGATTTAATCCACAAGTCATCCAGAAGCTTCATGATTAATCTCTAAATGTTGAAATTGGATATTAAATTGAATCGAATTTCCAGAATAATTATTATTCTCATCATTTTAAATTTGCATTTCACGTTGATTGAAGCAGCAAACATCACCGTAATTGATTATTTCAATATTACTACGTTGCGTCGATACATTTCAATACTTCACTATCTTAGCATGCAGCCGGTAACGTAGGGAACACACTAAGTTTCCCGATGCCCCATTTAACCTCATGGGTCTTATCATATAGTAAAAAAGGACGAGCCAAAGAAACTATCGAGGTGTATTGAAATTATCCAAAACCGTAAGGACGTAATCGACGCGACACCAGTTGTTCCTATAGTAAAAAATCACAGGCGAAAGAAACTATCGATATATATCGAAATTATTGAAAACCGTAAGGACGCAATCGACGCGACACCAGTTGTTGCGGCGAAAAAATGGAATGCGCGTGCGAAGCACGCGCCACCAGACTCGTGTTCAAAAGAAAAGACGAACGAAGATATCGATATGTATCGAACTTATCGAAAGACATAAGACCAAAACCGCTACGACGCCTTCATTGCGGCGAAAAAAGGAACTGCGCCTGTGGAGCACGCGCGTCCGGGCTTGTACCGGGAAACTTTAAAATACATTTTCGTTATTATTTGGTTGACAGTACATATTCATATTGTCGACACTGGTTCTAAAGAGATTGAATAATGTTTTAAAAAAGATCGGAATTTTTATAGATAGCTAGTTTTTTTGAGTGCCCTCAATCTTATCAGAATATCCTCAAATTATTTCAACTGCAATCCAGTGGAGGTTTAAAGTGGCACAGTTTGAATGGAAAGTTTTATAGAAAAAGAACTATAAGTAATGCTTCTCGACTCGCATAGTGAGCAGGGTGCCGCCTTTTTTTATTTTTGACGATTTTATCCACTCTAAATGTAGAAAAAAAATTGGAATACCTCTTACGTTCTTCTATAGTGCCTCTAGAATGTTTTCTCGTACCAAATTTTATAGTCGAAACCGAAAAGAATTTTATTGCAGCAACAGACTGGTAACGCAGCCCGCGTCATGGAGTGAATTGTATGGTATTGTATTTTACGTGAATAGATCAGCGCGATAGACTCGGTAACCATGGACCCTACAAATTACGGACGGCGACTTGCTCACCATGCGAGTAGAGTCAATGCGGAACTGAAAAAAATTTCCAATAACTAAAAAATTGGTCCAAAAGTGAATTTTCATGCAGCTTGACTTTCAATCGACTGTCCCCGATATATATCACAATCAATAATACCTCCATGATAATTGAATCAATCTTTTTTTTTCACGTAACTCATTAACTTCCTGCGTAGCACGAGTTCACTTTCGTGCTCCATTGAATTATGCAATCCATAATTTCGATAAATTAATTTTGTCTACTATGTTTTATCAATGTTATCTATACATGCACATGCAGGAGCGGGGCTCGAACAAATTTCGAAGAGAGGAAATTCAGTTAGATTTATTCGTAATTTTTTTTTCTCATGGAAACTCGAAAGAAAATTTTGAACTAATTTTCCTTATAATATTATTACGAAGGGTTTCTTATGATTTCGTACTGCGATGAACTCTGTGTGGGACATTGTCAAAACCAGAGGAAATTGGAGGTGAATTCTCATTTTGGTCCCCTATCCTTAATGTTTTTAATTCTTTCTATTACGTCGTTATTTTTTTTTTGTCAAAATTGATTAGATGGTATTGAGGAGATATTATATTACCCTATATTTGAATCATTCTTTCGAAAAAGATAATTGGAGAATGGCGGAAAATTGTCATAATCTTTCATGATTTTTTTCTCTCGCTTTTTTCCAGCTAATAGTGATTGAGGAAATAAAAAGAAAAGGCACATCCCCAGTGTGTCAAAATAAGCAGTAGACGATTGAATGAAATGTGTATTTTCTTCTTCAAATATCTTCATTTGCAGTAATCCCAGGCACTTCACGCAAGTAATGCTTGTTTTAAACTATTTTCAAACAATCAGGCGGACTAAATCTGTATAATTTACATAAAATGCGCATTATTAAATTTACGTGTATGCGTAATATAATGTTTGGTATTTTTTTTATCATTTTTTTTTGTTTTTTTTTTCTTTCGGATAATTCCATTTATTTAAACTAGTAGGAAATCAGTATTGAGTATTAAATCCTCCCTCTGCATTATTAATTTTCTTTTTCTTATCGCCATCTTCTCACTTTTGTTTATCGTGGTAATTTAACGTTTATTACAGTATAATTTCTTTTATGCGTCACTTAAAACTACGTAACAATATGTACAAACATAATATGTTTACATCAACACTTATTTACAATACACTTCATTGAAAAGTGTTCATTTCGTTTATGTAGACTAGAAGAGTTTGTATTTTTGAATAATCGACATAACAGACTAATTTAATTTTCCTTGAATGTTTCGATTTTTTTCCTTTTTCATCAGTAAGTATTAATCACGATGTAACCGTGTAACGCGTGTCTACTACTAGAGTCAATTGGTTTCTTCTCCCCCACCTCGGGATTTCTCCGTCATTAATAGACTATTAATATTTATTTAATGAGTGTTAAGATGGCGTCACAAGGACGTAGATGTTGGATATTTAATTTGTTGTTCATTGAAAATTGAATCTAGAAATTGTTGGCTGAATTAAGTTCAATGCAAAGTCACTCAACGAATCTAGGTTATGTTTGCTTTGTTTTTTTAATTCTCTTTTAATGTATGCTTATGTATTTTCTTGGTACTCTCGTCTTGATATTTAAATAAATCGTTTACCTTGATTATTCAATATTATATGAACATTTTGTGCGAATTAGTGCTTATAAATGGTACTCAATTCAAGAATGAGCGCTATTTATATGGTTTATCACCTCACCTAGTTAGCAAATGCGCATCAAAATTGTTCGATCACTTTCATCACTTGAACTAATGGATTATAATCTGAAAGACATGTGTTTCAATTTTACCTAATTTTAGTTTTTAATAAATTGAGGGTAAATAATCGAACAGCGCTGATGTCAATTCAATGATAATTATTTTGTTTATCGCATTGTAAAATATTGATTAATTTGCTTAGTCAATTATTTCACTTCGTGACTATTGTAGCAGTGTATAAAAGATTAAAGCTCGATGAGCCTAAATATCGTTATTCTTGTTATTCAAATGTTTAATAATGTTATTTATCTATGCACCATCCTGCAATCATTTGATTTATTTATTTTTTTTACTCAGCACTCTTTCTTTTGTTTATACATAAAATATGCCTTATGATTAAACATGGGCCCAGTTTTTACATTACACGCAATACAGTTATTCTTAAATGAGGAAGGAATGTGAATTTATTAATTTCCATTCTGGTAGGATTAAGGATTAGGGTCAGATTGAGGGGGATCTGAAAAATGCTGGCAGGAATTCTAAACTTTTATTATGCTGTATTTTAGATCTTCTTCGATAGGCTGAAAAATACGGATATAAATGACAAAATAATGACGCGAATGCATTTCCAAATTGCATTTTTGTTCATACAGGATATGTCGCAAAATTACTGGCACGGCAGAGTAAGCAGTTAAAACGTCGTTGGATGCGAAGATGTTGCCGAGCAAAATTATGTGGCTTCGAAAGGGGAGGGGAATGAGCGACATACTCTACGCATACATGTTTATGTGTCTATGCTGCAAGCATAAGTTTGTTTTGTTAAGAAGGGATCGAGCATTTTCGTCTGACGAATGTGGTGGTCGCCGATGTGCCAAAAAGTCCTGTTTGCAGAAAACAACTTATGCTTACAGCATAGAACCATACATACTTATGCGCAAAAAATGCATTTTTCCCCCTGAAGCCACAGACCATTGGTCTATAACATTCCCTCGTTCAATTGTCTTTTAATTAGTCATCTTACCGGACAAGTTCTCCCGGAATTTCGCGTATCTGAAAATGGACGATGTCCTTATGAATCGTAAAATAGATCAACTAGCCATCAATCTCGGACACGAAATTGATCTAGAATCGATGCCTAATAGTCGTAGGCCGAAAACTTTTGGTAACCCCGGAAGTCTAGTGGGGGGAGCGCCCGGCGCGTAACTGATAGACCCGGGTTCGAATTCCGGCTGGTACTATCGTAAAATTCAATCTCCGGTGGTATAGTGGTGAGCATTTCCGCCTGTCGTAAAATTCGACTTGGTTCAATTTTAAATTTAATTGCAGCAGTTGACCTGTTCGGTTGACTGATCGTTAATGAATCGCGAGTGGATCGATTAACTAACGATCGTCAAATCGATCAACTAACGATCCAATAGTCAACTGAGTAGTCTGAATATTACATCTCGGTTGGTTGGTCGACGGATTCGTAACTCAGAGGTCCTCAGTTCAAATCCCAGTCGCGCTGATTGACACGAGCACCAATGTCATTTAATTATAAGTGCTTCGTTTACGAACACAACGTAGACCTCCGTCGTTGATGTGCCCTAGCAAAATGAGCATAAATAAAGCGACGTTGAATAACAAAAACAAAATTATTGGCTCTTTTTCGGAGTGCCCACAATCTCACCAGAACATCCTTAATTAATGGTACTCGTAATACGTGGTTGCTACTCAGATTTACGAAATTACATGCGCTACCGTCATAACTTTTTTTTACTCTTTTACGAAAATCTCCGGTATCACTTATTGGGGGCTGGACAAGTCCTCTGATTGCTTCTAATTTTCGTGACTAACGCAAAAGCTAGTGTGTTCTGGGAGTCAGTTGGCAGTATGGAATATCTCGTGTTGTCCAAATAACAGGGGGAATGACGGACAGTGAGAATAGACTTCTAGGGAACTTGCTTGGAGCTGAGTTTTTCATGATTTGTTTATTGATCCGGTCTTCGTGGAAAGAAACACTTGGACAACAGAATTCAGGGTGTCATAGGGCTTGACTGCATCTTTAGAGAAGTTTTTGAGATTTTTGAAATTCGTTGAACTTTTTAAATCTTTGTAGTTTTTGAAATTTTCGAAAATTTAGGAATTTTAAAATGTTTCATTTTTTATAGAAATGAAAAAAAATTGAAATTTTGGATTCTTTGAATTTTTAGAATATCTGCGAATCCTAAATTTTAGATATTTTAAAATTGAATTATAGCTTGCGGTATATGCGTGACTTGATTTCCACCTAAGGTCATTTGCAATTTCCTAACTTGATTGAATAACTCGGCCAATTTACTGATAATTTCTCAATTAAGAATGGCTTTGAGGGATCATCATCCTCCATCCATACAGCAATCAGCAGAAGACCAGCCATGCAGGTTTCCTACTCCAGTGCTATTGAAAATAATGAAGTAGATAATTTTACGGGATGTCCAATCACGAAAAATGGAGGTTCACATCGGCAAAGTTTTTGCGAAATTTTGCCCAAAATGAATATGTAAATTTTCCTACCACTCGGGTGTTCAATCAGTGAATAGAGGATTTTCTAGAAGCTATTATGATGTAGTAAAAATTTTAAGTAGGGCGAGGCCGTTTACTTAGGTCTTAATTTTTGTTTCGTTTATTCATTAATCGCAGATGTTTCATTGAAGAAGCATATATTGGCTCACGATGATTGGGCGATGGACAAATGAAACATAGCGGTAATTAGGTATTTCGATTACTTCTGAAGAGATAAACTGTGCATCGAGGTTCCTCAAATCGAGTACACAGAAAAAAAATCTGAATTAAAACCCCATGGGATTCGAAAGTTCGACAATAGTTTGACACCTCAAAATCGGAACGTGTGATATTAAAACAATTTTTTTGCAAGTCGATGTGATAAGAAAGATTCTTTTTTTTCATTAACGAACTTTTTTTTTAATCAAACATCTTTAAAAAATCATCTCTCAATATTCGAGCAGTTTAAAAATTTCAGGGAGCCAATATTTACAGTGCACAATCACTGAAAAATTTGTAAGAATTTTTTGAAGGGTTTATCATCGCTTGAGGATATATAGATTTGTACAGAGTTGCCCCTAGGACTTGATCAGACAGTCGACCCTCCATATAAGCAGATCAGCTAATTTCTTCGGAGAAGTGGTGCCCCCACCACCTCGCGCCAGCTTAGCATGCGCTCTCACTCACCCACTAATACTCGAGCGTGCCCCTCCACGGACACTATTCCCCACGCGCCCCTCACTCTGGCATTCCCTGGTGGGGGCCTTCATTAATGCAAATTCAAAGAAACCAAAGCTCCATGTGGCTGCTTATATAGAGCTTCGATTCATTAATTAACACGTGTGTTTCTCGCAATTGCTGCCTTGCACAAATTTCTTCAGAAGCCATCAAATTATATGAAACACATGCAAATAAATTTGCATAAAATGAAACAGCTCATATTCATCTGGGACACTAGGATTGATCTATGAAATTTCCGTTTATAATTACAGTACTTGAGCCTCCCCTTTATTACCCCACAATAATTTGGATTCCCTGCAATAGTTAATAGCCCCTGCAAAATAAGTTGTTTCAACAAACACGAGATAATGCAATTTGGTGCTGTTATTCTTGCCTGTGCAAATGGCATGCAACACTGTTTCTAATTATCATTTGACTTCATCAGTGATACGAAGATACGAATCGCTGAAACATTTAACACGAAGTGGTCCCAGTATTGCACGAGAAAAACTAAATTGTTTAATTTTCACTCACACTTAAACGAGAAAAGCAAAATTGGATTGTTTTTTTTTCTTTATATTGACTACTTTCAAGATTCGTTGCACAGGAAAATTATCGATTTCCAAGGAATATGTAGGCAAATGTGAAAATGTTGTCCATTTTATCCTTACTTGACAATAAACTCAGATGGTAGGTGCATTAGTTGTTCGTGAATCTTATTATTTTTTTCTATGTAATACTTTTTGATAATTGGCACAACGATATGGCCCAAAATTATTATGCACCTCTGGAAATTCAGATTTTATTTTTTAAGGGAATATAAAATGCTAGATGGATAAGTTTCTTGAAGCCTATTGAGTTTTTCGGGGACGCTGCTTAAGGGCTTTAGGTCGAGCACCTGGTTCCGTAGATTGGGTGAATCTAAGAGGTAATTTAATTTTTTCTATTGATTGAATTTTGTTTGATTTTTTGTCATCATTTGCTCAGATTTCGCTTCTCAGTAATGATTATTTAACGTTGTAATTTATGACGTATTTATTCATTTAGAGCTAAAATCCCAAAATAATCAAGATATTTGGTTCCATTTAAGTAAACTAAAATATGAGAAATCTGGTGAAGAGTACTGGACTATGATTAACTCAATATCGACGAACTGGGCCCTTTTCACGTGGACAATAGATAAATAGTTTGAGAATTTATGAGGTTACGGCAATTGAGATTTCAGAGCTCGGGTTAGCTTATTGCGCAATTCGGTGTGCATGAGAGTATAAACAGAGACAGAGAACCGCGCTCGGGTGGGGGAACGATTTTGAGGGGGCCGCAGGCGGTTAGGGGAAATTTCGCCAATTAGAGAAAACGTTAGAGAACGTTTGCGGGAAGACACTGTAACACGGAAAATCAACATAAAAAACTCGATTTATCAATTATTCGGGAAACAGTAGCTGAGGAAATAATGACAAAAATCATACTCATCCAATCAATGTAACGAACGTAAAAAAAATGTTTTAGTTAAAGTTTGAGACGAGTTCATCCTTTAGGTTTTCTGATTAAATACTTCAAATGGAAACACATAATCTTTCGAAAAAAAAATGAGAATTTGAAATTTTGTGCTACGTTCTACATTGGTAGTTCAATTCTCTTGGTCATTTTTTTATAACAATTAAGCTTGCCTTTGGATAATATTCGTAGATTTTTCGGTATCTATGGAACTGGTTAAATTTTAATTCTCGATAAAATCGTACAACTACAATTCATATGATTTTGAATGTTTTCTTGATTATTTTCTTTGGTAACAATAGTAACAGTATTTTAACGAATACTTTATATTTATAGGAATAGTGGTAATCGTATCTTATTTTTGTATAAACTCGTGAAAGTTGTTAATTGGTTCAAGGTTTTTTTTTCTATGTTTTGCTTTAGGAACCGTGAAAAAATGTTTTTTTTTTTAGTTTTAATTTGTACAGCGAATCCGTTATTTTTGACGCGTTTATTTAGCGTTGCGTTTAGACCACCTGCACAGAAGGGTCAATGTAAATTGAGGTTTAATTACATCGGGAACTTTTTTCTGGAGTGCTTTCCGGTTTTCATTCCAATCGACGCCTTCGCTATTGAATGAGCATAAATAAGTATCGAAAATTACTTAATATTCGAGATAATTGAAATGTGAATAATTGAAATATGCCCAGTTCATTAATTTCGTTTCAAAAATTGAAAAAAAAATAGTAAGGGAACGGTTGAGTTCCGTCAGTGATCCTCCTCTCTTAATTGTTCTCCTCAACCCAGGTATTAGCACACCTTCACACAAAACCTCGACTAACGATGAATTCATCACATTTCATCTCGTCGATAAAATAATTGACGCCGATAAAAAAAAACAAAAATCAACGTCAATTTATTTTATCCATATACATTTCCGCATTTTGCACCATTCGTCCGGTGTCACAACACACTCTCAAACAATTTCCTCGTTGTCTATATAAAAATATCACGTAGGCTGTCCAGTGCACATTGAGTTGTAAGACCCAGAGACTAACTATTAGGCGGAGTGGGTGGGTGGGGGGGGGGGGGGGGTGATAACTGTTTATTTATCTTCTGTTATACTGTTGACATTTGTGTCCATATTGGTCCCATTTCGCGATGTCATACCCCCTTTGGCGAAAAAGTTCATTAAACCAGACAGGAATGGAGAAATAATTGAGAAAACCCCGGTAGCACAATCTAGGTCACCATGTCACTCGATGCTGCATCTCCCATTTTTCTAATCTAAGAAAAAAATAATAAATAAATATAAAATTCTAAGAAATTGTTCAATTCTCTGTACTAGCTGATGACGATGAAATTGTTTAATCTAATTCGCATTAAACCCACTATTCTTAGTCAATAAAAAACGTATTATTTTTTTCATTTTTTTTTCTCCTATTTTTTGTTGTCTCCTAATTTCTGTAGTTGAGTGAAAACTACACCTGCACTGTCCCTGTACACGTGCGCCTCGCTTCATTTTTTTTTTACAGACCTAAAGTGATAAATACTATAATCTACGGACGTTAAAGCGGATAAGATCACTTTGCATTCTTCCTCCTATTTTTATTTATAATTTCAATATTATCAGTTTTCTCTATCTTTAGTTATGAATCAGCACTAGGTTCATTCATATTTCACCCAAAAAAAAATTTCTTTCGAGTTAGGGAATTGTGTAGTAATAGAAATGTTTTCTGAGATCACGAGTTTCTTGAGAGATTTGAGTAAGCGGTGATAAAATCTGTTTTCGACGAATGCGTATTGCGGAGTTTAGATAAGACCTTTCTATACTTTCTAATTGAATAACATGCAATTTTTTTTCATAAGAAGTCGTTCATATTCTTACATGGAAAATGTGGGAGAAGATTTTTGAACTTTGAATTTCGCGGGAAAATGGCAATTGTGTGAAAGTTTGAAAGAAAAATTGGTTTGCCCTCCATGTTCCATATATAGCCTACTGATATGGATATATAATATTTTTTTTATTTGATTAAAAAATATATGTTCGAAGTTAGCAATTCAAATTGTTCCTCACCATTGATACAGACGTGGCGCTTCCAACGTTACTTTACCGACCAGCCGCCAGGCGGCTCTGAACTCGGTACCATGGAATTTATAGCAATAGGCGATGTATGGAATATAATGACGGTGCAAAATTATTTGGGCAGATTTTCCGGAATTTTTTTTTTTTATGAAATTCACAACCTATTTCGTTAGTTATAAAAATTAAAATTGGATGATTATATGCAGAAATGTATTTGAAAAACCGGGCATCTTTACAAATTTATATTTATCAATCAAATTGTCTATCGAGTCTCCTGAATTATTATGGGAATTAACAATGTTCTAAATTTGCAAAATATTATTTTTTTTTATTTGATGAAATTTTTAATATTTCAAAAATATTCAGTACATTCATTTGGTAATGCGATATAACGAAGTTATATCGGGCATTTATGATAAAACATTTCACGATTTTCAATAAATTGATGTGTCAATTTTGAAAAAATTCAAACCTGAAAAATCTGATTTCGAAAAAAACTTGGATCATTATTTTTCCGACAAAAACAGGATTTTTTCACGCATAGCTTCCCCTCAAGTCAAGACTCTGAAAACTCTTAAATTAAGATTGCCAATTGTCGAAATAATCTTTAAAAAAATCTTATCCAGAGACTTGTCATATTTTAAAATAACTTGAATTTTTTTTTTGGGTGTCCCACAATTCGCCACACAATATCACTCCCATCATTATCAATTTATTCGTCTCATCCTGACCCCCCCAAGTCATAACTTGAAACAAAAATAATACCTCGTCGCCTAGTTGTTTGGTTCACGCTGAATCGATATACCCGTTTAGCAGATTTGCCTACAATTGTATTGGCAAAAAATTCATTTGACTGTTGTATCCTAACTATAACCACTCCTTAAGGCCATCGTTTAATATATAATTTGTTGTTTATTTTTTTATTCATTCGCCCTAAAAATAGTCGTCGACTACTCACGCAGATAAGAGGGATTCAGATTAAATTCATAGTTGAATTTGTTTTTTTTTAAGAGACGAGAGAGAAAAGGGGAGATACAAGAGATTTAGTTTAGATTGGTGAGATTTGAAAGGATAGGCGAGATTTATTCGCAATCGCATCCATAACCGTTTGTTCGTTTTTTTTTAATCTGTGGAATATCACGGTATGACGAAGACTCACGTGATGTATTTATTATCAAATATATTTATCGACCTCATCAATTTGCCTATACTCGTTTTGTCCTATTCCATTCATATCCTATGACCACTTGTCAACGGTGCCGACTGTCTCCATCAATTTTTAGCGGTTATCCAAGTATACAAGGAAACATTGAAACAGATATATAGAGACAGTATAGAACAGTGGAATTGAGGTTGAATCAAATCGAGTACCTTAATTATTAAGACATAGATTTGAGGCACGCAAGAATGGGCAAGGGGGGGGGGAGTAGGGAAGCAGTCCGCAGCTAGTGGAAGATTCCGTGTATTCATGATTTCTCTCCTTGTTTTCTATTCAGAGCATATCCTCGTGTTGTTAAGGGTGTAATGGATGTTTTGTAAAAATACGAATTTTTTTTTTAAATATAGAACACTAAAAATTAAAATAAGTCAGATTGAATTTTTTGAGTACATTATTTAAACTCTTTATAGTGAATAATTTATCTCATATTTTTTTTTCAGCACAAGGCTATTTCGATAAGATGTTAATTACAGCCATACTGACGTGAAAAAATCTGAAGCATAATTTTTTTTTCTGTAATCTGTCTGCAGTTGTGCAGTCTTAGCGACGGTCATTGCTGTGCAGTGAGCAATTCTCTCATATAGGTGAATATCTCGAAATCCAAGAGAGATAGCAACATTTTGCTGTTAACATTTTTTGTAAAGCTCAACGATATCTATCAAAAAGGATTTCATCAAAATTTTGATTAGCGCCTTCGTTTCTGAGGTATCTCGCGGAAACCAACAAAATATGGCACGCGCCGGGTGCTGCGCTATTCTCACTGCGCGCCTCCACTCCGTCGACCGAAGACTGCCGAGGGCGGCCGGCGGCAGCCGGGAATCGTGATTCGCCTGACGTACTCTATGCGCGTGACGGAAAATGGCTAACTTCGCTTGCCCGCTTCGCTAATATTCCTTGTTCCCAATTCCTTAATACTGGCTGAATTGAAATTTAGATCAGATAAAAAAGAAATACAGAGTTGAACAATCGAAAAAACATTAACTAATCTTTCTCCGAATTTCAAAGTGTGTTTTGTATGGCGGTGCCAATTCCGTAATAGGAATCCATCAAGAGCATCAATAATGTATTCAAAAAGTTTGTAATTCTTAGTTTTCCTAACCATTTTGAGATAGTTGGTCCGAAATTTCAATCTAAGAATTCGAAAATTTCTGTTTCAGTCATTGACGTGATAAATAAAAACTGTTTTCCTTACACCCTTGGACCGCATTTATCAATATATTTATAAGACCAGCTCGATGCAGTTGTCTCCAGTTAGGCGTGTTCGTTGTCCTTCATGTCTCGAATTCATGATCGATTGCGTACAGTACCCGCTGTACAGCTTATATACATCGATTCATCAATCGTCGTAAGTCGATCGATCATTGATTCCGATCGAACTATGAAGGATTGTCGATTGGAGCAACACGAGGGAGCGGACATCGGCAGATACTTTGTTTTCTAAACTTTTCTAGTTAGTGAACTCCATTAACATGGAGCTAACTTAAAATTGAGGGTTGGATAATGGATTTTATGAATGATTGGCCAATTTAGTTCAATTATTCCATTGAACCAATAGCTCACAATTTACATTTTCGTCAACATATTTGGCGGATACTGCGCACATTTTTCCTTCCCGTGCTTTAATTTTGGTGACTTATACGGTCATTTTCAAGTCTAAAATATTCAAGCGATTGCTATTCCCATAAGTAGCCAACGGATCATCACATCATCAATCAAGATCTGCCGATCTCTGCGGCGCCCTGCCCGCAAAAAAAACCTATGGTGAGAAATCATGAATGGTGAACACGGAGATACCTAGAGGCCCGATTGGTGCAATCGCGCTTCATTTCACTTGACTAATACGAGTGCTGCGGCTGCAGAGACGAGGCTCAGCTATGGGGAGATGTGTCCGAGCCCTGGCTCGTGCCAAGTCCACCCATGCCAGCTTGGGTGGTTAGACGTGTTGCTGATTGAGATGAGGTTGATAATGAGTGTTGAGGTGGCTGCCTTGTATTACCACCTCCAGTGTCCGGCACGAGATGTGGTGTTCTGCTTGATACTGGCGGCAGAACTGGACTTGCTGGCCAGGGGTGTAGGGACATTGTGCTTGGTGCACTTGGTACACTTCGAGAGTGCGGCAGTAGTGGTGAATTCGATAGGCTCCCCAAGGGATGATGAGCGGTTGAGCTTAAGTTGGCGGACATGCCAACTGTTAGGTTATTGCCAATGCCAGTGGCTGCGCTACAGCCACCGCTGGGCGTTGCTGCCAGGACAACTGCTGTGTCTGGGTGGAGAAAGTTGCGACGTTGCTCCATACGCTCGGCGTGCTGGGCCAAGCAGCGGGTCAGGGCCTCTGGTAGCATCTCGAGTTGCTCTTGGAGGGATGATAATTTCTCCTCGAGACTCACGAGACGCTCCTCCAGGGAGTCCTGACGCGTGCTCATGTCCGACACTATTTCGTAGACTGTGCTTTGAGTCTGGGGGTGAAAGAATGGGTTCGTATAAGAATTATTTTTAAGATAAGTGGATATCGCAGCAGAATCCAGATCCAGAATCCAGACAACAGGTTAAACCATCCGTCCACCCACTAACTTCTCACTCACCTTCGCCATATCTGTTATTGTATTAGCGTTGTCCATCAATTTTCTCTGGTCCATTTTAACTTTCCTGAGTCTGTAACCAACATATTACCATAGATAATGGACGAATGCATTAGTATGGCCCATAAATAACTGATTCCCATTGATAACTCACGCATAAATGGCCAGTAGAAATTTTCTCTGATGTGTCCGCACGCGACCAGGATTAACTCGTTTCACTAGACGCGTGTGTTTGTATATGAGCCACGTTTCCCGCAGCACATTCGCCGCGGCGTTTTTCAACTGAAAAAAAACGAGAATGATTGACGTAGCGGAAAGGGGAATCGCAATTCATTATTGAGTTATATAGGGAAAGATAGCAGTGCGATCGGGTTAACAAGGTTTTCGATGTGGAATGTTTTGATACTTTCAATTACGGAAAATTAAATTTAGTTAATTTTTTCTCGTTCCACTTATGTATGAGGTTTAATATCAAATTTAGGTATAACCACTTGAAAAATTGAAATCCTGTTTGCGACCATTACAATTATATTACTGGGGAGGGGGAGGGGGGGGGGAAGAGGAGGAGGAAGGGGAGGAGGAGGACTAGGTGGAGGGGGGGGCAGAGGTGGAGGGGGGGGGGGGCAGAGGTGGAGGGGGGGGGCAGAGGTGGAGGGGGGGCAGAGGTGGAGGGGGGGCAGAGGTGGAGGGGGGGCAGAGGTGGAGGGGGGGCAGAGGTGGAGGGGAGGAACAGGGGAGGGGGAGGGCCAACCATGAAACACGAAGAAACCTGAGTAATTGCACAATTAAAGTTGAAAATGAAAAAAAAAAACGAATATGTTCTGCTCACTCTTTTCGTTAACTGTGTGTCCATCATGAAATTGTGCACGTGCTTCTCGGCTCTAGTCAGCTCCAATTTCCTGGAGACCACAGCTACCAGAAGTGCGGTGCACCCGGCGCCCTGTTGAAATAGCGAAAAACCGCGGGAAAAAATTTTCATTAGCATAATTTTCCATGTATTTAATTTTTTTTTGTGACAATATCAAGACGACATATGGAAATAATTCACTAAAAATTACCATTATACCAGTGGATACAGCAATGCCACGGCCACAGTACGTGTTTGGTACGATGTCACCGAAGCCCACACTGAGGAACGTGATGGCAATGAGCCACATGGAGTTGAGCAGGTTTGCATGTTCCTCATCATGAAACCTGAAAGATTGTCATCAGTATGCAGGTATTCAACGTGAGCTTTGTTGGGCTAGCGAATACGTTGTGAGAATGATAATTTTTTATTGTTTCGGGAGATGATACAGGTTGAGGGAATTGCAACTACAAAATTTGCAGCTTCTGCAATGTGCATTGCATTTTTTTTGGCGGGAGGGGGGGGGGGGAGGGTAATTAGTAATCTGGAGTTTTGGATTTACTAGAAAGATTTTTTATTTTCAATTTTTTTTCTTATTTTGGGAAACGAATTTTTGAGAAATTTTCCAAATTTTTTTAGCAATTTAGGAATTTCTACGATTTTGAAAATTTTTGAGGAATTCTTGCCCAGTCCGAGATTTGAATGCCGGAATTGAGGTATGTGTTGCAAACAAAAATACTTGCATTCAATGAGACATAATGGAGATAAAATGAGTGAGGATTTTCTTCTTTGCGTTCACCTCCTACAGTAACGTATATTTTCACTGGTTGAATCGGCAATAGAAGTTAATGGGATAAATTGGAATGCGGGGGTGGCAATTGACGCTGAATAATCCCTACATGAAGCTGACTATCTGATGATAAAACGTAGATCGTTATTTTTCATGGAAGTGAACTTTGCCCCAATAGCTGAGTTTAGCAAAGCGAAATCGCCCCATTACAAGAAGAGTTGAATTAAATTTGATGTTTTTTCTTCAATTTTTGCATTATGTTCAAATTTGACAGCGTTAAGGTTTGTCGAGTTGTCTGGAATTTGAAGTAACAATCTCTTTCGAAATTGAATCTACTGTTTTACTCTTTTTTAATGTTTCAGATCCTCGAGAATTTTGTACAGTTCATACAATGTAAAATTTTGCATTTTGAGAAAATCTGGAAATCTTTGAAATTTTGGAAATTAATTGTCAAAATAATTCAAATTTTTCCTGTTAATTTTTAAAGGAAATTCTCATCTGGGAGTAGTCCGCTACAATCGAGCATGACGCTTCATTTTCCATGAGAAGTAGCATTGGCTATAACAGCCGAGGTTTCCCAAGCAAAGTGAAATATCGATTTCGAGTGCTCGGGTAATCCATGACACTTTATCGTCGGATACCGCTGAAATCACAGTACGTTTTGCAACGGAGGTGCACCAGGTTGACTTTATTGGTCTCTGGATGCGTTGGCGAAAGAGAATCATGGGATGGTGGAGTAGAATTATGACTAGGTGGGAGAGAAAGAATGGGGCAAGTGTGAGGGTGAAAATCGAGAGCTTTCAATGAAGTCTTCGGAGGTCGATCGAGCATTTATGGGTAATGAGTGCATTTGTCTCGGCAGTGCCTATCGTTCTGACTGTGAAAATCAAGTTGAACAAGAGAGAGAGAGAGAGAGAGAGAAATGTACTTGGTTCAAGATTTTTTGTTTCAATCCAACCTTCACTTGATCATTCGCTATATGCGCGAGTTATTTACCTTTTTACTGAAAAAATTGGTCGAAAGGACTTTGGTATTTTTTTGGGCTTCTTGAACTGTTGGGTTTTTTTTTGAGCGCTCTCAAATCGAATTTAGAAAGATAACAATAATTTTGCAAATCTACATTTTACTGGCATATATTTAAAAAGGTCATCGATTTATCAAATATAAAAAATTTTAAATATAAAAATCTTTCTAAATGCAAATAGGAAATCGGAAATTTTTAAAGGCTCAAATTTTTTTTTCATCAGGAATTTCTGAAGCCTCAAAATTGTCGAATTTAATATAGATATCAAAACCGTTTCAAGGAAACTTCCATAATCGCTCCAAAATTCTCATCCGAAATTTTCCTCAAATTGCACGAGAAACGGCTTGTAAATGTTCTATGCGGTTCCATATCCTCGTTACTAAAAAAAATCCGCTCGTCTGAAGTCATGGGCCGAATTGTAGGAAAATCACAGTAGAGAATAATCTCCATATGGTTATGACATTCTGAAAGGCCATTATCAGTATGAGAAATGCTTCTAGCGCAATTACGATTTTAGGGACTCCCAAAAAATTCCAAAATGTCCCAAAGCTTCAAAAATCTGATGAAAAAAAAATTTATTTATTGAAAAAAAAAATAGTAATTCCTAAAAATGAAAAAAAAAATGCAAATTGTTCACTTGGGAAGTGAAAAATTCGCATAATTCTCCGATTTCTAAAAAAAAATTATGAGAGAACTCGCAAAGTGTAAGAAACTCATTGATTCCGAGACGGCAAAGAATTCCCTCTGAAAACTTCAAAAAATTGCGCAAAAAAAATGTGCAAAATCCTCTCCCCCCAAAATGAATTGCTCGAGTCTGAGATGATGGTTTGAACGGCTTGAAAATCACGGATAGAACATAATCTTCACACGGTTATTACATTGGTAAGGGCCATTAGTTGGATGAGAAATACTTGAGTGAGTGCCAAGGTCTCCGCGCCATTAAAATGATGGAAATTTAGGTTCCAATGAAACTGGTGTTACCTCTCACATTGTCGTAGGGTCCAGGAGGCAATGATCCACAGCGAGACCATGAACACGAGGAGAACAGTGCCGGGACAGATGGTCATGAGGGTCTTCAAAACAAATCTCGTATTAAAGTTTATGCGATTCAAGGCCCCTATACTTCTCGATGAGGCGTCAGTGAATAGCTTCGAGTGTAGAAGCATCACACGGCATATTAAGTACAAGCGTAGAAACATTGGCAATGATAGGGTAACGTCATAGGGTACCCATTGTGAGCCCATATCACCCCCCTTGTTGGCCAATTTTGTTGTCCACAGGAAGTAGTATTCACCGGGTATTGGATGGACTGCACATATAGCAAGCTCCATGGATATCTGGGATATTCGTTGCCAGGTCATTGCAATTCGCCAATCGTCGGCGCAGTTATCAATCATGAACAACTGGAACATAAGTAAGGTGCATATGTCATTAGATGTCATTAGATATTGATCAATCATCATCATCGACAAATGTGAATTATCGCAACGCATCTGTTCCCATGTCAGAACACCTTCAATTCATTAAACCTAGTCGACACTGATATTTCTTGTTTTTTTAAGCATCATTACAGCAATATGACAGTAAAACTTAATCTCGGTCGTAAAACTCAGACGATGAGAACTGAATTTGTCCCCATCTCCTTCTTCTTCTACTTCGCCCTGAGGCGGACTAATATGCCCGCTTTTCTCTGTCGTTCTAAAATGCTCACATTCCCGTCTTACATCCGACCCCGCCCGTTGGATTTTCATCAACAACTTAGGGAAGTTCGTCAAAAAGAATTAGCGAAAGGCTTCTGGGAAAGGGAATTCGTGGCACGGCTCATTCTATCGACTAAACCAGTGTGTTTGCCCCCGTTGGAAGCACAAGTAAAACTTTCCGATTCGTAATTTCTGTTTCCCATTCCTAGATTTTCCGATGCGTCCATTAAATGTCCAAAGACTGGTTTCAGAGAAGAAAAAGGGAATCATGGAATTTTGAATACGGGAATACAACAGGTGTCGCTACCTGCGACTATGTCACGTGACGCACTGACCAATCACACTGCGCATCGCGCATTCAGACTCTCCTGTGCAAATGCGGGCAAACACGCATGCGCCGGCGGTAGTCGAACAACTTCGGATCTAGACCGAATATAAAAGTTTGAATAGTCATTAAAATTTCGCGCCACTCATAATCAACCAATAACTAATAATTCACTACATGAAAGTGAGTCAAATTTTGATCGAATCTAAGGTATGCCGAGAGACTCCAATTGCGACATTGATTAGCTTGATCACAACTTTCCTTCGTAAATAATGATTGATTAAAAATTTTGGCGATTTTCATCCTTCTTGTTAAAAAAAAAAACCGGAAACTAGTGCATGAATTTCTTTCAAAATCAGGTTTCAGTTGCGTGAATACGCATCGATAAAAAACATCATCGAGTCGGGTTCGTTTGGAAGAAATCGTTGTCCAACAATTGTGGGCACATACGTACGCGTAAACACACATACACACATACATACAGACATTTTGTTAAAAATGCTCCAGAACGTGGAGCTATGATGAAATTTCCACTTTTGATTTTCGGGGCCATTACAATAACTTCCCTATATCCGGAAGTTAATAATTAAAAATTGTCTAGTTAACGCACGACGTCCAACGATCGAATCCCCGTACGGAAACTCTCCTTTCATTCCAGCGGAGTGGAATCATCCAGGCCCCTTCCATTACTAGATAAACCAAGGAAGCTAGTCTCCGTTGGGCACTGTGTTCACTGGTTGATCCTCTGAGAGTGCTGTACACTTTGGGCAAAAGTCGGATTCCATTGGTACCGCTGGGGGGGGGGGGGGGGGGGGGGCGGTATAGAATTTTTCAAATAATAATAATAGTGTGCTTCTTTCGTCTTAATACTGCCTGAGGAAACATTAACTATAAACGCCTTTTCGTCCACCACTCGATACAATTCCTCGTGTTTACTGTTCTCCACCAAACGCAGAATGTTGAAAATTTAAATAAAACATCACCGAGACAATGGTCGCAGTCGAAATGCTCAGAGGGCATTCAGACGTAAAACACTAAAGTCTGACTTATATTGAAACTTTTCGTATAATTCTCTTCCAGCTCCCCACCACCTTCCACTCCTTGGGAGGCCACCCGTTCACTATCAACAATGTATATAAACCAAGCTATTCCCGCGGGAGTGTGGAATTTAGTAACGGCATAGAAGTCGTAAAATTTCGCCATGGGAGAAGCGCTCATTTCATGCCTTTTTTTTCTTCTTCATCTTTCCCTAACGTTGAAACCACTCTTTGTCCGTCTCACTTTCAAGTTTTTCTACAGCTCCCTTCGGCTCACTCTCACCTCGGCTTCTCCCTTGCCCATTCTCTCACCACTGTCATCTAGCGAAACTTTTCATTCCCATTCCCTCGGTTTCTTCGATAAGACGCACTCGGCACTCTCGAGCCAAACGGAAAATACAAGAGACTACACTGAGGGAAAATGTTTCCCGAACCAGCCTTGGTTGGCTTAAGGAACGTTGAGGATGGTATCAACTATTGACTGGAGTGCGCTGGTGAGAATTTAAATTTGGTAGTTCAAGAGATTGTGAAGTGAGAATGGGGGCAATTTTTGGATCGTGAGATTTGGAATCTCGTATTATTGGAGTACGCTGTTAATAAAATTGAGGAAAGAACTAAAAGGTTGAGTGAATTTGAAAAATATTGGAGGAACGAGGGATTACAAGACTACAAATATCTATAGGGGTGTTTCATTTTCAAAGTACTTCAATCTCAACATATCAATTGAAGTTCATAAAATGAAAAATGATTAGGCTGGGCGAGTTGACACAGAACAACCTATACCCGGTGTCCCAAAACTGCGAATTTTATTTTTGAGTGTGAAAAGAGGACGAAGTTCCAAGACAACCGTTCTTTTTCAATTTTTCTAGCTGAGGGTCCCCCCAATAAGTTATTAAAGTTTAAAGTTCAACTGTTCCAGCCCTGCGTTGCTTACTGCGCCAGTACTTTCAGTTCCGAGAACGGATTCAACTGAAGGACCAGTCCCTAGTCTGACTTTCCATGCAGGAACTGTTCTAGGGAGTGTTCCGGAAAGTGTTCTAGGAAGTGTTCTGGGAAGTGTTCTAGGAACTGATCTAGGAACTGTTCCAGGAACTGTTCTAGGAACTGTTCTAGGAAGTGTTCTAGAAAGTGTTCTAGGAAGTGTTCTGGGAATTGTCCTAGGAACGGTTCTAGAAAGTGTTCTAGGAAGTGTTCTGGGAAGTGTTTTAGGAACTGTTCCCAGAACTGGACTTTCATCTGGAACGGTTCCTGGAACTGAAGTTCCACTTGGAACGGTTCCTGGAACGGACTTTTCACGTGAAATAATTCAAAGAGCTGTGCGTTTAGTTGGAACCGTTCTCGGAACTGAAGGCACTGGCCCAGTGGGCTATGTAGTGTGGTAGCCGTTCGACTTTAATAACTTTGTGGGGGGGGGGGGGGGAGCGTCAAATCACAATGTAGAAAAGGAACTTTCGGCTTGCAATTTTGCCCTCTTTTCAGTTTTCAAAATGAAGTCCGCAGTTGTGGAACACCCTTTATATACCTAAATCTATGGACAAACATATGCCAATATGCACTGTCTCCTATAATTTCTGCATTTGTGTTTAAGATTTTATTCATTCAAATTCCCTATTTTTACATTTCATACCACTCTACATCATCTTCAGGCAAAGCTACAATTTATTTGGAAGCAAAAACGAGTTGCTCAAGAGAAATCCTTCCATTAGCTCTCCCAACTGAAAATAATAAAATGAATTCCTAAGAAATATGAGGTAATAGTGCAGCTTGTGGAAAGGAAGAATTGTGGCATGTGAATTCTCTGAGCAGAATTTAATGGCCATGGCCAAAATTCTTTATTTCCACGAACTGCTTTATTACCTCAGATTTCTCAGGAATTTATTCTGCGATTTTTAGTTGAGACAGTTAATGGAAGGTTCTTCGTGAAAAACTTTTTTCTTTTCACAATATTATTTTTGAGATTTCAATGAACAAACATGTACGGTTCGGATGAATGATAAAAGATTTTTTAGTGTTATCTAATAGGTTACGTCACAGCGTATGTTTTAAAGTTAGAACATATGTTGATTATACGTTTCGTAAATTGGACCAATGTTATGGACTCTTTAAAATTATTCTTCAAAATTAAAAACGAAATTTTTCACAATTTGCACAATTCAATGTAATATTCAACATTCCAGCTTCATTAAAATTTTACATGAGCTTACTGAATGTTATGCACGGAAGCTTATTCCAAATTCAGCGACGGTATCAAGTATTTTTGCCGCAATTGGATAACGTTGAAATTTTTCTTGAATTCCCTCACAGTGTATGGAATATTCTTCCCTTTGCCCGCTATTCCATTTCACATGAATATCATTCCGTGACATAATGTTCCATTTGTTATGACACTGTAATGAATGCAATGGAAGATATAATGAATTGAAAGATGAAATGGCGGATGCGCTCATTGATCATTTCTGCGGTAATAACAATTAAAATTCAATGAATTATTCCGTCGGCTTGCATATGAAATATTACGAATGCTCTTTCTTCAACTCATTATGCGGTCATAAATATGCAATTTAGAGATTGAATTGAAGGGAATAAAAATTAGTACAAGGACAATAGCTGGCATTAGCAATTCTTTTTGATCCTCGTAACGGAAGATTTGAATTGCATAATGATGGGCATAATGAGCATAAGAGTTCAACATGTGACAGACTCAACATCGAGATTGTTAACTTCCCGATTTTTCGGGGAGTTATTGTAATCGTCCTTAAATCGATTTTGCTTATTTCGCTTTTTAACTAGGGTTTTAAGTATACCAAAATGCTTCCCGTCGAATTTCGAACAAATGTCTGTGTATGGGTGTGTGTGTATGTTTGTATGTGTGGAATCGGAATTTTTCAAACGATCTGGGCCATCGAGGTCTTATTTGGAGCATCTTCATGGAACTCACATCGAATTAGTTTTTGGATTAAATTGACTGAGCAGTTTTTTTGGTATTAACAATTGAATTATTTATACCGCTCTATTTGAAAAACGGTAAGAGATACGGCAAAAAGTGTTAAGCAGAATTTGCTCTGTACGTATAAATGCATATTTAATTTATTATCACTTTTTTTCATATTTGTCATAATTAAGGAGGTATGACGGGTTTAACCCTCGAGCGGTCGCGCCCCTATTGGCATCTCACTCCCACTAATTAACTTTTAGCCCACTAATTAACTCAACATTTTCCTTGCCACATAATATGATGGGGAGAGGGCGCCAGCTCAATTTGAATTTTATAGATGCTCCATGCATCCTAAACCGCTTGCTTTCCTTCAGTTGCTTCTGCAACCCCTTCCCAAGCTCTGACATGATGGCGTTATCACCGGAAACACCATAAATCACCGAGGACAGTCCCTTTCACTGTGAAAATACCAGATGATTGTCCTGATTTACTCGTCACCAAGACTCTCCCCTTGTCAACTCGACTTGCTTCCTAGTCCCCATAAAATTCGGTATGTCCACCGCATTTGTCCATCATTCACCGCAATATATTTATATCCCTCGCCTTATCCTGTGCCCCTTTTTCATCCCACAATAGAGAGGGGAGTAAATCCCGATAGTGAGTAGGAGCGGCAAAAAGTTGAGTGGAATTGACCATAACTTCTCAATTGATATTCTTTATGATGTTTCTACTCCCGTATTACGTGAGTTATCTCAAACTTTTACCCGAGCTGTGTAGCGGCAAGTTTTAGCTCGTATGGGCCATCTAATTTCGCGAGTTGAGAGGGTTTCTCAGTGTCAATCCACATGAGATATAGTCTAGTCTAGAAGTCTGCGTGACTCTTATGGGGGAAAAACACTGGCGATGCTGAATGAGCGCGACTCATTGGGGCAGCACAAAAAAACTTTTACGATTTGGAATTTTTATGCGAGACCATTTTCCTAGAAGATCTTCTTTAGGAAATCAATTGGATGCTACTTAATTGGCAATATCGCGAAAAATGTATTTTTAAAAAATTGCTATATATATGTGTATATATATATATATATATAGCGATTTTTTCAAAATATAATTCTCAGGATATGCAGGATATATATAGAGTGTATATAGTAATATATATATATATATATATATATATATATATATATATATATATATATGATATGATATTTATTTCGATCTGAATAAAATTTCCGAGCAAGTTTATTATTAATCAATCATCGTACCCCTTGCCTTATCTTCAATGAAGTATAACATAACTACTATATATATGATGTACTCGTAACCTACATCGGCTCATAATGTAACCATCAATTTGCCAGAGGAAGAAAATTAAAGCTGGGGGCGGAAGGAGCTGGAGAACCTCCTTAATTTGTCGGTTATAGAAGGGTGCCGAATATCAATCATATCGAGTCCTGCAATTTAGCAAACGAGAGTTCAGTGTTATGAGCTTATTTTTGCATCTATAGTATAGCGATATATTAACTGCCTCATTTTATATTTTCCCGGCTCATCAGAACAGATGTCATGCTAAAAAAGTACCCTAATGTCAAACTTTGAGATTTGCGTACAAGAGGTACCAATATTTTCACCTGTTTAAGGAGATTTCATAGGTTCGTAATTTACGTATTATGAACATTCTGATGGGTGAAGTTATTCTACTAAACCGAAAATAAAAAATGCGACCTACATTGCATTTCGAGTTTTCCCAGATCTTCGAAGGGGCTACTGGACACCCATCCATGTGGCTGGGACCGACCTTCGCCATTTAGGCCATCGTATTTCTGAACACGGGGTAAACCTCCAGAAGCCCCTGTGCTGCGAGGGCGGTGCCTATGATGGACCTCCACCCCCCCCCCCTCCCCGGTGCGCCAGATTAGGTTCCCGCCCGGCCATGTGGTCTCGTGCTGTGAGTACCGCGGATTGCTTAATGCGCGAGAGTGAGAGGACCCGAAGAAAATGCTTCCATCAATCCGACTATATTTCATTGAAGACATAATCCAAGGAAAACCGTTGCGTGTCTGGAATATTTTGTCTCCGCGACTCGAGAATCCCGGTATCAGATTTTGCAATATAGTTCTTTTGGAGTATTTAATTCCATCGGATATGCGACGCAGCCCCAGGGCAACGTACATCTCCCTCTCATGGCTTCCAATCTCATGCGTTTACCTTAATTTTCATCCCATCCTCCTCTTTCGAAAAATGCACATAGTCCAAGGACCTTATAACCAAGGACCGCTTCGTATAACTGTAGAGTAAACCATGAGAAATTGTCCCAGTGGCGACGCTGACGTTCCAGAAATGGAATTAGTTTTAAAACTGTCGGTTTCCCATGCACCATGAAGGGATGAAATAGCTGAAAGTTTTTGCGGAAAATAATAAAAGTCCTCAATGAGATTCACGATTTTATGCTTTTGTTTAACCGAGATATCGGGGCGTTTATTACTAGCGTAAAATTCATTGGGACTACAAAGGGATCATCGATAATCATTT
This sequence comes from Asobara japonica, assembly GCA_026005395.1. Classification (NCBI taxonomy): domain Eukaryota; kingdom Metazoa; phylum Arthropoda; class Insecta; order Hymenoptera; family Braconidae; genus Asobara; species Asobara japonica. The sequence goes on from BQMI01000220.1 coordinate 871,065, forward strand.
TTGTGGGTAATAATTGGAGCGCGACGGGTTTTAGAGAGAAAAAAAAATTGTGGCTCGTGATGGAATCTCGGGAAACAGATAGCGATAATTAATTTTGTTTGTTAGGTGGAAATCTGTTTGAGGTTGATATTTTGAGTGAGTATCGAGGCAACTTATGGAGGATCATCTAGAAATAAATATCTAAATTTTTTTTAGGAAAATCTTTTTAAGATGAAATAATCTTGCGCCGAAATGACAAATCGGAGAGTTTTTTTGTGTCTCCAATGGTGATACGTTCACAGCATTTTTTGTGTGTCGACCGCTGGATACTCCAAGGACCATTTCATCCAAGATAAATAACAATAAGAGGGATTAATGTGGTGTCAGGTCAGAATGGTAGTGGTTGCAGGGTAAACTGTAGTAATATAGATGTAGCTAAAGGCGCCAAGGGTCGAATTGCCCTCGCCAAGGGCCAAAAAAGGTACGGGCTATATTCACGTACGTTCTCCTTTATTGTTTCACTAAATTGACGTTAATAGTGGCGTAAAGCCTCGAGAACTCCGCCCATAGACGCGATTTGCACGCACTGGCTTTTGTCCACTCTGCGTAACAAGAGGATTTTACATTAACTCTATGGCCCTTGTCTGCGGCTGACACATACCCTACCACTACTACTTGCATCGTTGGCTTCAGCTTAACAACAAGTACCCGCGAATATACACGCGGTTCAGTTGGTACGCGTGGGAGCGTTGATGCGGGGAAAAATATGGAATTTCCAATTTTGTGATTCACTGACTCGGTCCTGATAAGAATTTTAGGGATGCAAAATAAAAAATTCGTTACGTCATAATTTTTTAACTTCGAGAAGGTATTGCAATGACTCCTAAATCGATTTTGTTTATTTCGTTTCGTAACTAGGGTTTTAAGTATATCAAAATGCTTCCCATCGAATTCCGAACAAATGTGTATGTGTGTGTGTGTGTGTGTGTATGATTTCTCACGAACGGGTCAAACGATCTGGGTCACCGAGTTTTTATTCGAAGCGTCTTCATGGAACTTAGATCGGATTAGTTTTTGGTTTAAATTGACCGAGCAGTGTTTTGTTATTAACAATTGAATTGTTTACAACGTTCTATTTTAAAAACGGTAAGAGATACGGTAAAAAGTATTAAGCAGAATTTGCTCTGTAAGTGGAAATGCATATTTAATTTTTTATCACTTTATTCCATATTTGTCATAATTAAGGAGGTATGACGGGTTTAACCCTCGAGCGTTCGCACCCCTATTGGCGTCTCGCTCCCACTCCGGTAACGCGCATAATTCTCGTCCTCACGCTGACTATGCGCCTAGTCAAATATTCATAATTATTTGCTTGATAAATGGCATTGAAACATTTAATTGGCGTACCGGAGCATCTAGGGATGCCATACAGAAAGTACAAATCAAAAATTTTGTTTGTGCTCCCAATCATTTTAAAACCTATCTTCAAACTTTCCAAAATTTTCAAATGCTGTTTACATTTATTTCGGTGAAATCCCATTCCCTCGTAAAGAACAATGATGTACCCGTAAAATAAGTCGTCCTCGACAAAATTTGATAAACACGTAAGAAATCCGGATACGAAGCAATTTTAAGTTTTATCTGGCAAACAACAGTGGGAAACACGAGAAATATGGTACATAAGACGTTATCTTCTACACACGCGACATGTGCGGAATCTCAAGAGAAAATCTCACTTGAGAAAACAAAGAAATTCGCATTTTTATTCAAGACCCACTTTTTCTCAGAATGATAACACGAAAGTATGTGGATCCCCATTGATACGCCCTTCCCCCCTCCTCCGCACCCGTCTCTTTCCCGATGTATCGATCGTTGGTGTCTCGTAGCTATTACCTTGACCATCGCGAAAAAATACTGTCGAGGGAAAATCAATGGCCATTGTCTCATTCCTTGAATTATTCACTTGAAATAAGAGTTGGAAACTGGGAAAGAAGTGTACAATTTCGTTTAATGATGTCGTCATTATTTTAAGGATACTCGGGACGCGGTTATGGATACTAAAAGGAACTGCTGCGAGTAATGAATATGTTCCCCCGTTGGGGGTAAAAAAAATTTCCCCGCGTGCAATGCACACGTCAATTCCTCGTATCCAAAATTTCCAAATGCCGTAACAAGTTTTTTGTAATGACAACAAATTCTCATAAATTTTGAAGTACGCGGTTTCGGGGGTGAACCGCGGCACGCTTACTCGCGCGCTCAGCGTCCCCCCCCCCCGCGAATCATGATCCCCTGATTGCTCCTTAATTTGCCAAATTACAGAAAGAAAATGTAAAAGTTACCATTGCAACAATCGCTTTAAAAAAATTTTCAGTGTATCTATAATTCAATTTTGAATTTCCGTTTATCTCCACCCGTTATCCCACACCATCCCCGTGACTTCTGCACTCCGCCGTGAAGTGGATGATCGCTTTATCGAGGGGCTTGTGTAACTCAAGGTCGAGTAGGAATGGACTATATTAACATTGCTTGGCTCGAGGAGATTAAAGGTTGCTCTATTGATAGCCTTGTTTATTGAGTAGAGATACCGAAGATAAATCGATAGTCACGTCGTTACATGTTGTACATGTGCATGGAGCCGATCACCCGGGCTTGCATAGAATACCGCTGTTTCATCCTTTCAATTGGATTGCTTTGAAAGGTCGATTACGAAATCAAGACAGAAAAAAAATAAGAAATCGGGGACATGTCAATTTTGTCGACCCCCCCCGCCCCCCCCCCCACTGCCGCCAGCCGAACAGTAGGGCGGGAGGGGGGGGGGCGGATATACAGATTTGGACGCCCATTGATTCCTTTCAAAAAATTTTCTCCGTCGTCAAATTTCCTGGAATTCCTATTTGGAAATGCTCACCAACATATGACGCAATTCCAGTGTCGTAAGTACATTTCCAGCATTATGACATCTATAAATACACAAGAAGTCCCTTGAGAAATTCCACCGCCTAAGTCGTAACTTTTTCCAACGAAAAAAAAAAAGAAAAATATAATTTCCTCGGACGACGTGACAAATCGCTGGTAACTACCACTAAACCACTTCGTAATATTCATGAAGATAGCTATAAAATTATGCCACAAATATGCAGCAATATCTTTCATAATATTTCAATGGCTCCGTCGAATGATTTATGGATTCCCTTGCGAGTTTTTCCCTGCTCCCTGTCTCATTTCTATTTCCCCACTCGACTGCTCTTGGCTGGCGTTCAGACCCTATAACTTTGACGTGGGGAAAATCGTGTGACTGGACTACCAAATACACGAGTGAAACGGAGTGTTAGGTATGGCAAAAAGGAGAGAAAGTAGCGAAGATGGAAAAAGATGAATACGGAAAATAGCGAAATGACAGTGGATTACAGAGAGAAAAGTTTAAGCTCTGAACTTTAAGGAGAGACAACACGGAGTTTTCCAGGTCTCAGGACATTTGAATGAGACCCCTTATATGTGGTACCTGGATCTACACTGGTAGAAAGCTGATAGACATACGGCGCCTTGAGACAGCGGATTTTTTTACTCACATCTCTACGTATTTCATTACACGTTTTATTGTAGAGAATTATTATTTTACATATTGAACTCTATATATATATATATCGACCCCCTCCCCCTTTCCACCCCTTTTGCGAAGGGTTAGGATCGCGTCTATATATATGGGGTATTCCATACCAACTCAGACAACCCGTAACCCTAACCTCTTCAGATTTCGATGGCGTTGTTTTCTGAGGCTTTACCATAAAAAAAAAGTACCATCAGTGTATCGGTTTTCGGACAGCTAAGCAATGTTTGCGATAAAGTTGCTATCCATTAATAGTGGACTGAAGGAATGAAAAGTTTGGAGGTTAAATTGATATATTTCATATTTTTTCTCTCTTAAATAATCACAAATATATCGATTTATTGATACGAATCATAAACAAAACGATGAAATGAAAATTCTGAGTTTACGTCGGTTTTCGGACACTTTCAACTGTGAGTGAGTCCGTTTTCGGACAGACACGGGCCGGTTTTCGGACAACCTAAATGAAAACTGGAAAACCCAACCGTACGATAGAGCAACTATTCTGAATAGTTTATTATGCAGACCATGACATAACAATTTAATCAAATATATAAAAAACACAACACGAATTATGATATTTATTCAATTTTTTGTTAGATGAGATTTTCGTGGGGGGACTGTTTGTCTCTTCTTCATAAGGAAAATCATCTAATAACTTCCGAAATTTTGGGAACTTTGAGAGTTGAAAAACTTGAAATGACAAATTCACAATATTGCAAATTTTCAAAATTTTCAAAATCTTGGAAATTTTGAGAATTTTGAAAATCTTCAAAATTTTTGCCTTCCTTTTACCCTTGAAAGGACAAACAATTAATAAACAACAATTACTCAAGTGATTGACTACAATAGCTCAAACAATTAATTTGATTCTTATTTAATTTTCGCTCAATTTAACGATAAGATAAATTTAATGAGGTTAAGTGCCAAAAATCTTGTGTTCGGAAACAGACATACCCGCAAAATTATCGACATCGATTTTCGGACACCGTATTTTATGGAAAACCTACACATTTCCACTATTTTGTATTGGTCCTTCGACTTAAAATTTATCACCTTATCACAAAAATCAATTTGAATTAAGAAAATACTCACATTTCGCTTGGAATAGCCTTACGCGATCTCGAGATTTTTTTGCGGTTACGTACAAGCGAGCTCTCGCAGAATCAGTTGCAAGTGGGCATCAGCGCCACTAATTATCCCTATTAATTCTTCACTCAGACAAAACAAAAAGTGGTCGGTATATACAGGGAAACGTTACATTTTTCTTCAAAACAACTATTTTGATTCTTCATGAAATCTACATTCATAATTATTTCTTCAATAGTAATTCGATAAATCCAGTATAAACGCCGAAAAATCGTGAAGTGTCCGAAAAGGCACACCTGTTCGAAAACCGATACACTGATGCTACATCTTAAATTTTTTCAGATTTTTTTTCTTTTTTAATCAGCAAAAATCTGTAGCAAAAGTATGCCAGGATATAAAATTCTGAAAAAAATTCAGAAAAATCTAAAAAAATATACTAAATTTTTGAGGAATAAATAAATATGGAACTCTTATCCGGTAGATCATTTTGAGTCCAATGTCGGTAAGAAAAATCGAGAATAAATCGCAAATTGGAAGAAAAAATTATATCACTTTCAAAAATTATTGTCAGTAAGGCACTTTGCATAGAAAAGCTGCGTGGAGTGTGAAACTACTCATGACATAATTAATTTTTCTGTTTCTTTTTCACCGACTTTGGACTGAAAATGCTCTAGCGGATAAGAGTTCCATGTTTTTTTTACTTGCTAAAAATTTGGTATATTCTTTGAGATTTTTGTGAATGTTTTCAGAATTTTAAATCGGGGCCTATTTTTGCTACAGATATTTTCTGATTGAAAAAAAACAACCTGAAAAAATTTCAGTGTAATTTTTTTTTCATGGTAGAACCTCAGGAAAAATCGTCATGAAAATCTGAAGAGGTAAGGGTCACGGGTTGTCCAAGTTGGTATGGAATACCCCATACATATATAGACGATACATACACCATTTTGGTAGCATATACCTAAGCTCAGATTGAGACGTTTAATTATGACGATTCGTCAATGACCTTCTGAAAGGGGTATCTATGTAGTCATCTGTGTAGTCAAACACAAGTCACATTGCAGTGTCACCACCCGGAAATGGTAATTTATATTGCACTTTTCTCCCAGTGCTGTTGAGGGGTTCGACAGGAGATGATGGTGTACACCGGAAAATCGATGTGACACACGTGGTCGGGGAGTACCAGGAAATAGCACGGTACCAAGGGCACAAAACCGGTGGCTACAGTATACGTCATGCCACTTACGAGTGACACGACAGCAGTAGCAGAAAAAAAACACACACATCAAGATAAAAATAGACCAGTAACAATGGGCCGAGAGAGGTGGCATTTGCGAGCGAGTGCCAAAAAAGAGCGTATGATGGGAAGATCAACACCTGTCCATTTCGATAGTTGAAAAAAAAAAAAATTATCTGTCCCTTTTGTGTGCACTCCAGGGAGACGCCTCGAAATACGTGATTCGAAAGTATATTTTATATACAATTGAGTTGGTATTGCGGATTTGGCAGATAGGCATGCCAGCGGATAATGAGTGTATGGATTTTGGCACGGACGGCTCATTGTTCCATCATCCTCGAGAAATTCCTCACCGGATACTTCTTACCTCCGGATGGAAGCGTACATTTTATTTTTAATTTCCCGATTTTTCGGGAAGTTATTGCAATGACCCCTAGATTGATTTCGTTCATTTTGATTCGTGACTAGAGTTTTAAGTATACCAAAATGCTTCCCGTCGAATTCCGAACGAATATCTGTGTGTGTGTGTTTGTATGTGTGAAATCGGAATTTTCCGTTAACGATTTCTCACGAACGTTTCGAACGATCTGGGTCATCGAGGTCTCATTCGGACCTCAGATCGGATTAGTTTTTCGTTTAAATTGACCGAGCAGTTTTTTGTTATTAACAGTTGAATTGTTCACAACGTTCTATTTCGAAAACGGTAAGAGATACGGCAAAAAGTATTAAGCAGAATTTGGTCTGTAAGTGAAAATGCATATTCAATTTTTATCACTTTTTTCCATATTTGTCATAGTTAAGGAGGTATGACAGGTTTAACCCTCGAGCGTTCGCACCCCTATTGGCGTCTCACTCTCACTCCAGTAACGCGCATAATTCTCGTCCTCACGCTGACTATGCGGCTAGTCAAAAATTCATAATTATCTGCTTGATGAATGGGATTGAAACATTTAATTGACGTATCGGGAAATCTAAGAAGGGTAAACAGAAATAACAAATGCAATGTATACCCGCAGTAGAATTATTTACAAAAATTGTTTTCCTCGAAAATTGGAGTGAACTAAAGTTTTCCCTGCACCAACTCTCTTGTATTGAATTAAGCCGCCCACTATTGGCCATCAGTTCATTAAAAGACTTGGCAGGGAAAAAAGCGCCAATTCCGGCGATTATCCACTCGCGGGAGAAACCCTTGCACATCTTTATCGTGCTCATCACACGGATTGAATTTATTTCTCCACCCCTCGAAGAATTCCACTGATAAAGGAGTTGATGGGGCTCAGTTGGAAGTTAAGAGAAGAGGAAATTGCGGGAATGAAAAAATGGCGTGATGTAATACGCCTGTGTGGGCACAACGTAGTTTAAATTTCCGCCACTCTCTCTCTATTTATCATGCCTTTGTTCCTTTGACGAGAGCCTTATTTTCGGTTACTTCTATAGCAACCAAACGGTCCATCATTTTTTTTTCTTTTTTTTCGGTTTTTTTCCTTTCCACCGTAATTCTCCGTTCTGCCTTTTTGCTCCGCTTTTCGTTGGCGCTCGCGCCGCAGACTTGCTCGGTACTTCCTGGGAGAATATAGACCTCAACCGATAAGAAGGACAGAAGGCAAATTTCTCATTTCTCCTTTTTCTTCTCTATCTCCAATACTTTTTTTATGGCAACTTGCGGACGGAGCGAGGGCAAGAATAAATGGGATGTGGGGGTGACCCGCGACAGGGCAAACCAATAAGCTCTCGATGTATATATATGTATTGCATTTATATTGAATCTTAAAAGTGCAATCAAACCGGAAATTAAACGAAAAAGATGAGTCAAGAAGTGGTTTTGGCAAAAATGGTTCCAAATTTTTTTTGAAAAAAAAAAAAAAAAAAAACAAAAATGAAATATTTTTTTTTAATATAGTTCAGCGAACGAGTGCAATTTTTTTTTCTCCAATTGTTCTTGTTTTCAGTGTGGCGAAAATTTGAAAGGCCGAAAATGGCGCCGCTGCGACCCCACCGCGATGCCTCCAGTGTTCAAAGAGTAGAGGTCGAAAAAGTGGGAAGGAGGTGGTGGGATGACTAACGAAGCCTTGTGCATATTCTAGGAGATGAAAGGATGAAAGGATGACTATAGAGGTGGACCGACCGCGAGTCCATGGGGCGCTGACTCGTAAATACATCACCGCAAATAATAAGATGCTTCATTAAATTTGTTGCTCTGAATGTCTCAGACAGTTTTATACATTCAATTAAATTCATCTGTTTCAGGATTAATTAAGCAGTCGTCGGGAGAGACGATAAAAAGTGCCTCAGTGTATTTAGCGCCATTAGCAAGGACCGCAAATGAAACTTCTTCGTCGAATGGTGTTTGCCTTCCACGCTCATCAGGTGGTAATTACAAATTGATTAAAACTTTCATAAACTTGAAGAGTATTGCAATTTTTTTTGGAAAATTGGAAAAACTCCTAACACCAGAAACTTCACAAATTTACCAAATTTTAATAATCTGTAAAAACAACTAGTGGGATAAAAGTGTATTGGGAACACAAATAAAACTTCCCGATTTGTAATTTCTATTCACTACGTCAATTCAATGTTTCAATGCCATTTAGCAAGCAGATAATTATGAATACTTGACTAGGCACATAGTCAGCGTGAGGACGAGAATTATGCGCGTTACTGGAGTGGGAGTGAGACGCCAATAGGGGTGCGCACGCTCGAGGGTTAAACCCGTCATACCTCCTTAATTATGATAAATATGGAAAAAAGTGATAAAAAATGAAATGTGCACGTCCACTTACAGATCAGATTCTGCTTAATACTTTTTATCGTATCTCTTACCGTTTTTGAAATAGAGTGGTGTAAACAAAAAAGACCTCGATTACCCAGATCGTTCGACCCGTTCGTGAGCAATCGTTAACGGAAAATTTCGATTCCACACATACAAACACACAGACATTTGTTCGGAATTTTACGGAAAGCATTTTCGTATATTTGAAACCTTAGTTACGAATCGAAATAAACAAAATCGATTTAGGGGTTATCAAAATAACTTCCCGAAAAATCGGCAACCCCAAAGGGTAGATAGGTGTTGGAATATCATCAATTGCGGATTAAAGGTATATTCCAAAATTTTGTCTCCCCAAAATTGGAGAATAGACGGAGCGGCGCTGCGCTCAGCACGCGAGCGATCGCTCCGTTAGAGCCGTGCGTTTTATGGAAAGTTAAGCGAACTGTCAACAATAATTTTCTAAATCTCGGAATGGTGGGGATGAAGTGCCCAATTGAATATCCTCGGAGGGGTGCAAGGTTAATCCTGGCTCGTGGACCAAATGGGGATGATCCACGAATGCTCTTCAGCTGTCGTTTCACCTTAAAGCTCTCGGTCCACAAGCAATGGGAGCGACGGAGAAAATATGAGGATCATGGAATCGCTGTTTTCCCAGAGACTTGAGGTTTAACCGACGAGAATCCACTGCGTGTTCTCTAAGTGTATTTCCCCTTGGTGCCATTAAACTCTCCTGGTTTAACTCACCCCCCCCCCCCTGACAATAAACTGGGCGTCAAGTGGTGTAGAAGACATCTCCATCTTGCTCTGGTCCAACATTCCAGCTGGACGCTACATTTGTCCTCCGCTTTACGCGTGTATATAGCTACTGATAAGCATCACTTCCTGTAAATGTAGATATCTCTATCTAAGGAGAGCCTCGTGTTGCAATTCCGTCGGAAATCGTTGAACCCCGGAGGCTATTCACTCCATGATTGAGTGATACCATAACTCTGGATTTTCGGTGATCTGATGAAATTACAAGATTGGTATCAGCGGCATCGATAAGAGCTGATGCTAAGAAGTGGAGCAGTCCATGACATCTAACTGCACTTTTTTCTGTCACAAGCCCGAATGCGCGCTTCGCGCACTGAATTACCATTTGATATTTGCAGTAACACTATATTTTCCGAAGTTGAAGATACAGTTAATCATTGACTCCGAAAAAATGAGAGCTTTCAATTTTCCAATTTGGTGCAAGCATCTTTTGGTTTTTCTGTAATTATCACGTGCATATAAAATTTGTCAACACTGGACAGAATATGTAAAACACTCGAAACTTAATAAATTAACAGAGCGTCAAAAAATATTCTGTGTATATGATTTTCAATAACTACATAAGCTATGACAACTTGAACAATTGTCATACTTTTGAAAACCAATCCCGAATCGATATCCCAAATATCGATGTTTATCGATGCAAACGCGATTACCAACCGACTTCACGATGTTATCTGACGAATCTCATCAAGCAATAAATGAATGACGATTGAAAAATAAATCATGTCACGATTATCGAGATATTTCGACTCTGACGATGTTCATTTATGTGTGTGTGCTTTCTTGAATAGGACTCTCCGATAAAAGAATTCTAATTTTTTATCGCGGGGGGGGGGGGAAGAACTTTCAAATTGAATTCCCTGCCAGAAGTGGTCGCTGAGAATTTTCTCTAAAACGTCTCATTATCCGGATAATCGACTTCCGAAGTAGACCCCAAAAAAAGAAGTTCAATCTTGAAGAAAAGTTACACGCCATTTAATCTACTAGCTTTCAAGTGTTGCCGTCATTCCTCAGGACTCCATCGTCTCCTGTAACTTTAACGTGATCTCAAATTGATTTCATCAAGTAGTAATGTCAAGATTCCGGAAGTGAGTAGCCCCTCAGAAAATACTTGAAATACTCTCACAAAGTCGTTTCACGTCTCCACCAGATTTTCGCCACCCAACAATGAGGTGGCATTGCGCGTCTTCGGGCTCTGCCACCGGGAGCACTTTATTTTCCTCGAAAATTTCTCCCCGACTGCTGCAACTGTTGTCGACAAGAAAGTAGGAAAACAAAGGTAGTGACTGGCTGCTATAACGAGGCTATTCACTTGCATGACGCATTAAGTTTGAAAAGTTTTAGCGAATGTTTAGGGGGCGCATGGTTGTCAGCCTCGGGGGTCATGGGGAAAACTTGGTAACTATACTGAATGCTAAATATCTAAACTGAATAAACTCCATGTAGGTGTGACCCTTGACGCGGTGAAGCAATAACTTTCCAATATGTGTATGCCTGTATGTGCATTGCCCATTAAAAGTTTGAGGTTCATCTTCAACTTTCTCATAGGGGAAGTTGATGAAATGCCCCTGATTAAATCAATCGATTTTTCAATATATGTTCACGTTTCATGACATTTCTGACCATTTTGGAACATTTTCAATACGATGTGTATGTGTGTGTGTGTTTTTTTTGTCTCCGTCCCTCTCATTTGTACACCCCCGGTAGCGGCCGTTTAAGCATTCCTTCAGGGGGCATACCGGACACCCACCCATGCGGCTGGAACCGACTTTCGCCATTTAAGGTCATCGTATTTCTAAACACAGGGTAATCCTCCAGAGACTCCTGTGCTTCGATGACCGGCGCCTGTGATGGAACCCGCCCCCCTCCCCGCGTCGGGTTAGGTTCCCGCTCGGCTAGGCGGTCTCATTTTATGGGTACCGCCGATGGCACACACGGAATATTTCTGCATTGGTCGGAATCCATGAGAAAATATTTGAGAAATGTTCCGGGGGCCGGGCGCGAACCTAGGACCTTTGGAGTAGTAGGCAGATACTCTACCACTACGTCAAAACCCCGACGTGTGTGTGTGTGTGTATGTAAATGAGGGAGGATTTTGAAAACGTTTTTATTCCGATTAGCAAAACAAGTTATCAACGCAATTTTTTAAATTGCGCGGCGCGCAGTGTGATTGGTCAGTGCGTCACGTGACATATTCGCATGTAGCAACACCTGCCGTATTCAAAATTCCATGATTCCTACGTTTTTCCCTGAAACCAGTCTTTGAACATTTAATTGACGTGTCGGAAAATCTAGGAATGGCAAACGGAAATTACAAATCGGGAAGTTTTGTTTATGCTCCCAACGGGGGCAGACATACTTCCATCCCACCAGTTGGATCTGGTCATTCTTAAATAAAACATTGCGCGAAGTTTTCGTGAATGTTTAGAAGCAGAGGAATGTCAACGTCAGTTGCTGGGGTCACATGACAGAACTTGGCAGCCACACGGAATGCTAAATCTAAACACAGCAAAAAAGTAGAAAGTTTATGGACGGCCGTTAGCCGTCGGAGAATGAATGTATGCAGGGGAGCTACATGAACGTGGGGTGAAGATACTCCTGAATTATCGCAAGTCAATTTAGTGGATTACGCCAGACGATGCAGAACAAATTGGCCAGAGACAATGATACCTGCAAAAGTTATACGGTGCACCCTAATCCCCAAGCGCATACTTTCTGTACTTTAATCTTCTACCCAGTTAACCGTGACGATAGTAATAGCATTGATTTCAACTTGTGACGAGTATGCACTGTGCTGCAGAGCTTGAAACATTCGTCATTGCAATTATACATTATCTGATGGTTTTTTTTAAAACCACTTTGGGCAATTTTTCAACCATAGTTAATTGTTGGTTCGACGTACAGCCAAAATTACGACTCGAAATTTTCAATTATTCTACGGGCGCGGTATTGGAGCGTGAAATTCAGGTTTGCTACTGCAACAAGTCTCCCATTTATTTTCAACGTGCCTTCAATTAATTTCAAGGGCTTAAAAAATACAGTAAATTTGGGAAATTGAATATTCATTTAAAAAAGGAGAAGTTATGGATGTAGTAAACTAGATGATATAGAAATGGAAATATTCATGCCGAGAGGCAGCAATTTGCGGTTTTAATACCGGAAGAGCTTTTAAACTTTTCGCTGTTTATTTATACGTCGATCAACGGTTTTTATTAGCTATTCTATTCTTTTCATTTTAACAGTTCCAGATCATTTTTGATAAAATATGTTTTTTTTGTCTCCGTCCCTCTCTTTCGTACGAACCCAGGTAGCTGCCGTCTAAGCATTCCTTCAGGGGGCGTACCGGACACCCATCCATGTGGCTGGGGCCGACATTCTTCATTTTGGGCCATCGTATTTCTAAACACAGGGTAAATCTCCAGCAACCCCTGTGCTACTATGGCGGGCGCCTATGATGGAACCCACCCCCCTCGCCCCAGGGGTCGGGTTAGGTTCCCGCCCGGCTATGCGGTCTTAATTTATGGGTACCGTCGATAGCACACACGGAAGGTTCCTGCGTTGGTCGGAATCCATGAGAAAATATTTTTGAAAAGTGGTAGTGGGTCTACCCACTACCCCAAAGCCCCGACATGATGGCAAAATGTGTGTGAGTGTGAGTTTGTATGTATGTATGTGTGTGTGTGTGTGTCAGAGAGAGTTTGTATGAATGTATGTATCTGTGTATGTGTATTGTGTGTGCGAGAGAGAGAGTTTGTATGTATGTGTGTGTGTGTGTGTGTGTGTGTATGTCTGTGTGATGAATAATCCGCGAAAATTTCTGTTGCCTATAAACAATAATGTGACATGCTGTTCTTCTATTGGCTGAAATTTGCTTGCAAAAAATAATTATGGCAACCAAACCACATGCATCTAGGAACGACTGCTTCACAACCGGAAACGGACACTGAGGTGGCCATCATAGTTTTCAGTTACAAAAGAAACTCGATCGTCTCAGTCGTTAAACACAACTCGGATATACTGGACAGGAAGGTACGGAAGCCCTGGTAGCTGGCCAAATTGCCGTCTTATCCGCCCCTGTCTGCCCCCTCCCCCCCCCCCCGTCTTCGCCTAACTTCTATCCACGCAGATGGATAATACTGTATGGATCGAGTCGTCAGGATGGTATGGGGCCTAAAGCAGCTTCGACGGGTCTCGGTGTTCCCTGGGGGCTGCAGAAAACATGGAGATGGCTCACGAGCCAAGTGAAACATAGGAGATGCCTAAGCTCCTTCCGCCATTGATGTAGAGCCACCAGTAAAGCTGCTAGGAAACTAACCTTCTAGGTATCCTGGCGATGTTAGTGGTGTACAAAAAACCCAGCTGGGTTATTTAAATTTATTCAAGATGATGGAGGAGCACGTTCTTGTGGTGAGACCGAAAATGAATGATTCGTGGTTCAATTTTGATGTGAAAGCATCGTTCTCCACGATACGGCCAAGATTTCTGATAATCACCATTTCTGATGGAATGGTGGTCAGACCTTCCGAATCAATAACTCTGGAACCTCTGGACCGATTGCAATGATTCAGGTATTATTAGCAGAATGTATGATTACGATTCTGCCGATCGGGTGTATTGATAGGCTAAAGACGATCTCGCGGGGTGATGGGGAAGGGCGCGAGGGCGGAAGAGAAAAATTTGAGATTAGATCTCAGGACATTAACAGAAATACCATAAGCTGGTAGAGTTCAACCGTGTTATTTTTAAGGTAAGACCACTCATCTTGCTCATAAATCCGGAATTGACCGAGATGTGAATCACATGACAGTTATGATGAAAAACAAAATGTGGCAACGTCGTCAGCTTTGCGTCTTGTAAAACACGAAAGTACTGGAATACAGACATTGTTGTCCACATTGGGAGGCAAGGTTTCTGAAATCCAGTAAAAAAACAGGGATTTCTGAATCTCACAGATGTAAAACTGAGAAAGCAGAAAAGCCTTCAAACAAGTAGGGTAAATCCTGGGGAAAAAGGAGATTTGTATTTTTTTCGAACGTTGAGGGGCTGAAAGGTTTATATACCCAACCACCCACCTGTCCACCCGCCCACCCATCCACCTACATCCAATAAAAAATTGTCTCATGGATTCCGGCCGATTGCAGCAACGTTCCGTCTGTGCTATCGGCTGTATCCACAAAACGAGGCCGCATGGCCGGTCAGGAACCTACTTTGAAGGACTGCTCAGACAGTAGCTACCGTGAGAAGTAGAAAGGAGAGGGGAAAAATAGACACACACACACACACACACACATATACACGCCCATATACACATCGACAGACACACGCGCACGCACACGCACATACACACTTATCATTGAAGCGTCGATGCAGAGGGTTCAGTATCTGCTTGCGGCATCAAAAGGTTCACTTCCGCCTCACCAATAATTTTTTTACGAAAAAATTTAACTTGTATTACCGGCGGTGCCCGTGGAGTGAAGACGCAAGCCGGGCGCAAATCCAACCCGCTGGAGGGGGTGGGGCGGTCCATCATCGTGTCGCAGTATCATGAGTACTCAATGAACTGAATGGGAGAAGAGGTCGGTGGTGAGGCCAAAATGGGTAGCGATTATCTTCACGAACGTAAATAATAATCAGGGATGGTAAATTACTTTTACGTTTGCAGACAGTCTGTGTGAATCCTCGCAGAAAACAAGGAACAGATAGAGAACTCGCAGACTTACACTACAAATAGCCATACAGGATTGTCCATTTTTTTTCACCAACAGTTTACTCCGAAATTCAAGATCTCACCCTCATGATTTACCGCCCAAGAAGAACGAAACAATCGAGGAGAGTATCGCGAGGATGTTTCTTGCTCATGCGACTGTTTCCAAATCTCCGGTTGACATATATTCCACATACGTACATCTTTATGAATCCCGATTCGACCAATAGGGTGAACTCTGCCAAGGATATTCAGCGCTCGATTCCACACAAGTGCGATTTTGTCTGGCGGACAGTTTGGCTGGGGTTATCGCGTCCTCACGGTGTAAGATAAATCGCCGAGACTTGTAAAACAAGTGTCAGGTTTTTTATGGCTTGTCCTCGATGGAGAATTTCCATTCGATTTCTCCGGCATTTTCACCAGTATCCACAAAAATGTCTTAGATGAGTTTTTCTAAAGGTTCTGCGGTGGAAAACATTGTCGAAAAAAAACGCCGACTAAATCGATAGTTCCTGTTCTGTTTCATACATTTTTCATCAATGCATGGGGCAAAAGCGATTTGGGATTTCATTTTCCTACGTTCTTCATTTTTACCAGATACCATCATAGGGGAAAAAATTGCTGAATAGGCGCTTATTAGCAGCGAAGCCTTCCAAAATTCCCCGACGTCCCTTCTCAACTTTGCAGTGACGTATCAAATAACGTAAATCTTAGGCCGACGCTGACTCGTCAAAAGTGAATTTGGGATGTCTGCAAGCGTGCAACTTTGCCCGAAGAAAATGAGGAGTTGGGCAGAGATTAAATGGAGGAGGGTAGCAAGATGTTGGAGCAGTGTTCTCAGAGATGTACATTAAACTGGAGTTGCAATTGTCAGACGAAGCACAACCAGTCGACAGTTGTGCTGAGCTTCTCTACACTCGGGTCTTGCTTCTCCGCTTTTCTCGATGGTGTATTCTTTATGTACTCTGGGACAAATAGAGGTGCTGTGCTGACCGAGAGGAAAATAACAGAGCAATGTCATTTTCAAGTTGGAAATGTCAAGGGAAAATGTGGAGTGTGTAGTCACCTAAACACGAATTTTGACGCTATTGAATGATTATTTGTGCCATACCAGGTGGGGAACTCGAAACTTGAACGATGAGATCAATCTTGGTCCGACCTTCGATGCCGAAGCTTGGGCTTGAGAGCTTCGACATCGCTTCATCCCATCTATACGCCTAGATCAAACCAAACTTAGTTATATCAAAGATATCCAAGCGTCGTTGACCCAACTTGTGCCAGGCTTGGCTCAATCTTAGGGTCCCTAGCGTTGGTCCACAGGGAGAATCCAATCTATGTCCAATATTGGATATATACATACATGCAAGCTTACTAGAATCATCCAAACCCAAGCTGCAGAAACCATATTATGCTAAGCTTGGTCCGAGCTCAGCTTTGTTAGCTTAGAATCTTAGCTTTAACAAGCATGAATCCCGGATTGCTCATACCATCTAAACCCAAGCTTCTGAACTAAGGTTGAACTAAGCTGGATTGAAGCATATTTTTCCTAGTTTCGATTTACCGGTTTCAGCAAAACTCTGCTTAATACTGGATTCATATATAAATCCAGGTTTGCTGCACCACCTAAACCCAAGCTTGGAAACCAATGTTCAACTAAGCTTGGTCCAACCTCAATGTTCCTATCTTCGAAGTTTGAACAAAGATAAATTTCGTAGCTTGGACCAATATTAACTTCGATGCTTCGACCACGAGAAACTTTGGAACTTGGACGAAAATGAATTTTGAGGCTTGTACCAAGATAACGTCCGAAGCTTGACTGAAGATAAAGTTCGAAGCTTGTATCAACCTACGTAACCAAGCTAGGACGAAGCTTATTCTCTAAGCTGGAATTGGTGTTACATTGGCATGTTCTGCACAGATTGACCGAGGCGTCAAAACAGGGCTTTGGCGGAGCTTAGTCAAGCCTTGTCCGAGCTTTGATCAAGCTTCATCGCATGGTCAGTTCCCTCCTGGGATTGAGCTAATTCCAAATCTTTGGACGATAGTTTTTTGAGTAGTCTGGGAATTCCTTTTCCTCCTCTCGGGAGGGTGGGTTCGTGTCCGGCTTAGCGTTTTCATTTTTTTTTTTGGGCCGCCGCCAATAGCACAAAAAAATCTTACTACTGTCGGTTTCAATACATGAGAATGAGCTTGTAGAAAATAAATTTGTGTTACTTTTATTAATATTATTGCCAATATTGGGCAGAAATTGTGCGGCTCTGCTTTTCCCAGTAGCGTCATTCTTTGGGTATTCTAGGGCAAATAGAGCGGCAATATTCTCTGGATTTTGCTGACCCAGAGAAAAAAGAAAGAGCAACAGCATTTTCAAGTTGGTGAATTTTTTCCCCTCTCCATCTTATTTTCCCTCGTGCTCTTATTCACAACGCACTTTGGATAATAAATTTTCTTGGCAACAGCGTAAGCGTGAGTGCTCTCTTTGCTGAATCTCGCGGTATTTTCGCCGAGAGAATGCGAACAAATTCCCGTACAGTTATTTTCCTTTATCATCCTTCGAACACGGGAAGAAAAGCTGGAGAATGAGTTTGGCTTTTCATTTTTTTGACGTGTCGTCGTGACTGGAGAGTTTAAAGTTAGTGAAGGCGCTCGATAAGCTTGTGAAAAGGTGTGTCCGTACCGGCTATCTGTAGATGATATAAAATACTGTCTTTCAGTTATTCCGCTGGAGAATTGAAAAATTCCTGGAAGTTTGTGGGAAAGTTTACAGCTCTGGGAAATTTTTAACATTGAGATTCATCAACTTCTTACAAAGTGCCGATCTTTCTCGACGATGTTTTTCCAATTCAAGGTGAATGAAGAACATTTTTAATGAATCAATTCTACGTTTGATGGACAATTGAGTTTGTCTAAAATATACTGAATTTTGATAGCGTACGTTTCTTCGGAAGGGCTTAGTGGACACCCATCCATGTGGCTGATGGTCATTCCAGCCATCGTATTTTTCTCAACGCAGGGTAAATCTCCAGAAACCCCTGTTTCGCCTCTCCCCCCCCCCCCCCCCCCCCCCCCCCCCCCCTCGGCGGGTACGGTTCCCACAGCCCCGCATAGCGTTTTCATCCTATGAGAACCGCCAATAACACCCGTGGAATGTGCTTGCTATCGGTCGGAATCCGTGAGAAAATAATTTTGGAGACTCTCCTAATATTACTAATTAATGATAATGATTAATATTAATGATTATTGTTAGAGGTAAGAAGTAAACAACTACAGAGAGATTAGAATGACTCCTCCAAAGCAAACTGTATGCGAAAACAACCACATACCCACAAACTTGGGAGCAGTCGAATGTGAAAGGAATGGAGGAACTGGATAGCACTGAACCCTGTTACCTATGCACCAATGCTTACACTTGAAGTTTTGGTCAGAAATGTGTTTTCATTAGCGTTCCACTAGCAATGCCCTTCAATTAACTCAGAAAATAGCGCAATTATCAACATAGCAGTTTCACCCTACGCGGGAAAAATACCGTACTCGAGCGTATTACAAAAGCCGATTCAGAGATAAAATATTCGGAGACATTTGCATTCCCCCAAATCGGCGGCAATCCAGTTCCGCCTCGGTTCCAAAATAACTGATAAAAAATTGGGGTAAATTGATAAAGATACGGAGGAAACCGAGTGAATGCCCACAAAAAATTCGCTGTTTTGAAAACGTCCCTATGAACATTCCCTTCAATCACCCCGTCAATATTCCCGTCAACATCCCCATCAACCTTCTCGTTGAACTCTGGAGTTGACATGGGCTTGATGGGAAAGTTGACAGAGGTGAATTTTGAAGTCGCGGGCACTTTGCCTATAGCGTTGCATATATCTGACAGTTCTGTTTCTCTTCGCGCGCTACGACTCATCAATACTATGGACCTTTCACCATTAATTTGTCTCAAAATCGGTCACCAGTAGTTCCATTCATTTACCTCAATTTTCAATCAAAGTTATTTTGGAACAACCTGTATATATTGAATCTATCAATCGCTCTCCCTTCCATCAATTCTTTTCTTCTCTAAAGAGACCAAAATTAAGGAGGGCTTTGCACAATCGCAGATAATCGTGGGTGCACCAGAAACAGCTGACCTCGTAAAATATCCTCGATTCATTCCACCACGTGCCTGCGATTCGGACTATTTTACGATCGACTACCAGCATCCTGTATACCCAGCATCTGTAATAAACTGTATGCGCCGATTATCCGACCGGTTGTAAAGTGGGTGGGCTTCCGACTTCACGGGAAGGATAAGACACCAGCGACAGGGAGCTGTGCAATTTTTCGTATTAGCTGGACGAGTGACAACGTGATTATAATACTATTGGGGCTGGACTGTTCTGCATATCAGTTTACTCGTGTGTTGCAGTCTCAGGGGAGGAAAAAAACGATATTTGTGATGAATGGCCTCATTGATTTTCTCAGCCAGTAGTCAATTGGAGGTCACGTCATCCGCACGTGTCGCGCGCCGTCTTGACATGAAGTGGAGAGGGCAATATTTTGCGAGATCTCTCGGCATTTTTTCTATTTTAATAGATTGATCGATGCGAATAATTGTACCGTCATTCATTACGGATCTTCCCATCCCGAGCACATTTTATTACGGCGCTACGTTTAAGGTCAAGATATAGTCACATAGATTCTTTTTCACCACTTGATATCCCAGGTCGGAAATTTGGAGCTTGAACGATGAGATCAATCTTGGTCCGACCTTCGATGCCGAAGCTTGGACGTGATAGCTTCGACATAGCTTCATCCCATGTGTAAGCCTAGATCAAACCAAACTTAGTTATATCAAAGATATCCAATCTTTATTGGCGGAGCTTGTGCCAAGCTGGGCTCAATCTTAGGGTCCCTAGCGTTGGTCTACAGGCAGAATCCAATCTACGTCCAATATTGGATACATACATACATCCAAGCTTACTAGAATCATCCAAACCCAAGCTGCAGAAACCGTATTGTGCTAGGCTTGGTCCGAGCTCGGCTTTGTTAGCTTAGAATCTTAGCTTTAACAAGCATGAATCTCGGATCGCTCATACCATCTAAACCCAAGCTTCTGAACTAAGGTTGAACTAAGCTGGATTGAAGTATATTTTCCCTAGTTTCGATTTACCGGCTTCAGCGAAACTCTGCTTAATATTGGATTCATATATAAGTCCAGGATTGCTGCACCACCCTAACCCAAGCTTGGAAACCAATGTTCAAGTAAGCTTGGTCCAACCTCAATGTTCCTATCTTCGAAGTTTCAACAAAGATAAATTTTGTAGCTTGGACCAAGATTAACTTTGATGCTTCGACCACGAGAAACTTTGGAACTTGGACGAAAATGAATTTCGAGGCTTGTACCAAGATAACGTCCGAAGCTTGAATGGAGATAAAGTTCGAAGCTTGTGTTAACCTACGTAATCGAGCTAGGACGAAGCTTATTCTCTAAGCTAGGATTGATGTTACATTCGCATGTTCTGCACACATTGACCGAGGCTTCAAAACAGGGTTTTGGCCGAGCTTAGTCAAGTTTCGTCCAAGCTTTGATCAAGCTTCATCGCATGGTCAATTCCCACCTGGGTAGCAAAGTATTGGAAGGAAAAAATTTTAATGCTCGCACCTCGCCATTGGACCTCAAAGATTCGTGTGCCTAGAGGTAACTTTTTTCACCACTTCCATTATGTCGTCAAGTCAGTTCGATGGAGACTAGGGCGGAGGCTAATTCCCATAGGAATTGAAGATGAATCAGTATCACCTGTGCAGTTCTGCCATGTTACCTCATTTCTTAACTTGCTCACAAACTGACGTGGAAGGTAAACCATAAAACTTGCTTTCTCAACGACAGCTTCGTATGTCTATCCCAGTCTTGTGCACTCGCCCCCCCCCCCCCCCCGAGGGCTCGCGCGGGTAAGTTCAGCAAAACGAGCTCCACTGGGATCCTGCGGCTTTCACTATCAACGACGGAAAAAAAAGTCAAAGGGACGGATACAAATTGCGTCAACATAATGCTTTCCCATCCGTCCTATTCATTCTCATTTCAGGCAAATTGAATTTTGCGGTGGACAATACGATTTCGATGTAATATTTACACCGTCTCATGATGCGTTATTAATCGCTTGAGCTGATTAATAGTGTTCAGCAAGCTTGTAGATTCCTCAAATTGGTGATTGATGCGGATTTGACTGATCAACCATAGAATTTATATAAACCTCCCACATAATTATTTATCCAACCTGGATATTAAATTTAATTTGGAATGAATGAACCTGGTTATTGAAATGCATTGAAAAGACTCGGTTGAATTGAATTGGCGTTGTATGTCAATAAGTTAGTTCTTGCAATCACGTGAACGGTCAGTTGGGTAGACTAAATACCTCATAAAAATTGCATGAAAAGTTTCATTATTCAGCTGCACCGAAAAATGGAATATTGCGGATTTTAACGGCGTAAACACTGATAAAAAAGCTTAACGGTGTTAGAGGTGCGAATATTCGTGGAAATTGTTGAAATCGCCAATTTTATTTTATGAAATCAGAGTCATCAACTTTCAACTATTTCAGAAAGAGTTCACGTATGGATAAAATATGCAGGGTGCAGCAGCTACAATGGACAAATTTCAATTTGAATTTCCCGCCATATCGTAGTTCCGTCAGAGGTCGCGGTTGAGGTTCTTAAATGCCATGGGCGTCTAGTAAACAGTCATAATCTTACAAACACATCGTAGACCTCCGTCGCTGCTTAGCAATTCGGTAGAGAGCATGAATATAGCGACGTTAAATAAAAATAAAAAAAGTCATAATCTTAAAATAGTCGAGATGGTACGTACAAGTGCGGAGTACAATCGAAGAGCCGCGATTATTGAAAGCCTTTGCGCTGGGCGTTCAGCAACCGAGATGATTCGATTCTGCGCGTACCCGAGATCGGCTGTTTAGAATGTTGTGGTGAAATATAATGCTTCGGGGAAGTCCGAGGAAGGTTCACACAAGCCATTAAGTCCAAAACTGGTTATTAGACATTGCGGACATGGTCCGGTCCAAAGAGTTTTGACCCCGAATAGGCCGGATTTGAACCCTCTCGACTACTACGTTTGGAGCGTTGTTGAACCGGTTACCAACAGGTCGCGGCAGCCTAATGTCGCAGCTCTACGCACCACTATCGAAGCACCATTCGCCAATATGGAGAGCGCTGCGTTACAGAGAGCGTGTGGGCGCCTCAGGACAAGGATGGCGGCGGTAATTGAGGCCAACGGTGGTTATATTGAGTGATTGTACTCCTGACAGTTCATACGAATATTGACTGAAAACCTTTCCTTTTACACTTGTACCTTGTGTTAATGAATTATATTTTGAAACAATGTTCATTTGTCCGCATTCAACTGCAGCACTCTGTATTCAACTACCGCTGCTTCAAATGCGCATATCAGCAAAACGCTTATTTTCCGGAAATGACCGGTTCATCTAATTTGAATAATTTATTGGGTGTCAGTTCGTGTTACGAAAAATTGAGAAGCACAACCAGAAAGGGGATATCGAAGAGTCAAGATAAATGAAGACATTGCGTGTTCTGTTGTAGAGATAGGGATCAATTGTTCTGGTAATTCAGGTAACACTATTTTTGGTAACGCTTTCTGAATGTTTGATCGAATATAAATCGTAGGTGAATTGATAGTTTATCTAATAATAGATTATTTTTTGCCATTTGGTTTAGCCATGAATTATTCAATGCTGGTGCAAATTTACCATTGACACTTAATGTGACAATTTTATTATGTTAAACTCCATTAACCAGATGCAACTAATGAATCATACTAATTGGATACCACGCTCGTACTTCATAGGTTGATTGAATTTGGATTTACAGCGTCAGTTGACGTGAAACAACTAATAGATATCATGGCTTTACATTTTCGCAATTTTCAGAGACAATCGATCCTATCAGGGAAGGAAACATCAGGTTATCAATTACAGGGAGAGTTTAATGGAAAAAATTTAAAAATTAAAAAAAAAGATTACACTGAGACAAAAGTGCAATAAAAAATTATTGCTGAAAATGATATAAAAACGAACGGAAAACGTCTTTCGTTCGCGCATTACGTCATTTCTCGCGGATTTTTTTATCGAGTTTTCCTCTCCGTAGAGCGATGGTTTTTCTATACATAAATTGGGAAATGCATTTCATGGGTTAATCACAATTCTGGGGTGAAACTCTGGCCTTGCCCCCCGGGCGATAATTGTTGATTACGCATATATGTTTAGTGGCACACTAGGAGAAGCCTGCGTCATATTCTGGAGGGGAGGCGGATGTTGACGGAAGAAGCAAAGTTCCCTTGTTGTTTCAAAGTAGCGGTTTTGCTTTTTAGCTATTGTCTCTGAAGTAATAAATATAGAAGTCTCCATGGATGTAAAACCGAACACTAAGAATTCAAAGGGAATGTTGAGAACATTGACCAAATGGATCCATTCTTTTCAAAGTCGAGCTTACCTTTGGAATACGGTATGGGTGGAACGAAATCACTACTTTCTATTACCTACACGACTGTTCAAGGTTTGGGATTTTTTCCATCATTTTTGACTCCTACATAACTTTCGAAAATCCCGGGTTCCTCCAGTCGAAACTACCGTGTCATGAATTTCCAGCGTTTATGTTTATTGAGGTAGTGCATTTCCAAAGTATTTTAAACCCAACATTCGTTTAATATGCTGTAAAGTGTTAGAAGAAACCGTTAGCGATCTGAACTTTGGGACGAAGTACAATTAAAGATAACCACAAGACCCTGCCAAGAGATCATCTTATAAGTCAGGTAAACGAAGAATAAATGAATTTTTATCTGAACTCGCCCAAAACAAAACTTGAAATAAAGCTAATTTCTTCAGACATAATCTTTGACACAGCCAAGAGTTTTTTTTATCGGGGAGAACGTTCAATAATACCGACATTAGACTAGCCAATCCCTAAAACTCACTCTATACAAGGGTTAATCAGACCTATTATCACTTATGTTTGTCCTGCCTGGCACAATGCAGCGAAAATCCACTTGAATCATCTTCAAGTTATCCAAAATCAATTTTGGCGAATAATAGGCAACTTTAGAAAAAGAACCACGATTTTGGAAATGCACAATACGTTGGGCATGACAACTCTAGGTGAATTTATTGATAAAATCAACGAGACATTTAAATTTAAGCTACAATCCCATCCTAATCCTCACCTCCAAAACATCAATATTGACAAGAAATCAAACTGGTCTCGCTGACCAACCTGTTTACCCCACCTCTCCGTATATCCCGCCCTTCCCCTCCCCACATGCACCCATTAATTATAAGGTTTTTAGAAGTCATTTTTCCTTATATCGAGTCATCCAGTAAGTAATTACAAATATCTGTAATAATGAAAAAGTAAGTTAAACTTTGATCAAATTAGATATAAATCCAATGGCTGGTGATCTAGAGCGTAGCATTTAAGATATTGATACTGTATTTAATATGTACATATGACAAATGTTAATAAACAATTTTCAAGTCAAGTCAAGTGAATCAGAATAGCCGAGTGGATTAAGCGCGCAGTCTTACCGCTGGCGCTTGAGTTGCTAAGTTCAAATCCCTGACAGAGCGAGAATCTTTGTGTGTCTTATGCGAATGCGGTGCAACGTATGGTCTACAAGCCCACATATCCACAATGGATCGAAGCCGTCAAAGATTTAAAAAAATAATTTGGAGCTGCTCACACAGCAGATTGGAAGAAGGGTGTTGATCCAATATAGATTTCTCAAATTATTCAAAATCATTTGGGCTCGAACGGTTTCATGTCTCGTGAGGGAGTGACCCGTCCGCACGACCTTTTTCCCGGTATACGCGAACTCTAGGGCGAGAGCTCTGTAAATATCGCCTAGCGCTACACGTCCTTTTTACGGGGGTCACCCAATCCTCATGTGTGGGGAGACGATGCGTAAAACGATGCCCTCCTCTAGCAGCGACAAGGGAAAAATTTCTGCCTCAAATCCACAACTCCGTCTCATCCACGCAATGTAATTCGTTGACGTAGGCAAAACTCGTAACTCCAGTTTGTCTCACTGCTTGTATCTTGTTCCATAAAACATCACGCGAATTTCTTCATCCTTGAATATCTCATCTCCATCCCAAAAAAATTTTGTTTAAATATTTGAGGGCCGATGTGACTGTGAAGAGACTCAAAAGAATGATTCCTTCTTGTATTCTTTTTATTTAACGGACGAAAATGAAACCTTTCCCCGACGAAAACTCCTAATTTTTCCAGAAAATGGTCCTCTGAATTTTGTTACATTATCCATAATATACTATTATCGAAAATGCAATCAGAAATTAATTTTTTTTCTAGATCAAGTTTCTGATAACACATATGTGGCCTTCCGCATGAATCCAGCACCAGTTAGCGAAACGGAGTTATGTATATGGGCATATTCCTGACATCATTCTCGAAGTTTTGAGATCAAATAAACACCACCGAGTTGAAAACTCGCAAAGTTATGCAGGTTTGTAGTCGAAAACCCAAAAAACACAGTGTTGAGAAAAATGAACTTAAAGTTGCAAATCGCATTTATAAGCATTCTGTTTGGCACTTAGTAGGATTTCGGTTTTAATTGATTGGGAGGGTCATGTAGATAAAAAAACTGACCGGTCATTACTTTACATATACAGTAATAACAATTTTGCTGTACCATAGACATAGCGTTGTGCAAAGCCACCTAATCAATTTCCAGTTTTGAAGAGTTTTGACAATCATATGACATTATTTATTCTAGTATGGCTTTGAGGTAAATGATAATTGAAAGACATGAACGAACTAGTATTTCAGGTCTTTATGGTCATATTTATCTATGGTCAGTTCTATCTATTTTTAATTAATTTTCAACATGAATGTTACTTCTGTCACATAATTCTACAATGAAACCAAACTTCAGATGTAATTGAAGATCGGTACACACTATGGAACCAATATTTGTACCTGTAATAACTGCGCCCGTCACTGAATGCAGGATAATAATTCAAAAAGTTAATTGTTTGGAGCGAGCGACAACAGGGGCTGGTTTTCCGTTTTTCTTTCGAAGTGGAAATTTCTGACTTATACTTATGAGAATGAGATTCAAATGCCAATATCTCGGAAACTAGGAGTGACAACAAGGGCTGGTTTCATGCGGACGGCCACATATTTTCGTCGGCCTATTCCTCGGAAACGGATGAGTTTATTCCATCTACTTCGTTCAGAGAGAAACTAGTCTATAATTGCTTCTGCAGCTGGTAACTAGTGCACTGTAGGTAGATTCCTCAATTTTGGATGACCATTATGTTATTCGAGACTGACATTTTTTGGTATTATTAGGAGGTGTCACATAGCGTCGATATATTGTCTCCCATCAGCTGATGCGCATTCAGACACTATAACGGCTCTTTGGGCCGCCCAGTCGTTGGAAAACGCACTTTAGTTTGTAGGTGGATCGATACTAGACGTCGTTATTCCTATTTAACTGGTGAAGTTGAGCATTTGGGGAAGAGGGAGAGAGATGGAGACTTGGTGATGGGTTTATGTCGGTGACTACTGCATCGAAACAATCGGAGGGGTTTAATGCACATTAGTTGGGAAACAATCGTAATGGGACTGGAAGGTAATTCCACCTCATGTTGTTCAGCTGATGTTTTTACGTATTTTGTAACAATTGATTTATGGATGTGCAGCAACCTAGAAATGTTCTTGTGTCCACACGCATCCCGACATTTTAGTGACTTTCCAGTTATTACTGATTTATTTATTGAACGAGTCATCATTACTGCCGATAATAACTTCTTGTTATTGATGACCTACCTCATTCATAATTGGTAATGTCTGGTTATGCCTTTATCATTGTTATTATTGATAATCCATCTTTCGTAAATTGCTCATTACTGGCCTTTTGATATCGTAAAGTGAAATTATTGTAATGGTGCTGAAAATAAAATATGGAGCATTTGTGTCAGATATTTCATGCCCAATAGCAATTTCTGCATAGATTATTACTCAAATTATATGGGTATTTTATTTGAAACCAAATATATGGCATTTGAATATTTTTTGTGTACATATGTGCGTGCATGTATGTGTGTGTATGTATGTGTTTTTTTTCTACTCTTGCTCTATTCGTATACGAATTCGTCTCCGAACGCGGGACCTTTAGAGTAGTAGGCAGACACTCTACCCACTACACCAAAGCCACGTCAGTGTGTATGTATGTATGTGTATGTATGTATGTGTATGTATGTGTTTTTTTTTTTTTTTTTTTTGAGAAAAAAAAGAGAAAGAAGGAAGCCAACCTCCTTCCTCACGCTTCCTTCTTTCTCTTTCCTCCCTTTTTTTTTTTAATCTTTATTGAAAACAAACCAAAAAAAAAACTGACAAATTAAAAGTACAAATACAGGAAAAAAAAAACAAAAACAAGGGACAATACCCCTTGGCCTACACTAGTAGAAGGATAACCTTCTATATCCCAGTATCCCCAAATCACGACGGAACATCTGCGGAGCAATACTTCGTTGCGTAGGGGACGACAACCGCGGCTTCCTCAGTAGCGAATCCTTTCCGGTCATTCACGGTAAGAAGATCCTCCATTTACTCTGGGGTTTTCCGAAGCTGCTCCTCGCGGCGCAGCTCCTGCAGAACCTCCATTGCGAAGTCGCTTGTCGCGTTCCATGCTGCCTCTGATGACAGCATAACTTCCACAAGATTTCCAACATTAATGGGTTTGCCTACGCTATTTTCCCATATAGACCGTTGGACGTCGAAACGCGGACATGCAAAGAGAACATGTTCTGCGTTTTCCTTCATTCTCGGACACTTTGGGCAATGCGGAGAATCCTCATGCTTAAATTTGTGAGGATATTCCCGAAAGCACCCGTGTCCTGAGAGCATCTGGGTTAGGTAGTAATTGACTTGTCCATGTGATCGGTCAAGCCAAACATCTAGCTTCGGAATAAGTCGGTGAGTCCACCGGCCTTTGCTCGAGGCGTCCCACTGCAGCTACCATCGCTGGATGCTGTGG
Organism: Asobara japonica; assembly: GCA_026005395.1. Taxonomy (NCBI): domain Eukaryota; kingdom Metazoa; phylum Arthropoda; class Insecta; order Hymenoptera; family Braconidae; genus Asobara; species Asobara japonica. The sequence goes on from BQMI01000220.1 coordinate 899,333, forward strand.
TTTCGTTCTTCTGTCCTCAGTTCCACTGAGCTCAGCTCAGTTGATGTTTTGCGTGTGTAGAGTCGCCTACGCTCTTCCGCTAGCACTTCAAAAGGTAGCATCCCAGCAATGACACACACAGCATCGTTCGATACTGTGCGGTATGCGCTGACCACTCTAAGGGCACTCAGTCTGTAGACTGGAACAATTTGCTGCCGAGATGCTTGGCTTCGCAATGCATCACTCCATATAGGAATACCATATGTTAATACCGACGTGACAACTGATGATAGCAGGAGCCTTCTCCTCTGTTTTGGCCCTCCAATATTTGGCATAAGTCTTGCAAGAGCAGTCTTCACTGCTCCTGCCTTACTGCTTGCATGTTGAGCTTGCTGTCTAAAACTAAGTCGGGCATCAATCATAATTCCCAGGTACCGTATGTAGGGCTGGGAAATTATTTCGTGCTCACCGACTTGCAGTGTAATTGTCTCTATTTTCTTCCGGCTCGTAATGAGGAGTGCCTCAGTCTTATGCTCCGCAAGTTGTAGCCCAATCGAGTCCATCCATTGTCGTATCTTGTTAAAAACATTCTCGAAAATGAGCTGGAGCGTGGAAAGGTGTTTGCCCACGATGACTATGGCTACGTCATCCGCAAAAGCTACGAGTTTGGCCCCCGCCGGTAATGCTATTTTGAGCAAGTCGTCATATACGATATTCCACAAAAGAGGACCCAACACTGAGCCTTGAGGTACCCCCCCAGTCACCCTATATGTTTTAGGACCAGCCTCTGTGTCATATCTGAGTACTCTGTCGGTAAAGTAATTATCTACCATCTTTTGCAAATATGCCGGTACTTGCAGCTTCGACAATGCCGCGAGGATGGGATCCCACCGTACCGAGTTGAAGGCATTTTTGATGTCCAGGGTAACAACCAAGCAATACTGCTTCGTACCTCCTTTCCATCGCCTGCCATCGATTGCTTTTTTTGCTGTTTTGACCACCAGGTCTATAGCATCCAACGTGGATCGTCGTCGTCTGAAACCGTATAGAGCTTCGGCCAATAGGGGTTCCACCAGTGCCTCAATTCTCTGATGTATAATGTGTTCCAGGATATTGCCCGCCGTATCCAGCATACAGAGTGGACGATATGATGATGGCTCGTCCGGTGGCTTTTTCCCCTTGGCGATAAGCACGAGTCTCTGTTGCTTCCATCTGCTGGGGAAAATACCTTCCTGGATGCATGTATTATACATTTCGAGGAACATGCCGGGTGCTGCATTGATGGCGGCTTTCAACGCTATATTTGGCACACCATCGAGACCGGGGGCCTTGTTGTTGCCCACTCTACTACAGGCCTGCAATAGTTCCTCAGCTGTGATCGGCGGTGTTCCGTCAATAATAGCACCCTCCACCTGCTTTTCAGTCACACTCATTTGCTGGGGGAATAAGACTGAGACAATTCTCTCCAGGAGCCTAGGACAGGTTGGTGATGGCATCGGCTGGCTCTTGAGCCGCGTCATAACCACCTTGTGGTCTGCCCCAAGGATCCTTCTCCACTTCCTCCAACAGTTCGTTCCAGCAGTCTCGTTTGCGAAGCTTTATGGCCTTAGTAAGCTTACGCTTAGCGGCTTTAAATTCCACTTCGAGACTTTCGGGGTTGGACTTCTTCCTTGCGCGTTGCCAAGCTCTCCTCGCTGCAAAACATTCCCTGCGGAGGGTCGCGATTTCACCGCTCCACCAATACACCGGTGGCCGTCGGTTTCCACTAAATTTCCTGGGCATAGTGGCATCGCAGGCGTCGGTGACTCTCCGCATGGTTTCGTCTACTTTTCCTGTGGCATTCTTACTGTCTAATCGGGCAGTCTTCAGTGCCATAAGGAAGGTGGCAATGTCAAATTTTCGCACATTCCAGCCGACTCCACTTGTTCTTTCCGGTGTGGGTGCGGATCTCCAATCAACCGACACCTCCCAGAGTACTGCCTGATGATCACTGGCAGTGTAGATCTCGGATACTTCCCATGCACAGTTTCCTTTCATCAGGCTGCTGCTGACGAAGGTGAGATCTATACATGAGCTCGCTTGTCCTCTGCGAAATGTTGGTTTATTTCCATCGTTCAATAGGACAACATCTAGGGTCGACATGGCTTCCAGTAAAGCCCGTCCTCGTTGATTCGTCTCCTTGCTGCCCCAGTCGACTGCCCAAGAGTTGAAGTCTCCCGCAATTGCCACTGGGGAATGCTGTTTTGCATCCACGACGAGTCTATCTAGGAATGCTGTGAAGTCTTCATAGCAAAGGCTTGGTGGTGCATAGCAGCTATAAAGATAGATACCATTCACCTTGGCCACAACGAATCCAGACTGTTGGTCTCCGTCATATGCTTCAAGCGGCAGAGCACCGCAGAACCAAATGACGGCTTTATTGCTAGTATCAGTAACCCAGTTTTGGGTATATAGGTTCCTGTAAGGTTCCGAAATGACGGCAACATCAATTTTCAGGTCTCGAACCGTCTGCGTCAGCAGATCGTGTGCTGTGGTGCAGTGAGCCAGGTTCACCTGTAACACCCGCACTATGACTGTGTACGGATCTTCTGGAGTGCACCCTGGTAGACTGGACATTTGATACTACCAGTTACATGGGCATTGTCTTTCGTGGGCTCCAGTTCTACGCATAGAACGCATTTTGGAGACGCTTTACAATCGGCGCTTCTGTGCCCTTTTTCGCCACATTTGTAACACAGGTCTGATCGGTCAATGGAGCTCTTGCAATTAACGGCGGAGAGACTTGATGGCACTCAATGAGATATCACTATCTGCGCCATCAGCTTTCCTCAGGGCATCAAGTATGTCTTCTTTGGTAGTGACGTCATCGAGGTCTTTGATTTCGAGTTCCTGTTGAGGTCCCTTATTGAACACCTTAGCTTCGTTTTGGAGGGCTCCAACTAGTGCCTTCTCCAGCTCAACACCTTCGTCCTTCTTTCCTCTCGCTTGAATTAAAAGAACATCTCCGGAGGCTGTTTTACGGATTTTGTCCACGCATGAGCTAGCCGCGTAGACACCTTGGTCCTTCTTTATACGTCCTAATATTTCAGCGTACGTATCCTTCCCCGTGGGACGAATAATTAGCGCATCAGGGCGGATTACTGCTTTCTTCTTCGTCCGAGGCTGATTCTGGTGTGTCTTCGCCACTTTTCCCTGCCTTTGGACCTTTGTCCAACTGGAACTTTCGCCCGTATCCGAGGTAACGTTCTGGATAGTAGGGTTTCGAACTACTCGGTCATTCTCCGTGGCCTCGGTTGAGTTTGCAGTCTCAGAGTTCTCCAAGGTCATGTCCCTTCCTTCTTTTCACCTGTCGTGGAAGTTTTCTCTCCTCCAGAGGTGAGATATCTTTTCTCTTCGGCTGCCCACTTAGGTGAGGTGAAGTTTGGGCGTCAGCAGTCTGCACCATTGGTTGTGGGATCACTTTTTGTCAAGTGCCACGAAACGGTCATAACTGCTTTTCATCTTATTGACCTGCAACTTAATGTGCTTGTGAACGTTTGCCTTCGGAGTGATATACTCCAACAAGTCTTTTAAAAGGTTATCAATCTTAACCATTTCAGCTTGCCTTTTCTTCAGAAGTTCTTCACTTGGGGTAGTAGACCCATCAGAGGCCAAGTGGTCCACCTCTTGAGGGCTGCAGTAGTCGGATCTCGACGAGCTCGAGCCTGCTTCGGCACTCTCACCCGCCGGTACTGGGGTATCCCTCCCCTGCACCGTAATCAGTTTTCCAATGGTTGTACTGGCCATGGTTTTTTCTTTAATATGTAGGCTGTTATAGGGAGCCCACCCTTGGCACCCTTGGTTTCGGGAGTTAGGTTTCTCCCATGTATGTATGTATGTATGTGTATGTATGTGTAAGTGTGTGTGTGTGTGCTCGTATGTAAAATAGTACGTTGTATTATAGAATAGGATGTTCGTACTGCCGGAGTAATATTTTCAGGAACAGATGTAGATCACCCGCCATCGACTAATAAACGAAGAGAGGCAGGTCAAGGGGGCGAGGCCCGCGGTGATACCTTACGACTGTTCTTACAACCAATTACCACAAGAGTTTAATATCCCCTCTGTTTTACACGTATAGCGTTTCTTTGAAATTAGCGGTGGTAAAAGTACTATATAGAAAAAACGTGCTTGCTCCCCTCCTTTTTATATTTTTTCTTAAAGCGGATATCATCAAGTACTGATATGCTTCTTTGAGAAACCATCCCCGCAATGTCCCGATATAGTTTGCATTGTTTTGATGCTCACCTGGACTTCATGCAGTCCACAATTTTCGCACTCATATTCCGATCAAAAACGTATTGGTTTGATCCTGCGTAGATCACACCCAAATACCGCTTATCTCTTCCTAATAATCAGCAGCCACCCTGAATGTACCAACTACACGCATAATTAAATCGGCAGTTCACACTGACTCCTCATTGAAAATTACCCAATAACAGTTAATGAAAATTAATTCCATACATTTTTCATACAACTATGAATATTTTGCATTGTGATTATCGGGTATGTAGTAAGCGGATCAATATCCGGTGTGAATAGCCCAGAGAGATTTGATGGTGGACTGGGAGTTTGAGATTAAACGATCAACTGGACAATGCGGGATTTGCTGAGTCGAGGGGAGGGATAAACGAGAGGATGTTTAAACGCTGGACTCAAGTGAAAAAGTCCGGGGGTGGGGGGGAGGAGGAAATACAAAAGCGGTGCACACCCTCCAGTGACTTTTTATTTTTTCCGCCACGAGGGAGTCGCGATACGAGTAATCATACAAGTTCGCAAGGACTTGGAGATAAAAGGGTAAAATGCAATCCGCAACGACCGAGAATCAAGTCGCGCTTTTTAGCTAACTTTGCCTGTTGTGCTTAACTAGACTGTGCTGGTCTAAACTGCTGGGGGGACGGGGGGGGGGGGAGGTGGCCGTATGGAGTCTGTATGGAGATGCACGGAGACTGTAGTAAGGCTGCTCTGAATGATTCACCCAATCTTCAAACTTTTTCCATACTTTAGAAAATTCTGGGGGGAGTGGGTGGGTGGGTGGACGGGGGGGGGGGAGATAACGTTGGGACCAAAGCACTACTGCCGGCTCTTTCATGATGCAGCACTCGGAGACGAACGTTTTCCAAAAATTCAGTGTCTTTCCGAGAAAATACGAGGAAGCAGGAATAGCGAAGTGGCTAACCGAGTTAATCCTGCTTTGTCGATAGTTTTGCCATTGGTTATTGGTCAATATCTCATAATCGATTTCGACCTTTCTTGTAGAGCATGGTGAGACCTACTAATTTGCTTTAATACAAATTTCATTATCTCCCTCCCATTGGGAGATATTTACGGAAAACTTCGCTGCCGATCCGTGAATGGTGAGTACACTGCATACGGTGCGAATCTAAATGACCTTGATTTCCGTAATCAGGCAATATAGGGTTTATTTCAGTTGACTCTTACGTATTACGTGGAGTCTAAGGGAGAACTTCAAAATTGACTTGTGGAACCAATTTCATTTCGCGGACAGTATAGCTCGGATGTTCTGTGGAAACAATAAAGTTTTACGTGGTGACTTTACCTGAACTTCTAAGGCATGGTAAGCAAATATGAGGCCAACCAGTATCACAGTAGACATAGATATCAGGGTTTTCAGAGCAGTCGAGTAGAACGAGGCCTGTAACAGAAAAATTATGATTATGAGTAATTAACCTTTGTATCTTCCGTGATTAGCGATGCTCTACCAAGATCGACGGCTCTCAATGAATACTGCCAGCATTATGAAATGTTTCTATCACATTGTCTAATGAGATGGGAGGAAGTGGGACAAGAGATTCTAGGTCATGGACCAAGTAGCGTCTACATTTTTTTTCTAAAAATTTTCCGAACAATTTCTACACTCCTAAAAAAATGGTGCTATTTGCAAAGATATTTAAAATTTTCATAATTTCAGAAAACTGCTCCAGCAAACCGGAAGTGGAAAAAAAATTGAAGAAAATTTAGAGTTGTGACATTCGTGAATTCTAATTTGTAAGGGGTGGCTTACGTTTTGAAAACTATTAGAAAATTTTGTTAACAATGTAGCATTCTAGAAATTGCGCAAATTTGCGGGGAATTAACAAGAGGTGATCAGGGAAAATTTGTGTAATAATTTGTAATTGATAGTCGATTTTCGTATGGCCCGACCATCATTGTTGCACTATGGAACTGTTATGGGATATAATTGGTGTTAAATATCAATTTTAACTGATTGCACATAATTCAATGTCCAGAGCTTGAGCAAACTTGAATTACAAGCGAAACATTGCGAACCAAGCATTGAAAGTGTGTGAATTAAAAAGAGCTTTAAAAGTTCCGCAATCTCTTGAAAAGTTGTAAAATGTGCCAAAAATTCCAGATGTGCCTAGCTATCACAACCTCAAATGGCTCTAGGGAATGTCTTAATTTTATCATTTCAATTTTTTTTTGAACACAGGGCTTAACTTAAGCCATTTAAAAGCCTTAAATTCCATCAATCCGTAATAACGTACGTTGAAATATTCAGAAAACGGAATTCCAGTGACTTAACCCTGCTGTGCTCGCATAATGAGCGAGGCGCCGCCTTTTTTATTTTCTATTATATTATTCATTACAGATGAAGACGTTTTTTTCTCATAAAATATCAATAGGTAAAACAGAGAAAAATTAATTTTCACCCCAAAATGATGGAGCGGCGCGCCGCCGCCCGGTGCGAGTAATGGAGGGCGGTGCAAATGTGCACAGTTCTATGCAGCATATTTAGAAATCCTGAGTCTCGGTAAGTGCAAGCGGCGCGGCGCTCACCATGCGAGTAAACGCGGATGAGATTGATTTTAATATTTCGAGTTATGTATTTCTGACACTTTCATTTCTACTCTGAACTGAACTTTATACTTCTCAAAACGAGGTCTTTGAAAAACTCTCTTGGAGAGTTCTTATTAAATTACATTTTGCCGTTTTCGGTGGTATTCGTGACATTTGGCGAATTTGAGAAGGAGTAAATACACAAAAAAACCAGTAGTGAGATTTACACGGGTGTTTTCATAGAGTTATGGATTCCAGTAGTGAATCTCTTGAGGAAATCGAAGGAAAATATGGAAAAATTGAAAGCTATGCAAAATGATGTAAATATGATGGCAACCACATGCGCGGAGCAGTATATGGGGTATTGCACACGATTTCTTGGGCTTCCACCTTGTTTTTTTTTACACTGCAGAATTTTCAACCATATCCAAAATATGCTATCGCAAAAAATTGACTTTTCGAAATTACGCAATTGAGCAATTTTATTTGCTTTACATTATCGTAAGGGGAACGAAATATCGACAAATTTTTGCAGACGATTTTCTTTGAGTTTTTGCAATTGGAAGCTCCGAGTTTTTCACCACCAAAAAATGGAAATCGTTGTTTTTTTTGTTCAGCTTTGGACCGAGAAATCGACAGATATGTAAAATCTGGTGATCACCCTACATTGCTAGAATTGATTTACCGAGAAATTTTATGGTTTTCAATGGAAAATTGTACGTAAATAGGGAAATTGCGACGAAAAGTTGAGTTGAACTTGGTCATTGATTATCAAAGAGATTAAAAATAATGGATCTTCCAAAGTCACAGAGCACTTGAACCAGTACAATTATCGAATGCAAGGAATAGAAATGTTCATCTGAAGAATCAGATGCACATGTGCACGAATAATGGACAGTGGTGATAGGAAGTTTCGAAATTCAAATTTCGAAGTCTACACTGAGAAAAAAATTTTCTTATGCAGAGAAATTTTCTTGCGTCAAGAAATTGATGTATTTTTTATGGGGGAAAAATGGAATATTTGCTTGTTTTCCGAAAAATTTTCTTATTGGAAGAAATTTTCTAGGTACAAGATTTTTTTTTCTCAGTGTACCACAGATTCCAAACAATGTCTTCAGTCGGAATCACCAACCGAGGAATCGTACAGTTTTAGATTAAAAACAGGTACCTCATTCATAAAATTCAACTCATTTATTCGGACCACCCGATTGCGCGTGAGTTCTCTAACAGGTGCTATCAGTGATAATACGATAGGGAACGGGCAATCAGGGCCAACGCCAAAAAATCGATAATCGATTCATCATCGATGTCGCTACGCGACCAAATGCCGTTCCTTATCTGCTTTCGACTTCGATTTCGATTGTGTTATCGATAATCGAGATTTTTTTTTCGACTTTCGAGTTTTCGAAATCGATAATCGAGATTTTTTTCGACTTTCGAGTTTTCGAAATCCATAATCGATTTATTTTCCTTGTCGAAGCTCTCAATTATTCATATAGATCCGCAACTCACGACCATCGATATTACCAATCGATAAAAGTACATAGTATCGATACTCGTCAACATCGATATACAATACAATACTACAACACCTGTATAGAAAACCCATACGAAATCATCAATTGAGATAACGATTATTAATCCTCGAATGGTCGCGTTGTGAGTACGACGTAAGCAAACTTATTTGCATTATCATAAACGGAGCGAGACGCCGATAAGAGTGCGAGCGCTCGAGGATTGAACTCGTCGTACGTCGTTAATTATGCAAGTTAGGTGCAAAGTCATTAAACATACGGGGTGTATTTTGGTATGAGCGACAACTTTGGTTGTTATGATTTTTCTGCTACGTCAGACTGTTCAGGCGATAGAGCGTTATAACCCATGGAAGTTGTTTTTAATGATATATATAGACGGAACCGATTTTATCTGACTTGGTCCAGTAAGCCACACTTACGAGTAATTAACGGAAATTCTCTGCATAAGAGAAAATTATCCATAAATGAATTTCTTATCACAAGGACAACTTAGTCGATGGACTTATTTTTTCCTATCAGTGTAGGGGCTGGATCTTCGAGCAATGTGACCGAATAATCGTGAGCACATTGCTTTCGCTACATCGTTAAAAACCCTCACCATTCATGGAGACGAATCAGCGCTCTTGGGGTTTTGGCAGCGGTGAGACTACGACGGAGAAACGGGTGGGGGGGGGGGGTAAAAAGGAGGGTAACTGTATTGTTGACAATTGGATATACTCGGGAGGCTCTTGCCTCTACTGTAGGCACAGTGTCATGTAGGATTGACATGGGGTGAGTTCGCAGTTGCAATTGGAACCCATCCCGTGAATATCAATGGACAATCCTATCACTAGCACGTTACTTTGATATATCCTAGAAAATGTGGGTATACGCAAGATTCTGCCTGAGTTGCCACGACAACTGCGAGAAATTTGTTGAGTGCGCATGTCAGCTTCGACCAAGCAGTGTTGGTCACGCCCTTTGGAAATTGATAATAAGCATTCAACAGAGATGTTATGCATAATTTAGGGGTATTATTTTGATTGACGTTTGTATGTAGGGCCCTTTCAAGGCGGGTAGGGCAGAGACTCCAGTGGAACTTTTCTGGAGTATTTGGAAAGGTGCAGGAATTTGAAGAATTCCAGCTGACTGATTCCATATTGAAACTACTGGCGCGAAATTGCGTAGGACGGTTGGAACTACGCAAAACACTTTTTAAGGGAATTTATCCAATTTTGGTCAGCCCGAATACGTCTTGTCTGTGTTTTCACTCCTCGACTTTTTGTTAATCGGCGAGGCAACTTGAAAGGGTCATGCCCAAGGATATTCATCAATGTTGATCGAGCACTGGGATGCGCCTGTTCGACTACCCGTGACAAGAGTAATTGGACCGGTGAAGCATGTGGGACAAAATACTCTGGGTATGTAAAAAGTTAAATTGAACACAGTGGAAATTACTCGAGCTATCACTTGTCTCGGGCGCATCTATGTTGAGATCACATTGCTAATTAAGCCAAGTTAATTACGTAATTGTAATTAGAGAGACGGGTATAATGAGGAACATATTTGATGCATGGAAGAATTTCCATGGGGAATTTCCATAAAATAAACAAGTTTTCAGGAATTGTTATAGATTTTCAGTACGTCTAAGGTTAAGAAGAAACTGCACGTTGGAAAAAATTAAAATTTAAACGGTGAAGTAGTATAGGTCGGTGCATTGTCAGACAATATGGGTTTTGTCAAATTGTTTACTTAAATGGTAGCAGGATTATGCCGAGACCTATTTTGTCAATTTTTTCATTCCATAAATAAATAGTCAATAATGATAATAATAATAAATACTAAAATACAAAATAATGAATAATAATAAATGCTACGAATAGTTTGAAAAATCGGTTGATAATTCTGTATTACTTCTCAATTTTTTTTTACTTTTGTGTTTTTTTAAATATTTTTAGTTCAATTCTGCTTTTTCACATCGGCAATAAATTCATTTGCGCCACAAAAAATGGAGCTTACCGAGTACCAGGTGAAGATTTTCCAGTCTCACGTAATGAATTGGAAGAGTTCCTGATGGCAACGAACAAAAAAACTGATGACAATGGAAAAAAAAACTGGTTTTTCATTAAGAAGTTTGTAAAATCCAGTAATTTAAAAGATCTGTTCATTTTCTTCTAGCAATTAAATTTTCTTGTCGGTCGGATTAATTGCGTAATTACAATTAGTCTAGCTGATATAATGCAATCCGTTCTCAATGTGCAAGAGAAAAATAATGACGGGAGGATTTACTCAGCTTGTACGTATCAGAGAACTTTCTTCAAGTAATGCCGATTCCGCGGCATTCATATTGACTCGTTTTCCTAAATTTATCAAGGCTCAAGTGCGAAAGTACAATTTTTTCTTCAAGAACAATATTGTGCTCATAGATTTGAATAATTGGGAGTTATGTTTTTTCTCGTGAAAAACAGTGAACAGTAATTTTTTTTTGTATGTGTATGTGTATGTGTATGTGTATGTGTATGTGTATGTGTATGTGTATGTGTATGTGTATGTGTATGTGTATGTGTATGTGTATGTGTATGTGTATGTGTATGTGTATGTGTATGTGTATGTGTATGTGTATGTGTATGTGTATGTGTATGTGTATGTGTGCCATAATTATATTTAGCAAAGAGTGTCATAAATAACTGTCGTTATTATTACCGTTGAAGCAAAAACAAATAATGGAATTGTAACTTGTAATTGTAAAGATGATTGACAAAAAAAGGGTTGTAGATGCGAAAAGTACTATGCGCTAAGGTCAATTTGATATGAATTGATTTGAAGGAATCTAGTTCGTTCCTGCCGGCCCATTAATTTTTTTGGTGCCCCTAAATGTCCTTTCTGTCAGAAGAAAAAACGTAGAAAAAATGGACTAGTCAAGTCTTACTTATGTCGAGTGGGTGCTTCAGCAAAATATAAGTGGACTGAAATGCCAGTTGACGAAATCGTGAATATTTCAACTGTTTAACGACTGGGAATTGAGTGGAAGGGTAGAGGGGAATTAATATGTGAAGTGCAGTCAAGTGTATACTCAACTGGGAGCATATGTCGACGACTGAGGATGAACTAATCTTCAGCAGCTTGATTCGGGATAGTTTCACATTGTTCGTTTAGCATCAGACTACCCTGGTATACCTAGACGGTATCTTTGGTAATACACTCCAACAATAGTTTAGGATTTCTTAAGTGGGAGGTGGAGGGGAGTTGAGTGGGGCTGATATAAACTCGGTTATAATTTGCACTTAGCTGCCTGGTGGTACTGTCTGACCAGGCGATCTCTTGGAGATGTTTTGAGTATGCTGGTAGGAATAACTTAGTAGTGCTCCACGCTGTGCAGCAAATTCCAAGCGCAAATGGGATTTACCAATTCAATAATATTCAAAATTTGTATAAAAAGTGTAATTTAAGGAATTTTGAAAATGTGAAAAAAAATCGAAATTTTAAAAATCAGGAAATTTCGACAATTTTCCTGCCGGAAAGTGCTTGGAAAGTTACGGGATCGGGGCAGAAAATATTATTAATACTTCCGTGTATATAGAAAAAAATGAATCAATTTATTATGAATTTTATTCAAACAATCAATTAAATTTAATAAAAAACAATGCTGATCAAAAACGAGTGAGTCGCAAGTCAATGCGGCCGCCATAAACTCATAATCTCCACTTAGCGGGCTGACTCGGTCTGATCATCCGAACTCTTGCACATTTCTTCTCGATCTTCTTTCTCTTTCCGCTTATGAAAGTCATATTAAGAGGGTGGGCGGGGAGTGGGGGGGGGGGGGGAGGGACCAGAACTGAAAATGCTGAATAATTGAGCAAGAGCTGGCTGAGTGGATAAACTTGGCCAAACTAATTGAGAGTCTTTTTTTTTTCATTCCATGTTTAATGAGATTCAAATTTCTTTGTTGCTAGTAATAATTAAAAATTCAGAAATAAAATTCATGGAGACACTTGCAACCGCAAACTATTGAAGATAAAACTTTTATGATTATACAGAGTTTTCGTTTATTTTTTAACGGGGCGGTGGGGGGGGGGGGGGGAGGGGGTTGGGCGGATATAAACAACGGGGTAGAAACGGCGCTTTAAAGGTTTTATAAGCAGTGGAAAATAAACGAGGAAAATCCCGGAAGTTTCTGGGGAGATTAATACTTCAAACGAAAATTTCTTGTCCACTTTTTTCTGCTAAAGCTGGGTGTTTGCAATGGTTGAAATGTATCTCTGGAAAAATGGAAAGACATTATTGCAGCTGAGAAGGAAAACGTAAACAGATAGTGGGTTTTTATTATCGAGACCTGGAAATACCGGAGTTGTGGTATGCACGGAGAGAAAAAGCATCAGGTTACTAACTAACGGTTGTTTGTACCACGGAAATCGTTAGCGGAATTTTAATCAAAAATTTCTTTGGATGATGCTGATTCAGAATGATTTTTATTTTATTTAATATTAAGTATCGCGAATGATTGATACCAAATAGTGAGGTCAAAAATGCCTCAATTTGAAATTGTGCGAATTTTTGAAAATGGTAAACGTGTTACGACTTTCGGATTTCCTCAGCACACACGCACACACACACACACACACACACACACACACACAGGGACGAGGCTTTGGTGTAGTGGGTAGAGTGTCTGCCTACTATTCTAAAGGTCCCGCGTTCGATTCCCGCTCACTGCAAATATTTTTTCTGAACAAATATTTTCTCACGGACTCCGACCGATGGCAGGAACATTCCGTGTGTGCTATCGGCGGTATCCATGAAGTGAGACCGTGAGCCGGGACCGAACGCGACCCGTCGCGCGGGGGGGGGGGGAGGGAGGGTTCCATCGTAGACGCCCGCCATCGCATCACAGGGGTTTCTGGAGGTTTACCCTGTGATTAGAAATACGATGAGCTGGAATGGCGAAGTCGGCCCCAGCTGCAATGGGTGGGTACTCTGATCCGTAGTATTGCCCATGAAGTAATGCCTAACAGCGGTTACGTGGGTGAATACGAAGCGAGAAAGAGTAGAAAAAAAAACACACACACATACAGAGTCAGAGTTAGCACCGGTTGTGCTATCGCCAGTACCCATGAACTGAGACTGCACGCCCGGACGAGAACCTAACCCGACACAGGGGGGGGGGGGGGTCCACCATAAGTGGATGGGTGTCCAGTACTCCCTCTGAAGGAATGCTCAACGGCTACCGGGGGTAGTACAAACGAGAGGAACGGAAACGACGAAATCACAGTTGGGGCTCTGGTGTAGTGGAGTTTTCGACTACTACGTCAAAGGTCTTGGGTTAGCGCCCGGCCTATATACCCGGGGATATAAACCTCGTAATATCCAATACACTTTGTTTTCCGCGATTTCGGCGCAATTGACCATTTCGCTACTAAATTGGATTATCTGTTTGATAGTTACGCCGATCGATTCGAAATATATGGAGTACACTTTCTCAGGAATTCTATTACTTTTTTCCGTATAGTGCAAAAATCCTCCTAATGCTGCAGTGTTCAAATAGTAACCGGAATGGCCAGTGGAATCACAAGGCATCAATGACTACAGGACACACGAAAAGGGGATGCTGGATACTGAAGCTCGTTATCTTCCTCTTCTTTTCACCCTCCAAGGAGTTTCACGAGGACATTTACCTGAACGATAACGACCAGAAGTTCCTCATAAAAACTTTTTTTTTTTCATAAATTACCTTTGGGAGAAGGACAAGAGATAAATTAGGGAATATTTCAAATTACTGAGAGGAAAGAATAGCAATAATTCAGTTAGTGAAGTCGTTTAAAAAACTTTATGAAGAAAAGGTATATTTTGAATACTTCATTTATTGGAACGAAAGTTGGGTATTAGGTGAAAAATTCAAGAATATTTTTCTTGTTACATTTTAGTGCAATTTCGGTTGCGTGAAAATGCTGCGGAGTCCGCGGATTGCAAGCGCTCATACACCGCCGAAAAAAGGTATTCAACATAAAATGTCCATTTTGATCCAAGGAACAAAATTTGGTGGAACTTTTTTTCCCTATCTCTATCGATTCTTGAAATATTTTGTTATGAACAATAACAGTGGTATAAACAAAAAATCTACTAGATGCATTTCAATTCAAATTAACGACTGATATCAGCAAGTAAGACTTCAAAATATTATAATATTTGCCTTGGATTTTGTAGTATTAAAAAAAAAAATAATGCCATACTGAAGTTGACTTAAGCCGATTTGTCCACTGCTGCTATGCTTATGATATTATTATGCGGACATCGTGAAAAATGAAGTAGTAGGTTAAGGTTAATGTGGGCTATTGGGGCCACGCAAAGACCTTCCCGATTAGTCTCTTCAGTTCAAGATTCAATTTTTTCTTATTGTCTTGAATATTCCGCCATCCTGTTATTAAGTGAGTTGACCAGAGAGTGTGAAGGAATATTTCTTCTGGAAAATTAATATCGGATAAACAAAAAGGCATTTCCAAATGTTATCCAACATTATAGGATATTTAAATCTGTTTTTTCAATGTATCTGTTTTCGTTTTTTTTTCTCTTCGCCACTCTCATTTGTACTTCCCACAGCATTTGGCTCACAGCTGTTCAGTATTTCACGAAAGGGAGTGCTGGACACCCACTGGTATAGCTGGGGCCGACCTACGCCATTTAGGCCATCGTATTCCTAAACACAGGGTAAACCACCAGAAACCCCTGTGCTACGATGTCGGGCGCCCATCATGGAAACTTCCCCACGCGTCGGGTTAGGTTCCCGCCCGGCCTCGCGGTCTCACTTTGCGGTTGCCGCTACTCGTACCTACGAGGAATGTTCTTGCTATCGGTCGGAATTCATGAGAAAAGATTCCGTCATGTGAAACATTCTGTGGACGCCGGGCGCGAACCTAGGACCTTTCATGTGGTAGACAGATACTCCATCCACTACTTCAAAGTTCCGACCGTGTGTCTATGTATGATAACGCTATTTCGTATGTATGTGTGTGTGTGTGTGTGTGTGTGGGTGGTTAGGTGGGTGTCTGGGTGGTTAGGTGGGTGTGTGGGTGGTTAGGTGGGTGTATGGGTGTGTAGGCTGGGTGAGCGGGTGGTTAGGTGGGTGACTGTGGGGGTGGGTGGGTTTTTTTTTTTTTTTTTTTTTTTTTTTTTTTTATTTGAAAGAAAAAGAGAAAGAAGGAAGTCAACCTCCTTCCTCACACTTCCTTCTTTCTCTTTCCTTCCTCTTTTTCTTACTTTTTCCTTTATTAAACAAACTTACAGAATTAACAAATAAAACATAACGTGCAAAGGACAATACCCCTTGTCACATACAATACAGTTCGGTTGGTCCCCAGAACACGACGGAACATCTGCTGAGCAATACTTCGTTGTGTAGGGGACGATAGCCTTGGCTTCCTCAGTAGCGAATCCTTTCCGCTCCTTAACGGTAAGAAGATCCTCCGTTTACTCTGGATTTTTCCGCAACTGCTCCTCGCGGCGCAGCTCCTGCAAAACCTCCATTGCGAAGTCGCTTGTCGCGTTCCATGCCGCCTCTGATGACAGCATAACTTCCACAAGATTTCCACCGTTGATGGGTTTGCCTGCGCTATTTTCCCATACAGCTCGTTGGACGTCGAAACGCGGACACGTAAAGAGAACATGTTCCGCGTTTTCCTTCATTCTCGGACACTTTGGGCAATCCGGAGAATCTTCATGCTTAAATTTGTGAAGATATTCCCGAAAGCACCCGTGTCCTGAGAGCATCTGGGTTAGGTAGTAATTGACTTGTCCATGTGATCGGTCAAGCCAAACATCTAGCTTCGGAATAAGTGTGTGAGTCCACCGGCCTTTGCTCGAGGCGTCCCACTGCAGCTGCCATCGCTGGATGCTGTGGCTTCGTTCTTCTGTCCTCAGTTCCACTGAGCTCAGCTCAGTTGATGTTTTGCGTGTGTAGAGTCGCCTACGCTCTTCCGCTAGCACTTCAAAAGGTAGCATCCCAGCAATGACACACACAGCATCGTTCGATACTGTGCGGTATGCGCTGACCACTCTAAGGGCACTCAGCCTGTAGACTGGAACAATTTGCCGCCGAGATGCTTGGCTTCGTAATGCATCACTCCATATAGGAATACCATATGTTAATACCGACGTGACAACTGATGATAGCAGGAGCCTTCTCCTCTGTTTTGGCCCTCCAATATTTGGCATAAGTCTTGCAAGAGCAGTCTTCACTGCTCCTGCCTTACTGCTTGCATGTTGAGCTTGCTGTCTAAAACTAAGTCGGGCATCAATCATAATTCCCAGGTACCGTATGTAGGGCTGGGAAATTATTTCGTGCTCACCGACTTGCAGTGTAATTGTCTCTATTTTCTTCCGGCTCGTAATGAGGAGTGCCTCAGTCTTATGCTCCGCAAGTTGTAGCCCAATCGAGTCCATCCATTGTCGTATCTTGTTAAAAACATTCTCGAAAATGAGCTGGAGCGTGGAAAGGTGTTTGCCCACGATGACTATGGCTACGTCATCCGCAAAAGCTACGAGTTTGGCCCCCGCCGGTAATGCTATTTTGAGCAAGTCGTCATATACGATATTCCACAAAAGAGGACCCAACACTGAGCCTTGAGGTACCCCCCCAGTCACCCTATATGTTTTAGGACCAACCTCTGTGTCATATCTGAGTACTCTGTCGGTAAAGTAATTACCTACCATCTTTTGCAAATATGCCGGTACTTGCAGCTTCGACAATGCCGCGAGGATGGGATCCCACCGTACCGAGTTGAAGGCATTTTTGATGTCCAGGGTAACAACCAAGCAATACTGCTTCGTACCTCCTTTCCATCGCCTGCCATCGATTGCTTTTTTTGCTGTTTTGACCACCAGGTCTATAGCATCCAACGTGGATCGTCGTCGTCTGAAACCGTATTGAGCTTCAGCCAATAGGGGTTCCACCACTGCTTCAATTCTCTGATGTATAATGCGTTCCAGGATCTTGCCCGCCGTATCCAGCATACAGAGTGGACGATATGATGATGGCTCGTCCGGTGGCTTTTTCCCCTTGGCGATAAGCACGAGTCTCTGTTGCTTCCATCTGCTGGGGAAAATACCTTCCTGGATGCATGTATTATACATTTCGAGGAACATGCCGGGTGCTGCATTGATGGCGGCTTTCAACGCTATATTTGGCACACCATCGAGACCGGGGGCCTTGTTGTTGCCCACTCTACTACAGGCCTGCAATAGTTCCTCAGCTGTAATCGGCGGTATTCCGTCGATAATAGCACCCTCCACCTGCTTTTCAGTCACACTCATTTGCTGGGGGAATAAGACTGAGACAATTCTCTCCAGGAGCCTAGGACAGGTTGGTGATGGCATCGGCTGGCTCTTGAGCCGCGTCATAACCACCTTGTACGGTCTGCCCCAAGGATCCTTCTCCACTTCCTCCAACAGTTCGTTCCAGCAGTCTCGTTTGCGAAGCTTTATGGCCTTAGTAAGCTTACGCTTAGCGGCTTTAAACTCCACTTCGAGACTTTCGGGGTTGGACTTCTTCCTTGCGCGTTGCCAAGCTCTCCTCGCTGCGAAGCATTCCCTGCGGAGGGTCGCGATTTCACCGCTCCACCAATACACCGGTGGCCGTCGGTTTCCACTAAATTTCCTGGGCATAGTGGCATCGCAGGCGTCGGTGACTCTCCGCATGGTTTCGTCTGCTTTCCCTGTGGCATTCTTACTGTCTAATCGGGCAGTCTTCAGTGCCATAAGGAAGGTGGCAATGTCAAATTTTCGCACATTCCAGCCGACTCCATTTGTTCTTTCCGGTGTGGGTGCGGATCTCCAATCAACCGACACCTCCCAGAGTACTGCCTGATGATCACTGGCAGTGTAGATCTCGGATACTTCCCATGCACAGTTTCCTTTCATCAGGCTGCTGCTGACGAAGGTGAGATCTATACATGAGCTCGCTTGTTCTCTGCGAAATGTCGGTTTGTTTCCATCGTTCAATAGGATAACATCTAGGGTCGACATGGCTTCCAGTAAAGCCCGTCCTCGTTGATTCGTCTCCTTGCTGCCCCAGTCGACTGCCCAAGAGTTGAAGTCTCCCGCAATTGCCACTGGGGAATGCTGTTTTGCATCCACGACGAGTCTATCTAGGAATGCTGTGAAGTCTTCATAGCAAAGGCTTGGTGGTGCATAGCAGCTATAAAGATAGATACCATTCACCTTGGCCACAACGAATCCAGACTGTTGGTCTCCGTCATATGCTTCAAGCGGCAGAGCACCGCAGGACCAAATGACGGCTTTATTGCTAGTATCAGTAACCCAGTTTTGGGTATATAGGTTCCTGTAAGGTTCCGAAATGACGGCAACATCAATTTTCAGGTCTCGAACCGTCTGCGTCAGCAGATCGTGTGCTGTGGTGCAGTGAGCCAGGTTCACCTGTAACACCCGCACTATGACTGTGTACGGATCTTCTGGAGTGCACCCTGGTAGACTGGACATTTGATACTACCAGTTACATGGGCATTGTCTTTCGTGGGCTCCAGTTCTACGCATAGAACGCATTTTGGAGACGCTTTACAATCGGCGCTTCTGTGCCCTTTTTCGCCGCATTTGTAACACAGGTCTGATCGGTCAATGGGGCTCTTGCAATTGACGGCAAGATGCTCGTAGTGCCAACACTTGAAGCATTTGATGGGCCTTATCACTGTCACGATGCGAGCATATACCAGGCTTATTCGTATTTTACTACCCTTACTCAGTATATTTCTTGCAGTAGCGTCAGGGAGTACCACCGTAGCAGATTGTGTTCCTCTGTAGGCCTTGCGAAGAGACTTGATGGCACTCAATGAGATATCACTATCTGCGCCATCAGCTTTCCTCAGGGCATCAAGTATGTCTTCTTTGGTAGTGACGTCATCGAGGTCTTTGATTTCGAGTTCCTGTTGAGGTCCCTTGTTGAACACCTTAGCTTCGTTTTGGAGGGCTCCAACTAGTGCCTTCTCCAGCTCAACACCTTCGTCCTTCTTTCCTCTCGCTAGAATTAAAAGAACATCTCCGGAGGCTGTTTTACGGATTTTGTCCACGCATGAGCTAGCCGCGTAGACACCTTGGTCTTTCTTTATACGTCCTAATATTTCAGCGTACGTATCCTTCCCCGTGGGACGAATAATTAGCGCATCAGGGCGGATTACTGCTTTCTTCTTCGTCCGAGTCTGATTCTGGTGTGTCTTCGCCGGGGGTGGGTGGGTGACTGTGGGGGTGGGTGGGTGACTGTGGGGGTGGGTGGGTGGCTGTGTGGATGGGTGACTGTGTGGGTAGGTGGGTGACTGTGTGGGTGGGTGGGTGACTGTGTGGGTGGGTGGGTGGCTGTGTGGGCGGTTATATCTGGGTTACATGTTTCTTGGTGCATAATGACA
Source organism: Asobara japonica (assembly GCA_026005395.1). Lineage (NCBI taxonomy): Eukaryota > Metazoa > Arthropoda > Insecta > Hymenoptera > Braconidae > Asobara > Asobara japonica. The sequence continues at coordinate 919,071 of BQMI01000220.1, forward strand.
CATAGGAAAAAATGTATGAAATGAGATCACCATGCCAGCCGGGAACCGAGGGGGCAAGGTTGCCACCATAGACACCCACTGTCGTACTAGCGGTTTTCTGGGTGGTGTACTCGGTGATTATGAAATATGATATTGAATGGGTACTCCCCTCCGCAGTATTGCCCGTGAAACAAGGACTTACGGCGGCTCCCGCTGGTGAACACGAATAGAGGAAGAGTAGGACAAATAAAACACACACACATCCATATATAGAAATTGCACACGGACATATGTATGAAAATTGCATTTGCACTGGTCGAGGAACGTATAAGGAAGACCTGGAGACGTGGACATGTAATGAAAAATCGATATTTCATTTTCGAGAGCATTACAATAACTTTCCTACAATGGGAAATTGAGGACACAATGGAAGTGATCAATTGAATTCTCTTGACCAAAGAACGAATTGCATTGATTCAAGTAAAAAGTGTCTGGCAGTCAGAAATCTGGGGATGATTTCAAGAGCTTTTGCGAAGGGACGTCTGATAATCCAGGGCTATTGTCATGGATGGTAAGCACTAATGGACTGTAGAAATTTACAAAAGGCCACTACCCTGAAAAAATTCGAGAATTTCCACGAATGACACGCAATTAGCAACAGAAAAAAAAATAGAAAACCAATTTTGATTTTCAGGTTATGATAACTGCTCTAGATTGGAAAGTTAGAAGCCTAATTAACGAAAATTTCATAACACCGGATAAGATCAAAAATCTCCAAAACTCCAAAAATTGACAAATATCAGAGATTGAAAGAATTCCACCGATTCAAATCAATTTTTGAAATACTCCGAAATATTCCTGGATTGCGAATGTGGCGCGTAGTTGGTCAGCATTGCGCGGACATTTCGCATACGTCGCAGTCTACAATTGCAGAGCTTGTAGCTGTGAGTCTGAACTCGATTTCATGTTTCATTACCAAAACTCATACATTCGAAATTATCATTTGGATTTGTACGTTTCATTCTATACATCATATTTTCCTCTGCTGTGAGGTGGCTATTAACATGAGTTGAATTTGTTCTTATCAATTGCTCTCCCAACAGTCCGCGTCATATTTCAATTTATTCAATTTCGTATATTTTGCGGAGGGTGAATGAGGTATTCGTTCGCAAGTTCTCAGCCCTATAAGCCATGAGAGCTTTGATATAGATGGTGCGGTCCGACCCAATCAGTTGCTACCATTTGACCAATAAATCAGAGCGCTCGAGCCGGGGAGGTGGGAGTGGGAGGGGAGTCGGGTAGGGGTGAATCACATTATGCAACTAGCAGAAGCGTCTTCCAACCTGTTCAACGGAAAATTGTGATTTCATTTTGGGGTGGTGGTCCCCCTCGGACCCCCCCCCCCCCATCGGGTGCGGTTAGTACACATTTTAAGATAGTGCTCCCCCGCGAAAACCCCTCTTCGGCCCCCTCTATGATGAACTCCACTGTAAAAAAAACTGAAGGCATCCATATACACGATCAATGATCTCGATATCGTAAGTGTAACTGATCGAATAGTCAGCAAATTTGCCATGAATCGGGTAAAGCAGAATGCATTGAGTTGGTTGAACAGTGAGTACCCTTGACCGTCTTCTACCGAAGTAAACGATGAAAGGGAGACCAGTGAAGCACACAAACCCGACAGGGAACATCTACCTCGAGTGGGCTCTCTGCCCTATGAAAAGTGTGCATTGAGCAAGTGCCACAGCCACTGTCCCCCTCATGAACGCTACCTCAAATTGCTCCAAACATTGATAACCTAATTAAATGGCCCAGTAGTTAAATTAAATCCTGGTATTACCATAAATTCAGCAAGGAGAACAATAACGCAAATTAGGGGGGGACAAATTATATGCGTCGTTACCCCAATTATGGACACACTTTACGACGCTTCCTTTTCGTTCATCATCAAATTTGGAACAAATTTTGTTTTGGCTTTCTTTATTGCGGATTTATTGCGGTTAAAAGAAGGAATTTGATTTTTCTATGATATGATGATCGGGAAATGCAAAATATATGCTATATATTTTTTTCAGGGAGATCTGAGAGCCCGATCCACTGAAGCTGATGACAATGAGTGGTCCAGGCTTAGTCTAGATCGAAAAAATGCTATCACGTGGTATTACGACACCGTACGTAAATAGCAGCCCATATTAACTCTCCCCCCCCCCGCCCGCCCGCTCCACCCCCCGCCAGATAACACTAAACCAGTCACACATGAAGATACATAAAGCAGTACGATGTCTGTTGTTAATGCATACACTGAAGTGCTATGTGCTCACACACTAATCAGGCTCGAGTCAATAGCACTCTCTATTTATCTTGAGGGTGATTTACCTCGATCCTTGGCGGTGTAAATTCGTCCTCAAGTAACGGAAATTGAAAGAAAATTAAAATTTAGTAAATCATAAATTTACGGATTATGTCTAACTACTACACTGAGGCGTTATCAGATGCGTTAGAGCGGTGATTCAGTGGGAAATTGTAGTTGTGGGAGATGCTGCGACTGGACCAGCCATTTCCATCATGGCTCCTAACCATCCCAGATGGTTTTCATACTTGGTCGAATTTTTCCCGTTTTTTGAGCTAGAAATGGTCCAGGGATAACTTTATCATTTTCGAAATTTACTGGTTTAAGCGTGAAATTTTTTTTTGAGTATGCATGTAAATATAGAATATATGTTAGATATATCTGCGAAATTGGAGAAGCTCAATTTTTTTAATATTCATATTGCTACTATGGATTACTCAAAAAATCGGAAAAAAATTATGAGATAATTTTTTGGGTCTGCACGTGACCCAGGATTTTGTATTTTGAAATTTTTGAGATCCCTGATGGAAATGCGGGCTCAGTCCATAAAAAAATTCCCATATTATAGATCCATTTGTTGGCGAACGAAAAATTGAGTTAATAATGAGTGGTTTAGGAGAAAATGTCATGTGTAAAATTTTTTTTCTATAATTATTGGGCAGCGGGTGGGGAGGGGAGGGGGAATTGGGCGGTGGGTGGGGGGGGGGGGGAGGGGGGGTATTGGGCGGTGGGCGATAAGGTGGGGGTGTGGGAGGTGGGGGGTATTGAACGGGGAGGGGGGTGAATTGGGCGGGGGGGGGGGGAGGGGGGTTGCGGGGAGAGAGGAAGGCGTGTGTGCGCTGAAAATTGTGGAAATTTTTGGAGTACACTGAATATAATTTTTTTCTTTGCTCCGAGCTCTATTCTATGGTGATTAAAATTGACTAAAATTTTCCAGCTTTGTATACAAATGATATTTTGCGGAGAGCGGAAAAACAATTTCTCATATGAAATTTTGATGAAGTGAATTGGTATAGCTCGCGTTCGTTACAGCACCAACATTTTTTATTCATTTCAATTCCATTAACTGGAATACGATAGCAGCGTAGTGTGTAATGAACAATATTAATAAAATGATACATCATCCATTTTGCTTTTTTTTTCAATGAAAATGAAGTCCCTTTGGGCAATGACAATTTTCGGGGGCGATTAACATTCGTCGATGAAGTTTGAAAAAAATGGAGAATATTTACCTAATTCCGTTAACGAAACAAATGTTTCATTTGGAGGGAATAGGCCCTCCTGATCTTTTTGCCTAGAACACACGACATGTTCTGCTAATATCACTCACAGAGAGAAAAAAAATTATTCCCAGGGAATTTGAGGCATTTTAAGAGTCCCATGGTTAAAAGTTTAGACAACTTTGGTCCCGGATTAAAGTTGTTGGAAGAAAAAAAAATGTTAAATTAAATTGTATCCAAAAATTTGTCCAGACGCAGTGTACTCCAAAATTAATTTTACCATTTATTTGGAGTTCTCTAAAGTTGGCGCAGCAAAAAAATAATTTATATCCACTTTAAAAAACCAGAAAATTGATGGCATTATTAGGAAAAATATTACATGATTGTTTAAAAAAAAGCGAATGGTCTAAAATGATAAAATCGGTTTCAAGGTCAAATCACATAACTTTTTACAAAAATTTAGAAAGAAACAAATTTAGACGACAACAACCTTAAGGTAACCATGGACTTTTTTTGTACGACTAAAATCGATGGGATTAGACCATGTTTATAACGAATTTCAGTGAATCAATATATCCAAAAGGGATATAACATTGAACAGGTTTAGGGAGAAACCATTATCAAATCTGGATTAAACCATCCCCAAATGGGGAATAAAATATTCCCAGAGGTCCAATAAAATCGTCCCGCTTCAGGAATACAATATGTCCAAATCCGGGCTAGAATATTTCATTCTTGATTTAGTAATCTTTACTATTTACCCGTTTTTACAGTGAACAAAAATAGTGAACTAACATCGTTGAATATTGGAAATTTCGGGGGAAGAACGTCAAACCTGGAAGTGGTTATTTTTTTCTTCCTTGGGTGAATCAAATGAAGTCTTTACAAATTTCTTTGATGCAATTTTAACTTTCAGCTTCCCTTTTCCGTGAAAATAATCTTTTTTTCTCTGCATTTATCCCCTCAATAACATTCTACGGTCAGATCTTGGGTTCATGTCCTTTATTTCCAAATTCCCCACAATTTTCGAAAATCGCAGTTTATAGTCCTAAGATCGATATGAACACTTGAAATTACCAAAACGCTTGTGTCGATTGGAGCATTTTTTAAAATTCTTCTTCTAATCAGAACGTCGATTAGAGCCACCGGGATCTTCGATAATTATGTAAATTCAAAAATGATTACATGGGAGAAAATGAACTCAAATGTCTGACCAATAGTCCATATCATCACTGAACGCCCGCTCATTGAGATATAATTCTACACAGATGGGTGCAAGGTAATTTAATCTTAAAATAATTCATCCCAAATAAAATTCATTCCAGAGAAAGTATTTTTTTTATCCACATTTTATATTTTCTCCACGCTTTTTTTTTTGTTACGTTTAGTGATGTTGAGTATGGTGAGCATGCAATTTTATATTGATTTTCAGTCAACACAGTTACTGAATTTCTGTTTGTATCTCATTCAATATGGTTTTTTGTATAACGATTTTATTAGCAGGCCCGGCGGAAATGCAAATTACCATGGTTGGCGGCCAATGAGGCGGTGGGGGGGGGGGGCGGTGGGTAGACCACCCACCCTCAAACCTCCCACCCTCAGACCACCCACCTCAGACCACTCACACTCAGACCACCCACCTCAGACCACCCACCTCAGACCACCCACCTCAGACCACCCACCTGCTATGGGTGGTTTTCACCACCCACCTTCCGCCGGCCCCGTTTGTTAATATCAATTTTGTTGCGACCACTTTCCATGAATAAATGTCGGAAATTGAAAGAGGCATGCAAACATATATTCCTTCCATGGGAGACTTTTATTTGGGATGAATTGTTGGTAATAAATTTCCCTAGATTCCAATTACAAAATTACCTTGGTATAAACTCCAGCACTTGACAGCTCATTCTCAATCACCATCACGATAATTCCAAACATTCCCATAACGAGGGCATAATCACTGATGCGCTTTCGCTTTTCAAAAAGTGCCTTTCGCCTGCCAAGTCTATAGCCAACATTGGGCTTGTGTTTTGAGCCAGGACCAATGCTGCCAGACGGAGCTATTTTCATGGGTCCACCGCCCAATCCACGCTCATCCATGTACCGGGGATATTCCGAGTGGACGCCGACCAGGGCAATGCCGGCATCATCTCCGCCACCACCAGCACATACACCACTGCCACAACCACTACCACCACCGCCTTGTCCACCTCCGGTCCCACTGCTACTTCTCATCGCCCCGGGGATCGAGAGTGTCGACACTGGCTTCCGCAGCTGAAACAATTCAAATTTCGCTCATCACGTATATGACAAATCAGTCGATTTGATTATTCTTGATGTAAATATTCAATAATTTATAATTCAAGTAGCTGAAAATTGGCGGATGAACTGTTGATGAACAATATCAATTTCTTAGCTGGAAATACTCGTTTTGAGCAATAGTTGGTTGGCAGGCTAGTTATTCCAAGGTCATTCAAATCGGGTACCATAACTAGTGTTTCGGATCTAGAATATCTGGCATAGAATGACCTTGTAAATTACCTCTGAATGACCTTGTAAAGTGCAAGCCGAGCGATTCCATTTGGGTTTTCCCCCAAAAACGTGAAAGTTTCGGACAAAATTTACCGTAATTTTGGAAAATATGATGTTAAATTCTATTGATTGAGATGTTGGATGGATGTGGCCACATGCTAATGTTGGAGAAGAATTTGTGAATTTTTATGAGAGATACTTGGAGAAGTAAATAAAATTTTTACCGTATCGTGAATTGCCCGTAGGTAAAAACCCTCGAATTTAAAAAAAAAATCAAACTGGGATTCGGGAGGTACATTCTCCTGAATCATACGAATTGCACCGAAATTTCACACAATAATTCAACTAGAATTTCCACGTGCTATTGAATATTCATGGATTCACTGATTTCGTAACGTCCATACTCTCTGAAATTTCAGCAGAAATGTAATTTTGAAGGGCGGTATCAACTAAAATTATGAATAAAACGGGACCTGTAAAACACTATATACATAGGTAACATAAGCGTGAAACGGTTAATTCAGCACTGAACAGGTTAAACGTTTTAAGTCAGTGGTCGTCATGCTTTTTGTTAACTTTTGTTAGTATAAGATTAATACTGAAATTATGCGGAATGTAAATGTTTCTCATTTGCTCTACGTTTATTCTACAAACGAAACTGTAGTTGAAAAAATGCCTATCGTTGTTCAATTACAAAATGCAATGATAACCTAAGTTCATTTTACCGCTTCACTGATAAATTCAGCCCCAAGATCTCGTTTCCGAAAGCTTTCTAAAGGAGCTACAGATCTCAGTAAAGGATAGGGTTCGACAAAAATGGTATACAATATTTCTTTATACAGAATTCAATTTCGGGACTAGAAAAAACTTACTCAGAGACTTCCTATAAACTTAAATTTGATAGCCCAAAATGGGAAGATGATAGGATTGCATCATATGGGACTTCGATCAAGTGATTATATAGTAAGGTCAGGAAACACACACACACACACAGATTCTCGCCCGAAATGTTATTGTGTTCGTTGTGTGCTCTGGCGAACCCACCCACTAACCCCACCAACCCCACCCACCTACCAACCCACCCATCCACCCCCCCCACCCACCCACCTACTAACCCACCCACCCACCCACCGAGCCACCCTCCCACCCACCCACCGACCCACCCACCCACCGACCCACTCACCCACCCACCCACCGACCCACCGACCCACCGACCCACCCACCCACCGACCCACCGACCCACCCACCCACCCACCCACCCACCTACCAACCCACCCACCCACACACACACCCCTGAATTAGCGCCCAGCCTCCGAGAATGTGTCACATGAATATTTTCGCACGGATTCCGACTGATAGCAAGAACATTCCGTCTCTGCGATGGGACATACCCATAAAAAACCCCACAAGCTCGGGCAGGAACCTAACCTGACGCGAGGGGAGGGGTGGGTTGCATCATAGGTAGCCGCCATCTCAGCATAGAGATTTCTGGAGGTTTACCCTGTGTTCAGAAATAGGCTGATCTAACTGATGAAGGTCGGACCCAGCTGCATATCTGGGTGTCCAGTACTCCTTTTCCACGAAACTGCTGAAACTACCGCGGCCACCGCGGGGAGTACAAGACAGAGCGACGGAGAAAAAAAAACATACACACACACACATGAGTTCAAATTTTTTCAAAGAACACGTACGCTTACTACATCAACCATGTGATGTAAAATGGATGTGAAATTACATTGCGAACATAAAATTTTCCCGACATCGGAATCTTAATTAAATTATGGAAGCCTTGGAGCGGAAAATTCGATGATAAAGGACTCATCGATAGTTCAGGTCCGGAGTCGGGTTTTGTAATATACCCGAATGGGCTATTTTGTCCGTGTATACCCTCGGCGGTCTTCCGTTTGCTTATCAGGAATATGAGTTATCCGGAGGCGTGAAGTGCTGTCGGAATTCATTATACGACCAACCGCCCGGATGGCTTTGAAGATTCACCCGTTGGGAATTAACCCGTAATAGAAGCATAGATAACGCAGCACGGGGTGCATTAGAGCTATGTGGAGGGCATGAAAGCACGAAAAAAAAAACAATGAGTAGACAAAGCAAAAATTGAGCTGGAATGAGTTGATATCGCTTGCACATGTGGTACCCAGTGAATTCACAGGATTGTGATATTTATTCATTTATTCAGCGCTTATTAATTCATCTAGACTCTAATTTCAAATGTTTACAGCATGAGAATAGTATTCAACGTAATTCCAGAGGTCTCGGGGCTAGAATTAAGTGAGTGGAGAATTCTAAAAATGAATAATTCGTTTTCGGCATTTTGATGCTAGTTTTTAATAAATGATGAAGTCTTACAGAAAAATCATGCAAAACTTTTGAGTCTTCACACATTGACTAAATACACCGATCAAAAATTCTAAAATTCAACGGAGCCAAAGTGAAACCTCAGCTGTCATCTTGGAATTCTATTGTGCATGTGCATAACAATTTTCATCAGCGTCACGACAAGCTGTGAATTATATCGCGTGCGTGATATCATTCAGCGAATTTCCGCGACAGCACCACGTGCGAGTGATACATCTCTTTTACGTTCTTTTCTTTTTCCGTTTGAGGAAGGTGTGAGGAATGAGAACCAATGTGAAAGAATAACGAAGATGGAGTGTAGGCAGCGGTCTGATTGATGCTTGGCAATTAACTACTGTCGCATGGATGAACAATGGTATCAATTTCGCCAGTTTCTTCAATGGACCATGAGACAAGTGATGGATTCAGATGTGATCGAAATTTTTATTCATCCAGGCAGACGAGCTGAGAGAAAACACATGACTCTTAACTCTCACGACCACCCCAAACCACGATTTTGGTGACCTCCGTGGGGAGAGGCCGCACGAGGAGCATAGGTCATGTACCAAAGGTGGTGTTACATGCACAGACACATACACACACACAGAGGCCAACCTACCCACACAACTACTCACCTACCCACACACCCACCCACCTACCCACTCACCGACCCACTCACCTAACCACCCACCCACCAACCCACTCACCCACCCACCCACTCACCCACCCACCCACCCACTCACCCACCCACCCACCTACCCACCCACCCACTCACCTATCCACATACCCACCCACCTACCCACCCACTCACATACTCAACCACCCACTCATCTACTCACACACACACACACATGCTCATATTAATTTGTTGGGGACCATTTCAGTACCTCTAGAAGATCAGTTATTATACACATATATGATTTGCGAATTCGGGGCCATTACGATAATTTCCTTGAAACGAAAAGTTGCTGAAAACAATTTCTACAATGTTAAAGGCATCCAGTGATTTTACATAGAATACAAATCGTCAAATTACATAAAAGCGATTATATAGAAAATAACATAAACATAAATATCACATGAAAGAAAATTGAATGATGAACTGACAGAATTTGCTGGTGCTGCTGGGTATTCGTATTCATGAATCATCTACATTGCTGGGTAATACACAAATTCATAATGCAACCATCACACATGCGGGGGATGAGGGGTTTTGAGATTCACGGTTCATGGGCCATTCATTTTGAGGCTTGCAATCCCGGTCCAGTGATAACCCACTAGGATTGCCTTGGGGCCACGATGTGAGAATTTACGGGAATTTGAGTCGTTTCGATGCCAATGGTATCACCTGCAACATCGGAGTTTGCACCGTTATCTTCTGGTGATGGAACTGATGGGCGGATTTTCAGGTTTACATTCGTGGTCTGTTGGGCAAAATGTGCTAGTTCATTGGCATTATTTCTGTGATGCTGGTTTGAGGATTTGACAAGACGGAAATAGTTATAAGAACAGATTGGTCCATTCCAGAAACTGTTTCTGGTTAAAGCAGTATCGTTAAGTAGTACAGCTGTGCGATTAGGCAGACAACTGGATATGCTCAATACTTTAAATAATCATCAGAAAATCGTACGATAAATCGTTTGACTGCAATTTTTGTAGTATTTTTGCTATCAAGTATATAACCCATCATCTTCTACAGCCGTCCTACATCCACTTTTGTTCTCCACATAGTGACAATATTTCCTTTTATCATAGTTTTCCAATGTGCATAAATTGAGGAATAATTGAATTTTCCGTTAAAAATTCTTTCAGTATGATGTAACGCTTCGTCATTCACATTCTCCACCATTTTCTCACCGGAATATTGTTAAGTCAAGCTATTACCTGCTCGAGTGCACCATAAACTTCAACTATGTAAGTATTCCTTTTTTTTCTCGCGTGCTTTAAAGTTTTGTTGATTCCACTGATTCTCGGGGGTCTCTTATGGCTCGTTTATCGTCGCAGCAACAGCGTAATCACAGTCAAGTGTATATTGTCCAGTATATTAGTAATTTTTCTTTTTGTTGCGCTTTATACGAAGAAGGAAAATTAACAGAAATTGCCTTTTCATTGAGCACGACTGTAATTTGCGACACCTTTTTTTCCAAGAATGGAGGGGGGCTCTCTCAGACACCTACACACTCTTCCACCCAGCTACCTACTCTTTCATCCAGCTACCCACTCTCTCATCCACCCAGGTACCCGCTCTCCCATCTGCCCACCCATCCACACACCCACCCACATCCACCCACACCTACCCACACCCACCCACACCTACCCACACCCACCCAAATCCACCCAAACCCACCCACACCCACCCACACCCACCCACACCCACCCACACCCACCCACACCCACCCACACCCACCCACACCCACCCACACCCACCCACACCCACCCACACCCACCCACACCCACCCACACCCACCCACACCCACCCACACCCACCCACACCCACCCACGAACCACACGACTCACACACACACATTTTTTCAGCACGCATGTTTTTTCTGATTTTTTTTTTGAAAATACTGGAGTGTAAATGGTATCATGAAAGAATAACTAAAAATTCTGGTATCTGCGCTTTGGGTGAAAACTCCAGGCACGGAGTCACCATCGCGAGGCTATGTGACATGCAACCCGAGATATCCGGACATTTATACGTTGGTAGTGACTGATAGCTAGAAAAAGGAGTGTGACACGAGACCCCAGGGATATAGAATTTCACATGGTAACCTTGAAAAAATTTTCGAATATCACTTTGTTCTCATTTTGCTCAAAACTGAAAAATGAGCGGCAACAGAGCTCGCTATTTCAAACCAATCTTGACAGTTTGTTGGAACGCCGGAAGTTTCAAGGTTGACGAGAATGAAATTTTTTGTTACATCCAAAAATGCTTGTATCTGGATTATAATAGTCTTACACACACACGCACACACACACAAATATAAACGGACGTTTTTATGCAAAAGTGAAAATAAAAGTTCTGTAATGACAAAACGCAAAAATATCAAACACTTAATTTCATTTTCGAAGTCATTACAGTAACTTTCCTTATCAGAGTTCAAAAATAAATTACCTCCAGAGACATAATTCCCCCACATTTCACATGATTTTGAAGCACTCGAGGGTGAATTTCAGAGGCCATTCCTTACAACTTTCGTTTTTCTCTTATTTTGCTAGAACGAAAGAATAAGAAAAAAAGCAATTCATTCTCGAAGACATCGTACTTCTCTTAAATTACAAAAGTTGCCACTTTCATAAAAATAGCAGTTATTTTTAATTAAAAAAAGATTCTGGAAAGAAATAATTTCTTCACGTTTCAGGTTTTTTCATTTCCTAGAGGGTGCCTTGCAGAGATTAGTTCTTTGACAGATGAGTTTCCCTGATTTTCCTGAAACTAACACGTGGGCAAAGAAGTTCGTCTTTCCAAACTGATATTTCTTACAAACAGAAAAAATATATCGCAAAAACTCTGACTTTCCAATTTGAACAATGTGTTCGTGAGAAATGTAGAGTGTTTTTGAACATCCACTAAAAATAATTTTTTATTTACTTTTTTCCTTATCAAACCATTAAATATGAGGATTTATGCAATAAATAAAAGAAATTTGGATTGAAGCACACTACCAGCAAAAACGTCGCGTTATCCTCGGATCACAAATTACAAAATTTTCAAAAATTTCAAAAAATTCAAAATTTTTAAAAAATTTCAAAATTTTCAAAAAATTTCAAAATTTTAAAAATTTCAAAAATTTCAAAAATTTCAAAAATTTCAAAAATTTCAAAAACTTCAAAAATTTCAAAAACTACAATAATTTCAAAAATGCCCAAAATCTCAAAGAAACTTTAAAATATCGAAAATTTCAACAGTTCCAAGAATCCCAAAACGTTATATAAATTTATTTCGGATGTTCTCCGGACGACCTCAAATTTTTACTTTCGTTACGCGTGAATCAACACGCGTAATTGTCTCCCGATAAAAAACTAATCTATGACATTTTTCCACAAGCCACACAATTATTCGTCTTTCCAGTTTACTCCATTTGCTCTTGGTAACCTTTAGACCCGAGTTGAACCGGCTGATTCATGAGATTGCTCTTCACGTTATATTCTACCAGCTGTGAGAAATAAATGAAGAGAGAACTCATGAAAATGCGAATGTGAGAGCAGTCGGAATCTGCAAAATTCACTGTGAAATTGTTTTTTCCCCGACTGAAATCATATAATGATGATTTACATCGACCGTTGAGGCGTATCTATACATGTATATGCATGTATGTCGTAGTTACTTTTTTATGGCTGTGTTTAGTGGTGGTAAAAAAGTTGAAATGGAATAGAGCCTTGTGGACTGGTCACGAAGAGTGAATAATGTAAAAACCGTCAGTTGAGTGGAGTGTATAAAAAATAGGAAATGAAGACAAAAATACGGTCTTTGTGACTGTCAATGGTAGCTAGGGTTGTATGACGTTTTGCGAAGTCGTGTATTGAGTTTTATTGAGCGGGCTGGATGGTGACTCGGAAAGTTCTTCACAAAATTTTATCGGATTGAGTGAGCCAGTGAAACGTATCAATATTCGGGTTGCCAAGTAAACAGTGACGTCCGCCGTGTCTGTGCTCTACATGGCAAGGAAGACCATCAGATTAAATAGAAATTCAGGTTATTATAGTTTGATTATTTTAGAGTGCTAAACGAGAGAAGATATTTTTTTTAACTTCCCGAAGGGGAAGTTACTGTAATGGCCCCGAAAATCAAAAACGGCAATTTCATCATATCTCCACATTTCAAACTGTCGCCAATCGTTTAAAGCTATTGTAACAAAAATGTCAGTATGCATGTAACGTGGTATGTGTATCCGTATGTGTCTGCCATAAATTTTTGTCCAACGATTTCTTCAACACCAATGAAGCGACTTGATTAATTTTTTTTTAATCAATGCTTCCAGTAGTTTCAAATTTACCCAGCAAAGTATGATGCCCCAAGACCATGGAAATTTTGAATGAATCAGCTTTTCCTAGCACACGTGATGTTCGAGTTAATAAAAGTCATAATTGGAAGATGAATGTGGGTTTCAGGCTCGTGTGAAATTTGGGCAAAATTCATCTACACATTTAATAGTTATTCACTTTTTGCAAGTGGCGCAAAATTTTTCTTCACATTCAAACTTGCAAAGTTTCATATGCGCCATTTGGAGAGGAAATGACTCTCAACTTCCACCCAAGAACTTTTCTGTGGCTTGGGCCTAGTGTTTTCCGATACACTAAAGAGTATCGATACTCTGCGGTGAATCGAATCGAAGAGTTCAGTATCGATCCGCCAAAGGATCGATCCTGTATTGAAGAACACTACTTGGGCCGGTATGCGTGTGCGTGCTTTGTACAATTTCATTTTGAAAAATTTGCGATAAAACATCCTACTTGAAAATGTCAGTGTCAATACACCCAGTTACATCATCAGAAGAGATTATGAATTTTGAAGCAGGGGATACAGCCGTGCAAGTAATGCAACTATCGGGAAGTTTTATGCGTATCCCCGATGGGGACACACACACCGCACGTCACTAGTTGCGGTATTATTTTATTGAACGTTGCGAAAAGTTTTCCGCTCATTTTGTTTGTCTCGCCAGATCGTTCGTTCGGCGCCGAGAGCTTCGTGTTTTCGGATACTCTTCCCAGTATCAAAAAATTACGTCACAGAATATAATAGATGACCAGGAATCTGGTGGATCATTAATCAAATTAGATGATGCGAAAATTTATAAATAACGAACCACGTGAGAAAATCGATTGAGTCGTAATACAATCGGCAATAGATCATGTGCTAAAAATGATAGAAGAAAACAATTTATTTTAGTCTTCATCAAAATATCAGAACCAATTTGACAAATAAATTTAGGTTTTTAAGATGAAATTTTGAGATGTGTCATAGCAATTGGCTGCTTGCAATGAATTTATGATTTAAAAGGCATCACCGGGGTTTCGGCACTGGACCATCGCACTGCTACCCCCCCCCCCCCCCCAAAGCATTTGGACACCCGCGACAAAACAAATAGTTTTCATCATTGGGGAGTTTTGCGCAATGGGAAGCATCTCAAAATTTTGGGTTATGCCCTTATAACAAAATGTAGTATTTTGTCATTGCCGTACAAGATGCTCGGTTACAGTGTGTGTGTGTGTATTTTATGATGAGTCCGAGATATTGGAATAATGTGGATTAACAACTGGGCTGGAGATTTTTGAGTGTCTTTCCAAAAACCGATATCGTGTCGGTCTGTGCAACTGCTGAATGAGTAACCCATGGCAGCTTTTAGTTAGAGCGAACTAAGGATTTATTTTGTACAGAGAAGCTTTAGTTGATACCCTGATGCTTTTTTTAAGCTGTGATGTTTTCTTGCGGATGCTCATCTCAAGGTAGAAATCCGATAGTATGGAATTGTTGCAAGAACCTCCTAATTGGGAGTAATCGGCTTCAATGAGGAATTCTCCTCCTCGGTATGCTTCGGGGAAGACCATACTGTAATATGATAGTCCCGTCATTTCCAGGAAATACCCATCTTTTGAATTTACGAATGTCACGTGACGCTCGTTTCTGACGGATAAATCGTTAACTGAATTTCATCAAGGAAGAACTTCAAATGTGCGAAAAAAAATGTTTTCTTTTTGTCTTTTGCAGAAATTGGTTTGGATAACATCGTTCGAAAATTTCAATGGGACCATTTTGTCCAAATATTTTTTGAAATTTTGCGTTTGAATGACAATAACTGACAATATTTGACTCATGAAATCGTTTTTATTTAGATGTGAATTGCTGAACAATATTCATTTTACATTTTTTGGAAAATCCCTCACTGACGGGACGATGTATCTTGAAAAGTAAATGAGGGATAGGTTTAACTTTGACCCACTCGTTTCCGATTAATTTCAAAGACAGCATTGCTTTAATTCCCAAAAAGTGAAATTATTATTAAATAGTGCTGGGTTCTTGGCAACTAATTAATTGCTGAATATTCTTTGGATTTCCATTTTCTATTTCCACCCAGTAGCAAGAGAACAGAATCCAAAAACCATCAAATCTTCTCGAATTCCCGAGACCGCTTATCAGATTCGATATTATTACTCATAACAGAGAGAATAGCTTCCCTATCGTAGAAGCCGACCCTACGTAGGGGAATGAACCTCACGCAAATCGGAAGCTAGACAATTCCGAAAGTAGTTCTGGTCATGTTATTGCCTTGGACAGTAAGAAAAATCTTCATGTCGCCCCCGGGGGTAGTCATGGTAACGTTCCGCGATACCATCAGCGAACCCCGAATGTTTCCCCATGATATTGGGCGATCTCCCCAGCCCTAATTTTGAGTTTAATAAATCGACGGAGACGAGTGAATATTTGCCGAATCAGCTGAATCAATAAATCACTTGGAAAAAAAAATAATAATGGCCGGAGGGAATGCGGTCCCCATATGGGGCGGCACGAATACCTCATCACTTTATAATCTTCCATACTGTGACTGGTCTTCCCAAAATCATGGACAAATTTTGAGTCGCATTGTCTGTTTTTTTTTTGTTTTTTCACTCTTTCTCTATTCGTATTCACCCACGTAACCGCTGGTAGGCATTACTTCATGGGCAATACTACGGATCAGAGTACCCACCCATTGCGGCTGGGGCCGACTTCGCCATTTCAGCTCATCATATTTCTAATCACAGGGTAAACCTCCAGAAACCCCTGTGATACGATGGCGGGCGTCTACGATGGAATCCTCCCTCCCCCCCGCGCGATGGGTCGCGTTCGGTCCCGGCTCACGGTCTCACTTCATGGATACCGCCGATAGCACACACGAAATGTTCCTGCCATCGGTCGGCGTCCGTCAAAAAATATTTTTCAGAAAAAATATTTGCAGTGAGCGGGAATCGAACGCGGGACCTTTAGAATAGTAGGTAGACACTCTACCCACTACGCCAAAGCCCCGTCTCATGTGGGTGGGTGGGTGGTTGTGGGTGAGTGGGTGGGTAGGTGTTGGTGGGTGGGTAGGTGAATGTGGTTGTGTCTGTGTGTGTGCCAGGTTAATTTGCTTCACTAGGTAGTTATTGCTCATTTGCAGAAAATGACAATTTTTGTATATGCAACATCTCTTATCAACACCCAATCCTGCAATTCTGGACTCTCCCATCTTCCCCTCATTTTGACTTCAACAAATCCACTATTCACGAGTCAATATTTGTCAAATCAGCTGAATCAATAGAGTACATATTCTCTGAAAAAAAAGAAATCACGAAACTGCAATTTTTTGTTCATTTTTTTCCCCCTCGTTTTATATTCTGTGTACGTCTGGATGAACGCTTCACGACGAATACGTTTTTACGATGTGGCATAAAAGGGGGAGTGAAAACAAAAAACAATGTTCTCATGAATACGCATCCACGAAGCTGTTGTAACGCCCCAGTGAATTACTCAAT
This sequence comes from Asobara japonica, assembly GCA_026005395.1. Lineage (NCBI taxonomy): Eukaryota > Metazoa > Arthropoda > Insecta > Hymenoptera > Braconidae > Asobara > Asobara japonica. The sequence continues at coordinate 936,000 of BQMI01000220.1, forward strand.
GGGAATATAATGAAGAGAAAATAAATGGAATTTAAAATAATGCCCGGTTCCGGATGTTGGCGTACTGGATGAAAAAAAAGTACAAAATTCTAGAAAAAATTTACAATGATCGAGTTCACACCTCAAATATATCCCCAAAATTTTGAGTTAATTCAAAAGCTTTTCCGCGAGATAATCTCACTGCAATTATTTTCAAACTTTGAAGTGACCTATAGTTATAAATGATCGATCTCAATTTTGAAATGTGTTAAATTTAAAAAATTACAAGTTCAATGTGCAATCATCTTTCCAGTTTTCTTTATATACAGTATCATTCATCTCGAAATTTTTTTCCGATGCACTCGTCTATAATGAAGTTCAAAAAGTATGAAATAAAAAAAGAATCTCGTTAACATGGCCACATGGTTTTTCCAGTCAACTTGTTCAATCACGGGTTAGTCCGCGTGTTCCTCGATAATCAATAAACACAATTGATGACGTATACGCAGTACAGAAGCGACACGCACAAATAATTCCTGGATTTGTACACAGAGTACATGTGCGTGTAAATTACGTACGCTATACGAGTGCCAGCATTGTCTATACGTTGTGAATGAGTGGGGGTGATAGAAGTGGCGTTTAGCCGGACGATTACATCGATTCGCTTTGACTATAGTGTGATTGATTCGGAAAAGTGCTACTGGAAAATACACGTTGGAATATAAAAAAAAAAGTGGACATGAAAGAGATTGTATGAACGAGATTATCCCCAATTAAGCACAGCCCGATGGAATCCATTGGATTCACTTGAAACTTTCATCCCTTAGCCATTATGATTTTTAATTGCAGATTTTTTACCACGATACTTTATGTTGCAGAAGCGCAGGTAATTCCGGCTATATAATTGAAATGCGAAATCTAATTATTTTGAAACATTTAGATGAAACTTTTTTGCCAATTTATTGATAAAATTGAAGATAGTTTTAAACTAGAACTACAAAGCCGTCCGGAACCTCACCTCTGAATTATCAATTCAATTAAAAGAAAAAAAAATTATCCCAGAAGCTTTTTTCAGAAGGTTTTATAGGACTTATTTTTCTACCCCACTATATGCAATATATCAAATTGTGTTCAAAACCATCTGTTTCAATGAAAAATGAATTCAACTTAGATATGAAGCTGGTGAGCTAGTACTAATTAATGAAGATATCAATACTATATACACTGTGCTGGAAACCTCCGGGCTTTATCTGTAAGGCTGAAAAGAGGGGACCATTCCAAGTGGGAAGTTCTCTTCTAGCTTTTCCAGCAGACCCCCCGCCCCCCGCTCGTCCCCCCCCCCCTGTGAAGTTTAGAGCTGAGCTGCTCTGCCCACTGGGCCACTGCTTTCAGTTCTGGGAGCGGGGCCAAATGAGGGAACAGTTTCAGGAACTGTTCCGCGCAGACTGTCCGTTCCGGGAACTGTTCCAAGGGGAACGTCAGTGCTGGAAACTGATCTAGGAACGCTTCCAGCTGGCAGTTCAAGACAGCTGATCCTCTTTGGCCCGTTTCCATATCTACCATTCCCGGAGTTGAACTTTCATCTGGAACGGTCCCTGGAATAGTTTCTGGAGCAGTTCCTGGAACAATTCCTGGAACAGTTCCTGGTACAGGTCCGGGAATAGTTCCCGGAACAGTTCCTCAAACAGTTCCTCCAACAGTTCCTCGAACAGTTCCTCGAACAGTTCCTCAAACAGTTCCGCGAACAGTTCCTCGAACAGTTCCTCGAATAGTTCCTCGAACAGTTCCTCGAACAGTTCCTCGAACAGTTCCTCGAACAGTTCCTCGAACAGTTCCTCGAACAGTTCCTCGAACAGTTCCTCGAACAGTTCCTCGAACAGTTCCTCGAACACTTCCTCGAACACTTCCTCGAAGAGTTCCTCGAAGAGTTCCTCGAAGCGTTCTTCGAACAGTTCCTCGAAGTTTTTCAGTCTGCGGAACTCAAGTGCCAGTCGAAACAATTTTCAGAACTGTTGTTGTAGCGAGTGAGGGCCACAAGGGTTTATAGACTCATGAACCATATATGGATTGAATTAATTCGTCATTTTTCATTCCAAAATGGCCCAATACTGTCTCCCATAATTTTTAAAATCTATGCTCCCTATTTTTTGCTCTGATATAGACTGAGCATAATCCGAGTACATAAGTGAAATTTCGATACAAACTCAGAACATCTTTAGCAAATTTTCTCAGTTCCTTCACTCCGCTGTTGATTGCTCAATGTGTGAATTTGCTTTTATGGCTCAGTGACTTTCGATAGATATTCCTCTAATTAGAACTTTTAGTATCAGGTTCTTGTAAAAAAAAGTCAGGGTCACTGAAAGAAGTACGAAATTTGCCATTGCTGCAATATTGAATGAAGAATATCGCGACCTCAATAATCGTTATATTCACGAGTTCGTATTTTTATTCATAATTAATCAACGGACGATGATACTACTACAATGGACAATACTTTGGTTCGTACCACTTTCAGATGATGAAAGAGGTTGGCCTAAGCCGTCGGTAATTATTGAATTTTTTTCAGGATAAAAGAGCCGAGAAATGCCTTTGAATGTATACGGAAATACGGCGTTTATGAGGCTGGAAAAATGAATGGAATGCTGAGCGTTTCCGGCTGTTCTGGGCAAGCAGCATTTGGCTTTTCACTCGTTTGGTTTCATCGAGGTAATTTCACATGAGTATTTTTTAAATCTTCTGTTATACGAATTGTGGGTGGATTTGTTTGTTTTATGCTAATTAGCACGGGAGCTCTTATTCGCTCGCCGCTACATAAATCCTCTGTTGCCTAACGAAGTTCTCGGCGACCACCAATTCCTACTCTTGCTAGGGGATTGAGGGTAATACGTTTGTTGCTTCGCGGACGAAGGTTTCATAAAAACAATTTCTGGAGATATTTTCGCCACTGACATTTAAGCTTGTGGTTGTGACATTGGCGACGGAATTTAATCTGCTTTTTTAATTTCCAATGAGAAGTCATTGGTGCGAGCCGTCAATGGGGACACTCACATCCCCCCCCCCTCTTTTTTTACAGCAATTTTAGAAACGGCAAGTTAAGGGCACACGACGAAATTTTTTTTAATCACCTTTCATCTGCCCAGAACATCCTAAACTTATCGCATTGGAAAGCCTTAATTTTCAGAGACGAATTGCAGGCTGGTTTGTTTGTTTTATGCCAATTACCCCAAGAGTTGCCATGCACTGATAGCTATATGAATTCTCTGTTTCCTAACGAGGCTTCGGGCGAGGACAAATTTGCACAAAACTAGGGAGTGGGATTTTCCGTGTGGCAGGACAACACAAACTGCACCGCGAAATTCATGATTAAAAAACGGGTGTGGGGGAGTGTGGTGTGGCGGCATGTGTGAGGAGATGGTTCAATTTCGTTCGTTTCTTGTGTATCACTGTCTCGTGGGGTGGATTTTCCTTGATTAGAGGGAGCATTTCACTGCGGCATTCGTAATTACTGAGCTCATCTCACCTATGTGGAAAAAGGATCCTCTTGAATCTTTTTGGGCTACTATTGCACCGTGCTGAGAATATAGGTATGTACCCGTAAATATGAACTGGAGTAACTGTGTATGTTTACGTGTGTATGTGTGTGTGCGTGTGTAGGTGGGTGGGTGGGTGGGTGAGTGGGTGGGTGGGTAGGTGAGTGGGTGGGTAGGTGGGTGGGTAGGTGGGTGGGTGGGTAGGTGGGTGGTTGGGTGGGTAGGTGGGTGGGTAGGTGGGTGGGTAGGTGGGTATGTGAGTGTTTGGGTGGGTAGGTAGGTGGTTGGTGGGTAGGTGGGTGATTGGGCGGGCAGGTGGGTGGTTGGGTGGGTGGGTAGGTAGGTAGGTTGGTGGGTGGGTGGGTAGGCGGGTATGGGTGGGTATGAGTGTAAGTGGGTGGGTGGGTCTATGGGTGGGTGGGCATGGGTGAATGTCGGTGTGTGTGTGTGTGTGTGTGTGTGTGTGTGACCTCACCAAAATTAAATTTATCCTTCGATAATGTTAATTTGAAATTGAAAATCGAAATTACTTCCAATAAACCCAAGCGCTAATGTCCCTGTAAAAAAAAATTTCCCCATTCCTCTCAACTACCACATTACGGTTGATCCAATTTGCCTGTCGAGCTTTACGACTACTGATAATGAGATGAGATTACCGCAGAAAATTGAGGCTTTCTTTATTCATACTACTAAATTATTTTGAAGCAGGAGATAGCGCCAGTAATTATTGATTTGGAATATAAAAGCCTTGTAGCGTTGCCTTGGAGCCACACTAAGATCGTTGAAAGCCGAAAGTATCAGCGCTGTATACATGCATACAATATATACAAGTAATACGCGCGTCTTTCTCGGGTAATTCCAGAGCTTTACGCTCCGGGATATTGCACTATTCGGCAATGCATTATAGACGAGTTCCTTCCGGTAGCAGTTCATTTATGAAAGACAAGAGGAGTTCGGAGAGTCTACATTCTTTTAACCCCTTTGATCTTAAATAATTTACATTGAAAGAGGTAGCATCACCACATAAGTAATTCCGGTTTGTAAAGTATTAAAATGTCCTCTTGTGGACTCGTTTTTTGCTACTGACACTAGAGCAGAAAAATCCTCAAGCTCTATTTTTTGTTTGTGAGATGCTTGTGCTACTATATGACAATATTAAAATTGCTATTGGGGGATAGGGAGCATAATGAGGGACATCTGCATGATGGGACCCGCATAGAAAAGGATATAAGCCAAAAATTATAACTGAGATATAGTTATTTTGCCGCAATTGTATCTAAAATATATCCTGCTTATATTCTGGAAAGATCTCGAATGTGCCCGGCGAGATATATCCGCACAGATATATCCAACATATGTTGGAAATTCTATATTTTGCTGCAATATATGCGACATATATCCGGATATAACTGACTTATATGCCGGGAAATATATTTTTTCCATGTCGGCAATTACGACGAAACGAACACACACACACACACACACCTAGCCAACCAGCCACCCACCCATCCTTCCCCCACCCACACACCCACCCACCCATCCATCCGCCCACCCACACACCCACCTACCGCCCACCACACAGCCATACACAACTACACAGACACCCACACACATATACTCACACACAACCACAGAGGTACACATACATAGTTTAAAAAAAAAATAGTTTGAAAAGATTTCTTGACATTTTGAAGGATAAACATATGTTGAAATTTGACTTTTATATTTTCGGGCCCATTACAATAACTGCTTTCTCTGTAAAGTGAAAATGGGACAAGCGGTTAACTGTGTATGATGCATTGGTCTTTATAAGTTGAACCACAACTGCCCTATATAAATATTCATTCTTTCCATTCATTTTTGTTTCCCTGAAAAGACAGCTCTGGGACGCTGCAATTTTGTTTTCACTCTGCATGACTGTTTCATGCCAATTGCGTATCCTTTTTTTTTCTTCTCTTTCTTCCATTTCGACAATAACCATAGACCGCGGTTATCGTCATAGGGATTCGGGTCAATGCAAGTCTCGGGATATTGCAGATCTCTCATCCCAGTGCGAAAAATGCAATTCAATCCTCGGAATTTCTCCATTGCCACCTTTTTTGTACCAACAAAAATTCTCCATCCACCGACAAAAAAGAAGGACTCCAGGCTTGTAACTGTGTGGTTTTCCATTTTCTCAGTTCAAGTTGCGGAGATATTGGTATTTTTCATTGTAGGTCAGAATTAACTTCTTGGGCCATCAAATAAAGTTATACGGAGAGAATAGTTTCGGGGGTTCAGGTTAAGGTTGTAGTTCCCCAAGGAATGTCACACTTTATTTACATGATGCTTGGATGACGTCATCGCAGATTTTAATCTCATTACTTTTGGAGCAATCGCATACCAAAACTCTTAACCACATTCAGCCTCACAATCTCTTATACATACACACACATACACAGATTCGTACATAGATCTCTCGGAAATCATGCCAAAATGAGCATATACCATGAAATGCGAGACCAACCTCCTACTTCTGAGCTCATTATAATAATGTCATTGCACCCCGAAGTTGAATGCGCAAATCGGAAACGATATTTTTGAATTTCCCACTTTAGACTTAACTTCACGAATTTTCAACTTACAAGGATGCTTTTGAGGGCGAAATGCATACAAAATTATGAGAAGTGCCACCCATCCGTGTAATGCATTTGAAGGTAACTTGGGTGCTCCTTTTTATGGAAATCCCAATGAAAATTCTGGGGATGCTTGGACCCTATTGGTTCACTACTAAAAAATGCAATTACCAGGTTAAAATTTCTTGAGATCGGAAGATAATTTTTTATTCTTTTTTATTTATTTACGCTTCGATGCGATTATGCATATGTGGCGACCCTCCCACGGTGCCGATGGAAACCGAATTCTTCCCAAACTGTACAGCATTCACATAGTTTGACCCAATAAATGCAATCCCTACCAGACTTTACATCGCTTGGGTCAATCTACAATTGAAGGAAAACCACGGAAAACCTCAATTTGTACAGCCGTTTCTTTGACGAAACTCCCGTTCGACTATGAATCCCTATGAACTCGAACGCTGGACAATTCCACTCTACTGTACCAATCGGAGAGTCCGCAATCGGGGACTCCATCCGTGGACCTCGTGTGCCAAAGGCCAGTGCTCTAACCACTCGGCCATAGCCATCGGTATCTCAAGATAATTCAGGGAAAACTTGAATTTCGAGGTCGGTGAGAATTCAGGCAATTCTAGTACAATGAAAATTCATGAACGAAATAAAATCAAATTACACACAATCAAATTCAATCGATTCAAATCAAATCAAACGAAATTCGAGAGTTTCACGATGTTGTCACAGCTTTACTGCGCTCAGCATCGTAAATTTCTCTGGTCTCACAGTGTTCAATTTATAATGGAAACTGCGATTGATCGGTCCATTGATTGTAGTGGAGGTTGAAAATTGTCATCTCCTTTAACATATTCGTGATGGTGAGTGTTGCAAAAATACTGTAATGGTTGTAGTTTCCAGTTTGTCATTTCCGCGATTTTTTTCGCGCTTGTAGAGAGATTCATCTTAGATACACCACCGGTCCATTAATGTCTTCCCATATTTAGGACACTCTACCAAGCGAATGGTTATACATACGAAGAAACGTGTTAAATATAATTTACTTATGACGTAAAAATACAGATTTTATGTTTTATGTTTTTTTCTGTAACTCTGAAAACTCCGCGGATATCGCGATTTGAAGTGGCGCGAGTCGGGCGCGGAGACTCGCGACCCTTCTCTAGCGTTGCGCCCACATTTCGTTTATTTCCAGTTTTCTTCAGGGGTGTGTATTTTATTGGCAATCGAGAAATTGTATCATTATGATGTTTGGCAACGACGGCGGTCTTGACCCAAATAACGCGGTCGAGACTTCTATAATATTAGAGGGGAGAGGCCGCGTTTTTTTTTAGGTCTAATTCATCTTATCTGGTTTTTAATCGCGAGAAGAGGGGATAGATATCTGATAGAACGTCGCGAAGCCAAGAGTCCACTTGATGTGGAAGGGAGACTATCGTAAATCATCCAACAGCGGAGATTGAAGGCCAATGTTTTGCCGCGGAATAAAGCGACCATCGAAATTATTCTGCTGAGTCAGTATGATGTTGTACGGTAGCTTGGGGATTTTTTTTTGGGGCGGGGGGGGGGGGGAGGGGATATCGATACAATTAATTGGCGGTTGCAACGAAATATATTGACAAAGTGTCATATGACGTGAATTGACAATTCAAGGGGGAGCCAGGGATGAGTCAATTTTTGTTGGTGGGGGGCGAGGGGGGGGGGGTGCGAAGTATTACACATTTGGGGGAGCGATGGGTATAGGAAAGTAATGGTTGAGTGTCTGAGCAGGACTAGTGGGGAGCATTGGTACATAGCTACGAAATCTTTAATGAATTTTCCATGTTATGAAAGTTGTTCATGAATCATATTTTCTGTTAAATTTGAGACGGCCGTGATTCTCAAAAAAATACGAGGAAGGTCAGAGTTGTTTCAGACATCGAACCCGTAACACCATAAACAGAACACACCTACTCACCTACCTCATAGACCCACCCACCCACTTACACTCATTCCCACCCATACCCGCCTACCCACCCACCCACCAACCTACCTACCTACCCACCCACCCACCTGCCCGCCCAATCACCCACCTATCCAGCCAACCACTCACCTACCCACCCAAACACTCACATACCCACCCACCTACCCACCCACCCACTCACCTACCCACCCACCCACCCACCCTCACGCACCCACTCACCTACCCACCCACCCACCGTCACGCACCCACCCACCCACACGCACCCACCCACCTACCTAAACACACCCAGCCACCCACCCACCTACACACACACACACACAAGACGGGGCTTTGATGTAGTGGGTAGAGTGTCTGCCTACTATTCTAAAGGTCCCGCGTTCGATTCCCGCTCACTGCAAATATTTTTTCCGAAAACATTTTCTCACGGACTCCGACCGATGGCAGGAACATTCCGTGTGTGCTATCGGCGGTATCCATGAACTGAGACCGTGAGCCGGGACCGAACGCGACCCGTCGCGCGGGGGGGGGGGAGGGAGGGTTCCATCGTATCACAGCGGTTTCTGGAGGTTTACCCTGTGATTAGAAATATGATGAGCTGAAATGGCGAAGTCGGCCCCAGCCGCAATGGGTGGGTACTCTGATCCGTAGTATTGCCCATGAAGTAATGCCTACCAGCGGTTACGTGGGTGAATACGAATAGAGAAAGAGTAGAAAAAAAAAACACATACACACATCCACCCACCCACACACATACACGTACACACAAACGGATACACGCGACCTCCTTCTGGACACTTGTTTGACCTTCTGTCATAAACAATAGGGATTTCATGAAAACTCCGTTTCTCATTTTCGGCGTCATTACAATAACTTTTCGTATAATTGTAAATGAAATTCCCCATAAAAATATTACATGGCATTTTTCCATAAATTCACTCCTTAACGACATAATATATACAGAATTCAAGAAGAAAAATCCAAAAATCTGATATCCGCTCGAGATTACGAATGAAACGTGACAAAGGGTAATTTTCACCCTAAGTCTCATAAAAAAAAATGGGAAAAGCTGTTATCAGGAGTACTCATGATTTTCGGTAATTTAAAATGAATTTTCGGATAGAATGTATTTTTATGACTCGTAAAAAATTAGCGCAGGTAATGTTTGTCACGTTTCTTTTACGTCGTCCTTATTTTCATGTAAATCGAACTTTGGAATTATTACAGTAAAATCAAAATGCGAACCATAAAAAAATTCAAATGAGTTCAAGATTATTGAAATTTGATGCACTGATAGTGAACACTCGACCTTTCTTATTCTCCATTATTTATTGATAAGAAATTTGCACTGTAATATTCATGCATTCACTATCTTCCATGATGACCTCAAAATTATTGAATTCAATACGAATAAAAGATTTTCTCTGACCCAATTGAATTATTTTCCTCCGTGAATACCATGAATATTTTTCTCATATTTATTCGATTGTTTCCCCATATTGACAATAAAATAAATCGGTACTCACTCACTTATCTTGCAATGAAAAATTATGCCCAAGCCGAAAACGATCGGGAATCCTGCAAAATCAGAACGAGATAGCTCTGATTGTATGGACGAATTGAGAAGAAAAAAAATGGAATTTATCGTTACGTAGTGTTTTTTTATTGGAGCTGATGGAGAGTGTCAGATATCTTGTCACATCCGATCTCCGAGTCTGTTATGAATAGATATGGATATATTCGGTTGCGAACTTAGGACGTTTGACGTAGACAGATACTCTATGCACTATTCTAAAACCCCGACTCTGTGTGTGTGTATGGGTGCGTATGTGTGTGTGCGCGTGTGTGTATGTGTGTGTGTGGGTGGGCGGGCGGGTGGTTGGGTGTGTGTGGGTGGAAGGATCTATGGGTGGGTAACGGTGTGTGGGTGGGTGGAAGGGTCTGTGGGTGTGTGAGTGGGTGGGTGGAAGGGTCTGTGGGTGTGTGAGTGGGTGGGTGAGGGTGTGTGGGTGGGTGAGGGTGGGTGGGTGGCTGAGGGTGGGTGAGGGTGGGTGGGTGGGTGAGGGTGGGCGGATGACTAGGTGTGTGGGTGGGTGAGTAAGTTGGTGGGTGGATGGGTCTGCGGATAGGTGGGTGGGTGAGTAGTTTGCTGGGTAGGTGGGTGGGTGTGCGTCATTTCTGTGTTTCACGATTTTTCTTGAATAGCTATATCGATTATGATTTTTCTTCGGACCTTCAAACATTTTCATAATTCATGTTATGGATAAAGCACACAATCGCGGATGAGGACTCTTTCAATAAGTTTCTTGCCCTATCGAAGGCTTGTAAAGCCCACTGATGCACCCGGAATTTCAGCCCCAAAAATTTGGAAAACTGTTGATTGGTTGAACCCTTTTGATAGTAGGACACTTCAATGATTCATGAAAGCATACGCTACAAACCCAGTGCTTTCCGTCCTATCAAATCTCGCAATGGCCGCTACAGAACCCCCAATCAAACTTGTTTGGCACACTTTCTTAAGCGCTTTCCACATCAACAATTGCACCGGCCTCCGGCGGTATCGATAAGACCAGATGATAACTACCTGGCTGGCATCGAAGTGCAATATCTCACAGTGAAGTGAGCACTCCTGGGAAGTTTGGTCGTGTAACAGTTGGGTAAAGCGGAAAGAATTGGTATTAAAGGAATCGTAAAAATGCTGTTAAGGAAATTTGACGTTATAAAGAATTGGCAGTGAATTAAGGGTGCAGTAGTGCTGCACTTAGGTTCGTGTCTGGCCATTTAAAATGTTACTCCATAGATTTCCAAGTGAGGTACGAGTCACCCCATAAAGGTGAGGGGGATTCTCTTTATGGCGGCTTTCTCGGTGAACCGAGTCGTTTGAATAAATTTTGAAATTGCGCAACGGGTCCACTTCGGTCGTCTATCGATACTCTCAAGGTGATAGGAAGAAAAACGTCAACTACACGATTTCTCACTTTCATAAGGTGAGTCGCTTTGGACTATCCCATTCATGCATGGGGAAAAGATGAGAAATTCTATCAAGTCCCAGGAATATTCTGACCTTTCTCGAGATTCCGCGCAAGTATTGGGATTTTGATAATCCTTGATTTATTTTTTGTGTTTGGTTGATAAAAACTTATCTGCATGCGCTTTTTCATCCACATTCTCTCTCTCTCCCACACACACACACCCACACACATACACATTGACGGGGCTTTGGTGTAGTGGGTAGAGTGTCTGCCTGCTATTCTAAAGGTCCCGCGTTCGATTCCCGCTCACTGCAAATATTTTTTCTGAAAAATATTTTCTCACGGACTCCGACCGATGGCAGGAACATTCCGTGTGTGCTATCGGCGGTATCCATGAAGTGAGACCGTGAGCCGGGACCGAACGCGACCCGTCGCGCGGGGGGGGGGGGGGGGGGGAGGGTTCCATCGTAGACGCCCGCCATCGTATCACAGGGGTTTCTGGAGGTTTACCCTGTGATTAGAAATACGATGAGTTGAAATGGCGAAGTCGGCCCCAGCCGCAATGGGTGGGTACTCTGATCCGTAGTATTGCCCATGAAGTAATGCCTACCAGCGGTTACGTGGGTGAATACGAATAGAGAAAGAGTAGAAAAAAAAACACACACACACATACACACACAAACACACACTCAGAAAATTGGTTTCGTTGATGTGGATGGAGTGTCTGCCAACTGCATCGAAGGTCTGGGGTTCGCGTGCGGCCTCAAGAGAATTTTTGTTCACGAGAAAAAATGGATCTTCATGCATCTCACGAAATGAGGATGCTCAGGCGGGACGGGAACCCAACCCAGGGCTTTGCTAGGTGCTTTAGGCTGTGATCAAACATCATTAAAGCTGGACCGCTGAAGGTCTGCCTGGGGCGCATTGAGCAGCTACTCTGCTAAAACGGTTTAGTTATTGTTAACAACTGAATGCGGTTGTCGTTTTCGACTCTTTACATCCATCAATTGACGGTTCATTAATCGTTAACGAATTAACCTGTTACAAGCATGCATTTGTTCATTATTAACGAACCGCTTTGCCATTCGTTCCCAGGCCTCATTCTGTTAGCCTATTCGTCTCCGTATACACGAACAGGAGGATTTAGTTGTTGACGAGGCTCATCAACTATCAACGAATGGCGCAGTTGAATATTCGGCCAGACGAATATTCGTTCATAGTTAACGAATACAAAGAGATTCGTTAATAATTGATGGATGCATACTTGAGACAAGTCGATTCGTGGACTATTGACCAATGAGAATTTGAGAGAAGAGAATCTCTCCAATCTGTCCAGCTAATGTATTAGTTAAAAATAACTAAACCGTTCGATCAGTGTTATCACCAGGGAAGCCCTGGCGGCGGTTTTCCTTTCCACACGGACAACATATGCATGCAGGGATATATAATGGATATATCTAGACCATATAGAATTTAACTCGACCAAAAATGTAGTAAGCAAAATATACCTCAGATATACGGTGGTTTATATCTGGAGATGCAATATGATTATATTTGGCATCGGTTATTGCAATATTTATCTAAACTAGTTCAGGTGGTGGCCGCCTATCCTTCTTCATCTGATTTCGAGCGCGATTCCGATAATTGATTTATTTTCTTGATTGACACTCTCATATATATCTCTTTCTGTCTTTATATATATATATATATATATAAAAACAGAAAGAGATAGAGACTACAATGATCAACAGAGCGGTTGCGCGCGCATTTCAGCGTGACAGACTTTGAGCTAATCGATATATATCGCACATTGTCCTTTTTAGAATAGGACATTCCTCCCATACTATATACTATATACTATATACTATATACTGTATACTATATACTATGTCATATACGTGCATATATCTCCGACTTATCGCATATATACATTCCGCCAAAAAAAAAAAAATATATATATATATAGGTAGATATGTAGGTAGATAGATACGTTGCAAATATTCGAAGAATATTACCCTGGAATATAATTATGCAAATTTGCCTTTTCACTTTTGGTATCACAAGCATTAATTCGCCTACTGGAAACTTTAAAAAAGCCTCATACTCATGAAAATTTCTTACAAAGTATGGGGCCACATCAGTTTCATTAGCTGACATTTGTTTTAAATTAAGCATTATATTAAGAAGTATAAGATTAATTAGGAAGAAGCAAATTGAAAACAAAAAGCACGTTCGAAAAATAACATGAAACTGAAAAATGACAAGAAATTATAGAGGTGCACACAACATGCATTATTCTAAGTGATACGATCTTGATTCGAGTTTTATGGAGTACTTAAGTAAAAGTTGATCGATATCTTAATACGGGACTTTCAAAAAATGTAATTAGAGGGGTGAGCACCTGGCACGAAAAACAATATATCATATAGGTGGCATATATATAGGGTGTTCCAAAACTCGCGGGTTTTATTTCACATATCGATAGAGTCTGCAATTCGAAGTCGGAAGTTCCGTTTCCATTTTTGGGCTTGACTTTTACTTCATATTCTGAATTATGAATGAATTCATGAAAATTGATCGGAACAAATTGGAAAATGGACCGATCTGATAATTCAAGGGATGTTTTCGTTCGGCTCGATTAAGAGACTGTCGTAAATAGTTTAATCCATTGCTAACATTTCATTTTTGTTTTTCAATTTTTCAACAATTTTGAGACAAGAAGTGTTGAGAAATACGAAGATTTATTTAACCTTTAGCGGCCACAAGGGGTGACCAGTTACCCCAGGTTCCGAAGAAGTGGAATTAAAGGTTTTACCCTTCAAAGTTCTATGACCAGATTTTACAATATCATCTATGAACTAAGGGACTTGGATCATCAGAAAAGTTGAAAAAGTGTTGAGTGAACATGACCTAATAATTAAAAAAAAAATCAAACTATCTGTACAACTTGTTCAATTGAATCTGGTTCCGTGGGGAAACGAGTTACCCCTAGTGGCCGCTATGCGACATGGGTGAGGTGTGATGGCTAAGGATTAACGTATACAATTTATGACACATCTACAACTACTTCAAATTCAGAGAAATATCAAGAAAATGAAATTCAGAAATTATATTGTGAAATTAGTGGAATCGATAAGTTTGCTTTGTATTCCAATATTTTAACCACTCGCATTATGCTTTCATGTAATATTTGAACCAGCAATTGTTGGTACAACTTCTGCAAGAGAGATGTTGGTTACGGAGAGAAAAAACTTGTGGGAAAATTCCGAGCATAGTACAGCAAAGTGTGTTTATATTAGCGGTTGAGGGAAAATTAGGAGGGCATTATTGAAAATATGAATGTACAGCACCAACGAGAAGAAAACTTTAGTGAAATTACGTGCCTTCCATGTAATCGCGCGAAAACATGTATCGTTCAAAAAGTGATTTTTTCTTCCTTATTTGCATCCCTACTGAAATTTTGCACAACCCATAAAATGCACTAATTTTAATGCGATAGTAGGACAATTTTTTCCTGCACCGCGAACCGGACATTTCACCGGAAATATAACTCATATTTTGTGCACCGATCGTGGGAACCGCCTCGCAAAATTTCCGGTAACCGTTCCATAATTTTCCATAGCAAATTCGCGGAAAAAGGTTATATAATTCGTTAGGAAATATTTGAAATTTTGCCTAAAAATGTGCTCAGCTTGGGGAAAAATTTGCGAGAATCAGATTTTACTGCACAATCAGGAGGGAAAAACGCTCTCAATGTTCAACATCCCGAATGGCAACGTTATTCTAATGGCCTTAAAAAAAAGTCGTTTCATTATATCTCGATGTTTTGAACGCCGGAATTTGTTTTGGCCATTTCCGGCGGAATATTTATGTGCGTGCATGCTGATATGATCTAGGAACAATCATATTCCGAATGCAATTGCCGCAATTGCGTTGCGGTTATTCCACTACAATCATGGAAAGGATTGTCTCTCAATTTTTTAGCGCACGAAAAACTTCGGAATGATCATTTTTTCACGGATCTAACAACCAAACTTGGAATGTTCAAATTTATAAAATGATTTTACGGTGTAAATAAGTGTTGGGCAATAACCTGAGGCTTTTTCTCTGTTAGCTCCTCCTATGGAGCCAACTCTCCAAAAATGATAACGCAAATATGAAGTTTGAAGACGTGACAAGTCACCTAAAGTTCAGGCAGTGAACTCCGGCAAACTAAGATTAAAAACTGAAACTTGCACCATTGGTTCATGATACCTTGACACTGAAATGCCGGGGAAGGTCTAACTTTAACGTTTTAATGGAGATGGAGTCATTGAAGCCCGCTCTTTGTGAGCCAAGAAACAGCCTAGAGGACAAAAAGTGGATGAACAATGCTGTCAACGGCGTATGTAAATGAAAAGTGATGATGGGCATACAAAAGAGCGTGGGCTGTTGACTGTCCTAGGACAGAGACAAATTAATGTGAGGAAAAAATGCGGGATGCAACGAAATGATTTTACAGGCTCAAATAGATGTTTGGTCGGAAATTTTAGTTATTGGGGGATAATGAACATGAGGGATTATTCAAACGCACCCACCCGCCCACACGCACATACCCGCCCACACGCACATACCCGCCCACCCACACCCACCCGCCCACCCACACCCACCCGCCCACCCACCCACACCCATCCGCGCACCCACCACACACACACACCCACCCCCATACCCCCCCCCACCCACCTACACGCACTCACACACACATAGGCACGCGCATATATGGATCTTATATTCATTATGTTAGTTCATTATATAACAATGATTTCTAACTGCATGGCTAAATATTTGTTATTCCTGGGAACAAAATACATAATTACGCTTTGAAAGTCTCATATTACCTTTTGTGCGTCATCTGAAGCAACATGAGCGTTCTCAGGTGAAGTCGGTGGTATTAGGGGCTGCGTTGCCATATCTCACGCCGTCCAATTGTTCATTAATTACCCGTATTCCAATATTCAGATCACCCTCATTGAGTCTTGTATAAACACAACACCCAACCGTACCCACTGTATTCCGCATTCTCCAAATCACTATCATTGTTTCAATATATTCCTATCTGCACTAATTACGGAAACTCCGGATATTCACCACTTGACTCGTTGAACTCATTGGTAGAATTAAATATTTGTCGCTGTTGTTTGTAACATGTGCTATTGTCAGTGATAACGGTAATACATGAGTTAGGGACTCTTAGTGTCGCATACATTCTGCAATTGTGTTATATTGCGAATTGAGGGAGTTTGTAATTGCGATTTGTTATCCATTCGTCCGGGGCGAAATGCCGCGGAACGGAACCACTGGGAATGCCGTTTGATTCGCTCATGTGAATTCCGATCCATCCGTTATTTGCATCTCATCCGTTCTCACTTATTTGCACTCGGCGAAGTAATGGGCAAAGTTATCTGAACTATTCCCTTGTGCTCTCTCATGCCTAACAATTCAAGGGAATAATAATGTCACTATTAATTAATTTGATGAGTTTCTGGGGAGGCGAAATTTTGGAAAATTGGGACCTTTCGGAGATTGGGAAAAGAGATAGTTTGAAAATTTTAATTGCCTTCTGGATTTTGGAATCCTCCAAAGTTCACGGATTTTGGAAATTGCTGATATTTGAAATATTCTTATCGGGGGACATTCTCTATACTGTTCTATGGTGGCCCTCATGGCCAATAATTTATGAGGAGGTTAGACCTATTCGCAGGTTATTTTAGAAGTTTACAAATTTTCAGAATTTTATCAATTCTAGAACCTGTGAAATTTGTGGATAAATAAAAATGAGAAAAAATTAATTTATAAAATTTTCCGAATTCTGAGAATGGCAAGATCTCAAGAAATCGGAAATAAAGAAAAAAGTATGATTTTAGAGGATAGTACGAATATCCTCATAGGAGGAGTTTCAAAAAGTAGAAAAAAATCAGGAATCTCAAATGAAAATTTTGAGTTTTCCAAAAATATCAAAGTATTTGGACATTGGAGAAATTTTCCAAATTTTCAAAAGTTTAGAATTTCGAAAATATTAAGAAATTGAAGTGTTTTGACTATGAAGAACATATTCAAATTCAATACATTCCTGGAAAATTTTTAAATAAATTCGAAATTACGGGGAGTACTTTCCCATTTTAGTTGAATGCCAATCCAGTTTGTTACTCGTGAATGTGCACTGGATGAAGTTATCTGAACTATTTCATGGTGCTTCCTCATGCCTAACAAGTTATGGGAATCATCGAGGCATTAGCAAATTATTCTAGAAATTCCCAAAGTCTCCTAATTAGAGACATTTTCAACATTTCATAATTCCGAAAAAATGAACAATTTGAAAAATTCGAAAGGTGTTAATACATTGAAAAATTCGAAAAATTCCGGAAATTCGAAACGTCCAAAATTTCCAAAATTTCCAAAATTTCCAAAAAATTCAAAAGTTACCACATTCCGAAAAACTGAGAACATCTAAGACCAAAAAAGAAACAATGATGCGACTCCCTGAGATTTTTAATGTGTTGCGTAAATGTCCATTCATTAGTTGTTTGCATGTCATCCTTTCTCATCAATTTGACCCGGCCGAGATCATAAGCAAATTTATCCCTTACACAATTTCCTGGCGTTCTCTCAGGCTTGGCAATTCATGCGAGTATTAACGGCATTATGAATTAATGCCTGAGAGGCGCTCGGGAATGAGTCCTTCTGGCTCGTACCAATATCGAACTTATTAATTGGGTAATTGAGATTCGTGAATCATTCATGATTACCAGCTTCTTCGATAGCTATTGGTAATTAAATTTGAGGGCGTTACTTCATTAAGGGACTAGGTCTTCACTTCAAACTAATTGTCTTGGAATTTACGGCCTCTATAGGTACTATCGATTTTTTTTTCTCGAAATGCGATTTATCCCTGCTTTACTTGTTAGATATAAATTCGCTCCTTATCGTTGATCAATTTGCTGAAGACTGGATGAAATTTATTTGATACAAGAAAAAAAAATTCTATTGAAATTCTCATATTTTGCAAGATATTGAAATTTACGGAGACCTTTCGAAAGAATCATTGACACTATTCTGAATTTCCAAGTCGTTTAATGCCATTAGTCATTTCATGTTTGGTTCTGGCAAATCCGTTTAAAAGATTGTCCAGACGTCCCTCACGCTTTCTTTTCTTCCACTGTTATATTGTATGCCCCAGTTTTTAACCCTTTTCTACCTTGGAGCAATGGCGAATCGTCTTGGCTCTGTTGTACGTCTATGTCAAAAGCTCCATCACCCCCGAAAATATTCAACGGTTCGGGAATTTGGTAGGTCCACCCATGAATACATTGATGTACCTATCGATTCACTCCAATCCCATGTTTTTTTTATTCCCTTTGTGAAGAACTGGGTCAATGCAAATCACAAATTTACATACTTATGGGAATTTCTATGGCTATGAGTGCACACTCAGTCGTGCGTTACATTTCTTTTGTGGCAATTTTTGGTCCCTTTGTTTTCTTTTTCACTTCACTTTGGCAATATTTGAGGTCATCAATGCAATACTAAGGAATGAAGAAAGTTTCATGGTTTCGCAGATTTTACAAAATTTTTGCATTTTCAAAAAAGTGGAAATTGGAGAAATTACAAGAATTACAAGGATTATTTTCTTTACTTGTCGAAATTCGTAAAATTCTAAAAAATTAAAAAATTGGAGTTTTGAAAAATTTGAAAAATTAAAAAAATTTTAAAAATTCGAAAAATTTCGAAAAAATTGAAAATATTGAAAATATTGAAAAAATTGAAAAAATTTAAAAAATTGAAAAAATTGAAAAATTTAAAAAATTTGAAAAATTTGAAAAATTTGAAGAATTTGAAAAATTTGAAGAATTTGAAAAATTTGAAACATTTGAAACATTTCAAAACTTTGTGAAAATTGAAAAAAATTGGGAAAATTGAAGAATTCCAGGAATGTCAGAAATTACAAAAATGGTTTAAGAAAAACTTAAAGAAAACTGAAAATTTAAAAAATTGTTGTTATGAAAATGTCCCGAACTTCAAATATTAGATTAAATCTGGGGTCGATGACAAGATGTGTTGATAATACTGAGAGGCTTGTGGGTTTGAATGGATGGTGTACACCAGAATAACATGAATTAATTTGCCCGACAAATTATTCATTGTTAATTATACATTGTTCCCGGATTATGTGAATACTGATGAGGCACGTGTTGTTTGTCATTTTTCCCCTGCATTCCACAAAATGAACGAGACTCGGAGAATGTCAATAGTGGTGTATCAAATATTCCAACGTAATTATTCCAGAAGTGAATTTAGCGCTGTTGTGGGGTCTGAATTGCCGTGAAAGTTTGTCAGTGTCAGGCGAGTAACTGGGAATTTTGCGGGTTTGTTGTTATTTGGCACGCGTGCTACTTGAGTTTGAGCGACACGAATTTTGTGGCCAAGTACAGGCGGTGAGAGAGAGCACTTGTAACCAACTTAGGTTTGTGTAACACAGTGATGGTGAATAATTTGATAATTGGGGGAAGTATCATAGAGCGGAATGACGAATGAAATAGCAGGCTTTGCGCAATAATCCTGGATTTTCCCTATGAGTGACACAAATTATGATATCGGTCCCCCAAATGACAACTGGTTCCCCCAATTTGGGCCATCTACTCTAGTTGAAAGGGGAGTCATTCTCTTCACTATAAATTGGGACATTTGGTTCCAATTTCTAATTGGATCGGTTAGTCCCAATTTCTAATTGGAACGTTCGGCTTCAATTTCTGATTGGAATGGTTGGCCCCAATTTCTAATTGAAACGGCTGCTATTAATTTTTACTTGGAACGGATAGTCCCAATTTCTGATTGGAACGGCTGGTCCCAATTGCTAATTGGAACGGTTGGTCCCAATTTTTGATTGGAATGTCTGGTTCCAATTGCCAATTCAGACAGTTGGTTCGAATTTCCAAATCGGAACCGTTGGCCCCAATTTTCGATTGGAACGGCTGGTTCCATTTGCTAATTGGGACAGTTGGTCGCAATCGCCAATTCGGAATGGTTGGTTCCAATTTCGAATTGAAACCGATGGTTCTAATTGCAAATTGGAACGGTCGGTACCAACTTCCGCAATCGGAATCGCTGGTTCCAATCTCTCATTGGAACAGTTGAATTTGGAATTGGGACAACTGGCGTCAATTCCCAACGGGGATCAGTTGCTGTTAATTCCCAAAGTGTACTATCAGTCCAAATCGTGAATTGGGACAGTTGACGCGAATGTGAAGAGGGGACGGTAGGTCCCGATTTCCGATTGGGACATCAATCCGACTGATAATTGGGAGACTTCGTCCTAGTTTCTAATTGGGACAGTGGATCATAATTTTCAATTGGCAAAAATAGTGAGACTTCGGATTGTTCTCCCAATTCCGATGGAGACAGTTAAAATTAAGATATAACTGGAATCGAAACTTACGGCGTTGTATATGTATTGTTAGTTGAGTCACGGAAAAAATAAAAAATTGGGACGATTTTTACCATGTAAAGTTGAAAACATTCGGAAAATTGGGACATTTTTCCATTTTGATTTTCAAACATTTGTCTGACTGCAAAATGTGTAATTGTGTTAGAATTGGGGTACTTAATGAATTGCAAATTGAGACACTACTGCAATTTTTTATACATGTTACAAATTTCTGGAAAATTTTATTTTCTTGAATTCATGAGACGATCACGAAAAACGCAGGCTTTTTTAAAACCGAATAACACCACGTAATTTCAATTTTGGGCCGTTTATACAAACTATGAAATTTCCTCTTATTCCCTCTAATAAAATCCGGTTCTAACCGACCTATCAAGAACACACACGTGCTACTGATAAGAGGCCGGGTCATCCCCGTCAGACCCCTCCGAAAATGCATCATCCACATTCCGACGAGTAATTTGCATTCCAATAATCTTCATAAACATTCTCATCTCCATGTGTTGGCTTGCACCACCACCTTCGCGATAAATTATCACCGGGAATTCAATGGAACTCGGGGGATTAATATAAAAAGCAATCAGTGCCAACAATTAAACAAGGGCTTTGCGCAATGAGAGACCAATGGAAAAGCAATAAGACTGGCATTTCCTTACTCTAAAGAGGGTATATATAGAACAAAAAAAAATTGGAGCTTGCATGGACTCAGGGGAAAAAGTACGAACTGTGCGGCCGGCTTTTGGGCGGGAAAGTACGAACTTTCTGAGGAGGGATGGAAAAAATAATATTTTCTGTCCCCACGAATTCATGATTACTCATTCGGTCGTGATAATTAAATATACATTTTCGTTTTATCGAGCAGCGATCTCGGGGACTTGCTATGGAACAAAAATTGACGATGTGACAGGGGGGAATGGGGCGCAGGACAATTGAATTTGCATCGAAATCACGTCTAGGACGCCTCTGGCCTTAATGAATACTCCCGTTTGGCTCTTCCTCAGGTGCCTTCCCATAAAAGAAATAAAACGGATTGCTCGTTTCATCATCCAGCCCGGGCGAGACCCGACGGTATTGAAGGTTAGCAAATAAACACGAGGTACCCCAGGGGATCTCCCAACTCAATCGCAATTCCTCAAGAATGGAAATTCTCTCATCCTCCTAGCGCTAAATAAAATAGTTGGCTCTGAAAGAAATATCTTGGCGAATTGCTCTGATTGTTGACTAAATCATGGGGTGGGATTTTATGTGGGGACCAACAAGTGGGACTAAATATGTGGACCCATGAGGATCACTTAAAAGACCTGTCGATGCATAATCTTCACCGCGGACCATTTTTTCATAGATTTTCAACTTCCCGGTTTTTCGAGAAGTTATTGTAATGACCTCTAAATCGATTTTGTTTATTTCGATTCGTAACTAGGGTTTTAAGTGTACCAAAATGCTTCGCGCCGAACTCCGAACAAATGTCTGTGTGTGTGTGTGTTTGTATGTGTAGAATCGGAATTTTCCGTTAACGATTTCTCACGAACGGGTCGACCGATCTGGGTCATCGAGATCTTATTCGGAGCGTCTTCATGGAACTTAGATCGAATCAGTTTTTGGTTTAAATTGACCGAGTAGTTTTTTTGTTATTAACGATTAAATTGTTTATAATGCTCTATTACAAAAACCGTAAGAGTTACGGCAAAAAGTATTAAGGAGAAATTGCTCTGTAAGTGGAAATGCATATTTAGGTTTTTATCACTTTTTTCCATAATTGTCATAATTAAGGAGGTGTGATGGGTTTAACCCTCGAGCGTTTCCACCCCTATTGGCGTCTTACTCCCACTCCAGTAACGCGCATAATTCTCGTCCTCACGCTGATTATGCGGCTAGTCAAGTATTCATTACCTGCTTGATAAATGGGATTGAAACATTTAATTGACGTATTAGGAAATCCAGGAACGGCAAACGGAAATGAAAAATCGAGAAGTTTTGTTTGTGTTCCCAACGGGGGCATACACACTTTTATCCCAGTAGCCTTAAGAATTCAATTCTCGTACTTCGAAATTAATCGTGTCAGTTTCCGCCGTGTATAGTGGACCACCAGCTGTAAGACGCGCGACGCAAAATCGGCATTTTGATTTGTCGCACGTATGGCGCTCCATCAAACAATCTATCGCAAAATACCTCGATAATTTCGGAGTATTTCTCGTGGTATTTCTGCTGAATATAGAAATGGAAGAATGAAGGTCCAGGTCCATTTAATAGCAAGTGGGAATTTCGGTTAAACTATTGAATGAAATTTCAGTGAGGTTGAGATAATACCAACCTATATATGTCAGAAGGATTTTCAACTAAGACAACTTGGCCTTTTAGAAATTTCCGGCGCTTTATATCTTAAATCAAATTCCCACAAGACATTTCTGAAAACTCATCAAGTATGCAAATAGGAGAATCATTAAGTATGATACCACAAGAGCTTCCGAATTATGAGGTATTTCCGGATAATTTGCTGGTAACAGGCGAATGTGTAATGTTTACCGGTGTACGAAATCGCGAGTGTGGAGCACGTGTGATCTGGAAAATTGACGTGAGGGAAACTCCCGATTAATTCCGAAGCTGGTGGGGTATTTTTCCACTCAAATTTTGGCCAGAGAGGATGGCAGTGTATGGAAAAATCTAGCTGTCAGTTGCAATGGAGATTCACTATACAACATAAAAAATATATATAGATATATGTAGAATAGCGAATCTTTCATTGCAACTGACATATATATATATATATATATATATATATATATATATATATATATATATATATATATATATATATATATATATATATATATATATATATATATATATATATATATATATATATATATATATATATATATATATATATATATATATATATATATATATATATATATATATATATATATATATATATATATATATATATATATATATATATACATATATATGTATGTATATAGAAACGTAGGCATTGGTCAAAATCCTCGCTGGGATTAAATCTAAGCTGTACAAAGTAAGTCATAGAGTGCACTTCCATTGACTAAAAGTTAGATGGAAAAAACAATCTCTAAACTTCCCAATAGTGTGTGTGTTTTTTTCCACTCTTTCTCTATTCGTATTCACCCACGTAACCGCTGGTAGGCATTACTTCATGGGCAATACTACGGATCAGAGTACCCACCCATTGCGGCTGGGGCCGACTTCGCCATTTCAGCTCATCGTATTTCTAATCACAGGGTAAACCTCCAGAAACCCCTGTGATACGATGGCGGGCGTCTACGATGGAACCCTCCCTCCCCCCACCCCCGCGCGACGGGTCGCGTTCGGTCCTGGCTCACGGTCTCACTTCATGGATACCGCCCATAGCACACACGGAAAGTTTTTTGTTCACGCACATACACACACACACACACACACACACACACACACATACACACACACATACAGACAATTTTTTGAAATCACGTTCGGATGATGCAAAACGTCGCGAAACGTGAAAATTCCATCGATCTGGCACTTTTCATTTTCAGGTTCATTACAATAACTTCCCTAGATCGGGAAGTTAAAAAGACTTTCATATATTCTATTTTGATAATTTGTGACTTTCAACCAGTGAAATCTCGCGATTCAAGAATCGGGGCAAAGCGTTTCGCTTCCATACTCTCCCAGTATACCTCGAATTATTTTCATGATAAGTGAACTATTTGCCATCGATGGCTTTTCCGAGAAAATTTTACTCAACATTTTTTGTAGAAAATTTCGTCGTCATCAAAAAAGTATTATATCATTTTTCTCTAAATGTCCTATTTCTCGACATAATGCCGCTTTCATAGTCCTTCCCAAAGCCAAAATGTGAAAAGTGAGTTTTCACTGTTGTTACTTATTAATGAATTCATCCTGAAATGTAATACTTTCTTTAAGATCTAACGATTTAGAGCTCCAGTATGATATCATCTGATGATATGATTTTATGTTAATTAACACAAAAAAAGGGGGCCAACGATTGCTCGATCGGTTAGGCGACGGATGTTTAATTCAGAGATTCGGAGTTACAAGTAACAACATAATTTATTTATACATGGCTTGTTGACAAACACAACGCAGACCTCCGTCGCTCATTGCACCTGAAGTAGCATAAATATAGCTACGTCAAGTAACAACAAAAAAATATAAGGACTAAACATATCAAAATATCGAACTTCCATCATAGTCCAAAATAATAGAAATCCCTCAAAATTAATTATTTTCTTTATATTCAATGTCTCTGATTCCGTCAATAAGTCGCCTGAGCAATGTCAAATTATTAAAAAAAAATGGTAGTAAAATTTTCATCTGAATGTTGTACAAAACATATCAAGTCCACAAAAGAGGAGGTATCAGTAGCGAAGTGTCAAAAGGAGATAGGTGACTTGTAGTTTGCACTCAGTTTTCACTGAATATCTCGCGATCTAAAATAGATAGCACAATTATCAGATAAACCTTTTTTGTTGGCCTCTTTCTCCCCTTCAAAAAAGTATATATATGAATTCCGCTAGCTCCCTTAGGTCTTGAGATATTCAGTAGAATCTAACCGCAAGTAGAAGGCCACTTATATCCGTTCACCACTTACTGAAATACTTTGAAAGCTCTCTTATGCTTCCAGATTTTCGGCAAAAGCTCAACCAAGTACCATATTGACATACTGCCCGGTGGTGATACGGTCCACTATTCATTGGGTACATAATTTCACATAGAACTCAAAACGCAAACAACTTGCCGATGGGACGAAATTTGTGAACTAGCCAGCGGAAATCCCACAAAATCCTGCGACTGATCTTTTGGGCCTACACAATTCGATAATACATAACTTCAACCCTTTAATGCTAAAACCGTGCAGCATCTCACCGTGACCATCACCCCCCCCCAGTTTCACCGATTCCACCCCAGAAATCACTATTTCATCCCTAAACCACTGGTACTCTATTAGTGATTCAACAATGCGCTTCACCGATTTACCCATAAAATTGAATTCTCGAAAATGAAAACACATCTGACTCGTGTATGGATCCCACTGATCCTCGGGACACTGGCCTGTCCACGAGGTACGTTCCTCCGATTGTACCCCGAAAACCACCATTTTCCCTCATTTAATTTGAGGTCATTAGCACACGTGAACACGAGACACTTATTAATTCACACACTCACACTATCACTGATTAGAGCACCACAATATCATATACGAACAGAATTATTTGGCCATTTTTGTTGGAATGTTCAGTAATATGGTCTTATATTTTTTTATCGAATTATCATTATTATTATCAGCGGTATAATAATTATTATTATTATTGTTATTATTATTATTATGTCAAATAATCGGAAACTTGTGTTGAAATAAAAAAAATGATGATATTCGCTGGTTATTCCCTCAAATTATAATGTATTTATTGTAGGGTTGATAATTTGAATTTCATTGTTGTTTGTTAATGGGGTCGTGATAATTTCATTCGACAATTAGCGAGTTTATAACTAGAGTTTCAAACTGAGGAATGAAATGGAAGAGCCGTGGTGAGCGTCCGCAAGCTGCGACGCGCCCGACAGGACTGCGCTGCTGTCACTTACTCCCCTCTTCAGTATTCCGCCCTCGCCACCCCCACCCTCCTCCCCCCCCTTGCGGCTGCCGCCGCTCACCCCCCTTTTTGGGCGGCCCAATCGCATCCCCACCGGTGATGCGATCTCGCTTGCTCCAACATCAGCTACACTTCCGGCAGTATTGTTTTTTTCAAAAACCCGTTTTGCCCCGGTATTTTAGAAAAATCGGGAAACAATGGGTGGGTGATCTATGTAGGTTTGTAATCGTTGTTTTGAGTAATATGGACATAAGTCTGTCAGTGCACTTGGCTTTAGTGAAATTTGAGGACATGCCGCTGATCTTGTCTGGAGGACGTCCTGAGGACGTCGATGTCCGCGAAAGGTGGGGAAAGTATAATCAAACTTTGGATATTAACTATGCGTTTAACGCAATACGGACAACGATTATTTGTATACTTGTTTCAAAAAAAGTGTTTCTTTTTTTATTGACGCTTTGATCGAGGGTTCGGACATATAGCGACCGCTTCTGGAGGCGCCAACGGACAGAAAATTTTTCCCAAATTGTATTTGACCCCAAAAGTGAAATTGACGGACACTGTAATGTTTGTGTCTACGCAATGTTCAACGAATATTATTTGCAGTATCTTCTATAAAAAAAATTGTTGTGTGACTTATCATAAACGTCACTGTGTGTCAGTTTCACATACACAGCATGAACAGAATCGAGGATATTTCATCTTTGCTTCGAATATATTTTATGCTCAAATGAAGGCTTTTTTATTTCATCGTTGGGCATATCTGTAGAGGTTCACATGAAAAGGGCCCACTTTGTCGAAATGCCGTTATGTATATACCCGTATATATATATATATCATTCTGCGCATTTTTAGCCGAACGTGACCGCACTAGAGGTGATTGAACACATAACTTGCGAATGTAAGCATTTTGTAAAAGAGAAAATAATGGGTCAACTAAAATCGACAAAGAGGGCATTTTTCATGTAGACGTCGACATTTCATCCCCGAATTAAGTTGTACAATATAAACCAACGGCATATTTTTTTCCGTGACTGCTCTACCGAATTGTCTCATTTTAGGGATGGGGCGTGGAATTCTACGTGAGTCAATAGCGCAATTGTCACGCCCTGATACGTACTTCAATTCCCAGGTTATGGCTTCGCTTGGTGTGTTCAGGTTCGTGTCGAAATGAATTCAGGGTGATATGGTAATGCAGGGTGTTAATTACAGGGGTAAACGTGTATGGGGAAATTCATAGACTTCTCCGGCGATTTGTCCGGCGGAAATTTGAACAAAATTTTGTTGAAACTGAGACGATAATTTTTGAGGAATATATTTACATATTTGCGTATTACACTCATGGGCACGATTTTTCGGGAAGTTATTGTAATGACCCCTAAACCGATTTTGTTTATTTCCATTCGTAACCAGCGTTTTAAGGATATCAAAATGCTTCTCGTTGAATTCCGAACAAATGTCTGTGTGTGTGTGTCTTTGTATGTGTGGAATCAGTATTTTCCGTTAACGATTTCTCACGAACGGCTCGAACGGTCTGGGTCATCGAGGTCTTATTCGGAGCGTCTTCATCTGGATCTCAGATCGGATTAGTTTTTGGTTTACATTGACCGAGCAGTTTTTTGTTATTAACGATTGAATTGTTTACAACGCTCTATTTCA
Source organism: Asobara japonica (assembly GCA_026005395.1). Taxonomy (NCBI): domain Eukaryota; kingdom Metazoa; phylum Arthropoda; class Insecta; order Hymenoptera; family Braconidae; genus Asobara; species Asobara japonica. Next base: position 963,829 of record BQMI01000220.1, read on the forward strand.
AAAACGGTAAGAGATACGGTAAAAAGTATTAAGTAGAACTTGCTGTGTGAGTGGAAATGCATATTTAATTTTATATCACTTTTTTCCATATTTGTCATAATTAAGGAGGTATGACGGGTTTAACCCTCGAGCGTTCGCACCACTATTGGCGTCTCACTCCCACTCCAGTAACGTGCATTCTCGTCCTGAAGCTGACTACGCGGCTAGTCAAATATTCATAATTATCTGCTTGATAAATGGTATTGAAACATTTAATTGACGTATCGGAAAATCTAGGAATGGCAAACAGAAATTACAAATCGGGAAGTTTTGTTTGTCTTCCCAACGGGGACACACAAACTTTTATCCCACTAGTTTAATTTTTTAATTTATCGAAATAGACAAGTGACCTGGCGATCGTTGACTGTGACATATTTCTCTGGTACAGTTTGGAAAAAAGTCGGTTTCAAAGAAATTGAATATCCGATTCGTGGGAGAACTTTTTTTTTTCATCAGAAATTTACTATCTGCAATATTCGCATAATATACCCCTGAGATGAAGAATACTGAGAAATTTCCGAAACACTTGCAGGATGATTATCAGAAGAAAAAAAATCGTAATCTAGCAAGTGAAGTTTCTTAAACCTGAAAAAAATTACATCGACTCAACTCGAGATCGTGGTGAATTTAAAGAAGCTCATTTAATTTTAAAGTCTAACCTGATACTTGGAGTGTGACACTGCGATCTACTTGATACCCTGGCCCATGAACTATCATATATTTTAAATGAAAAAGTTTAATTCCAGCTTTCCAGCTGACTACAGCTCCGAGACTATCCCGTAACAATTTCTTTCTCCGTGTTTCACATTGCGACACATTTATGACTTTTAATCATAGGTATTTTATGCAGAGTGTAGGAGTATCAAACTTTAGGATTTTGTAAATTTAATCCAAGATTTTAACGTCTTAAAATATTTATTCTGATAAAGCAATTTTCAAATTTCGGAGTGGTAATTTAAAATACTCAAGACATCGTTCAGACAGTGTGAGAAAAAAAAATAAAACAACGTGTCTTGCCTATTTGCTCTCAGAAATCATAATTTTTTGATACAATTTTTTTGGACTATAGAAAATTCAAGCTATCCGAAAATAATTTCCCCGCACATAATTTCCCGGACATTTTCCTACTCTGACGCAATGTGTGCCCAAAACTCTGTCTGTTTTTGTATTTCATTAGAAAAAGAATAAACCACTACAGTTTATTCTGTTGACTAGTCATTTAATTGCGAAGTCATCTTTGACCCGAGTATGAAATTTATCTGAATACTGTAGTCACGTAATTACGTATTGCTTGAGGTAGTGGGCAATTTAATGCGAGAACTACAAGCAGAGTAATTGGTAGAAATGAGGGAGTTGGAATAAAGTAGACTCAAGGAAAAACTGTGGGCTTGCAAAACCGTGTAATTGTGTTTGGGGAAATTACGAGGGACAATTAAAGGGTATATTTGTCGCTCGGGGTATGCAGTTGGGGGCGGATATAGCCTTCGCCAGTCAAATGAAGCGCCTGAAGCATATTCAACTCTCACCCAAAGATAAAAAGTTTTGTGTCCACGAGTATTAACAAGTTAAGCAAAATTTAGTGAATTAATCCGTGAATTAAGTGAATGCAACTTGACTCTTACTTAGATCAATCGGGACCCCCCCCCCCCGAAAACAAGTAATTTTTTAAAGCACAAAATAAAATATTTATTGTCTGAAGTTGATGACAAAGTGGTTATAAATTATTTTGATCATACAAGAAACTTGTTCCAAGAATTATTGTCAAGATTAGCATCGATCTGAATTAAATGAAGCGCCAACATGGTCGAAATTCGACGTGACTTAATTGAAAGGTGCCGGGAGTCAAGTAGAGTATCGACTTGAGTAGAGAAGACTGTCAACTTGAGTCAAATGTAGTTTCAACTTGAGTACACAAGAGTAAAAATTCACTTGAGGCATGTAGAGTGTCAACTTGAGTCATGTAGAATGTCAACTTGAGTCATGTAGAATATCAACTTGAGTCATGTAGAATGTCAATGTGAGTGATGTCGAGTGTCAACTTGAGTCATGTAGAATGTCAACTTGAGTCATGTAAAGGGCCAACTTGAGTTATATAGAATGTCAACTTGAGTCATGTAGCGTGTCCACTTGAATCATATAGAGTGTCCACTTGAATCATGTAGAATGTTCACTTAAGTTATGTGGAATGTCAACTTGAGTCATGTAGAGTATTAACTTGAGTCATGTAGAATGTCAATGTCAACGTGAGTGATGTAGAATGTCAACTTGAGTCATGTAAAGGGCCAAGTTGAGTTATGTAGAGTGTCCACTTGAGTCATGTAGCGTGTCCGCCTGAGTCATGTAGAATGTCAACTTGACCCATGTAGAATGTCAACTTGAGTTATGTAGAGTGTCAACTTGAGTCATGTAAAATGTCAACTTGACTTGAGTAGAATATGAACTTGAGTTATATAGCTTCTCACCAGAAGACTAGTCGAGTGTTTAAGACTGTGAGTTAAGCAGACTATCGACTTGAGTCAAATAAACAGTTGACTTAGATCAAATAGAGTCACCTTGAGTCAAATAATCTTCAGTCGAGTTAAGTGGAATATCAATTGGAGGCGTGTAGAGTGTCAACTGGCGTCGAGAACACTCTGTCCATGTGAGTTCAGCAGAATGCCTACTTGAGATAAGAAACGATCCACTTGAATCAAATCATCAAGTCATCCTTAATTCCTTCCCGGAGAATCTGGTTGAAATGAGTCAATTCGCTACATCGTTCAATCCTACCAAACTGCCTTACCTACTATTCAATTCAGTTAAGTTGAAGTCCGTTAACTTGATTTGAATATGAGTTGGTGACTTGATTTAAATCCATCTCTACTTAACTCAAGGCGATTCTCGATTTAGGCACAACGTCCTACGTAAGTCAAGTTGACAGTGAACATCATGCAAACCTTTCGTAGAGCTCCATCGCTGATTAATAATGGTGAATAACTTGAAAGTAGCATAAATATAGCCACGTTAAATTTAAAAAAAAGACAACGATTTGATGAATACAAGCAAGCGTTGGTTGATAACCGAATATTTTCCTCATGCATCAATCGCGTCAAAGTCATCTCCGGTGAATCACAATATATGCTTGAACCAAGATTTTTCTGGTGCTGCCTCATTGATGAGCGAATGTCACAGTGAAAAAAGGGGAAGCGTGAGCCCCGGATCGACGGTGAAAGTCATGTGGCGCTAGGAAATAGTAGGTCAACGTCTGATCGCGTGCACCTCGTGACCGTAGTAGCAAAAGCATTATTATTCCAATCGATAACACCTTATCTCAGATAGGGCAATCCGTTACTATTGCTATTCACGCGCTTTTCCTCATTTTTTCCAACTTTCATCGTCGCTATGTGAAAAATTACTTTACGTTCACAGATCTGATACAATATGGGAAAAAAATTTAATGTAAAATTTCATGGAAATTTTCTTTGAATTCTCAGAAATATCCATCGCGATTTTAGAAGGAGTTCATCAGTGTTCGAGAGGAAGAATCTCAAAATTAATGGAAAACTCCGACGTATTCGCAATTTTTCAGTGAACAATTCCTTGAAGTTCCAAAAAATTCAAAAATTTTTATTCTTCATATAATTCTTAGAAGGGCAAGGCCGGCGGGAACCTAACCCCATGCGGGGGGGGGGGGATGGGTCAATCATTGTCACCGGCCATCGTAGCACGGGGTTTCTGGAGGTTTACCCAGTGTTCAGAAATACAATGGTCGAATTGGCGAAAGTCGGACCCAGCGACATGGATGGGTGTCTGGTAGGGCCTTTTGAGGAAATCCTGAAGAACCGCTCCTTGGGGAGTACAAGGGAGAGGGACGGATAAACAAGAACATACACACACACCCACACCCACACACACACACACAAATGCACATCTTACCTACAAAGCGGCATCTTCTTATCTAAAAAGGAGGGTCATGAAAAGTCGAGAAAAATGAACTCATAGATTCCATTTTTGGTGTGATTAAACAAAAAGTTAAAAAAGAAGATGTGTGACGGTCACTCCATCCTGGTGAGTTACCGAATGGCCCGTCAACGCTTCGGATAAGGTCATCGGTTCAGCTACCTTAACCACTTTGCAGGGACGTTAATCATTCTCTAATTCATTGCTAAGCAACTTAGAGATAAGTCAAGCTGAGGAATTACGTTACTTGGGTCTTCCAAACCTACATTTGCGTCACTGGATTACACTGTGTAACTATATTAGCTCAAGTCTTGAAGTATTGATTGGCATTGAGTTAAGTAATTCAGGCTTTGAATTGAATTTCGACATAGGTCCTCTTCTCTCCAGTCCAAGTATAAGATCCAATATAATATAATATAATATAATATAATATAATATAATATAATAGAATAGAATATAATATAATATAATATAATATAATATAATAGAATAGAATATAATATAATATAATATAATATAATATAATATAATATAATATAATATAATATAATATAATATAATATAATATAATATAATATAATATAATATAATATAATATAATATAATATAATATAATATAATATAATATAATATAATATAATATAATATAATATAATATAATATAATATAATATACTGAGACAAATTAATATGTAATAAAAAATTTAATCCATAATTTCAACGTTTCCTTTACCTGAATTCGATGCCTGACCATGCGTTTACCCATACTACTTGACGCACTCCAATTTTTTGACATTTCGTCAAGTCTGATCTCGCACATTCAATTGCTTTTATAAGAAACAAATGCTCAAAAGGGAATAAATTATTGCAAAACGTAATCGGATGACATTTTTACAATTTTTTCTTCCTTCATTTGATTGAAAAATAGTGCTCAGAGAATTTATTATTTAACCCACCACCGTACATTAATTCGACCCAATGAAATGTCCATTGAATATTTTTGTACAACTCCGCACACTTACTTCCAACCGACTGTGAAAAAATCGGTGAAACCACCCCGAATGAATGATAGCAAGTGTTTTTACACTGAATGAGAATTTCTCAGTGAGCTTTCATTAAAGTACATGAAAGTGGTCGGATGATTAGCGCGCTTAATACTCTTGCTGGTAAAGTGGCTTGGGACGATCTTTCTAATTGGAAAAACTCACATCATGGAAGCGCACGAGGCGAGTGGATTTCATGTCTGGTGGCTTTGAATGGGTCTGAAGTGACTTCGGTGAGGTGGGTGAAATGGGTGGTGGTATTACCTTCGGTGTAATATTCAAAACACGGCGCTTTTCCCATGTGTATTTTTCGTTTTGCGTCTTAAAATTTAATGCGACCGGATGGCTCGACTTTTGGATTGGCTGGGCACGTTAGAACGACTCAACTGCTTTTGTGGGTGGGGAGGGGGAGGGGGGCAAATCGAATCAGCGCGGTCTCACGTGTCGAGTCGACGTAAAATGTCTCCATTTCGCCGGAACTGGGCGTCGCTGAATCGTTATGCCGGTGGTGAGGCTGTTTGCCTGCATCGCTTGGGACGATTATTCTCCGATAAAGTGCAGTCATGATGCGGTTGAGCTCCAATCGCTGTATTGGGACTGCGTGCGGACAAATAATATATGGGTGGTTGGGACGATTTTGGAGATTGCGTGGCGCTGGTAATCGCGTAACAGGTCTGACTTTTTTTGATGACCCGAACATTCAAATTCGTTCCGTAAGTTTTTACTAAATCACATTTCGCTCGGGAGTTGCGCAACTCTTCTGATAATTTTTATCAAAATTTCCTCTCCCTCCATGAACAGCAGTAATAATACGGTTAAATTACCATGTAGATTGCAGGTGAATTACAATGGAACTGCGTGGGAAAAAGCCATAGCAATAATTCACATTCGATGGGATTTTGTTCTGCGACGGAGGCAGCTGAGTGGAAAATGATTTTTGCCCCTGAAACTGGGTGGAGTTGAAATTCAAACGCGAATTATGGATTATTTCTTTCGGAGAAAACGGGGGAGATGAACTTAGCCGAAAGCGCACTCGTTCCGAGAAAACTCCATGGAGCTGGTGGGGATCGGGCAAATGGCTCCCACTGGACTGAAAAATATGCATGCAGTATTGCATTTGGCCATTCAGCAAGAGATATCAATACCGGATGCACAACACTTCCAGTGAGTTTCCAATAAAACGGATGAGTCGACTGTGTAAATTATGGGCATATTTTTCGAGTGTTTTTATCAGGGCTCGGCGAGCCGATGAACTCACGTGTATCATTTTTTTATGGTTATTCTGATGCTCTTATCATTTTAGAATTTTTTTTTAATTTTCACAATTTTTTTTATTTTTTTATTTTAAGTATTTCTCAGATTGTATAGAACTGGGAATTTATTTCAAACTTGAGAATTTTCTTTCAAATTCTTCCAAATTTATTTACTGCAAAATATCGTGTCCTTCCGAACAATTTCTTTGAGAATTTTCGAAAAATCGAGGGCAAGAAAATGTCTCCTAAATTTGTCAGAAAACTTGTACTTCTTACGTTATCCAAGAAAAATTGGTTCCTATTGTAAAGCGAATGTGTGTCCTCCATCCAAGAAGAAATATTCTCCAAAATTATTCTCCCCCAACTTTTGAAAAAAAGAAATTTTCAGCTATAAATAATATTTTTTCCCCCTCACTTTATTGGCCATTGTCATGCATACTAGATAAATTTGAACATCACTGAATACTTGGGCTGAGCATATATACAGTGAGGATGTACGGGGAACGCTGAAAAGTATACAGAAGAAAGTGTAATAAGTTTGAAATATGCGCATGCATTTTTACTGACTCTTGCTTCCTCCTAGCCGCATTCCACCACTTGAGTCTCCCTTAACCGCCCAGCCCCCACCCCTTTTGCAATTGATGCGTTCTAGTCCTGGAAATATGTTCACCTCCGGTTCGAGATTGCACTTTTTTTTTCATGCGACAGAAAAAATATGAAATACGCAAATCCTTGAATCGTTGTAATTGCATCACATCACTCAGTTCCACTGTGCATACTTGTACGAATTTCTCCTTATATAGACTTTGTATTTTTCAACCTAATTTCCCTTCCCCCCCCCCCCCCCCCCCCCCGACAGCGGCCGTGTAACCATTCCTTCAGGGGGCGTACCGGACACCCACCCATGCGGCTGGGGCCGACTTTCGCCATTTTTAGGCCATCGTATTTCTAAACACAGGGTAGACCTCCAGAAACCCCTGTGCTACGATGGCCGGCGCCTATGATGGAACCCCCCCCCCCCCCCCAGCGTCGGGTTAGGTTCCCGCTCGGCCGGGTAGTCTCATTTTATGGGTACCGCCGATAGCATACACGGAAGTTCCTGCATCGGTCGGAATCCATGAGAAAATATTTTGAAAAAATATTCTCCGGCGGCCGGGCGCGAACCTAGGACCTTCGGAGTAGTAGGCAGATACTCTACCACTACGCCAAAGCCCCGACTTATGTGTGTGTGTAGGTGTCCGTGTGGGTGTGGGTGGGGGTGTGGGTGTGGGTGGATATCGATGGGTGTGGGTGTGGGTGTGGGTGTGGGTGTGGGTGTGGGTGTGGGTGTGGGTGTGGGTGTGGGTGTATGCGAAATTAATACTAACAATCAATAATTGGTTATTAATTGTATTGAGACACATCGATTTTTTTGGTAGTTGCCAATTGTTAACGAATTCGAAATAATGAATATTTTTTCTTCCCTCAATCAATTAATTATTTCTGTGCAACTCTTTTGCAGCGAAGTATTTTATTCGAATTTTTCCTCCGGAATAAACGAGACATACTGTAATATTAAAACACTCTTTCATGGTTTCACAATAAGTTTCTCTAACCGAACAAATACATATACCAAATGTCATCTTTGACATATGCTAGATATATGATTTTTTAACCGCATATATATGTGACATATACATGAGATGTGCAAAATATCTATAGGAAAAAAATATAGCTACGCGTATATCCGCCTAATATCTCCGATATTCTATATTTGGCTAGAATATTTCCATATATATTTCCCGTATATCCCACCTATATATGGTTTTCCATGCGACCTTCGCAACGTTACTTCATTGCATTATAAACTGACCGATGGGAATCGTTTAATTGAAGTCAGTTATTTGGACCACTTCAGTATCTTTCACGTCCACTCGATAGTTTATTTTCATTTTGCAATTGCTGGAGATTTGCTGAATCCATAATAATTTTATGAGGTATGCTCATGAAAAAGGCCATAGAGTGAAAGCGGTAATCACCTATGTCGAGAAAAAAGGGCAAAATGAACTCGGGATGTTATCTGATGGCAAATATTTGCGCACCAGATATCAATGAATTTTTGGTTATCTCCGGAATACGTAAAAAGGAAAAACTCAATTTGAAAGACACTATATATATACATATATATTTTTTATTGTGCATTTAGTTGAAACACAAATAAATGAATTTTTCTGACTTTCCAATTGAGGAAGCTATTGTAATGATCCCAGTAATGAAGAATGTTCAGTTGTAATAATTTGTAGTTTCTATTAAAAGTAACCAGGTTACAAACACAATCTTATTTTTCCACTTTTTTTCTACAGGCTGTCTCCGGATAATTAGAGAGTGGAAGCGCCGTAAAGAAGTAATGACCTCCGACAGCAGTTTTTTCTAATTAAAAAAACTGATCTTCCTCGTACGCACGAGGTACTCTACAATATTTGAAACGTCAGGGTTCATTATCCTCTGACATACTATACATATGTTGTTTTTCAGACAGCACACGCGAAACATTGGAGGCCCCCTTTCGAGCATCACTGGAATTCAGTTCCGCAGTTGGTTGAGTGCCGCTAGTGTGTCGACACTATTCCCCCCACATGTACGTTCAAAATATAAGCACATTTCCATTATCGTTAGCGCTCGTTTGGCCGTTTATACTAATAAACCGGCAAATCCCAAGTGTCGTCACATTGTTGAGGCCGTGAACAAATATTCAGGATAATCAGTTATGGTCATTATCATATGTGGAGCCACAATTGAATCTATGCCAGAGAGGAAAAAAACACTTGTCAATTGCGGTGGGTGCGAATGTTCCACGTCAATGATAATCAGTGGAATATGACCCCTATCTTTATCGGTATATGATGTTTTTTAACTTCCCGATATAGGGAAGCTATTGTTGAGTTGAGTTGAGACATTAACAAAATGTCTGTATGTATGTGTGTGTGTGTGTCTACGCGTCCGTATGTGCCCACAATTTTTGGACAACGATTTCTTGCAAACGAATCACCCGATTCGATAATTTTTTTTTGAATCGATGCGCCTTCATGCAATTGAGACCTGATTGGATTTTGAAAGAAATTCATGCACTAGTTTCCGGTTTTTTTTAAAACATGGGGCATGAAAATCGCCAAAATTTTTAATCAATCATTGTTTACGAAGGAAAGTTGGGATCGAGCTAATCAATGTCGCAATTGGAGTCTCTCGGCGTATTTTAGCTTCGATCAAAATTTGACTCACTTTCACGTGACATCAGCGCAGGTAGTGACACCTGTTGTATTCCAGTATCCAAAATTTCATAATTCCTATTTTTTCTCTGGAATCAATCTTTAACCACTCAGTTGATGTGTCGGAAAATCTCAGAATGGCGAACAGAAATAACAAATCGGGAAGCTTTGGATGTGCTCCCCACTAGGTCTAACAAATTTGCAGTGGGATTTACCTGGAAGGACTATAATCCACTAATATTCAATTTTTGATATATGTCGAAGATATTTTCAATTTTAAAAATCCACAGGAACACACAATATATCAAAATTTTTGCTGATTTTTTTGAGACATCCTAACACTAAATTCTTGAGGTAAAGTTATCACTGCGCTATGGCAAATTGTAGTTTCATTAAAAAAAAGATTTTATCCGCTACTTATGATGAATCAAACTTCTGGAAATTATAAATCATGGTTCAGCCAAAGCCACGTGATGTGCTATAGTTAAATTAGCAATCAGAATTTTCTTGCACGGTCCCAGTGAGCGACACTCATTAGAGACATCAATTTTACTGGATGTTCACTCATTCAAATTCATGTTAAACGAGCCCGTAACAATTCATTACGTAATTGCCATAGAAATATGTCTTTTATTGTGTGATGAGATGTGCATGAGTGATAAGTCACTCTCATTACGTGGCTCTGCCTGGTTATACCTACCGCTTCATTTTTGTAAGTGGTTGAGTGAATTTCTGCGAAGAGGGCGACTTGGCACTAAGAGAGGTTTTCGGGTATAATGTACGTAACCAGCATCTGCTCTGGCCTAACCTTGAACCCTCGTTATACAGTCGTCCTTTTCCCTGAGGCGGTATTGTGAACTTCGTCATCCACTCATACACACACACACACACACACACACCATATATATATATATATATATACACCCACACACATACGCACGCCCTCACACACACACACACACACCGGATAGTATCTAACGACGCTGCGTGCGTCATTGCTGGGATGCGACCTATCAAAGTTCTAGCGGACGAGCGTAGGTGTCTCTTCACCCACAGAAGATCAACTAACCTGAGCCCGGTGGAACTGAGAGAAGAACGTAACCACAGCATTAAGCGATGGCAGTTACAGTGGGACACCTCGAGCAAAGCCCGGTGGATTCAATGAATAATACCGAAGCTGAATGTTTGGTTTGACCAATGACAAGGACAAGTCAATTATTACCTAACTCACATACTCTCAGGACACGGGTGCTTTCGGGAGGATCTTCACAAATTCAAGCATGAGGATTCCCTGGATTGCCCAAGATGTCAGGGAATTCAGGAAAATGAGGAACATGTTTTCTTGGCATGTCCGCATTTCGACGTGCAACGATGTATATGGGAAAGTAACGCAGGTAAATCCATTAACAAAACCTTGTGGAAGTTATCCTGTCGTCAGAGGCAGCATGGAACGCGACAGGCGATTTCGTAATGGAGGTTCTGAGGGAGCTGCGCCGCGAGGCGCAGCTTCGGAAAAAGCCAGAGTAAACGAAGGATGTTCTTGCCGCTACGCAACGGAGTATTGTTTCTGGAATATGGAAGGTTGTCCTTCCACTAGGTTAGGCCAAGACGTATTATCTCTTGTCTTGTTTTATTCGTTTGTTTTTTTTTCAATTTATTATTTTCATGGTTTGTTCTCAATAAAGATAATAATAGAAAAGGGGGAGGAAGGGAAAACCAGGAAGCGTGAGGAAGGAGGTTGGCTCCTTTCTTAAAAAAAGACGACATATACATACACACACACACATACCGGTGCAACCGACTATTTGCCTTCAATCTACATCCGATGATTACCGAGATCCCATCTGCGTATCTCCTGCATTAATTGCCAATACTCGCTTCTGAGTTAAGGACAAACACTGCTATTGACCATCCAGTCAACAAATGGAGTGATGGCGGTATTCGAGCTTTTGGGAATAGCAGAGTCGCAGTTAGGCGCACGATAATGCCGTATTCCATGTAGAAGTCTGGATAACCTTAATTTTGAGATTTATTTATCTTGCGACTATATTTATGTGAAGATAAGCGCACTGACAGAATTTTTTGACGAGCATTTTCAGAAGCTGAAGTACCTGCGGGTGATCCGGGAAAGTTTGCGCGTGCAAACTCTACCTGCGGCTACGCCTTAATTATGCGATTTAAGGAAAAAACGTCAGACATATGAGGAGTATATTTTTGCGTGAAGAACATTTTTCTTTTCAAAGCGTTTTTCCTGTCTGCGATCTTCTTCTAGTGCCGCATTATGATCATTTCCAATTGTTTAAAGCAATCGGTATGTACTGGAGCTATAGTTACACACAAACATAAATACACACACACAGACACACCCACCCACCAATCCCACCCACTCACCCATCAAACCCACCAACCCACCCATCCATCAAATCGACCCACCCACTCATTAAACCCAAACACCCATCAATACACACATACACACACACACACACACACACACACACACACACACACACACACACATACACACACTAGTCGTCGGTCGGGGCTTTGGCGTAGTGGTAGAGTATCTGCCTACTACTCCGAAGGTCCTAGGCTCGCGCTCGGCCGCCGGAGAATATTTTTCTTATGGATTCCGACCGATGCAGGAACTTCCGTGTGTGCTATCGGCGGTACCCATAAAATGAGACCGCCCGGCCGGAACCTAACCCGACGCAGGGGGGGGGGGGTGGGTTCCATCATAGGCGCCGGCCATCGTAGCACAGGGGTTTCTGGAGGTTTACCTTGTGTTTAGAAATACGATGGCCTAAAAATGGCGAAAGTCGGCCCCAGCCGCATGGGTGGGTGTCCGGTACGCCCCCTGAAGGAATGCTTACACGGCCGCTACCGGGGGGGCGTACAAATGAGAGGGACGGAGGAAAAAAAAACACTAGTCGTCGGGGTTTCCGTGTAGTGGATAGAGTATCCGCCCACTATATAGAAGGTCCCGGGTTCGCGCCCAACCTCCGAAGAATATTTGTCATCATGAGAATATTTTCCATGTGTGCTATTAGCAATATGTAAAAAATGAGAACGTTAAGCCGGACGATGATCCAACTTGATGCCGGACGGTGGGGGATGGTGACGCGCATACGTCATTGCGCCGCTGCATTTCTTTCCATCCCAATATTTTAGTCCTGGCAGATTCATGTGACATTTTTGTCTTGATATGAATTTGCTTTGCGCGAACGTCAGTAACTTCGCAAATTCGAACCTGGTCCGACCCGAGGCAGTTTGATTTCCTAGTAAAACCACATTTTCAGCTTTCAAAGTATACTCAGTAGGTGCAAATATAATTTCTAGATTAATAGAAATCATTTCACATTTTTACAAAAAATTTGGCAATGTCTATTTTTGTCTTAGGGACAAGTACAGATCAATCGAGCTTTCAGTCAATCAATGAAATGATGCCTGCATTTGAAAGCCTTTAAATAACAGAGTAGCCGATATGGTAATGAAGATTACGTATGCAGTGTTGAGATGAATAAGCACCATTAGACACAATTAATTTTGCGACGATCATTCTATTCGATTGTACTATTATTAGCTCGTTCATTTTCCGGTTACGATGTTAGGGTGAATACGAATTGATCAATTCATCATTGATTGAATATTTTCAATGGACGTTAATTCAGCGAAGAATAGCAATCGGCTTTGAATTCCACATTTACGAGAATGATCTCAATATTGGATTATTTTAGCGCCAACTTATGAAATGGAATTATTGAAGTTATTGATTGTGTTGAATTTTCCGAAGACGCTCGACGTAAAATTGTGCAAATAATTAAATTATTCTTATCTCTTCGGAATTCGTATTAACGATGCCTCTTGCCTCTCATTTAATTATTATTTAAGCAGAAATTAGGTTACGTAAAACAGGGAGTAAAAGTGGAACTCTAGGCAGAACCGATGGATAACCGTAAGAATGAAAGAGTTATTAACTGCCTGATCTAGGGGAGTTATAGGAATCAGCGCGAGAATAAGAAGTCTCATCAGGGTTATGAAATTTTTGCTTTTCTCGACGTTTTACATGCCTCTGACAAATTTTCAATGAAGATGCGTATGTGTGTGTATGTGTGTGTCTATGCGTGTGTGTGAGAGAGAGAAAGAGTTTGTGTGTGTGTGTGTTTTTTTTTTTTTTTAATTTTTTTGGTGATTAAATTTTTTTTACCTTTGTTTAAAGAAAAAAGAGAAAGAAGGAAGCCAACCTCCTTCCTCATGCTTCCTTCTTTCTCTTTCTTCCCTTTTTTTTTTAAATCTTTATTGAAAACAAACCAAAAAAAACTTACAAATTAAAAGTACGAATACAGAAAAAAAAAAAACAAAAACAAGGGACAATACCCCTTGGCCTACACTAGTAGAAGGACAACCTTCTATATCCCAGTATCCCCAAATCACGACGGAACATCTGCGGAGCAATACTTCGTTGCGTAGGGGACGACAGCCGCGGCTTCCTCAGTAGTGAATCCTTTCCGGTCGTTCACGGTAAGAAGATGCTCCATTTAATCTGGAATATTCCGAAGCTGCTCCTCGCGGCGCAGCTCCTGCAGAACCTCCATTGCGAAGTCGCTTGTCGCGTTCCATGCTGCCTCTGATGACAGCATAACTTCTACAAGATTTCCAACATTAATGGGTTTGCCTACGCTATTTTCCCATATAGACCGTTGGACGTCGAAACGCGGACATGCAAAGAGAACATGTTCCGCGTTTTCCTGGATTCTCGGACACTTTGGGCAATCCGGGGAATCCTTATGGTTAAATTTGTGAAGATATTCCCGAAAGCACCCATGTCCTGACAGCATCTGGGTTAGGTAGAAATTGACTTGTCCATGTGGTCGGTCAAGCCAAACATCCAGCTTCGGAATAAGACGATGAGTCCATCGCCCTTTGCTCGAGGCGTCCCACTGTAGCTGCCATCGCTTGATGCTGTGGTTACGTTCTTCTTCCCTCAGTTCCACTGGGCTCAGCTCAGTTGATCTTTTGCGTGTGTAGAGGCGCCTACGCTCCTTCGCTAACACTTCGATAGGTATCATCCCAGCGATGACACACACCGCTTCGCTGGATACTGTCCGGTATGCGCCAGCCACTCTAAGGGCACTCAGCCTGTACACTGGAATAACTTGCCGTCGTGCTGCTTGACTTCGTAGTGCTGCAGTCCATATAAGGATACCATACGTTAATACCGACGTGACAACTGATGATAACAAGAGTCTTCTCCTTTGTTTTGGCCCTCACTGCACCCGCCTTACTGCTTGCATGCTGGGCTTGCTGTCTAAAACTGAGTCGGGCATCAATCATAATTCCTAGGTACCGTATATAGGGCTGGGAAGTTATTTCGTAATCGCCAACTTGCAGCGTGATTGTCTCCAGTTTCTTTCGGCTCGTGATGAGTAATGCCTCAGTCTTATGCTCTGCAAGTTGTAGACCAATCGAGTCCATCCATTTCCGTATCTTGTTAAAAACATTATCGAAAATGAGCTGAAGCGTGAATAGATGTTTTTCCACGATGGTTATAACCACGTCATCTGCAAACGCCACGAGCTTTGCCCCCGTCGGCAGTACCAGTTTCAGCAATTCGTCGTACACGATATTCCACAGAAGGGGCCCCAACACTGAGCCTTGAGGTACACCCCCAGTCACCTTATATGTTTTGGGGCCTACTTCTGTGTTATACTTGAGAACTCTATCGGTGAAGTAGTTACCTACCATCTTTTGGAGATATGCCGGTACAGATAGCTTCGATAATGCCGCCAAAATAGAATCCCACCGTACCGAGTTGAAAGCGTTCTTGACGTCCAGAGTAACAACCAAACAGTATTGTTTCGTACCTCCTTTCCATCGTCCGCCCTCAATCACTCTCTTCGCTGTTTTCACCACCAGGTCTATAGCATACAACGTAGATCGTCGTCGTCTGACGCCGTATTGGGCTTCGGCCAATAGGGGTTCCACCACTGCCTCAATTCTCTGAGTGTGTGTGTGTGTGTGTGTGTGTGTGTGTGTGTGTGTGTGTGTGTGTGTGTGACCTTTCCTGGAGAATCGAAATTGGATTTACTAATTCGCCACTCTAGTATTTGAGCCCCTTTGGTACTCATGTAGCGATATTATCATTGAAATATGTCATACGTATTCTCGGTAAGTATAGGACGAGAAAAAAAAGCAATTAACTCGCTCCGTGTTCTGTTATTTTTGAAATATCTATGACAGCTTCCCTGAATGATGTTCACTAATTTAAAATAAATATTCGCACGCAAATACAAGGAGCTTTTTAAAACGACTGGAATTTGGAAAACGTAGCTGCTATTTCAGCTGCTCATTATGTAAAACCCCAGGAAATAACTATGTATTTTTTTTTATTAGGAAAATTCTCAGTTCCTTGAGTAACCCTTTTTTTCACGATTGTATAATCCGTTTAGCTGAACTACTTGAAAAGAAGGGGAGTTCGTAAAACGAAAATTTTCGAATGATCGCTCCTTTTAATTTCAGACTTATATGCTTAGCTATCATGTATTAGAGTTTAATCTAGCCATTCCTCTCTGGAATAGTCAGATGGACTTCAATATAAAGCGGGAAGGGATTGCAATATTTTTAGGAGTTTAGAGATCGTGGTACAAGAAATGTTGTATATATAGGTACCTGTGCGATAAAAGAAAAATGAAGAAAATTTTGGGAAATAATACTCTCATAATACTGGAGAAAAGCGCGTAAGTCGGAATATATATATATATATATATATATTGGGATAGTTATTTTGATAATGATCAATAATGAAAATTCGATGAGAGAACATATATAATTTATTGAACCAGTTTTTTGGATAATGATAAATCATTAAATTTCTAACGTGATATCCAATAGTTATTATGAAAGCCCCGAGGCTCTGGTTATCACCGACTTTGGGAGTAGCCCATCTGCCCAGGTCGACCGTGATACATGTCATATGAAACGAGGATTCGGTTAACGTTGTTAGAGGGGCTGAATAATTCTGGTGATACTAGGGTACGTGAGATGCTCGGGGTCAGGTAGATCTGGTCATGGGGTAGGTGTCGATGAAGTTTCCTACCTCGCCAACTTAATCAGCAACACGGGTGTAGTTTCGGTGTGGGGCTCCCACTGGAAGTCATCGATACTTGCGGGTTAAGGAGGCTGGGGTCTCGGGTAATCTGATGATTTTTAAAAATTAGTGGTAATGAAGCAACATACGATCGGGCTTGGAATTACCAGTTTTCTCTCGTTTGTTAATCGCTGAAGATTTCTTTATGAAAAAATTAAAGTTTCGAAAATTCCTACAACTTTTGGCATTTTTATTTTAATTCATAATTTTTATTTTTCAAATATTTGAAATTTTTGAGATTTTCTAATTTTTTGCGATTTTTGAGATTTTTTGGGATTTTTTGAGATTTTTGAGATTTTTTAAATTTCTGAGATTTTTGCAATTGTTGAGAGTTTTAAGATTTTTGAACTTTTTATTTGTTTTTCCAAAGTCGAAATTTTAGAAATTTTACAAATTTCTAATATTATTAGCGTGCTTGAAGTTTCGAAAACTTTGTAGTTTTCAATTTTTTTCTTTCTAATCTTTTACAATTTTTGTTTTCAATTTGCAACATATTTGAGAGCTTTAAACCTCGTGAAGTTGAAGTTCAGAAAATTCTCCATTTTCTAATCAGGAAGTTAACATAATTCGTTAAACTCTGGCCTTAATGACCAAGAAAGGTGCCTGGCACATCATCCGATCATGCGATCTTAAGTGGCGGTTCGCACTTTTTCCTGAATTACGTCATAATCTCGAACTTTCCGACCTCCATGGAGTGTTCAACCGCAAAACTTGGGCAACTTCATTTGAAGTAACTGACAAAATACTATGCTAATTGCTTTGATGCTATGTTTTTCCTTTGACGGTGTTGTCAAAGTCCAATTACCACTGAATTTCTCGTTACAAATACTGCCAATGCACAATGCTGGACAGGGCTTTGAACCAGCTAACTGGGAGCACTGAGAGATTCAAACTAAACGTGAGTCATTACACGCTTTGCTAACTATTAATGTATGGTAATTGCATGCACAGAGGAATCACAGAGAAGACTCATAGCGATGCGCTGCATTCACATGACAATACACGTGCGCATCAGCAATCAGACGACTGAACCTTCATGGGCTCATCTTCAGATAGGAATTGTTATCACCTGGATGTCGTAATCATACAACCAAGACCAGATCTCGACCATTTATCCAGTTCTTTTCAGCGGTCTCCAATTTAGAAGGATCAACCACGCGACAGGTTGTGCTGTGCAGCAATCAAATCCGGACAAATTTCAATTTGAATTTCCCGCCATATCGTAGTTCCGTCAGAGATCGCGATTGAGATGCTTGAATGCCATAGGCGTCTAGTACACAGTCATAATCTTAAAATATCCGAGATGCTACGCACAAGTGCGGAGTACAATTGAAGAGCCGCGATTATGGAAAATCTTCGCGCTGGGCGTTCGGCGACCGAGATGATTCGATTCTGCGCGTACCCGGGATCGACTGTTTAGAATGTTGTGGTGAAATACAATGCTTCGGAGAAGTGCGAGGAAGGTTCACACAAGCCATTAAGTCCAAAACTGGTTATTAGACATTGCGGACATGGTCTGGTCCAAAGAGTTTTGGCCCTCAAATAGGCCGGATTTGAACCCCCTCGACTACTACGTTTGGAGCGTTGTTGAACCGGTTACCAACAGGTCGCGGCAGCCTGATGGCGCGGCTCTACGCGCTACTATCGAAGCAGCATTCGCCAATATGGAGAGCGCTGCGTTACAGAGAGCGTGCGGGCGCTTCAGGAGCTGGATGGAGGCGGTAATTGAGGCCAACGGTGGTTATATTGAGTAATTGTCCTCCTGGCAGGTCACAGGAATATGGACTGAAAACTTTTCCTTCTATACTTGTGCCTTGTGTTAATCAATTATATTTTGAAATAAAGTTTGATTTTTCCGGATTTGACGGCCACACCTTGTTACATTTTATTATGTGAATGAGAAAATACTTTAAATGGTAAGAATTTTGGTGCAAATAATTTATTTTTTATAAGCATATAAACCATTTTTTCCTTGCTTTGAGAAAATTAATTTTTTCAATTTACAGAAGAGAATGAATAACAATGGGAAAATATGGAGTTTCGAAATCATTTAATGAATTATTGATTAAATCTATACTCACTCCTTGATTCATGAACATTTTCTTTCTTTGTCCAGTGAATTTATTCAGTTTCCAAATGAATAGTTTCATTTCATGGAAAACAAATGGCAGTTAGTCATGAAAAAATCCATTTATCCGGCAACTAGGAACTCTCGTTGAAACACAGCTGAAGTGGAAACAAATAAACTCAACTCTAAAGTTTAATTTTAGCTTTTACCCTATTGTGAAATACTTAAACTTCAGAAGTGGAGAGATACACTCTGCAAAGCAAATAACTTGTAGCTTCGGGGCAAAAATCAATTGCCGCGAAAGGAATTTTCGAAGTCTTTTTTGAAATATTGAAGTAAGAATAAGATTATACTTCAAAGTAGTACTTGCATTGCATTTGCGTGCTTCAATGAGAAATTTAGAAAAGATTTCAAAAAAATCGAATTTTTCAAAAATTTCGAAAATTGCCAGAATTTCAAAAATTGCCAGAATTTCAAAAATTTCATGAAATTTTGAAAAAGTTAACAAATTTCAAGATTCCAAAAAGTTTGGAAATAAAAGGATTAGAAAGAAAAGAAATTCGAAAAGATTCAACAAATTCATAAAAAAAAATATTCCAAATTTTTCAAAACTCTCGAAAATTTTTTAAGAAGAAACTCGGGTTAACAAAATCATGTGAATTGTTCTTCCTAATACCTTCTCAAAAATTAAACATAGCTAAAAACGTTGCTAAATCAGGACACTGATTGTGTATACATCGCAGGTAATAGCCCTGGAACCGCTCCAGCGCCATGAGCCTTTGGTAATGAAACTTTTTTTTTCAAGTATCCTTAGTGGCTCGTTTTCCGCCCTTATCACGTAATTTCAGTCTCACTCAACTCCTCCGTTATCTCACCGTGTTCCTACGCTCATCAGCCCTGAAAATCGATGATCGGTCTTGCATCATTACATCCAGTCCGGACATAGTGAGGTGACAACAGGGGGCGCTAATCCCCGCCCCAAGACCATACGATTCAATCATCGGATATTGAAGTAGGGGCTGAGAGGGCTGTAGCGCCCAGCAGATAGTGCGGACCACCTATGCTTCTAATGTATGTGTCTATTCTCCTGAATGCAAATATTCACCCTTGCATCTACTCATCATGTCAATGATGACCTTACTAACGACGACGCTTAATGAAATCGCCGTCTCCGAATGTAAGAATTTTGTTGAAGATTTTACGGTTATTCATATTTCTATTCGGGGTAAAATAATTAGGAAGACGGAATATAATGATTACTGTAGTCGATGGTTTTTTCAAACAAGACCCAAGTGAGGATGGACAGAAATGGAGTCATTTAAAGATATGTTACACTATCAAATTATTTAATTATGTAATACAAAATGAGAAAAATAGTCAAGTTTTCCGGCCATCTAGATATCGAAACTTGCAATCGTCGAACAGAAACCTTTGGTTCTGCATTCAATTCTTTTCCTCCGTCAAGACCGCATTTGATTTATAACGACATGTATCAAGAAAACACGAGAGAATTGAGCCGGGGGATTGGCAAAGTTTTTCACTATGCACAAACTTAGCCACTCCTAACAAGGGTGGAAGAAACGCAACGGACGTAACGACGAGGCAAAATATAAAATTATCGGAAATCGTTTCGATGGCAGCCTTGTCGTTTCCCAATAGGAAAACTCTAATCTATATCTGAAAAGTTTTTACATCAACTTATCAAAAACGTGAGATACTTCAGTGCAGGTTAAGTGTTGACTATATTCAGTAAAAAAAAATAACTACGATTCGGTGAATAGGTTGGTGATCGTGAGTGAGAGAAGTTATTGTGTGATCAATTCACTGATAGAAGGATTTGGTTACTATTGAATAGAATCGGTAGAGGGAGTACAATATTAAGGGAGCTTTATCGTGTCCTCTGAAATTTTTTCCTCAAATCACGAATCCCCGTTTCTCTGTGCGACATTGCCTATTAGAAAGTAACAACTTGCATTCGACAAAAGTGTTACGAAATTAGTTTACTAAAAGAAAAATCTAATTTGAATGGACCATATTATGCATCAATTTCTTAAAATATTTTCACGTAAATCAATTTTTAAAATAAAGATAAAAATTTTAATTATTATAGTTTCTGTCAAGTTGTCTGCCCAAGTGGTAGACCTTACTACTTGCTGGGCCGTAGATATTAAATGAAATGACATTCCAGACCAAATCCTTCATTAACAGTAGGAAATCCTTTCTACGAGTGTGGTAATAAAGAAAGCTATAATTTACGTTCAAGTTTCCCACGGTCTTGACGTAGCTGACGGTCTCGGCGGTGGCCTCGGTGAGGGCTCTCCGTAGCTTCGAACGACGAACCTGGGACAGCGTACGCGGGCACAATACGACACCCTGGCCCCCAGTACCTGAGCCGGAAGCTGATGCTGGGCCGGCAATCGGTGGCGGAGGTGTTGTTGCCATCGTCGATGTTGACGATTTACACCACCACCAGGGAAACTGAGTGTTTGTATTATAGACACCTGAGTTACTCATCAAATTCGTTAACACCCAAAAAAATTTTCTCGATACAAGTATATTGGTGACTTTTTTTTTGTTATTTTGATTGGGTCAATCACATTTTTCATACTTGGTGGTCCATGATAAAATGTTTTCTGTTAAATAAAGTGGTTTCTGTTTAATTTTTGCATTTCTTCAATTTGACGTTTGTCAACTCTCAAGCGACTTGAATCAATTTTTTTTGGGTGTGTAAATATAATTTAGTGATCGACATTGAGTCTTTTCACCTCCACCTTTATATCAAGAAATGTATATGTCTATATGCCAATAAACTGCAATATATCTCATGTCTAATATTTTAGGTACATAAGTGATATATGTGTCACATGGGTATCAGATATATTTCAGAGATGTCACATATATAAGATATCCACATATGAGATATGTATATATGACGCGGTCCACACCAAAGCGTCCAATGATTGGCACCTTCCAAAAAACTTCAAAAAATCTTAGTTGCACTGGTAATTGGTCCAAACCTCTGCAAAAAAGTCAAGAACATTTGGTTTCTTACATCTCATATACCAGAGAAAAATTGGGAAAAATCTTTCTCGTAAGCGTCAATCATTAAACATTTTGGTGCATATCCAGCCCCACTAGTCAAGCTGTAGGCCATCGTCGACTTCGCACATAGCTGAGTTTTTGACCGATATCTCAGGATCCAAGGGACGCATCGGAATTTCCATATAACATTTTTTATAGCCCAATGTAAAACCTACAAAAAAGTCTTCATGAAAATTTGAATATCTCCTTTAGATTTCGGGATATTTGCAAATACCTCAGCTGAATTTGTCATCGAGGTGATGCAGTCTATCAGCTGACTGTTGGTATATATTGGTTTATTTTCATATATATGTACTCTGACACGGGTATACAGCGACTCATTTGAGTGCCTGAATTGCCCCAAGTTTCCACAAGTTTTTGGTCCACGTGTACCAAGTAACCAGGTAACTGTGGATGTCGGTCGAAACTTGTGGGAACATGACTGGAGTTATTGAAAAGACTCAGAGACCCGGATCTATGCTCCTACGGCTAGTCTAGATCTAATACACTACATTTTGTGGTTGACGAGGGCTTGTGCAGAATGAGGGTTTGATGGCGATTGCAGAGGGTTTTCGTGATAACTACAGTTTTCAGGGTCTACAGAGGTAATGAGGATAAACAAGGTTAACTTGCGTATAACTTTCTCGATTGAGTAATTCTAATTCATTAGCTATTCAATCAGATGAGCATATATAATGCTAGCGTTTTTGAATGTATACATATGTGTTATAGAGATGCACAGAAACAAAACAGGTGTGGATGTGTGTGTGTGGGTGAGTGGGTGGGTGGGTGGGTGGATGGGTGGGCTTGGTGGGTGGATGGGTGGGTTTAATGGATGGGTGGGTTTGATGAGTGGGTGGGTCGGTGGGTGGGTGGGTAGGTGGGTGGTTGGGGTTGGTGGGATTGGCGGGTGGGTGTGGGTGTGTGTATGTATGTGTGTATGTATGTGTGTATGTAATAATCTAAACTATCATAGAAATTGGTCAATGTTCCTGCCATTGACGTCCAAGCATAATTGTCCTCTGAAAAGGAGCTTCTATAGATAGAAGGGCACAGCGGGAAGTGCTGTTGATTCCATTAATAACCCGCCTTTGTAGATCCTGCGACATTATGGGTCTATACCTGGGAACAGTATCTTAGCAGTGCTGCCATGAATAAACATCTAGTGAATTGGGATCTGGAGATTCAGGGATCACACACAAACCCACCTATCCACGAGATGAATACAAATGTAACTCAAGATGATCGTTTCATTTACGTCGGTTCATCGGAATAATTGAACGAAAAACATGAAAAAAACCTCCATTCAAGATACATCCGAGTGAATTTAATATCGAACGCAATGCTTGAATTTCCGGACTTACGCCCCGAAATTAGCCCTTCCTTCCCTACACATAACCACCATATTTCAATTGATTAACCATTTCCTTGGGTCTGCATGGTCTTCATCAATCAGAAAAATACTTGTTTCAAGTAATTTATTGTCTCAATATATACAAAATTTCCGAGCACTATCAAAGTCCCAATAAAGTCCATATATGATTCGTATATTTGCCGCACATATTGGTATTCCATCGACGTAACTCGAGCAAAATGATAAATACAATCGGGTCTGTGTGTGTATTGGGTGTGTGTGCTCTCGCATAGTCTTGTTTTCCTTCCATCGTTCGATAACGGCCCCAGTGTACTTGAAATCTGAGCAAAAACGATCGGCCACCCAATCCCACCCCCTCACTTCACATTCCCGTCATTTAACCGTGCCATTGGAGAGGCCTACAGGGGTATATTTGTTCTTTTGTCCTTGGGTTTGGTTATCGGACCTTTCTCATTGTTCCACTTTCCAGATTTAAATCGATTGGATGGGGGAGACAGTATTGGGCTCTAGTGTCCACGATAGGCACAATGAGAAAACCCCATCTGTGGGAGTATTCATTGGATCATTTTATCACCCTTGTCTCGGAATTTTTCACTTGGGAAAGGGTGGTACAATTGGAGAAAGAGATGAATACAAACTACACGAATGGGGGAACGAACAATCTATATGCAGGATTTTGTAAGGGAAATTTCTTATAGGCTCGAAAGAATCGTGACTTTTACGTTCAGCGATTCTGAATTGGAAAGCCAATGTAGAGGGTGAGAATCGATGAGGCACATATACACATAGACATACACATACGTATGCACATACACATACACATACACATACACATACACATACACATACACATACACATACACATACACATACACATACACATACACATACACATACACATACACATACACATACACATACACATACACATACACATACACATACACATACACATACACATACACATTTTTCTTACACCATCTTCGGGATTTCTGAAATTCTCTTAATTTGAGCGCGCTCTCCCCTCACAATAATATAATCAAGCCAGCTTTATAACATGATGTTTTGGTCTTTCTGTATAACGATGTTGTTCACTGAAAAAGATCTGAAGATGAGGTAGATATAAATAGATGTTGAATCGGAGACAATTCGTGGAATAATCAAAACTGTGAGTTACTGGGACAGGGTCAAGTACTTCGACATTTCTGGTACCCTCGAATGATCAAGAATCACCTCAAAGGCACATAAATTTTGTGCTTGCATTTTCTTTGAGTAAAAAGAAGTATTTTCAACTTCTCTATATGAAGATTTGTTTTTAGCACTCTGAACCAAAAAATCCATTCGTATTCACCTGCCTTGTGGTCAAAGGGGTCGAATGTCACTGGAAAGATCTTCAGTTGATATTGTCTGTATGTGGGCTGTATATATGTGTGCATGTCTGTGTGTGTGCGTGTGTGCGTATTTTCATTAAGGGAGGAGGTTTGTCATGAATGCACATTCGAGTGCATAGGTAACATTGAGATGGAACAGAGGTGATCAGACAGGAAATGAGGGATTAATCGTCCTAGATATGCCACCAAGTGCATCGAGTAATGAAGCGATGAGAGTACGTCGGAAGAAAATACATCCACTGGTGAGGCAAAAAAAAAGCAATTCGGAATAGGAGAATTTTGGAAGTTACTGAAAACACACACTCAGCCATCCACCCACTCGGCCACCCCCACACACATACACACTCGCGCAACCACCCACCCACCCACCGACCTACTCGCCCAACCACCCACCCACTCGCCGACCCATTCGCCCACCCCCCACACAAGAACACACACACACAGCTCACACATCCATCTACACCCCTAGTTTTGGGTTGAGCGTCTGCCGCGATGGTATAATTTGAAAGCCTCTAAGTAACTCAAATACAACTTGAAGCAGTTACTCAAAAGAAAAAGATTGTAAGTTTCTTCGAGAATGATTTTTCTTGATAATTATGACATTCCAATTTCTCACTTGATACTTCCATGTTGTATTCGAGGGGCAAAATTACTTCAATGAACGCGATATTCGCGCACCGCGTCTTCATCGGCTGGCCGCAGTGATGATTGTGCAAGTTTGGCGGTTGGCCAGAGCAGGAAGACTCCTATCTCCTTTACAGCGGCCCTTGAGGCCTTCCCTATTTCAGTCACACGCGTCCTCCTTCCCTCTGTTCCGACATTCTCCGCCACTCCCCCCCCCCCCCCCCCCCCCCCGCCCTCCCATAAATGACCTTCTTCACTGGTTTCATTGTGCACTCTATAACATGATATCTTTACTTCTGCCAGCTTTCTGCACCCATTGGAACAGATAAGCGTATACTTTTAAAACTTGTGATTCTGTATTTGGAAACTTGGTCATATGTGTGTAATTTGGACAATAGTAAATATTCATCTTTTCTTTTAATGAAACTTTTTTAATGAAAATATTTTAGTTCAAATGGAATATTTTTCATTGAAAATTCCAATGAAATTTTTGCAGCATTTCCCTTTCAGAATTTGAATTTTTCAATTTTTTTCAAGCATAACATTAGTGAAATTCGCCTAACTACTGAGAGCAACCCTCAGTACCTCTTGGTTCCACCCACCCATGATTTCCCTCCTTGTTCCCTCCTCCCACCATAAATGACCATTCACTGGTTTCATTGTGCTTTCTATACTCAACACGATATCTCCACTTGTGCAAGCTTTCTGCACCCATTGGAAAAGATAACCAAGGTAACTTGACGTCCCATCGTTTCCATTGATCCTATGACACTCATCATCCCTTATCATTATGGTCACTTAAAGTTTAAAGACCTATCTGGCTTTCATCGAAACCATCAAGCACAACTTTTCGCCTTGTCTTCATTATGTCTCATACGGAGCGTAAGGGGTGGGGGCGAAATTCTGATGCTAGAGACCATAAACCGAGCGTACAGGGCTTTTATGGGATTTTTTTTTTAGAGCGAATGGGGAGAGACAAATAAGTTTGGTAATCTTTGTTTTGGAGGGCTGTAAACATTCTGATAGGAGGAAGGAAACTCTGTAAGAATCAGAAAGTATCTCAGCGCTTTTAGAATCGTTGGGACTTTTCAGCATGCGTATCTACATGTGTATGTCTATATATGCTTCTGTCAATGTATGTAGGTCTGTATGCACGCGTCATCAAATAAAAAAAAATTATTTCTGCCGAATTGTTGAGTAGAGATGAGATGGGGCAAAGTTTTCCGGGTAGATCATATCGATCTTTATAGAACATATCCGACAACTGAAGACTCTAAATTTGGGGGTGGAAAGACAGTGAAATTTCTAGTCCGCTTTTCGAGCGGGTCAATTAGGGCACTCCACCTAATAATTTAATGTTCTAAAATTGAGGAAAACTGGGATTTGATGTTTCAAGGTCACGGAGTGAACTGGCCAGATCTGGAATTACTATATGACCTTAAGACGTAAACCCCAGTTTTTCTCGATTTGAAATGATCACTGGTCCAGGGGGCGGAGCTAGGCTCTGATTGGTCGGTTTAAACATTGGAGAATACTGAAGCGTACGATGGTTTGATTGGTTCAGCCACAGATTTGTAAGCCTGAGGTCCTGAGTGCTTTGGTTATAAACACATCGCGAACGTCCGTCATTGATTAGCAAGACGTTAATTAAGAATAAAATCAATGGGACGTGAGTGTGACCCTCGATGGGTCGCATCTATAACTTCCCGATAGGGTGTGTGTGGGTGTGTGACGATACACGTATAAAGTCAAGTTGCATATCAGGTACGCAAATTCGACTATCAATCGATTATTTCGATTTTTTATCGATATCTCGTAAAATATGATGTCTAGCAAAAAAAGTAACATAAAATATGTGGTTTCACAAGAGGAACAACTTTTGAAAATTGACGCTCCTTTCCGCCCTGCACATCAGTTACAGGTAATTCTGT
Organism: Asobara japonica; assembly: GCA_026005395.1. Classification (NCBI taxonomy): domain Eukaryota; kingdom Metazoa; phylum Arthropoda; class Insecta; order Hymenoptera; family Braconidae; genus Asobara; species Asobara japonica. Next base: position 990,961 of record BQMI01000220.1, read on the forward strand.
GTCGAAGGAGAAACAAATCGATTGAACCGTTTACCGGGAAGCGTTTCTCAAAGAATTACTCACATACGAACACATAGACACAGAACCCTCATCTAAAATTTGTCAGAATGCTGTGAAACGTCGAGAAAAGTAAAAATTTTCGATTTCTGAGACAGTTCGTTATCGGGGTGATTACAATGACTTCCCTAAATCGGGAAGTTAAAAACCCTGAATAACTCGGAAGGGCAGGGGGAGCGGAGGGGAGGGCGGGACTTCCACCCCCTTCCCACCCCCAAGATTTACAGTACGCAGTTCTGGAACATCATGCCCATTATATGATATAGTGCCTTAGATTTTATATGAACCAATTTGATTATTGATAATGCATGTAGCGTGAGAATGGTTAAGAACTCACAAAAAATTGTTGAATAACGGACTTTTTTCACAGATCTCATGACTCAGATGTTAAAGGTTGAAGATCGAAGATGGAAAAAAATTGGAAAAGAGGTACCAAGAGGGATGATAAGGGCCTATTAAGTTTTTGTAAGTGTCTGATATGCGAGGAATCAGATATTTATTTCTTAATTGGATCTGAACAAATGGGAAATGGACTATATTTTCCATCGACAGCTATGCATATATTACTACATGGAGGAAAGGAGAAGAGAGAACATTCCGATTCCCAGAGGTTTAATGGATGTTCATTCACTCCTCAATGAACCTCCAACAGTGACGCCAAATAATCTCGATGGCTTTCATCCTCTCTTGTTCGTTAATAATTGATCCACCCCCACAAAACCGGAAATCGAGTGTTTTGCGGAAGGGTGTAGTGGAATGCACCCGGATAAATGTATATGTCCATTTTCACAGGGTGATAAGTATTGTCGGTGCAATTTCAGATATGAGTCACTTTTAACACACCCACACATACACACAGACACACACACACACACACACACACACACACACACAGTCGGGGCTTTGGCGTAGTGGTAGAGTCCTACTACTCCAAAGGTCCTAGGTTCGCGCCCGGCCGCCGGAGAATATTTTCCAAACATATTTTCTCATGGATTCCGACCGTTGCAGGAACGTTCCGTGTGTGCTATCGACGGTACCCATAAAATGAGACTGCCCGGCCGAGCGGGAACCTAACCCGATGAAGGGGGGGGGGCGGAGGGTGGGTTTCATCATACACTGAGGGAAAAATATACTTCGGCCCAGCAATTTCATTTTTCAGAGTAATAGGCATTCCTAAAAAATGAAATTCCGTCGTTGCATTTAATCTCTGACAATTACAATTAAATGTAAAGATGTGAATCGCTTAACTCCAAACAATTATATGACAACTGACCTGGGTTGAACATTATTTTTATTAATTTGAAAATAAAAAAATAGTTAATTCGGGATTCTTAATTGTTACTGTACAAATTCACCTAAGATCCTCTGTCTCATAAGTATCACGTAGAGTTATATGATTAACATCATTGGTAGTTAATTAATGTCAGTTGGGTTTCACTAAAACAATAAAATTAATTTCTTTATAAATGACTATTTCTCTGAAACATGGTAATATTGGGCCGAAGTATATTTTTCCCTCAGTGTAGGCGCCGGCCATCGTAGCACAGGGGTTTCTGGAGGTTTACCCTGTGTTTAGAAATGCGATGCCCTAAAAATGGCGAAAGTCGGCCCCAGCCGCATGGGTGGGTGTCCGGTACAAATGAGAGTGAGGGAGAAAAAGAAACACACACACACACATACATACACTCACACACACACGAGCCTTTTTTCAAAGGCAATATCGTTAAAAACCGTCTAATAACGAAGTTCATGAGAATTTCGAATTCCTAGAGTTTGCCTTATCTTTCGATAATATTTCGAAAAATTCAACGTAAAAAGACGAGAAATGTCATCGCGAATTGAATAGATTTAATATCGCATCCCCTGAATCAGCCGTCCATGAGAATTGATATGTGAAAATATTTTGAGCAGGCTTGAAATACTTGTTCACCCAATAAAATATCAGGAATGCAGTGCGAGTAACGGGGGATGTGGGGAGTGCTGCTAGTTATGGGGTGAGTGAAAGTTGTCGAGAAGCTGGAGTATGCTGAGGGGTCGACTTGAACACGTGTAGCTGAGGAACATGGGTAGAAATACGAGGATGACTCGAAAACATTGATGCAGGAATGAGCCTCGACAAAAATGAGTGAGGGATGAAGATGACGCTGGAACTGGTGTGAGGGAGACAAGTGGAATCAGAGGTCCGTAACTGGTGTGATGCTCAATGTCTGACAATTCCATTATCTCATCTTTCAGCAGAAGAGATTTTTACAGTCTGATCTGTCCTCTCCTGTGGAATATGGAGAATATGGTGAATTTGTTACATCATTCAAAGCCCGCAAATTGAGGCTCTTGAATAGAAATTTTTTCACGTAATCATTTCAATTGTCGGCATCGCTCTCTCATAAGGAGAGCCAGAAATGGAAAGAAAAGTATTGACTCATCAATTGCATATACTGAAATTCCCGTGACAAATTTATTAGCACCATCCAGATCATTTGCTCGCTGGACCATTTAATGAATCCTTTCATTTACCAGTTTATTAGCCAGTGCAAAACATCGAGCGTCCACTTTTGAATGATGAACAAACACCCAGCCGTTGAACTGATCACACGTAGTCTATAAACGTGTTATCTGATTTTGTAATGACGCATTCATTTTTTATTGACCTGTAGGTGAAATTGTAATTAGTACTAGTAGAGTGATAGCAATCGATTGATGAGTTTGATGAGCATCAATTGAATGGTAAATGTGTAAACTGACATGAGCTGTTTATGTTTCATCCTGATGTATTGTTGAAAATATAGCAAATCATGGGGATTGTGGGGAATGATTGGGGGAAATTTTTTACGGCGGTTTTGCATTTGTAGAATTGATTATAGAATCGTGAATTAAGCGAATAGGATTGTGAATCGAATGCGCTATAGAAAACCTTCACAACATCTATGCGTGGAACCACTTGTTACTCAATTTTGTAAGGGATGTTACCAATGAACGTTTTCAATCACACGAAGTGTGTGTGTATGTGTGTGTATGTGCGTGTATGTGTGTGTATGTGTGTGTATGTGTGTATATGTATGTGTGTTATTCTGCGTTTGTGTGTGGGTGCGTAGGCGTGTCAAATTTGGATTTTGGAACCTAATGCATCCATATCTGTTATCCACTTCGCGAATCAAGTAGATAAGACTTATGCTGTCAGACGGACTTCGATGGACCATTAGCGCGTGCGAAACTTTTCTGAGTAATTTTGGTTATTCTCGTCTTCCGAGCTCGCCGCGTCCTCTTGCGACTACGGAAAAATCCCTCTCCTTGACCCATTTTGCCGACGAACGCCGTTAACACAGCAAATACAACCGTTACTACTGCTCCATCACTACTAGTGTCGGTAAAACATCCCTTACCACCACCGACAGTAATGTAGGTCTCTTGCTTCGCAGAGCCAGGAAATCGCGGAAAATGCGCGTGGAGTGAAAAATTGCATAAAATGTTACCTTTCCGCCCGGTAAAATTGTGATGTAAAGTAGTTTTTAGCTGTTGAAGTGAGCGAAAGATGTGTGTGTATCTATGTGTGTTAGTGTTTGCCAGTAATTTTACATGTGTGTGTATGTATGTGTATGCTTACCCATGCATATATGAGCATACAAAGGAAATGGATGCTTAAAATAACAGACGGAACATCTCACCAATCAATGCCCAGTGATCCCGGCGGCTGAATTTCAAATTGTTCGAAAATACTATTGTTCTTTGAACATTGAAAAAAGCCTCGTCCTGAATTTTGGGCGCTCTCTCTCTCTCTCTCTCTCTCTCTCTCTCTCTCTCTCTCTCTCTCTCTCTCTCTCTCTCTCTCTCCTATCCGTTAGGCGAATGACACTCATAGTTAGGATTTTGTTACATCATTCGTCCATGTTTCAAGAGTATCGGATTAGATTTATCCAAAAATTGTGTCACCGTTTCCCAATAGAAATGCCCATAGTTTTGGGGAAAAAATATTCGATTCTCAGGTTACTAAAAAAAAAACAACAAAAAAGAAGAATTTTGGATGTACTATCTGGAATATTTTCAGATACATTACAATATTATATTTCGTACACATTATATTTTTCAAACTTTACTGCACGTAAAACAACTTTTCTTACGATTTCAGAATGCAACATATAAAAGCAAAATTCATATTGCAGCTTTGCCAAACGAAAATTCAATTTCTATGATGTTTCTGCCCGTGCTCACTTTCTCGATTATCAATGGAAATTTCCCCCCATGTATTCATCGCGTATTGTGCAGCTACTCTTCATTCCTTCACAAAGAGCTTTTCCTTGCTTAATGCTGAATGTGGAATATCGAATCCCCTATTTCCGACTATTCGAATTTGCGGTCAGTAAGGCACACACTGGGCTCCGTAATTCCGCTTAAATTTCATACACATACCGATAGCGCGTTTGAACTTTGCGGAGCAAACGGCAATATATATTATGCATCCACATACGATACATCGAAATGCGCAGTTCCACCTCAATCAGAGGAATACTAGCTGTGCCGTTTGCATCTCGAGCTTGTACCATTGAAGGTAACCAACCGCAGAAAAGGGAAAGAATTCGCCTGTGAAAGTACGAGAATCTGATTACCCGGAGGTTTGGTCCAAGCGACCCAAAAATAAATGATGTGCGGGTCTGAATCTTTACGGATCAACCATGGAACCTACAGATGAAACATGTACTTAAAGTAATTGGCACTTGTAAGCTCTTTCTGATGAATCAGTTATTTTTGTTAATTGCTTGTACTAAAAAAAGTAATGCATTTTTTCGTATAGGAGGTTGTCACAAACACATACACACTGACACACTCACCCACCCACCTACTCCCCCACTCCCTTAATCTCTCACGCGTCCACCCATTCACCCACTCACTCACTCACCCACCCATCTATTCACTGACCTACCCACCGACTCACTCACTCACCGACTCACTCACTCACCCACCCACCCACTCAGTCACCCACACACCCACCCATTCATCCACCCACCCACCCACTCACTCACCAACTCATTCACCCACCCACTCACTTATTCACCCACCCACTCACTCACCACCACTCACTCACCCACCCACTCACTCACCCACCCACTCACTCACCCACCCACTCACTCACCCACCCACTCACTCACCCACCCACTCACTCACCCACCCACTCACTCACCCACCCACTCACTCACCCACCCACTCACTCACCCACCCACTCACTCACCCACCCACTCACTCACCCACCCACTCACTCACCCACCGACTCACTCACCAACCCACCCACTTATTCACCCACCCACTCACTCACCCATCTACCCACCCACCCACTCACTCACTCACCGACTCACTCACTCACCCACCCACCCACTCAGTCACCCACACACCCACCCATTCATCCACCCACCCACCCAGTCACTTATTCACCCACCCACTCACTCACCCACCCACCCACTTATTCACCCACCCACTCACTCACCCACCCACCCACTTATTCACCCACCCACTCACTCACCCATCTACCCACTCACTCACTCACCGACCCACCCACTCACACACACAAACACAGAGCCATATACTCACCCACACATATAATGTTAGAAAACCATTTATTCGACTGAAATTTGGCTTGAAAATATGCTGCAACTAGTTGCTATATCACTTCCCATAAAATTTATTCTAAAAAAATATTGATACTTTTCCTAGATACAACGTTCTTAATACAGCAAAGTTTATCAATTGATGCAATCACATTACTACATCAGTCATTCATCTATAATAAGTCGGATATTGAATTTCCTTCCTTCGTCTGAAAAATTTTGTGTGCAATCTTATTTTCTTCCTCTTTTTCAGTTATTCCCATTTTTCTCCACCCTACAAAAACGCGGATTTCTTCATTCAGTATTAATCTCATCTGATCATTTCCCCAGGCTCCATTTTTCTGGAACTTGTGGTTTCTCATCCTCTAATATTTTTCATTTATCAAATGCACTCTAAAGAAGGTCATCATATTCCCAGCTGTTCTGTGGGAGTGATTTTATTTGCATATCTTTTGATGAATTCTGGTGGAAAGAACTTGGCAAATGCCGAGTTTTTAGGTAACTCAATCACTTTTCGGAGTGAAGGACAGGTGAACTAGGTAAATTTACTGGGCTGAGTGGGTGAAAATTGTTGGGAGGGCGGTATTGCATATTGCCGTCACTCAATATATATATAACCATTGGCATGTTTCGAGGGTCAAAATACCCCACATGATAATTAATTCATGATCTTCCAATTTAAAGGGGACGTTTAGTACATTCAATGGATCTGCGGAATTAAATGCCGAAAATCTACGTATAGATATGTGTGTGTAATCCTTTGAAAATAAAAATGCAAATACAGCCCAACAGTCCCATCCATGTCTATATTGTATATACTTGCTCTCCAATGCATTCCCCCAAAGCTGAATGCCAAATGTGATATTCCTCGACTGTCCGTTGAGTTTTTTTACTCTACTTCACCACCCTCGAAACTAGCCCCTACTTATTCGCCCGGTCAAGCAAAACCTTGTGACTTGCTCCGACCAAGTTTGCAGCCCCCTCCAATTGCCCTCTTGCAGGTCTTCCTCATTACATCAGTCTTCAAAATTGATTTGCAATGTCAAGTTACAAACCAACTAGGAAATCGAGAAGTACACGTCCTTAATCAACCTTCAACGGTTAGTTGAAATTAGCAGTCAACTAATAGTCTTGCTCTTCATAATAAATGTGATTTCGAGATATCTAGAGAGCTTTCATTTCTTCATCAGAATGCAACGCTTCGATCCGATTTACAATATACAAGCCCGAATGCCCGCTTCACGCGCTGAATTACAACTTGATATTCGACGTAACAATATATTTTCCGAAATTGAAGATACTGTTAATCATTGACTCCGAAAAAATGAGAGCTGTCAATTTTCCAATTTGGTGCAAGCATCTTTTGTTTTTTCTGTGATTATCGCGTACATATAAAATTTGTCAACAGTAGACAGAATATGTAAGACACTCGAAACTTAATAAATTAACAGAACGGCAAAAAATATTCTGTGTATATGATTTTCAATAACTACATAAGCTATGACAACTTGAAGAATTGCCATACTTTTGAAAACTAAACCCGAATCGATATCCCAAATATCGATGTTCATCGATGCGAACGCGATTACCAACCAACTTCACGATGTTATCTGGCTAATTTGATCAAGCAATAAATGAATGACGATTGGAAAATAAAGTATGTCACGATTTCCGAGATGTTTCGACTCTAACGATGTTCATTTATGTGTATGCTCTTTCTCGAATAGGACCGCGACAATGCGAACCAACTGCAAGAATCGATTTGACGTCAACAAAAAACTCGTTTTATTACCCAATTTTTATATTTTCAATTCATTCCAGCATATCGCTCATTCGAAGAATCTATAGATTTCAAATTGTAATCTCCCGGACGAATGATTTTGCCCCAGCTGGTCTGAGGTAAGAGTTGCAATTGGAAGTTGAAAATAGTATTCTATTCTTTTCATATCATTCTGGTAATGTTGAGTTATTGAGGATCGAACGAGCTTTGAAACACGCATGGAAGCTATACATAGGTGGGATATATGTATATGTAATTTTATATACACAAATATTTTGGCCTGTGCATTTTGCATACAGTAAGCGGAAGAATGTCTGTGCCAAATCCTCCATGTATTGAACACGGTCAGTAGGACGGCACTTCCGGGATACGCACTGATAGCAATATTTTTTGAGATCCTGATCCCAGTTCCTTCAAAGAAGAAACTCGGTTGGAAAATTACATTTTTTCAGGCCTGGCATTCCAAGGTCATCACAGCCAGATTCTATGATTTTCGTTCCACCCCCCCCCCCCCCCCACAATACTATATATCATTGCATTACATGGCACCTGTTATCAACTCCGTTAATTAATATTATTCTTTTCTACTTTCTTTTGCTTTTCTTCTTCCGTTAGACACCTATGACGGTTCAATATTGGAGGAAGAGAAATAAAAAATCACGTTCGAATCACCCTGTATAGAGATGTTCCAGGATAAGTAAATACATATATGCTGGTAGCCGCATATGTATTGCATTTGACATTTGACAATTTCACATTGCGTGGTCAAAATTTACATAAGAATTTGTGGCACCAACAAGGCTTATAGATGGTAGCTTGATGTTCCTGCCACCCGTGTACTCTCCGCACCTGAACCCAAGCGACTTTTTCATCTGCGGATACATTAAAGATTACGACGATGCAAAGTAACTTATAATGAAGAAAAAGTTGGTTCACACCATTAGGAGAGTGGTGCTTAATGGCTGTCTTCCGAGACTCGAAGGATTTAGGTCCAGTGTTCGGAAGGGACCAGTTGTAGGGCATAGTGCCACCCATAGCAACGACACTATATATATTGATCATAAGGAAATTCGGGATAAAATTAAAAAACCCTAAACCCCGGAGAAGTCTCCTGCATATATGGAGGCTCATTGAAACAATACAGTAATTCTTTACTGCATTTTAAAGCTGGCGGGATGGTATCTTGCAGCTTTATTTACCCACAACATTGTTTGTTGATAACCAAATGCATTGAAAGCAGATGAAGATAGGAAAGAAGAGGTTAGCATAATGTGCCGCCTGGCGTTAGAACGCATCTTGGTTGAATTTCCTTCTAACGTTCATAATGCAGCAGCAAATCTGGTTAGTGGGGGGGAGGGGGGGGGGGGGGAGCACCTGCAAGCGACCTGCGCCGACTCTGCAGCATTTTTTCAAGGAAATCAGTAGGTATAGAGAAAACTAGTAGTAACATAAAATATTCCATCAGACAAGTTGTATAACTTTCTCCATATCTCCGATATTCCACAAAGTAGCACAGTTCATAGGCCAACGGGGGGGGGGGAGGAGTGGGGAGGCAAGCTTGCGTTCCATCCGACATTCAAACTCCATTTTTTCAGGGAATGCTACAGAAAACTTAAATGATACCCCATGAAGCGAAGAATATTTTTTATTCAGAGCACCTCTATCTCCATTATTCCAGATCGAGAAACTTTTAATGCAGCCCCCCAGGGTTCGCACTCACAAGCCATTCATCTAAATATCACGAGAATTCAATTTGTTATAACCACCTGCTCTGGTCATATTAATGGAAATTAGCGGTTACATACACCTGTGACTTTCCCGAGGACTCAAGCCTTCAATGGCGTCTATTTGCAGAGTCCTATATATAGTCCAGTAATTTGAGACCCCTATGATAAGCAGCGGGGCATTGGCATATTTCGTGTCAATGTGATTCAGAAATGCTAAACATGCTCTAATGAGCTTAATTGCAGAACCTACCCCCCTCCCATTTGCTGTGAGATTTTCTTGCGACGAATCGATGGATTTAATGAATTCGGCAGGGGTCAAGGGAATCAATCATGGTACACTCACTTGCAATTTATGATTTTTGTTATTTGCACCGAGAAAAAGATGACTATGACTGGTCTATTCTGCAATTATGCATTCCGGCCTCGAGTGCTCGGGAGTCATTAATTTAACGGCGGAAAATCGATCGACTCACGGCCAACATGACTACAGCTTGAAATCGATATTGTATTGCCGATTTTTTATGAAAATTTTATCTGGTATATTTGATTATATAAATTTGCCTTTTTCCGTTCGTTTTCTCATTAATGTTTTTAGCAAAAAGAGGAGAGTTTAATTATTGATTGTCCGCCTCATAAATTTATTTATGTCAAATATTTAAAATTGCAGAAATGTTAAAACTTTAAGAAATATTAAAACTCCAAAAATATTGGAAATACAAAACAAAATTTTATGAATAAATGGAAAAACTTTCGAAATTTTTGAATTGCAAAATTTTTAATTGGAATAGTTTGCTCGTGTCGTCAGTGACAGAAAATATTGTAAAAAAAAATGTTTCATTTCATGAATTAATTACATCGATGGGTAATTTTTATTAAACTTCTGTTTTGCCAACTTTTTCTTCTCATATCCAATAACAGACATTTTCTACGTTTCTGTATTTGATATTTCGCTGCAATATTGCAGAGCCAATAAGTTTCAACAATTTCCAATGGTACTCCCTTCAAGTTCTCTTTTTGGTAGGCCAACCTCTCTCGTCGACACGAAATCAATATATTTGGATTATGGGGTCGTCGCGTGCACCTATGTGTGTAGAGTAAAATATGAGCGTATACATGAGTGTGCAGTTACTTGTTTATGGCTCATTTAGGTCCTGACAAATTAGCACAGTATGAGTACAAATATGCAGCACATTTTTATTATAGGCGGGGGCGGCTATGCTAATTGACATTACGAGAAATAACCAATGAGTAACGAAATTCGTTGTGGCAAAATTGGTGAATAACCAATATGGCTCCCAATTCTACATTTTCAGTTTATGTCCCTTTAATCAATAAATGCATTTTTTTTTATTACCCAATAACTAAGGGATTTAATTAGGGTAAGCCTTAGAGTCCACATTGTCGCCCATCATATAAAATAACTCAAATAATAACAAAATAACAATTTTTCTTTTTAAAATAAAATAATGATATTTTTTTTTCAGAAGGTTGAGATTTAACACCCACACCCACACATCCAGGCACGCAATTTTTGCTATACGCAACAGCAACCTGAACAATTATACCCCATTTTACCACAAATAGATCATAAGAACAGCATCATTTAGACTTCAATTAAAGATATAAACTGTCCCGAGGCAATGGCTGTTATTTACTTGCATGCTTCGCGGAAGTACTCATGCAACCGTATTCCCAATATTCTAAGAAAATTTAATCCGAGTAAGTGAACGTTTGGGGTCGCGTTAAGTGCTTCAAGCGGTATATCTTTATTCCCCAGGTAGAATGACTGGCTTGGGAAGCTGGTGCGTCTTGGATTATCGAGAAACTGTGAAAACGTATGTGCCCGAGCCTGTTCACCTACATTTTACGCTGTTACTCACTGATTTTATCTCCTGAATTTTCCACGACACTGAGAAAAAACATTGCAAAGTGCATTGAAACGCGATTGAAGAAGCTCGCTCCATTCAATGAAATTTCTTTCACTCATTAAAAATTCACGACTGGAGAAATCTGTTCCTCTCCACAAGAAAAACTCTTGACAAATTGGAAAAAAAAAGTGGGTAATGAATCACACTGGTCGGTACGAGCTTTTGCCAGAGGTGTAATGAACAAATTCAGAACACTAATACAATTATTTTCATGACCTGGGATAACTCATACAAAAGCATACGAGGATTATCATCAGCAACTTACACGACATTCGTCATAATTACTCAAATTCATTATTCATCGATAATTCTCATCGCGAAATCCTGAGACAAAACCCGAAACTCTTCACTTCATGATTCAGCACCACTATGACTTCGGTGTATTTTGGAGTGATTTGAGGAGTCCATTGACCCACAGAAAAATTGATTTCAATAACTGCGAGTATCAAGATACATGAATTAATTATTCCGCTTTTCATCAACGCGCACCGCCACCCACCTATCTACCCTCCCATCCACTCACCCCTCACTCACCCACCCACTCACCCACCCGCCCACTCACCCACCCACCCACTCACCCACCCACCCACTCATCCACCCACTCACCCACCCACTCACCGACAGACTTACACACCGACCCACGCACGCAATCCCCGCACCCACTCATACATACACCGACCCACCCACACATACACACACACCGAGGGGGGCTTCAGTCTCCGAGAAAGTACTGCGGTGATGTAACATGTCGAGCTTATTACAATAAATGCCCTGGGAAGTTAATCATTTGCAATTTATGGAAAACATTTTAACACAAATTTTAAGTTCCACAGAATGATTCCAGAAAGGTCAACTGAAGTTTCTGACCCGTATTAGGTTATTGTTAGGTTATTTTTGTAATTTGAGGTACAACTCACGTGCTTCTGCTTTTCAACATAATTTATTGAGTTTTTTTTTACTATTCAGCACAAAAACCTCTTGGTTTATACAGCTTCTCATTAAGTGATTGATTAATCCATCACTTTTTTCAAATGGGTCCAACAGAAATTTTGAAGAACAGAAATTGTCGAATCTTCGTAATAGCATTGAATCTATGAGTGCCACGAAAATTTGAGTTGATTTCTTCGGAGACTTGGCGGAAGATTTCAAAGAGGTAGCCCTTAGGTGGAACCTCTAAAAGCCTCGGTATAATATACCAACCAGAATATCACTCCAATTACCCATCCCCGGATTCTGCTTCAACACTACTGGACCATCTTGAAGCGGATATTGAGTCCCCGATTGCAAAGTACTTAAATCTACCTGAGTGCTTCAGAGAATTGAGTTGCCTGCAACAACAGCCTGCACACTGATCCCACCCTCCTTTCCCCACGGTACATCACACGCCAGAATAATTCATGCGACCCGGTGGTGTTGGCAATTACCTGCGGAAATCTTGTGGTGGTCAAACGGACTTCGGAAATTGAAGTATCGAAATTGTCATTAGCCGCTTTGGTCGCGTGATTGTCGTATTTTTTGGTTTAGTATTGCTAGGAAGATCAATATGTGGAATACGGGGCACCCATCCGGATAGAGGCAGCAAGTAGTTCCCTATGATTTCAAAGTGTCCGGAAACACTAGAGCGATCATCCATTTCGATTCAGTCAATTCGGTTTCGCCTAATTCTCAATGGAAGTTTATGAACAGGATGATCCAACTCATCAAAATAATTTCTGAGAAACTTCCAATAATTTGGAATATTATCAATAATTTTTTTTTTCAGGAACTTATGTCGAACATCATTTGTGACGACTGATCTCCAGGAAGTAGATCAAGGTCACAAATATGTCATAATACTTCATATGCTGTGTTACCCCCCCCCCGCCCCCTCCCACCCACACATTCATGACTAGGAAATATTTGATTCCGCATTAGTGAACCTCCAAGCATGCAGGATTAATGCAATTCAGGTGAGTGTACAGGTGTATGTACAAGGGCTCGCATTTGCTGGGTTATTGGAAGGAATTAGCATGGGTTCATGAATTTACCTGTCGAAATTGTCGAATTCCGCCGTTGATTCTGAGCGAATCAGCTGCAATACCAGCAATCCCATCGCCCGGTTCTCGAAGTTGTCTGAGTGATGTACTTGGTGGAGCACCTGCATGCAGGGGACAACATGAGCCTGAACAACAGCAAGCCGATGCCTCAGGTTGTGAGCTTTGGCGTATTATCCGCGCACTCGGCGATGTTGTCACAAGTACTGGTGGTGGTGGTGCTTGACATGGACAGCATTGGTGACCACTCTTGACACTTTCCCTTTAAAACAATTTTTCACCCTGGTTGATTACCCAATATTAACTACAAGGTAGCACGGAACAGGGTGCTTTGGCTCCTAATTGTTGGTGGAGAACAGTGGAACTTCCATAATGTCACACCACGCGGGCTCCCAATTCCAGAAATGGACACCTTATGGAGACCTCCTTCTCCGCGTTTATGCGCATGCGCGAGAGAGTGAGAGAGCATGCGTTTACGACAGAGAACCATCTGGTCGAATGGGCACATGATGGAAGTTCCACTGTAACATATTTTGAATTGAAGCCTCGAGAGGTGAGGTCTACAATGTCTGGATTGGTTAGGCGACGATGCCCGAACGGTTAGAGCCCGAACGAGACTCAACGTCAAACGGGAGTTTTGTAAACGGAATCGATGTACAAATTGAGGTTTTCCGCCAATTACTGGATAAACTAAGGAACCTAATGCCCATTCGGCATTGTCGCCATTGTTAATGGTGTACGATTTGGGGAAAAAGTTGATTTCCGTTGGTGCCGGGGGGGGGGGGGGGGGGGGGGGGGTCGTAGCATGCCCTAAATCAGATCGAAGGTGCCACTGAATTCGTATTTTTTTTCTCGTTAAATATGTTTCGTGACATAAGCGCGGACGCCATCCTGTATACTACGTATGGGGCTCTTCCTGGTATATTTATACCATGCAACAACTACGCACATAAAACTTGAGTTACGTATCACTGAGCCATTCCCTGTCTGGGCTGTTTGACCATAGGATTTTCACAAGTTTCATGGCTGTGGGTTATTTGAGTGCATTGAAGATGATAATTGAAATTTTTATGACATCGTTAGAATGACAGAACGAGTGAAAGACATTGGGATTTCATTGTGCTATCATCGCCAGATGGTTGAGCGCTTTAAAATTAGGTTTTGCTCTTGGTTTGAATTGGATTTTCCCGTTATTACTCATTTTTTTTGTGATACTTCTCGGTTCCACGGATAGAATGGGATTTCCTGGATGGAGGAAGATTGCGTATCAATGACTCCGGTGCGATGGTTTTACTCCAGTGGCGTAATGGAAATGGTATTCTCTCAATTTTCCACTATTCCACTATTCGACTATTCCACTATTATTTGGTCCACTATTCTCGTGAATTTTCACGTGTTGTGAAAATGTAGCATGTCGGAATTTTCGTAATGCCTCCCTCCACCACTCACGTTGCGCCACCTCCCCTAAAGGGGTTGCATTGAATTTTGTGTTACGCGCCATAAGAATTTTCACTTCAAAAAATCTACACACTGGGAAGTTATTGATATGACCCGACGATCCATGAATATTCTTTTTATTAAAATTTACTACACCGTGTCTAAAGCCGCTCGATAAGTCTCTAGCTGTACTGAAGACTTTCAAAAGTCACGGAAGTCTCCCTTAATCGGCGATTGAGTAGCCCCTCGGAAATATTGCTAATATGAAAATAAAATGGCAGTTTAACCCAATTACAAGGTAGTGCTCTACCTCTATTATGACCCTATTCTTCGTTACGAAAAAAAACTACTGTTGCAAGCACGGTGAAATAACGGAGTAGTTTGTGTCAAGTAGCGCTCCAATTTTCTCTGATAAACGTTGGATTGTATACAGCAGCATCAGCGGCCCCAACGTAGATAGACTCCGAGTCTTGACCTTTTCCAAGGTGACCTTTTAACTCAATTTACTAGTTACATTTAACTCAATTCATCAGGTTTTTAGAAGTTGAGTCTCTGGGGCTTGTGGTTGGCTCAACTAGTTGGATTGATTGACATGTAGTAACCTGTGGTGGCGCATGATTACGCAAGCTCCAATGTGATAGCGAGTAAATTATTCATGGTTTCAATATTTAAATTTGTAAATAAATGATGTCATGAATGGAGGTGTGATGGGTGCGGTACGATTCATCGAATAACGATTGATAGGAACTAGCACGCAAGATCAATAGGTTCGTCAAATATCATAATGGTGAAATATTGGCTAGTCTTTTTTATAGGCTGATATATCTATATCTGACAATTCTCCATGTCAGGGGAACATTCTGGCACCGTTGATGGTTAATATGTCACCATGATTGTTATTCAGAAACAATTCTGTAAGGCCAAATAAGAACTGACTGTTTGTATTCAATACAGCTATAATATATAGATGGGTTATATATATATATATATATATATAATCCATCGGTCTAAAATTTGATTTTTTTTGTTAATACTTTTTGATTTATTTCTGGACCAAATCAATAACTAGAATGTTCCATACCATCGACAACGGCAACGCTTGATTCAAATTTGAATGTGGTGGATTATAGACAGTCATATGATATATTTAGCGCTTTTGACGAGTCTGGCCGCGCGTGCTGCACACGCGCGTTTCCTTTTGCCGCCGCTCTGACTGGTGTCGCGTCAGTTCCGACCTGACGTCTTTCCATAATTCCGATATATATCGATAGATATAGATCGATGTTCCGTTCGGTCTCTCCTCTTTACTGTAGAGATTGATTGATTGATTAACAGTTTGTACAAAAGAACAGAATCAGAGAGACGCGGGCTGTCAACGGAGGCGCAGCTGCGCGCGCATTCCGGCGCGACAAAACTTCGAGACATTTTGCGAGATTATCGATATATTCTGACATTGTCCTTTTTAGAATAGTTTCTCTTCACTTTGATTATTGAGTCTCACTAATTATTTGAAATGGCGTTTGTGTTGGGGATAATTGTAAAATTTTGGGGAATTTTTTTTGAGAATTAGTGACGTCACTAAAGTAGTATTGCTTGATTGAGTTTTTGGATACATAAAAATGCCATAAAAATTGTGGCTCCGATGGGATTCTCAACCTATTCAGAATGCATTATATCAATCATCATTCAGATCTTTCTAACGATGATTGGGAAAGTTATCAACTGGCACGGAAATTTCGTTTATTTCGCCCTGTAAACATTGTCTGTGCCCGATATTTTGGACTGTCGATCATGAAACTTTCTTCATAACACCACAACCGTTATGCCGTCCCGCGAGAACCTTTGGCATGCCGGTACATGGATCCTAGTATAGCCTCCCAATTTTTCCCAGAATTTCCGACAAATTTTTCAACTTGCCTTTCCCTCAATTTCCCGTGAGGACGATTCTGGAGACGTCATTATATTCAGGAATAAATATTTTTATGTCGAATGCATTCTCTTGATGATAACATGAATTTTTTTACGGGTGAAAATTTCACACAAAATTTCCCAAGTACTTGTTTTTGCTATTGAAAAAACGATATCAAAATCATATTGTGTATTCAATTTTAGTATATTCGATAATTTCTTTTTATCCAGTATTTGATACTTTTTTGGCTTCTCCGAATGTCCTATGAATTTGCAATTAATTGTTGTCGTGAATCTTTAAGCTTCAGAATTCAATTGATACTCTATGAATGAAATATCGACGAATCGTACCAGACACAATTTTGATATGATAACCTACCTCGATACGCTGCGTGCCAGATAAAGGGCAGATGAGGGTGCGAGAGAATCTCGTCTGTCGCATCGACAGCGGTTGTACTGATGCGATGGCTGTCTGGTGCGATAAAGCGTCGTGGTTGGATGATGTGATGTGCATTGTTGCTGCTGATTGTCACCATCAAGACGACAGTGCAATTCAATATCCGGCACTGATCTTGTTGATGGATCATCATTGGTAGCACTCTCCTCAGATCCACCAAGACCAGAGACGGATAATTGTGGTGATGCAACAAGAAATGTTGCACGATCTTGGCGTGTTAGCACTGGCTTTCCTTGTGAGCCAGCAGCAACAACAACTGGCGGCGGTGGTGCACGGCTGAGCAATGCTGCTGTCTCCTCACTACTACCGTACTCATTCCCATTGCCACCCTCCTGTGAACCAGCATTACCATTTGTGTTCATGGCTAATAGCTCCACCAGGATCTTTCAATCAGTCACGTCACGTCGCCATCTCCTACAATACCACAAGGGGCAGGACACATTAGAGATTACCGAGACTTTTAAACCCCCGTCAACATTTTACCACCAAAAATGTCACACAAGAAAAATTCTCCAAAAATAGTTGCCCAGAAAAAAAATCGTCAAAGCACAATGTTCCTAGAGATAGCGATTATCAAACCAATATTTAGCAAGACAGAAATTTCCTAAACGATAATTTATCTGCAAATTGTCCATGCACAAATTAATGACACCAAAATGAAACAGATAAAAGTAAGGGACAGAAAATTCGGCATATAAAAAGTGAGAAAATAAAGCTTCAATGGAGATAAATAAATAGGTTCGACTAGAGCTTCAGCCAATATTGGGGAAGTAGCGTTGCGCTCCCAAGTCACGTTGCTTCGCAATCAGAATAACTTTGGTACCAAATAGCGGGGTGGATAAGCGATAGTTGTCGATGTTGGTGGCCAAATTAAAATGCACAGTATTAAACTGTAAGATAAAATTTCCCCGCGACATCATGCCCGGCAACCCCACTTAAATACTAGACTAACAGTGTCGAAATACCAGTTCAAGTAGAACAATGCGATGTGTTTTCCAGAGAAGAATATGGTTTTACGCAGATCCGCGTGAGAAAGATCTTAATAAGTCTCGCGAAATCCTCACGGAGTGTTATGTCTGTAGGAAACTATATTTTCGGTGGGAAATTTCTGTGTAAAAGCGAGTGCCGCTAGTCGGAATAGGTTCCCGGCGGATTCTTTAAAAATAAGCGAAAACATCTGCCGGCATCATAATAATTAAATCATTGAGGATGTCTGGGGGTGGGAAACTAGGTACCATAACCTAATGTCGGACCCAACCACATCAACTGATAAAATATCATGGCGAACTTGGAGATGTCGGAAACGATATAGCTTCTCCATTGAGCTTCAATTAGTGATATATTGGCATATTACGATACCGACGTTAGTCAATGCCTTTGGACATCTTACAATCGCGATAAATGTTTAAGTTAATTTTGCTTGATAATAAGATTAGATTCACTCGAGTGATTTACTCGAAAGATTAAAGCAAAATATTATGTCATAGCGTCCAACCTTCATGGGTTATATTATGAAATAAGCGCATCAAGTACACAAGTAAAAGGAAATAGTTCCAATCAGCAGAAACAGTTCAAATACATTTCAAAATGAAATAAACCGGATGTACGTGTGACCCTCGATGGGTCGCATCATGAACTTCCTGATGTGTTAGTGTGTGTGTTTTTTTTCTCTCCGTCCCTCTCATTTTGACGCCCCGGGTAGCGGCCGTTAAGCATTCCTTCATGGGGCGTACCGGACACCGACCCATGCGGCTGGGGCCGACTTTCGCCATTTTAGCCCATCGTATTTCTAAACACAGGGTAAACCTCCAGAAACCCCTGTGCTATGATGGCCGGCACCTATGATGGAACCCACCCTCCCCCCCCCCCTACGTCGGGTTAGGTTCCCGCTCGGCCGGGCGGTCTCATTTTATGAGTACCGTCGATAGCACACACGGAAGGTTCCTGTATCGGTCGGAATCCATGAGAAAATATTTTTTGAATAATATTCTCCGGCGGCTGGGCGCGAACCTAGGACCTTTGGAGTAGTAGGCGGATACTCTACACTACGCCAAAGCCCCGACACTGTTATTGTGTGTGTATCTGTGTGCATATGTGGGTGCGTCTATGTGTGTGTATATATATATGTGTGTTATGTGTGTATGTTGGTGTGTGTGAGTGTGTGTGTGTGTTTTTGTTTGTTTTAAAAGCGTTTCTCTTGAGTTTCCACAAAAGGTTATAATTGGCAGCCTATATAATGTTGACCGCAATATACTGGAAATATATTGATGAGTAATTCTGCTTAGTACTCATTTTGCCGATTTATAAGTCACGGGATTCAAATATATTTCAAATGTATTCAATGATTTACTCAATTCGGTAGTTTAAAGTCTGGTCTTTGATCACTCAGCCTTTCTTCCTGGAACCGGAATGAATATTCAGGTTGAGTGTAAGAAACTTTGCCGTCTTCAATGACATTACAAGGTTGATGCCTGGGAATTTTCGAGGCTATGTACAATAGGGAAGACACATAAAAGATTTGAGCGGTGGATTCAGGACGGCATAGCTCAATTTCAGCATGTTCAAGTTGAGGAGACGGGTCAATATCAGGGAGGGAGATGATTAAATATTGACCATTGGGGAAACTTCACATCTTCGTTGGTGGGAACACGGGGCATGCAAAGCTTTCGCTAAGCTTGACAAACACCTGGCGGAGGGATGATGCGATTACTTCGGGTTGAGTTTTGTAGAGCTCATGAGTTGGAGCTGGTGTGGGGTGGTGGGGGAGTTGGAGAAACGGAGGATAAGTCCAAAAAATACCCAGGTCCCGTCAATGTGACTCTTCAGGAACATACCAATAATAACTTCCCGGCTTACTATTTCTCTTTCTCGTATACCCTTTCGGGTCTTTACGATTTGTTCCCATCCCAACCCCTTTTCCGCCTCTAAACCCCCTGTACCTCATTCGCCGAGGGACGGGAAAAACCTCACGCGAGGGAAAAACCTGTCCAGGTACAGTCATCTCTGTTACCGGACTACCGCTCGACAGTGAAACTGCGAGATAAGAGCGCTACAAACCTTATCCGCCGATACACAGGATTGAACCCGGGATACTTGGCATGCTAGTCTAGCACTCCAACCGCACGGCCACTCCCTTGACTTGAAACTCCCGTCGGTTCACGTCCCGGTTTACTATTTTCCGACAAATGTAGTTTGCCCGAGATTTTGGCTGAGCGACCTTGTTCTTGCTGTACCACTTCTCCCGCCTTCACATTAATGTTGTCAATTGTACATATAATAGATCAGGTTTGCACAGATTATTAAAAACAAAACCAATAGAAGATCCAGGGCATTTTTTTTTAATGGTCATTGGAGCCCAGAGAACACGGTTACATCTCCATTTCGCGATCCATCAATCGGAAGTCACGTGATGCGCAGGAAAAATGACAGAAACGTGACGCGCCGGGGAACATCTCTTTAGAAATTTTTGAAATTGAGAAAAAAAATCCTTGCTTTCATTTTACTGTTGAAAAATGTGCATTATGGGTTTTAAAGATGGCTAATGCGTCATTGTGCCTCATTAATTCTGAACGAATTAAGTAGAAAGCACAACATTGCGCAGAGCATATAACGCGGTGGCGCGCCGCTGCCATGCGAGTAGCGGAGTGTCACATTTATATAGCTTCCTCCCAGTGCTTATTCTCCCTAAATCTGTTATCTTTCAAACATGTAGACGCTGTGTAGCTGATCGTAGATGAGCACTACATGTAGATGCAAATCGTAGATTAGCACTACATGTAGAGGCAAGTGGTGAGTCAGCACTATATGTACATGTAAATAGTAGATTAGCACTACGTGTAGATGCAAGTCGTAGATTAGCACTGCATGTAGATGCAAATCGTAGATCAGCACTACACGGAGATACAAATAGTAGATTAGCACTGGGTGTAGATGCAAATCGCAGATTAGCACTACATGTGGATACAAATCGTAGATTAGCACTACATGTAGATGCAAATCGTAGATCAGCACTACATGTAGATGCAAGTAGTAGATCAGCACTATATGTAGATGCAAATCGTAGATTAGCACTACATGCAGATGCAAATCGTAGATTAGTACTACATGTAGATGCAAGTCGTAGATTAGCACTACATGTAGATCCAATTGTATCTAATAGGCAAATCCACAAATAAATACTGCAAAACTTTGGACAATCCAAACATTCCGATAAAATGATTTTCCGATCCCAGTCGCCTTAACTGTCGGGTTCCGAGTGACCAAAGAGTTTGACCCGCCAAATGTGCTTTACGGAAAAACCAGTCAAGGCGCACTGTCCTCCACCATTTTTTTTCGCGGGAGAGGAACTTTCTTCTCGGTGCACCATCACCTGAAGGAATATGCATGCGTAGCAGCAAACTTTATACAGAGCGTAAAGAGTGAAGTATTGCAGATCGATATTCATTGTATATTCAATGGGTTCGACAGAGAGAGCGAGAGGGGTGGTGGGTGGGATGGGTGGCGGGTAGGGGCATGTGCAAGTCACGAAAGTACGCAACTTTTCCGTTTGTCTTTTTACCCTTGGGCCTGTTTGAACGTCTCGTATGAGGTTATAATTTATTCATAAGCCATGAAAAATAGAGTCATGCACTTGCCGGGGATCTGCGTATGCACCTACTGGCTTAAAGTTTCCCTCGTGATGGCACACAGAGAGTGCGGGAAAATATGGCTTCCATGCATGATTTTAGTATTTGAGAGGAAATTCTCATGCAGCTATTCATAATGTCATATTTTCAGGGCAAAATGTTGGTATATTTTGATGTACGGCAACGTAAAACAATTGTGGCTCGACGTAATATGGTTGGGGTGGGCGGGAGGGGGGGGGGGAGTGTGAGGAAATTTTATTAGATAGTGCCGGGGACTTTAGGAACTTTAATGGGTAAAACGAGAAATGGGGTACAGGTGCAATTTTGTTACTACATAATAACTATAATTTGGGAGAATATGTTTGGAAATTTAGCGGAACAGGTTGAAATTATCTGCCTTCGTGAGACCGTGAGTGACGTCTGAAATTTCATTATCATGTTTCAGACAGTATTATAGTGTTGGATAACTTTTGCATACTCCCTGAAGGAGTATACACGACGCGTGATTAATGAAAACGATCATTCTGATTTGAGGGAACTGAAAATCATTCATAATCTGATTATATGTAGCGTCGTAAAGGGGGAGATATACGTAAAGTTGTGTAGTCACAAATGTAAATTAACTTCTGGACAGAATTGTAAGCACCCTGAAAATAAAATTGATGAATTCATAAAATCTTCGTCTCGGGACATTTGATGTGCCATTGATATATTTGCCTGAGGCTTTGTGTATCTACATTTTTTTTCCTCCGTCCTTCTTCGGGATTTTTTTAGAAAGGGAGTAGTGGACACCCATCCGCGCGGCTGGGGCCGACTTTTACCATTTAGGCCATCGTATTCCTGAACATAGGGTCGACCTTTAGAAACTTCTGTGCTATGATGGCAACCGCCCTTCCCCGCTGCGTCGGGTTAGGTTCCCGCCCGGCCTTACGGCACATGGAGCTTTTCTGTCTGGATCCTTCTTCATGGGAAACATTGTTCGGAGGCCGGGCGCGAACCTAGGACCTTTATCGTAGTATACAGATACTCCACCCACTATGTCAAAGCCCCGACTGTATGTGTATGTGTGTGTGTGTGTGTGTGTGAAAAACAGATCGTGTCTCGGCGAAAATCGAATCTATAATACTTATCGATTCAGTAATTTTTAGCTACTCGGTAAAAACCACGCTGCTGATCGAGCGATTTCCCCTTTTTATGTCATAAAATATTCATTATTTTAAGCTACAATATTGCAGTGATTTCATATGAATTTCAACCTTTCATGCTCCTGTCTAACTGTTAATGCCTTGAATGTGATACCTGCCTTTGCCTGAATTTCCAATTTCCATTACTGTAACTGGATGTCGACATAATGTGATACAGACGTATTTATGTACCCTCTTTTTGTGAATAGTCCATATATGGCTGATACTTAACATACAATAAAAAAGAAAAAAATGTTGCTGTCTCTGTTGGTAATTCGCGTTAACTGTACTACTTTAATTTGAGCGGAAAAACGTATTTCGTATTAAAAAAGAATGATGATGGGGGTTTGAATAGCTCTGGGCTTTATCCCTTTTTTCTGAAGTTTCTCGACTATAAATTCATGAAGTGTTTAAAGCAGGTTGTTTTGTTCAGTTATTTTTCGAAATACCTGGGCATAAAATAATTGTGGTTGCACATAACCCCAGGGTGATTTTTAGTCCGCGGTAAAGTAAGTGAAATTAATGGGTATTTTTTTTTTAATTTATCAAATTAACGGGAGAAATGGAGGAACCGAAATACAGACAAAATTTCTTTAACACATGGTTACTAAATCTCGGACAATTTGTTACACATATAGTCAAAAAGTTCGGAAATATGGATTAATTTGATGTGTTTGAAGGCGGAAATTTCATTACGATGGGTAGGACAACTCAATTTGAGGTCACACTACACAACCCTATCTGCGGAGGTGTATACTGAGAAATAATATTTATATGCGATACAAGGTAAAAGCCACAATTAAATAATATTTAAAATCACGTGAGCTACACGTGAACTAGCTCTCGATTTAATTAAGGAATGAAAGTAGAGACTCCAAATTTCGCAAATTTTTTACTCGTTTTTTTTCGGAACAAGCCCGAATGCGCGCTTCGCACGGTGAATTACAATTTGATATTGGAAGTAACGATATATTTTCCGAAGTTGAAGATACCGCTAATCATTGACTCCGAAAAAAAGCGAGCTTCTAATTTTCCAATTCGATGCAAGCATCTTTTGTTTTTTTCTGTAATTATCGCGTACATATCAAATTTGTCAACACTGGACAGAATATGTAAAACACTCGAAACTTAATAAATTAACAGAACGTCAAGAAATATTCTGTGTATATGATTTTCAATAACTACATAAGCTATGACAACTTTAACAATTGTCATACTTTTGAAAACTAAACCCGAATCGATATCCCAAATATCGATGTTTATCGATGCAAACGCGATTACCAACCAACTTCACGATGCTATCTGACTGATCTGATCAAGCAATAAATGAATGACGATTGAAAAATAAATCATGTCACGATTCTCGAGATATTTCGACTCTGACGATGTTCATTTATGTGCATGCGGTTTCTTGACCACAGAGACTTTGCTTATCGTTGACCACCGTTTAACAAGGGAGGTAGTTCACCAAACTGGATCAGCTTAACTGAATATAATATGCTTTTGATTCAAATACACCTCCACATTTTGATGTGACATTCAGTGCCAGCTATGTCCATATTCGTTGTTCAGTGAAGGACGTCTTCGAATATCTAAATATTGCCATGGATTTTCAGAGAACTCCAATCATGATATTGTATTCTTAATCCAATCCACTCATTCCAAAAAAAAAACCATGTACTTGTCCCAAGCGCACGCCTTTCGCATATTAGAAATTTTCCCTCTCCGTGGAGAAATGTCAGGGAGCAAAATCACGGCTGAAGGAAATATTCGGATAAATATTAATGCCAATTTCCCGTTTCGCTTAATTTCATATCCCTCCATATTCATAAATTTTCCCACAGCAATATTCCACCCCATTCTGTGCAGCAAGCGGTAAAACATTCGTTCAATCTCGCCTTTTCCCCGTGAATAACAAAGTTAATTCAACTGGTAGAATGCCAACTCAGTGGAATAATTAAACTTTTCAAATCAACGTACGTATCTTGATGAAATTGACAAATGACGTAATTCAGGGCAATTCGTGATGACCATTGTTTCCTAAAGTCCATTTGTCAGAGAAATTTGGATGATATGATTGAGTGGGTGAACGGAGTTAGGGGGAGGGAGGGAGAGGGGTGGGGGTGGGGGCAAGTAGGCCAGATGTCGGATAGTGAGATATCAACGCTTCAAAAACGTCGATAAATTGCTTTTGAAATCCCACAGTAGAGGTGCACACCTGTGTGATGTGATGCTTTCGTTTATGTGCACAAAAAGTTGGTAACCTGAATCACAAATTGAAAATTGGGAAAGCTGTTGATACGATTTATCACAGTTCTGAAATGCGTGATTCACGATTCTCAGTGATAGGGGATTTTTGAACAAGCCTATAGGAAAATTTTTAATGTATTAACACACACACGCACATATATACACACACAAACACACACACATACACACACAAACACACACACATACACACACACACACAGCTTAACAATTTCTCAATCGTCCCCGAGAACGTCCGTCCGCTCTCTCACACACATACACACACACATGGGCACACACACACGGACATACTGAGCGTGATGAACTCCTCAAATAGGAAATTATGCGAATTTGACAATCTCCTGAAAACTCTCCGATTCTTTCGGAATTTTCCCAACACTCTCAAGTACTTTTAAAATCTTTCAAAAATTCATATATATAGATATAATTCTTTGGCACCTCCCACAAGTGAATAGTAGATCAGACCTCCGTGGTAGCTTCGCGTTTTCGTAACGTCCATACATGCAGAAATTTACGAAAGTTTAATCGGTTATACGTGTCGCGAACTCTTGCTTCGAATCATCACGCGAAGGCAGGAATTATTATCACCGTGTTAGGGCAGGTTGTCATATTTAACATTGCGGATCAATGATATGTCGGTTTGTCATGAACTTTTCAGTATTTGAAGTCGAATGTTTGAATAGAACATGTGTGTATGTGTGTGTGTATTTTGTTATGTATTTCAGACCACACCTAATAACAACAACGAAATAACGTTTCGCCTTGGATATCGTGAAAGAAATAGTTCTTATCACTGTCTTAAGTGACATTGTAGCGGCGACCGAAGTCATGTCTTCGTGGAACTGTACCTGTAATTAATTTTTACAACGAACAAATTAGGCAAATGAAGCATAATTGGTATTGATTACTTCATGAATAAGGAATATTTAGTCTAAAATAGCGGCTTGCAAAAATGCCTGTTGAAAAAATCTTACGTCTTAAATATTTTTGGTGGCTGTATTTTTTTTTTACTGACAATAAAAAGCATATGTGCTTTTTCAATAAGTACAATTTTACCATGGTCCAAGTGAAAAATGATTAAAGGCAAGTTGAAACCATTGATTTACCTACGATTAAGGTTGAACTACTTCTGAAAAAGAGATATTTTTGAGAGTTTATGAGTGTTTATGAACAAACAGAAAATTACTTCTCATTATTCCGCCTCTCTTCGAGTTTATTCTTCTCATGATGAATGCTAACAAAGTTCAACGAAAATCGAGTTATACGTTGGATACACCGAGGGCAATTAAGCTCATTTTATGGGTTTGCGAGTGGACGATAAAACGGTAGCATGCGAGTTTATATAGGACAGACGGCCTGGCGTGCCTTCGCGGATGCATTGGCTTGCCTTTTGCCACGAGCTGATTTTCTCAATTGGTTACGCTTTATGAAGACAATAATCCAAAACACTGTATCAAATTTCACGTTTCCCACTTTTTCTAGAAGCCCAAATACGCTGATCCTACTCAAGAAAGCGCATACACAAAAATGAAAATCGTCAGAGTCGAAAGTCGTAGAACAATTTCTTATTGGTCTGACATAATTAATTTTTCAATCGTGATTCATTCATTGGTTGATGTGTTCTGTGGTGTTTTTACGCCGAAGAGCTTCTAATGACGACTCCCACTACTACGACGATTCATGCCCGAAATTGGTTACTCTATCTATAGCTTAACGTGCTTATTTACCCTCTCAATAATTGAGCCTTCTTGAACTTATGGTCACCCCGCCCCCCCTTGGGAGGGGGGGGGAGGGGGTGGTATAACGGACCTTTGAACCACTTTTAGGATTGACCGAACTGAAATCCCTCCCCCGAAGCAGTCTGTCGCCAAATTCCACCACACCCATATTCCGGCCATTCAAGTTTCCAATAACCAGTCACATTCCTAATCATTTCGACCTTCTCCGTAACATTTTGAGCTGTTATTACATTACTAATGGTCCATACGCTGTGGCTGTTTCCGTAGCGAAGATAATTTTTTTTCAGGCCGAGTCGATTTTATCTCGCAAATTTCATGTTTTTGAGGGGGCTGAATATGAATCTGACATCAATTATTGTTGAATGCGGTCATGTATATTTGTCTATGAGGATCGCTTTTGAATTTGATTGTTTATAACGGGATATCGGGAGAATGGTAGAAGTTACGGCGAAAAATTGTTGATAAGAAATGTTAGTTACGTAAATATACATAGATTTTGTTTCTAGCCAATTTTCCTATCGGCCATATTCAACGCGTGGGGCCGCTCGGTCGCGCGGGTGCAGTCGGCGTTGCACTCCACCCAGCATAACAGCCCAGCGGTTGGACGTAGATGAAAATGGTGTAAATACAAAAGGTACGTCATTAAAGAAGCCACCTATTTCATGTATTAATCTTCCTGCGTAACTATGGAGGCTGACGAGATAAACTCATCGAAAGAATATATATAGATATATTCCTATTGTACCAAGTCCTATGTAATTACTATCATAACCTTCTGCCAATGAATTAATTAATTCATCTATCAGCAATTATTTTGCTTTCCATTTGTGCTTCATTTTCATCAATATGAGCTGTAACGCTCATATTGATGCGCCAGCAAAGCTGCAGCGAATAGCCAGCAATGAACGAAGATAAAAATTTCAGAAACCTGTTTGTAGCCTTCCGCTATTGAATCTGATTAAATCTAATGAACAACAAATGGATGATTTTATTAGCTCGCATGTGATGAATTGCGCCGTTATAAATTGGAGGTGATCCGACGTGATCAGTATCGATGACCTATATCCATTTGTAGCTATGACAAATTTACGTTCTTTGATATGTGACTTATCTTATTTCATAAAAAGAGAATTGATGTATTTTTGATGTGCAATGCTGAATTTTCAGTGGGAATGTATTTGTGCTCCGATTGAAACAGCTGGTGCACGGAAATTTGCATTTCCGAAGGAAAAAAAGCTCAAACCGACAATCCGATTCATCAATTACATTAGCGATTACAAAGTTGGATTAATTTTCGTCATTTTTGAATTTCACAGAAATTTGGAAAATGTCCGTTTGCTCCAATCCAAACTTGCTATCAGCAATTTCAAGTATTTATGCCTACTTCGGAAATGTAGACAGAACCACTTCACCGCTTATCTGTGAATGAAGAGTGTGTATAAGTAACGGAGTGGGCTGTCGAGTGAACTCTGATTTGCGCCGGCCTAAGTTTTCGGTGAATATCTCAAAATCTAAGAAACATAGAGGCAACTCAATATAGACTTTTTTTGTAGAGCGTAGTGAGATCTACAAATTTGGTATCATACAAATTACGCTATCTCTTTCAGATTTCAAGACAGTTACCAGGAACGCTCTCCTACTTATATACACCTTGTGTACACGGAATTTATTTTCCCTCGTGTAGTCAGCACGGTTCGGACTTCTCCATGTCTTCTCATACGACGGGCGAACTAGTTCCACGCAGGGAATCCATCGAGAATGAGCCGCAATGCATCCGAATCCTTCAAATTCATGATCAGATCTGAAAGCAGGAGGGATCTATCTATATCTCTCAGATCGGAACATATTTTTGGAGTTTTCTCTCCGGACAAAATTGCGTATGATCAATAGCATGTAGAGAACCCTGATTTCAATAACATATAATGGACTCTAACATATCGGCCCCTCCAGAAGCAAAGGGGTCTAAGTGCCAAAAAAAAATAATCCAGACATATTGACGTGCTCTTCTGGTATACCATGCAAATTTCTTCTCGCAATTAGAAAAAATTTAACAATGGAAAATCATCTTCATTCTCAAAAATGAACACATAATTATGTAATTCGTACTGAAACTTCAATTGCTACGAGCGATTATTGAGCAATAAAACACATGTGGAAATGCTCATCGATTATTCACACTGGTAACTAGTGGCAATGGCTTTAAGCGGATGAACTCTTTCGTCTGTGCATTTCGTTGACACCCCATTGGTAGTAATTACGATAAGACTATAATCCGATGGTGAATTGCGAGGGGTTAAGAAGAACGAATAACGGTTAGCATTTATCCAAGTTTAATTGAATTTTGCAAAAGCTGAATGTTTATGTACCAGTCCGCTGTGGGAACCCTGCGAGTGGCCTTAGAGGACGACAAATGTTCATCGATTACCTCTATAAGAAGTTGAACGCCGGCGTGACATTCTTTCCGCGCAAGCTCGCGCGTAGGTCGCCGCGACGTCGCTACCAGATCGCTGCGACGTCGTTGCGAGGTCCCCGCGACTTTCACACGATTAACGTCGGAGTAGTTCGCATAATTTTTTTCCTACGGTATTGGAAATGAATCAGTGACTGGAAAGAGTGATAAAAACCGTAGTGTCCAGTCAGTGTAATCACATTGTTAATAGTTTTTCTGCGATTTGCAAAAGGCTAATTAAATATAGGACCCATGATGAGCGACGTTGAAAAATATCGCTCCGGACCAGACAATTTGGGGATAAAATTTTCACTTCTTCTCCATATCTGGTAACGCTGCTCTTTCGTGCACTATGAATTCCCTCGTACTTAATCAGAAACTTTGACAATTTTCAAACGAATTTTTTCTCCATGGTGAGCATAATGAAACTACACGGGTCCCTTTGAAGTATGGACTTCTTTCATTTTGCCATAAACGAGACTGCTGTTTTGTGTGCTGTGATAATATAAAAGATGTCACGCGCCGATGTAGGATTTTAATTTTGCTGTAGCGGCAATTTAAATTTTGCAATTTTGTATTTTATTTTGTGCATGTCAATGTCAATGGCGATGAATTCGGATATGGAAGCATCATCACGGCCACTGACACAAAAATTTCTCCGTGCTTCTATTATGGTGAATCAATGTAAATACATAGTTTCGAGGATTTTAAAAAAATTTGATTCAAATAAATTGCAAATCCAAAATTTCCGAATTTAAATTAATTTTTCAATGTTTTCAGTTTTTCAAATACTCAAAATCAAACAATTTTTGAAAGTGTTTGAGATTCCCAGAACTTTGCGAATTCTAAAAATAACAACATTTGTAAAATGTTCACAATCTTGAAAATTTTCGAAAGGATCCTTCTTTCGAAACAAGAAAATAATAAAAGAAAAAACAAAAAAAGTATAAATAAAAAAACTTTTTGAACATATGCTTTCGTACGATCGTAATAAAAATCAAAACATAGACAGATGGATAGAAGCTTTTCAAATATATTTTTGTGATTGCATACAATCAATGGTTAAATGAACAGAAATGTCAATCATTCAAATATGATGCAAATATGAATGCAATCGGAATGAAGTTTGACAATTGACTATAGGCCATATTCAATATAATCAATAAAACCCTGCGGTGTAAATTCCAGATATTGTTGATAGTCAAACAAATGGTGATATCCCACCCATTACATTTACATTTCCAACTGTCCCAAAAAAAATTGCAATTTTCGAAATTGAGGAAATCTTGAGAAGTTGAGAAATTTTAGTACTTTTCCAAATTTTCCAAATTTTTCCAAATTTTCCAAATTTTCCAAATTTCCTAAATTTTCCAAATTTTCCAAATTTTCTAAATTTTCCAAATTTTCCAAATTTGCAAAATTTTCAAGAATTTCCGATGCTACGTGTCGCTCCTTAATTATACTTTTGCCATTTCCATCAATTTCAGCCGATTTTCGAAGAGATATTATGCATGCGTGTGGATGTGAGTCACTCCCTCGGCCTGCTTGCTAGAATTTCAATTTTTTTTAATACAATAAATCATGTTCTCCCTTTTTCCTGACGATGCAGAGTTCTAGTTTGTGTACCTTACAGTGGTGTGCCAGTGAAATATATGGCAGCAAGATTTTTATAACCGAGACGAATCGATGGGAGGTGCGATAGGCTCTGAGGGTAAAGCGAACTGAAAGCATTTTGATCACCGGGACGATAGGCCACTAAATATTTGATGTAGCTTCGATTACAGTTGTGATTTACGTACGGGCGCCTGTTTCTACTGTGATTGGCTCCCCATAGCTCTTCATTCCACCCCGAAATTACGAGATAAATAAAAAATTAATTAAAAACTTAAGACGAATCAGCCCCATTGTGCAATTATCTGTCGACCACTGTTATCAAATTGGTCAGATAGATATATTGGCGAAGAATCTACAGGTCACCCCCGCCTTTTCTTAACCAGAAAACAAAATGTGACATGAGTTATCAAGTGGAAATTATTGCTCACATTGTGTGTGTGCACTATAGCGTTTGAAGGTCGTCAAAATGTTTCACCACTAAATAATTTGATTCAGTTTCTGTATGTCGTCATTGATACATTTTGACAAACCCTGGACCTGATTATCTTTTAATTAAAATTAGTTTCATTTTTATAATTCCCTCAAAAAACGACTGGAAATTTGGCATTTATCTCGAGATAAGGTCAAATCGAGTTGACTTTTATGAGCACCACCAATAGCGCACACCAACTATTGTGTGTGTGTGTGTGTGGGCAAAACATCCCGTCAAAGATAAAAAAATGAGAGGAATGCTAGGCTGATAGGCTTACTCCATAGAAAGAGGGTTATGCAATGGTGCATAATTTTCTGGGGCAACGAATATACATTGATTTCATGCTCTAATGTATTCAGAACTCAATTCCATAGGCACAAGCATTGAAATGAACTTCCAAATTCACGAAACGAAATTTGTTCAAATAACAGTTTAACATCAATGGAATATTTACCTGAGATCAATTATTGGTTTTGAATAAGGGCGGCAGTGCAAAGTTTCGTACAATTGAAATTTGGATTTAAAATAGCATTCCATTAATATACCGTAACTTTGTGAATGAAACAATGGCATATTGCTTTTATAAGCTGAGTCTATTTACACAGCGAATGGCGAAGTTTTACCGTAGATCCGAACAGGTTTATGGTGGATACGCGGAAATTTTATTGGGAGGCCCTCGGGGAGGCCTTTCTGTGCTTAAGTGTTTTAGTGGATGTGGGCACTACGATGTAAAGATGATGGGTACCGTCGAGGGTGGTCATTGCATTTTCTGTGATATGAGGATTACAGAATGCCTACAACTCGATCATCCCATTCAGTGCAACCCCTCCAGTGCAACCCTTTTCTAACTTCCCGATAGGGGAAGTTATTGTTTTGCCTCCGAAAATGAAAAATCGATTCTCCATCAGATCTCCACGTTTCATGGTATTCCTGACTTTTCCACACGTGTGTGTTTTTTTTTTCCTCCGTCCCTCTCATTTGTACGCCCCCGATAGCGGCCGCGTAAGCATTCCTTCAGGGGGCGTACCGGATACCCACCCATGCGGCTGGGGCCGACTTTCGCCATTTTTAGGGCATCGTATTTCTAAACACAGGGTAAACCTCCAGAAACCCCTGTGCTACGATGGCCGGCGCCTATGATGGAACCCACCCCCCCCCTGCGTCGGGTTAGGTTCCCGCTCGGCCGGGCGGTCTCATTTTATGGGTACCGCCGATAGCACACACGGAAGTTCCTGCATCGGTCGGAATCCATGAGAAAATATTTTGAAAAAATATTCTCCGGCGGCCGGGCGCGAACCTAGGACCTTCGGAGTAGTAGGCAGATACTCTACCACTACGCCAAAGCCTTGACTTGACTTGACTTGAAAATTGTTTATTAACATTTGTCATATATACATACTATATACAGTATTAATATCTTAAGTGCTACGTTCTAGATCACCAGCCGTTGGCTTTATATCTAATTTGATAGAAGTGTAACCTAATTTTTCATTATTACAGATATTTGTGATTATTTACATGATGACTCGATATAAGGAAAAATGACTTCTAAAAAACCTTATAAGTAATGGGTGCATGGGGGGCGGGAGAGAAAGGATATATGGAAAGGTGGGACAAAACAGGTGGTCAGCGGGACCAATTGGATTTTATGTCAATATTGATGTTTTGGAGCTGGGGATTAGGATGGGATTGTAGCTTAAATTTAAATGTCTCATTTATTCTATCGATAAATTCGCCTATGGTTGTCATGCCGAGCGTTTCGTGTATTTCCACAATAGTCGTTCTTCTTTTAAAATTTCCTATTATTCGTAGGAATTTATTTTGAATCACTTGAAGATGATTCAAGTGCATTTTCGCTGCATTGTGCCAGGCAGGACAACCATAGGTGATAATGGGCCTAATTAACCCTTTGTAGAGAGTAAGTTTGAGGGATTGACTGAGCGCGGGTGATTTTAGCAAATTATACAATCTTACTAGGATAACTTTAGTCTTGACCTTGATTTCAGATATATGCTTTTTCCACAGGAGTTTGGAATCGATGTGTAAGCCTAAATACTTTACAGAGTCGGTTGGTGTGATCTTATCGCTACGAATAGTTAAGGTCGGCTTGGCCTTGGAGCTAGTAAATAAGATTGCTTCTGTTTTAGCAGCATTCACTTGAATTTTCCATTTCGTTAATTCACTGATTGTGGGAGAAGCAGCATTTTCTATTCTTCTAATAGCTTTGTTTATCGATTTGCTAGCTGAGTACAAGGCAATGTCATCAGCATAGCCTGCAATGGATACATTTCTCGGAATTCTACTAAAAACAGAAGCAATGTACAAGTTGAATAAAACAGGCGAGAGAATAGACCCTTGTGGGACTCCCGCGACAATTTCTATTTTATTCGAAAGCGAAGTTTCGACTCGAACTCGGATATATCTATTTGAGAGATATGATAGTAAAATTTTACATAGATATTTAGGGACATTTAATCTTTCGAGTTTGTATATAAGGCCTGTGGGCCAAACAGAATCAAAGGCCTTCTCGCTGTCCAGGAGAAGAAGAACGGTATCTTCTTTCCGGTCTTTCGCGGATTTTATATCATTCGTAATTCTAACCAGCTGGTGGCAGGTCGAGTGTTCTGATCGAAAACCAAATTGATTGATAGGCATTAGTTGTAACTCTTCTATGGGTTTTTTGAGACGAGCTAAAATTATTCGCTCAAAGAGTTTAGCCAATACCGGTAGGAGGCTAATAGGCCTATAGCTCACCGGATGCGAAGGGGGCTTACCGGGCTTTAGAATCGGAATGACCACCGCTCCTTTCCAGAGTTCCGGGAAATATTGTCTGAGGAGGCATGCATTGTATATCTTTGTTAGTAAACTTATTGCTTTAATTGGGAGGTTTTTTAGTGCTATATTGGGAATATTATCCACACCCGGGGCAGATTTATTTTTTAATTTTTTGATAGCGGAAGAGATTTCACGGGGGTTTGTCAGGGATTTAATGGGAGTTTCGATGCGGGCTTTGAGGATAGTTTTTCTCACATGACCTGTGACTTGTTGTTCAAAAGATTTGTTGCCTCGGGAGGCCGATATTTCGTGTATTGCTGCATAGTGTATGCAGAGTGTATTCGCCTTGTCGTGGTCTTCTGTGTGGAGTGTGTTGTTTGACTTCAGTGTGGGGATTTTTGTTTTAGCGGTGTTATTAAAATATTTTGCTACGCGCCAAATAGAGTGATCTTTTAAGTTTATGTTTCTGAGTTTGTTGTCCCAAGATGATTGTTTCCATTCGGTTAATTTAAGTCTGATTTCTTTTATCAGCTGATTGAGTTCGGATTTAAGGTAGCGATTTCGGGTTTTTTGCCATCTTGACCTAATGTAATTTTTTAGCTTTATTAATGAGGCTATTTCGGGTGGGATAGGAGTGTGGGTGGATTTGGTTGAGCGTTTGGGAGTGGAGGAATCCAGGGCTGTTTGAATGACTTGGGTGAAATGTGTTATGTGTTGATCTATTGCTTCAGTGT
Source organism: Asobara japonica (assembly GCA_026005395.1). Taxonomy (NCBI): domain Eukaryota; kingdom Metazoa; phylum Arthropoda; class Insecta; order Hymenoptera; family Braconidae; genus Asobara; species Asobara japonica. The sequence goes on from BQMI01000220.1 coordinate 1,025,742, forward strand.
TGTTACAAGTAGGGTTTGGTGTAGAAATCTCATCATTTAAGATATCCTTGAACTTATTCCAGTCGGTTTTTGCGTAGTTTAAAATTTTTGATGATTCTGGTGAGGTTGGTCTGCCAAATAGGGAGAAAAACAATGGTAGGTGATCGGATGGGGATTCGGAAAGTGTGGTGAAATTTTTAATGATAGAGATGTTGTTTGTTAATAAAAGGTCAATAGTACTAGGAGTGTTTGAATTATGAGGGTAGTGTGTAGGAACGTCTGGAAAGAGCAGATTAATTTTTTGTTCCGTCAAAAAATTTGAGAGAATCTTACCTGATTCGTTTGGCCTAGCAGAGGTCCAAGCAGTGTCCTTTGCATTGAAGTCTCCAACAATAATTGTTGGAGTACTATCGGAAAATAGGTGCCTCAATAGGTTTGTATCTATTGAGACATCCGGTGGATTGTAGATCGAGTAGATCTTCGTTTTTTTATTGTTTACTTGGACCTCTACTCCCACGTATTCGGTGAGCGACAGGAGATCATGCGGAAGAGTTCTATGTGACAAGGTTTTGTGGATCGCCACCGCAACACCACCACCTGCTTTGGCCGTTCTGTCTTCCCTGATCAGCGAGAAGTCTGGGAAGTTAATTTTCTTCGTTTTGCTGTTTAACTTAGTCTCTGAAATCAAACAAATTTTGATGTTATTTCTGTGGACGATGTGTAATAACTCGTCCAGATTAGGCTTGAGCGCAAAAATATTAATTGCTAATATGTTGGTTATGTTTGCTGGGGAATCGTAGGTGTGTTTGAGGAGGGTAAGAACAGGTGGACATAGGATGCGATGATTGTGATCCTATCAATTGGTGTAAGGGCTGTTTGGAGTTTAGAGCTCATCTCTTTTAGCTCTGAAAGGATTTCGGGAATTCTAAGGGTTGTTAGCTCGTCAAGGACTTGCTTTGCTGTAATTACATAGTTTATAGTTCTACTTAAATGAGATTCGGGAACATGTGTTTCCATTGGGTTGCCCCTAGGTTCAGCAGTGGGTGCGATAAGATTCCTTCTCGAGGTTTCCACCGTCGGGAAGAAGGAAGCGTAGGTGGGCCTGGACGTGTTGGCAGTAGAACTCGGAGTTGGCACTGGGACTGCAGGAGACTGGAGGGACTGGATGTTCCTTTCCAGATTCTGGATCGTGGCCGAGTGAGGTGTAGTGGGCAATTCCAGTGGCGCTATGCTGGGCCTGGCCGATTGAGCTCGTTTTTTCTGAGTTTCCATGAATTTTAGGCGCATGGAACACTCTCTATAGCTGGCCGTGTGGGCTAGTCCGCAGTTCGCGCACTTGAGAGTTTTCGAAGTGCAGGCTTTGACGTCATGATTTGACGCACACTTTACACATCTGGGGTTCAGGTTGCAGTGTTGGCTTGCATGGCCGAACCGTTGGCACCTGAAACACTGGGTCGGTTGCTCGGATTTCACAAATTTTTCTATCTTGTATGTGTGATAGAAAATAGTTTTAATAGCAGCAAAGCTGCTCAAGGTTACTTCAGGGCCAACCGTGATTGCGAAGATCGGGAGAGGCCTGTTTTCTTTAATATTTCCGTCTTTGTTTATTTTCACGAACTGGCGAACGGAAAGTACGTTAATGCCTTGATTTGATAGTTCGGCTTGAATTTCGGCTTCCGAGAAACTGCTGGGAAGCCCTTTCAAAATAAATTTCTTCGGTCTTTCACTTTTAAGGCCATAGGTGAAAAAATTAAGGTTTTGCCTTTTCAGGATACTTGCGATTTTGTTGTAATCGTCGGTCGTTTGTAGGTGGACGATCGTGGTACTTCCATTAAACTTCATCCTGAAGTTTTTATCCGAGGCATTGACTTGCAGGAAATTTATTAACTTTTTGGTCTCCAATTTGTCGTTTTCAACGATGATTGGAGGCACTGAGGTTTTTTTTTGAGCGTCTTGAGGCCCATCAGAAGAGGTCGGAGGATTGTTGGGGCGGGCTGGTTCAGAGCTCGCGCTGTTTGACCGTTTCATAACGGTTTTTTTTGTTTTTTTTTGGGTCTTCCATCGGAGGACTCGTTTTGGCTTTCCTTTTGGGAGCCAAGGGAATTTTTAGGTTTTTTAGATTTGACACTTTTGTGCCAAAACTTTTACTCGATTTAAAATTTCAATGTACTAGAAGCACGGTACGTTTGAAATTTGTAATTCGTAGGGAGCGGTAGACATGCGTCCGCACGACACCGACTCAAAACAAATACTCACGCCAAAGCCCCGACTTGCTGTGTGTGTGTGTGTGTAGCTAGGTGCGTATGTGGTCAAATTTTCGTCCACGATTTCTCGCGACTGAATTATGCGATCGAGACTGAATGATTCAACCGAAGCGTCTTCACGTAACTTAGATCTCATTAGTTTTTGAATGAAATTGGTCCATTACATATATTGTGATTAACAATGTCAGTTGTTTATAATGTTCTGCTGCATAAACTATTAGAGTTAGCGCAAGATTTATATAAGAAAAGTTGTTCTCCATATAAAAATACGTATTTTATGTAGAATGCTTTTTTTTCGATAATTTGCATAATTAAGGAGGTATAGCAGTCTTACCAATTATGTATGTAATGAGTGAATGAATGAATCCAGCGCTGTCATGAAGGTCTCAATCGAAGTATTTCCGTGCAGAACCGAGTGGATTACATTTTGGATGGCATTCGTGGAGTGTATGCAATGTTATTAACAATGGCAATTGTTTATACTGTTCCACTGAGTAAAAAATAAAAGTTATCATCTTTATTACGGCCGCACTGCTATTGGCGTCTCACTCCCACTCAAGTAATGCCCATAAGTATCATCCTCATGCTCACCATGCGTCTACTCAAATATTCATAATTATCGGCTTCATTAATGACTCAGTTTAGAATTCTCAAATCTGCAAGTTTTCATTATGACACTAACAGGGGTCACAGGAATTAACCGGGGTATAATACTCACACCACTAGTTAAAAAATCGGTTTGCTCGAATCCAACCTGGTGTGTCATTACCTTCAAGCATTGATATTGTCTTGAGGATTAACAACAGAACCACTTTAGCCCTTACCCTCTTTCCCGACATCTACGGTAAACCGACCTTGGATCTACCGTAGAGCTAGCCTCGGACCGTACGAAGCCGCGCATTTCTGAAGAGCAAAAGGATTACTCCATTTGCATTACTATATTTAGGTCTCAATGTAGTTTTCCAACCAGAAGTTAAAATAAATTCTCCCAACTCTACTTGAGGGCTCACAGCGACAATTCCTTATGTTGTCACCAGTTGGAGGGAAGAGACGTCGAGATAATCTCCAAGAAATGGTTCCGTCTTATCGTCAGCCCCTATCAAGACTTCCCACAACATTTTTCATGGAGGGCATCAGCAGAGGGACAATATTCGCTGTAAAGCCATGGGGATTAGCAGCCCTCCAACATTGCCACACCTCTTGTAGCGGAAGGGAAAAAAATATGGGGAAAGAAAGGGCAAATCAATATGAGAATGCAAAAAAAGAGGGATGGCGTAATTCATAGCCCCGCGGGGGTGTATGTGTAAAAGAGGCTCGCCAAGGTTTATCGCATCCTGCCTACTGACTTATTTATCAGACCTGACTATCACCGTTATTTATCGTCTCGTTGGGGTTTTTATTGCGCTCATTACTTGGGCGGAGGACCTTTTTGGGGTATTTAATTCAAAGTAAGGCGATGGTGTTATCGGCAACGGGAGTATCAATCAGAGGGATGTTACATCATGGAACAATTCTGCACTCAGACAATTCATCACATGGACATTCCACAAAACTCGCAGAGCCATCTTTCGGTCTTCTTCATTTTGATCTAAAAGTTATTGATTCAACCCACACCTATGTCTATATCCCGTTTATTAATGTCCCGATACGGGAAATCATTGTCATCGACCCGAAAATGAAATGTCTCCGAACCATGAAATTTTCACTTTTCTCGACGTTTCACATGCTTCTGACACGTTGTCGATGAAGGCTTCATATACATATGTGTGTGTATGGATGTGCGTCCGTATCCATTTTTTTTGGAGCAGTTTTGCACAAACAGCTCGCCTGATTTTACCTTTCTGTTAAAAATTCGAATTTGTATTTTTAAAAATTTTGTGTCAGAAAGGAGCTTGGTGAATATCGATCCAGTGTTTTTTTAGTGACTTTTAAGTTCCCGATGATGGAGGTTATTGAAATATGCCAGATTTAAAAAAAATACGGCGTGTCATGAAGACACGTGACAGAAGTGAAACTTCATAGGGAGTAGCTGAAATAATAGTTCGACTTTTCGGTTTGATGAGAGAATTCTGCGTTTTCAGCTATCCAGGTATATAGAGATCAGTGAAGGCAAACGAGTCACGGCCCCCCACTCTCTCGACGCTACGTGTTACCCCCACCACCTACTTCCGTCACAGAAAAGGTTGCCGATCCGAATTTCAATACCCTCCCAAAAAAATGATTTTTCAATATATCTCCATGTTTCATGACATTTATCACCATTTAACGCCATTTTTAACAAGGTGTATGTATATATGTGTGTGTGAGTGTGTGTGTGACAGTGTGTGTATGAAGACAAATGAAGACAATTTTCTCCGATTCCTCACAATCAAATTTTTTGCAATTTTGTCAGGTTTTCCGGAACTATTAACAAAACAAGTTGTCAACACTTTTTTTAAAAATTGCGCGGTGCGCAGTGTAATTGGTGAGTACGTCACGTGACATATTCGCGTGTAGCAACACCTGTCCTACCCCAGTATCCCAAATTTCATGATTCCAATTTTTTTCTCTATAACCAGTCTTTAAACATTTAATTGACGTGTCGGAAAATGTAGGAATGGCAAACAGAAATTACAAATCGGGAAGTCTTGTTTGTGCTCCCAACGGAGGCAGACACACTTCCATCCCACTAGTTTGATTTTCGCATTGATTTCCTGAGCAAATCAATTGCGTGTAAAATAAGAAAAAGATTTTTTCGTTGTAAATTGGTACCCTCATTGACAGCTTGCGCAACCTCAATTTATGTGCAATGAAGCTATTGTGGAGTTTTCATAATTCATCCGACTCCTGGTTGTTCCACCTGTTTTCCACTAAACAGTTTTAATGCATCAAATTTACAGTTAAATCGGCTTATTTCGCTGCCCATTCATCGGACTTTTAACAAACTTAATTATTCAACTGTCTGCAAATCCAACGACCCGAATTATCGCGAATATTGGATTCTAATCGGTAATCATCATCGACAGGTAATGGTTCATGGCATATTCAAAGACGTGGAGTCTAATTTTAAGGAAAAGTAACTTGAAACTAATTTGAAATTGTTCGAATGACGATTTCAATCTCGACAGAACATGTCGGCTCAAAGAAATGACAACTACTCCTGGGGAGGACAAGCTGATCCATAGTTCCAATAATTGCTCTGTATTCCTTCCTAAATGTTGTATCATCTCCCAATGTGTCATCTCCGTCCAACTAATAATTATGTGAAACCAATATATAATTCATGTTTTTCGGTTTCTGCAACTCTCGAAAACTCTTTTCGAGATGCACATATGTGGACAATTCCATCCCAACTCTACCAATATTTTCAAACAGCATGTTCGATTTTTTTGAAAATTTTATATCTAGTAGTACTGGTTAGGATTCGCTTCTACCATTTGTTTGAAAATCTCTTTATGGCACCATTGGCAAGATATGAATTTTTGAAAATCCCATTTTTGAAAAATCCGTCCTTTGTAAAAATATTCATAACTTTGCAAAAAATCAACGGATTTTTCTGTTTTTTTTCAAAGTTCTTGTTTTTAAATGTACGTTTCGATTCGGGGGGTGAAAATGCATCGGGAAGTTCAGGATGCGACCCGTCGAAGGCCATTTATTCAAATTTTATTTTTTCTCAGCTATAAGTTCATTTCGCGTAATCGCTAAGTTAAGGCTTCCACATGTTGACATAATTTCTCCGAACAGCTTACAATACCTTTTCCGCAAAATTTATTTTAAGACTTGGCAGATTGTAAATTGAGTTTGCATTTTTTTTCGCGGATATTACCAACTCCCTAGTGGCTAGTAATTTTTTTCCCGTACAAATACTCGAAGTTGCGATCCCTAGGGGCTATATGTCCAGTGGAGACACTTCTGACAAAATTGCCTTGAGGCTATAGACGCTTTTGTCCCGAGGAAGATTCTCGTCAAGACGTTGGTTCAGGACATTTAGTTCTGCCTTCATTTTATCCTACACGAAGAAAATGGACAAAAAGTGGAGGAAAAAAGGGGAGAAAACTAATGAAAGGGGGGAACGGGGTAGAGGAACGCGACGTGAAAAAGGTGCTATCAGCGTAATCGACGCTTCGATAATCACGGGCATGACCAGCATGGGAAGTGTTTTCCATCAGCTTCAAGTTGACACGTACAGTTTTCAATATGCTGAGGTTGTTAAGGATGTTTGTTCATTTGGGTGGAGAAAAAAAATTTAATGGGCGGTAAAAATTCAATCCCTATTACGGATGACCATTAAAATTATGAGATCACAAAAGGTTCTGAATCCCCAAATAATGAATTCCTCAACCCGGATATATCTCTCACTGTATGTGATTTCAGTTCTGGGTTTTTGCACAAAAGTGGAATTACGAAAATTCATGGCCCTCCAAGGACATTATATTGCTCTGCGGCTTTGCTGTCTTTTCGTGTCGTCAGGATGCCCAGTACCTGAGGATGTACCTTGCAGTATACAGTATTGCGTGACTCCAGTACTAGACAATGAAGAAATTTGGGTCATGTCCATAAAATGCCAGAGACAAGTCCAAAGTCCTGCATGCTACAGTATCGTGGATAAAAAATCAACGTGAATGGGGCTAAGATAAACGTTTCGATGTATCGCAATGTCCTTTCTTAACCTGTTTGCGTCACGTTACATCAGTTTTTTTTCACCTCCAGAGATCTGATAACTAGGACTTGCATTATCAATATTTGTCATGCAAACGCATTTGATCATTCATTTGTCTGGGTGAAAAAACTGACGCCAATGATCGAACTTACAGAGAGCACATAACGTCTGTTATAAATTGGAGCATGAACTAAGAAATCCATCAATCGATCACTATATATATATAGTAATACGCACGCGGTTTACAATGCGATCAGAATCAGCACACTCATATGCAGAGATGTTTACTCAAATCATTGCATAACCCGGAATGTAACATTGAGCATAGAAAAAAAGAACATACCTAGAAAACAAAAAAATCAATATAATATTAGGTTTATAAACAAGTTTTTGCCGTTTCCTATAAAAAAAAACCGAGATGTAATGTGAAGTAATGGTACATTACATTGTATTCACTTCTCATAATAGTCCAATTTGTGGGCTGAGGTTTCCGCCTACGGAGAGTTACAGAGTACCCCCTCCACGCTCGCAATAGGCGTGTCCACACGAAGAGAGAGGGGTAATATGATGAGCGCACGCGCGATGGCATGCAACGAAGCGCCCATACCCCTCAAGCGCTATCTCTAACGGCGCGTGTAGTGGGGACGCATTCTCCTCGGCTCGCTGGCGCTAAGAGTGTCACAGATTGGGACGTTACGGGAAGTTCACTGTATCAATAATGCTTCCAGTTGTTTGTACTACGTCTCAGCCTTGTACTGTGTTGTTTCTCTGACACGTCAAAATCATCATTGTGGTCACACGTCAACATCTTAAAAAAAACATCCGATTGTCAAAGATTGCGCACTCCGTAAATTCTTCAAAAAAGAAAAACTAGAAACGTGATGTATTAGAATCATAATTTACTATTTCAATATCATAAATCATAAATCATGACTTGATTTTTTTCCACGACCTCTCCATGATCGAGATTACATCTTTGTATAAATATGCATCTTATAAATGAAGAAATTCATGAATATTCCCATCGAGCGGCCTTCTTCAAAAATTGATGAGATTAGAATCCTCCATTACCATGTAATCCTGAAAAATGGCGGGCTCTATCAACACTGCTCTCTACACTAGACACTCCATAGCTCTTCCGAGCCCTCTAAAAATGATAAACAGGTTAACGCTCCCATCCATAGTACTCGACTTCGTTAATAAGCGTGCAACAAGGTGAAGTCTAACTAAAATAGAAGCGAAGGAGAACCAAAGCGACGGAGTAAAGAGCGAATGCCCTGTAATGCAAATCTACATATTCATGATTGCACTACGCTCTCTCCAACTATTGGCAGGTTGCGCTACGGTCTCAGATTCGCTGTTTTCCGAAATTTTCAATTTCAGTCAAAATTGAAGGCAACGAAAAGCGGCATAAACGAAATGTGGATGTGACCCTCGATATTACATAGGACCTTTGTGTTTATGTGAGAAATTTTTTTGGAGAATCGTGATTGAACTTCCTAATTTCTATTGAGAAATTTTGTTCCTCAAAATTGAAAAATATGGTGGGCGGCGCGGCACTCATCACGCGAGCAATGAGGTCGGGGTGAGAAGTGCGACTTCAATTTTCCCATCCCCATTTCGGATGATTTTTTTTTGGATGATTGTATTTCATCAATATTCATTCCTGCGAGTGCGGTGCAGCGTATGGTCCACAAGCCCACATATGCATAATGGATCAAAGGCGTTAAAGATAATAAAAAAAAAAATATTCATTCATTCAATTATTCAATCATTTACTTCTAGTCAATCTAAGATGTCGAAATTTTCCGGAAAGCTAAGGAAACACAAAAAACGAAAACCTAGCTGGAAAAGCGAGCACGCTCCAGAGGTTTCATGTACGCCTCGAGAAATCTAAAAAAAATCATACCTACTTCTGCAAAGAGTATATACCCCCGGTAAAGTTTCAAAGAAATTTCAAATATAAGCATACACCAGTGATTCACTATTCCAACGACCGACTTCTTTACTTCTTTAATCGACCGTTTTTTTTCCAAGATAAATTTCATCCATTACTTCTCGTTCACAGTATATTTGCCGCTTCAGTATTTTTTTACCATATTCCTCCTCTGTTCGTTTTGCGATAAATCGTACATCGAAGGTTTCTAACAAAACTTCGTTATCAGGAAAACTTGAATGGTTTAGACCTGAGTAAAAGGGCATTACCACATGAATCTATGTGCATTGCACGTGGAGTGCAAAAATCGTAGATTTTCAAAGTTTTTTTTCGGATTTATGAACACAGGGTAAACCTCCAGAAACCTCTATGCCTATGGCGGGCCCCTATGACCGAGTCCACCCATCCCCGCCCCTCCCCCCTGTAGCCTTAGCTACAAGTAGACACCGTCGGAAGGAGACATCTCGTATCTTCTGTCATCCCCTCTCCTCCGATATCTCCCTAGTCGGATGAGGATACCGCTCATCCCCACCACTGCCAGGCACCTGCCTGTCGGGCCCATGCAGTCGCCCAGATATTCGCACATTTTTGGAGTAGTTTTGAGCCGAATAGCGAACAAACCAAAATGAAGCTACTTTGTACCTAACGAGAAATATATGTTACGTAAGAATATAAAACACGTGTCACAAAACTCTTTATAGTGAAACCAGATACGTTACACCCCCGCCCCGCCACCACGTTGGGCTCCGGAGATCGGGCGCGAACCCAGGACCTTCACATTTCTGAAGTGGCGAAGCTTTTTACCATCGTCTTCGTTGGTTTGAACTCTGTCAATGCTGTACGGTTTGGAAAAAGGTCAGTTAAAATTAATCATTTATTAGGTGAAATTATTTATGCAAGTTTCCTCTGGAAGGAAGAGTACTGCAGCCGAAAAATACCACAAACTTTTTAAATAAAGAAGGCGGATGAAATATTTACGAGATGCTTGACAGGGACGGGAATTTAAGGGACGAGAGACGCTTATCGATGAATCCAAAAGTCTCCCTTTATTCTTGTACCGGTACCTTTCCTGAACAAACTCACTCGGTGCTCCAGAAATGTCAGACAGTTTGCAATGTCTTTATCGCTACTCAACACGAACACCAGACAGTGTAAGGCATCTTCAAGCACGTGACGGGGACGTAACACCACGACGGTGGGTGGATGGACGGGGGGGGGGGGAGGAGGCTGAAAAAAACGGTGTAAATGCATGTTTTCCTTTCGTTATGGCCCGACAGAAAGGACTTTCTATGCAAAAACTGGAGAATTGTAAGCGCATTGACAGCTTATAGAAGCAAACGTTGAAACAATATTTTCTTTTGGATGAAAGATGGTAAATATGTACCGTAGCGTAGCGTTTTCTATGAATAGAAAAAAATATCCTTGAGCCTAGTATATTCAATACAAGCATCTAGGATATCGACATACCAGATTTTAGTATGTTTTATATTTCACAATAGTATGTTCTATAGATGGTTTTACAGTCGACTTTCCCAGAGTGCACTGCACGGGACCGGACGCTTCACCGCCCTGTCCCACAAGTGACCCTCCCCTACTCCTCCCACTCTCAGTTGCTAGTAAGCGCAGTGAGGTAGCATTCAAAGTCACGTGGGATCATTTGCACAGTGGTGGGGAGGCGGCGCTTGAGGAGATAGTCAGTGGTGGGGTCATGACGATACTGACTACAGGGATCCATCAACTTGTGGAACGTCCACTGGTCGGGAAGCTGACTATACTCGAATATGCGCGGTGAAAAAAATAGAGTAATTAACTCTTAACTCGACTACGATGTAAAGTGAAGAAGTTGAGAAACACATTTGTCGGATATATGTGGAGCTCTCCAATGATGACCTTCCAACAAGATGCTTAGGTGACCACACGCAAAATCCTAATGAGTCTTCAAATACGCCCATGTGGCGCATGACCGCCGAACATCTGCCATCAGGTCCAAAAATAATTTAAATCTCCTGCTACATAGCTGCAGGACTATTAAACGAAGGATGGTGAGCTATTTTATATACCATGCAATTTCTGGATTTGGAAATTGACGTACAATTTCCATTCGTCGGGAAACATATTGAAGCGGGATGATCAACAAGACGAGCCAGGTGGTACCCCTTATCCAGCAGAGGAGATCGTACAGCTCGCAGATTGGAACAAGAATTTATCTGCGCTATCAGACATTTTCTGCGTCCGGTAATTCGCATTTGCAATTTAAAACTAAATACTTTCTTAATCCTATTCAAGAAAGCGCATACACATAAATGAACATTGTTAGAGTCGGAATATTTCGAAAATCGTGACATAATTTATTTTTCAATCGTCAGCCATTTACTGCTTGATCAGATTAGCCAGATAACATCGTGAAATTGGTTGCTAATCGCGTTTGCATCGATAAACATCGATATTTGGGATATCGATTCGGCTTTAGTTTTCAAAAGTATGACAATTGTTCAAGTTTGCATAGTTTATGTAGTTATTGACAATCATATACACAGAATATTTTTTGACGTTCTGTTAAGTTATTAAGTTTCAAGTGTTTTACATATTCTGTCCAGTGTTGAAAATTTTTAGATGTACGCAATAATTACAGAAAAACCAAAAGATGCTTGCACCAAATTGGAAAATTGAGAGCTCTCATTTTTTCGGAGTCAATGATTAACAGGATCTTCAACTTCGGAAAATATATTGTTACTTCAAACATCGAATACTAATTCAGCACACGAAGTGCGCATTCGGGCTTGTAATGTAATAATCAGGAAAGGTGACAACTTCTTGATTAATCATTTAAAATCTGCCTGCACTTCAGATTTCGGTTTACAGTTGAAGAAAGTCATCGAATTCCTCAAAATATAGCTATCCGGTACTAATGGATATAATCGCAATTATTTACAAAATTATTAATTGATGGCAAGCTATATCTTCATTTTTTTGAAGGCAAGTATTCAACATAATTAATGCTGGAGGATTACTGTGTAGTATCTAATCCTAAAGGATGTAGATGTAGGCAGAAAGTAGAGGATGCAGCAAAACGATTCTTGTAAAACCACGATACATGAGTTCGCATGATTGTACGCAAGCGTTTGAATACACGACTCTCTACCATGAAACACACTGTGGAACCATGGGTAATGGAGCAACGAAGCGCACTATTTGTGTGTATAAAACAAGACTACTCCAGGGAACATAGTCACCACTGATAGCCAACCGCAGGCGTCCAACACCAAAGAAAAGTACAAGACCGCCTGTGGTGAGCATAAAATTAGAAATTATGTACCGTGTTTCTTCAAAAATAGTTGAGCAATATCTCAGCGCTAAGTTCATTTCGGGAGCGGCCATGTGGTTCGGTCGTGTCATTAATGGCCCGGCAGGAAATTTGGATGAGAAAATGTGACAGTCTATGAGCATAGAAGTCATGTTACCCTGTCAGCACTCTCTACGTAACGCTTCTGTGTCCAATTGCAGAACGTATATAGACTGTCAATGACACTCAATTTGAAGCAGTAGATTTCCAAAATTTCGCCGATTCAAAAAAATAGTTACTACTTGACTCAATTGGATTCACGTAAATTAAAGCGCAATGTACTCCGCAATGGACGTCATGCTTTGCAAAATTACTATCAGGCTAGCCATCGAATTACAATCTCGCTAGTATTGCACCGATCGTTTGTTTCATTATAACGCACCAAACACTAGAAGACCTGTACAATGCTCAATATTGAAAGGTCATACATCAAGGGCGTCAATATTATATTGATTGCCTTGAGCGCGGTAAAAGGTGGGGACTTAGGTCAATCTTCATTGTGTTTTATTAATTGACTTCTTTGATTATATGTTTGTCTATACGCACATTGATCAATATGATGAGTTTCAGCCGAGCGAACGATAATAAATGGATATAATATGAAAGTAGTTGAGTGTTCAATCTTGAGGCATTAAGTAGAGGCCGTTACAGTAATCAGACCTTGCAACGGAGACAATAATGTTTACCTAAATTTCGCTAATAGTTGTAGGAGGTGTAGGTGGTGTTGGGGGTAGAGGGGGTATAGAGGGTATAGGGGTTGTGGGGGCATAGGGGTTCTGGGGGTGTAGGAGCTGCTAAGGGTGTGGGGGGGGCAAGGGTTGTAAGGATTGTGGGGGTGTAGGGGTCGTAGGAGTTGTAGGTGGTGTTCGGGGGGGTTGCGGTTGGGGGGGGGGTATAGGGGGTTTTTGGTTTTCATGGGTGTGGGGGTATGGGGGTGTAGGAGCTGTTGATGATTTAGGGGGTGTGGGAGTGTAGGGGGTGCAGGGGTTGTGGGGGTTGCAGGGGGTGTGGAGATCGTAGGAGTCACAGGAGTTGTAGGTGGTGTTGGGGGTGTATGTGTTTGGGAGGTGGCGGGGGGAGGCGGTGTTGGGGTTTTGCTTTGTGTGGATGTAGGGGGTGTGGGGGTGTAGAGTGTGTAGGGGTTGTGGGGATTGTAGACGTGTTGTGCGTGTACGTAGTGTAGGGACGGTAGGGCTTGTAGGATGTGTTGAGAGTCTGGGGGATTCTCAGTTCTACTTGTATACGAAGCTGCATTTTACTTTGTAATTCTTGTTACTCACTTTTTCTATCGTCATACCCGTTAATGTCTCACGTAAAGGTCCCTAAAGAGCACGCAAGAGTGTGTAAAGAAACAACGTCAGGAAAATGCTACGAACTCAGAACTAATAAAATTTATGATGTGGAGAAAGTACTTTTGTGCGACAACAGGTGTGATTATAATGAATAATTCAGGAATCTTGTGACACCTGGTGACTACTTAGAAAGTCTGTTCATAGGAGGTAGTAACTATTCAGGAATATTCTGTTGGTCACATTTAATGTTACAATTTCTTCTCTCAGTACACATTCAACAAACTACTGAGTTTAGTTTAACTTCGAAAAAGTCTCGAAATACGCTCTTCAATAGTGAACTTGTTGAGCGAACTTGGTTCGAAACCTCGAAGTATCAAGTTTAATCAATATCTAATACGTCATAAATTTATTTTTAGGTAGTTGCAAGAATTATTATTAAACCCGAGAAGTTCAAATTAGTTGAATTCAGTTTGCTGGTTGCTAAAAAAAAACATTACCGAAATATCATTTATATTATAAATTTGCGAATTTGGAAGAATTAAAAAACTTGATAGGGATTGAACAAATTTGAAAATAAAATTAAGAACTTTCTAAAAATTTCATAATTGCTGATGCAGAGTTCGAGCGACCAAGTGTCTTGAATCGGAGGAAGCATACTTGGAATAATGACAAAACAAGTACTCAAAATCTATCGCAGTGTTCATTATATTCCAAAACTCCGGGAACTTTTGAGACAGACTCTGTATTACGCTTGGATATTGATTATTATCGCGCGAATTGATATAGCCCTTTCGAAATAATTAACCACAGAATTCATCCGCTTCACGAACCTAATGCGCATAGCGTACATCTATGTATATACTATATATATACTATTGCGCATTGTGAACGCGAAGCATTGAAATCACTATGACAGAACTACCGAAATATTTAAATTCCAAAGTTGGTTAATTGCGGCATGAAACAATCTGGAGTTGCATTGGTGTAATTGCATAGACGAGCGATACATCAAATGCTTGGAGATATGAGTTATGAACTCTCCAGTGGTCACACATCTCCGCCGGATGTTATTGATTACATGGGAAGCGTTGCGGTAATACACTTTTCAAATGTGAGAGAAAAACAATTCAAAATATAAGATCAATTATCAAACCTGTCTATACGATCAATTATCAATCCACACACCCACACACCCACACACACACACACCCACCCACCCACACACACACACACCCACCCACCCACCCACCCACACACACACACACATACATACATCGGCCACTTCGCTAATATCGACGATGCCCATAAACCGAGAGGGCACGGCTGGGCGAGAACCTAACCCGATGCAGGCAGGTGGGGGGGGGGGGGGGGGGGTGGCTGCCGTCATAGGCAGCCGCAATCGTACCATAAGGGTTTTTAGAGGTTTACCCTGTGTTTAGAAAAACGAAGACCTAAATGGCGAAAGTCGGCCCTAGCCCCATGGATGGGTGTCCAGTACGCCCTACTGAAGGAATGCTCGAGAACAGTTACCCCCGGGAGTAAATAAAGAGAAATAAAAACACGGTTCGGGTGTAGCGGTTGGGTTCTAGATTCACGTCCTACCTCCGAAGAATGTTTCACATGATGGAATATTTTGTCGTGGATTCCGACCCATAGCAGGAACAGCACGTGTGTGCTATCGGCAGTACCCATAGACGTTAGGCCGGACGGGGATCCAACTCGCTGCGGGAGGGCGGGGTTGGTTCCATCGTGGGCGCTCGCTGTTGTATCACAGAGGTCTTCTATGTATTTTATTCTGTGACTAGGGGGCTCCGCCCCTACTCGCAACCCCCCCCCCCCGTCGGTTTGATACACCCCCCCCCCTTTAATATCCCCCCGTCCCTTTGATATATCACCGCCCCCCTCTTAAAATGTCTCAATTTTGAGTACCAATTTGGTGTCACCAGAACTCGATTTGACTTTTCATAACATAGTAAGACTATATAATATAATCGTTGGAATAAGAAGTCGGTCCTAGTCGCATTGAGTTGGCCTTCGAGAACGAACGGGACAAAAACACACTCACACACAAATACGGATGCGAATATTTTGTGAAAAATTATGTAGAACCCTCATAGATACTTCGTTATCTAAATACATAATGTAAAATGGATTTTCAATTTTTGGATCCGAGAAAATATAATATTCGTCCATCGGAACGTTGTAAGTCAAATTTATTAAGCGATGTAATTTTGTCGCCATTGATTCTTGGCAATGGACGTCATTGGTAACGTGAAATGGTTTTTCATATTTCCTCGTTTACTCTACTTAGCTTCGTCTATTTTTATAAAAATGACAGCATAACTCTAAAGAGCAGAGATTTAATAGGTTTTTTGGCATTATGTTTGTTTATTTGAGGCTAGTTGTCATTTTGATGAAATTGTGATTGGCAGTGCGTCGAGAATGAAAAAAATTAGGAATTGAAATTAGAAAATCTCATTTTAGTGAATTGAGGGGGAATACTTTCAGAGTATAGAATTTCATTTTTAGTAGGAATATTTCAAACATAAAGTTGTTGGAACACTCCTACTTCGGCCAGACTACTTAATTTGCTTAGTTTTTCTCTTTAAAGGCTTCGATGTCACCTTAACACTTCTACCTTGGCACACACACACACCTGCCCACCAACACACACCCACCCACCCACCAACACCCATCCACCCACCAACACACACCCGCCAACCCACCCACCCACCATCACCCCCCCCCCACCCACCCACCCACCCACCCACCCAACACCCACCCACATTATAAATTTTTTCTAAAAACCTTTAGGAGCACTTGATTCTTTTATATCATGTCAAGACATTTTAAATCATTTGATAACATACAGAGACCATTTTTTCGGAAAAATAGCCTGTGAAAGTCTCCCTCAGATGTTATAAAAAGTAGACGCAAGATTTAGTACCCCCTAAGAAAGTCCCCCACACATTGGGGGACGTTCTATACACTGCGCGACCTCGTAAATATTGTCGAAAAGCAGAAAATCGCTTTTACCTCCCTGCAGAGACGCCCTCATCGACACGTAGTGAGAAAAACATAGTGAAAGCTACCATCTGAACATAGTCATATAGTTATACGTCTCAATATAGCCAACCTATAGGACCCTATATTGGCATAGTAGCTTTTTCGAAGAGCGACTGTACTATGTCGACTCTATTTTGACATTGTAAGCTCAACTATTTTCACATAATCAGCTCTACAATGGAGACTGCACTGAACTATACTGTGTTGGGCAGAAAAAAAAAATCGTTTGCACTGTAGAGGTGCCATGATAACTGTCATTAGTTGCGCATTTCAACGTTGCTCATGCATCACCCGCATTTTTTCTATCGACTTTTTCCTCCTTAACTCCTGTCACATCTGCAATTAGATCCTTAATTAATCGAATGCATAATTGGCAGAGGCGCACCTTCCTCGGAAATTAACTATCCTTAAGCCATTAAGATAATGGAAAGTGAAGCGTCACGCGGGTGGGGAGATTCCAGGGTCACAAGTGAGCGTGGACGTGTGACATTGAATTGAAAGCTTAACGACATGCACCAAGAGTTCACTTGGTTACTCCTATTTTTCCAACTTTAACGATTGACACAAGCGGCACCGTCTCCTTGCCCAGCGAATAAAACTCTACACCGGAATGTCTGTCGAGCTACCAATCGTTTTTTATTGGACATCGTGAAATTAACTGCCACGGAGACACATAAAATTCAAATATTTTTTTCCCTCACCTACACATGAGAGGTGTTACGGAAAAATTCTAATTCTGAGAAGATGCGGAGCCCTTAAATTTCCGGAAATAGAAATTTGAAAAATTTCTCAATTTTTGACATTTGA
Source organism: Asobara japonica (assembly GCA_026005395.1). Classification (NCBI taxonomy): domain Eukaryota; kingdom Metazoa; phylum Arthropoda; class Insecta; order Hymenoptera; family Braconidae; genus Asobara; species Asobara japonica. The sequence goes on from BQMI01000220.1 coordinate 1,043,068, forward strand.
TACATGGAGAAAAAAAATTGAAATCAATCCCAGAAAATATTGTTGAATTGTTTTGAAATTTTCGAACTGGCACAAAGGTTAAGATTTATGAAACTGAATTTTTCAAAGGGTTTAAAGTTTATTGTTCTCTCACGGGCTACAAAATCAAGCCGTTAATTTTTATTTTCAGCTCGTGAAACTTCTAGATCCGGTGAAAAAAAGCTGCAAAATTACTCGATAAAATTTTGGTGCCCATGAAAACCCATTGTGCAGTGTTGTAATTTTTCCTACCCCCGTCAGTAATATTTCTTTTTTATTTTTTTTTTCAAGAATTATTCCTCAATATAAGTGCAAAAATATTCCTAAATATTTCGTACTTGAACTATATAACACCAATTTATTTGTAATCCAAAAACCTACCAAACAAAAGAAACCTACCAATATTTTTTATCAGTCCAATTAGAAAAATATAATCTCTTCGTTATTTTTTAATTGATTAAAAAAAACCGTAAATTGGTTACCAACTATCGTTATTGACAAAATAATGAATTTTATCGATTTGGAATTGTACCCCTGAGCGCTGACTCGTTTCGTGAAACGAGTACCTAGTTTCGTGTAGAGTTCCGCTAGATTGTCAACGATAAGTTGTGGGTGAAAAAATTCAATTTCCGCAGGTTAACCCAACAATTTCAACATTTTTATTTTCAAAGCTCGTTGACTTTGCCTAGAAGAATTCGCATATATTGCAAAACAAAAAGTTAAAAATGTCGTATCACTTTAATCTCAAATACTTCAAGTATCCCACATATTTCATAACTGTTCAATTAATTTCTCGTCCTCGCTTGACCGCTCTATGCTGGAGCCCACTTTAATAACAGTTGAAAAGAGTTTTGTCCACATGTGAATACGGGCACCGCAGTTTTCAGGAAAACTTTTATCAAGGAAACATTTTTGCAACTTAAAAAATGAGCAACTTTTTGAAAACTTCACAGTATTAATAACAATCTTTGACACATTTTTCTGCATAACATACAGTAATGTTGATTTTTTTCTTTTCGTCCCGTTGTCTGAAACTGATTTGGACATCAACCATCGACTCCCCGAGGACGTATGTAGGTCTGAGAAGTCAGATCGTGCTTGCTGATCAGACTGTCATTTTTTGTTCTGCAAGCTGCAAGAAAAGCCACATGATTGACAAACATCACAAGTCTGACTTCACCCTATATTGCCAGTATCAGCAGTCCATCGTACATAGTATTCCACAATAGAAGCCCCAGTCCCAATCCTTAGCGTACTCCTCTGGAGAACTCGATCGGTAAAATAGCTGAGTACTATCCTCCGCAGATACGCAGGTACTTGCAATCTCGACAATGACTCTCAAATGTAATCTCACTTTGCAAAGTTGAACGCATTTCATCTAAGGTGGTAATGAGACAATTCTCCCTGATGCATGCATTGTATACTCCGAGAAACCTTCCCGGTGCTGCATCAATCGCTGCACTCAGAGCGATGTTGGGCACTCTGTCAGGATCAGGCGTCTTGTTATTTATTCTGCCGGAAGCCTCCAGGAGGTCTTCCCCAGTAATCGGTGGCATCACATCCTCCGAACTTCTTCAACTGGTTTCTTCATCAGGTAGTTCTGATTGCTGCGGAAGCAGGAGGGATCTTCTGGGAGTGCTCCACCAGGTCGGTGAAGGCATACACTGGTTCTTAAGACAAGCCATAACCACCTTGAAGGGCCTGTCCCATGGATCCCTTTCCACTTCCCCTAGAAGTTCGTTCTAGCAATTCTGCTTACTAAGCTGGATGGTCTTACTCAGCACTGCTCCAACGCTAAGGAGCTCCGACGCACCGCTTTATACTCTGCAGGTTGGGCCTTTTTTGCGCATGTGATACCGATCTTCTCGCCGCAATTGTGTTGTTCCGCCAGTACAGAGGTGGTTATCGGTTTCGAATAGTCTTTTTCGGCCACACTAACCCTCGTCATGATGTCATATACCTCTTTCGTAGTTCGGCTTATAGGATGCTTTTCTAATGCCTCTAGGTATGTACCAAGCTCGAATTCCCTCACATTCGTGCATTTGTGTGTATGTGAGTGTGTGGGCCCTGCAGTCAATGCTCCGGTGTGTACTATAGTCTATCCTACATCTGCTATATTCCATTATTGTCATTTTGGATCTATCTCGAGAATGAAGAGAACTTTGTCAACGAGCTGTTAGAACCTCTTGTGTGTGAAAGTTTCAGCGGTCGATGTTGTTTCTCTATATTTTTACTTCTTCAAAAAAATTACGATATTTTTAATGTTTTGTTCCGGTGTTACACTTAAGAATATGCAAAGTTCATTTTCTAATTTTTAGCGCCAATAGTATGAGATATTTAAATGTTGCAATATATCATCCGAGGCCTCATGAATGTTTCAATTATTTCGCAGTTTGCTTGTCCACTGTTACGGAAAAATGAAAAAAAAAGTTTTCATTAGATAGTTACCCTCACCTAGTTACTGCCTCATGTGCTGCTTCGTGGAGTTACGTAATATAAATAGGCTAGTGCGGGGGTGTACAAGTGACACCGAGGATCGATATAATTCATTATCGATGGAGAAACATCAGAACTCACTCGCCCTTCCTTACTCCTCTTACAAGTTTGACCTTTTTCAAACGGGTAATGAGAACCGGAATATTGTCCTGTCGTCATATCATTGTGGCAAGTGTTTGCATACTGATAATATAAAATGTCAACTTATCTCAGGCATTCGGACTCCTTTGAGCAAATGCAGAATGGTCGACCGGAGTAACCAGCACTGATTAGTGGGCGATTATCTCAATTGAGAAAATTTAATCAAATTATTTCTGTGCATATTCCGACGAATCCCATATGTATACGACTTCAACCCTCACTTACTTGAAGATCTCCTACCCTGGGCTCATCGGTCTCATGTATCCGAATATAAGCTACTGACGAGAATAGCGATGTGAACGCCAATCCGTGCTTTTTTCTTCCATTTAAAAGCTTTTTTCCCCTGCCTCCATTCAACTTGACGAAGAAAGCGAAGAAAAAAACGTGGGAGGAGCAGCCTCTTCTCACGCTGTTTCACCTTTAGTGAGTGGGGCCGAGCCAGCGGGTTCGCATTAACAGCCCAAGTAGTTGGAGCGAGTGAGCATGCACCTAACCAATTCACTCAGGGGGCTTTATGTAGCGGGGAAGAAATTTCCCGCAACTATATCACCCAGGGATTGTGTGAATACAACCGAGCATGTACTAATGAGTACCTAGTGCGGAGGGTAAGAGCATCCGGGTGAGATTCACTCTGGGAGCCCTCTTTTCTTTTACCCCTCTTGACTTTCTTTATTTTCAGACTGTATTACTCTAGTCAACGGTTTTACACTGCTGCGGAAAATACAGGAGTTTCATGGCCGAGTGACAATGACACTGGACCGCGCTATTATCACGGAGATATTTTTCTTCATTTTTTCCGAGACTATGTTTTGTATTGTCATTTCAATAATTTAGACAAATTTCTCGCATTTATAATCCTTAATTTTGAACTTACAAAAAATGTATATATTCATATATATAGCAAGTGGTTTCACGCTTTGAAAAATGATGATTTTGACGTGTCAGCGAACCAACGGAGTACAAGGCTGCGACGCAGTACAGAGAACTGGAAGCATTATTGATACAGTGAAGTTTCCGTAACGTCCCAATCTGTGACCCTCTTAGCGCCAGCGAGCAGAGGGGAATACGTCCCCACTACACGTGACGTTAGAGATAGCGATCGAGGGGTATGGACGCTTCGTTGCATGCCCGCGCGCGTCGGCTCATCATATTACCCCTCTCACTTCCTGTGGATACGCCTATTGCGAGCGTGGAGGGGGTATTCTGTAACTCTGCGGACGCGGAATCCTCAGCCCACAAACTGGAGAATTATGAGAAGTGAATACAATGTAATGTACCATTACTTCACATTAAATCTCAGTTTTTTTTATAGGAGATGGCAAAAACTTGTTTATACACCTAATACTATATTGATTTTTTTGTTTTCTAGTTATGTTGTATTTCCGTATGCTGAGTGTTACACTCTGGGTTATGCAATGATTTGAGTAAACATCTCTATATATGAGTGCGCTGATCCTGATCGCATTATAAACCGCGTGCGTATTACTATGTATATTTAAATATATATCTGTGTGTGTAGAGAAATTTTTGAAAAATAAAGGGCGCGTAATAAATTTGAGTTTCATCCCGATATTAGGTTGATTAAAAAAAAAAGTAAGACGAAACATTCTTTATCTGCAATTGAATTCGCTACAAAAAAGTCGTGGAATATATGGATTGTCAAAACCACTTATTGAAGAAATATTCAACTTATGATAATCTTACGAGAAGGTCATGGTTACGCCAAGTTACAGGTACGTTGCAAGGTGTTTGCGAGGTGTTTTGAGACGAACATTCCACAGTGTAACTTTAATAATTCGGACAAATTTTTCTCATTTGCCCTGTGGAATTTTTCAAATTAAAACTTTGATACAATAAAAATTCCTTGGAAAGAAAATATGGAAGTTCACCAATTACTTATATGAAGACTTTTTCGTAGGACCATAGTAGTTTGCACTGTAGTACTCCTAATTTTTTTGATTTGAGAGAACGGCAGGCGCATTTCCCGGTGTGCTTTCCATAATTCAGAGATTTTTTTTTTCGTTCGCATTGGGGAATTTTCAAATTAAAACTTGAAATGAAAATGAAAATTCCCAGAAGACATGAGCGTTCATCAATTTCCATTATTATTATTTGTATGAAGGCGGAAATTCTCTGGCAATCTGTGGAATAGCCGACTATTATGCAGATTAGGTAGGTACATACCTACGTCTAGATAAACAGACCACCACCTCAATGCCCCAGTTTCTATACTGTCATTTTTATTTTTAATTTGAACATGTATAAGATGTGTGTAATAATGACAAAATAGTGCACCCTACTGAGTTTCCATCGATCATACGTAGAAAAAAATATTCAAGGTGCTCAATTGCTGGCCTATGGAATTATTTATTTTGACGTATTGTAACGACGTATAGAATACCAGATACGAATCATTTTGTTGCAAATTAAATACTTAGGTCACAAAATTTGGTCCATCGATTGTAAATGATGAATTGCACTGAATGAAAAAGGGTCCCTAAGTCCCATTGGGCCTAAATAAATAATGGTATGGAGATATTGAACTATGGGAATAACCAAGGCATGTCAAATGAAAGGTTTAAGGTTCCAATTCGAATCTGGATTTAAGACGGCGAGCGCCCTCGTTCCACCCCCCCCCCCTCCCACCAAGAAAGCTGACGTAGGGGTGCAAAATTTTTTTATGCCTGTGCAAGCTATAAAGACGCTCGTAAAAGAGTTCACAGTGGCCCATGATGTAGCACAGTACAAATGCCAACTATCCAAACTCACTTCGCTGCCTCTTGCGTTTATCAGCTGGAGAGTACCGCAAGTATACCAATGCAGTGTCGGTGCAACAGACATTCACGAGTGTCTATATCCGGTTACAGTATCCCACTAGCTTTTAATTGTCACCGTTTTTCACAGCCCACATTTCTGCCACATACAATCTCCCGGACAACAAAAAACGCGGATTATAACTCATCAGGCCCATTCAATAATTTCCGGATTTAGCGTTTCCCTCCATCATTCTTTTTTTTGCTAAATTCGATGAATTTATCAGCAATTGCTTTCGTGAAAAACATTATGCATCTTTCGTAAATACCCAAATTTCCAAGGCAAAAAAAAATCTTTTAATCTTATAATCTTTTTTATGAGATCTTTTTGGTTCACACATACTGTCGCAATTATTGAAAGCTTGTTACTGCGCCGGTATCCTCGATCACGAACTTTTTTTCCTCTGTATGTCCCGGGAATTGCATCGCGTTGAACCAATATGTGAACCCAGCAATAGATCATGGGACCCACTGAAAATGAGTGGGTTGAAAATAAATTTTCGCATTCTTGGCCGACTTCCAACGCATTTATACGGAAATGTCAGGGACTATAAATAGATTATAATAATTGTACACCTTAATTCAGCTGATAGCTTAACTCAACCGCATCAGGATTTTAACGTGATGACATATCAAAATTATTTTCAGAATGTAAATTATATTCATGAGTGATCGGCATTTTTTTTTCTGAAGGTGAGATTATTTTAGTAGTGAGTGACGTGTTTTCTACAACGACGAATTTATATTTCTGATATATCCGAGTTGCTGCAAGAATGTTGAAACTTTTGTAGAATTCCGCGAATAAATTGTCCAGCCAAACAACAAATGTAAAAGTTAGAAATATCTGAGAGTTCATCGAATATCTGAAGTGTTTTATTCCAATCCCTCTATTTCGTTGGTCGCCTCGCGGCGCGGCGCCGTAATGTTATATAGCTATAGACTTACCCTTTTGACTATATTCCTTCGAAAGCGCAATGATAAGTGCGCTGAATGATATATATATGAGCGTTTGGACAAGTAGAAAAATTTGAGCGGCGTGGTGCCGCATTTGCGAGTGCCGCAGCTTTAGATTAGGATAGTATTTCTTCGGAGAGATCAAGAATATCTGCCCCTCTGATATATATTCAGTTTATGTTCAGTTTGATTAAGTAAACATCATGAGAAGGATCTTCGAGGTAAAAAACGACGGTGACCAGCGGGGGAGGGGAGGGGGTGAGGGGGAGGAATAATTGAATCCAAATGAAAATGGTGCAATTGAATTTGTTGATCAATTACATTAATGGTGGATCGTTTCATGATTCCAACTGGGACTGTGCCACATATAAGATCAATGTCTTGACTTTCATGACACATATATATCTCGTGTCATCGATTATATTGGCTGCTTTTAGGGAGGCTGTGAAGTGGTAGTGGTTAGCCCTTACTCGGTTAACCCGGGAAATCAATGATCTCGGATATTTCCTTCCCCCCTGGCTTCGAAGACACCCTATACTATTTTTTGTTCAACATATTCCCTTTTCAGTTGAGCTCAACCTGTTCAATTTCTTTAATTGTATACTTCGTCTTTCTCCAGAGTTTAGCGGGTCTCTATTGAGCTCAACATTGTTCTTGTTTTGCCAGCATTTGTCAATACATTACCAGCTGTTTCAATTCCAACTTTCTCTCTTTGTAAAAATTTCCGAAACAATTTCGTCTCTTTCAGGTGAAATACCCCATTTTCTTATTTCATTTTCAAAGAATTGTTCAATCAATTCCGGTGATTTTAATCACGAAAATTTTTCGCTTGTACAAGATTGAAAAAAAAATGTCGTTTTGATTAATTTTTTTTTTGCATTATTCCTATATTGAACGGCAAGTATTCACTAATGATTAATACCTGACGGAAATTTTACACAAGTATTGGTAAGGAATCTGATGGAAGCTGATTAATACCGGTACTCAATAATTGCATATCTTCTGAAACGCTCAGCGTACGTTCATTCCGATGATCAAAGAACACGCTAATTTCATCTCACAATTTATGGAAGAATGTGGAAGAAGCCCCGGGATCGATAGCGCTGCTCAATGGCCCCATCAGACTGTCAGCCAAGCTTCCTACTCGCTATATTCCAACACTTTAGCTATTGTGTGTGCATTCCGAGGAAAAGGGAGAATCGTGTACAAGCACTCGAGACATAGACTCTATCAGCACTAGGCGAGCCCTTTCCCTCCCGTTGACCTTGAAGAATGGGTTTGTTTCCATCCCATCGCGCGATTCGTCGCCAACAGTGCCAATCACTTCAGTTAATAATGCTGGGTCAATCGACACGAGTTTCATTGGCAATTATTGTGAATCAATAAGTTCGCCTGTGGATTGTATCTTCCGAATAGATTCCGCGATAAATTATGGATAATTTTTTCATACTTTTTATGCATACACACACAATTATCTACAGATGATTCAGTAAAATGCGACAGGATAGTACTCAACATCGAGAAAAGCCTAAATCTCGTAAAAACACGACTTTTCACTTTCAGGGTAATTGCAAAATTTTTTCCGAGGGAAAACTTTTCACTTTTCCCACTCAGAGTCATTATAGTAGTTTTCACCGTCGAAAAGTGAGAATGTAAGAAGTTTCAGGTGTATTCTATTAAGCGCACCACACAATGTTTCACTAGTCCGTTAATTCCCTCGACTTCCGGTTTTCAATCTCACCAGCCATCTTTCGCGGAATCAAGAATTCTGTGATAATAAAATTGAAAAACAATATTCTCTAATTTTCTTTTTCCCCCTCAAACTGCACAATACAAGATTGAAGTTTCATAATAGATTAAAAGAACGATTCTCTCGTTGTGCTCGTTGCCCGGAATGCAAGTAATTTCGAGGACATTGCATTCTCTCTGCCGCAAACGATGGGGGTGGAAAAAAAATGAAACGGAGACCTATAGTTATCGTTGGTGAGGTCAGGAATTTTTTTTGTTCCCCCATCCCACAAACTGTACTTGGAGGATGAGTTCGATGCTCGAGCCCGAAGCCCTCCCCCAACGAAGAAGTTTTAAATGGTTTCTCCAATCACGATCTCACCCCCTCAACTTTGTTATGTTACCTTTCAGCCACGAGAATCGCTGTATACTCTAGTAAGCCACCTCTCCCAATCCATCCGTCTCATTTTTCAATTCATACTCCGCTCTAGGCCGCATAGAATACTAAACTCGGAAAGTCATTCATCGTCATGTAAATTTATGCTCTCTGTTCAATGTTGAAGAGCCGGCAGTTGGAGGAGACAAATTCCCGGTTGTCGATCATTCATAGCCTAGATAAAACATTTTAAATACACAAACAGTTCAAACTCCGGCGTTTTTCTGAAAACTTCTGGGGATTTTTAACTTTCAGATTGGGGAAGTTTTTTGTTCGCTTCGAGAGATAAGAAATCGATTTTTAGTTGAAATTTTCTCGAGAATATCTGAAAGGGCTTTATAGGCGAAATAAAAGGGAATTAGGGATTTGTAACTCCAGGCAGTGATCCTTGGGACCCCACGTAGTGGTCCTAAATAGCCCAGGTAGTGACCCTTGGGACGCCAGATAGTGACCCTTGAGACCCCAGATAGTGACCCTTGGGACCCCAGATAGCGACCCTTGGGACCCCAGATAGCGACCCTTGGGACCCCGGGTAGTGACCGTTGGGACCCCAGGTAGTGACCGTTGGGACCCCAGGTAGCTCCAGGTAGCGAACTAAATTCATCGCGTACGCCAATTATCAGTCGCAATTTCAATTATTGATATCACTGTTGAGTTTGCGCATCAAAACGGTTGCGTGCTTATGCGTGGTATATTGGAGAATAATAAAGTTTTAGGGAAGTTAGAGAAGTTTTGTTTGTGCCCGGTAAGGGGCACACACATATTCTCACCACTAGTTATTACTATTATGTCAATATATTCTTCTCATGATAACAGTTGATGGAATTAATTACTAGATTTATATCTACATGCGGAAGAGTATAATCGTCCGAAAAGAAATCCAGAAATCTACGATATTGGAATAATAATTATGAAAATTTGTGGGTAATGCAGTAATGGAAGGTGGTCGAAGAAAATGAGGGTGGAGGGGAAGGCAAGAGCCATTAGAGAATCTGCGCATGAAACGTATCGTGATAAATCATAATGCTTTGTGGCCTCGTGCTTCCGTAAATCTATATCACAATCTGTTGTACACATATCCAAATGGGTGAATGTTTCATGGATATTCTACATGAAGAAAGTGCTTATAGAATATTATTGAGGTAAGTTATTGATCGACAGGTAAGCGATGCATTGCATAATGTTGTATTTGTCATAAAAAATAAATGCTGAAAGGAATCGTGTAAAGATTTTCCCATACGAGCGAAAACAATACTATTTACTTGTCTGGATGTACATTCAGGGACACACATACATGATACAATATTTTCTGCACATTTCACATTTGATTTTCGGGGTTATTGCAATAACAGGCTTACCCGAAATAACTAGTGGTGTGATCATGTGTGTGTCCCATTCGGGGCACAAATAAAACTTCCCGATTCGGTATTTCTGCACAGCGAACTAAATTTATCCTTCTCGAAAACACCACGGTGAATCACTGTCACCCCTGTTAGTGTTGTAATGAAAACTTGCACATCTGAGAATTCTAAACTGACTCAGTTATGAAGCAGATAATTATGAATATTTGAGTACAAGCATAGTGAAAAAAGTCAGAAGGAATTAAATGTGCATTTCCACTTACAGAACGAGTTCCACTCAACACTTTCTGCCGTATCTCTCACGGTTTTCACATACATACACACACATACACAGACACCGTCCGTCGGGGTTTTGGCGTAGTGGTGGAGTATCTGCCTATTACTCCAAAGGTCCTAGGTTCGCGTCCGGCCGCCGGAGAATATTTTTCAAAAATATTTTCTCATGGATTCCGACCGATGCAGGAACGTTCCGTGTGTGCTATCGGCGGTACCCATAAAATGAGACTGCCCGGCCGAGCGGGAACCTAAGGGGTTTCTGGAGGTTTACCCTGTGTTTAGAAATACGATAGCCTAAAAATGGCGAAAGTCGGCCCCAGCCGCATGGGTGGCTGTCCGGTACGCCCCCTGCAGGAATGCTTAACGGCCGCTATCCGGGGCGTACGAATGAGAGGGACGGGAAAAAGAAACACACACACTAACAGAGACCTCAACTTACAATTCGACGGGGATCATTTTGGTATACTTAAACCCCTAGGTACAGAATGAAACAACAATATTTGGTTTCAGGGGCATTACAATCGGGAATTCAAAAATTAATGATTATAACTGAAACTTTGTTATCCCGCATGGGTCAAAAATAATTCTCGTTATGTTAACCGTTATCGCTGGATTTACATTTTTTTTATTGATAATACCCATAAATCTACCATCCCGCTGTTATTCCCCTGTCATCTGGTTCTCTTTCCACGGTATTTCATGGGCTTAATTTTCCTCATCTCTCAACCAACGTAAAATACACATAGGTATGAAACCCCGGGAATTTCATCCCCCGAGTATGTAAATTAATGTTTGTGTTAACACTCATGCGTACGGACATCCAGCAGTTTCTCTCAGGTTTTTTTTTCCCTGCCCCTCTTCTCTCGACATATGTAACCGAGAAAGTGAAGAAAGCCCAAGGGCCTCGAGTGGGAAGCTCCTGCTTTTCTCCTCTGCCTCTATTTTTTTCAAACACTGAGAATACCAACGAATTTGTCATTGTCACGCTCCAGTTTCCGTGTCACCTATTCTTTCCTCCCTCCCCGCCCCCCTCCCCCTATGCCTCCACGCCCATCTTACTCATCTTGCCCCACCATCCGTTGGTCCATGACTCTCAATCTTGACCTAGAACGCTCGAGAAAAGCAAAACATTTGCTGTGAATGAGATATATGGGAAATTACATACCGTTTCATGATCGTTACATGACCGTTGCATGACTGTTACAGAATCGTTTCATGACCGTTACATACTCGTTACATCTATGTTACATAGCGGTCACAGAAATGTTACATACTCGTTGCACGATCGTTGTATGACTGTTACATGTACGTTGCATGATCGTTACATGAGCGCTACATGACCTGAAGTTCATTCAAGGTTATTTTCACGTTACTCACAGTTGCGCCCAGATACAACAAAATTCCATCTCCATGAATGGGAAATAGAAAAGTCATAATTATGACTGGAAGATCATCATGTTACCCCTAATTCATTGAAGAACTTCCCATAGAACCTTCGATAACAACTCGAAAAATAATCTACGTGAAAACTACCTTAAGGATCGATTATTTTGATGACTCTCCAATTTTCCAATTCTCTTCACGTGATGAAGTTATATCAGCAGTGAATTGTCAGACTGTCTAACGTCGATTTGATGCAGAGCTGAGTTGGCCAAAGGGAGAGATCAAAATTTCCATTACAACTTTTTTATTGAGCTAAGCGAGCTCAACGAAAAAGGTTTTGTAAACATTTTAGTGCTTTCTTTAGACGCAGAGATATTACCTAAGAGCTCCACATGAAATCGAGGTAATGCAGTCTATCGCAGTGCTTTTGACATATCGGTTTAAAGGGAGCCTGCACAATTTTTTTTTCTATTTTTCTATTTTTTTCTATTTTTCTATTTTGTTTCTATTTTTTTCTATTTTATCTTACAGAAAATATCAAAAGATTATTGCACACCTAATGCTTGCAAGGGCCCAGTCAGGAAGTATCTCAAATTTTTTTCGTAACACTGAATATTTCGGAAGACTAAATAGTGTTCACCAAAACCATTCAGAAAAAAATCGCGACAGATTTTTTTTGTGCAACCCAATGGATTACAGTCATTGAGTCAATTAAATTTCTCTCTGATCAATGATGATACAACACAATGGGAGAAGGAGCCTTTATGTCTGACCATACACAACTATACTACTTTCTGTGAAAGGTCCGACCTACTCAGTGATATCAACACCACTCTTTTATCGAGCACACTCTATTCTTAGGCTTTATATCTTCGTAGAAGAGGTACGTTTGATCTTGATGCTTCGGTACAAAGACCACATCATGCGAGACATGGTATTAACCAAATTGCTAGGCTCTACCATTTCTCTCATGGGCTTCTTCATTATTTTTAGCCTGGCACTAAAGACCGGCGGAGAACAAACAGACGTGGAAAATGTGAGTCTCGTAATTGGGGAGACATTTGGTAACAAACATTACCTGTCAATAGTTATTTTGCGACTAGGGGAAAGTTGAAGGACGACGCATTTTTATGGTGTGGGTTTAGTGAGGGGAACTTATGACCATAATTGAAGAATACTTTATGGCCCGGGAATCGGAGAGTGCCCCTTGTGTTTTAATTACATAATTTTAATTTTTTGCGCGTTCGGGGAAAACTCCACAAAAAATGTTTGTTGGGCCAGACTATCACTATCAGACAAAAAAATATTGCCCACAAAAAATGAAAAATGTGCTCCACTCCATATTTTTTCCCCGTGGTTTAATTAACATGTTCTCTCATTTTTCCCAAATGACAAATGAATGGATTTCGCAGACCCTTAGACGAAGTACCCAAAACTCATTAATCTTGTTTGTAAGATGCTCACGAGCCCTCATATTTCGGGTTTTTGAAACATAAGAAAATTACAAAAGACCGAGGAAAGATATATTTCGTTGCCACGGAAACACTGCGCCCGTGAAAGCCCATTAAAAATTAACACATCCGGTTTGTTTTCCAGATAACGAATGCAGTGAAATCGAACTCAGTGCAATAACTGTTTTGCATTGGTTGTAATGCTCCCTGAAAACTTGAGTGTTGCCCATTGCCTGCCCATTGTTAATTAATTCATCAAATCCTTCATCCTGTTCATGGTGTAAGTTTCCTTTAAGGGTTAAATCGACCGCAATTTTCACTTTACGCTAGAGGAGTTGGTGATTTGCGCCCGAAAATTAAAATTCATTCTTTGAAGATATATATAATGTTTTGAAACCATTTTTAGCAGAATATGTGTGTGTGTGTGTGTGTGTGTGTGTGTGTGTGTGTGCGCGGGCGAGTGTGAGTGTGTGTGTGTGTGTGTGGGTGTTGTTTTGGCTCCGTCCCTCTCATTTGTACGTCCCGGGTAGCGTTTTTCTAAACACAGGATTTAGGCCATCGTATTTCTAAACACAGGGTGAACCTCCAGAAACCCCTGGGCTACGATGGCCGGCGCTGACGGACCCCCCCCCCTGCGTCGGGTTAGGTTCCCGCTCGGCCGGGCGGTCTCATTTTATGGGTACCGCCGATCGCACACACGGAACGTTCCTGCATCGATCGGAATCCATGAGAAAATATTTTTGAAAAATATTCTTCGGCGGCCGGGCACGAACCCAGGACTTTTGGAGTAGTAGGCAGATACTCTCCCACTACGCCAAAGCCCCGACGTGTGTGTGTGTGTGTGTGTGTGTGTGTGTCTATGGAGGGGCGAGCGTGAATGAGTGTATATGTGCGTGCAAGGGGGGGAGTGGGTCGATGGGATTGTGTGTATGTTCGTGTGTGCGTGTGTGCAGTCAAATAATTTCGCCAGAGCATTCTAACATAAGATTACGTGACCCATTTTCACATAACTTGCTATCGTTCAAATTTTTAATGAAATCGGTTCAATATTCTGTTAGCCATTCCACTCAAATAGTGAAAAGATTAATATTTTTGAATTCATCTCCGCAATAAATTGATTTCAAGGGAGATTTCATCCGCCATTTCTACCGGAAATAAAATCCTTCGGCGGACCATATTCCATAAAACTGACCCTCGAAACTACCCCTAAAAAATTTTAAAAATTATATATATCAGGCACGAGGTAGTTCATCGAAACGAGATTCTGAATAACAGATTTGTCCAACAAGAAAAATAGTGAGTTACAATTCTTCCAGATTTCCGTTGCAACAATCAATCCAAAGCTTTCGAAAATCAAGTCACCAGTATTTTTTTCCCATAAATTACACCGACTTTCAACATACCACAGATATAATTCAAATGTTCCGCGACTTTTAAAACCCTAGGGTATCCCCATTAAGACGATACAACAGTTGCATGTTTGACCGATGGATTTCAAATTCACTAGGCCGCACAAACTCATTAAATTCACTCATCCGTGCTTGGCCTTATTACAAGAAAATTCAATAGTTTCTATCGTCCAAGAATAGCAGCGACTAGATACCTAAAATGCATGTATAGACCTAACGTCCACCGACAACAAGAAACACGACAAAAAGAGGTAGAAACGTCGATGAAAATAGAATGTAATAAGTGCACTCCGTGTAATTCAATTACAAAAAGAAAATAATAATAATGAAAAGATAAATAAAAAAGGCGACGAGAAGAAATGACGTTTCGACTGTGGTAACAAAATAATTAATCAACGTTGTGTTTACAGGTCAACCTCAAACTCATGCAATATTCATTCAGCACAGAAGGAAGTAAACCTCACTCCCCTTGATTACACTCATCCAACAACACGTGGTCATTAAATAATCCAATTCTGCAGTCCCTTCGCGAAAGATACCGCGTGAAATAAAAACAATTCACCATGTGTATGAACTATTTATTCTCCTTCAAAATATCGAAAAATCACCAGTGTGGCATATGAAAAAAATCACATAGACGCGAGCGATTCCCCTAGGATTTTCCTGAAAATGTGAAATTTTTCCTACGCGATATATTTTCCTGGTATTTTTTATTGAAACAATATCCCGCCACTTTGCATATTTTTTATCTCAGGTGGGAATGCTATGGGATGCTGCTATAAAATGGGAAAGTCTCAATTCCCTACAGAATCTACCGGTCTCAATGCCCCATAGAACTTAATTTTACCGTTTTTCTTCATACGTGATCAGCAGAAGCGCATCTGCTCTCCACGTGCCCCAAGCATTACAACTACGAAAATTGCTACAGTCTTCATCAAATCTCAACTAACTCAATTTCAACTCATTATTTGGGTATTAAACCACCCGATTTTATTTTCCAAATTAAACACGTTTGTGCACTAATTTATTTCCCTCAGAAAATTAACAACAAAAAAAACCAATAGGTGAAAGAAATGATCTACGGCTCTGCATACCACAAAAAGCACAATGTTACCAATTGCTGTCCATTACCTCATTCGTATACATCGTCGTTGAGTCCGTCATTCATTCCTCGATAATTTCACAAATCACAGCACAATAATCCTCACCACACGCAAGTTCCACAATCGACAAGCATGTTGTCACCCCAATGCATTAACAAACGATATTGAACAAATTTGGAATAACAATTTCACTACGGCAACAGATGAATACAGCATCCGAATGCCTCAATCAACTGAATTCATTAAATGGCATTTGAAACTAATTAAGGGGATTTTTTTTTCTTTCTTGAAATCGTTTAAATTGTTCGCAAGGAATCACATATGATTTAATTTTAGCAAGATAACAGAATTATACACACATTTAATGAGGAAGGACAATTGATACGTGTAAAAAGGCGTGCGTTTATTGGATGAGGGACGCCGGTTCAAAACGCGTATTAAAAACGCGATCGCAGTGCAACCCTCCCGCACGGCACACTGAGGGTAGAAACGTGGTTGCCCTCGCGACGCACTCATTTCTGCTTCGGCGCGACTCTTCGGCTTGTGTCGGTGTAGTTCGGTTCAATTTAGTGGTTCGCGGTGGAGCGGGTTTTCGAACGCGGTAGGCCCAGATTTCGAACGCGCGTACAAGCGATAACTATTTTCTCTTCTTCTCGAATTTGATTATTTTACGAGTTGTATTTCTTCTATGCGATATCTTCTGGCATTTTTCCCTAAAAAAAATTTACCGGAATAGGCCGAGAAAATTTGGCAAAAATGTTCGAGTCGGGGGTCGCGTTCGGGAAGTGGGTCGTACGCGAAGTCAGAGAGAGAGAGAGTGATGACGGCACACATGGGGCGAAACGAATGGCCAATGTGTGCATGCACGTAGTCGGCAAAACGTGTGTTATTGTTATATATAGTGATAGTGAGTAGGAAAATGCCCATGTGCACACAGCGGGGGGGGGGGGGACAGCCGGGGGCACTGTAATCGTGAGCTTCTAACGACCACGGTAGAACTAGAGACTCTGGGTATAGTATACGGTAGTGTACCCGGGTAACCATGGAGACGATAATTCAAAAATACACTCGAGTAAAATGGATTATCAGTAATGGACGAGATGTGTTAGGCAAAGGAACGTCTTTCGTTAATGAAGCTCCGGGTAAGGGGGGGGGGGGGAGAGGACGAGGAGGAGGAAGGGGGGGGGGGTCCAAAAAATACGAATTTTTGGAGGAGTAAAATTCAGGTCGGATCGAATACGGCATAGGGCATAAAGTATTTTTATAAAATCTTATTACGAGAATTTAGTGGCGTAAATCATAATAATCATAAATCGCAAATGAAGTGATATCTACGAAAGTTGCAAATATGGAAATTTTCGTCTAAAAATATTTTTTACATACTCTTCATTACGCATTGAAAGTTATAAAGTTTTAATGATCGCATGCGCGGTATTGGATCACAAACTTTTTTCCTGGAGAGAATGATTTTCGTAAACTAATTTTTTTTTCTGAGAACTCATGTTTTCTGACGTCAGGTTTTTCAGAAAATGGATACTGAAATTATGTAAATTGTAGTCGATGCCAACATTATTCGTCTCAAAACTGGAGCAGAGTTGTGAATATAATGGGCGTGTGAATAATTAATTAACTCCGGAGAATTGCAATTTTCCTCTTTTCGTGGATTGAGCGTTTACTGTCGGTTCACAGGTTCGGACAAATTGACCAAGTTCCGGATAGGGGAGTTATTGTAATCACCCCGAAAATGAAGTGTCAACTCCGTAAAATCTCGACATTTGACATGCTCTTGACACGCGTTTAGCGTGATGTCTGTGTGTGTGTGAGCATGTTCTTCTGTTACGAGGGACACTACCAAACACATCTGATTTTTTTTCCAAAACATTTTTTCTCGAAGATGCGTATGGTGCAGGATCAAAGTTGGAGGGGTTTAGCATCTTATTTATTAATTTTTTTTTATCTGAATGTGAATATGACACACAAAAAAGGTGTTCCAATCGGCATCAACAATTTATGATTTTTTTTTACATATAAGAAAAAAAAATACAAAACAAGTTTGAAATAAAGATTATTGCTTGCGTTCAAATACATATTTGACCATTTGACTTTTTGCGCTCACTCTAGCCCACTTTGGGAGATGCTTGGACCATGTCTCGGGGGATCTGAGTGGAGATCTTCCGGAAGATCCCACCGGTGAGACTGGGGATCAGCAGGCAGATCTATGAGGTACTTCGCAGGAATGTCTGAGAATAGATCCTTTGAAGATGTTTTTCGTAGAAATGTTTTTCGTAAAAATGTTTTTCGGATCCCTGGAAGATCCCCTCCGTAGGAACTCGTAAGATATCCCTCATAGATCCTTAAGAGATGTTCTCCATAGATCCCCGCAAGATATATCCCATAGATCTCGGGAATAGATCCTCAGTAGAGCCCTCTCGGGTCGAAAAAAATTCTTTCGATCAGATCTGCTGAGAATGTGGGGGTAGAGCAGGTATACTCTAAAAAACGGTATCTTAATTTAAATAACAAATATCCTGATTTTTACGATCGACAACTCCCGATTAAGATATATGATCTTGAATTGAGTCTAATAAGAGATCTGACAAATCGGAACTCTCAGATTTTCTACTGATCGCATTGAGACAATTTTATCCCACACGAGAGGGCTGTACCTACCGTAGATTCCAGGGATCTACGGGAGATACTTTTCACGGATCTACGGGGGATATCTCCAGAGGATCTACTACAAATATCTCGCAGGGTTCGCCGAGACATATCTCACAAACATCCCTGCTCAATCCCTCGCAGATTACTCTGCTGACCCTTAGGCTCGCCGAAAGGGGGATCGCCACCCACCCCCGAGAAGCCTTCCAAAAATGTCTTTTACGCAGGCTCTCAACTAACGAATTGTCGGAGAAAAAATATACAAACTGAATTTTCCAAACAATTCCTATTTCTCTAGATGCCGATCTTCATCCCGATACACATTTTGGCGGGAAAAACTTCAAAAATCCCACTTGCTCCAAAATTGACAAAAATTTCAAAAATCTCCAAACTTCTAAAGGATGAAATAAAAAAACACGAAATTTTCAGAACTTCCAAAACATCCGCAATTTCAAAAAAAAAATGTCATCGTAACTTTCCCAAATTTCAACAATAACGCAAAAAAGTTCACCCAAATTCTCCAGTATTGCATACATCCCATCCGCGTCCCATATCATCCCCACAATAAATACCTTCCAAAAATTCAGCTTTCACCTCTCGTATCCTTCTTGATAGCTATATCATCCCCTCAACAATTTTTGACATTTATCTCCAGTAATTAAATAGTCTAGACTCCTCAGCTTATCATTTATGAAGCACGTAAACCCATTCGAGTCTGATATCGAGTTTAATGGAAAGTTTCATTGCTAGATGATAATGAAGTGGACGTGGAATATGACCGAGGTATTCTGGTGCATCGCAATTTCTAGTTTGCGCTGGCGACTAACTGTCAAAGGGTCGGTGAACCCTGTCGCGCTGGCGCAACGTCCCCACAACATAGCCCCCTCCCCATCCCCTTACCACACGTTAGCGCGACTCTTCGCGTGTTATAACCCTCTCTCTCGATTTTTCGCACTCACGCCAACTTCTTCCACAGTGTACAGGGTGTTCCAAAACTGACGGTGCAAATTGAAGATAGCGATAAGGGATGGGATTTGGAATGAATAATCCTCATTCCATTTTTAGATACGATCGTTATTTGATAATTTAGAAAATTGGTGAATTCACGGGCGGGCCTGCACAGCGCGGACCGTAACTACTTGAGTTTCCTTACGCGCGCGTATCTCGACTTTCGTCGTGTGATATTGATAAAAATAAATAAGTACAATAATAACCAAATACCACTCTCAACGCGCAACTGATTGACAATAATTTTAAAATTGAAAAAAAAACCAAATAATTGATTAGGTTCGGTTTTAGGTAAACGATCATTTTCTCACATCTCTCATTTTTTTTTAAACGTCTGTAATCAATGTATCGCCCTATCTATTCTATACTTTCTCTAATAGAAAAAAAATCTCAATAATTTTCTTTTCATTGCAAGTAGATATGTCAATTTTTTTATATTTTTGCCGGCCTCTGTTTTTTGCCAAATGCAAAAAGTCGAGAGGGCGGCGCGTCGCTCATTGAGCCAGTCCAGGAACGTTGGGCAAAAAAACAGTTTATTAGTGCGTTTATTCTTTGTTTTGCCAGTTGCACGTTGAGTTTGTTGTTTGTCCATTCGTGCGCTTTTATAAATTGTATGCATGCGGTATTGCGAGGGGGGGGGGAGGGGGGGGGCGATGTGGCGTGGATATACACGGTTGCAGCAACTGGGGTAGTTGCGACCCATAGTGTGCATTCCTGGAGGCAATTCATTTTTAAACTGATTAATTATCAAGCAATAACCGAATTCGAAAGTGGAAAACGAACTGTCAATTGCCAATGCTGACAGTAAATAAATTGTATTAATTTTCGGACACCCTGTATAAATCGCGCCTTGTACCGTCACAATTCGGGGTTTCTGGTTCAATAGTCTCAGGCGAAATATCGATCGCTAGCGGAATTGCTCGTGCTTAAATTGCGGGTAAAGTTGGGGGTTCATTCGTCAGGGGCAATTATGAGGCAAAAAATTGGGGGATTATTGCCTCGACATGTGGCTATTTGAGGGTGAGTTTTTTTACACATGTAGGAAGGTTTATTTCTGTTGCATGGTACCTCAGTCAATTCCTTTTTTTTTTTATAATCGTCGACTCTTTCCGGAATATGCAGCTGATCAAGACCTTGAATGGTTAGATCTCACTGGCTCATGGTTCCTTCCTTTCTTGACGGAAATTCTTCGAATAAATTTTCGCACGAAGCTGAATTTGAACCTGCGTTTCTCAGATCACTCTAACCACTATTCATTCAAGAATCAAGTACTTGCATAATTTTGGAGAGAATCCTCCAGAACTGATTTGCTTTCAAATTTTGTGCCTAAATTTTTTTCAGGTTTCTTCGCTCGTCTAGTTTTTAAAAAATTGAAAAAGGAATTGAAAATTTGAGAAGTATGGGAGTTTTTGAAGTGTTACAGGCGTGAAAAACCCGCGTAAAGAACGCCATGAAAACACCATAGAAAGCGAAATGCATCCCGAAAATAAAAACGCTAGCGCTGGTACGGCCAACTGTAAAGTCCAGTAAAAATTCCATTATAGGAGAATATAAGAAACATCTGAGAATATCATGGGAAACATTTTAGGGGAATACTCCTACGAATCCTTAAAGTCTTTGAAAACAACACTGTACGCTTTTAACATCAGTTTGAGATATAAAAAAAATGTAGCAATGTACTAGTTTTTTTTATTCTCCAAAACGACGCATAACAAAGTCAAATATATGAAAGCATTCGGGTGTCACAATTTTTTTATGGACCTGAAATTTTAATGACATTGTTAAAATTTGTATATAAAAGAATGGGGACTTCAGATTTTCTCCGCACATTCCATTTTTTTTTTCTCAAATAGCCTGCTCTAAAAATCATGAGGGTATGAAATAAATGGAATGAATGCGAGTAAAAAATTACGCCAATATACAGTGGCTTACATACGCTCGTTGTTTATACATAGTATATATAGCATAACGCACAGTATACCTATAAGCATAAAAGTAAAACTCTCGCATGGCAAATTAGATTCATCTGAGCGATCATGTGAAAATTACTATATCAGCTGCGAAAAAGTTTTGCTCTCAAAAAAGTGCAGTGTTTCACTCTGAAACAGTTTTGGTACTGTGATTTTCGCCTCACTGATCAAACAAAGTTAATTTACCCGTCCGGGACAAGAGTTTTAACTTTCAGTTTTCGTTTTACTTTTCCTCTGTATTTCCATGAGCCAACGATGGTAAAATTCATAAATGTCATATTGCATCACAGACTTAATGTATCAATTACTAAATCAATTGCACATTTATCTTATAGTAATTAAATTTTTACTTTCTTCGGTATCCATGGGATTTTTAAATAAGAAGATGCGCGTGTGTGGGGGGAGGGGACTGCATGTGTATATATATATGTAATTTGTTAGAAATGATAAAATAATATCATAAAATACGCGACATACGAAATGACGTCATATAGCGTGGTTGAATTCTCTAATTTAGGAAAACGGCAGAGCGCACACAGCTGGATATAAAGCCCGGAAAAGTGATAACAAAAGACACAGAGCAACTTGGAAAAAGTACATCAGAAGAGGGAGGCGACAATGCTGGAGAAACGCTTGAACGACGAGCAAATGGAGATGCTTTTTTGTTTATAGTTTCCTGGCACTTTGTCAGGGTGGAAAGAAAAGAGGGAGGAGAGTACTGCAGTGTCAGTTACTGAGTATTTACGATCCAAGGAGACGCGGCAATGCCATGAAAATGGGGAAAAGTTTGTCCCATATGTGGGGTGCGAACTTGAAAAGTGAAGATCCTTTCACTGCATCAAAGGCCACTGACTTTTAAGTTGAAGTTATTCTACTTTCTGATAGGGAAAGTTATTGTTTTGTGTGTTTATTTTGTTTCCGTGCGTCTGGCTTGTACGCCCCGGATTGCTGCTGTCTGAGCATTGCTTCAGGGGGCATAGCGGACACCCATCCATGCGGCTGGGGCCGACTTCCGCCATTTTAGGTCATCGTATTTCTAAACACAGGGTAAATCTTCAGAAAGCCCAACGCCACGCTGGACCCCCCCCCCCCCCCTGCGTCGGGTTAGGCTCCCGCCCGGCCGTGCGGTCTCATTTTATGGGTACCGCCGATAGCACAGACGGAACGTTTCTGCTTCCTTTGACCTTTGACGTCGTAAACAGATACTCTACCCACTACTCCAAAACCCCGATACTCGTGTGTGTGTGTGTGTGTCTGTATCTATCTCGAGGCTCAGTCAGTGGAGACCTATTTGGAGAAGTGGCTTAGAAATATTGAAATTTCAAACGAAATCACTCTATAAAAATTATAATATTTCCCTTCACACGTATAACTCTGCGTTTTTATACATGTGGATGAATCGCTCGTTGATTCCATAATGACCTTAAGTCACTCACTGTCACGGTAATTTCTCCCACAATTGGCTAAATAACTTCCACTTAAACCACCATATTTCACATCGTGTCTCCCGTTCCGGCCGAATAGAGTTTCAGAAGTTGAATGGGGCAAAAAAAAAAGAAGGGAGAATTTATGTACGTGAGGTGCTCCCCTCAGTTTATTTTTCCCACTTAACTTTTATTTCATTGATTTTTACTCCGGGGTTAAAATCACGTGACTCTATCGGTGCTCACTTGCAGTCACGCCGCTATCGAATCAATTGATCCGTCCCATGAAAGGATTGAGATAAGCTTTCAGTTACCGAAAATCCTACGTACGGGCTCACCTGTACAATGCAACATAGAGTATCCACCTGCAGAACAAAAGTTCATCTCTATTTTATTTAATACAAGTGCTCTATCCGCGTATTACATACAGTGGTACGTGAGGTATATGGAGCGAATACTTTTGAACTCGTTTGGGCCAACCTTTTCAATTTTCGCGCTCCTGTGATTTTATAAGTGGTGGATATTCCATTCGCGAATGCTGCGAATAAACGTGCTACGGACAGCCGCTGAGGGGATAGTAAATCTGAGTATTTTAGACACCTTACATTTAGTCTTGTATGGATTTTACTATATAGTTATAGTAGAGGAAGACATAAAAATCCTTCTTTTTTACAACTTTCACAACTTCAAGAAATTCGGAATATACACTAAAAAAAAATTTGATGGGACACCCGGTAGATGTAAAACATGGAAACACTAATTTTGAACTAAATTCATCCAAAATTTTTGACGATTTCTTGAGAATTATTGGAAATCTTCAAATACTCAGTTCTTTTAAGTGTTCTAAAGTTTTTTCAAAATTTTACAAAAGTTTCTCAAATTTTGAAAAACAAATTCAAATTTTCCAAACATTCCCAATTTTGTTTAACATTGTTCCAAATTTTGACAAAATTGGTGCGAATTTTTTCTAAATTTTTCCACAATTTTTCATGATTGTTCCAAATTTTTCAAACATTTCCAACGTTTTTCAAAATTTATTAAAGATTTTTCCAAATTTTGTAGAATTTTTAAGAAATTCTTTAAAAAGTTTTCTACTTTGTTAAAAAAATTTCCAATTCTTTTAAAATTTTTTGGAAACGCTGCAGCGTATCTTGATATGTACATACAACTTGTGCGCATCGCATCTGCGTCGATGGCAGAGAGGGGCCGATCGGTAAGCAGTGGAGTATATCTATATATGTTTATCAAGGAAAGTTGCCTATCCCAAGAGCAAATTTTTCCGATCCCACCCGCCGCATTAGATGTTTTACATCAAACCGAATTACCCGTTTTGACGAGTTAGAAAAAACTTTTGCCGAGCAACTTGAGGTTACTTGCATCGTAAAGTTTTCCGAAATTTGCGAAACTCTTGGAGCAATATACGGGCAGACAGTAAGCGTCTAACTTCCCTCAAGTCCCCGGTGCATGGGGAAATTTAATTCGGAGGAATTTTGTTTCCAGGCCATTCAGGTCAACTGCTTCATTCTTTCCTGAACTTTGACTGAGCCAAAAAGGAGGCCTAAATTTGCCCAAGTCGATTATCAAGAAGCAATATTCCCCAGACGACTGAATTGTTAATTGGGCGCGGAATGGCGAGGGAATATCCATTATCCATGAGATAATGGTTATAAAAAATTGACAAAAGTTTTATGAACTCGCGGGATAAGGCCGCGCAACTCGCCTCCATCGAATCAATCTCCAACTGCCGAAAATATCTCCCTCTAGAGCAATCGCTCACTTCGCCGTAAAAGCCAACCAGCAGAATTCAATGATCTTTTCGAACCTTATGAAATATGACTGATTAATCCCAGGACTATGTGCATTCAGCTCCCTCAAGCCGTCTCCTCGATTTCCTTTTAGTTTTTTTCTCATCTATTATGTAGAGATGGGAAGGGCCACGGGTAGTTCGTTGAAGACTGGGTCTCTGGGTCTCCTCTTTTTGAAGTACCCTCTTCAGTATACGTGACATGGAAGAGCTTGCGGAGAGTTAAGGAGGTCCGTTTGAACATAGAGACTCGCGTTAGGATGTAGAAACCCGAGTCGTTGGTCGTAAAACAAGACTCATCCACTCGTTTTATTTTACTCAACTTCGTGTGCGTCTAACCAGCTGACAGATCGATGGCAATAGGGGATCAGGAATTGCTTCTCGAGAGATTTCCCAATACTGAGAGGATTTTTTTCTTTTCATAGAAGGAAATTTTCATTGGAATATAGAGAGTAGGAAGAGAAAGGACATTCGATAGGGGAAGATTACATAATTCTGAGACTGTGTGCGTGTGGGTGGGTGGGGGTGTGGATGGGTGGGTGGGTGGCTAGGCGTGTGGATGGGTGGGTGGGTGGGGGTGTGGAGGGATGTGTGGATGGGTGTGTGGGGGCCGGACGGGTGGGTGGGTGGCTAGGTGTGTGGATGGGTGGGTGGGTAGGTGTGTGGGTGGATTGGGTGGGTGGGCGTGGGGACGGGTGGGTGTGTGGATGGATGTGTGAATGGGTGGGAGGGTGGGTATGTGTATGTGTGCGTGTGTGGATGTGTGTGTGTCTGTTAAAATGTGAACGCTCAGGCGGATAACAAGTATGCAATCAAGCTTAATGATGGCGTAATGAAGAGACTGTAACTGGTACTGATGATTTTTAAAACACCTTCTATGTGTATAAGTCAAAATCTCAAAACTAAATAGACATAGCGAAAAAAGATTCCAATAAATTATGTTCCTTGCGTCCAAAAACACATTTCATGCTAAATGACTTCTTTTAGCATTGTTGGTGCAATGGTTGGTGGGGGCGTCGCGAGTAGTGTGTGTGCGAGTAGAGCTCTGTAGCATTCTTTGGGGAGATGGGTTCATGCCAAATAAATTCCATCAGTCAAGTTTTATGTATTTTGTTATACATATACGCTTCTCATGGGTTCCAACCGATAGTAGGAATATTCCGTGTGCGCTCTAGTATTCATAAAATAAGAAGGCTGCTTGGGGGGGTGGACCCAACCAGCCGAGAGGGTCGGGGGGGGGGGGGAGTCCATCCCAAACGTTTGACACGGTAGCACAGGGGTGGCTGGCGGAAGAATTTCATTTTACCAAGAAAATAGCACAGCGGCGGATCGCCGCCCAGTGTGCGCAGCGTGGTACAGTGGCTTTCTAAAGCCACCGGTGCTATGGTGTGTAGCTTCATATTTCAATTCGGGATTTTGTATCCCAGAAAGTGAGGGCGGTACCTCGCTCGCCATGCGAGCAATTTCAGATGGGAGAAGCACGCGAGTTCAGGAAGGTTGAATATTTTTTTTGTGGGCCATTTTAGAATCTTAAATTGTTATCATCTATGGGACCCTTCCTGTTGCCTTTCGTCTGTATTCCAGATCCATGTCACTCACTTCGTTACAACATCAGTTTAGGGCTAAAAATTGGAAAAAACAGTAAATAAAATATGTAGTTAGTGATTGCCTTCTATTTCATCGGCAGCCGAGTTCATTATAAATTCACAAAATAATCGAAGCTTGTTATTCCCCAGTTGACTTCGTTATCGCAAGGTCTTACGGCTCGCCGCTGATGCTTGGATGCTCGCCAACCCGTTTTTTTTTTTATTTAAATTTTTTCCTCTCTTTCCTCGGTCCCATCACGTTTTTGTTCTCCCGTGCATTTTTGTTTCACAGCGCACTGCAGAAAAAAAACCCAGGGGTTTCACACGAACCCGGGGACAATGGGGAATCATTAGCCGACAATACAACTGCGGCTGATGCTTTTCATGAACAGTAATTATTTAAATACTCTGCCCTCCTTTTATGGCAATATTTCACTATTCTGTCAAATTTCATTCGACAAATTTAAACGACCAACAATGGTTGCAGTATCTATATAGGGCAAAATATGCGCATAGAAATGTAATTCAAAAAATATCCCTGCACAAATTTCAATCACCCAAATACCCTCTCATTCAGGTGTCCTCCATTTTTCGGATTCATTTTTCATATATTTTTTGCTATTCCGTGCAAGAACAGACGGAAATTTTTATATTTCTCTATGCAACGTTGTCAGAAATATTTTTAGAACGATATTTCGTCGCGAATAATAAAGCAGGGCACTCCAATTATCTTCACCACTACCTTGCAATTGTTCAGCCTGAATATGCAGATAGTCCAATTTTTTATCGAAATAAAAATTATGTGGAATGTAGCCAGGGGTAAATGTATCCGAGGACATGCAAATGTAGCGAAGACAGGGGGGGGGGCGAAATTGTAAAAAGTTGGGCAATTTATCAGGCTGAATTTTTTTGCGCGGTAAATGCGGAACATATGCAAGAGTTTCTGATGAGATGAGGAATAAAAAGGAGCGATAGGTTAAGACGAGCTTTCGTGACGATAGTAATAGCCCCCTCCCCCCCCCCCCTTTCCCCAACCTGTCGTTTGGGTAATTGGCCCGGTGCCAACCAATTCAAGTCTGGCAAGAGCAAGAAGTACATGGGAGGAACGGAATCACAATTCTCAAATCGTCGTTTCTGACTATTCGATCATTCACCCTCTGTACTCGCCAAACGCCAGATAAAGAATCATCGATCGCCTCCGCTTAGTGTTGGTCACTAGATGAATGGGTACCGGATTGATAATGAAATTTCTTCGTGAAATTGATAGTCATTCAATTCCTGATCCTCTGCTGTGAGTACTGGGGGGGACGTTCCGCGGCAATATATATGCGTCAAAATATCTGCGACAAAATATTCGCCGGTCAAAATACCACCTCCATATATAAAATGACACAGTTGTGGTGGGGGGACCTCCTCGGACCCTTTCCTCCTTCGGCCCCTACACACGGGTGCGGCAATAACACATGTTGAAGAGGTGACCCCTTCGGAACCCTTACCCCCCCCCCCCTTGGACCCATACGCGGGTGCGGTAGTACACATTTTAGGGTAGTGACCTCCTCGGACCCATGCCTCCTTTGGGCCCTCACACTCGGGCGCGATAGTACACTTTTCAAAATATCATTAAAGTCCATATATAGGATTTTATTGAAGTCCACATAATAGCGAGAGAATACCACCACAAAAATAACTAGATCGATACAATTTTAAAATTGACACATGATATTATGGGGTTGATATAATGTCGCAGGGTCCATTGCCCAACGGATATTTTGTCGCAGATATTTTGTCGCAGATATTTTGTCGCAGATATTTTGTCGCAGATATTTTGATGCAGATATTTTGATGCAGATATTTTGATGCAGATATTAAGACGGGCCCCCCTGTGGGGAGTAGAAACGAATCGAGACGGTGAGAAAAAAAAACAATCTATTATTAAAAAAGGTGAATATCTTTGCAAACATGTAAAACGGATGGTGTACGTCGAGACCAGTGAGAATGTCATTAACATTACACACCTCTCTTTTGGGGTCATGATAGCTTCACCTGTCGGTGAGTTAATACAAAGTGTTAGGAAAAGTAGCCTCTTCTAACAATGACCTAGCCAAGCAATTCGCCAAGACCAATGATCCGTCATTGCGACATACGAAGCCTAGAAGCCAAGTCTCGGAAACCGCGTATATAGCCGGCCCAATGTACGCGCAACTGCAACCTATTCTGTGGGTGAAATTTGCATCTTCAATACAGCACAAGCATTATGTATGCAATTCAGTTGTGCCAGTACACGAACTCGCGTTTTCAATGGCGTTTATTGTACACCAGATCGATGAGAGATTCTACATTTTACATTATTCGTGGTGATTTTTGTTTCGTCTATTTTCCGATGGCAAACATGATCGAATTGAATGGCATGTCAGGTACAATACACCTGTGCATCTGCTGTGACTATGAGAGTTCGATCATGTTTGTCGGCAGAGTGGGTACGGATGGTGGCGGGGTCGAGGTGAGCTTTCGGGTAGAGATGCTCAGGATTTGATATCTTCGGTGAATCCTGTACTAAAAAAAATTCATTTTCTCCTCAAACAGATCCCTTTGATACCAGCAAAACTGATAAGAAGCATCGGGAAACATCAAAAGGTACGTTAAAATTTTTTTTTCTCAGTGTGCTGGTTGAATAAATTACAAAAGAAAGAACATTGATGGTCGTGTATTTTCGACCTCAGCCAAATGTACCTTCAATGAGGATAATGTTGATGACGCTCAGTGGACGTAATAAAGATGATCTGGTTTATCTCCACTATCCCAAGGCTCATTCAAATTGACGACTGGATCTTGATATAAGCTCAAGTGCTGTCTTCAACCTCTGGCCATCTCGTAACTTTGGATTCAAGAAGAGAGCTCTGCTCTTAAGATCCAATCTTCCCTTCGTGAGACTTCCAAGTTACAAGCAATAACGCTCAACCACTTGGCCAAATGCAAAATTTAATTGGCCACTCCAGTATCAAAGTTCTCGCTCAGTGCAAAATTGATGGCTTACATTCACGAAAATGCTATTTCACAGATTCAATTATACACGGAGCAACTTCTTGACCAAGTAACCGGGAAATGCATAAATAGCACAAACTAATAGCATAACAATGAGAAACGTAGTGAAGCAAAGTATGATACGCCATCTGTAATGGCGGCAGACAACGAAGCAACAAGCTTTCCAGGGATTACGAAACCAAGAGAATGAAGTGTCGGGTCGGCTGCAACAGAGTAAAATAAGATTGTTATAACTCAATTTCCGGTAGCTAATGATATAATGTTTCTTCTACTTCAAGCACATGTGAGCACGTAGAGAAAAAGTATTCTTTAAGAAATATGTGGGCGTACTTGTTTCTGAAAGATTAGAAAATTGCTGGGAATATAGTTTATTGTTTTTTAAATGATAATTAAAAATCGGAATTACCTATCCATTATTCTTATCTTTGTAAGTGGGAGCAATAACTTTGTCCATCGTTTTTATTCCGATTTAAGTGTCGTTCTATTTTAATTTTTGTTTATTAAAACTCCTCGATTTTTTGTATACCAAATGTATATATCTGTGCGGTCAAATTTTTGGCAAACGATTTCTCACGAAGGAAGGATACGATCAGGGTTGTGGATATCGGAAATGAAGCAGCGTCGTGTAACATAGAGCGGAATAGATTTTGGATAAAATTGCTCCAACGTTTATATTATAGTAAACAATTGTAACTGCTCATAACGCTCTATCGCGAAAACTATCGGCAATAGCAGAATAAGTATAACAATAAAAATTGTTCCGCACGTCAAAATGCACGTTTATGTTTTATGACATTTTTCCGTAAATTGCATAGTTAGGGAGATATGATCGTTTGAACGATCATTTATGTAATAAGCGAATGTATGAGTCTTCGCTGTCATTAAGGTTGCGATCGAAGTTTCCATGTAAAACAGAGGGTCAAATATTTTGGATAAAATTGGAGCAGTATATATATAGTTATTACGAATTCAATCAGTCACAACGCTCTATCACAAAAACGTTGAGAGATATGGTGGAAAGTGTAGAAAGGCTTCAAGAACGGAATTTGTTCTGTCAGTGGAAATGCATATTTCAATTTTGATAACTGTTTTCCATTATTGTGATAATTAAGGAGGTATCATGGGTTTAATTCGCGAGCGGGTGCAACCCTATTGGCGTCTCACTCTCAGTCAAGTAATGCGCATAAGTCTCGTCCTCATGCTCACCATGCACCTACTCAAATATTCATAATTATCAGCGTGCTGAATGGGCTAGTTTAGAATTGTCAAACATGCAAGCTCTGGTTGCGACCCTAACAGAGCTGACACTGATTAACTTCTACTCGTTAATTGTTCATAACGCAACAGAAATGTATCCATTTGCACCTCATGAGACCGCACTGACAATCAGGTACCACAGGTAAGTGTACCTAATTGCCCCACTTCCTCCGGATAGGTACCCCAATTACCCTAGGGAGGTATCCCAAGTATTCCAGGTACCTCAGTACCCCGGGTAGTGACCCCTCGGACCGCATGTAGTGACCGTAAAAACTCCAGGTAGTGACCCTTTTGACCCCAGGTAGTAACCCTTTTGACCTCAGGGAGCGACCCTTTTGACCCTTGGGACCCCAGGTAGCGACCCTTTTGACCCTTCGGACCTTAGGTAGCGACCCTTGGGACCCCAGGTAGTGATTTTTTTTTTGTTTTTTTTTCATCTTTAACGCCTTTGATCCATTATCGATATGTGGGCTTGTGGACCATACGCTGCACAGCATTCGCATGACAAGACACAGGAAACCACGGAGAACCTATGTCGGTACAGGCGGCTACTCTATGAGTAACCTCCCGCTCATCAGACAATCCGAGGCGCTTAACAACCCGCGCGCTTAGTCTTCTCGGCGATTCTGATGTCGGCAGATAGTGACCCTTAGGACTCGCGGTATAAAATTATTCGAACTAGAACATTTTCGAGTAGTCGTAAAAAAATTAGCAAAACTGAGGAACATGTGGAAGTTTCCTATTTTGCGAATCGTGAAACTTTTAGAAATTTAAAAAATTTGGAGAACTTTGAAAATTTTAAAAAAGTTTAACTTTAAAACGGAACTTCTACGGGAACTCGTAATCTTCTAAATTTTTGGCATTTTTGAAATTGTCTGGTTGTTGTGCAGGAAGTTATGGGAATGATCTCTAAATCGGTATTTTCTTTTCAATTTATAACTGGTGTTTTAAGTATACCAGAGATGCAATTCAAGCAACGTGTCAGAAACACTCGTGAATAGTTATGCGCCTTCTATCGATTGTTCACACTAACAATATGCGTAAGTCCAGATGAGAACTCTCCGAATTGTTTTTTTCTTTTTTACCTATCGGTTTCCCTAACAATTTGCAAAACATTCCCGCCCACTATGCGCCTGTCTCAACCACCTGCTCCACCTCGAACTCATATATTGCACACACAATCGTTACTCACGCGAGCTCATTACGCTGGATAACAATCGTCGCTTCAGAACTTGTGTTTCACTTTTATTGTTGGTATACCATACTGGCGTAATAGAATAGGGAAATGTCATGTTCATGGTGCTCCAGACCTCGGGACAAGTACGTGACTAGTCCCCCCCCCCCCTGGTTTTAATACCCGTGGGCCATTATTTGTGGTGTGTAATTCAGGGTAAATCGCGATGAAGGGAATAATGGAGGATGTGGGAAGAGTGTTGACTTGAAATTCTGAAAGTGCGATTAGTGTAGCTTTTTCGTGCATCGAATTGTCTAACGATTTAATCAAAAAATTGTGAGTGATGAGGGCTTCTCCGTTGAATCGTCTCTTCATTAAAGGGATTTATACAGTTCGCGCGATTTTTGAGTGTATTTTAATATTGCTTCAACGTATACAAAAAAATGAAGGGAGAGGGTAAACTGGTGAAGCTAAATTTTCCAAAAATTATGAGAAGCGGAAGTGAGTTGGTTTGCTCGCAAGTGTTACTTACTCGGGGGACGGAAGTGGATCCGGTGACTCTCTACCTCTACCCACGGGCTGCTCATCAGCTTCCGCCACTGGAACCAGGGTCATTTCCATTTCCACTTTGCCCTGAAACATGATCGCATCCCAAGAGCATCAGCATCTTTTATTGAATGAGATTTTATAAATGTAAGACACGGATGAAAGTCAAGCGGAAATGGTATTAATAATTGAAGCAGGAAAGAAATAAGTAGGTCATTCGCTTATGTTTCCATTTGTGTATGGTTTTACCGATAAAATACCAATTTGTAAGTGGTCAGTGTCATACATATTTTTGAATCATGCGTAAAAAACGTTTTTCGACCTCCTTGTCCCGAACTAAGATTCCCCCCCCCCCCCCCCCCCCGCTGCACAGGAAGCGAATCGTCCTTTACGTCCCCGCTGGCACGGAAAACGATGTTCCAACTACGGGAGGCACTACCTCCCCAGGTTATAAAAATACTATTGTGTCTAAAAAATATTGAACGACGAAGGGATTACAAGGCTAAAAAAATCTACCTAAATTTTTCCATAAACTTGATTCTAAAACCAACACTAACATTGTTCTTTCCTCCCAAAATTGCCGTTAGCAGAAATCAAGATAAGCGCGTTGCCTAGCAACTAAAAAAAAAGTGGCTTTAATGTACGCCAAATCTTATTTCATGAATCCGTCAGTGGGGGAAGGATAATGTTATGCTTCGCAAGCTTCGCCGATGAGATCAAAGTGATTGGAGTAGCGTTCATTTATGAGGCTCAAAATGCGCTGTTTCTACTAGGATGAGCTCTCCCCTAGTCTGCTTTCGGCAATCGAGTTCAGCATCAAGTGAGAATGGTTGAGTGGATGCTGGGGTGGTGAGTGGGGTGGGGGGGCAGTGGAACATCACAGGATGTGGGTAACAGGAGCCTGATCTAAGCTCGTAGGTACTCTATTCCGGTGAAACACACTAGGACTCAATTTGATAATCAGCATTACTCTGGCTTGGGTAACGGGCAAAGTCCCTCGATTCCAGCTGCGCCCATGCTGCCACCGAACAGCTGACAAATACCAACGAGAAGGTTTCATTAACATAGCTTTGAGCGGCCAAAAGGCTGATCTGGAAACATACGCGCTCATGTTTTTTCGTTATTTCATGGTTTCCTGATGATTCAATGTAAATATATAACATTCAGAGAGAATTTTTGTGCATTGCACTTAGTTCTCCAATGCTTTCATCATTTCCAGGGAATTTTTTTTCTAAGCAAATATTTGGTGGCAAACTTGTTGCACGGAACGAAGACATGTGGGTCGCACCCATTCACCACCACTAGGTATTGCATTTTTCTTTCCAGACCCAATATTGCATTCCATGAAATTGTTACTGTTCATTCTTCATCAGAATGATCTTACAACATCAAGAGAAACTATATTATCTCTTGCAAACGGGGTCACATCCACCGAGACTGGACAATGCCGAGGACCCTTGTTCGCGTAAACAGGAGACGTATATCCACATTCAATCGTCCTCTTGATTGAATACCAATTGGAATTCTCTATTGTCGTTACTATGATTGATTGTCATTGTCATTGAATAATCTCACGAGCGTAATTCCCGTAAATTCCACTCGAATGATCATCTTCATCGTCCTCACAGCTATCGTATTCTTGGTAATATTAATTGGCAGTGGCCACCAAATTAGTTATGTTTGAATTTACCTGCCTACAATATGCTGCAGGCGGGTCTGCAATTGTTCGTGGTTCTAGGGTGAATTATCTATAGCCTGTGGTTATTGGCGCCCACTCAGTGGTTCCCAGTATTTTCCTGTGCAATTCACATTAGTGAGCCAACGTTCTCCCCCTCCCCCATCCACTCACCACCTCAGCCGAACACCCACCCACCCCCACCCACCCAAGCCACCTCGTCACCCACCCACCCACTCAAATCACCCCAGTCATCCAAGCCACCCCACTCACCCACTCAAACCACCCCACCCACTCAAGCCACCCACCCACTCAAGCCACCCACCCACCCACTCAAGTCACCCCACCCACCCACTCAAGCCACCCCATCCATTCACTTAAATCACCCCACTTACCCAAGCCACCCCACCCACACACTTAAGCCACAACACCCACCCACCCACTCAAGCCACCCCACCCACCCACCGCCCTCACATTTATTTCTTTGGTTATTTCATGGAGCCACGACAAGCAAAATGCGAATGAGCGAATTCCGAAAATAAAATAATTTTTGCAATCTATTCTGACAACAATGTTTGTTTGAATCTCGGAATTTAGATATGCTTACCGCCTGGACATAGTTGCTGTCGGATGTGGCACAGCTGAGCGGCCACCAAGCCTTGGTTCTCATGGCTTGAAATAGATTGACAGTCGGTGATGTCGTATCAGTGACCTTTAGACTACAATTTTTCGAGCTATTACTTCCACGTGGCATTCGAGATAAATCCAATGTCAGAGCCCCTGAAATTAAATAACAACGTGTAGCTGGAACATCTCTCAAGTTATGGTGAAAGAGACCAGCGATATTGTATTCAGTAATTCCTGAGAACTTAATGCTTTAGCATTTGTTCTTATAGTTTGATAAGATAAAGGTAGGAAGTGGGGTAGCTTCCGGGCGCAGGGGACTCGAGGGAGCGCACCTCGCAGACGGAGAAAAAGCATTTTGCCAGTGGGGAATCGCACTACACTGCGCCAAGCCCTTCTACTCCCTCCCTGACAATCAGAAAAGTGATAGAAAAGCCGAAAGGAAAGCGAGGAAGAACGAAACTTGATAAGAAGAAACCAGTGAACGTGTCCGACTTGTTTCACACAGAATAATCCCCTTAAAACATTCCTTTTTTAGTCTCCCGCCAGACTGGACCAAGAGCTGTACGGGAATAAAAAATGACAGAAACGCCCGGTCATCGATCCTCGACGTCGGGTTCGTTCAACTGGACGATCAGTTTTCGATATCGACTGACTAAAAAAAAACAGATAACAGTCTCCCCGGGCCCGATTGACGGCTGTTTCATCTCCGGGATAACCTCAATTGCGGTGAATACCAACTCGAAAAAAAGTTCCATTGAGGCCGTACGCTACAGTGAAAACACCGCGCCAAGATTTTGCAAATCTTATGCGAATTTTCTGCATAATTCAAGTGCAATGGGAATAATTTGCATTATTACGCGCGAGATACACATGAGGCCAGCGAGTTTTACGTATCCAAAATTTAAAATGTTGTCATTAATAGTGCAAGCTTTTCACATTTGGGAACGGCCATCCCAAACGATTCCTCCAGCACTGTGATTCTTACCCAAAAAGTCATCCTGCGAAAAATGATCACTGTCCCAGACCTGTATATGCAGTTTACAAGGAACTTTTTGCTCCGTAACATCTCGTGCCAGTAGCGATGCTTTCTTCCGTATAATCATGAGATTTTCAGCCCGGGAATACGTGAAACGAAAGACAAATCTCCAGTTGAAGTTGCCCTCGCCGTTGAGGGAATTATAATGTACATCTGTTTTCTGGTTATCCTCGTACAAAATCCACCTGTAATAGATTTAGTATAAGCACGAAGAGGGATTATATGGAAGGATTTTCGGGTATAGTTTAAATATAACTGAGGTATGTGGTGGCCCGTTGAGCTTACGGTCACTGCTAAACCAGTTGAGTCTACCCTAGAAATTCCTAAATTTAGGTACCACAAGGGACGTAGTTGAATAGTAACATGTCAGGCATAAATGGCAGCTTACTTTGATTAAAAGCGCGATAAATCACTGATAAAATGATTCATAAACCATAGGTAACATGTCGAGCTGAAGCACCACACTACGTCACGTGACTTGTCTAGATATTTACTTGATTTTTCTTGCTAAATTCGTTTCTTGGGAATGGAGAAAATTAACGAATACTTTTGACCGTTCGCAGCCGTCTTCCAGCCTCAACTTCACCATCGATTTTTCTCCGTCAGAGTAGTATTCGAATCGAGGCAGGCAGTGAATTCCACCCTCCCCCACCCACTCGTATTCGGACATGAACTAGTGCCAGTCCTCCGCGTTATCCCAGTATCCGGGTCGGGCCAAGTTCAATAGCGTTTTGAGATCTCATTTTACTAGTACTGATGATAGCGGGCACAACATTTTTTGAAAACCGACTGGAACCCCTGAGAATTCCATTATCGGATTTTCCGCTTTTTTGACGAAATATTATATCCTCAAAATGTGTTTAATTATTGAGATGTGTCTTATTTCCTATTTGCTAAAGTTCATCGTAAAAGGGACGCAAACTTACCTTTTTAGTTTTGAGTATAAACCAATCGGCCAAACGGCAGAATCATATTAAATTGACATGTTAACTCACCCCTTCACGTATATATCTGAGCACTTTTCACTAGTCAAAAATTGATTGTCCACCAGCGGCACATCCTCGGTATTCCAAATAATCACACGCAATTCGTACGCCTCGGGGGATTGGGGTGTAATATTGATGGGAGGCTTCGGTGGAAGGTCATCAACGTGAAACATGTCAATCCAGAGCTCCAATTTACCCTACATCAACCCGAAACTATTAACCCAAACTGATGACCAGAAAATTCCTAACAACATTTTTGTTGGCACGTCTCATGGAGCGAATCAACAAATTGAGATGTTCCAACTGAGGTTTCAACACGTAATAGAGGGTGTTGGTTTTCCAAGCATGAGAGATCTTTACCAACCTGTTCGAGTCCGGGGCGTCTGGCATTGAAGAGTGGCCGACGTTCTACGTGCTCTGGCACGAGAGCCAGCCCACAGATCGGAAAATGCTGCCACTGATGGAGGACATTGAGAGCCATACACTCGTTCCTCTCTGGAATGAGATTACTATTGATCTTCACGAAGTTTTCATGCCCCAGTCAAGTTGAAAGATCCCATTAACGTCCAATAAAATTAACGTTCGTTAGAGGTACTTCATTCGCAACTTAAAGTTTGAGTTATAGGAGGAAATCCACGTAACTTTCTATATTTAGATCCCTATGTTTTAATCTGATGCATTGCATATCTAGATATACGATGCTCTATTACTTCAAAAATATGTTACCAAGTATAGGGTGTATAGTTTACTATATCTATAGGATATAATATACTATACCCTAAATAACGTTTTTGAGAAGTATCGAACCGCAACACATCCGACAAACATCTCGTTCTAATCTCATATTGCACAGTGGAACCCTAGTCGCGAATGATGACTTTTAGTCTCCACTTATCCAAGTTCCTCACACATCGATGAGGGCTTATAATCTTGTGCTACATACACATTAACTATGCATGTAGCAAATATTGCAAATATTGTTCTGGGCAGGTCAGATTTTTAACTTCCCGATAGGAAGCTATTGTAATCACCCCGAAAACGAGAAGTCTCAGAATCATGAAATTTTCACGTTTCTTGACGTTTCACAAGCTCCTGATACATTTCTAGCACGGGTTATGTGTGTTCTTTTTTTTTTTGTTTTGTCTCCATCCCTCTCATTTGTACGCCCCGGGTAGCGGCCGTTTAAGCATTCCTTCAGGGGGCTTGTGGGTGTGTGTGTGGGTGTGTGTCCGTATCCTCTTTTTGGCAAACGGTTCCGGCAGAACCGATTTGAAGTCTTTTTTTTTTATCGACGCATCTTACTAGTCTCCAGGTCTGAGAGGAGTATTTTTGCAATTGTCCCATCCGTCCAATGGTTTTTAAGCATTTTAATTGTTTATAACGCTGTATCTCGAGAATGGAGATAGATACGAAAAAAAGTGTTACACAAAAGTTGTTCCTCTCGTTAAGTTGCATATTTCATGTTGTATTACTTTTTATGCTAGGCATCATATTTTACAAGATATCGATAAAAAATCATAACGATCGAGCAATTGTCGAATTTGCGTAACGGACATACAACTTGACTTCATACGTGCATCGTCACACATATGTATACACACAGGCACCCTCACACACTATTGGGAAGTTATTGATGCGGCCCGCCCAGGGTCACACTCACGTGCCATTTATTGGAATTTTATTCTCAGTCGGTCCATGTATACTTGTAGAGACCAATTTTTTGCGATCGCCGCCGCCATCTAGTCTCCATTCATGCACTCATCACAGGAATTAGTTTTTTCTAACGGCTCTACCACCTTAATTATGCATATTATGGGAAAAAGTCAATAGACATTAAATGTGCATCTTTATATAAGAAAGAAGTTATGTGAACAAATTTTTTCCTCAACTCCAACAGTTTACGAGAAACAGCGTTATAAGCAATTGAAATTGTTAATAACAATATATATTCTGAACCAATATCCATCAAAAACTAATCAAGGCTGAGTTACATGAAGACGCGTCGATTGAAACCTTGATGGCTTCGATTGGTGTATTCATTCGTGAGAAATCGGAGACCAAAATTCAGGGTACATACATACAAACATACACACACACAGACTCACAATTTTTCGGGCATCATTTTGGTCGCCTTAAGACACCAGTTACGGGTCGAAATGAAAAAGTTCGATTTCAGGGTGATTACAATAACTTCCCTATCGAGAAGTTAATGAAAAATTTGCGCTCCTTAAATGGATGAACTGCTTCATATATCCAATATAATCAAGCGACCATTGTGTACAATGGCTTCCTGCTTTATTTACAAGTATTTACCATTATTTACTGGACCGCAAATAACTCTAACCAGCTTTACATTTCCAAACAATATTAAACAACTCCAAACAACATCTACATAACTAACTCAGCTTCTCACGTTACCTGTTTCATTCAGTGACTCAATTCCCTCAGCGGATGGGAATTTTTGTTTTCCTATTGTTACACTATCCGTATATTCTGGTAAGGGTAGATTGTTCCTTCTGCATAGTGTCTCGAGTATCTGTGTTGGTCTTTCACGATCACGCCAAGCGTTGTAACCCGATTTGCTCCACGTTCTGGATATACCACAACTACCCCGATGGTTACTGTAGTATCGATTCTCAATGTCAATTCGTGTTTCCCCAATTAGATCGTCTGAGCTTGTGGCATCATAGTCCCACACTTGAACTGTCAATGTGTGGTCTTTCGGGAACTGCGCATCAATTTCGTAACATCTGTATGGATATTGGACAATCAGTAGTGCTGAGCTACTGGAGCGTTATGTCAAACTCACTTGCCAAATAGCGGATTAAGCTGATTGGGTATGTAGTTCTTCTTATCATTAATATCCGTTTTGCCTAATTTAATTCGCAGGTATGGATCAGACTTGCCGGTAAGTGGATCATTGGGATGTAAATTGATGCCTGGACAAATTGATAACAACATATTTCAGAGAGGATCTAATAGCGCGTGAGTAGCGGATCAATAATTAGATCAATTAGTCATTTGAAAACGTAACACGTATTGAATTAACAGAATTTTCAGCAAATGCTACTCTCACTAATACTATGCAAAATTGTTAATCTTATGCACTTAGTGGGCCACAATACGTCATATCTCTCATGTCAATCCACCCTCTAGTAGGGGATAACGGAATTTGAGGTGAATACTGCTGGTAGTTCACTAGCAACGATCACGTTACTCGTATGGAGCCTTGAACATGGATACGGGAGGCGGGTAGAAATCTCCCACAAGCCATTCCACCAGCGCCTTCCGTCAGTTATCGTTGAATATCCGTCAGTGCATTATTTGTAAATGTGCCATGAGAATTAATAGTCGGAATTGATCGGTCCAGGAATATTTCACCTTTTACGACGTAGAGACGTACTAGCAGCTTGACTGGCGCTTGGGATGGATAGTCCGCGAGGAGGCCGTACGATGCGTCATGTCCACTCATTGTTCGGTAAACGAGTTTAGCGGGATGGGGCCATGGGTATATAGCAATCTGACCCTGTCAAACATAATGGAAGGGAATTATGGAGAAACGAGAGTTTATAGGTATGGTTTTCTATCGATAGCGTAAACACTCTTCAACAATGGTTTAACCAATAGAACAAAATTGTGAATTGGAATTATATTAACCTTCCGATTTAGGGAAGTTGTTCTAATGACCCCGATAATGAAGTGACCCAGAAATGGAAAATCTTCACTTATCTCGACGTATCACATGATTCTGACAAATTTTAGATGAAGGTTGTGTGTGTGTATGTGTGTGTGATTCTTTGAGAAACGGTTCGGGATAAACGGCTCGATCAATTTGTTTCTCCTTTGAGACAAAATTACCTCTGACTGAGGTCCAGGGCGGAAAGGAGTGTCAATGTTGGAAAACAATTCCTTCAGTTGTTATTAACAATTTCAATTATTTAAAACGCTCTATCGCCAAAACCGTGACAGATAGGCGAAAAAGTATATAATGAATGTTATTTCTTATACAAAAGAGCACACATAATGTTTTATGCCTTTTTTTCATAACTTTTATAATTCAGGACATATCACTGGTTAACAGTTTCAATTGTTCATATCGCTCTATTACATGAAGGGTAAGAGTTAGACGAAAAAGTTCTAAATAAAAGTTGTTCCCCGTATAGAAACATACGTTTTTTGGTTTATGATTTTTTTGTAACACTCATAATTCAGGCGATAGCGTTTAATTTATCCCAAATTTTCAACACACGCACACACACACACAGCCTAACACATCGGGAAGTTCATGATGCGACCCGTCGAGGGGTACACACACGGACATCCCGTTTTGTTCTGGCAGTTTCTAGTTTCTGATGTTATAGAATATACAGGTGCATAGGAAGAGGGGGGGGGGGAGGGTACATGATATCCAAAAAAATCGAAAATGAAGATTTAAAACAACAGTAGTGAATTATATTTTAAGAAATAAAAAAAAAATCATTTTTAGAATATTTTAAACACCTCGGTAGTTTTGAGGTTTCTGGATGTTTTGAAAAAAATAATAAAATGTGCTACCAACTTACAAATTTTTAAGTTGCCGTACAGGGTCTTACCCGCTGATAAATAGGGAATTACGCATTGATTTTCCGATTTTATCACTACACTTTGAGAAAGTAACGATGCCGTTTAGAACGTCTCCATTTTACGGTTGCCATTTAATGATCAGACGTTAAACAATTGTGCCGTATGTCATGGTATATTTATGCTAGTCGTGAATTCAATCACAATTGGCATGTTTAAAATTAGTTGAATATTCTCGTTATTTGGCTGAGCTCCAAGTGTTTGACGCCCCCAGGAGGTAGTGGCTGAGGGAGTCTTTGGAGTCTTTGTGAAGACAGATGGCGGTGCCAAACGAGGAAACATTTAGCTGATAAAAGTGGAGGCTGAAGCGAGAGTGATGTGTATAATATATTTAAGTTAAGGAGTCTGGAGTAAAGGAAATGGTAATAAGGGCCCCAGGAGTTGAAGAATACCTTGAATTTGCCGGAGAAGTTTCTCTCGTCGTAATCCGGATCTCCGGTCCTTTTGCCTCGTGATAACTCGAATGTCATCAGCCTATCTTGGAACTCGTGAAATTCTGGCTGAAGCTCCAGTTCCATCGGGTATATCTGTTGTAATGTAATTTCGCAATTGCTTTTGTTGATATTTCATTTTCATCATTTTAATTATCTCTATGGATCTGCGGGTACGCGAAAACATGGTCCTTACTGTTGCTTCAAGGCAAGTTTAGGTCGCGTAGAGGAAAACGCGAAATATTGTTTTTACTATAATGCTTAGAGCTCTTCCATTCCAATTTTTGAATAAATAGTGTGGGTCCTATTTAGACATTTATTATTATTATTGGTTTATTGTTATCGACGCATCAAGTACAGTTGTATTAATTGATGGTTCTTAGCGCCATCAATTGCTAGCATTAATGGTTCTTGCCATTCAGGCCCGAAAATGGTCGTTTTGGGGACGTTCCCAATGACGGATAATCGGGCGTTTGTGGTCGCGGGCTGAAAAATCCGTTGCCATTAGGAAGGAGTACTGAATAAACAGATTATCAGGACCCGGGAAATTCAAATACTGTTTTCGGAGTCTGGGGCGCAAATTGTGGCCGTATGTGGTACCGCCGTCGAGCTCATTGCCGCTCAGTTGTTTCGTGTTGACAGCTTCTGGAGATAATGTTTTGACTGAGTGGAGAAAATTTGCGTGCAATTTGGGAAGTGTGAAGTAAAAAATATATTTTTAAGCCACTTGATGCCATTCGTCGTCTTCACCGCGTTTCCTTTCCCTGTTCCTTCCGTTTTATTTTCAATTTTGTATTTCCATTAGTTCTTTTTTTTTTTGTTGTTTTTTATTGGTGAGTGGGGGGGGGGGCGAAGCCCCCCAGCCCCCCTCCTCGGGCCTGCATAACAAAAAATAGTGCGTGTCATAAGGTTCGTAAGCGAAGATTTTTGATACGTGTGAAG
This sequence comes from Asobara japonica, assembly GCA_026005395.1. Lineage (NCBI taxonomy): Eukaryota > Metazoa > Arthropoda > Insecta > Hymenoptera > Braconidae > Asobara > Asobara japonica. The sequence goes on from BQMI01000220.1 coordinate 1,085,423, forward strand.
TTTGGCACACGAGGCGAGGTGGAGGGGGGGGGGGGTGGTACGAGGCACCGCAGGCACAAAGTACTATTGATGACGAAATATTTTCGCGTGCATTACAATCAAATGAGGATGCTAAGCCGGATGGCAACCCAACTCGATGTTTTCATCACATGCGCCCCCCATCGTAGACGAGCGGTTTCTGGGGTTTCACCGCGTGTTTGAAAATACGATGGTCTAAATGGGGAAAATCGGTGCTCAGGGCTACCTTTCGAGGGAATGCTAATGAGCAGCTACTATGGGGAACACACACACATACGCAAACGCACATCTTATGTTGGGAGAGTTTATATGTTCACGAAGAAAACCAAATCGAGCACTGGGCGTGTAAATATTGTCCGAAATTTCCCTATTATTCCTCACCTTTCCAGACCAAGATAATTAAATGCGTGTCTGCAGCAAACGTTTCGTTTATGGCACAATGGGGAATTCAGTAAGGCATCAAAATTAGAATTGATATAAAGTGTTACAATTGCATTACTTCACAAAGCTTTTGCTAAGATAAACAATTTTCATTTAAACAAAGCTTCCACGTTCTTTTGGCACGAAAGTGCTGAATAGTGAGATCACCATTGTATTTATCCTTCTGGAATGTCATTTAGATTAAAGTCACACGATACCAGGGAGGACATAGGAAATCAATACTCGTATATGAACTTAAACGGAGATGCGGCAGTTGCTCCGCTGGAGCGCTTGAGCACTCAGCATCATTGAAAGACTAACTGGAGCTGCATGATTTCTAACCGAGATCATTACAAGATTGAAATTATGTTCCGCAATAATTTTCACGGTGGCAAATTGTCATTGAAAAATGTTAGGGTCTGCTGCATCATTCAGAAGAAGACGTAATGAATATTTCCCTGAGAATGACACAATGAGGATGCAAGGCCGTGGAGATACTATCCAGAGCCCTATCCAGAGGGGGGAGGGGGGGGGGTTACCATAGGCACCTGTCCTGGAAGCCCAGCAGTTCATCCTACTGTTCACCCTGCTGAAATACGATGGCCTACATGGCGAAACTCTGTCCCGGCCGCATGGATGGGTGCCCACCGGTCCCCTCCGGGGGATGCTGAAGAGCAGCTATCATAGGGAGTACAAGATCGAGGGATGGAAGAAAACAAAACATACTGCTACCCTTCGGGAACCGTATCATGTTTCTAAACATCAAGCCACCTTAACATTTCACAACAATTTCACTTCCCATTCTCAGGGTGATACTTTTCTTATCGACAACTTAATAACAAAATTTCAAATTTGATGTTTCTTAAGGCTTTTACCGTTTCTCCTGGTTTTTCCGGGTAAGTGAAGACTGTTAATTATTACCTTAAATGTAGCTATCGCTCGCTGCCGCCCCAGGAGGACCTTCTTGATTCCCAATTCATTGCATTTTTCCTCCTTAAAGACCAGAAATTGTAATATTATTAAATTACACGGTGCATAACATTTTGTGAAAATGATGATGCTTATGGGTGAGGATAACGAGGTAGATGTAGATAGGGTGTCGGTGGAAGTAAAATATACACGTAATAAATATTTTACATTATTCTTCATAGAGAAATACCTCCAACGACGCGAAATATTTGCTCCACCAGTCGAGGCTGTCGTCCTCCTCATTTCCATAATTTGCCTCATCGTATTTGCCGTCTCTCTTGCCACTGAGTAGAAATGGCTTGAGTAGCGTCAAGAGTTTCCTCACTCCGGAATTATTGTCCTCACTCCGATAACTTATCAAACCACTCTTCTCGTCCTTATCAGTGTCATAGTCGATTGGCAGGGGAACTGAAATGATTCAACACTGATTCATTAGGATATTGATATGAGATAATCTAATTAATTGTTTTGGCCGATGGGAATGATCCATTCGAATTAAATGAAATTGAATAAATTCGTAAAATGAATAGTGATTTATATATAACCAAAGCATCTGTTTTGTCACCACATTAGACCCCTCTTATACTTAATAATGTCATTCTCCATTCCAAACCAAAATAATAGGCTGCCAATCAATATGATACTGATATGCGCTAATCAAATTTACAGACTACGGCGGAATTCTGCTTCGTAGATGTCTTGCTGTGACTGTAGATTTGAGCGATGTAATCCTCTTGGGGTATCATCTGTCTCAGAAAAATATAGGCCGTGGGTACGATGTAAACGCCTGCGTACTTGAAACATCCGAATCCTCGGGAATCGAATACCTTGATTGTTATAGGAGGGTAGTAAATATCCATCTCCGGCAAATCCTGAAAAAAGAAGCGAACTCATGGTCGCGGGAAAATAACGTGATTCATCTATATTGATAGTCGATTTAGGTGCCTAAGTAAATAATTTTTCTATGAGGAAAGCCGATTTGGTTCTATATCCAGAGCATAAATTTTGCAGTATACGGCGGAGCAGGGAGAATGGTTGAAGCTGGTATATTCCACTTTGAATTTGGAGAGATTCACTCAGATATATGTGAAAAATGACGAGTACTCATTTTTCAATATATTTTTACATTTTCAGAGGATGTTGCAAATTTATTGGCCAACTCATTCAACCCTAGATCAAATAGGTGGCTTAGACAGTTGCCCCGTTTTGTAATAGCTGCAACAATGTTTCTTTCCCATATAGGATTAAGTTGCCATTGAGCTCCAACGTGAGGTGCTCAAAAAATTACCTAAAAAGCCTGTTTGCACTGGAACTGTTCAAGAAAACGAGACTTGGTATAAATCGACTCCTGCCTGCCTACATTCTCCCGCCTCGCGGATGCGCACCTGCATTCTCCCCAGCACTCCTAGCGCCAGCATAATTCACCTATCGTCTATATAAACTCGCGGCGGAAGCGAGACGGGTACCTTATACCACTCGTATCTTCAAGTGACTAAGCCCCCGGAAGACCTACCTGACGGTGTTGACGAACATCCACAATGGCATTAGCTAAATCCAACGGAAAATGTTCAGGCCCCAGTGGTCAACGGGAGCACTTGTACAGATATGTTTATCCAACGGAACTATCCGCCATACCTAAAAGCGTCCATCCCAATACCACTCTAAATTATTGTTCCATTGTTTCGTGGATCCTGACATATTTTCGCCAGGTATAAAAAAAAAATTAGCTGATTGACCGATTAGTCAACCGTCCTGGTTTCACATCTACACTTTGGCTTATTTGCACATACTCCAAAATAATTATCATTTTTTCTAGATAACAAAATATCTTCTTAGAATATATCTATAGATGAAGGGAGTGTAATCAAAGCATGGATTGCATATTTCAGAGCCACTCAGCCACTCAAAAAGTTTCCGTTAACGCCGATCAGTGATTTGAGTTGCCATTTGCAGAAAAACAATTTCTATACTGAAATACGGTTTTTAACGAAGCAATGAAATTTGAAACCTAAAATTACGTCAATATTTTCATGCATAATTGTGAATAAATTTACCAAATCAATCATCACATGGTTCTCTTCAAAGTTACTAAATTTCTTGACATTCTCCATGACCTCAGATCTTAGGAACACACCACCACATTCAAGTACAACCCGAGGCTTGTTGACTTTGGTGCAGTTAATTTTTCTCATATCCCGCACCCCCCAGAATATCACTTCCAACCTATGACTCCGCATTGCTGGTCTTATGTCGTCCGGCAAATTATACATTTTGTCCTCAGCAGATGTACTCAGCGGCACATCAACAATCTCATCCTCCCCCGTCTGAAGCAGGTATGTAGTTATTTAGGAGCCTGTTTAACTGACATTCGTAATATTACTAAGACTCCACAAAGGTGGAAAACTCACCTCGATAAGCTCAAAGGCTGCGAGCACACTACCTTGAAAATCCCTCTGGGTCTCCAGGTTATGCCATTCCAAAGTCGGTGGAAATTCAGGGAGTGAGTATGTGTCATCACTCAGCTTAACAAGTGGTGTTGCAATGCATCTGCCGCAGTACTCCTTCGAGCCCTACTCAATTTCAAAGCCCAAGGGCGAACGATGAGTGCGGAAAATGTTTCAGGGGTTGAGTTTCTTATCGGCAAAACCGAACACACAAGACAGTTGGTGATCCAAGAACATCTGATTCTTGGTTCAAAAATTACCTGATTAATCAGTAACGAGCCACCTAATTTTTTATTTGAACATCCCTTCCCTTAGTGGAGATTTTTTAATTTTCCGCGTTTCACTTGGAAAAAAAATGCGGTCTGGAGAACAGTTGTTTATTCAAAGAAACCGATATTTTTGAATAAAACTTGATTGAAATTTTATATAAGTTTACACTTGAGCAATTTTATATTATCGAAACGACTGATTGTTGATTTAACAATTAACGAATTCTTAGAATGATAAGGATCGCTTCATTGTCAATTAAAAACCACCAGTTTCTTGGATCAAACATCAGCTGGAATAGTGATGGGACGCATTCAGAGTGAGTGATTTCAGTTGAAACGTGATCTGAAGAAATGCTCGTACACATAAACATGCTCAAACACGGTATCTGTGTCAGAACATCAGGAAACGTGAAAATTTCATTGACTTGATAGATTTAATTTCCAGTGATTCGAGATTTTAGTGATTTTAGTGATTTTAGTGATTTTAGTGATTTTAGTGATTTTAGTGACTTGAGTCATTTTAGTGATTCTAGTGATTTTGTCGATTTTAGTGATTTTTGAGTGAAACGGATACAATTTCATGACTTCAATAACTTGAGCCACTTCGTCTGATTTTATATGATGCTATATGTGTCAAAATCAAATTGGATAAAGAGTAACCTATTAAATTAATTGATGAATAGCCACCAGTTTCTGAAAACTCACACACAAATCCCAGTCAAAAGCCTCTATGACTACTTTTGGTGGGCGATCCTTTATATCTTCTGGGCAGCCATATAATTCTATAGGAGGAAGTACAAGGGTTTCATCCCATACTGGTGCAAGACTCTGTTTGACAACCTGTGAAAGAATTTTCTTGAATAATTAGAGGACCAGTTGACAGGAGCATTCAGAAGATTCTAGCAGAAATTTTGGCGAAGTGATTGGTTAATAGTTAACGAATACATATTTGAGACCGGTCAATTCGTTAACTATTACAGAGAAATAAATCAGTCTAATCCGTCTCCAATCTTCATACCGTATTTACTTGTCAAGAATAACTATACCGTTCTATCAATATATGCTGCTATCCGATGTTGAGATATTATGATCAATTTTTGTTATATCGATTCAAAATGTTCTGGTCAAATCTTAAAAGTGATGTCATATTTCATACTTTAGCGCAAGGATCTTATTTACCTGAGTTGTTGCAGTATACCCATAGAAGATCACCCTAATAAATGGATCCATCAATCCAGAGGAGTCCATGCCAGGATCAAAGCGACCTTGAAAAATGTGGGCTCGCAATTGGAACTTCTGCTTAAACACCCAGAAATGGCGTACCAACATTCAGTTACGGCTAAATTTAATTGTCTCAATTATCATAGTTCCAAGCATTGTTACCGATATAGCGCTGTACTGAAAAAAGCGGGGAAATGGTTCAGTACTCGTGATGCATTCAACATCGTAGCCGGCGGGAATAGCGCTCCAACAGGCAGACGAGTATTTGGCATTGCCGAGCCAAAGAAATATCTCGATCTTGCAGGCACTGTAGTCAGCTGTCTCGTCTCCACTATTTCTCATAAACAGATTGATTCTCTGTCCGCATTTGGCACCCCGAGACATCTCCTCTTCCGAGTAAATAATGTCAGCTGCGGATAAACGGGCCATCGCTACACGCCGCGAACCCGCAATCATCCAAATGAAGATGTCCGGAAATGCATCCTGCGGCTAATGAATTTATTCCACTTTTTTTTAGAAGTTAGTGGGACATAATCACGTCTTCAATTGCCTAATAGCGCTGTACCGCGCAATGTATTAGGTGGGCCAATAAGCTTCCGCCGTTGTGGCAGAAGATGGCACCACAAGAAGGTCATCTTTAGTTTGACCAAAGCGAGATGTGAAGATGGCGCCTATGACTAAGATTCCTGGTGCCAGTTTTTATATCATATGTTTTTCTCAGTATATTTGTAAGTATATGCTCAATAAAAAAAAAAAAAGTTTGACCAAAAATTTGGGCAATGGAGGCACTGAGACCGCAAACTTTCGAGGATTAAAAATCCAATGGACTTGGATTTTTTCGATTTCGAGAAAAAAAATTAGAATATAGGATTAATGGTTGATCTGCAACATTTCAACAGCATATCTTCTTACTACTTACTGTCTGAATTTTGTCGAGAAAAAGAGCTTCTAAAAACTTATCTGTATGAAAATGGCCCACTTTGTCGATAGCTCTCGGGATCTTTCATGCAATCATTATTTTCTACACAATCAGCTTGATTCTGCTTTCAAAATGCAAAACCATTGAGGAAGATCTATACATAACCCAATTCCGCCAAAGTGGGCCCTTTTCATGTTTTGTCTTTTTGACGACTATTCATCAAAATTTCCTTCTTTTTGTCAACATTAAGTCGCTCGAGATGAACTTTATAGGATTTCTTCACCATTGATTACTAGAAATTTACATCTTCCGTGATCTCTCTCAGCTTGTAGAGATATTTGTAAGCATGAATGACAGCTATCCTGAGGTAATTATTACTGGCAAGCAGTCCGTTGACTTTAATCAGCCTGAGAATGTTCTCGACATATTCACGACACAGATTAACCCGATGCCTGTCCAATTTCGTAGCACCACCATCCTCATCGTATTTTCCCATATCCAATATGTGCAAATACTGCATACAGTAGCGTTCCAACGACCCAATTATGCCATTATAAGCCTCATACGCTCTCCTGTTCTCAACTGCAATGAGCGACTCCAATTTCACCAGCTCGTCCTCCTAGCAAATGGTCCCCTTTTCATTAGTCCTCAAAATCTCTCCACAATAGGTATTAGCGTGCGTGGCGAATCTAACCACAGGGTTACCAGAAACGAATAAAGAGGGTGAAAGAATGAGTGAAGATAGTTGAATTGTATGACAACTGGGTCAAGCCCTCTGTGATGGGTGAAAAATGCAACTCGTGGCTCTACTTTAATGAGCAAGCCAAATTAAACTATTACTGCCTTTCCTACCTCTTTGAATTTAAGATAATGCCGACTCAAATAATCCCAAGCGATTTTTCTAAAGACATTCTACACAACTTTATCCCTCCCATTTTTTCCACTCTGTATGTCTTTCGCTTCACAACCAAATGTCTCCCTAGCCAATGCTGCAAAATTCATGCGCCCAAAGCGAACGAATTATGGAGAGCAAAAGAAAAAGAAGGGAAAGAGAAGAGGCGAGTGTTCCGGAGTTTCTTATTTTTGCTTTATTCAAATTCACGAGGGAATTGTTGGAGTCTTTGTTCAAATGGCTATAGTGGGGGAAAAAAATTCGTCTCGAATTCTCGGGACGTTATTGTGATGACCCCGACATCGATTTTTGGCTTGATGTGACTGATGTTCCAAAATATCAAAAGGTGTTGGCCGGCGCCTATGATGGAACCCACCCCCCCCCCCCTGGTGGGGTTAGGTTCCCGCTCGCCCGGGCGGTCTCATTTTATGGGTACCGCCGATAGCACACACGGAAGTTCCTGCATCGGTCGGAATCCATGAGAAAATATTTTGAAAAAATATTCTCCGGCGGCCGGGCGCGAACCTACGACCTTCGGAATAGTAGGTAGATACTCTACGACTACGCCAAAGCCCCGACGGTATATCAAAAGGTGTGTGTGTGTGTGCGCGTGTGTGTGGAAAATTTTCGTTATGAATCTCAAGAAACAGTCATGTAACTGACTGCTTCCTTCGTGTAAAAAAATTAAATCATTTTTAAAAAATTACTGATCTCCTCATCTCAGTCAGTGGTCACACTTACCAAAAAAGTCGATATAAATTTGAGACTATTAGTGTTTGATGCTCTCCATTCCAAATTTGGCCACCAGGATTTAACGTACATACAGGGCTTACTCGATCCAAGTGGTAGGTAATTAAACTTGCCATCTGTCGTGGCCGTTAATCTTGATTCCGTGTGGCTAGCAAAATCCACTCGTTGCTCAAGTATCACATCGTCTAGAATATACCAGTGGATATTTTACGTTTTGTGAAGTAAATTCATGAAGTGGAGGATAAAGTTTATGGTGATGTGGGGGATGAAGCAGTGGTTGTAAAAACCAGCAATGGGCGGCTGTATGCAGAAAAAAAACTCGGAGATCCCGAAGAAAATTATGAGGGCCGTAGTGTTCTCATGGGGAATACTACTACAGAATTCTGAAGCGTTTATTTGCGGTTTCAATTATTACGGAATGTTCATCCTTCACAAGAAAGCGCATACACATAAATGAACATCGGTAGAGTCGAAGTATCTCGAAAATCGTGACATGATTTATTTTTCAATCGTCATTCATTTATTGTTTGATCAGATTAGCCAGATAACATCGTGAAGTTGCTTGCTAATCGCGTTTGCATCGATAAACATCGATATTTGGGATTTCGATTCGGGGTTAATTTTCAAGAGTATGACAATCGTTCAAGTTGTCATAGCTTATGTAGTTATTGAAAATCATACACACAGAATATTTTTTGACGTTCTGTTAATTTATTAAGTTTCGAGGGTTTTACATATTCTGTCCAGTGTTGACAAATTTTATATCCACGCGATAATTACAGAAAAAACACAACATGCTTGCACTAAATTGGAAAATTGCAAGCTCTCATTTGTTCGGAGTCAATGATTAACAGTATCTTCAACTTCGGAAAATAGATTGTTACTTCAAATATCAAATCGTAATTCAGCACGTGAAGCGCGCATTCGGGCTTGTACAATAAAAAGGACTGTATATTTATTATGAAGCAAAACGAGAAAAAGAGAGCATTGGAAGAGTGTTAATTGGGAAAGTGACGTAGATGAAGACAAATAAGACTGAGAACCATAACAAACTGGTGGTAGCACGGGAATAAGACCAGGACGGCGATACGTACTGGGTCGATGCGCATGAGTGTGTACAAAATCATTGGGTTACGTCGGGTTTAAAGTATAGTGTGTAACCCAGCACTTTCGACGCGTCGATACTCAACTGAAATCGCCCGGTTACGCGTACGTATGGTATAAGAAACCTGCAAGATTTTCGATAAGGTGATGCCGAGGGGCTGCTCACTCTGGAAGTCATTGAACCACTTAGTTAGAAATCGTAAAATAAATCACAAGAAATCACTAGAAATTAGCGAAGTCATTCGAAATCGACTGATTTCTATTTTTATTTAGGAATTCTGGAAGTCGTTGGAAATCAATGGAAGTCTTTGGAAATCCCACAAAAATCAGAGAATTCCAGAAGTCAGTAGTCCCTACGCCATATATATAGTTTGTTTTAACTAGTATGTTGGTAGCGAGTGGTTCGTGTATAAGATCGGTCAACAAAACAGACACGGACCGGCACGTTAAAATTGCTGCATATATCCCCCAAATCAAAACAAAGACCGGCTGGCAGTTGGGACCGAGACGAGTTATAAGGTGGTTCATTCGAGGCATACATGCCGAAATCATGATTTCTTGAAATTCAGAAATTATCAGAAGTCATTGAAAATCACAGAAATCACGGAAATCATGAGCAATGATGAGGAAATCGCGACTTCCGAGATTGATTTCGGCATCGCGGAAATCAGCTAAGAAATCACAAAAAAATGAGTAGTCTTGGAAATCACTAAACCACCAAAATGGGGAGTGAGCAGGCCCTCGGGTGATGCAGTAGTGCATTTCGACACAAGTTCATAAAAACTTTTCTACCGATTAAATTCAAAGTCCAATTTGATTTTGAGAAAAACTATCCACAATATTGTATTGTGTGTTTGGCTCTGGAATGGAGAACGTTTTTTTTTGCTCGTACATTTCCCTTGAATTTGACAGTGGAGGTGCGGTTTAGAGAAATCTGACTCGCAGTCACTTCTGCGGCACTGGCGGTTCAGAGATTTTGTTCTAAGTTTCACATAATCCAGATACTTCGCCCAAATCCCAAGCTTATTTTGGGAAACAGAGATTATGTCCCACATCTACTTATACACAACCATATTTATAAGCGACGAGATTCATTCCCTCATCGACGTAAATTCCCTGAAGTAGTTAACGCCACTTGTGTCTCTACAATTAAATGAATATTCCTGTTCACTTCATAAACATTTGAAGTACACTATTATTTGTTCGGAAACGGATACACCGGATATTTATATTTAGGTTGACCAATGCTCTCATTTGACACGCGAGCAATTTAATTCGAATCAGAAATCTCCTTGCAATTATAATTTTTTCCGTCATCAAAATTTTTTGAGATTTGAGGAATCATTCAATATCTCCTTTTTTTTAATTGAGGAATTTTTTTAGTTTTACATTTTTTTGAGAATCCTTTTGATCACTGGACAGTGCAATGAATATTTTCACCACTTTTTCGCCATCATTGAATTTTCGTCAATGTCGGTTACAAGGTCATTTTCATCACACATCTCGACCACTTACCCGTCAATCCATCGTTGACGATGTTGTGAGTGAACACACGACTGCCGGCATTGCCAAAATTAATTTCAAAACTGACGCTTTTCATCATAAATCTGCAGCGATCAATCATGCACACGTCGTAAATAATTCCCACTAGCAGGTACTCCTCTACGGCCCAGAGGTTCTTCTGCAATGTTGAAAGCTCGGTTTAGAGTATCCAATTTGAATAAATGGAACAAGTATAATAGCAGTGATTAATTGCCAGGCAATTTTCTTCGACATTTGAGATTGCCAACGAGGAGAGCCGGAGGGTTGAAGCATTTGAATAAACATGGTGATTATTACTCCCAAGATCGTGCTTCTTTTCGAAGCTCAACCCTTTATCAGTCGTTTATTTAGAATTGCGTGACCTCGGAATTATTTCTTCTTAAGATAAGGGGCCAATTAGGGTAATGTAATTATATGCTTTGACACTGTGAGCTATTTATCGCGAAGAAGGGCGATGAGGGGTAGGCACTCCGGGGAAATGGTTGGGGGAACAATTTCAACAATTTGTCAAAGGCTTCAGTGTTTTTATGGCTGATGGCCTGGGTGATACGCAAAACTGGACAAACAGAGGCTATCAGATATTCGAGCCGTAATTGTGTATAAAATTAATGGGGAAAGCGTAATTGAAATCGTGGGCCATAATTATTAGAATTATGTTCAGTCAAGGTGTAGAAAATCCGCTTTTATTTGATTCCCGATGGGGGAAGTCATTGAAATGACCGCAAATATCGAAAAGGATACACGAAATTGTCACTTTCGTCGATAGGTGGATAGGGTGGATTGGGTGAGTGGGTGGCTAGATTAGGTGCGTGAATGGCTGGACTGGGTGGTGCGGGGGCTACGTGTATTGGGTGGGTGGATTGAGTTGGGGGGTCGCGTGGATAGGGTGGATGGGTGGATTGGTGGATTTGGTGGGTGGGTGGATTAGTGGATTGGGTGGGTGGTTGGGTGAGTGGATTGGGTGGGTGGGTGGGTGAGTGGATTGGGTGGGTGGGTGGCTGAGTGGGTGGATGGGTGGGTGGGTGGCTGAGTGGGTGGATGGGTGGGTAGGTGGGTGGATTGGGCGAGTGGGTGGATTGGGTGAGTGGGTGAATGGGTAGATGTTTGTGTGTGGGTGGATGTTTGTGTGTGGGTGGATGTTTGTGTGTGTGTGTGTGTGCCAAATGAACGAATAATATTCAATTTGTTTAATGCAATTTCTAAGGAGCATATGCATAGCCACATCCTGTTTATATTGTTTATGAATATACTTCCCCCTCCCCCCCCAAATTTTCTGTCCGGTATATAATGCGCACCATATTTCAACCATGTAATATACTTAGTCATATCGCGGATACCCACGATACCTAAGAAATACATGGGAAAAAATTTCAGCACTCTGTCAAATGTTCTACTAACTTTTTATGGGTGATGGTAATGGTGCGATAAGCAAAACCGAGGGTGTGAAGGTGGCCATCACATATTACTCCCTTAATGGATACTAAAATGAATACGGCGGGAAAACTGTGATTGAATTTACCGCCAATTAGTAATTCTGATCGGATATTCGTGGAAAAAAAAATTGGGAATCGATTTGCAATTGTTGTTCTATCAGCGTCTGCGATATTACTCCCGGCGGAAAGGCCTTGGGGGATTTCTTGGTGCAGGGGGGAGTAATAATGTCCAGCAAGCTCTGAAACATTGATGCAACTCATCGTGTCACAGGACATTGATTTGTCGTTATGGTTAATTCTTAAGGTTTTTTTTTTATTTGATTTGCCAATATCTCTTGCCTCTGTAATTGGTGAAGCCGGCTCAACATCAACCCCAGCACACCCAGACATTCCCGGATCATCAATTTCGGTCTTGAGGGAAAGGAGCACTCTGCCTCGATAAATGGGCCGTACAGTCTGACACTTACCGCTGCAGCCGCACTCATCGCCACTCCCATCATTGCCATATAGGTGAATGAATGATGGCCCATACGTTGGCAGAAATCCTTAAAAGAAGATTATGATCGATTAACACTTCAGTAGTCGCACCTTTGCGCTCGACGTCATCGGCCGTGTGATAAGCACTGCGCCGCGCAATGGACTCTCTAATTTTGGGGAAAAATAACTTAACAAACAATAACAGAAAGAATAACGGTGAGAAAATCGTTTCACTTTGAAATCAGTCATCGTTTTGAGGAAGTTACATACACATTGCTTAATGTTAGTTAGATAAGTGATGCTGTCGGCCTTTAGGCAGCCCAGTTTCATTTCCATAATCAAATCAATCGTGAGAACACAACTATAAAATACTAGAAATGGGTCTTCTGGTCACTAAGTGATTTGTTTACGGCTGACGAATTGTGTTTGTAAAAAGTTAATGATTTTTTCTTTCTTGAATATATAGCTCGGAAGTTGAATACCAACTTTCTGCCTTCATGCCAGGTAAGCATAAAAATGAGGATGAACGATGTCGAATCACCGAAAAGTAGGTTGGTAATTGGTTATCGAACTCAGATGTTGGAAATTTTATGGGACACAGCATATAGGGAATTACATGAAGTGACTCACCGTATTCACCGGAATTTGATAGCCTTCCAAGGTTGAGCATGTGAGTGGCAAGTGTTGTGGAATTGCAGCCGTGAACTTTGTCTTTTATGGCAATTCTTACACGATGGGATAGCGGTGGAAACATTTCCCTGAATACAATTCGCTCGTTGAAACGAGGTGTATAGGAGCGCTTGTACGAGCTTGTTTCACCCTTAATAAGAAATATTTACAAGATGATATTAGACTATAAAAAATTCCAGGCTGAAAAATTCGCAGATAGGAGCAGTTTAGAAACAGTGCAAATGGAACCATCACAGTTACTGTTTTGAACTATACGAAAAAATTTACAAGCCTTCAAAGATTTCAAAAATTTCAAAAATTTCAAAAATTTCAAAAATTTCAAAAATTTCAAAAATTTCAAAAATTTCAAAAATTTCAAAAATTTCAAAAATTTCAAAAATTTCAAAAATTTCAAAAATTTCAACAATTTTAACAATTTCAAAAATTTCGAAAATTTCAAAAATTTCAAAAATTTCAAAAATTTCAAAAATTTCAAAAATTTCAAAAATTTCGAAAATTTCAAAAATTTCAAAAATTTCAAAAATTTCAAAAATTTCAAAAATTTCAAAAAAATCGACAATATTCAACTTTGAGAATTCGAAAAAACACTTGCAGATATACGTTCACAGTTTTTCTCTCTCCAAATACACAAATCCTGTAGCTGTAATTATTCACATACAGAATGGGAATATTACCCAAAATCAGGTGGCTTTGATCACATTGACACGCTTGGCAAGTCATATTCAGGAAAATGTGCATGTGGCACACATCAAAACGGAGAATAACGTATTTCTGACCGAGAGAGTGCGATATCGATCATTCAGGGAAATATGTGTCGACAGATATTTATAGTTTAGACTGGAAAAAAAAGAAATGCCCAACAACAGTATAAATCACTGAACGATATCGAGCGTTTGTTCATGTGAATGTGTTGGGAGTAAAAAAACTAGAATGACTAATGATTTTTTGATCTCTACGTTCACACTGAATTTACCTTCATGCCCGCAAATGATATTTGAACATATGGATTCACCATTTTTTTTGCATTTCCAATGCAAAACGTTGGATCACGGCTTGTTAAACCATCGGCTCTATGTATCGTCAATACATAACGGGCTCTTTGCCTAGTCGACGATAAAAAATTGCCTATTGGTAGAAGCAGATTCCTGTAAGCCGAAAAAAAATATTATTTTTAGCTACAACACGCGGTTACACCTCTATTTAATGCTATATTCAACTCGTCGCTACAGTACGCTTCTTGACAGTACCCGTTATTACAAGATAATTCATCACAAGAAAATAGAACCAATACAATTCAAATAATGTGTTTTTCAACATTTTTGCTCTCTAATGTCCTATTTCACATGGAGCCTAAATTAGACCCACGAAAGTTCTTCTATAGCGTCGTTAGACCCGTGTCATAGTGTCGTAGGAACGAGTCACTGGGACCACTCCTCAGGTTTCTTCGAATTTATCCGAATGTTCTCATTCATTCGTCTGACGTACCTTGTAACGCCGATAATCATTTAAAGTTGAATTATTTATGAATACTGCTTGGGTTACTATTAACGTACAAGGAACCAGCACTGGTGAGGCATTATCAATTCTCACCGGCAAGGTGTGAGCCATTCTGTGTGTGTGTGGGTAGGCGGGCGGGTGGGAGTGGGTGGATGGATGGGAGTGAGTAGGTGGATGGGAGTGGGTGGGTGGTTGTGAGTGGGTGGGTGGGTGGCTGTGAGTGGGTGGGTAGGTGTGAGTAGGTGGGTGGGTGGGTGTGAATGGGTGAGTGTGTGGGTGGGTGTGAATGGGTGAGTGTGTGGGTGGGTGTATGTGGGTGAGTGGATGAGCGGGTGGGTGCATGTGGGTGAGCGGGTGGGTGCATGTGGATGAGCGGGTGGGTGTGGGTGTGTGTGTGTGTGTGCGTGATTGTGTGCGTGTATTTGCGTGTGTGTGTGTGTGTATCTGCGGGGATGTGTATGTGTGCATTCAAGCCACCAAATGTTTCGTCAAAGTCCACTCATGGAGGGATTTGGTCTATAACCCTGTATCCTGTTTCGTCTAATTTGGTTCGTCTTACAAATCTAACCATTTTATGTTACATATAATATACAGTTCCAGTCCACTGAGTGCATTTGAAATGAGTAGATGTTAATTCTACCGCGTCGCGTGGACTGAACGAGTCAATGTGGACATCCGGATTGAACAAGAACTTGAAGTGAATGAAAAATGAAGGATGTCGATAATTGATGCAATAATACATACGGATTTATTTCTATCGAGAACAATGAAATTCTGCAGTCGCGTCAAGAGTGAATGGACATGATAAACCGGTTTATTGCACGTTTTGGTTGAGGGAGGATTAAATGCTGAAGAGTAATCGTTAAATCGGGAGGGATTTCTTAAGGGTTAAAGGCTCACCCCTCAATGTCATCCTCGCCGTCCGTTTCCGGGTGAACACGTAGTCTTTCCCCTTTAGCATTGACAGATATGTTGCACTTCACATAGCCTTTTACCTCTCCTGTTGAGTCCTTCGGATTTGTTAGCATTGCCCATTTGTGATAATATTCGTGACCTCGAATGAGAAATAAAAAGTGTCAAATTAAAGCCTGAAGAGTAATAATGAAGGAACGATACTTCATTTTAAAGGTCTGACATTGTGACCGATATACATGATTTTAAATAATTGTGAAAATGCCTAAAAAAAATTATTTTGACATTATCACACTTGTAATTTGTCTATAAATAATTCCTTGGAAATTAAGTGATTTAGGGACTTTAAATTGCTTTAAAATTCATGTGATCACTTAATATATCTGCGGAGAAACTTTGTCTTATTGTGTAAATGTTTGTACCATGAGAAACAACAGTTTATTTATGCGTGAATAGAATTTCTGCTTCAATTTTGTTAGAAAAATCGGTTTTTAGGGCGAATTTGTAATATAGAAGATGGAATATTGCAATGCAGCGCTAAGAATGGAAAAATGGGTATATTTATTGGTGGCCAAAGGTGTAGCAAAAAGCAATGAATGAAATCAACATCGAAGAACACACAAATATGTATCAGTGTCAAGTGGCGCACTAAGGCATGATGTCTGCCATTCTCCTGACATTTGGACCTCGCCAAAAAAAATTGCTTTTAACTTTGATATTGACAGAATCCTGAGAATACTGAGTGTTCCTTCAAGTATTTGAGCACTTCACGGTCTATTTTCGATTTTCATTTATTGACAAAAGATATATATCTCCAATCCAAAGTAGCACCATTCAACTCAAGCCTTTATATTGACTTTGAGACAACAACCAGAACCATTCTGCTACTTATCTATGAATGGCAGATTGTAGGTCTAGGTAGCCAATGAAAAATTGGCCCACCAGCTTTACCCTTCACAGCCACTAGGGATGGCCAGTTACCCCAGGCCCCGATAAAGTGGAATTAAATGTCTTTGACTGCCAAAATTATATGACCAGTTTTTAGAATACCTAGGGGGGGGGGGGGGGGGAAGCCGATATAAACGCTTGAAATGAATGATGCGCTCCTTGAAAAAGGAGCAAACGGGCACTTTTAAGAAGTATGCAGAATTTATGAATGAAAATTGGGAGTAACCTTTCGACTGCTAGAGTCCTTTGAACATTCTGCTATTTATATATCCGAAAAAGGTAAATCAAGCGTCAATGGGATAAATAGTAGATTTGTTATCTCCGGTTATATTACGACCATCTTAACCGACTGAAACAGTCGTGACCATCTTGTGACCATCCCGACCGATCCGGATGGTTTCCATCTGATGGTCACTTGACAGTTCAAATCTGCGGATGATTTCCGCTGTCGGTAAGATAGTTTTCAGGGGTATCATGTGGATACCTTGGAAAAACTAGTTTACCGACAGGGATGACAGAGTGCGGGTCGATAAGTCATTCACGGAAATACTGACAGAACTGGTCCGTTGCTGTGTATAGTTCAAGTGCTATCCAGTAGATGGCGCTGAATCTTGGACAGAAAATTTTGCTACCTGGGTTAGGCGAATCTTAGGAAATACATAGGGGAATTCTTGTACTTCCGTTACTAGTGATAAATGCGGTCATTATTACATCGGTCGAGACTGATTATGAAGATATCAACTGTCACTGGGTCACGACAAGCGAACGCGTTGAAGTAGTCAATTAGCGAAAAACATTGGATTGACTCCACAATGATTGAAAGTCACGAAATTTGAATTATATAGATCGATGTCTCGAAAAGATTTTCAAAATTAGAACGCAGGGGTTCCCACCATTTTTGGAGCTAAACTGAGTCTATTGACATTATTTGAGGCATGTTTAAAATTGTCGAGGAGGAAGATCGAAATTTCGAGAATGGTTTTCAGTCGTGCGAAAAATTTCATATCTTCAAAGCGTTGTGATATACAGCGCTACTACTTTAAACAAAATGAAGCGATCGTCCAAATCAAATTGTATCCAGCCATACGAAACCAAAAAATTTGCTGATGCCACTGATATTAAATTTACAAAAGAGATCTGTAAATATCTGGAAGACTGTAACCTACGAATTTAATTTCGAATTTTAATTGTGAATTTAATGTCAAATGTAAATAGAGCGAGAGTGTAAATCATCCTGTCCATGGATCGCATCACTTTAAATGAATAACAAAGACAAGAGCACCGTAGAAGAGAATTTTGATTTTGTCGTTTTTTATTGATGATGATTTATCAAAAAATATAAAAATGAACTGCCTACGGCACTTTGCTCATAGTGTGACTCCTCGAAGATTAAATTTGGTCGGGTGAAAAATTCATTTCCGACTTTACCTTTATATTCTACAAATTTGCAAAATTTTGAGAACTTTTACCAACATATTGTTTTTCTTAATTTTCAAAATCAAAAAGTTCAAGCACATTAAAAAATTAGACTCGTCTATAATTGCACATTTTTAAAAATATTAAATAATTTCCAAATTCGTTCGCGGTAACGCCTAACGTAAAGTTTTCCAAGGGGCTCAATGTAAGGGATGTAAATACTTTAATTTAAGGATTTGTGCACCACAAATGGTGCACCTCACTCACACAATGCTTTGCTTTTTGTTTGATTGCTCTCACTATTCTTTAGTTTTATTAGAATCGGAATTAATAATATAATGTAACCTCCGAGCGAGAATTAATTGCATCAGCGCGGAGAGCAAATAGACCGTTTGGTCATGCATTTTCAAGCCACCCATGACATCCTCGCCCCGCAATAAATTACCTGGTTGGTCCCATACCGTAGCGACCTCAAAGAAAATGCCTCCATAAAACTTGAGTTGCCTCAGAGAATTCCTCAAATAAACTGATATCGATATTCGCGTACTCAGGAGGACCTCAAATTCGCAAGTGAAGTCGAAGACGAAGTACTGCAGGTAAAAACTCATGAATAAGTCGGGCATACTTGAAACTTTCCGATGAATTATTCAACCTTACATGATCGAAATATGGACAATCAGTTCTGTCTCTCACTACAGTTTTCTTCTTCTGGCTGCCAACTTTAACGACAACCATGGGATTTGCATTTTGCGCAAGATGTTTGGCCTCCAGCACCGTTACCGCGACCTGGTAAGCGCCGTATCTCCCCTTTTTTCTTCGATCAAACATGATGGAAATCACAAAGAATCGGAACTAATGATCATAACCCTTGCAACTTTTGGCCAGGTCATCAGCCAACTTCAGTGCGAATGTATTGGTATCCGATATCAAACCCTGTGCATAGAGCCGCTATAACCCTCTACCACATACTCGCGATTTATTAGAGCTATATATGTATGTCTATGGCATTGTGAATATTGTCATTCATAAATATAGAAAATTCTTATTTTCTAGATTATATCTTCGATTGGCACATTCTTAACTTCTAGTTGTTGTGATATCTCTAAAATTACAGAGTGCAGGTGTGTGTGTGTGTGTGTGTATTGATATGTGTGTGTCTGTGTGTGTGTGCTATTTTTGCCTCTGTCTCTCTCCCTCGTATTTCCCACGCTACCTCCTCTTGAGGATTCCTTCCTACCGGAGTTCTGCCCCCTCCCCCCCCCCCCCCCCCCCCCCCAATGTTGTTGGGGCCGACTTCTGCCATTTCAGCCATCATGTTTCTAAGTACAGAGTAAACCTCCAGAAATCTACGTTACGATCGCCGATGTCTAGGATCGAACCTCCCCCCCCCCCTCCTCCTCCATCCGTTGGGTTGTCGCCCGCTTTGCGGTGTCATTTTATAGGTACCGCCTATAAGACACACGGAATTATCCTGCTGTTGTTTGGCATCCTTGAGACAATACTTCATCACGTGATACATCCGCCAGAAGCCGGGCGCGAACCTCGGAGGCGGGTCCCGCCCACGCATCACTCTAATCATCACCTTGTTTTGTTTTATTTTTGTATTTTTTTCTTTTAATCAATTCAGAGGTAATTTTCTGATCACATTATTTTCCGTTCGATCTCAATAAATGTGATGCATTTCAAATGAGTCTAGTAAAACAAAATATATAATACAAGATTTCTGTGAAATGCATTGTAAGACTTCTCAGATCTTAAATCAAGTTTGGTTTGCTTTGAATGGAATCGGCTAGCCCCACTCGTACGAGTATACTCCTTTGGGATCGTCGAATGGTAAAAAGGAAAATTGGAATTCTCCGATTCCGCTGTCACTACAATAATCCGAAACTCAGAGAGAACAGAAATCTCCCGACGTCTTTGGATTTATTTCGCCAATTTGTTGGGACGGGTGCGCAGGTGCGAGCGCACGTTTCCACCATTCGCCGTTCGACTTTAACACTTGGATCGATTTCGATGGTATGTCTAAATTGGTCCTGCCTGCAGCAAAACCAGCCACATCTAGATTTGAAGAAATTTTTGCGAAGCCAGAGAAAAGGTGTGAATCCCAATGATCGTCCACTGGATTACGTCGACGGAATACCCATTTTTGTCCCCCAATGTAAACGAGGACTTTTATTCTTGGCCCGTTGTACCGTGAATGATAATATTTTTTGATGGGACTCTTGACGCATCCAAACAATGCCTGGAGTGTCTGGCCGGCTTGTAGTTGTGGGGTTCATTCGTAGAGTGACAGCCACAAGTGTTAAGCTTCTCATGTCAATCGGCTCGATGAGTACACAATAACACACGCCTTAGTTCCTGATGAATCCTCAGATAATTCTGATGAATCAATAACGGCTATTTACGTATTAGTAATGCATTAGTGACGTTTATTTTCTTGGTGGTCTTGGGCGAATTGTATCTTCAAACTGATTGAACATTCGTAGTTGCATTAAAAATGGCATTATTTGTCCAAAATTTAGTGCGATAAAAATCGGATGTCCACAGAGCTGGAATTTGACTGGGCTTTCTGGCCCATACGTGACTCAAAGAAAACTAATCACCGGCTCCGGGGACACTGGGGCCCTGAGAAAACGCCGAAAGAACGCCATAAGAGATCGGTTATCGCTTCTCCCTCAGTCTCGTAGTATGAGGTATGAGCATCCTTTCAGCTGCATTTTATTTATGAACATTGTGCTTACACACAGTTGGAGATATACACAAGGTACGACGTGAAGATGAAGCTTGGAACACACGCGGAATGCAAGACCGTAACGTCGGTAGCTACGGCATTCTTCGGGTAAAATAAATTGGCGCATTTAAAGAATTTACGAAGTAGTATTCCACGGACGTTTTGCGCCCGTTAGCCGCCGTTTAAGTTACACCCATCAGTCACTAATCTACCCTGTCTCACTGGATTGATAATCCTGTTGGCTATTTGATCGCTTAAAAAATTGGACGATATTATAACTGCATTCCCGTAATATAATGGGACAAGAAAAACAATTGCGGTGAGTGAAAATTATGGCAAGAATGAACGTAGAAATGATGAGAATTTATTCGGATTTTCTAGAGTAGGTCAGAATTTTATATAACTTGGTATTAAATGGATGGATCGAAACTATTTCAATGGAGTTGTTACATCTGGAAAATAGTCGAAGAGTTTAGCATTTTTTGATTTTTTTGGAGTGAGCGGGGGGAGGGGGGGGGGAGCAAAATACCGTATTCGAGATTTAATGAAAAATCAGGAATCTCGATCAAAAATTGCAAAGTTATGATATGTACAGATACTTTCTATAGGAGCTGGCCATAAAATTTCCCAATGCTTCATAGAAAAAAGAGGAATAATAGGGCAGACCATAAATCCAGCGGAATTGGATGGAATTGTCGAGAAACTGAAGTTTCCACGTTTTTTCATACTCTTTTACGGGCCTTTTTACTTCCCTCTTTAGATTGTCGTGAATGGGGGAATTGGTGTCAATGGTTGGACAGTCATTAATAGCGTGTCAGCGGGTGAAACCCGCCACGCTTTTGGCTTGTCCCTTGCGCCGTTGGGGGCTTCGGAGGGTAAGACCAATGGCACGGAAATGGCAGACTATCCAGAAACTATTATACACAAATATGCGGTTCATTTGGACACGTGTCTCCACAAGTGGGAAATTACCATCGTTTGGCCTTCCTTTGATAATAGAACAAACTTTGGGAGAGATTTTTTCCCGTATTAAAACAAATCCTACCACAAAAAATGAAAGAATTTTGTTTAGTTCGCTCAGAAAAATGTGGTGATGAGAGAACATCAGTGAAATTTTTTGACAGTGAGTATGTAAGAAAATGCAATAATGTGAGAACTTGGAAAATCACAATGGGCAAAAAAAATCTTAATTTGTTTAAGAACACGTATTGGCATTCAGAAAATGTCAATCTGACAACAGATTCAAAGCCAGATATCCTGAACCAGTAGACCATACCGGACAAATTAATCTGATTCAATAATTTAAGGGACCTTGAATCCCTTCTAAGTAAATTATGACAATTCACTATCATTGTCTGTAATTTAAAAGAATCAAAAATGTATAAACCGATAATGTACAGTTGATGCTTCGTGTATAACGAGAAGAACCCGCAGAACAAAATGGAACAAATTGTATCAACAGAATAAAATAAATCTGTGTCACTTCATTCGAGTAAGGCACACCCATCACAGATAGGCGAGGTGAACTTTAATCCGTGACTTGATTTTATTGCGAATTAGTTATGATTGTTTTTTTTCGAATAAATTACGAATCCACTTTTCCTGAGTCACACGAAGAAGTGCTTTGCGGAAAAACAGGTATAAGGAAAAAATGTCAGGGAAGAAAAAACCTGTCATATTACCCAATCTTCCAATTCGTATTTCAAGCAATCCTGTGTACATCAAATTTGTATTCGTCAATATACAACCACAGTATAGTCGTGTATTACAGTAAATATAAAATTAATTAGTTTTCCACCAAACAATAATGTACAAAGTCGCCAACCTGATTAAGACAAAATCTGATATATACATATTCTCTGACTGAGACAATTTTTCAAAATTATCAGATTCTGTCAAGGAAGGAGAATTTGATCGTGTGCGAAGCCAACGTCCTGTCAGAATATTCATTTTCTTTGGTCAAGTGCTGGATGACGACCCCTTTCTTCAACTGAAAACTACGGTTTAGAAATGAAAACATGTCTCCCTTAAATTCATCTTGCTAACATACAGAGCGGTTCTTTCTCCACTAGAAATGAGAAAATCGTGTTAAGTGTTAACAAGAAATGCAAATACTGTGAACTACGTGAATTGGATCCATTAACGCAGTTATTTTTTAGTTTATTATCAAACGGGTGTCACTCACTATTTCCAACTTTTCTGTACTTTGACGATAAGATGTTTAATGACATTTTTTATAATGTGAATTACGCCGAAAATAAGGGAATAGAGACTGATGACAACCCTCGGTACATGTCATCTTGAAGCTTTTCCAATGTGCAAACCACTTGGTTCGATGTTCTAAACAGGACTGGTGCTGGCTCGTTTGCGAAGATTGGGACAAGGCAGGCAAGGCTAGGGACTAGCCTGGACAGGTGTGGGGCAGTTGTCAGTTTTCATTTGAGCAATGGGTTTGTAGCCCACAGGTCCTGAGTTTAAATCCAAGCTGCGTCGATTGATACGAGCACCAATGTAATTTATTTATAAATCTTTCGTTTACAAACACATCGTAGATCTCCGTAAGTTCTTAGCAGTCAAATCAGCACAAATGTAGCAACTTTAAACAACAATGCCAATAAAGATATTCTCTCACTCTGGTACACGTGGTGAAGGTACTGTAATAAACTGTGATTTTACCTCTTAATCTCTTAGTAAATTGATACACAACTACACTATCCTCCTACACTAGGCGATTTTTTTTACCTGCCCGAGATTCATCATGATTGAGCTATTAACTTTTTTCCCTTCGATTTTTATTTCCCAACCAGAGATATACGTCTTGTATTTTTTTCCTCAATTTTTTTACGGAGTGCGGGCGGCAAAAAAAACATGCGTCACGTCGCATTAGTAGTGGGGCATGTAAGTTAACCCAGCGGTATGGGCTCAAGGCTTGAGAGCCACCCTACGGGGGCCCTTTCACCACTGTCGGGGGTGTTCGTTATAGTTTGCTGGGGCACAACCGCGCACGTTCCATACCTCATTCTCGTACTCAAACTCTCAATGGGGTCACGTGCCTATGCGAATTGCAACCCCCTTCATAGACTCGATATCGTATTTGTACAACACGCACTCGGTACCTCATCCATTACTGCAATCCGTTGTTTGTGTGTTTTTTTTTATTCAATACGTAGATGTTTCTCCCCCCGCTTTCTCTCTCTCTCTCTCTCTCTCTCCTTTCTCGATCAATTTCTTTTCATGCGTTTCATCTCTCTTTTGGATGATTCTTTTCTCTTTTTCACGCACTTGTTTCGCATTCGTACATTAGACCCTGAAAACAATGGTGCCTTGTATGTGAAAAAAAGGAACCTTTGTTTTTATTTTTCATCTCACTGGACCACGTGGGAAAGTACGCGAAAGTCGGCAGTTGAATGTAACTCGGGGAATAAAATTATTCTGGATTCAGGTGAAGTCATGAGAGGGAGGAAATGAAAGAAATTGGGTATAGTGGGTTAGACCACAGGAGCGATTTTTTTAAATGGTCTTGTGGGAAAATTTTCAATTTTCGAAATTTACTATCAGAAAAAACAAGTCCTCATAATTGCAGTTTTTTGGAGACTTCTCCATTTTTTTTTCATTTGTAATTTTTCATATTTTTTTTTACCGGGAGTTTTCAAAGATGTCTAAGAAATTTTGTGAAATTTTTTGCATATGAACTCTACACATCTGCACTTTTTATTTCGAATTATTTTTTTTAGTAATTAGCCCATTTATCGAAGGTCCCAATAGATGATTTTTTTTCGGTTAATTGAGTTGATAATTTGTAATCCTCTTTTATTCCTCAAGTAATGCGACATGTATGTTCTTCATCCACCCACACACTCAATAAAACCGAGAAAAAAGTGAATGTCTGGATCGAAAACAAAAAATTACTGGAAAAAAGTTAATGGCTCAATCATGATGGATACGAGGCAGGTGAATAAAAAACTGAGAAATTGTATTGATCGGAAATGCAGAATTTTAAACGTAAAAATCATCCCTGTACACGCCCTCCCCACCTCAATGCAATCGTGGGAGGAATCTTGCGTGGGAACCCATAGTGGCGGGTCCAGAGCCTCATTCCACTCAGCGCTTTTTCGTCTCCGCTCCTCATGTATGCGATGCACCTTGTGCACATGAGTCCTCAGCATACGCCCCAGTGATGAAACGTTTTGCGGAGTTTGCGCCAGAGTCACACATACATTGATACATTTATAATAATTTTTGAGCAAATTTTTAGCAAACTTTCCAATTCCAAAAATTGGAGCCAACAAACTGCTCAATACGACCATTCCATAAACCCAAATACACTGCACCTAAAATTTCCCATAATTACACCACAATTATCTCGATCGTGATCCATGAGCTCCCATTAAAGACATATCAATTACCGGTCAATGATTGTCCTCTCAATTTCTCCATTACACGTGCATTATCATCGCGACTCATGATTCGAGAGTGTAAGAAATTGATTCCCTCCAACTCGCACTATAAACAGCTCAAAAACATTGTCTCTGTCGTCTTCCTCACTCCCCCTATCTCATTCTCTCATCCTTGTCGAGGTGACCAGTTTACTTCCTTCACTCAGTGCCTTTAACAAGTCGACCTGTGGCCCTTCGAGGGTGGCCAGTCCACGGGAGGTCTCTCGATCACGCGCCTCACCATATCGACTACTCGGACACGCCCGCGTCGTTCGTCATACCAGCATCCCTCTAGTTTTCCTAGATAGTACACCGGTGCAATCCGACCTTGTGTAGTTACCGAACCAGATAATAGGATAATAACCATTCCAACGGCTATTTTCCATATACTTGCACGAAAAACCAATACAAGCCGGACGCGAACCGACCCTGGCGCGCAGGGGGGGGGGGCGGGTCATCCTACCGATTTCTGGACGAAAGTATGGCATATAGGAAGGAGATCAAGTACACACACACACACACGTATCTAGGCAAAAGTCCCCTCCCACTTCCCATTCTCGAGCTTATTACGCTAACTTCCCTCTAGATCACCAAGCGGAAAAATTCAAGGCCACCATAACAACGGAAAAGTCGTTGGCACAGCCAGAAGTGTGCCAGGAGTCTCCTCAATTCAGACAAGCGAAAGCCCCGATAAACTCGAATTGAGATTGTCGGCGCACCACCGAGAAGAGCTACGTGAGTTGGTGCAGCATCAGCGGCAACCTAGTGGGATACAGGTTAATGAGCCCCTTTAGTCGAGGTCGACAGCCTCCGTTAATTAATGAACGGCCGAATACTCTCATTTTCTTCCACATTCTAATACTACCTTCCCATCAATCCATCGCCTCATGCTGAGAGATTTTTTATAGCTCACTACCCTAGGTGGAGAGTTGACAATGTCTGCTACGTCCCCATTTATGGAAATTCTATGCATTGCCACATTTTTTCAGTGCATTAATTGTATATTCAATGATTCAATAATCCAGTATGGGTTCATATTCTACGAGACTTCTGGATTGAAATCTCATCAATATATTCCCATCACTCCCGCATTCTCCCAGTTCCCTCATCCTGTTTACCGAAGATGCTGCAAGACAAACAGCCAAATGATTTTTGGTCTTATTCCATTCAGTTTATCTCCCCCATTTCTTCCCTGCAACCATCCATCTCGCTCTTCTCTGCTTTACACCACCGAAAGAGAGCCTGCGCACCGTTGGGATAGGGAAGCTCTACCCCCCCCCCTCTCCCCCTCCTAAAAAAAAGGCTTAAACTCGTTTTCGTTTTCGTCGCTAATTAGACTCGTTAAGCGCCACAGCATAGCCATAACTGGGCAACTCCAGACCGAGTCCCAGTTGTGTGCCAAGAACGACTAAATCCAATGCTACTCGCACTAGTACCTCGCCGTCGTCCATCCGTCCAGGCTGTGTTCGTACTTCATTCTTGAAAATTAAGAAAAAATCCAATTTCTCATACTTTGCTTTTGGTGCTCCGGAGTTCAGTGTCCATGAGTACTCGAGGGGAGCGTTGGAAAAGGTATTTAACAAACGATCGCTAGTGATGATGTCTCGAAAATCATATAGAATTGTTGTTTTATTGATGGGATTATCCGCGATTTTGGGGTGTATGTGTATGTGTGTGTGTATGCATCTGGGACGGGGAGGGGTGCGTGCTCAAATATTTCGTTCAGGAACGTTCGGAAAGCGATAAGAGAGCTGGAAATAAGGGCTCGATCCGAGCGCCATCTTGTAACTTGGAAAGTATTGAATTTCGGTTGTGATCAATTTAGTGCTGTGAAATTCAGAATGTGAAAACCCCTCCCACCCCTCCCCTGTCCATCGGTAAGTTTCATTAATTTTTCCGATTTCATTTAGGGGAAGGTAAAATCAACATGAATTTAATAGTTGGGTTCTCATAGTGGGCGTATCAATTCGTACAAGATTTTGTCAGTACTGTCCACGATGTGTTACAATCAGAAAATCCATATGAGGAACACGCGCAAACGTAGAGACTTGTCACGTGGATTCTTATTAACCCGTGAGTGACTGCGTCGTGTGCGCGACGGTGAGAGACACAGGCGTGCCGGAAGTGGGAGCTAGATGCCAACAGCGGTGGAGTCACGCAGGGGTTGAACCCATGATACCTCCTTAGTTACTCCAATCAGAATTGGGACAATGGACAGTTATGAAATTGATATGAATTCCTCCGATTCATCCGAAATCTAATCACACATTTTATGGCTACCGCATGGCCAAGCGGGAACCTAACCTGGATGGGTGTCCAGCACTCCCCCCGGAGGTATCCTCAAACTGCAGCTACCGTGGGGAGTCCAAATATGAGGGACGAGGACAGCAAAACACACACACACACACACACATACACACACAGACATGGTCTCGGAATTTCATTCGAGATCATTTTAGATAACTTCCGGAAAGTGGCGGGCACTTGTAGGTTGAACACGAAAACTTTGCATCGGACTTTCAAAATCGGCTATCTTCAAACTTGCGCATTTCAATATGCAATTTGAAACAAGCTATATATTTTGATAAATTTTTGAGAGCCGTTCGCTCGAAGAATTTCGTAAAACCAAGTGGGATGCAAGTGCGCTATTGCGGCATTCAGGAAACTTCGCATAGTAAACTGGATGTTCGCTTTTGGGATAATCGCATCACCACAGCTTTCTTCGATTGCGCATTTTATTGGTTTAATGCTCGCGTCGGCAGTTTCAATGTTGATCCAGCAATTGCTTCTTCTGCTTTTATAAACCAAAAAATTAGAATTGGGAAAACAGCACCGCGGTGACCATAGCGCGCCCTCTAAAGGGCTAATATCCAGAGCGACATGACAGCCATGAGCCCTTGGGTGGTTGCGGGTGGGTGTTGTTTGACTCGAAAGAGTGGTATTGATATCCCACGATGATTCCGTAACGTGTGGTACATGAGGTATAGAATACACTCTAGTGGGTGGATAGAGGGAGGGGGGGGGGGGCGACTGAAGTGGGAGAGAGAGAGAGAGAGAGGGAAAGAGAGAGCGCATAACCTCAACTGCTTGGCCAGTGCTCAGTGGGCGGCCATATTGAATCGTGATATGGGCCCGCAATTAAGGCCGAGTAGGCCACCCGGACGAGAGGAGCGCACCTCAGCGATAAGGTGAGTTCTCTGTGGCGCATAAGACCACGGGTGCTGCGCGTTTTTGCCGAAGACCCCAGAGCTGACCTCGTGCAGCCATAGTGCACCCCAACTGTCCCCTTTCTCCGGGAGTTCTCGGAACACTAAAAGGGCCTAGGTTACTCCCAGGGCATGGAGTAAAAAGTAGTTGACGGTTTCGGGATAAATTCTGGAAAGATCTTCTAAAAACAGGACAAAAAATTGAATTGAGTTGAAGCAAAAAATTATGGTCTCAGATTGGAAGGACCAGTTTTTTCAAAATTCCTCACTGCGTGGTTTTATAAAAAATGTGTGACATTTTTTGAAGATTCCTGACCAAAAATGTATTTTAAAATCTCTCTGGATCCACTCACTGTCGAGATAGATCCGTAATTTCTCTATATGGGGTGTCGGTGTGATACCTGATATTGGCGAACGAAAAACTTAGGCCGGCTCTTCAAGTACATGTGGACTGACAAAACCTTTTTCAATCACTTAAGTAGGATTGACTGAGGTAGCAGCTTTTCGCATTTCAAGGAGATTCCGTTGACTGCATTGGGCAGGAGTTCGGAGACATTGATGCAACTAGATTCCTTATTGAAACCCGCCGATAGGAGCACATCTGTATCTGAGTGAAATGAAGGATTCACTGGGCAATACGTTTTGTGACAGATTGCTTCCTATATTGACAATTAATTCTATTTTCTAATGATGCTCATATTTAGTCTACTTCACTCATTTGTGAAAAAGATTTGAACATAAAAATGAGGAAATATTTGTGGTTGAAATCTAGTTGAATGAATGCACGATCATGTCCAACCAAGAACAAAAGTTCAGGGTTGAAATTGATTGCAAGTTGATTCAAAAAATTTCAACACTAGATTTGAGGATTTTTGTTATTCAATTCCAGTGGAAATGATATCACCAATTCAATACGAGTTATCACTTATTTCGAGTGTCCCAAAACCGTTATGTTGAGAATATTGTTGTCAAGGACACGACTTGAATTAGACAGACTCCTAGCTTTCTCGAGTCAGGGCGACATGGACTTGAATCGAGTAGTGTTGATTCGCATGAAGTACTGTTCAGCTGGAATCCACAGGAGTACCAACTTGGGTTAAGTACACGATATCGTCAATTGGTGTAGCCTTGAATAAAATAGAAGCTGGACTTCAGTCAACTACACATCAACTTGAGGTATAAAAATATGAACTTGAACTGAGTACAGGGTCGACTTGAGTCAAGTACGCTAAACTTGGATCAGAAAAACGTGGACTTGACTATAGTCAAGAGTAAACTTGACTCATCTATAGATCAACTTTGATCAAGAACGGATAAACTTGAGTCAAGCAGATCTTAGTTTTCAGTTAAGTACAGGTCAACTTGAATCAAGAAGAGAGTTACCTTGCATTCAGCACAGATCAGGTCCAGTTGAGGAGATATAGAGTTGAATAAATGTAGAGTATGGACTTCAAACAAGTGCAGGTCAACGTGAACTATGAAGACGTGAACTCATCTATATCAGGAAAATGTGGACTGGAATAAAGTCGAGTGCCGACTCGATTCAAGTACGCAACTTGAATCAAGATTGAGCACTAATGAAAAACTATCGACTTGAAGTAAGTCAAGCTTTGCCGTGAGTCAAGTAGAGCATTGAGTAGAGTCAAGTCGAGCATTGACTTGAGTCACGTCGAATATTGACTTGAGTCAAGTTGAGAATTGACTTGAGTCAAGTTGAGCATTGACTTGAGTCAAACCGAGCAATGAGTTGAGTCAAGTCGAGCATTGGCTTGAGTCAAGTCGACCATTGACTTGAGTCAAGTCGACCATTGACTTGAGTCAAGTCGACCATTGACTTGAGTCAAGTCGACCATTGAGTCGAACTTGAGTCGAATATAGATGAACTGAAATCATGTTACCATCATATACTCAATTCAAGTCACTGAAATCTACGTAAAATCAATGGATTTTCGTGCTTATTCACCTGCTCAGAGTGCTTCTGATTAATACTGTTGTTGGCTGTAGTCGATGCAACTCCATTGAACTATTCATTGATTTATCATAATAATGGTATACGCGCGGATTCATTAATTTTTCAAACGAGCGAGGGACCTAGATTCTCACGGTAGCCCATTCCATATCAATAATCCCAAATTGAAATATCTTCATTCACATTCTTCCGTTCCCTACATTCTTGAAATACCGAGTTTGAATCTTCTTTGCGACATCAATGACTCACTGATGAAGAAATCTCATTTAACAAGCTGGAAGTGATCATTATATTGAATACTGTGCTAAGAAAATTTTCCTTTTTTCAGAAAACTCACAGATGACGAAGGATATTTACCATATCAATGTAGTTATTGTTTCTTTCAAAAAGTTTCTTATACCAATTCCTAATCAATTAGATTTTTATATATTCTACAATATTCGGTTTTTATGTGTAGAACTGTAAATCGTGTATATCCTTGATGATCCTAAATCACCGAAAAAATGCGGAATATAAGTAGACACCTGTATACGGAATATAGGTATGGACCTAGGAGCAATAAATTTCCACTTACACTACCGCTGAAAGGTGTGAGTTTATTTTCTTTATTTTTGAATTCGACGTAATTTTGGAAAATCTCGGTTTGGTCCAATGAAAACTAGCGTATCATTAATTTTGGGCGTTTGTATGGACTGTAGAGGCTTAAATAGAACATTTCACCACGGTGTGGGAGTGGGTGGGTGTATGGGTGTATGGGTGTATGGGTGTATGGGTGTATGGGTGTATGGGTGTATGGATGTATAGGTGTGTGTGTATGGGTGCGTGCGCATAGGGTGCGTAGATGGATGGGTGGGTGGGTGTAAATTAGATTTCAAGTTTTGTGCCACTAGTACCAATATTCTTTTTCTCGACCCCGTCACAAACACCTTTTCACTCTAATAATTATCAATACCCTACATTTCAATGATCCCACAGCCCTCATTCTCAACTGTTTGAAATAGTATGATCCTCCGGATCAGTCTGGGTTGCGCAACATGGTTATCCCTCTGGGAAATAATAGGAAGTCGAGAACCCACCGCATCGCTGGATAATTTTAATTGGCTTCGTTATGCGATTTTGAGGTTGGAGATGGCCATTTGACCGTTTTCCGTGTATATTTAGAGAGGCCTCTGTTTGCCGGACAAACACAACCTATCGAAATATCACGTTTAATCGCATTGAGGGAATTCTACTCAATGATTTGTGGGGACGTGGGCTATTTTTAAGTGGCGGCTTTTCGGCGACATTTCTGGGTGTGGGACTTGCGAGTTAACTCGTCGATGAAAGGTGGCATTCAACATTTGGCGGTGGGAGGAGGGGGGGGGGGGGGGTGAGGGAGGCGGGGGGCGAACATAAGGTGCCGGGGGCTGGCTCTAGCGTCGGTGTTGGGGCCCCCATTGAGGGTTAAAGGGTTATATTTATAAGAATTGACTGTTGAAAAATATTTCTCACAGCCACCGCACACTGCTACCGTTCGGCTTTCAATAAAATCGCCAGCTGGGAGGTCCCCCTATTAACCTATTACACAAGACAAACTCAGGAATCTTCGGTATTGTAACTCGTTAGGAAGATGTTTCAGAAATGAGACAAGTGCTCAGGTCCAATCGACATTTTTAGGTGAACCGCGAGTCCTCTTCGTTTGTGACCCCCCCCCCTCCCCCACCCGCTCTAAAAAATCTTTCATTTCTCAAAATTCAGGGTTTGTCCAGTCAATACCGGACAACATTGGGATTCTTAATCTTCATTAGTTCCCTCGATGGTTGAATTTGCATACCGTGACTCTCTCATTCTTTCGCTTGGCGCAACGGTTTTTATCTGATCGCTAGAGCAGAGACAGCGACAACAGGTGAAAAGAATACACCTTTTGTTGCCTGGCTTTTTTTTGCGATCTGTATTACTCGTGTTCTTGTGGAGAATGCTGTAGGGATTATGATCACCAAGTTATTGGATATTGAGCCAAATTGAGAGACAATAATTGCTATTTTGCAGTACGGATACTTTTCAAAGTTTATGTTCAGATTTTTACTAAAATTTCTAGTACTCAAATTTGTCTAAAACACCAAAATTTCAGATAGGTTTAAAATTGTTTGTACAAAATTATTCTATTGCCGTTGCAAAAGCTCATTTTAAAATTAAAACTTATCATTTTGATTATTTTCTCCCCCCAAATTTTGCCCAATTAGAGCCCACTTTTTGAGATCTTCACGCCAGTTTTATTTTAATAATTCATTCGATTGCAAATGAATTATCGAAAAGATAATTTCACACTAGCTCATCAATTGTTTTCCATCAGTTGGACCGTTTTATGGAACAAAATTTGGGAGGAACAAATAGTCCTCCGAATAGAATTCCCTCGAGCTTCCCTGTGTAGCGACAATCGGAATAAGTCTTTTGGCCTGAAATCCCTCTTGTCGCTACACAACGCAGCTATAGAGAATTATCCGATAATTTTGAAGGTCTTGGGGTATTACAACTGATAACAATAATAATTATTATAATGATTAAACTAACCGTGAATGCCCTTTTCCCCCCTACTCCAAGCGACCATCACCTTCAATGGAGATGACCACTCGTATTAATCGATTATTGTTTTCTGCATGGTATATCTCCGACATGAACAAACACCCTGTCATGCTGATTCTTACTCAATGTTTATAAGTACGTAATTGCAGTCGAGGACTTCGCTGTTACTGCTGTAGTCATATCTTATCAGATCTACCGCGTCTGATCTATTACCGCCCTGTACGTGATTGTCTCGTTACCTCTGAATCGATTGTAGATTTGTTACTCGCCAATTCTTCATATTTCAATATACAATTTCTGTTCACCAGTTTATAGGCTGTTGGGTGGCCGGTGTGAAGAGAACGCTATGTTAATTCCTATATTTCATTTTCGTTTTTTTTATTCTATGACTTTTCACTCTGCGCATATTCTGATATATATTATTTTTTTTAACAGGGCTTCCACGTCGTCACCCTTCCGACCCCCCCCCCCCGGCCCATCTAACGTCGAACGTAGATCAAGCATAAAAACCAGACTGCACTGTATGGGCTTTAAACTCCCCCGCAAGTTAAACGAGCCCTCTCCTGAACTTATTCCCGAGACTCATCCCGTCTCTCCCTTTCCACTCAGCCCTGCCTGCCACAGGGCTCTGAACTGGCCTCTCGCACGCTCATGCCCGACGCGCGCGAGAGGTGATAAATCACCGCGCCATAAACAACCGATATTTCTCTTCGAATGTTTACCGAGTACGCTTTAAATGCCTTGTTAAAACAAACCTACGCCCGCGTTTCAAGTCCCATGTGTATATTTTCTTCATGTTTATGTGTGTGTGAGTGTGTATGCGTGCGGCCTTTTTGCCGTGGTCATTCGATACATTTGCCGTAGGGTTAGAGCTTTTACGCTTCACCAGAGATTAATCAAACTCACCTTCTACAAGCTAAATTATCGACTGTTAAAGGATAACCGCTATACAATTTCTAGAAACATTATGAAGTCAATGAAATCTACATTGACTGAACAAAAAATGTTGAAGCGCCTCAGGGGATTCCAAGAAGATGTGGATGGAAATTAGTCTATCACATTGAAACTAACATACACACACACACACATCCACCCACCCACACATCCACCGACGCATCCACCCACCCACATATCCACCCACCCACATATCCACTCACTTACCCACACATCCACCCACTTACCCACACATCCACCCACTTACCTGCACATCCCCCCACTTACCCATAGATTCATCCACTCACCCACACATCCACATATCCACTCACTTACCCACACATCGACCCACTTACCCACACATCCACCTTCACCCACCCACCCACATATCCACTCACTTACCCACACATCCACCCACACACACGTCCACCCATCCACACACACATCCACCCACCCATCCACACAACCACCGACCCACACACGCATTCACCCACCACACACACATCCGCGCACACCAAAACCTTGACCATGAATGAATCCAAGTTATGACTTCGACAAAAGTACGTATTTCATACAGTACAGATGTGACTTGTTCAGAAGATATCGTAAGGAGAAAGTTATCAGTTTTGACCCACGAAGGGTCACATCCATTTCGAGTATGTTCTATTTTTTCCACTAGTCAACGAGTCATTGCCCGGTCAATTTAAAACATCTCAAAATATGGTAATGTTTACTGTCGTAAATTCACAGAGGCCTAGGTCAGGCATGCGTCAGTGGGCGTTACCCCGGGTCTTCTTCATTTCGAAAATTGACTTATGAGTGGTTTTAAACTAAAAACCCATTCAGCTCCAACTCTAACATCGAAAATTGACTGCAAATGTGTCGGGGGGCCATTTCTCCTGAATTTTATACCTCATCAAATGAAGTCTCTGATAGATCGTCCCCTCAGTGTTATCCATCGTCCTAACCCTATCCAAGTCCAATGGCAATGCATCACTTGAATAAATACGAGAATAAATTTACGTGCATGAGGGGATAATCGGGTGGAGCAGAGAGAATTGAACCAATGTTACTGGGATTATTTATAGTCCCTCAAAGGAGCCGCTTGTACAAGTTTCTTCAAAAATGCTCAGGATGTAAGCCGATTACGACTTGATAAAAGTACACTCGATCGTCTAACTAAAAATTTTTCTGCCTCCCCGACCCGAAAGTACGCTCTCCACCGTGGTCTGAAACGCCAGAAAGGACGGCTTTTCTGGAGTGTCTGGACGGAGAATCGTTGTGATTGGCCACAAAACTTTTGTGGCTCGCGTTTGCAGGCGAGAGTTGCTAACGAAAGAGTAAACTTCGGATCTCCACCCGAAGCTCCCCGACTCTTGCTTACGCATGCGCATGATATATTTCAGTGCCCAAATCGCGACCGAACGTGTCAAATTCCGAAGCCACTTTTCCTCTGTATAATATATACGCATAAAAGGTTCATGTCGCCAGTGCTCCTGTGGAACAAAATTTCTTTAAATTATGCATTAATTTCTTTAGTGGATAAAATAATATTAGATAAAACGAGTTGAGTTTGAAAAAATAGAGTAAATTAAAACTGTTCCCCGCCGGCGAATGAAGAGACTGACCTAACCTGAAAAATGAGCGATTCTTCATCGCGATGTTTAGAAATTTCGACAGAGAGGTCAAAGTTGGAAGGAAAATATGCTTATAAAAAGTGATTTCGGCATTCTAATTTTCTTTTCGACGTTTTTATGTTTTTTCATGCATTTTTACTTTTTGCCCGCCCCGACCAGCAAAAACCTCGGCTTCGCCTCGGTTTTGCAAAAGTCGGGCGGGCATGTAGTTCGCAAGGTGACCGACGTGAGGCGTGCGCGGACAGGCCACAAAAGTATTCATCGTTGGATTGATCGTCAACATTTCAAAATTGATACATTTATTGTTGAACGTACTTTCGGGTGGGGAGAAAGAAAAATAGCATACGACACACGGCCAGAAACTTTCTGGCCTTGGGTCGTAATATACTATTTCTTGTGATTCCGAGTTCATGCCCGCCCGAATCCATCCAAGTTATGACTGAAGTTGAGTATACACTGAGAGAACGATTTGGTTAATACTACCCAGGCTCGGTAACTGTTACCTCATAGCGCGGTTAAATAAGAACAATTGAATGGCCCGGTGATAGTTACCGAATGGCTCAATTGAGAGGTTAAGGTTGAGCCAACTGGAGGATTTGGTAATAGTTACCGAATCGCTATTTGGTATAACCTCTCTTTTATTTATTATTAAGCATTGATTGCCATATAAAAATGTCAAAATACGGGTTGTCTATAGACATATTTCTTGAACAATTCTTCCATTTTATTTGCACTTTCTATTTGTTCTTTGATCTTTATCACTAATTTTTTATCACAAAAATTGACCCGAGCCGGCCGGCGTTCACACACGTCATGGCTTCTTCACCGGGCACTGTTATAACTAGAGGGCGCGTTGAATTAGCCTCCATTCGGTAACTGTTACCAAACGCTCGGATATATTAATCGGGTGCCGGTTTGCGTCAACTGAAAAATTCAGTACAACCAAGTGGTGTCAAAATCAACTAGCAGTTGAGTGTACCACCATTAGCTCTAGCTATTAATGAATGTACGGTTATGTGAACCTAATCGTAAAAAAATCTTCAACCGAATCCGTCAGGTAGATATAACCAAATCGTTCTCTCAGTGTAGAAACAGATCTACTTCGTCCAACTCGACAATCAGCCTGAGTCAAATCGTACTCAAGCCATCGCTTCACTTGCCTCCTAGTTCCATGAAACAATCTGCTGCAAATACAATGGGTCAGAATTCAGATTACAATTAAATTTGACCCACTTTTATTGAATAAGAAAGTTGTAGATCCAAGGTACTTGAATTCAGCCACAAAGTACTTAATTCAACATTTTTTTCCAACTCTTTACTCAATTGTAATCGGTAAAGTGTATTTGAAATGGGTAGACTCGTTGACTTAATTCATTCCTATTCAGGACAAGTAGAGGCTCCGGATTGCGAAATCTTTTTTTTGTTTCGCTGCTCTCCATAGTACAGAAAGTAATCCGCAAAAGCGTATATTTATGCAGAGTTCTCTCGTAATGGCTTTCTCATCTCCAGCACCTGTACACGCTGTCCACCATGGAATCCCATCAATTCCATTGCAATGTAGCTACGATAAATAAACTCACCTTGTCGTTCACCCTGTTTTATTATTTATTCCGCATTTCTATAAACAGGAGGAGTGAAAAAAAAAGTAAAAGTCAATTAATTCAGGTAAAGCAGGCGATTCAAAGGTGTTTTATTTGCATAAACATTCGAGTTGCTCTCCAACGATTTTAATTATTTTAATTTTCATGAAATGTTTCGTGGCACATATTTTATTGAGTGCGAATGTACCGTGGAAAAAAGGATGAGAATAAATCATTGGGTGTCAGGGCGGGGAGGGGGGGGGGGCAGTTTGTGTGAGAACACCATTGCACTCTGAAAAAAGAATAATTACTCGTCAGCCATTTTTCTGACTTGCGTAATGTTGACCTCCAACAAGTTGTTCGGTGTACGACTGAGTTTCCGCCGTTCTAGTAAAAGATGGCACCACCAGAAGGTCATGGAGAAAACGTCGCAGTTGGATGGCGCCATCTGAGTTTCCCTATATGGTGCCAATACAACCTCAGAATATTAGTTTCCCTGTATCAGCTTCACATATTTTTGTTGGCGCGAAAAATGTCTAGTTTTGATCCAAAGAAGCGTTATTGGCGGGACTTTTGATTGACTTTGTCAATCAGACGAAATCTGCCGCAGAGGCACATCGGTTGCTACTAGGAGCACATGATGAAGCTACCTTGAGCGGAGGAAGCGGTGGTTAGTGGTTTCAAAGTTGGAAAAATGGTGAGACAAGAAGCCAAAGAATTGGAGACATTGTTGAGACTATGATATGACGTGGGAGATAGTGGTGCCCAATGGTGGACAATAGTTGGAAGAAAACGTAATGTACCCTTATGTCACAATAAATCTCGATTTTCTTCAGAAACGGGTGGACCTTAGTTCTAGACCTAACTGAACAGGTGATTCCTAGTTCGATCATCACCGAAGTGTTAAATCAAGAACTACCTTTTTCTTAATCCAGCATCAGTCGAACCTTGAATCAAGCTTCATTTGGGCCTTAGATTAATGACTACTCGAGGTTCAAATCCAGAATTACCTGATGGTGCCATCAATGATGAATCTTTTCAAGTACTAGGTCTAATACCAGACTGCTAATATGTTCTTCCGATCTGTATCATCTATCCCACATTTCTATAACCTGAAGAAGAAAAAAGTAAGTCAATTAGTTGAAATGGAGCATTCGATTCTGAAACTTGTTTCATTTCCATTAACATTCAACTTGCTCCCCAAGGATTTTAATTATTTTAATTTTCATGAAATGTTTGATCACACATGCTCCATTGAGCGCAAGTGCACAAGGAAAAAACCATGGGAATAAGTATTCAGGGGGAGGAGGGATGTGGATAAGGGAAGGGCCGAGGGAAACTTGGTAAACGGTCAGAAGCACTTCAATTAGCATAAATCGCCATTTTCGTGTTCCCCTTTGAATTCCGTCGCTATGGCGACCTTTGTCCAGATCGTGCCACAATGGCCACTATCTTCCTCCTTCCACCTTGCTCCTCTTGTTCTGGCCATCTTACCTTCTTATGCCCCTTCCCGCTTCTCTCATTTTTTATTATTCCCTTAAACCCAACGGGCGCGCCTCTTCCTGGAGAGAGCGACCATCGCAAACAAAGAATCTTCCTCTCTTGCGCGTCCTGGGTAGAATGAAAAAGCGTAAAAAACGATTGATACACGAATAAGCGATGCGCAGGTTGGATAATCCTACTGGAGTTGGTAGGAAAAAATAGTCGGCCCACAAGTGTGTATACACGGGATAATGTGAAATCTGCGGAGCTCAGACTGGAGATCTAACTCTGTTCCTAGTCCGGTCTAGAGGTAAGGTATTGTAAATGAGTGCGGTCAATGGACAGTGGAATTGAGATGTGTGGGTGGGTGTGCGCGTGGGTGTGTATGTGTGTGTGTGTGTGGGTGGGTGAGTGTCTGTGTGCGTGGGTGGATGGGCGTGTGAGTGGG
Organism: Asobara japonica; assembly: GCA_026005395.1. Classification (NCBI taxonomy): domain Eukaryota; kingdom Metazoa; phylum Arthropoda; class Insecta; order Hymenoptera; family Braconidae; genus Asobara; species Asobara japonica. Next base: position 1,124,328 of record BQMI01000220.1, read on the forward strand.
TGCGTGTGTGAGTGATGGGTGAATGCGTGATTGGGTGGGTGGGTGGCTGAATGGTCGGGTGGGCGGTTGGGTGGGTGTGTGAGTGGGTGGATGGGTGTGTGAGTGGGTGGGTGAATGAGTGTGTGAGTGGGTGGGTGTGTGAGTGGGTGGGTGTGTAAGTGGGGGGATGGGTGTGTAAGTGGGTGGGTGATTGGGGGGGTGGGTGGGTGGCTGAATGGTCGGGTGGGTGTATGGGTGAGTGGTTGGGTGGGTGGTTGGTTGAGTGGGTGGTTGAGAGGGTGAGTGGGTAGGTGGGTGGTCAAAAATATAGTCAAAAATATTAATATCACAAAATCGCCAAAATATTGAGACAGTAACTCCAATTTTGTCTAGAAAATGCGCCGGCACACACACACACAAGCGCGCGCGCATATGTCCACACATGTTAGTTCGGAATGATTGTCATCCAATGTGAAAGAACACCTTCATTTTTAGCCTTAAGATTCATTAAGCGTAAAATTCGGAATTGTGTGCCGTACTTTTTCAATAACGAAGCTGCACACAGAATCCATAACGAGAACGAACTTAACGGGAAATCGATAGTGCGACGTTTTTGCTTCCCGGTTCGACGTCTTCAATTATCCGGAGTATGGCGCCTCAACTTCCATCGAAGTAACTAATACAAGGAAACTGTCATTTCAATCAATTATTTTTTTTTCTTGATATATTCTATATATTTTTACAGAACTGTCGAGTATAGGTTTTTTTAGAATATTGTAGAACGTCCTTAGATAATGGTAATTTCATTAATACCAAATTTATTGATGCCAAATTTTATTAATGAAGATGAACGACTTCGCGAGCCTATAGTCTACGAAATTTCAGAAAAAAATCAATTTTGAAAGCCGTTATCACTGGCACCTGTGGAGCAGATGTCGCTAATAAAAAACTTCGGCGACCCACTATGAAAAGCTCAGGAAAAAATTTAAAACAATGAAATAATATATCGCTATATGTGTGTGTATTACACATATACATATGTGGTGGAAATTCGAAGGTACCTAGCAATTACATATAATAGATACAGATCAATAGATCAATACAAAGCAAAACGAGTTTTTGAACACGTTCTAGAATGTCTGTTGGTATGGATTCCTTAGATCCATGTCTGATATATGTACCAGCTTGTGCTAATCACTTTTCGATAGTTTTTCCTTCGCTTTTTAATCGAGTTTCAATCCACAATATTTCCTGAATTATAAGGCTTACCGAACAAAGTCAGATGACGTACGATGTGAATTTTTACGTAAGCAGCAACTTTCATCAGGACAATTTTTCCTGTATTTGCTAGAGCGTTGTGAAGCATGGAAATTTTTCACAACGATGTATATAGCATATCCATACGTATAAAATAATTATGAAAAATTTAAGAAGCACTCTATCCAAGATTTGATCAACGCAAAGCGATATTACTGGGATAACAGTGTGGGTCCCCGCTCGGAACACCAGCAAACTTCCCGATTTGTAATTTCTGTTTATCATTCCGAGATTTTCCGACATATACCATTCCTACACATTTCCCAAATATCTAGATGCCAATTGAACGTTCAAAGACGGGTTCCAGAGAAAAAACTGGTGTGGGCAAATCTTGCCGATTTGAGCATTTCCAACTATCCGATTAATGAAGCAGATAATTAAGATCATTTGAGTACGCGCATAGTGAGCGTTTGGACGAGAGTTAGGCGCGTTACTGGAGTGGGAGCGAGACGCCAATAGGGGTGCGACCGCTCCAGGGTTAAATCCGACATACCTCCTTAATTATGACAATTATGGAAAAAAGTCATAAGAAATTAAATATGTATTTCCACTTACAGAGCAAGTTCTGCTAAATACTTTCTGCCGTATGTCGCACTATTTTCCCAATAGAGCGTTGTGACCAATTCAATTGTTGATAAGAAAAAACTGCTCGATCTATTTAAACTAAAAACTAATCCAATTTAAGTTCCATGAAGCTCTGACTACGAACTCGATGACTACGACCAAAAATCTCGATTTCACACATACAAACACACACACACACTGATGCGATGTAATTCAGTTACTATAATAATTGAGTCACTATTACACTATACACAGCGTAGCGTTCATCTGTAGATTACGTCTACACTGGCATACACTCTCATGACCTGACTCAGGTACCCTTTTACCCCTCAATTAAAAGTCTGGCAAATATATCAACCCACCCAGCTTCCGCAATACAAACTTCGTAAATAAATTTCTGGTATTAAGTTCTCTCATCAGTCCATCACATTGCTATTAAGTTTCTAAGCAACAACGTTGTAGAAAATGGAAGTACAAAAATTCTAAATCGACGATAATCTCATCCATTTATCCGGAAATATTCCGCAACCAGATTCGCACACAATCACTAACCGGCTTTACTCATTATTACTATTTATAGAAGGAGATATTGCATCTAACAATTATAATTCTATTATAATTAAAATTATACACAATTATAATTAAATTGAGAACTGTCCATCGATTACAGCTCCTCTAGCCTGGTTCTACCAAAATTAAGAGAAACCAGGGTTGACATTATGTCAGAAAGCCGGCAATTTTTCCCTGCATTTTGAGGATCATCGCGAATGATGGCGGCATAGTATTTGGGTGAAACAGTCTCATGGTCTGGCATGAGCATCGACCAATGGGAGCGATGGCCACATGTACACAGGGGCCTTGCGGAAGGGACATCGGGACCGAATCAGTTTATGCGCGACAGGTTCCACGGTTTCAGGGGGGGGGGGGGGGGGTGGGAGGAGGCAGCCCCATAGGATGGGGTTTCCAGCTAAGTCACCTTCTCTCTATCTCCATCTGCCCCTCTCCCTCACACCACCTCTCGCTGTATGTTGTGATTCTGCCCTGTGTACCCAACTCGAGAGGAGACATTATTTACAACGTTGAGCACGGTAGACAATGCACAGAGAGTCGTGGCGAAGGGCCCGCGGGATGCGGTTAATGCCGCCATCTTTGTTCCTTTTCTGTTCTCCATATGCAACAAACATCTGCCCACGAACTGCGATATTCCACCTTACCCTCAATTTTTTTTCAACTCTCGAGGGAATTCACTATCGTCGCCGTAAAACTCACTAGCGATTCTCAAGTATGCGAAGTCTCACGCACCCTATCGTTATCGTAAACTTACCGTGAACATGGAATTGGGCTTTACTGCTACCCAATGCCCACTGTCCTGGGCCCATTTTATTTTCCTTTATTGCACCCCCTTACCCCCTCTCCGTCGTTATGGGACAGTTTGGCGGGGCTGAGGGAGCAGAACGTGTGGTCTGATGCATAAGCTCCTACTAATTTATTTTTTCTGATAGACGTAGGCAGGTCAAGTGTCCAGCGCTTAGCGTGAACCAGTTTTTTTATTTTTTTTTTTTGAGCCAGTGTGTGTGTGTGTGTGTGTGTGTGTATGTGTGTGCGTCTGCCTGTGTCTGTGTGTATGTGTGGGTCTGCCTGTGTGTGTGTGTGCGTGTGCGTTCAGCGTTTACATTTTTAACCTTCTTCAATCCTTCAGACTATATAGTCCATCACTTACCGATTACTGGATCTTCTTTCAAGAGCCAAATTATTCTTACCTCTGCTAATTCTAAAGCACAGTATCACCTTAATTCCAAAATGAAAAATCATATGATTTTTCAATGGAGAACATATTTTTTCCCTGTATCCATGAAGTTTCCTACGGAACCCATATCGGTTACATCCACTTGAATTTACAATTTCACGGTTCACCGATTTTCTGTTATTCCATCAAGCGTCAGTCAGGTGTAGCTCACACATACTCAACATCCTTGTTGTTTTTCCTCTTCCTTGACTGCGTGCAAAATGAAAAGCCATAAAATTGCGAAACATCGACTACTGATAAAGGCCCCCCTGTCGTTATCATCCGTTGCGCCAACATCTCAGCATCACTGGACTTGAAACTGCCCGCTAACTAGATTCAGAATATCCCCTTGGAAAGATAGAGGGACGATGGCGGTCTGTGAAAAGAAGCGATAGTCCCTCTATTCGTAAAGGCGGTAGCTGCAGTGTATTTCTACCTCTCTTTTCATCTCCTCCTTCGCGCAAAAGTGAATCTCCAACTCTTTTATGTGTGCATCTCTACCTGGTGGAAGTCAAATAGATACGAAAAGCTGTTTAACGTCTCACGAGTGAATAAAGAGGGAGGATAAAAGGAGGTAAAGGCGAGTGGGACAAGAACAAAACAGGACAAGAGTAACGAACGAGTGGAAGCCAGCCGCCCCAATAAAAACTCAAGTTCGCCTTCGTCTCCATCGTCGCACATATCGTATCGTTTCCCCAAGAGGAGCCAAAGAAATATAAGGGGGGGGGGGCGGAGGGCGGCTTCGGGGGCAGAATAAAGAAACGAAATAAAGAATTGAGATATATATATATATATATATATATCTAGGTGGTTCGAGGGGAGGAAGGGTTAAGGGAGGTTGGAAACCGGGCGCGGTCCACGTTCCGACGTTTGACAGAACAAAAGATTATCGACCAGATCCACTTGAGCCCTCCCTCTTTCCCCTTGATTGCCCCTTTCATGAAATAGAGGCTTCGCTATATTTCATAGGACACCCTTCGCGCAGGTTCGCTGATATGAGAGCGCGCAGGCGCGCACTTGCGCCCGACCTTCCCTCTTTCACGGAGGAAACGGATTATAAAGTGGGAAGAGGTCTGAGGAAAAATTGATGAACTTGGGGTATTGGTAAATAGATTTGGTAACCTTCTTTGGAACCAGATTAATGTTCCGTGTTTACTGGAGAACTTTGTTTCGTGTAGGTTCATTTAAGAAACAAAAGTACTAGATTGGTTCATTGAGGGTCCGGGATTATTTTAGAAAATTTTCTACCTCGTTAGGGCTGTAAACTACCGTTCCGTTGAACCAGACGCGAATTGAGTCGCGGTTTTTCGCGGCATCAGTGATGAACAAATATGGCAGGTTTTGCGGAACGAACATTTCGATCGATGCAAATGTACGAAAGAGAATAGATCTTGCAGCAAAAAAAATGGAATATATTATCAAAAAAGCTTGGTCTATCTAGGGAAGCCAAAAGCTAAATTTTACCGATGTTTGGTGCACAGAATTCACAAACGGAGAAAATTATAAATGGGACGCATTCAAATAATGATTTGAAAATAATGAAATATACCAATGACAATTTATTGTGTGGATTCGACATTTTTTTACTTTTTTTTTAAGCCTTAAGACGTCGTTGGTCGCATGGCGAGCACGGCGCCGCCCTATTCTGTTTTCAGTTAACCAAAAAATAGTCCAAAATGTCCACTCAATCATCAATTCTCAATATTGTCAAATCTGAACATTATTATTGTCTGATGTTTCAGCTGAATCAAACTCGACCATTCAGGGAAACTACCATTTTCTTCTGAGACAATCACGAATATTTATAGGTCGGAGGTAGAAAATCAACAAAATTAAATTTCTTCAAAATCATACCGTGCAAAAAAAAATGATCCATTTTGTCTACTATATTTTTTTCCTTTTAATTCCACCAAAAATTCGAAATTGTTGGAAATGGGCGGCGCTGAGCCCGCAGCGCGATTTATCAACGGTTACAAATTCAGTAGGGTAAAAATTTCCAAGACCGGTAGGTGGAGCAAATTTTTCAAAAACTACTTTCAATCCCGTAAAAATCAATATTGTTTTCCGTGTACGTGCAGATGCGCAGCGCCATCTCTCCTCACTAATACCCCTAAACAAGCCGATAACTTTGGCGGATTCGTTCGAGGTCTTGACGTACAAATTACTGAAAATTGGTCCACTTTTTTGACGGCTCGTCATTCGCAAGAATGCCGCCGTCTCATGTCGCATTGGTCCTCCCCCCTCTCGCCGCCATTGTCTTATGGGTGTTCCACGGGGTTTGCCGACATTTGGTGGAGTGGGTGGTTGGGGGGTGGGGAGGGGGCGGAAAGAGGGGCCAGTGAAAATACCGATGCGCGTTTTCTTGCGCGGTACATCAAACGAGCGACGCTGACGAATCGATCCGGGAGGTTTAGGGAGCCAAGGTTTTATCTCATGAGACGAGAGCTCGCACGGCCTCTCGTCGGGTGGGATTTATGATTCTGGCAGGGATTGAAAGGCAAGTTCAAATTCTGAAGAAGTCTCCAGAGAGCCCTTCCGTGGGAAACACCAGCTACCAAAGTTGGGGATTCGATAAAACAACTGGTGATTTTCAAAGAATCAACTGTCACCATCACTTTTTGCTATATCTTGAATTGATTTCAACGGTTCCATGGAGAAAGAAATGTAATTCGGCTGGTTGTAAAATACGTATCTGATATTTGAATTGTACCGAAAACTAACGAATTTTTTTCCAAGTTACTGATATTTTTTAGCTCTATTTTTTTTGCGCTCTCTCTCTCTCTCTGTCAAATATAATCCATACAACAAATCGAGTCCAAACGCGCGAATTTTTTTTTTTAATCCTTTTTCCCCCAACATTGATTGCAATAATTGATTTCGAGTTTGATTAATTTCCCTCAAACTCATAATTCAGAATTTTTTCCCAACGTGCAATAAATATTTTTGAACAATATTCCCGACATAAGTTTTCCACTTGTAAATCGTGAATTTGTCCTTGGGTCTGGAACGGATGGCTTATACGGGCATTTCTTATTTGCAAAACAAGTCCTTCATTTGCCTGCGAGACAGTCAGACGCCATCGACTCATTGGGCTTAACGATCCTTGTCTAATTAACGTAAAATTCAATCAGTCACGGAACAACGACCTCAGCACGTTATACCCATGCTGCACGAGGATTTTCACGTGAATTCACTTTCAACCGGAATTCTTTAATTGCCACCCGCCCATCCCCCCCCCCCCCCCCCCCGCGACTTTATATATAGTAACTAAAACGATCACACTGCAGGTATGCGGTTATTCAAGATCATAAAGTGCATAATTTCCCCTGAATTTAAAAAAAATCACTGAACCTCATGCTGGACGAAAATTTGTTGACTATACTTATGGCCGAGAATATGCAAAAGTTTAGTCAAACAGTGAATACGTGTATGTATTCAAAGCAACCTCGCTCTCCCAGTTCATTAAATATTAACGAGAGTCTCAATTTCTTCATTTCGCTGATGAGTCGTCGAGTCTGGCTATCCGAGGGCCGCATATAGATTGAAAATTAACTTATATGAGCGCCGACAAAATATACGGCAATGGGCATATATGTAGCTTGAAACCTAAACTTGTGTAGACACAGTTGGGCCTTGTCTTTGGGCGCGAAGAAGAGTAGTGAGTGTTCAACACGCGCGAAGTCAAAATTACATGTATTATAGTGACTACAATTTGCTGTGGCTTTAAGTAGCCTAGCCAAATCAGTCTCCGCCTACGTCATTTTGCGGACGTGAAATTTTTAAATACCCAATTTTGGGCTAATTAAACTTTCCAGTAGGACAAAGTGCCTCCTGCCATCTTCAATTGATGAAGGGTTTTGTACAGATCGAAACGAAATCTGGGTAATTTTTCTTAGAAATTCTGGTCGACTTTATGTTGCCATATGAATTATGTAAAGGATTAAGAGCAGTGTCAGCCCTGAAGAGGGCCACTTTTAGTATTGACGACGTTGTCCATTGATTAAGTAGAGGATTGCGCTGGGTTATGCTTTTAAAAAAGTGTCACATGGCCGCTACAATGGCCGGTGAAATCCGAATCGTAATAGCAGCACTATATGTCCCCATTGGGAACACACAGATAATTATGAATATTTGACTAGCCGCATAGTCAGCGTCAGGACGAGAGTCATGCGCGTTACTGGAGTGGGAGTGAGACACCAATAGAGGTGCGAACGCTCGAGGGTTAAACCCGTCATACCTCCTTAATTATGACAAATATGGAAAAAAGCGATAAAACATTGAATATGCATTTTCACTTACAGAGCAAATTCTGTTTAATACTTTTTGCCGTATCTCTTACCGTTTTTGAATGGAGCGTTGTAACAATTCAATTGTTAATAACAAAAAAATGCTCGGTCAATTTAAACCAAAAACTAATCCGATCTAAGTTCCATGAAGACGCTGTGAAGAAAACCTCGATTACCCAGATCGTTCGACCCGTTCGTGAGAAATCGTTAACGGACCATTCCGATTCCACACATACAAATACACACACACACACACACAGACATTTGTTCAGAATTCGACGGGAAGCATTTTGGCATACTTAAAACCCTGGTTTCGAATCGAAATAAACAAAATCGTTTTAGGGATCATTACAATCGAATGAAATCGGGAACCGAAAAATCGGAAAGTTAAAAAATTCATCCCAATGTATTATTTATTCAAAAACAAAAACAAAATAAGCAAAAAATTATTTTGCGAAGATAATGTCCCGTCGTAGAGATTTGGTCCAGCAACAATTTAAAATTTTTTTCTTTCAAACAGAAAAGATCGAATGTCCAGTCTCTGGAGATGAAGCATCAGTGGGAGAAGTTGGATTGAGTTCAAGTCCATTGAAGTACCATAATCATTTATCTACAAATCACACATTATACATACACATCTTGCTTGCCCATTCAATTTACAATAGAATAAAGTAAAATTTTCTTACCCAAATGGACACTCTGAATACTGAAACGTAACAGGATGATAGGAACATAAAACTTGCGAATTCGGTGTCTCATTATTAAAAATAAAAATGGAATGGTCATAATAATAGCTTACACATCGCATCAATCACACACTGTCAACGCACTTTCACAACTATTGTCTAACCACTTTGGTAATTCGGATTTGCATGTAACTACGATTATTATCACGCATTACGTCCAAATGAATTTTTTTTTCTGATGAGTTCTGTTATCTTCTAGTGACTAGCGCAAGAGTTTCACCACTTTCAACTTTGATAACTTCTTCTGGCAATTTGTTTCAACGTCGAACAAATCCCTAGCACCGTTAGTCTTTTCTTCGAATACTGGATTTATCATTTTATCCGGGGTAGCTATTCACCTCGTAGATTCGTTGTCAATAGAGATCGGAAAACGAGACCTGGGAAGAGACACCAGAGTGTAGATGATGGAGCGCATGTATCTCTTCCATTGACGTTGATGGTTGACTATTGCTATCGCCAAGGAATGCTGAATTTGGACCTATGCTAGGGGAGTTACCGGTTGAGGAGGACACTGGTGTACCTGGACAGACGACACTGTTGGTACCATGGTTTCCCTCCTGACGCATTATATTTCGACGCCATTTCGCTCGGGCATTTTGGAACCATACCTGCAGATTCATAGAAGTATCTGGATTAGCATTGGACTGCCTCGATAATTATATCAAATTTTGTATTGTTATGGTAAGAAAAAATGTGGCCGTCCCCATAAAACCAGCCCTAGCTGTCGAGTTATGAATGAGCGGATAAAAAAAATGGCTTTTTTGTCGAGATTTCAGTCAAATGCCAATATCTTGGAAACTAGGGGCGACAGCAAGGGCTGGTTTCATGCGGACGACCACGAATAATCAACTTGTCACCTGCAAGACTCGTTTAGACAATCCTGTCTTCTGCGCCAGCTGCTTAAGATCCTTAGCATCTGGATTCTGGTTAATAGCAAAATAGCTCTTCATAGTCCTCAACTGATGGTGCTTAAAGCTCGTTCTCATCCTCTTGGTCCTTTGACTCTGATGTACCGGCCCTGGTGATCCCACTGATGTGTCATATGCAGTCAATGACTCCATGGACGATGAAAGCTCATTCGGGTGCAGCAGTTCTACAAACCAATCAACAAATGAATAATATAACTAATGCATGAGTTAGCGCGCACCAGTCGCTCATCCAGGCGTCATTTGTAATCTATGTACGTACGAAACGGCGGTGAGCACGTGCTCTGGATGGACCACAGCTTGCGGGGACAAAAACTACTTGGCGATGTGCAAAAAAAAAACAAGCTCAGTCGGGAAAAAAGAGGAGAATGAGGCTTGGGTGAAACTGTACGTGAGGCAGCTGCTGAGCATCAATGTATTGAAGACTGGATCGATTGGTTTTCGTGGATTGTATAACGGGAACATTGGACTCCTGAGTGAATTCGTTGGCTGGTCAATTTCACCGATGGAATAAGAATTGCCAGTCCGTCAAAACACTTTGCCAGCCAGCCATTTTCGGATTGACAACAACATTTGGGACACCTCAATTGGCGATTCACGGAGTGGGTTGGGCGGAGGGGGGGGGGAAGCAGTTGAGCGATGGTTGCATTGAGTAGCCCGGTTGAAAGAGGGAGAAAGAAGTAGGAAAAAAATTGGCGGCAAAAATTCTTGTATCCAGTCTGCAACGTTTCAATATTTATGTCACATCCACTTGTGGATGAGAAAATATGTCTGCAAGGTGCATTGGGCTTCCGGTTTGCCAAGAAACAATGTCACCCAAATGGTGGAAAATGAATAAAAGAAAAATTGGAAGGGATGAAGAAACACGGGACAGTGGTCATCTGCTTTGGTTGGACATTCATCGATTCAGCAAAAACTTCAACGGGCCGTAAGTGGCTAATTAAGCTCGGTGCTATTTCGATCAGGATCGAGGGATCTCAAATTGGCGGTTAGTGGTGAGGAGACACATGGCGCAAGGCGGGGGGGGGGGGTGGATGGGGGGCTGGTGATGGTGGGTAGAGGAGGTAAGTGGGATGGCTTAAGAATGAGGTCACAATTTGTCACGTGAGTGGGTAAAACAAAAATTGGCAAACGGCATTAGACCTGAGAGTGCCGGCACATGAAACGCGATTGGAGCCAGCCACGAGTAAACAAAAAAGTTCTTGGTGGTAACGAAAACAAGAGAGTTAAATAAAATGCAGTTTATGCTTTCGAGTGAGATAAAAGAGAAATGCGCGAAGGTGGAAGAAGCAAGTAAGGGAATGTAGGTATCAGTGTTCGGCCATTCTGGTCGCAGTGGCTGGGTATTGGTCAGCGGCGGCATTCTTTTCCGGGAGGGAGCGGCCAATCGATGCATCTCAGCGTCGATACCCATCTGTCACTGTCCCCACGGGGCCTTAGCCATGTATTCCCTCTTTTATTTCCTCTTTTGTCTCATTCTTTATACCCCCCTTTTATTTCAACAGTGAACTTGCCATGAACTTATCCCCTTCAATCCGTGTTAAATTTAAATTTGAAACAGTCGCTGGTGCAACAAACCAAAAGAAAAAAAAAGCATAGCCAACAAATGCCAAATTGTTATCATCGACAATCAATGAAAAACAAAGTTGATGATATTACTGAAATAAATACACATGTCTTCGGCGCGCTTGCATCCTTCCAAGAGACAATAAAACTTTAGGGATATCGTTATTGAGCGTTATGTGTGGGACTGAGAATCGTTTCTGGATGAGACATGAAATGAAAAGGGGGCGAGACTGGGCGATTTTATAGCTCCTGGATCGTAAATTCCAACCTCACGAGAAGTCCCTTAGCTATGTTTCTTTCAGCTTGTGGTGGTCTTCTTTTCTTTAATTGTCCAGTGATTATAAAATAACTGAGAATGACGTGATACCTCTTCTCATCCTGACCATTCTCGGTTCACCATGTGGATATCTTGTAACTGGTTCAACGTAACGATCATTGTCAACATCCCCCGATTCATTTCTTTTTTTTTCTCCACAATTCCACGCGCTTCAGGTTCTACCACTCATTCGGGGAAGCCATTCATATTTCTCCCGTTGTGCCATTAAACGTTTTATCGTTGTCATTGCACGATTGCCGTATGATGTGTTTGATGGAGCAATTTTTTTTTCAACGTCTGGTGGACGCGCAAATATCGGAGAATTGATAGATTCAATAAAAATTAAGAATAAAAGTATATAAAATGTATTGCAAGGGGCATGGGGTGCAATTGAACTACTGTGTATGGGGTGAATATGTAATTGGCCGGCTGGCGAACGCGTTTGTGTTTTTCTTCTCTGTCTCATTTGGCCAACCCTCCCTCCCCCCCCCCCCCCCCCCCCCCCCCCGCCCATCGGCCGGGACAATTTGCTTTGCACTCGAGGCAGCGCGGGCTCTTTTATTTGCTTGCATTTTACAAACGAGTGTAAATAAGTCTTGATGGTGGTGTAGAACACCGAGAACAAGCTGTTGTTTCTAGATGAGCTTACACTTGATGGATTATAGGCTAATGCCACTCTGAACTTTGTAAAGAGTGAATTTTTTGCAGTGAATGGTTATCCGTAATGCTTGGGAAATAACATGAATTATGTGCCGAGCTAATTTGGTTAATGGACTTTAGAGAGCTTTGAACACCTTTTCCTGCATTTAAATTTTTTGATCTGACAGTTTTACGATTTTGATGAAAATTGGCAGCGTTATGGCAACTGAAAGCCGTCCTCTCTGATATATGTCTATATATATCATTGTAAAAATTAATTCACTGTAGATTTTTTTTTTGCATTTTTACAGTGACGCAAACTCTAAGGATGGATATAATTACCAAGAGCGCCTGATGCTAGTCGCATGGTGACCGGCATCTCCGATCCAGTGATTTCCGACAATTTTCGCTTCCGCGGACGTCCTTTCTGCACGGCGCTAACGGATGCTACGGGGCTCTGCTCGGGAGCGCTGTAGTAGGAAGGCAGGGGAGATACTCCGGGGGATCCCAAATCCTCAACACTGCCCGGGGTGCTACCATAATCGGCGGTGCAGCAGATTAGCTCATAGTGAGGCCTGGTATTCATGAAAATCAATGTACTTTTCCCGGGGAAAAATGCGATATGTAGGTATATTGCTAAACCCACTTCGGGATATTTTTATATATGGAGCATTCTATACCAACTCGGACAACCCGTGAGCCTCACCTCTTCAGATTTTGATGGCGATTTTTTCTGAGGTTCTACCATAAAAAAAAAGTGCTCTCAAATTTTTTCAGATTTTTTTCTGTTTTTGCTTTTTTTTTCTTTTAATCAGCGAAACTCTGTAGCAGAAATAGGCGCAGATTAGAAATTCCGGAAAAATTCACAGAGATATAAAAAAATATACCAAATTTTTAGAAAATTTTGAGTGAAATTGCGGTGAAAAAAATTGTAAATTGGAAGAAAAAATTATTGCCTTATTGTCAGTAAGGCACTTTGCATAGAAAAGCTGCATGGAATGTGAAGCTACTCATGATATAATTATTTTTCCTGATTTGTTTTACCAACATTGGACTGGAAATATTCTACAGAGTAAGAGTTCCATTTTCCAAAAATTTGGTATTTTTTTTTTAGATTTTTGTGATTTTTTTCAGAATTTTAACTCGGGGCCTATTTTTGCTACAGATTTTTTCTGATTAAAAAAAAAATGTGAAAAAATTTGAGAGCCCATTTTTGCCCATGGTAGAACCTCACAAAAAATCGCCATCGAAATCTGAAGAGGTAAAGATCACGGCTTGTCCAAGTTGGCATGGAATACCCCATATATGATATATCTATACCCTTATGTTTTTTATCCCAATTTTGTCTAATGACCCACTCATCATTCACCTTCGCGGTGTTTACATAATTAACACCGTGTTTCCCAAAGAACTAATGCCTGAATTATGTATCTAAATGGACATGTTGTCAGCCTGTGGACTTGGCTGATTGACCCATGTATAATATCGAAAGATTGACGAAAACCACCTAATACTCACCTGCAATAAACGAGGCCGTCCCTCTGTCCAAACTGATCTCCCTTATTTAGCGGAACACCGCATGAAGCGCACACAAAGCAAGCCACATGATAAACAAGCTCGCGTGCTCTCATCACGAGCTCCGATGCAGATATTCCAGCTCGGCATCTCGAACATCGGGATACAGCAAAGAGCCTGTAACAATATTATTTTAAGCTTGAGGAAAAATAATAAACAACTTCAGCTACCAAGTGACACAGATAATTCACCTTGTGATAATAAGACCTGATTCATGGTTATGAAGCTGAGGAGGCGCGTGTTTCAATAGAACCACCCAGAAATGGCGAACAATGGTGCCTGCCCCCACGTGGCCAAGCCTACGTTTTCATACCAAACTCGACAGTTACCCACGAGAGATTTATAATTCCAACTGCACTAGCCTTTGAGTTTTGTATTGAGTGCGTGATCAAAACACTGAATCTCCTCGCGGCATGTCAAGAGTTTCTAAAATACGTACGATAGAGACAAAGGTTCCTCCTCTTTATTCTTTGTTTTACAAAACAAAACAAAAAAGAACCAAGTTGGCTTTTTCAATTCTTTATCCCTATTCCACTTCAGTATTTTTTCTTGAACTTCTCTCTATTCAGTCCACTGAGCGCCAAACCACCGCAGCTTGCGTATTCACATTGTTGCATATTGCATGGAGTGACGTTGTTTTCTACCCTAACGAACCAGAACCGTAGATATACACTGGAGTATTCTCTTCCTTGGTCATCTATATATCGACTCGATTCACAATCGCACAATTTTTCTTCTCATCCACTTGATTTTTAATACAGGCTAAGAAAATCTTACGTATGGATTTGAAATTCTTTCGTTTTTTTCCCCTCTTCCGTACAGACAATTGCTAATGGGAATATGCAGAGGTAAAAATTCAAGGAGAATTTCGAATGCGTCCTGGGGAAGATGGACGATTGTCCTGGAAACAATGGGACAATCGAAATATCAAACTTTCACCTGAGGAGCAGTCGAGGAGGGAATAAAAATTATTTAAAGGAGATGAAACACAATTCTAAAACGTGATAATTAAACCTGTAGACGGACGGAAAAGTTAGATGAAAATTTGCATTGTGTTGCTGTAGTAAGTGCTGTTTCATTTTTTTAAGTGAAACTTTTTATCATGCGGTACGCCGTAAAATGAGAGGCCGATGTAACAGATTTCCACAGCGCGTGAGGGGCGGGTGGTCGTAGTGGGGGACGAAATCAGGGGACTGGGAGACTGGCGAAGGAGGGGTGGCAGCGTGCGTAACATGGTTCTGGCCGCTGAAGTCCGATATGGAAGAGTGAGAAATGTGTTTAGTGAGAGAGAGAGCGGGAATAAGTGGCATCACTCCGCATTGGCTGTTAGTCGCCAAAATTGCATGTGTATAGTGAGCTCATAAAGCACTATGAAAGATTTGTAAATGAATTGTGCCGTCATGTAAATATTGTGTATATATTAGGGAAATCCGTAAACGTAATCTGCGAACTTTTACACGGTCGAGTAAAACGTCTCTGTATACCTGAAAGTGTAAAACCTGAAAATATTGAAGGGTGCCTTTATCACGCGGCATCGTCCGAACGATACCAAAATGTGCCGGGAGGAAATGTGATTTATGTTGAGATTATAAAGAAGTAAGAAATAATGTAAGATAGAGGATGAGCCACAAAAGTTTCACTTCTATCGCGTATTTTTCTACCCACTCATTTTTTTTAATACAGTGGAGCCTAATAATCGATCGATTATATATGTCTTCATCTATATAATTTATGCATATATTGACTATAATTATCTATGTAATATATATATATATCTATTTGTATATGAATAAGTAGTTAAGGGAATAATTTGTATCTGGGATTCTGCCTCATTTTTCAATAGAATTTGATTAATTCTTACTTTCCCGATGCTGATACTTATCCGTCTTAACGTAAATTTGGATTTTTAACTCAACAATTAATGTTGTCCACTAAACAAATATTGTAACAAATATTGCAGGAACTGTTTATGAAACTTATGATTTTTTTTATTATGTGTGCATACTTGTAAATATGTAAAAAATTATGTGCAATAAATAAATAGGTCCAACAAACCATCCATCCTGCTTTCGAATATTTTGTTTGCTTTCATTCGTTTTTCACCGCTCATATTTACGCCGTTCATTCAAACGATCATTTATTTATGCAATAAATATCAGTAATTTTTCATAAGAAACTCCATTTAGTCATGGATAGAAACGCATAATGGGCAAAAATATTTTTGTCTTATACTGCATAAACAAATTATGCGAAAGTTAAAAAAACATGTGGGGTTGCTCCGTGATGTTTCACGGAACGCCATTTGACCGGAGAATAACATAACAATTTCCGGTTTATGACATACGTGATATAGAAAATATACGCGATAAAATTGACATACGTGGCATCGAGGGTGTTTCACGAGCGAAAAAGGGGGAGGGGGTGGGAAATTGTGCCCCAGAGAATGGGGTGAAAAGGTGAGAGAGAACGGCCATTAGTAAGCATTTTGTGTGGTCCAGACTGAACACAAGTGACGCTCCTATGCAAATTCAGCCACAACCGCAATAAATACCGAGATGGCGGACCGATGGGTATCCCCATGGACTTGTACTTTTTTTAAAACGCCAGAGGGCTGAACAGGAGCACGAGTTCCGCATTAATTCTCATTTCGCCAATTTTCTGAATTATTGTCATCGACCCTCGCCTCCCCGAGTGAAACTCTAACAAGCTGTGCGAGATGGATCCGAGATTTCTAAAGACGAGGTATGGGTGGTATGGTGTGCGGGCCGAACCAATAACTTTGAGATTAGTATAGGCTTTTAATTATGGAACTTAAAAAAAGTGCTCCGTAAGGGCCAACATATAATCAAATATGAGTTAACACACACCCACACACACACTCGACGGCTATAAACGGACCAATCAGTTGTCCAGTTTCAAATCCAGCATCATGTACCCGAGCTAATGTAATGTCAACCGAATTCTTCTGCCTGCCTGAGTAGTGCAATGTCGCATAGTTATCCGCGGAACTCACATAAGCTTACACGTTTTCTGCATAGCTATACAGATTCTTCATTCAATGTTTTCTCTGTGTAAAATGGAAAATTCTTATCGAATAAACAAACCGATAGTAATCCTCCTTGCAGTAAATATTTCCATCCCTAGAAAAACAGGTAAGCTCGGCTGCCAAGGGAACACGACAGTGACAGCAGCGCAGACAGCCGCAGTGCCAGGCGCGATCAGCAGCCCTGAGGTACCATCTTTCAGCAATATCGTGGCCGCAACCACCGCATGCCAGTCCACCCTCGGAATTCACCGAATCATTTGGATTCCTTCGACGACCTCCCGATGTCACGTCCCCAGGCGGGGGTGTACTACTGCCACAACCCACTTCCTTCAGCATCACTAAAACTGGCGCCTCTACATCCTGCACAAAGTATAACTTTACTCAACAAGGGGATCGAGGAAATGTGATGAGGGCCACACAAATACCTTTTTTTTCACCCCGAAAAGAAGAGAAATAGATTTAAAAAAATGACAATTTTCTTGCGTTAGGAATCGGGGAATTTTTTTCCTACATGATACCAATCTAATACTTGCTCTCGATGCAAAAATGTAATCATTCGAAATAACCTTTGATAATGCACTGTATGCCAATATTTCTTCAAAACAATTCGAGATCCTTTTTATGGGGAAAGAATGAAATTTGTTAACAACAATTTTTGACACGGAAAAAATATACAGGTGTTTCAGACGGACATTCGATCGTTTTATATTGGGAGAGGGAAATAGGTGATGTCTATATTGTTTAAGCATACCTGTCACCACTATCGCACCTTGAGCGGTACAGATACCGCTTCTCCTACTAGAAAAAACTTCCGAGGTGACGCAATGAATCGGGTTCAATTTGTTGATCAAAAAAATTAATCGCAACGCAGTAAAGTTTACGGCATAAATATGACTTTTTCTTGGATGTGAAAGACAGGGATTGGATATGAACCATCTAATGGATTTTTTGTCGGCAGAGTGTTACTTGATGTGTGTGTGTGTGTGTGTGGGTGGGTGGGTGACTGGGTTGGTGGCTGGGTGGTGGCTGGGTGGTGGCTGGGTGGTGACTGGGTGGTGGCTGGGTGGTGGCTGGGTGGTGGCTGGGTGGTGGCTGGGTGGTGGGTGGCTGTTGGGTGGATGGTGGGTGAGTGTGCGGGTGGGTGGGTGAGTGTGCGGGTGGGTGGGTGCGTGGAGGGGGGGTGGATGGGTGTATGTGTGTGTGGGTGAGTGGGATGGGTGCATGTGTGTATGAGTGGGTGGGTGGGTGGATGCATGTGTGTGTGTACCACAACGTAATTCAACATTCCGGTTGTTAATAACGCTCTATTATAAAAACCACTACACCCACAAATAAACACCAATCTAACACTAAAACAAATATCACTAAATAAAGATAAATGTTAATCCCCAAAATATTACATTGACACTGCACACAAGCCAATCAAACTCTTCCACATACTCGGAATTTCTTAGTTCAACCCGTTAACAGACACATTCACGTGTCGTGTATCCCACTATTTTTTTCATCTCCATACATAAAAAAAACACCTGTAGCAGCCGGAATAAACAGAACGAACAAAAAACCTGCAATTAATCAATGAAAAATTACGGTAATGAAATACCAATTAACGTCAGCAGATGTTTTATTCAATTGGGATGGTATATGAGAGATATCGGAAAGGTGATTTTACCTTCGAGTCAGCCAAGTGTGTTTATGGCCGAGGTGAAGGAGTAGCTCGGTTAGGGGGGGTGGGGAGGGAAGGGGGGGGGGGAGGAGGGACTAAGCAACGGATAAGACGTACTAAAGGTTTTCAGATGGAAATCATCGACCATATCGTCGCGCCGCGGTTGGAACGAAGTCATTCGCGGTAATGTATAACTAACACCGGTTAATGGTTAAATGAAAAAAAAGGAAACTACATGTTTAAGGGGGGGGGGGAGAGGGAGATGAACCCCGGTGGATGATGGTAGAGGCGAAGACGCGACCACATCGGTCTCGTTCATTCAGGACACGCTCAGGAGGCGCGTGCTTGCGCCTATATACTACGCACGAGAAATCCATGAATGAAAGCAATTCGTGACCGGTGTGCCCGTTAATGAATGAATTCCGGAGTAGTAGCTCAGTTTCGAATCGTCGCGGACGAGGTTTGCTAATTGGTAGAGCCAAGGCGAACGTCTCATTCGCGATAACTCAATGTCGGGCGCGGGTGTGCCTGGGTGTGGGGGGGGGGGGAGGGGGGGGGGGATTAAGGATATTCGAGGGATATTTTTTCTTCATTTTTAGTGATATGAGCTTGTATGAAATTCGCTCCTTTTGAACATCTTTAGCCTACTCTTAAAGAGTAAAGAACAATTTAACAGAAATGGTTAGAAAATGCTTATTCTATAGGCTATCTATCACTTGTGGTAAGTGGTTTTTATGTCTGAAACGGTACAAATTTTATGAAACTTTATTCACAATTGCATGAAAATTTTATTTCCTCTCAAGAAATGTCCCAATAAAAATTTGTCTACAAAAATTTACTAACTTTATGTCTTTTTTGCGATTTTTTAAATCTTTGCAATTCTTCAAATTTTGGAATTTTCAACCTATCCAACCTCTTTCTGTTTTCGATTTTTGTCACTTCCAAATTTTTTGAGAAGCATTAACTGTGACATTACGTTTAAAATTGTCCCAACTGTCGAAAAAGGGAATTTAAATTCAATTAGAATTTGTAAAACCATTGTGAATTTACCGAAGTTTAAACTATCGAAAGTATAATATACAGCAGCTTCCCAATCAATCTTTCATCTCAGCGTGAAGTCTGTACCATTTTGAACACCGAGTAGATATAAAGAAAAATATTTCGTGATAATTTCGGAACTTTAGGCCGATTTACGATTACGATGAGTATTGCGAAATTCAATAAACACTATTGACTTTATACATGAATACAATAATCCTTGTGTTGAGTCTGCAAGAGACTTTGACTCTCCCATGAATGAGCTCCCTATTTTTATGTAATCAATTTTACTTAATAATACAGAATTTTTTACGTAAATGTCCATAAAATTTTGGGTGAAGTAATTTCAGTCAGTAATATTAGCTATGACAATTTCATCCGATCTGTATAGATATATCTGTCCAATGAGGAGAACCAAATGTGATCTCATCTGGAGTGTGCATTCAGATTGCGATAAAAAATTTGGAGTACTTGCTTGCTGTTTACTGCAGTTGTGGGTAAAAAGCATAGGAAACATTTCGTAAGTTACAATCATGGAACGGTGGGGTAATTCTCTCATTTCGCGGTGTACATAAAAACAGAAATTTGTAATGAAATCCGAATTAGACGTGGTGCCAGGTAAATTTTACCCCACTGGTACAGTAAATATTACCGGTCGATGTACCGAATATTACCGGTAGTTTCCATTCATTTTCGTTGCGAAAAAAAATTACTCAACTGTTTAAACCTGTGTGTCTTTTCAATTCTCTATTTTCCTCGAGCATCATTCTCCACAATTTTCCCAAAATGTCACTTCCGACCGAAAGTAGGAACATACGTGTGTGCTATCGGCGATACCCATAAAATGAAATTGCAAGGCAGGGCGGGAACCTAACCGGCGGCAGGAGGGGGGGGGGGTCATTATAGGCGCTCGCTACCGTTGCATAGGGGTTTCTGGAGGTTCACCCTGTGTTTATAAATACGATGGCCTAAATGGTGAAGATCGGTGCCAGACGCATGGATGGGTGTCCAGCCCTTCCTACGGCAGGAATGCTCCAGAGCAGTTACCGGCGGGAATACCAATCTCGTAGACTTCATTCAAGATATCTATTTTTCCGTATCAAATTCATGGTTGTGAAATTAGACTTAACTAAACAACAGTAATTCGAGTTTTCAGTATAATCAAATCCCTCGATGAATGAATTTCTATCTTCATTCACTAATTTTGACTACACTTACGCTGGAATGGAAAAATAGGCATGATTATGCATAGCAGAGTGCTGCTAAAGGACGGTAATTTTTCTCGAACTTCTTGGTCCATGTACCAGTATTAAAAAAAAAGAAAAATTTTTTGTTGATACTTTTACAAACCATCCGGCCATCGCGATCTAGGAAAGGGTGTTTCTGGAAAGGCAGCAAGGTGGTTTGGATGGTCCTGGGTTACCTGAAAAATTTTAATGATCCGCTTCCATCCGCTGACGTTGGCCTTCTACGCATACCTGGGATCCATATGTCTCCGAGTAATAAGGGGATCTAGTAGCTAAGTAGTAAATTCCGGCTTCCTTTTTGGAGGTAAAAAATCTTGGAAAGGAGGAGATTTATTCCTATTTTTTTTCATCTTCATCGCTTAACGATTCGTCAAGTTGGCCAGAGATTTGGTGAATTGTAATATTCAAGGATTATTGTGAAGTTCTTAATTTGATATTTACCGTATTTATAGGAGGCTCATGGGGAGTGGTTGTGGCATTGATGAGTGATGAATAGAATCATCGCTGACGATGAAAGTGCGTCTAAATCACTCAATTAACGTTTTATTACTGTAGGATGTTAATGTAATAAAAATGAATAGCCAAACGTGGGAGATGAGTCACGATTGCACGGTATTAAATTATATAAGACTATAATTTCATCATTTATTCATCGTTTATCTTAAGCGATGGAATAGATAACGACTTTTACGACCTAAAGCGGTCAGGGATTTTTTTTCGAGAAATTTAAACATTGTGCGGCAGTGGCTTTTGGAATATTGTGGGGGCTGTTAATTCTGGAGGAAACTTCATACCCATGTATTAAGGATGTAATGAATGTTTTGCAAAAATATCAACAAAAATTTAACTTTTTCTTGATAGTGGGTAGCAATATATAGGATCGTCTGACAAAGTTTCAATATAGAAAACGAAGTTAAATATCGTGGAAAAAAATATTGAACAATTTTTGGTCTTTTTTCGACGGCCGTCTTTTAAGTACATTGTTTTTCGTAATTTGTTTAAAATTTGAGTAAAGAAGGAAATTATTAATTTTCAGGTAATAGAACTTACAATTCTGGGGAATTTCTTCGATGCAGTATTTGATGAAAAAAAGGGATAATAGTATGAGAAGATACACCCACACCCACCCACCCACCCACACCCCCACACCCAACCACACACCCACACACCCACCCACACACCCATCCACACCCACACACCCACCCACCCACTCACACCCACACACCCACATACCCACATACCCACATACCCACATACCCGCAAACCCACACACATACACACACAGTTATGCATGTATAGATATGTACACATGCACTAAAAAAGGAATATCCGATTTAAGCATATTACGCAACATAAAAGAATGGTCCATTTCACGGTAAAGTATAAGACGATATATGAATCCCCAGAGCGGAAATATTGATGGTCCGATAACGATGGAGATCGATATCCCTGATTCGGGGATATTGATACATAACGACCGGGATAGTAATATTCACGAACGGGAGATATAAAAATCCCTCAATCGGGGATGTTTATATCTGACAAAGACGAACTACTTATATCTCCAAAGCTGAAGCGGATGCTGGAGCCGAGATATTTGTATCCACAAACTGAAATATTTATATTTCCGAACCAGAGATATTGATCTTCCCGAATCGAACGAGGGAGTGTGATATCCGCGAATCGAGGATATGATTATCCCCGAAGCGGGGATATTGATATTCCCGAATGGAAGATACGGATATCTTGGAACAGATTGATATTGATATTGAATATTCATATAGGAGAATTGGGGATGGTTATGTTCGAATTGGGGATGTTTTATCCTCGAATGGGGGATATTTTATCCCCAGATCAGGGATGTTTCATCCCCAAATCATATCCCCCGATCGCATTTTGCAATGTAGCCGTATCTGGTACCCTTCTTTCACTTAGAAATATGTCTTCAAAAACGTCCAAATATGATTGTACAGACTTCAAAACGTGAAATAATCCCATTCCGATTTTTCATTTGTATCATATCACTAATTTTCTCCTCCAGAAAGTCGAAAAATATGGATATTCAAGTTACTCACATAAATTGGTATTTGTTTCGTGTTTCGGGTCGGAGGCTCTAGGAACCGACGGCGGAACGCTCCGCGAATGCTCTCCGATCTTTCAACAAATACACTAACGATACTGGGTAAATCCTCTTACAACCACCAGTCATTGTCACACAATCACAACATAAGTTCATCCGGTCCAGAAGTTTAGTATTTCGTAATCACTAAAGACATTCCACGTTCTCCGGTATCGCCTCAACGATCTCCATGTCCACCTAAGATATTGATTTCAGAAAACGTAAATGAGGACATCATCTTGAGATTTTTTCAGACATCATTTTCAAGTAATCAATTACTTTTTTCTCTATTGTTCGCTATTGATAAAAACAAAAATTTATCGTTCCGACCTAATTTTCAATGACTCATTCATCATAAGAAAATTCCCTATGTCACAAGGATCTAGATGCAAGAATTTTCCTCTGTATATAGCAACAACCAGTGCCCAATTTCATTACTCAAAAAAAAAAAAAGTTAAATGCAGTGTCACTGAATTTTGGCAAAATTTTGCGGTGATTTTCAGAAATGTGACATTGTATTCGACCCAAGCTGGACCAAAAAAATTGAATAACCGATTGATGTAATTTACGTTTTTTTTTATTAAATACCTTAAGAGCCACTTCACCACGTGTGTATTCACTGTGCGCTCATCGGAGAGCCAGAACCTCACCGTTCCGACGATTCCCTGACTATAACTAAACGGGAAAATCGACAAACCGAGAAACGTCAAAGTTGATCACCCAGATTTCATTTGAATAATTGTAAAAAGAAAAATTTAATTGTACGTCTTGTAGAGCTGTGGGGACGGTTGACCCGGGCTTATAGCTAGCGCTCACTCGCCGGCGGCACAAACGTCAGGAAGGCACGAAAGAAGAAGCAGAGGGGTGGAAGTTGTGGAGTGCGCCCGACGGACTCGACGATGGGGAGGGGTCTGCAACGGGGGTTGCCAGACAGAGACGCACAATCAGGAAAAACCTGAGCGTGGATAACGGCGTCCCGACGCTCTGCGTTTGCGCAATATCAGATACGCGCCGTGATATCAGACTGGCGAAACGTTTTCTGGTACTGCATGATTTTTATGAATTTTTTTAACCCTTATTCGCGACGCCGAAATTTCCCCAATTTTTCAATTTTTGAGCAAACTAAAAACACAAACACACCTTGGTAACTAGTCAATTTTAAAAGTGAGGCCAATTTTAAAAGCGTCTCCAAAACGAAATCTGGAAAAAAGTGTCAATTTGAGTTTTTTGGTTTTAAGGATTTCCCAATTTTGAGATCTCGCGATGTTGTGACTTGACCGAACAGTTTGGTTATTTCTCTCAAAATTGAAATCTTGAGGAAAATTGTAGTGGCAGATCGCTTATCACCTGACCGATAACATCTAGCGGAGATGTGCGACTATTGAAGGGTTAACAACCTGGCAGAAAAAAAATGTATAAATTTTTTTGGAATACCTATACTTCATAAAAATTCCAAAAATTTTAGGTGAACACATACAGACACACACACACTTTGTTAAATCTCTCTAGACCCCGTAGAAATACCTAAAGCTTTGGACATACGATGAAAAATCAATTTTCATTTTCGAAGATGGACCAATAACTTACCCTATCGCAAGGTTGAAAAAAAAACCATCATTGAATGTGTCAATTTCTCGAGTTGTCTGCTATTGCGGGAGAGAGCCAAGGTGTCCCATGAGCTGAGGCGAAGCGAGACAGACTCCGCGTTCATCTCCAGTACAGAAGCAAGCTAGGCGCGGCCTGTTGGCGGCCGCTCGATAGGAGTTGCGTGGCCGGACCAATGGAGCGAAGCCTCGGCGATAAAACCGAGGCGCGATTGGCTAAGCCCAAGCATTTCAGGCGTAAAGAGGACAGAGTGAATATCTCGAGGGAGATGGAGATGTTCAATGCTACTGGGCTCAACAGTATCCGGGCTCGACAGTTGCCGGTAAAGGGAGACATCTGACGGTGGCAAAACTAATCGGAATATTTTAGTTTACGTTTTTTTTATTATTTATTATTTTTTAATATTTATTTTATTATTGATAAAATATATTTTATGAAACAGCAGATTATGTGTAATTCCATGAAATAAAATATTTTGTAAAACTATCTACATTGAGTCATCACTGATAGCGTCCAAGAATTTTATTAAAAAAAAAATACAAGAAAAAAATTTATAATTTGAATTTAGCGCGCTTAGAGACAATTGCTCAAATAATAAATAAAATTCGATAAAAAAATTTCCATGACATCTGGAATATGGAACGACTTGGATTGAACAACAACTGAAAACATAGGGGGAATCTCCTGCTTAAAGAAAGCAATGCTATGCTTGAAACATCCAATTTGTTGTTCATTTAAAGACATGACAAAGCTAGTTATTCCTCATTATTAATTCAATTCTCTATTTCAGAATTCGGAATACATTCAACGTTGAAACATCGTCCAACGTTGGATAAGCTATCTCGACCGGGACGAGTGTAAATAAGTGCAAAGATATAACGGTTAATTTCCGCATTAGCTGAGTTTATCGCTAGCGTCTATCCGACTGAACCGCAGGATGCATGTCTGTATGGGCACAATGTACGTAATCTGTAAGCAGTGTGAAAGAGAAATATATAAAGAAAAATGGAGGGAAAAAAGGCAAACTGAGTGATGCGCGTGCGCCATCCGTTGCGTGAAAAAACTTGAAAAAAAAATATTTTGTTTAAAATCATTTTAAGGGATTGTTACAGATCAATACCAAGCCTCATGGCAATAATCACCATACCCAAATGAAGTGTTATTATAATCACCAAGCGCGAATGCGCGCTGCTCGCGCTGAATTACAATTTGATATTTGAAGTAACAATATATTGTCCGAAGTTGAAGATACTGTTAATCACTGACTCCGAAAAAATGAGAGCTTTCAATTTTCGAATTTGGTGCAAGCATCTTTTGGTTGTTCTGTAATTATCGCGCGCATATAAAATTTGTCAACATTGGACAGAATATGTAAAACACTCGAAACTTAATAAATTAACAGAACGTCAAGAAATATTCTGTGTATATGATTTTCAATAACTGCATAAGCTATGACAACTTGAACAATTGTCATAATTTTGAAAACTAAACCGCAATCGATATCCCAAATATCGATGTTTATCGATGCAAACGTGATTACCAACCAACTTCACGATGTTATCTGACTAATCTGATCAAGCAATAAATGAATGACGATTAAAAAATGAATCATGTCACGATTTTCGAGATACTTCGACTCTAATGATGTTCATTTATGTGTATGCGCTTTCTTGAATAAGATATAGCTATAGGTGTGCAATAACATAACAAGGTAGTAAACACAGTATCCATACTTTTGGTTGACCCTTTTCCAGACTCAATAACCATCCATTGAATATATCTATGGGACACATCAGTTTGACTGTTCGTAAACAGCTTTATGTCAATCAGGCCTCAGAGTCAATCGATTGCTCTAATCTTTGGGAACCATACTTTCTTGTTCTTCTACAGAAAAATATGAGACAGTTTTACCAAAATCAATTTTGGCAACTACGTTGAAGTGGTACGATGAGCCCGATGATGAAGCGATGTGATTTGGATCGGGGCTACCTGATTCAGGTACTTTTGTTTCAAAATACTTGGTACTGCCTGATTCATTTTGTAAACGATACAATAAGTAAAAACTATTCAGCAAAATATTCAGTCATTCAGTCGCGGTGACCCCATAGGCCCGCTGTGTTGTCGCAGAAGGGGGGGGGGGGGTGGACAGTTAAGGGGGTTAATAAAATGCATAAAATTTCAACTGTAACCATCATAGTTCTTGACCAATATTTCAGCGGATTCAAGTCATTGAAGAGGCAACAAAGAGCCATACGGAATTCATACATTAAACTTAAAGTGCGACCATTAGGAATATTGCATGAGCCTAGTGGCTAGGGTGCAGGATTAGTAACAGTAGGGTCTTTCGAACCTCGACAATTTATTGAAAGGGTTATGAGGCGAGGTTTTACGTAGGTAGAACATATTTATCTCTTTTCTTAATTACCCAGTATTAATTATTGGGTATAACCATCGATGAATCACTCTAATCCTGTATTTTTGGCTTCATCAAGTGCGGATGAGTCAATCCTACTTAGGTAGGGATGATCAAGCGTGCTCTTCCGTACTTGATCCATCATCAGGTCTGACCTGATCCAAACTGTGGGTACAAGTTGCTATTTTTAGAACACTATTATATAACGCATTAACACCTTGTAACTTTTCTTACAAATTCTTGAAAATTCCAAAATCATGTAACTTGTACGATGTGGTACAGGAAAACCTCATCTGCAAGTCGGCAAGATACTGAGGGGGGGGGGGGTTATATACATCCAAGTTCCATCGTTTAAAGCGTTGCACATAGGAAGACAGTGGAGAGAGGAGAGGAAAATATATACGAAGACGCCTCGCGCTGCAGTGTCGGCGAACGAGGTTGACGTGGATAAATGGTACGTTTCACCGCAGGAGACGCGCGCGCGCACAGGGGCCAGAGATCTTCCGGGGAAGAGCCCGCTCAGGCCGATTATTCGACTCTTTGTTGTTTGCATGTACGATATATTTCCCTATATATATATATATATATACATATATACACATATATACACACATATACACATATATACACATATATACACATATATACACATATATACACATATATACACATATATACACATATATACACATATATACATATATACACATATATACATATATACACATATATACACATATATACACATATATACATATATACACATATATACATATATACACATATATACATATATATACATATATATATATATATACATGCAGGCTTCAATAGAATAGGCTGAAATTTTTCCGCAGCGAAAGATGAAATTTCGATTTTGTTTTCTTTACATGAAGCACTACAGGAAATGACTTTAGTGAATAAACCAAGGAAATGAAGCAATTGAAGACTAGAAAACTGACAATGACCACTTGTCGGCAAGTTGCGCGTATGTCCCAAGATGCTATCGCCCGATTAGCTATGCGTATCGCGCTGAATCTTCCAAGGCATCGTATTTAAATCGCCGATTCGTTGGCGGAAGCCATATTGGGTATGTAAATAAAATTAACGGCTCATCGAGCCGAGTCACATGAGCATTTCCCCTTTATTCCTTCTCCCTCCCATCGATTTGGAATTATCGGAATCAAAAAAAAAATTGGATCCACGAAATGATAATCATCTACCTCCTCTGAACTCTCATTGTTTCGTATTATAATTTTTTCCCAATTTTTTTTTTAGCCATCTGCAGCACGAGGAGAGCAAGTCTCCGTGGGGTCAGGCTACTCTGCACTGGGGGTTATCTGATGGCGAGAGCGCGAATATCTTGCCGCGGCTTCCGGCGCCCCACCCGCCTGATTACCGCGTCGATTGTCCTCCTGGAAGCCGGGCGATGAGAAATATTACTGAAAAATTTTCACCCTGAGATTCACACGGTTAAACATTATGTCCGCTCCAATTGCAATCAATCGCTGATATTTTTTTTTTACATTTATTTATTATCTGTGATCATAAATAATCTTATCTTATGATCTGTGATCTTAATTTTAGGGCCGCTATCACCTACGGAACGCAGTTCCGGAAATTGTGATTTACAATTCCATTTTTTGACATATTAGATCCTATAGAAATCGTCTTTCTGCTGGATGAACAGCACAAAAACCACAAAACTATAATTGTGGTTTTTGGTGGGTTGGAGAGGTAAACACCTCGATTATTGTATTAAAAAAGTGGGGGCGACGTCGAGGGGAGTCATCTACTTAATGTTTAACGAGCCACAGCCGTGTGGCTCCCACTGAAGCGTCACGCTGGTTAAACAGTCAAATAATTTGCATTAAAAATTATTCAAAGTATGAGAAATAATGGGAAATTGACGTATAGAAGTTATTGAAGTCTTCCGACGCATCACACAATATCAAATGTTGAAATCAGATATTCACAATTACCATAAATTATTCGAAATTATTAACTCAAGAAACCTTAATTTGATTCTTGAGTAGAAATCGATTGGAAAAATGTAAATTTAACAATCATGGGTTTCAATTTCAGTATCTCAACAGCGTTCAACGAAGCTATGCATACTTCAATTTCAATTCAGAAAAGTTCAGGCTTCGGCGTGTGTTGATAGGTGGATGTGGGTGAAGACATGTGTGGGTGGGTGAACGTATATGAGTGAGTGGGTGAGTGAGTGGGTAAGTGGGTGAGTGAGTGGGTGGGTGAGTGAGTGGGTGGGTGAGTGAGTGGGTGAGTGAATGGGTGGGTGAGTGGGTGGGTGAGTGGGTGGGTGAGTGGGTGGGTAACTACATGGGTGGGTCGGTCGCTAGGTGGGTGAATGAGGGGGTGGATGGGTGAGTGAGTGGGTGCAGGGGTGGGTAGGTGGGTGAGTGGGTGGGTGGGTGGGTGAGTGAGTGGGTGGATTGGTGGATGGATGGGTGAGTGGGTAGGTGGATGAGTAAGTGGGTGGGTGGCTATATATGAGTGGGTGGGTACGAGTGAGGTGGGTGTGTATTGAAATTTTCCCGAGAAAAATTGAATAATATTTTTGTTTGCTGACATCACTGGTTAACGAAAGTTTTTACTCTCTACAAGAAAGTCTAAATACCAATAATCTTATATGAAAATTACAATTCCGGAAGTTTTTTGTATAGCCCCACGGACACACCCACTCCATCCACTAGTTTTTTATGTTGTTCTTTGGGTATAAAGCGGATTTTTCGAAAATTGACGCAATATTTTTCGAGTCAGCAAAGCGGATTTGCGCACCCCTCGCACGCCCCCATGGGATCTCTTTATGCGCCCGAGGCACGTCTCAAGTATCGGCAAACTGATCCCTTCAATAAGCTGTTTCACTCACGAGTTTTGTGCGTGTGTTTCGATTATTTAACGCAACATCGCTTCGACAAACACACATTTTCCGTGTGATTGACCCAATTGTCTCAGCCAGAAAAAGAAAACGACAACAATCACCAACACCAGCACCGTTCATGCTGGTTTATAATTTTAGATGAGCCAATGCGCTTGGGAAATTGTCTGGTATTACGAGTACGGATACTTATGGCATATTGCACATACTGAACAAAAAATATCGCTCTCTAGGATAAAGGTTATACGCTTCATCGAATTGTCCAATGATCATTATCGAACATGGAGCAGTCTCAAATATTATTGTTCCCCCGCGGATTTGGACCAATGAAATTGCGCTATGTAACGGCAGGTGGTGAACCTTCCAAGTGATAACATAAAATTTCCCAAATGTCCAAAATTTCCAGTATCCCAAAATTTCTGCGAAAAGCCTCCGAAAAATAATTGCGCCTCTATTCCTAAATTATCTTCTCTCGACATAATCACGGGTAAATATAATTTTTTTACCACCCAAGAATTCGATTCCTAAATTCATTCGGCAACCATCGAAATGAAGGAAACCGCTGGTGGTTTTTATGAATGAAGAAATGATGGATATAATAAATTTGTCTGATGCCCACGAATGAGGGTAAGACTGTGAAAAATGTACCAGATAACTGAAAAAGTCAGGTTTAAATGGTTTTTTTATTCACAAATGATATTTATGATACTGAGATGCCCCTGCGAGCGTGTAACTCAAGGAATGAAATCCTCATTATTCTTGGGTGAAGTTCAGCTCTGTGGTGAGCATCCGGCGGTAGAGAGCGATTTATTTGAGCTTCCGTCTCTATCGTTAGCCAGGATCGCAAGAGGTTGCAAGTGGAAATGGAAGTGAAAGAGTTCTAGAAGCGGCAAAGAGGGGAAAGATGCAATGAGTATAAAACCATAACCAGTTTACGCTACCCAGTGTCGTTGCCATGGCAACAGAGATTTCTAAATTAAGTACTTCAATCACGAGAATTAATCAATTAATCAAGCGGAATGTAGCACGTCGATTAAATCCACATTTGCTCACTGTAATTTGTGCAATGAATAAATCAATAAATTCATCCAGCTTGATGACGATTTCTTTTTTTCTAATCAATGTAATTAATCAAAAGAACATTTGTAAGTTGTCAGGAGACATTTTATTTCCCTGAAAATTTGAGTGAAACGATAATATGATAAAAATGATAGTGAGCCTTATTTTCGTTCCTACTGTGATTACCGCAGAAACAATTATTTGCAAATCAGGTACTTCGATTACAGTAATCAATGAATCCAAGCAGAATGAAAACTGCTATCACTGGAGGGGGATCCATTAATTCACTATGAGTTTTCTTTACCGCCAATGACGTTATATGCGTTTGGCAAAACGGAAGTTCATTACCGGCTTCTCTAGTTAACTCCTACCGCTATAACGACTCAAGAAAAAACTATTATTTTAGCACGGAGAAAAACGGTACCAGTCTGAGGAACCACGTCGCAACCTATTGTAGATTGAAATGTTTTTAAGTTTTCGATATAGGGAAGTTATTGTAATGGCCCTGAAAATCGGAAGTGGAAATTTCATCATATCTCCACGTTTCAAAGTCTCTCTAATCATTCTAGAGCATTTTTAACAAAATGTGTGTATGTATGTGTATATGTATGTTTACGCGTAGGTATGTGCCCACAATTTTTGGACAACAATTTCTTGCAAACGAATCACCCGATTCGATAATCTTTTTTTTAATCGATGCGTCTTCACGCAACTGAGACCTGATCAGATTTCGAAAGAAATTCATGCACTAGTTTCCGGTTTTTTTTTAAACATGAAGCATGATAATCGCCAAAAGTTTTAATCAATCATTATTTACGAAGACAAGTTGTGATCAAGCTAATCAATGTCGCAATTGGAGTCTCTCGGCGTACCTTAGCTTCGCTCAAAATTTGACTCACTTTCAAGTAGTGAATCATTAGTTATTGGTTGATTTTGTGTGGCGCGAAATGTTAATGACTATTCAAACTTTTATATTTGGTCTAGATGCGAAGTTGTCCGACTACTGCCGGCGCATGCGTGTTTGCTCGCAGGAGAATCTGAATGCGTCACGTGATATAGTCGCAGGTAGCGACACCTGTTGTATTCCAGTATTCAAAATTTCATGATTCCTATTTTTTTCTCTGAAACCAGTCTTTGGACATTTAAAGGAACGGTCGGAAAATCTAGGAATGGGAAACAGAAATTACAAATCGGGAAGTTCTATTAGTGCTCCCGCAACGGGGACAAACACACCTTCATCCCAGTAGTTAATTACTTAAATGCGGTCCCCGAAAAGATGCATGAATAAAGGCTACTGAATTCCTTCTGTCGCTGACTTGAGGTTAAGGACGAGTTCAACGAAGTTTCCGTGCATGATAGTCCTCTCCAGGGAGAACCGCTCACTAAACTTGCAAACGAATTTCGTCCACATTCACATCGCTATATTCAGGTAGCACCCATTGGGCTGTTACAAAATAGCGACTTTCAGGTTTCTCTGATCAACTGTCAGCGCCTCCTCCGGCTAGACCCGACTACCAGTTCTCAACAATGCGCAATTGTGTTGAATAAAAATCAAAAGCGTTCACCGTCTTCAATGAACACATATACAGCGTTACATACGTACAAACATTTTTGTTAGAATAGCTTTAAACGAGTGGCAATAGCTTGAAATATGATGAAATTTCCTTCTTTGATTTTCCGGGCCATTACAGTCACCTTCCCTTCGGGAAGTTGAATATACCTACTTAGGCAGTGGAGTGCCATTGGTGAATAATTTCGCACACACACACACACATGTGAGGCCTGCGACGGATTCCAAACTCAGACATCCCGATTTGAAATCCGCCGCGCAGATTGATACGAGCACCGATGTAATTTATTTATAAGTGCTCCGTTTACAAACACATCGTAGACCTCCGTGGTTGATTAGGACTTGAACGAGCACAAGTATAGCGACGTTAAATAACGAAAAAAATCAGAACTCTAATAATAACTATTTTAAAAAATGGAAATAAATAGCATATAGTTGAAAAAATTTCACTATTCCAAATAGCCTTTTTATACCCCAAATCTGGGATATGTCCTTATCAATAATTTCCCTGAGTTATCTATTTCCATTATTATGTATTTAAAGACCAATGCATAAGTGGTATCCGGAAATAAACGCCGTATTGTTTCACTCTTATCCCCAAGATGTTAAACGTGAAACGCGCTATAGCAGGTCACGCTGAACATCAGAAGAAGCCGCCCAACGAGGCACCCCCCCCGTCCCCTCCCACTCGTGTGTCGTATAGGTGCTGATGCTCCCTCCATGTAACCTTCGGGCATTCCCGTCTGGTATTATACCTATCCCTGTATTAATTTTCACCACGGTAAGAAGTAAAAACAGATACACACACATGCGTGAAGACAAGAAGAAAACAGAAGCAATGTTTATTCAGAGGGTGGCAACTGGTATCTTTGACATGCGCCGCAAGTTTTCCCCTAATTTGTGGCCGCTGAGTGTGACAACGATAACTGCTTCGTAATGAATAAGGCGTTAGACACGAATTAATTGTCAGATAAGGGAAAACGGGAAAAACATGGGAGGGGGAGGGGGAGGGGGGGGGGAAGCAAGCCAAAGTGGCCGAGTGGCTACCGACTAATGACTCTATCTACTGATAATTAACGGCAGTACGCACACCTACAACGCCTACACCAGAAGAAAAAGAACCTATTGGACTTCTATGGTGTTCATTCACGTTTTATGGAGAACTTAAATTAAGGCCGATTAATGTTTTCATTTCGGATTAGCTGAGAGTTAATTTAAGTGGTGTATCATTTAAGGTAAGTAGATAGATGGAAATTTCTGAAGTTTCAAAAATTAAAAAAAAAATCTCCATCTCAAAAAATTTTAAAATTGGAAAAATTTTCAGTTCACATATTCACAAATTTTGAATACATAGAAAAACTGCTAACGATTTGGGAAATATAGAAATAAAAATGTTTATCTAAATATCAAATAATTTCGAACACCATATTTCAATATTTCATGAATTTATATTAAATCCATTTTCTCAGTGCATTAGATAGAGTGGAAATCAATGAATTGACTGAAATATGTAATGAATAGAGTGAATAAACTCCTCAGCAAATTGTTACTGAATTAATTTCACACGTATAAAAATTGTAGTTTACGAGCTTTCGATGAATATCCTCCTGTCACATTGACGTAACACGAAACAGTGCCTGCGGGGATCGTAAAGGAGTGAAGAAGAAAAAAAAATAAGAATTGAATGAAAAAGGAGGAATTAAATAAACGATGGGAGGGTAAAGTGAGACGTCGATGTGCGACCTTTTGTGACGGAATTCTTGATAACGATGAGACGAAGAAGACACTCGAAATTATGTGTATGTGAGGCCTCCAGATTCCGTCCCATATATGTGTGCCGAAAATAGCCGCCGTCTCTCCTCGTCATAAAATCGGCGATTTTATGGTAATGTTCCAGGTAACCCACGACAGCGATATGGAACGTGTCAGGTAGGAGGGCGTAACCGCCACCCTCCCCTTCCCCCCTTCTTTCAACGCAGTGAAAAATTCAATATTTCCATACTAGCTTCGCGGCGGCCACTTATTTATTCACTCTTCATTTTACAATTTTGACATTGACTTTTGTTCAATTCAAATCGACGCAGTTTTTGATTTTGTTGAAATTTGGCCAAAATTTGTTTTGATTTTTTTGAATTTTTTGAATTTTTTGAATTTTTTGATTTTTTTGAATTTTTTGAATTTTTTGAATTTTTTGAATTTTTTGAATTTTTTGAATTTTTTGAATTTTTTGAATTTTTTGAATTTTTTGAATTTTTTGAATTTTTTGAATTTTTTGAATTTTTTGAATTTTTTGAATTTTTTGAATTTTTTGAATTTTTTGAATTTTTTGAATTTTTTGAATTTTTTGAATTTTTTGAATTTTTTGAATTTTTTGAATTTTTGAATTTTTTGAATTTTTTGAATTTTTTGAATTTTTTGAATTTTTTGAATTTTTTGAATTTTTTGAATTTTTTGAATTTTTTGAATTTTTTGAATTTTTTGAATTTTTTGAATTTTTTGAATTTTTTGAATTTTTTGAATTTTTTGAATTTTTTGAATTTTTTGAATTTTTTGAATTTTTTGAATTTTTTGAATTTTTTGAATTTTTTGAATTTTTTGAATTTTTTGAATTTTTTGAATTTTTTGAATTTTTTGAATTTTTTGAATTTTTTGAATTTTTTGAATTTTTTGAATTTTTTGAATTTTTTGAATTTTTTGAATTTTTTGAATTTTTTGAATTTTTTGAATTTTTTGAATTTTTTGAATTTTTTGAATTTTTTGAATTTTTTGAATTTTTTGAATTTTTTGAATTTTTTGAATTTTTTGAATTTTTTGAATTTTTTGAATTTTTTGAATTTTTTGAATTTTTTGAATTTTTTGAATTTTTTGAATTTTTTGAATTTTTTGAATTTTTTGAATTTTTTGAATTTTTTGAATTTTTTGAATTTTTTGAATTTTTTGAATTTTTTGAATTTTTTGAATTTTTTGAATTTTTTGAATTTTTTGGATTTTTTGAATTTTTTGAATTTTTTGAATTTTTTTTAGTTTATTTGAATTTTATTAAATTATTTCTCTGCGTGGCATTTTTGCGAGACCACCAGGATATAAGAACCGATTAAAATTTCTACCTAAATTTTAAGCTTTTCCCAGAATTTCACATGTTGGATTAGTGACCCATACTTTGTGTATAACTATATATATACATATACAGCCAGTCTCGCGCGAGCCAAACACAGGATCATCATCATCAGCATAGAGACACATTCCTGGTGGTCAATCGAATAAACTTAAACTCGATGAGAATCGAACACACCGCCGGCAACGCTAATACTCCATGTTGGGACTCTCTCGTCATGTCGAGACGCGAATTTCGCACGCTTTGCCGACTTCATTCAGGCGAAAACCAGTCCCCCTCTCGTGCTGAACGAAAAAATAAACACGAGAAAACCAGAAATGAATGTGAATAAAGGTCAGCGTATTGGACTCGAACTAGTCCAGGAGACACAGTTTCTAGAATTTGTTTTTATATAAAAATAAAAAAGGGAATACGATATCTAGGATTATGAGTCATGATTGCAAAATGGTGATTCATGAATTAAATATAGTTCCTCAAATTATCTATTTGCACTAATTTTTTTTCCATGACAACTGGAAAGGATAAGAATTTTCCTAGGATGCTCCCATAAAATTCTTCATGCTCTAATAGTCCTCTGGTAAAAATTCCCCCATGAATAAATCCGCTCAAAATGACATAAAGATTACCCGCAGTGATAACAATGTTCCAGGTGTTTCACGGACTCGGGAATTTTCTTCGCCCGGAAAACATGGTTACATAGGCACCATAACCGTTACAGAATTATCTTTCCTATCAATCGGGCTCGAGGAGATGTCTCGACAATGTCCATCTCACCTTTCGCACGTAGCTCCCCAAGGCGGAAGACATAGGAAATTTTTGTACTGTACTAGAGGCACTCATTCAGTTAACGCATTTTTTTCATGAATTATAAATAGAACCCACGTGGGGAATTCGTACGATGCCGAAGCTTGGACTTGATAACTTTGACATAACTTCATCCCATGTATAAGCCTAGATCAAACCAAGCTTAGTTATACCAAAGATACCCAAGTTTGATTGGCCCAGCTTGTGCCTAGCTTGGCTCAATCTTGGCGTCCCTAGCGTTGGTTCACAGGCAGAATCCAATCTACGTCCCATATTGGATACATACATACATCCAAGCTTAGTAGAGTGATCCAAACCCAAGCTTCAGGAACCATGCTGTGCTAAGCTTGGTCCGAGCTCAGCTTTGTTAACTTTGAATCTTAGCTTTAACAAGCATGAATCCCGGACTGCTCATACCATCTAAACCCAACCTTCTGAACTAAGGTTGAACTAAGCTGCATTGAAGCATATTGTGCCTATTTTCGATTTACCGGCTTCAGCGAAACTCTGCTTAATATTGGATTCATATATAAATCCAGGATTGCTGCACCACCTAAACCCAAACTTGGAAACGAATGTTCAACTGAGCTTGGTCCAACCTCAATGTTCCTATCTTCGAAGTTTGAACAAAGATAAATTTTGTAGCTTGGACCAAGATTAATTTCGATGCTTCGACTGCGAGAAACTTTGGAGCTTGGACGAAAATGAATTTCAAGGCTTGTACCAAGATAAAGTCCGAAGCTTGAATGAAGATAAAGTTCGAAGCTTGTATTAACCTACGTAACCAAGCTTGGACGAAGCTTATTCTCTACGCTAGGATTAGTGATCCATGCGCATGTTCTGCACAGATTGACCGAGGCTTCAAAACACAGCTTCAGCGCAGCTTAGTCAAGCCTCGTTCAAGCTTTGATCAAGCTTCATCGCATAGTCAATTCCCAGCTGGGAATTAAATTTCTATTATTCCCTGAAAATTCATATGCTCTAAGTCACATCGAGGTCAGGTACAGATTGGCTAGAATCAACGACTTAGGACCACACCGACTTCCGCGCCATGAAAAATGATTCGAAAAAATAAACCCCTTAAAGGGCAGCGTAATACTTCCAATAAGGTTCTCCTATAAAATTGCAAATTTTTTTTTCCCACTCGATGTGCTCCTCTCGAAACAGGTCCTCCAATCTCCCTCATTTCAAAGAAGGCAATTATGCGTTATGCATACATACATCTTAGGAACCACTGAGATCTCCTTAGGGGGAGGTACGTGGCGCCGTGTTAAAACATAAATAACGCCGAAGCGTGCGACTTTTGGCTCTCTCATTTAGCTTTTTTTTTTTCATTTTCAACGATACGTATTAGATTGCAGGATATATGGCGCCTCTCTTCTGCGCCCTCCCATGAAAAAAAATGGGAGGAGAGAGAGAGAGAGAGAGAGAGATGTGTGTGAGGCCCCATACGAAAATCCCAACACACGTGGTTCCCGTTGGGCATGAATGGAGAGCTAGTTTATTATTCTCCTCTTTTTGCCCCCCTTTTTTTACGATCGCCGGAAGTGCCCAGAGGTCTATTTATCAATGACGATAGGACAGGAGGAAATGGCGACATATTTTGACGCTCTAGCCTCGTAATTCGATGAATTGGTACCGCCGGTGTGACTGTTATGAAGTGCTAAATGGATTTTACAGAACATTCGAAATCAGTGTATCAAAACTCTAATAATGCCAATTGATGGTAATTTGATTTTGCACTCATTTAAGAGCCACCCCCCCCCCCCCCCTCCTCTTCAAGTACGGTGGCGGAGTATTTTTTCCATCACAACGGGCACAAAAATCAAAAGAACCTGCTTGTGCTCTCGGGGGGCGTGAAAATTACCCAGTGAAGGTGGCAAAGTGCCGACTAGTCGGTGTGCCACCCTTCTACAACGGTGGAAACAATTTTAGTTGGTACAAACGGCTGACACAAGGCATTTGAGATTTCGTGCAAAAAAAGCTATGGTGGGCATTCACGGTGATGAGGTGGGGCGGCCAGTGTCGCGTTAAATCCAACCATGCGAGTGAAAATCCATGCGTTGCGAATTGCCGCCGGTGGATCAAAGCGCAATACGAGAACTACTCGGCAGTCATAGGTCACATATTTCCTTCATCGCAATAAGCTAAAGACCATGGGTTTGAGAATTTATCCCAATAAAATGCTGTGGCCAAAGTCTTTGGAGCTTGCGAGAAGCTCTGGTGCAAAACACTTATTCACTTTCTGAGAATGAGAGTAGAGTTTGTAGATAGTAAGCATTATTTTCAGAATTCGGACGCACATTTTTAGTATTGGGAAATGCGAGCATCAATTGATGTCAAGCATTAGGGCCATAGACCTCAAAAAAATTGTTGTCTTATCAATGCCAATGGTCAATGTGAAGCGTAACTATCCTAGGAGTCATTCCTGCTACATCAAATGCCCATGATGGTAGAACCTCAAAATCGACCTTGGAGCATTCGCATGCGTTCAATCATCAAGTATTACCCCAGTAGAAATTGGACGAAATTCTGCGGCATTCAGCCGAAGTGGCTATACCTTTAACATTGAGTACCGCGGTGCAATACCGCGGCGAGGTCTATGCGACATTCAATTTCTAGTCGGATACAATGGAATGTTAAGGAAATGCCAATGGCAAATCCTATTTTAGTTGTTATTTAACGACCCTATATTTATGCTCTATAGAGTGGTAATCGACGACGGAGCTATTATAAATAAATTACATTGGTGCTCGTATCAATCAGCACGGATTGGATTTGAACACAGGACCTTTGAGTTACGAATCCGTCGCCTCACCAACCGAGCCATCGTAGGCCTACAATGTTAAACCCTTCACAGTCCTCTTTAAAGAAAAACTTCTTTACAATTGCTCTATCATTTTGTGCTCTGCATGTGTGACTGACATTAGCGCGATCGGGATGTGAGGACACTGCTCACAGACCACTCAGAAGCGCCGCTGAGGGTCTACGGTCGGGTTCTGATACCGCGATAGCTGCAATTTTTCTTTTTTTTTACAACAATTTTTACGACAAATTGACTGCTTCTTCTCAATTAATTAAAAAAAGTAAACTAGGAAACAGTACAGGAATAGTTCGAATTCCGAAAATAAGTTATATAAACCAGAATTTATGGAATTACCGGCCGACGTAAACTCGTTGTTAACACTCTATTTTTTCTCGCAATTAAATAAAATAGTGGGGACAATAATTAAACTGCTGGGGGGAGGAGGGGGGGCTGTGGCGGTCGACGGCGGCCGCGGCGCGGCAACGATGCAAGAAATGCGTACCACCCACGCCGAGTCCCATTGAAGTGGGGGCCAAAGGTTGCCTATTCACGCGTCGAGGCGCCACTGCGAATGGTTATTTGCACCAGACCGTGTGTTACACCACCTTCCACCTCACCCCCCTCCCCCCCCCCCTCCTGGCCGCCCAACCACCCCCTGATACGAAAATTTTTAAGGCGATTTATCCATCAAAAAATACAGAATGTGAAATCTACCAACTCAAATTATGTGAAAAAAATTTTTTTTTTTATTCTTCTAAGGAACCAAAATTTTTTTTAAATATTGTCTCACTTTAGCTAGGAAAAGGATTGGATGGTTCTCCAGGAAGGAAAGAATCAAATGACGGAACATTGATAAGCATCCTTAAAAAGATCGCCAAACCGACAAGCGTCGAAGAGATTAAAAAAAAAAGCAACATAAATATTCGCTCACAGGGAAGATCATGAATAATTCATTTCACAAATATGAAAGTATGACATACAGTTATTGGAAATACTTATCCAAACACTCGTCTAGACTCCCCGCAGTGATGAAAATAAATAAAATAAAAATACGATCCATAAAGTTATCAATAGTGTCATCTAATCAACAGGTCTGTCCGATTCAAATTTCCGTTGGTAAAATGAACAATTTTTTTTAGATGAATCGTTATGTCATGAGTGTGATATTTTAATAGACCGAGTCCCCCGATAAATCATGCGAGCCACACTCTATTGCCGTTTCGCATAATAAAATCCCAGTTTTCATCGTAGGGATGAGATATTACGAGCCCCAAATGGTAAATTGAAATGACTCCTTTTTTGGTGAATGGGGCCCCGAGGGGCGGCCGAGACGAACGACCTGGGCGCGAGGCAAAGTGCACACGGAGCCTCGATGGAAAAAAGTATAAGAAAAAAAGAAAGAAAAATAAGGAGAATGGAAATGAAGAGGGCACGAGGAGGTCGGAGGGGAGAGATAAACCCCGTGACGCAGCCGTAAATCGAGGTGAGTTGATGGGGCATTGATTGCCTCGCGTATTTCATCCAATGATGCAATTCTCATATTTTGTCTTCGGAGGGTTCAAATATTTTCATTATTTTTTTTTTTCAACTTCTCATTGTTGAGAAGTTATTGTAATCGTTTCAAAATGGATAATCAATTCTTCAGGTGGCTAATGTTTCCAAAGATTCTAAAATAAATAAATTTGACGTCGGCGTTCATGCCTATCTATATAAGTATATGTGTGTATGTGTGGATGTGT
Organism: Asobara japonica; assembly: GCA_026005395.1. Classification (NCBI taxonomy): domain Eukaryota; kingdom Metazoa; phylum Arthropoda; class Insecta; order Hymenoptera; family Braconidae; genus Asobara; species Asobara japonica. The sequence goes on from BQMI01000220.1 coordinate 1,165,154, forward strand.
GGGTGTAGGTGGGTCTGTATGAGCGTGAGTGGGTCGGTGGGTGGTTGAGTGGGTGATTGGGTGCGTGGGTGGATAATTAGGTTGAGTGAGTAGGTGGGGGAGTGGGTGTCTGGGTGAGGGGATGAGTGGGCGATTGGGTGGGTGGGTGGGTGGGTGAGTGGGTGGGTGGGTGAGTGGGTGAGTGGGTGGGCGGGTGGGTGAGTGGGTGGGTGAGCAGGATGAGGTGGTAGGTGGGTGAGTGGGTGTCTGGATGAGTGGGTGGGTGGGTGTGAGCGGGTGTAAGTAGGTGGGTGGTAAGTTTTCCCAAACTTGTCTTTTCTGCACTTCTGGTGTTTTACAGGCGTATTAGTTCGTTTGATCCATTAGTTGGTGACCATGATTTACGTATTTGTTCAGGCCCACAGCAAAACTAGTGTAAAAAAATAGGGACGGTCAGCCAGCCCAAAGCAACATAGTAAAAAAAATGAAATGATCCGGGGAGAGAAGGAGGAAAGGACCGGGCGAAGCCGGGGGTATAGCCAATATGGATAGGAATGCGTGACGTTACCATAATATTAATAGTTTATTTACCGATGGCCATACGTCACCGAGCTGTTGCCAATGGGTTGGCCATTGGTTAAAAACGTGAGATGGCTGTGGCAATATCTCCCTCCCCCCCCCCCCCCCCCCCCCCCGTGTATATGGTTGCTTGGGCTATATCGTGGATGCTCCAGGCTAGTATCACTAAATATTCCAGTGCCTTGGCCGGGGGAACTCTGCTGACAGGGTTGTGGCGAAGGCAAGAGGTCCACTGGCCGGCACAACTTGAGTCTAGCCAAGTTGTCAAACGGGCAATATTGATGGCAGGATGTGCCAGTTCCCTCTCTCTCTCTTTCTCTCTCTCTCTCTCACTCCTTTCAGTTACCACGCTTAAAATCCTCTTCGTGGAATCTCTATAACATTTAACCTTGCGGGCATTTGCCATTATTCCCAACAGGTAAAACGTTAACGAGAAATCAAAACTCAATGTATATAGGCAAGATTAAGTGCAATTGATTGGTGATGATCAGGGACCTCGTCAATTCTACCCTTGGAGCTCTTGTGCGTGGGCCGTTTTAGCCATCTAAGTAGAAAAAAAAATTATTAATATTGGAGAGGCTGAAATATTGACAGATTTTATGAATTCATCGAAAAGGCTATATATATTTACGAAGAAATCGATGGGCGAAGACGCAGAGCACTCTTGTAATTCACAAGTTCTTTAGTTTCGGAAATCTAGAGATAGGCAAAGAGTGTTGAGTAAAAATGGCTGCTTGGATAAAAATATTCCCTAATTTCTAGGATTTGTTTTTATTATTGTCACTCAATAATTCGCCCTGAGATTGAGCAACCGGAAACCAACATTGTTTACTAAAAAAAACATAATCACAAATTATCGTTGCGTGTACGCGGAACGAAAAACAAAAGGGCCCTCATAAATTTTTCACCGAAATCTTAGTGAGGCTGGGCGATGTTACACGTGGTGTGTTCCCGGAAAGGTGAAAAGTGAGGTGAACAAGAAAAAAACATTGAAATGTAGTGATTATAGGATGGGATGTTCGCGGCAACTATTATAGCGCGGTGCATTGCGTGATGATCTGGATGTGTCACATGAACAGGAAGTTGGAGATCTGGAAAAATTTGAGGAGGACCGGATGCTGGATATCATCAATCCCCATTGATTCCATTATCTATCGTCATTCAGCAATCAGAAATGTTGCGTGATGTGCGGACTCGAGTCGAAGTTATTTTTAATGAGGGACAAAAACGATTATGCCGAACATATGTCATGTTATTTTTTGACACTTCTGAGGATTTTTAGCGGCTTACGTGGGCTGATGACCAGTAAACGAATGCGTATCACTTCCAGAATGTTATTTGTAGGACGCTATAAATTTGTTGGTTACCCAAATCTGGGTTCGCGCCCGGCTTCTGGCCAGTGTTTCCGTTCCGCCATCGGTCATAGCCATGAAACGACAGAGCAAGGTTGGATGGGAACTTCCAATTTTCCCTGCCTTCATTTTGAGAATTTTCAAATTATTTATTTATTTTTTAATTAAAAAACGAAAACAGCGCTGACCATGGAACGTCAACGCGAAATCTTGAGTGTTAAAAAAAAACATTCTAAAACAGCTTCGCGTCCCCTGAGGAAGTGACAATACCATCTGCGACATTCAGAAGTCCGTGAGAATCGGAGGTGAGACATTGGGCGGCTGGAGTGATGCCGCTGAAGGAATTCGCCGAGTAATACTCGCCTGAGCTATTAAACTCTCTTCCGTTTTCAGGGGCGATGCGTCTGAATCGAGAGACGCAGGTAGTCATTCGTGTCCCGGGACCTCTGTCACCCTGCACCACCACGATCTAACATCCTTTTGGGATATTAAAAAGCAGTTTCGAGATGACTCGTGGAGTCGCGACGTTTCTCCCGCTCTCACTTTTTCTTTTTTTTTATCTCTAACCAAATGTTCTCATGCATCCCTCGCTGAACGCTTTGATGGTGCAGCGCTGCTTGTCCGTTGACACTGTTGACTTCTGCCCAGTCACTATCCACCGAAAAAAACTTCTTCAGTTGCCTCACAACGAACTTAACTGAGGCTAAGACGTCCCAGTGACAAGGAAATTATATGAATGACCAATACATAATTTTGTATTTTTTTTTCTTCTAATTTTTTCGGGGGAAAACTCATGGACAGAATATTTTTTATTTATCATTTATTCTTCCTTTATCTATTTATTTAATTGGTGATTTATTCATTTATCTATGTATTCATTTGTTTATTTATTTATTCATTTATTAACTTCCCGATATAGGGAAGTTATTGTAATGGACCCGAAAATCAAAAATGGAAATTTCATCATATCTCCCTGTTCCAAAGTCTTTCTAATCGTTCTAGAACATTTTTAACAAAATGTTTGTATGTGTGTTTATGCGTAGATATGTGCCCACAATTTTTGGACAACGATTTCTTGCAAACGAAATCCCCAATTCGATAATTTTTTTTCAATCGATGCGTCTTCACGCAACTGAGACCTGATCAGATTTTGAACGAAATTCATGCAATACTTGCCGGTTTTTTTTAACATGAAACATGAAAATCGCCGAAAGTTTTCATCAATCATTATTTACGAAGGAAAGTTATGATCAAGCTAATCAATGTCGCAGTTGGAGTCTCTCGGCGTACCTTAGCTTCGATCAAAATTTGACTCACTTTCATGTAGTGAATTATTAGTTATTGGTTGATTTTGAGTGGCGCGAAATTTTAATGACTATTCAAACTTTTATATTTGGTCTAGATGCGAAGTTGTCCGACTACTGCCGGCGCATGCGTGTTTGCTCGCATTTGCACAGGAGAATCTGAATGCGCGCTGCGCAGTGTGATTGGTCAGTGCGTCACGTGACATAGTCGCAGGTAGCGACACCTATTGTATTCCAGTATTCAAAATTTCATGATTCCTATTTTTTTCTCTGAAACCAGTCTTAGAACATTTGATTGACGTGTCGGAAAATCTAGGAATGGTAAACAGAAACTACACATCGGGAAGCGTCGCTTGTGCTCCCAACGGGGGCAAACGCACTTCCATCCCACTAGTTTTTTCGATTCGTAACCGGTCTTTTAAGTGTACCAAAATGCTTTCCGTTGAATTTCGAACAAATGTCTGTGTGTGTGTGAGAATTCAAAAAAATTATATAAGTTTCAAAAATTTCAGACATTAGAAAAATGTGGAAGATCCCAAAACCTTGATTAATTTTGAAATACTTTGGCCGACCAATGCGACCATATACATATAATTTGTAATTAATAATCCCATGACACTAAATAACGAAATCAATAATTACCGTCAGTGATACCGATAATGAACTCTTCTAAAACCTCAGTCAACTTCTTGATCCACCGTTTAATCGCATTTCGTAAAAGCAGCAACTCCGTAAATGCAGCGGATCAATTATACTTATTCTGGATATTAGATCTGGGAGTTGTAGCGATTAGTGCTGAATTGTGGATGATAATCCTAGTGTAGGGGAATTCTTCCAGAAAAAGTTGAAAAATTCAAACACTGAGAAATTTTTCCTTCCAAACTGTATCATAATCATCCCATAATTTTTTTCTTATTTTTTGTGCGCACGCTTTTGCGCATCGTTATCAAAATATACTAAATGGCGCTCTCTGATTTTGGTGATGTCCACTTTGATAATTACTCCTATAAAATATAGGAGAAACTTGTTTTCCTATTTCCTAGACAACATGAAATATGTTCCTTGCAATGAAGAACGTTAAAAGTCGAGTTAGAAAATTTTGAAACTTCTGAAAATCTCGATACCTCGACAATGATGTTAAAATTGAAAGAAAAAATGAGAAAAAAAATGAAATTCGCTCATTCAAAAATATTGGTACTCACCTTTAGAACGATATGCGGTTCATAATCCAATGGCCGTAAACAACTACATAAACAATTACTGTCAGCGATATTGATAATGAACTCTGCTAGAATCTCCATCAACCCCTTGATCCACCGTTCAGTTTTATTTCACAAACCAGTGATTCTGCAGATGCAATATGAGACAATTACACTTATTCTGCATCCAAGATATCAGAGTCGTGGCAATTGGGGTTAAATTGTGGATGATAATCCCAGTGAGGATGACTGTTAACCAGAGATGAAATGCCGATCGCGGGCGTCGCACTCTTGGGGGGCAACGACTCAAAGGAAAGGCCGACCACGTCCTTATCTACCTCCCCCCCTCCCCCCCGATTATATCCCGCGCCCCGGGTAGTCTGTGAGCGCTCCCAGATGCAATATACAACATAGCCCGGCCACTGTGCCATTGTGCTTTGTGTCAGTTTCATCTTTATTTCTCTTTGAATCATCCAAATAACTCGGCTTTAATAACACTGAAATTAAAACGTAAAAAAACAAATTCCATCATTATTCAGCGGGTGGGATAACAGTGGCCCGTCAGGGATACATCGATAACTTATCGTTGATCCTCAGGTCTCGTACAGTTTTTCTCAAAATTTCCCCAGCCATTTAAATATCTGCTGAAGGAGTGATCCTGTGGAGCAATATTACCTCAAATTCTTCATATGGCCTTTCAATTCGACACGAAAATTTTCTAGAGGGTCGCCTGAAACTGCTGAAACTGGCTTATTCTTAAGATAAATGACATGATGTCTGTGTCTGTATGTGTGTGTCGGCGGGTGGGAAGGTGGGTGGGTGAATGGGTTGATGAGTGGGCGGATAGAACGGGGGGTGGGTAAGTGGGTGGGTTGGGAGGGTGAGTGGGAGGGTTGAGTGGGTGAGTGGGATGGTTGGGTGGGTAAGTGGGAGGGTTGAGTGGGATGGTTGGGTGGGTGGGTGAATGGGTTGATGAGTGGGCGGATAGAACGGGGGGAGGGTTGAGTGGGTGAGTGGGCGGGTTGGGTGGGTGAGTGGGATGGTTGGGTGGGTGAGTGGGATGGTTGGGTGGGTGAGTGGGATGGTTGGGTGGGTGAGTGGGATGGTTGGGTGGGTGAGTGGGAGGGTTGGGTGGGTGAGTGGGAGGGTTGGGTGGGTGAGTGGGATGGTTGGGTGGGTGGGTGAATGGGTTGATGAGTGGGCGGATAGAACGGGGGGTGGGTAAGTGGGTGGGTGAGTGGGAGGGTTGAGTGGGTGAGTGGGCGGGTTGGGTGGGTGAGTGGGATGGTTGGGTTTTTTTTTTTTTTTTTTTTTTTTTTTTTTTTTTTTAAAGAAAGAAAAAGAGAAAGAAGGAAGTCAACCTCCTTCCTCACACTTCCTTCTTTCTCTTTCCTTCCTCTTTTTCTTACTTTTTCCTTTATTAAACAAACTTACAGAATTAACAAATAAAACATAACGTGCAAAGGACAATACCCCTTGTCACGTACAATACAGTTCGGTTGGTCCCCAGAACACGACGGAACATCTGCTGAGCAATACTTCGTTGTGTAGGGGACGATAGCCTTGGCTTCCTCAGTAGCGAATCCTTTCCGCTCGTTGACGGTAAGAAGATCCTCCGGTTACTCTGGATTTTTCCGCAACTGCTCCTCGCGGCGCAGCTCCTGCAAAACCTCCATTGCGAAGTCGCTTGTCGCGTTCCATGCCGCCTCTGATGACAGCATAACTTCCACAAGATTTCCACCGTTGATGGGTTTGCCTGCGCTATTTTCCCATACAGCTCGTTGGACGTCGAAACGCGGACACGTAAAGAGAACATGTTCCGCGTTTTCCTTCATTCTCGGGCACTTTGGGCAATCCGGAGAATCCTCATGCTTAAATTTGTGAAGATATTCCCGAAAGCACCCGTGTCCTGAGAGCATCTGGGTTAGGTAGTAATTGACTTGTCCATGTGATCGGTCAAGCCAAACATCTAGCTTCGGAATAAGTCTGTGAGTCCACCGGCCTTTGCTCGAGGCGTCCCACTGCAGCTGCCATCGCTGGATGCTGTGGTTTCGTTCTTCTGTCCTCAGTTCCACTGAGCTCAGCTCAGTTGATGTTTTGCGTGTGTAGAGTCGCCTACGCTCTTCCGCTAGCACTTCAAAAGGTAGCATCCCAGCAATGACACACACAGCATCGTTCGATACTGTGCGGTATGCGCTGACCACTCTAAGGGCACTCAGCCTGTAGACTGGAACAATTTGCCGCCGAGATGCTTGGCTTCGTAATGCATCACTCCATATAGGAATACCATATGTTAATACCGACGTGACAACTGATGATAGCAGGAGCCTTCTCCTCTGTTTTGGCCCTCCAATATTTGGCATAAGTCTTGCAAGAGCAGTCTTCACTGCTCCTGCCTTACTGCTTGCATGTTGAGCTTGCTGTCTGAAACTAAGTCGGGCATCAATCATAATTCCCAGGTACCGTATGTAGGGCTGGGAAATTATTTCGTGCTCACCGACTTGCAGTGTAATTGTCTCTATTTTCTTCCGGCTCGTAATGAGGAGTGCCTCAGTCTTATGCTCCGCAAGTTGTAACCCAATCGAGTCCATCCATTGTCGTATCTTGTTAAAAACATTCTCGAAAATGAGCTGGAGCGTGGAAAGGTGTTTGCCCACGATGACTATCGCTACGTCATCCGCAAAAGCTACTAGTTTGGCCCCCGCCGGTAATGCTATTTTGAGCAAGTCGTCATATACGATATTCCACAAAAGAGGACCCAACACTGAGCCTTGAGGTACCCCCCCAGTCACCCTATATGTTTTAGGACCAACCTCTGTGTCATATCTGAGTACTCTGTCGGTAAAGTAATTACCTACCATCTTTTGCAAATATGCCGGTACTTGCAGCTTCGACAATGCCGCGAGGATGGGATCCCACCGTACCGAGTTGAAAGCATTTTTGATGTCCAGGGTAACAACCAAGCAATACTGCTTCGTGCCTCCTTTCCATCGCCTGCCATCGATTGCTTTTTTTGCTGTTTTGACCACCAGGTCTATAGCATCCAACGTGGATCGTCGTCGTCTGAAACCGTATTGAGCTTCGGCCAATAGGGGTTCCACCACTGCCTCAATTCTCTGATGTATAATTCGTTCCAGGATCTTGCCCGCCGTATCCAGCATACAGAGTGGACGATATGATGATGGCTCGTCCGGTGGCTTTTTCCCCTTGGCGATAAGCACGAGTCTCTGTTGCTTCCATCTGCTGGGGAAAATACCTTCCTGGATGCATGTATTATACATTTCGAGGAACATGCCGGGTGCTGCATTGATGGCGGCTTTCAACGCTATATTTGGCACACCATCGAGACCGGGGGCCTTGTTGTTGCCCACTCTACTACAGGCCTGCAATAGTTCCTCAGCTGTAATCGGCGGTATTCCGTCGATAATAGCACCCTCCACCTGCTTTTCAGTCACACTCATTTGCTGGGGGAATAAGACTGAGACAATTCTCTCCAGGAGCCTAGGACAGGTTGGTGATGGCATCGGCTGGCTCTTGAGCCGCGTCATAACCACCTTGTACGGTCTGCCCCAAGGATCCTTCTCCACTTCCTCCAACAGTTCGTTCCAGCAGTCTCGTTTGCGAAGCTTTATGGCCTTAGTAAGCTTACGCTTAGCGGCTTTAAACTCCACTTCGAGACTTTCGGGGTTGGACTTCTTCCTTGCGCGTTGCCAAGCTCTCCTCGCTGCGAAACATTCCCTGCGGAGGGTCGCCATTTCACCGCTCCACCAATACACCGGTGGCCGTCGGTTTCCACTAAATTTCCTGGGCATAGTGGCATCGCAGGCGTCGGTGACTCTCCGCATGGTTTCGTCTGCTTTCCCTGTGGCATTCTTACTGTCTAATCGGGCAGTCTTCAGTGCCATAAGGAAGGTGGCAATGTCAAATTTTCGCACATTCCAGCCGACTCCATTTGTTCTTTCCGGTGTGGGTGCGGATCTCCAATCAACCGACACCTCCCAGAGTACTGCCTGATGATCACTGGCAGTGTAGATCTCGGATACTTCCCATGCACAGTTTCCTTTCATCAGGCTGCTGCTGACGAAGGTGAGATCTATACATGAGCTCGCTTGTCCTCTGCGAAATGTCGGTTTGATTCCATCGTTCAATAGGACAACATCTAGGGCCGACATGGCTTCCAGTAAAGCCCGTCCTCGTTGATTCGTCTCCTTGCTGCCCCAGTCGACTGCCCAAGAGTTGAAGTCTCCCGCAATTGCCACTAGGGAATGCTGTTTTGCATCCACGACGAGTCTATCCAGGAATGCTGTGAAGTCTTCATAGCAAAGGCTTGGTGGTGCATAGCAGCTATAAAGATAGATACCATTCACCTTGGCCACAACGAATCCAGACTGTTGGTCTCCGTCATATGCTTCAAGCGGCAGAGCACCGCAGGACCAAATGACGGCTTTATTGCTAGTATCAGTAACCCAGTTTTGGGTATATAGGTTCCTGTAAGGTTCCGAAATGACGGCAACATCAATTTTCAGGTCCCGAACCGTCTGCGTCAGCAGATCGTGTGCTGTGGTGCAGTGAGCCAGGTTCACCTGTAACACCCGCACTATGACTGTGTACGGATCTTCTGGAGTGCACCCTGGTAGACTGGACATTTGATACTACCAGTTACATGGGCATTGTCTTTCGTGGGCTCCAGTTCTACGCATAGAACGCATTTTGGAGACGCTTTACAATCGGCGCTTCTGTGCCCTTTTTCGCCGCATTTGTAACACAGGTCTGATCGGTCAATGGAGCTCTTGCAATTGACGGCAAGATGCTCGTAGTGCCAACACTTGAAGCATTTGATGGGCCTTACCACTGTCACGATGCGAGCATATACCAGGCTTATTCGTATTTTACTACCCTTACTCAGTATATTTCTTGCAGTAGCGTCAGGGAGTACCACCGTAGCAGATTGTGTTCCTCTGTAGGCCTTGCGAAGAGACTTGATGGCACTCAATGAGATATCACTATCTGCGCCATCAGCTTTCCTCAGGGCATCAAGTATGTCTTCTTTGGTAGTGACGTCATCGAGGTCTTTGATTTCGAGTTCCTGTTGAGGTCCCTTATTGAACACCTTAGCTTCGTTTTGGAGGGCTCCAACTAGTGCCTTCTCCAGCTCAACACCTTCGTCCTTCTTTCCTCTCGCTAGAATTAAAAGAACATCTCCGGAGGCTGTTTTACGGATTTTGTCCACGCATGAGCTAGCCGCGTAGACACCTTGGTCTTTCTTTATACGTCCTAATATTTCAGCGTACGTATCCTTCCCCGTGGGACGAATAATTAGCGCATCAGGGCGGATTACTGCTTTCTTCTTCGTCCGAGGCTGATTCTGGTGTGTCTTCGCCACTTTTCCCTGCCTTTGGATCTTTGTCCAACTGGAACTTTCGTCCGTATCCGAGGTAACGTTCTGGATAGTAGGGTTTCGAACTACTCGGTCATTCTCCGTGGCCTCGGTTGAGTTTGCAGTCTCAGAGTTCTCCAAGGTCATTTCCTCCCTTCTTTTCACCTGTCGTGGAAGTTTTCTCTCCTCCAGAGGTGAGATATCTTTTCTCTTCGGCTGCCCACTTAGGTGAGGTGAAGTTTGGGCGTCAGCAGTCTGCACCATTGGTTGTGGGATCACTTTTTTGTCAAGTGCCACGAAACGGTCATAACTGCTTTTCATCTTATTGACTTGCAACTTAATGTGCTTGTGAACGTTTGCCTTCGGAGTGATATACTCCAACAAGTCTTTTAAAAGGTTATCAATCTTAACCATTTCAGCTTGCCTTTTCTTCAGAAGTTCTTCACTTGGGGTAGTAGACCCATCAGAGGCCAAGTGGTCCACCTCTTGAGGGCTGCAGTAGTCGGATCTCGACGAGCTCGAGCCTGCTTCGGCACTCTCACCCGCCGGTACTGGGGTATCCCTCCCCTGCACCGTAATCATTTTTCCAATGGTTGTACTGGCCATGGTTTCTTCTTTAATATGTAGGCTGTTATAGGGAGCCCACCCTTGGCACCCTTGGTTTCGGGAGTTAGGTTTCTCCCATGGGATGGTTGGGTGGGTGAGTGGGATGGTTGGGTGGGTAAGTGGGAGGGTTGAGTGGGTGAGTGGGATGGTTGGGTGGGTGGGTGAATGGGTTGATGAGTGGGCGGATAAAACGGGGGGGTGGGTAAGTGGGTGGGTTGGGTGGGTGAGTGGGAGGGTTGAGTGGGTGAGTGGGCGGGTTGGGTGGGTGAGTGGGATGGTTGGGTGGGTGAGTGGGATGGTTGGGTGGGTAAGTGGGAGGGTTGAGTGGGTGAGTGGGATGGTTGGGTGGGTGGGTGAATGGGTTGATGAGTGGGCGGATAGAACGGGGGGTGGGTAAGTGGGTGGGTTGGGTGGGTGAGTGGGTGAGTGGGCGGGTTGGGTGGGTGAGTGGGATGGTTGGGTGGGTGAGTGGGATGGTTGGGTGGGTAAGTGGGAGGGTTGAGTGGGATGGTTGGGTGGGTGGGTGAATGGGTTGATGAGTGGGCGGATAGAACGGGGGGTGGGTAAGTGGGTGGGTTGGGTGGGTGAGTGGGAGGGTTGAGTGGGTGAGTGGGCGGGTTGGGTGGGTGAGTGGGATGGTTGGGTGGGTGAGTGGGATGGTTGGGTGGGTGAGTGGGATGGTTGGGTGGGTAAGTGGGATGGTTGGGTGGGTGAGTGGGAGGGTTGGGTGGGTGAGTGGGAGGGTTGGGTGGGTGAGTGGAAAGGTTGGGTGGGTGGGTATGTGAGTGGGAGGGTTGGATGGGTGGGTGGGTGACTGGGAGCGTTGGAAGGGTGGGAGCGTTGGGGGGGTAGGTGGTTGGGTGTATTGGTGGGTAGATGGGCGTGGAAGCGTGGGTGGGCAACTTTATGTGTTTTTGGTCTTAATCTGACTCTATTCGTAATCATACACAGGACCCGCCGAAAGATTTTTTTTTTGTGGGCAATACGACGGAAATGAGCACTCACACAATGCGCCTATGGTAAACTTTCGCCATGCGCGCTATCATATTGTCTAATCACAGAGTAAAATACCTAGAACACTTCAGTGACATTACAGCGGGTGCCTGTGATGTCGCTCGCCCCTCCCTTGCCCTCCCACGCGCGGGCATGTGTGTATATGTGTATATGATTAAATGAGTGTAATACTGATTTTCGGCACATGACTACAAACGGTCATATAGGTCAGAATTGAACTATTTTCATTCAAGTTACATATGATTAGATTTTGGATAAAGATGTGTCAGACACATCTTTATCTTTTTCATTTACCCATGCATACACCATAAGAAATAATGCAGGAATAATAAATTAAATACTTAACCTTTTCTCGCAGCCAAATCCAATCATTCATCTCACTCGTCAGGCGGCGCGGGCCATAGATTGTGCGAATTTACAAACATGGCCCAGCTGGATCTTTCCACATATGCGGGTCGCTGCGAATGTATTGATGATAAATTGTCCAACTGATTTTCATGGTCAACAACTTCCAAATGATGGGGCAATGTTTTATCAGTCAATGTTTGAATATTATAAGTTAATAATATTTATGAGTTAAACATAATTATGAGTTAATACATATGAAAAACCTTAAATATGTAACCCACTTTTTGCAGCGAAAATACTGAATCCAATGGAATTTTTAATTACCTTTCAACAGTCGAAACTTCGAAAATGACATGACAACGGCGCGACATTAATTTTTTCGACTCTTATGGCCGTTTCCATTATCTGGAGCCTATAGGCTTGATACAGCCACACACACCCACCCACACGCACACACACACACCCACACAGACACACAATCCGTCACAATCGTTCACATCTCGTTCATCGTGGCGACACCTAACCACCCAATGTTCTCTATCCACGAAACGGTCTGTGAAATCTCCTGAAACTCAGAAACCCAATAAAATCTATAAATCCATAGGCACATCAATAAACCAGCCTAACGAGATGATTCCCCATCGCGGCCCAGCCACTGTACCATTGTGCATTGAGTCAATTTCATCATTGCTTGCCTTTGAATAACTTCCCACTGCGATAACACCAGAATTATAAAAAAAAAATTTCAGGCCTAAAAAAAATTTATGTTTTCCATCATTGGTCGGCCATTATGTTTATGGCATATAGGGGAACGAATTTTGTTTTTCTCTCATTTTTATCATTCCGACGTATCAAGTTATTCATGTGAGATTCTTGCGTGTCATAAAAGTCAGTAAAAAACGAAATTGAGGCAAAAATCATAAAATGGAAAAGTTACTCTTTTGTACATCTCTCAGATTTGTTGGGTGATAACTTGTTACCTCGTTTGGAAGGACTTAATCTTATCTTCACATCGCGCGTGCAATGATATCTGCTTTTATTGCCAGTGGACTCCATCAACAACACCGCAGTGAGATTTACACTCTCAAATGATGCCCAGAGCTACTCTCACAACATTCCACGGATTTTGTTTTTTTTTTCTCCTTTAGTTTCTTGATTTTTATATGAAATAGCCCGTAAAACTACAAAGTGAAATTTTTTTTTTTCCATTAAACACCCGACACATTGAATGGAACGGTAATCCTTGGAGCAATGGTGCCCAAGGAGCAATGGTCCCCCCATCACTCCTGACAATTCCTTCGTGACTCGCAATTGTCATCGTGATTGATGCACAGTGATTTATACACAAGACTTACATCTTCATTCCTGGGTAGGGATATAAATGCCTCTAACGATTGGCGTGAGGTGGAGCTCTCCTCAGTAGCTGAAGAATCAAGAGCCAACTCTTCGTTAGGTTCACTTGTTATCTTCATTCTATTGTCTGTAGCTAAGCCTAAAAATTCTATGAATATAAATAGGAAAAATCAATGGAATCCAATGAGGCAATTTGAAATGTTCATCAAAAGTGTACAATTCCATCATTACCTTGAAATCATTCCTACGAAAATTGAGATTATTCAAGGGGTCCATTCAATTGAAACAGTTGGAGAAACTAAGTTCTTAGCTGATGGAGAATACTACATATCCACCATGATAGACTGATTTATCGTACGAGAATGATTAGGCAACTGGAGGTGGATTGTTGAAGGGTATAAACGTCGGCTTTATTCTCAGTTTGATGGGAAGAAACCACCGGCAATGATTTTCGCTCATACCATTAATCAATGAGTGCTCGTGAGCTTCCCTTTCACGCTAACTCGGCCCATACTTGGGCCTCACCTCCACTGATGGAAAACCGAATCGGCCTCTTTGTTGTCATAACATCATCATCCTAGGCCACTGAACTGTAACCGATGGCCTCCCGTACCGCCATTGAAAAGCCAAACGGGGCGCTCCAAGCAGCCAAATGGGTTTGACTTGTCATCGTGTTGACGCAAGATAGTTAGGGCTTATTCTTTGGGACATCGGGTTTGATAATTTTTTTTTTTCAATGTCAAAATTTGAAAATATAAAGAAACACTTGGCAGTTGTCAATTTCGCCAAACTTTCTATATTGCAAAAAAAAATAGTGGGATAAACTTGTTAACATTTCTTGTTGAAAAATGATCTACCTTTTATCGGGATTTTTTTTTTACTTCAGGAAAATATAATTTTTGTTTCTTTAGAAAAATTGTAGGAGTGAGAATTCAAAAACGTAAAAAAAATTTCGAAATTTCAGCAGCCAAAAGTAGCGTGCCTGAATTTGTCCGGTCATCGTGTTGCCGCAATATAGTTGTCTTATTCTTTAGATCTTCAATTCAATAATTTTACATGACGATACTTACGGAATTCTTCTATCTTTGTCACTTGTCACACTGCCCCTGTTTTTGTCGGTCCCGTGTGTACATCGCGGATTAAAAGTCCTGTTTGATCAAGTGCTCAGCAGCCGACAAAACCAGTGGATACACATTTATCAGCAGTTACACCCCTGTTGCACATGTTTTCCCCCACTGTTTGAACGAGTGCTTAACGAAGGTACTACAATCATCCCCCGGCGATTAGCTGGAGTCATCTTTCATGTTTTACGTTGATATTTTAGACACCCTATACGGTGTGAAGTGTGTCATAAAAATTGGCCCTACGATTGGCGAAGCAGCAATATGAGCTGACTAAATTTCCCTTTGCAAAGATGTAGTAATAATTATCGTTATGTGCAAAATGACACCCACCCACCCCCACACATACATAAACACTCACCCACCCGCTCACACACACCGACACACAGCCGCCCACAGACACTCATACGCAAACACCCAACCACCCGCTCACACAGACACAGACACACACACACACACACACACACAGAGGCACGCACACTCACACAGACATCAGACGGGGCTTTGGTGTAGTGGGTAGAGTGTCTGCCTACTATTCTAAAGGTCCCGCGTTCGATTCCCGCTCACTGAAAATATTTTTTCAGAAAAAATATTTTCTCACGGACTCCGACCGATGGCAGGAACATTCCGTGTGTGCTATCGGCGGTATCCATGAAGTGAGACCGTGAGCCGGGACCGAACGCGACCCGCCGCGCGGGGGGGGGGAGGGAGGGTTCCATCGTAGACGCCCGCCATCGTATCACAGGGGTTTCTGGAGGTTTACCCTGTGATTAGAAATACGATGAGCTAAAATGACGAAGTCGGCCCCAGCCGCAATGGGTGGGAACTTTGATGCGTAGTATTGCCCATGAAGTAATGCCTACCAGCGGTTACGTGGGTGAATACAAATAGAGAAAAAGTGAAAAAAAAAAAAAAACTCACACAGACATCAGTCGCTCATTTGTCCTTGTTTCTCCTCCGTTTCCAACAAATTCACTATTGCACTCACTATATAGCATTACGGCGCGGCGCCGCGATGCGAGTAACGACTCCGTGCAGTTTTTCGCGTGTAACAAAGGGTTAAATCACATTGAACTTGCACCATTTTAAGTAGCAACAAACCGGTATGTCTGTATACATCGCTGTGTAATCTCCCACATAATATTGATAAAATAGATAACGCACCTGGTGTGCTGACAAAGCCCATAGATCCATAAATTCATGATGCAGGTGTGCTTTGAAAAATACGAAGACACCCCCCACCCCCCCCCCCCTATTACCTCACAAGAAAAGACACAGCTTATGATCAGAAATCATCACAACCCCCTTTTATCTCCACACTTGAAGGACTTGAACGGCATTGGCAAAAAGGGAGCGTGGAAGTGCAAGCGATTCGTCACAGATATTATTTGGCTAAGGGGTGGGCTTAGGTGGATGGAACTCGGCAATTCTTGGGGCCCCTCATTCCCCCTTTTTTTCTGGCAAAGGGGGGGGGGGGTAGAACTGGTACAATACAAGTCAACACGGCTGTCTGCGTAATGAAGTAGTTTTCGAGGGGTTAGATGCTGGATAGAGCAGCAAGATGAGCCCTGTACCAGCGAGGGGTGACCCTAATTGGGGGGGTTGCCCACTCTTGCCGCAACCCCCGTGTTTTATAGAATCATGTTAAGGGGGCTCCCGGGAACATATTCTGGGCATATGCTATACGTAATCCGCGGCGAATCGAATCAGCCATGACGTGTAATAGATAAATAAAGTTGGCGCCTTTGAATTCGGCAAGCAGCATTAAAAACGGAGATGTGATTCTTATCGGGATGGTAGTGAGCCAAGCCCGAGCTTAGCTTATATTGAAATCCTAGCCGTGCTGATTGATACGCGCACCAAAGTAATTTATTTGTAAGTACTTTGTTTACGAACCCATCGTAGATGTCCGTCGCTGATTAGCATTTAGGTAGAGAGTATAAATATAGCGACGTTAAATAAAAATAAAAAAAAATTTTAAATCAGCTTATAACTTTTTGGGAGTTGGCCGAGCTGGGTAGAGAGTTTAGATGCCGTCATGAATATAGGAAAAAAAATCCAGCAACAAAAGGTTTTTACGTACTTGATTCTGAGGGTCGATCTCCCCTCAGAGATTCTCTCGTGATAAAAAAAAATCTGAAAACAAGCGACAATTTTCGACACTGAATATTCTGATTGCGGTAATAAATCCAATGACAAAAGCGGCCAAATGTTGATAGAGCGCGAAATAAAAAAAAAAAGACCATGAACGTCACCGTTAATTGTGGCGCACGATGAGATTTATTGCTGGGAAGGGGTGAAAGTGCTTGAAAAATCTCCATTCCGTATCCTCTTTGTTGAAACCCCCAAAAGGAGAAAATACTATTGAGAGAAACATGGAGGCCAACTCGACAAAACTCATCGACGGACTGTCACGTCCACGTGACTTGAACAGAGTCGTTGGCTCGACAGCGTCCTGTCGTCTTTCCACGTGACTTCCATGGGCGCTCGTTAGCGTCGGCTTTTGGCCTCTCCAATACTTCCAACTCTGGCAACGGATGAATGGCATACAGGAGAGGAAACGAGAGAGGGTGGGCTCAATGTGACCTCAGAAAGAGACAGTGAGGGAGGCTAGGCCAAGTGTCACGCGTAATTGGGGTTGCGACACGAGGGTAAGAGGAATAGCCGCTACATGAAAATCCATTTTGTCTTTTGCGAAAATTCTTCTGCAATTTGAAACTGCAAACAGAATTCTCGTTGATACCCAGGTGGGGAATTGGAAGCTTGAACGATGAGATCAATCTTGGTCAGACATTCGATGCCGAAGCTTGGACTCGATAGCTTCGACACAGCTTCATCCCATGTAAGCCTAGATCAAACCAAGCTTAGTTATATCAAAGACATCCAAGCTTTGTTGACCCAGCTTATGCCAAGCTTGGGTCAATCTTAGCGTCCCTAGCGTTGGTCGACAGGCAGATTCCAATCTACGTCGAATATTGGATACATACATACATCCAAGCTTACTAGAATGATCCAAACCCAAGCTTCAGAAATCATGTTGTGCTAAGCTTGGTCCGAGCTCAGCTTTGTTAACTTTGAATCTTAGCTTTAACAAGCATGAATCCCGGATCGCGCATACCATCTAAACCCAAGCTTCTGAATTAAGGTTGAACTAAGCTGGATTGAAGCATATTTTTCCTACTTTCGAGTTACCGGCTTCAGCGAAATTCTGCTTAATATTGGATTCATATATTAATCCAGGATTGCTGCACCACCTAAACCCAAGCTTGGAAACGAATGTTCAACTAAGCTTGGTCCAAGCTCAATGTTCCTATCTTCGAAGTTTGCACCAAGGTAAATTTTGTAGCTTGGACCAAGATTAATTTCGATGCTTCGACCACGAAAAACTTTGGAACTGGGACGAAAATGAATTTCGAGGCTTGTTCCAAGATAAAGTCCGAAGCTTGAATGCAGATAATTTTCGAAGCTTGTATTAACCTACATAACCAAGCTAGGACGAAGCTTATTCTCTAAGCTGGGATTGGTGTGCACGTTCTGCACAGATTGACCGAGGCTTCAAAACACAGCTTTGGCGAAACCAAGCCTTGTCTAAGCTTTGATCAAGCTTCATCGCATGGTCAATTCCCACCTGGCTAATAGGGAGCTTGCATTACCGAACTTTTCAAAAAATCCATTCGAATGGTTCCTATTTTTTCTAATAGAACAAAAATGAAAGCACTAATCCACTCGTTTGTCATCAACAATAATTCAGTTTTACAAAAAAATCTCAGGCAGATTAATCCCTGAATCATGGAGGATGAATTCGCCACAGTGTGTGATACGGTGGACTAATCAATCAATTATCAGTGACATGGAGGCTGCACCACTGATGCGCATTTGTTTGTCACGCTCGTTAGCCACCCCGCCTGGTCAACCAAGCAAATGCCGATTCGTGTGTCCAGCCAAGTGGACATACATTGGAAAATCAGGGGTTCTATCCATGTGGATGTGTATATATATTAAGTGGCAGGCTGTGTCCCTTCATTCAGATATATAGCAAATCACCAAGGGCACAAAATGGTAACGCTATCAAAATATTTTCAAACCTTCAGATGCTGCGATTTTCTTCCAAATTTGTAATGCAATTAAAGTGACGAGAAAGATCTGGAAAAAATGGCATTGCTACTGTAAAAAATATGGAGTTAATGTCTCGTTTCGTTGGTACTCAGAATCGCGCGGAATGGAAATTCCTTTTCCGGTTCCGGCCGCGGAAGCCGCCACTCGTCAGGCGCTTCGCGCCGGATAAACTTCGATTACCGAGGACCTTGACCGGAAAAATATTATTGCGGGCACTTCATTTAACACTAATGACCCCCCCCCCCCCCTCATGTGCTTGCCATCCGAGCCGAAGCCGACGACAGGATGATCAGAATTGAATTAATTTTCCAGGGCTAGCTCGGAAATGTACTACCGTTTAACCTCGAAATTTTCATGGTTTCTGAAACAATAGATTAGAGTGCGAGGTGATGAATTCCGTTTTTGGTGAATGCCAAGTTTGCAGACCGAAGGGCAGGCCTGTCCTCATCTGCGTCAAAAACAGAATTCACTAAGTGGTGTATACTACTTTTTGATTTACTGTGCGTGAAGCAACGCTTGTATGTTCTTATCTATGAGAGTTATGGAAAAAAGTCATAAAATCTTATATATGTATTTTTGCGCAAGGCATAATATTTGTTTTACATTTTTTCTGCTATCTCTAACCATTCTCGCCATAGAGCTCTTTAAACAAATAGAACTGTAAATAATAATTGATGTAATGGTTTTTCAAGGGTGCCACTCGCACACACACACGACCACAGAGCATCCAATAACTCAACTCCACAGCATCTTGATTTCGATTGGGAGACAAAAAAATACGAAATTACTGTAATACAAGCCGTTTTAAAATTTCAATGGTTTATTTTTGTATTTGTTTTTTTTTATTTTTCTTTTTCATGTTTGAATAATCAATGTTTTTTTTTTAAATCGATTTACAACATCCATGTTTTTGAAAACATCGATTTTTTTTAACATCGCTCATGCCTACACACACACACTCTGTATTAAAAACATCAGAATAATATCAGACGTCGACAGAAAAGAAATTTTCGGTTTTCAACACTTTTCATTTTCAGCAAGATTACAATAACTCCCCCATCAGGAATTATATAAACATAAATACATATTTAACTATTTTAAATAATCCATGCAGAATATCCTTAAATGCAATACAATTCAAATGAAGTGGGAATGCAAAATGCTGCTTTATTTAATCTAATGGCGGAAGTAATCGCATTGGGTCACACAGTGTCCGCAAGATTGTATTTTCCCCCCATTGGGTCGGATGTTTCGGGACCCCATTTCAAAACACTTCAGTGAATAATAATAAACACCAGTGCTTGGCATAGCGCGACAAAAGCGCCCTGGTTTAATACGTCCTGACGTGTTTATAAACATAGATAAACGGCGCGGGGAGAGCTGCAGAATGTAATCTGGGGATGAGCAGTTTTTTGATTGCTTAGAAACATCGGTTGGTCTTGTCAACATGTCTTAAAGAAGATCTATTATGGATTATTATTATAGTCTCTTATATTACATAACCGAATGCGCGCGTGGCGCGCTGAATTACAATTTGATATCTGAAGTAACAATATATTTTCCGGATTTGAAGATACTGTTAATCATTGACTCTGAAAAAATAAGCTTTCAATTTTCCAATTTGGTGCAAGCATCTCTTATTGATGTGAAACATCTAATGCGGCGCTTGCGTTGGGAAAAAATTCTGGCTGGAACAGGCATTTCCAGTACAAATGTATATATAGATATACTCTACTGGTTACCCATCGCCCCCTCTCTGCCATCGATGCAAAGACGATGCGTGCAAGTTGCATGTACATATCGAGATACGCTGCAGCGTTTCAAGGAATTTTGAAAAGAATTGGAAATTTTTTTTAACAAATTCGAAATTTTTTTAAATAATTTGTCAAAAATGTTGACAAAGTTTAGAAAAATTTTGAAAAGATGTGGAAACAATTTTAATGTTTTCAATAAATTTTGAAGAATGTTGGAAATTTTTGGGAAATTTAGAAAAATGTTGAGAAAATTGGAAAAATCTTTCGGAAAACAATTTTTTTTGAAAAAATGTAGAAAACTTTTAGAGAAAATTTGGCTCATTTTAGAAAAAATTTGAAAACAATTAGCAAAAACTTACAGAAAAAATGACAACAAAATTGAAAAAAATTTGCTACAAGTTTGAAGAAATTTGGAGCACTTTCGTAAAAACTTGAAAAAAAATTGGAGAGATTTACAAAAAACTTGGAAAAAGTTAGAACAAAATTGGAAAGAAATTCTAATAATTTTAAAAAACTATGGAAAAATTTGGAACAATTTTTAAACGATTTGCAATTTTTTTAAGAATTTGAGTAAGTTTTCTGAAATTTTGGAAAAACTTTTCAAACATTTAAAAGAACTGAGTATTTGAAAATTTCCAATAATTCTCGAGACATCGTCAAGAATTTTGGATCAATTTAGATCAAAATTAGTGTTTCAATGTTTCACATCTACCAGGTGTCCCATGACGCCTCACTTTTTTGTAATTATCGCATACATATAAAATTTCCACTGACCACTCTTCTTTATATATCAAATTACCATGAAGAAGTTTTGCCCCCATTTTTATGAGACACCAAAAAAAGAGTGAGAGAAGTAACAAATCTAGGGAATTTCGTAGGGCACGGGCTGTTCATTTATGTGTATGCGCTTGAAGTCCAACCATGCAACGTTGCTATTTCACTTTAAAAGCACACCTAAGCGACACCAATTGCATTACACTAATTCACCTCCGGAGCAAGCTTCGCCCATCTAGATCGTTGATCTACTTTGGTACTGTTATTATTTGATAAAGTTCTTCAGGCTGATTCTCGAATTTTGAAACAAGTGATAGCCCCTCACCATGACACAGCCGGAAAATAGGAGTTCACTAACAGGATAATAAAGCCATTCAATTCCATTGAAACGATGAAGATTACATGGACCCCAGGGTTCGGTTATGCGTAACCCTCCTGGACCCCTTCGACTAGTGAATTCCACGCATCGTGTAGCAAATCTGGAATAGCAGTTTTGACAGGGTCCCCTCTTTGGTTGGACAATGGTTATTGGGAGCCCCTTGCTTACTATGCAACCTCTGGAGCAGCTAATCAGCGATATCGTTTCATACCGCGATTTATCTTTCTCTAGAGTGCACCTGAAAAGCAAGCCTACTTTATTTGAATTGAATAAATTTATGACACTTTTTCTTGGGAACACGATTTTCTTCTTCTGGAAACCTTCTTCGTAAGTCGAAGAGGACAAGTTTTTGAACGAAAGCAGCGGCTATCAATGAATATAGAACTGACTGGGGTATAATGGGAGAGTCTCATATGTACTCCCCACGGTTACTGCTGTTTGGACATTCCTTCAAAGGCCCTACTGGACACCCATCCGGGCGACTGGTGCCGACTTTCGCCATTTTAGGCCATCATATCTCTACACACAAAGTGAACTTCCAGCAACCCTTGTACTATCCTGGACCCCCGTCTCATTGTGCATCGGGTTAGGTTCCCGCCCGGTCCCGCGGTCTCATTTTGTGGTTACTGCCGGAAGCACAAACGGAATGCTTCTGTGATCGGTTGGAAGCCATGAGAACATATTTAATCATGTGGAAAATTCTGCGGCGGCTGGACGCGAACCTAGGAGTGTGTGTGTGTGTGTGTGGATACGTATGTGATTATTCTCGAAAGCGGCTCGATCGACTCCAAGAGTTCCAAGATTTCAAGATTCCAATGTTCGAAGTAAAGACTACCCACACATATCTTATCAAAGGCTTATCAGGGTAATACCGAATCCCTGTTAATGTAACAAAATGCGCAGCATTTTCCATTTTTAATTACAAATAATGAACCTCGACTGACGTACGAGAATTATTATGGAAATGAAGTAGATAACTCAGTCTATACGTTGAATAAAAATGCGAAATTTTCCGAATACCTGGGGTTTTGTATAAACATCTATAAATGAATACGAACGTGTATACTCGATATGCAGTGAAAAAAAAAATCAGGGAAAATGTAATAGGGCGGTGTAAAAAATACGTGGGGAGTGCGTCCGATTCGAGTGAAGGCACGTTTTCGCATATAACGAAGGTAATTTCATTCTTCTCTGCCAGACGCGAGGGAGCCGGGGATTTTTGCGTCACAGAGCTGGAAGTGAGATGGAGCCAACGGGTGGAAAACGAAGCGAAAAGGGGCGGAAACTGGGATGATGATGTGAAAGGAGCTATTCCAACTGCCGTGTTGGGTTTCACGGCTGATAAAAGAGAGCTTCTCTTCCCCTGCGATATCCTTCCTTTCGGTTTATTGTTTTGCAGTGCACTTTTTTGAAGATAATAAACTGCAGATAGCGCAACAGTATTGGTTCTGCAACAATTTCGGTTGACGATATACGGCCAACAAAGTCGGATATAAATTCCCTGTTTGCTCGGCCATTTTCTCACGAACGGAAGATCCGATGTGTCTCCACAATTACTAAAGCTGATCAAATGTTTTTTTCCTAAATTGGCTTGCTTAGTTAGAATATGTAAATGCATTATTTCATAACATCTGTTGCGCATATTGCTCCATCGCCAGATTTTAATTAAAAAATTCGTGTTTGGTTTGGTTTCATAGGACTTCCGGTCAGTTATTTGGAGGTTAAGATTTAAAATTCTAGTTTTACTGAAAAATACTGACACAAGTCACAACCACAAACACCTAATTTGTGAAATTCTACTGAATATCTACGATACAATAACCTCTTGAAAACATAAATTAAAGCATATCGAAATATACAGCGTCCTCATGAAACTAACCAAACTACAACCCATGACAAGTTTGTACAACATTCCATGGAACATCCCGGAAACCTAGCGATGGAATCCCTAAACGCATTGTTAGATATAACATAGTAAGTGAGTCACAAATACAATTGTATATATGAAAAAACTTTTTCTCTGACTCTGTAAAACATTTTATGACCGAAACGTCGGAATAAACTAGAATTTTGAATCTTAAACTCCAAATGACTGACCGCAAAGGCAAACCAAACAATAATAACGACGGTCAATTAAATAAAATGATAATTCAATAATTAGGAAGAATGGAAGTGAAATTAGGGCGTATTTTTTTTTTTTAATTTCTGTGAAGTTCTCAGAGAGATTTTCCGAAGCGCGCTTTGATGAATGTCCCCGAAGTGTCTGCGGCCCTTCCGAAATAACTCGGATGCCACTCCCTCCTTTCTCCACGCGTCATTAGCCGCAACATGCATAGTGCCAGGAGGGGAGGCCCTCTCCTCCCCCTCCTCATCCTACTTTTCTAGCAATTCGCCGTCACCTCCTTTCGCAAAGTGTCTCCATTCATCAAAAAATTTCCAAACTCGTTGGGACTTTTCTTATTTCACGGTCCCCTCCGAGATTTTTTTTACGATCTCTTTGCGGTGCGGTGACACCCCCATAGACGTATCGCGTGTCATGCTGGCAACGAACTGGCGCCACTGTATCATGTTCTTGGGCTTCCTCGCTCTCTGAAGCACACCGACAACCCCATAGGTAATGCGAAACTTTTACATCCAACAAACAGTCCGCATGTGTGACGAATATAGTTTTCAAATATGTAGGAGCTCTGTAGTGAAACATTTCACATTGCGGTTATGATTTTTCCCAGGTGGGAATTGACCATGCGATGAAGCGTTATGAAAGCTTGGACAAGGCTTGACTAAGCTTCGCCAAAGCTGTTTTAAAGCCTCAGTCAATCTGTGCAGAATGTGCGAATGTAACAATCCTAGCTTAGAGAATCTGCTTCGTCCTACCTTGGTTACATAGGTTAATACAAGCTTCAAACTTTATCTTCAGTCAAGCTTCGGTTTTTATCTTGGTACAAACCTCGAAATTCATTTTCGTCCAAGCTACAAAATTTGTCTTAGTTCCAACTTTGAAGATAGGAACATTGAGGTTGGACCACGCTTAGTTGAATATTCGTTTCCAAGCTTGGGTTTAGGTGGTATGAGCAATCTGGGACTCATGGTTGTTAAAGCTAAGATTCCAAGTTACCGAAGCTGAGCTCGGGCCAAGCTTAGCACAACATGATTTCTGAAGCTTGGGTTTGGATCATTCTAGTAAGCTTGGATGTATGTATGCATCCAATATCGGACGTCGATTGGATGCTGCCGGTGGACCAACGCTAGGGACGCTAAGATTGAGCTAAGCTTAGCACAAGCTGGGCCAATAAAGCTTGGATATCGTTGATATAACTAGGCTTGGTTTGATCCAGGCTTATACATGGGATGAAGCTATGTCGAAGCTATCAAGTTCAAGCTTCGACATCGAAAGTCGGATCAAGATTGATCTCATCGTTCAAGCTTCCAATTCCCCACCTGGGAAGGAGTGATACTATTTTGTACTTTTTATTTGATTTGTGGACTACTAGCGGGCAGCTATGATAGACCCTCCCCCCCCACCCCTCCCTACGTCGAGTTCCAACCAAATCCCACATTCTCTGCGTCAAAAATATGCACCACCTCCCATTACACCGCGACGATACAGCTTCCAACTTCACCAACTTCGTGAACCCAAAATTAATTCTCTACCATCACGAAATACCAATTCCCGCAATTTCCTAAACCATTCTTCTGTATTCCTGCCGGACGTACTTAAGACGTTCTAAAAAACATGAGCACGAATCATAAACTATAAACCACACCCACTGAACTGCCTAAATTACTATTCACACGACGCATGTGTTATGCTTTTAAATGGTACACCAATTGAACACAAATGATTTATACTTCCGCGATGCTCACCCCACTCCCTCCCCCGCCGTCACTAATTACGTCCTGGACGCTCTGATTATAATCACTGGGGTGGAAACGAACGAAAAAAAAAAACAGAAAAAATTACCAACGTGCAACTCTGTGAAGAAGGAAAAGATGAAGGAAATTAGAGAATAAAAATTGTGCCACTGCGCGTCAACCCAGTGATTCTGGCGCAGCTCATCCGTGAGACAGGCCAACATGCAACAGCGATATTTCAAGCAAACGCACAGACACTGGGGAGTAGTGAGTAATGTAACACCGAGGGCCGAAATATACCCCGAGAGGAGGTCCTCCCCCTTTTGCTTCTCTTGTGGGTAATAAATTCGATGAGGAGAAGGAGAAATATGTCTCATGTCCACCCCCCCCCCTCTCCCTCAATCTTCCTGGGTGAAATGAAAACTGTACACTGGGTGTCTTAACCCACCTACCAATTTATTCGTTGGCTTCCTCTTACATGCGATCATGTGTCTCAAAGCACATTGGCCCTATCGCTAGCTAGTGAGGGTGTTCGCCATTTTGTGATTCAGTGATGTAATGAGTGGAGGGTTGAGGTTGGGATGATGATTAAGATTTAGGAAGCTATGGAATGGAGAGATGCCCCAGGACATGAGAAATGTCCCGTGGTAACTTGGGGACGGCTCACCCGTGTATAGAGAAAAGACAGCATGAGGTCAGCGTATCAAGGAAATTGTTAGTTCAATTTCCACAGCTGATAACTGTGCACCACAACTATCTTGTATGCAATACGGTATAGTCAGCATTAGTTCTTGATTATGTAAGGTTGGCCTATTCTCTTTCATTTTTCAATGGATTTCGTTTGGATCAACTTATGCTTTTATATTGTGACTGTGTCACAACCATTTTGTGCGACATAATGTACCATCATATACGATCAATCAATCGATCAATCAATCAATCAATCAATCAATCAATCAATCAATCGATTGATCAATCGATCAATCAATCGATCGATCAATCGATCGATCAATCGATCAATCAATCGATCAATCAATCGATCGATCAATAAATAAATGAACCAATCGATCAATCAGGCGATCAATCAATCGATCGATCAATCAATCAATCAATGAATCAGTCAGTCAATCAATCCATGAATCAATTAACCAACCAATCGATTGATCAATCAATCGATAGGTCATTCAATCGATCGATCAATCAATCGATAGATCATTCAATAGATAGATCATTCAATCGATAGATCAATCAATCGACACATAAATCAATCGACACATCAATCAATCGACAGATCAATCAATCGACAGATCAATCAATCGATAGATCAATCAATCGACACATCAATCAATCGACAGATCAATCAATCGACAGATCAATCAATCGATAGATCAATCAATCGATAGATCAATCAGACAACCCATCAATCAATCAGCCGATCACTAGGTCAATCAATCGACGAATAATTCCATCAATCAATTGACCGATCAATCAATCGAACACAACTTTATGACGATTATGACCTGTTCGTTGATTGATCATGTATACTACAATTTTTTTTCACTCAAAATAAACACATACATTGCGCGGCAGGTCGCATATCATGCAAAAGAAGAACATTCTGTAAACATATCCGAGGTTGAATAACAATTCATCTTCCCTTCGATAATTATGCATACACGTACATTGAACAATATAGTAGATGTGCTCATTAAAATGCTGAATTTTTTTTTTAAACCTCGATCCTCGAACCGAGGGTATTCACCATTATGTACTACGTAATAAATGCATTACAGAATATATAAATTAAAATTCATAAACAAATGATTATTTCGTTAATGAATGTTGAATGCGATAATATGCAATGTACTCATTGTGTATTATACAAGTGTCCGCAAACATGAAACATCGCGTGGACCACGTGTAATGCCTTAGACATCTAGGCATCCGAAAACAATTTCGTGCTCCGAGAGAATGAATTTATCGTGTGGCTATATGGTTATATGTGCGAAAGAGCTAGTGTAGTTAGCCTATTAAATATAATTTTAATTTCCATAGTATTATTTGATGCTCTTAGCGGCATGTAACATAAATTCTAAAAAAGATTTAACTCTTTCAATGGTTCCAATTTTCAGCGAACTTCGCGTACATCTGCGCCAAAATTATAAATTTTTTCGTTTGCCCCCAAATTTCGTCCATTTGGAGCTCCTTTTTTTGAAGTCACGTGACATCGTCACGCCAGTTGTATTGTGATAATTGATTCCGCGCGGTTCGCGCTCGGGATCTTAATAGGCCAAACTTATCTCTCTTGTCGCGGGCTCTCATTTTTTCGGAATCAGTGATCAACAGTATCTTCAACTTCGGAAAAGATATTGTTACTTCGCTTTGCCTTTCTATTATTCGGATATTGATATTTTATTTTCGATTTTCTCAGTAAAGCCATACAATGCCGATAATAAAATCCACAGTATGATGGATGAAACTTTGTATTCTCGACGTAACGATATTCACAATTTATTGACCACCATAAAAATCCATTCATGAAGCTTTCACGTCACGACCGCTCATGACCACGGACGTACCAACTTTATGATCGGTTTTATCCAATCCTCGAATTCGATTTTGCAGCCCAGCAGGTGTTTGACGTTGGTCCAGCATCGTCGTATATCTCCAATGAACTCTAACCCTATTTTTGAGACTTCATTGTTACAAAAGTTCCTTGTATCACAATTCAAATGTCAGTGGTGGATTTATGGGCTGACCAGGAGGAATGGCGTAACAATCCGTAGAGAGGGTTCAGAGGATTTTTTGGCTGGTGGTTAGTATAAAAAAGCACTCTGTAGTCATTTTGCAATTGCAATATAGCACTTTCGTCATATGTAATCAGAGGTGGGTGGTCCAGCACACATAGTCCCCGTCCCCCCTTCCTTCCCTCCACCCCCCTTTCCCTTCCCTCCACCCCCCTTTCCCTTCCCCTTCTTCCCTACCTCCACCCCCTTTCCCTCCCCCTCCTTCCCTCCACCCCCTTTCCCTCCCCCCCTTCCTTACCTCCACCCCCCCCCCCCCTCCCATCACCAATTTGCTGATCCGCCGGGCCTGCTTCGAACAAAATGTGCCATCCTTCCCTCAGGATGACGGACATTTTTTAATTTTACCATTCTTCCCACCGGTTCAAAAATTTCCGAAAATATTATTTCATGCGAAAATCCTGAGCGCATTGAGTATTTTAAAGCCAGTACCTACTAGGTATTTTCATGAGCATGTGATACCTAAAGTATCTTCCAGACCCACATGTACCTGAGCAATTCAACTGTACCGCTTCCACAAAAAGAAAGACCACCATAAAAATTTACGAAATACCTACAGTCTTGTCTAACCTCCTTAATTTGCCGAGTGCACTGTGAAAGCAGATAAATCTCTAAATAACTAAATTCAGCATTGCGGGACTTTTCAGTGCTTCCTTTTCGAGATAAAGCCAAACGGTACAACTTCCGCAGCTCTATGCTAATTTCAATTGTTCCCAAGGTCAGATAGGAGCACTACTGACAGTCCAGTTGGCTCAATGTAAACTCATGCCACTGGAATTGACTCGAAAACACATATTTGCAAAATGATATCGCGAGCATTAGACAGTCTGGCTTGTCTCATAAATCATCAACCTATCGCCAGTTTCAATCTGACTCCTCATATCGTCTGGAAAAAAAAAACACTTTTTTCATACCTAAAGCTCTGACTTGCTGTGCGCTCCCTGTTGGGACAACTCCCACGATTGAATTACGCGTGGGCCCACGAGACAATTGCCACCTACTCGGTCCCATTCACTGCCCTAGGCGCTCCGATTTTTGATATTTGCAATTTATGGAGTTTACATGAATTATGGTCGACTAATTAAGCTTACAAAGTTTGCAGTAATGAGATGCTAGTTATGTTAACTTCTATAAGCGTGATTTTTACGTCATTATGGAGTCTCCTGTCATTATGGATAGATTTTCCCGATAGGAAGAGTAAGCCGAAAATGAAATGCTTTTTAGCATTTTTTGGTCTCCGTCCCTCTCATTTGCCCCACGTAGCTGCCGTCGGAGCCTCCTTTAGGGGGCGTACTGGACACCCATCCATGCGGCTGGGGCCGACTTTTACCATTTTAGCTGATCGTATTTATAAACACAGGGTAAACCCCCTGAAACGCCTGTGCTACGATGTTGGCTGCCTATGATGGAACCCCCCCCCCCTGCGTCGGCATAGGTTACCGCCCGGCCGTGCGGTCTCACTTCACGGCTACCTCCGGTAGCACACACGGAACGGTCCTGCTATCGGTCGACATCCGTGAGAAAATATTTTTGGACCAGCCCATGAAAAATTACACTACCATCAAATCCAGATGCGCATCTCGAAATTGTATTTCTCTATTGACAAATTCGGTGTGCGGCGCAGCGCTCACCATGCGAGCAGCGACATCGGGCGGTGACGTGCGACTGAAAGTCGAAGTCGTAAGATGGATCAAAATTTGTCCCCATAAAGCAATGAAACTCATGTCATTCCAAATCTCCTTGTAACACCAAAATTTTCGGACGAATCCAATAGATATATAACAGCATCTCGATTTTCCCAAAATTCACAGCATTTGAATCACGTATTCAAAGCACTTGCAATTTTAAGCGCAAATTTTAAAATACCTTAAAAAGCTGAACAATTTCCATGAAAGCTTTTATATGTCAAAAATCTAGATCAAATATCCCATGACAATTTTCCCATATGGGCGCCTCCTTCGATTATCAACCGTGTCATCCTAATTTCCCCTTTTTCTTCCAATAAAAATCCCATGTAACTTTTTTTAAAGCCATTCTAGAACACAGCCACTGGAGCTGTAGTCTCGACTCAATTGAGTGATTTAAGGATGGAAATCTCGAGATGTAGGACAGCGTGTAGACAGGCAACTGGTTTACTTTGTGTAAAAGTAAATATTAAACGGCAAACGGGGCCTCCTATAGGTGAGGTTACACTCCAGTCCTCATGATAGAGTGCATGGGCTCGTGAGTGTGTGCCCCATGGGTAACAACTTGCCCGATGATTTACACACGCCTCCTATACTAACCCCCTGGAGGAAACTAATCCGCATTTGTTTATTTATCCAGACACACTGGGCTCAGTAGACCGCGAGGCACCGAGAAAGATCCTCGACGGTGGTGTGTTTCGCCCCAGTGTGATTTAGGGTTTTGGTTACTATACAACAGAGTCCAACTGGAGTTCGGCCGGATTTCACGGGCGATTCAAAGCTGGACTGAATTTATTACCACTGGCTTATTTGGCCTTCTCTTTTATTTCTCCATGCTCTGGAGTCTGATACAACCGCCAAGGGGAAGATTGAACTCCTTGAGGCTTTCTTCTTCAGCGTTTTGAAATATTTGATGTTTAATGAACTTCGAGTTCCGCAACGTTCGTCTGAGGGATCCTGGAACTGTCCCAGAAGACTATCCCTGAGAACTATCTCAGGTTTAATGATTGCCGCAAGATCATTTTTTAAAGGCCCGGGATCGTTAATCCTCAGTGGTCCATTAATCCATCTGAACCAGGAATTTTGTCAAAAACCTGATGGCGACCACATGGCTTCAACTTTAACCCGACGCGCCCATTTCAAATTCCGTGCCCCAGTATTCACGTCATTGCATTCATTTTTTCCCCACATCCCAGTGTCATTAGAAATAGGACACGTGTACGGAACGCTCTTGGACCACCCAAACTTGCCTTTTTGCTAAAGAGAAAAAAAAAAATCATCAACAAGTGATTGATTTTGGCCTTGACAAGGACAAGGATTCTTCAATGTACCGGTGCAAGTTCATTCTACTTGTACAAAAAAATTTGAAAAATGGCGCACATTTTCCTTTACGCTAAATGGTCGCGGACCACCCAGGCATGATTTTTTTGAATCAGCATGGACAAGTGATCCACGTTGCCTTTGGCTCCAAAGAGTCTATTCATATTCCATTGCGAGTCCATTCTTATCGCATTTTTCGTTCTTTTTCGTGGCACCTGCGGCACGCGAAAATACATGAAAGCTCGTTTGTTCACTGCACTGTACACTCGGCTTACTAACGAGGGTCGCTCTCGCCTATAAGCTGCCAATTAACGAGCTATGAGTACCATGCAAGAGATCGGCCATCAATTAAATTCCCTTTCGTACTCCACCTCCGCGTCAGCGATGAAACACATACAGCCCTTTGTAATCTACCGATAGTCGCGAGCAGGTGGCTGAGCCCCGTTGACCAGATTTAGCCGGGTCCCTTGATCATAGTCATTGGGCGTTGACAATTTTTTTGTTATCATAGAGGAATGATCAATGTTTTGATTTTACCAAAGATGGTGTTTCAAACTTCCTCATATAGGACCAAAAACAACTGCATGAAGAGAAACTGAATGAGAAACTGCTTCTAAGAAATTCTATTCAAGAAAGCGCATATACATAAATGAACATCGTTAGAGTCAAAATATCTCGAAAATCGTGACATGATTTATCTTTCAATCGTCATTCATTTATTGCTCGATCAGATTAGTCAGATAACATCGTGAAGTTGATTAGTAATCGCATTTGCATCGATAAACATCGAAATTTGGGATATCGGTTCGGGTTTAGTTTTCAAAAGTATGACAATTGTTCAAGTTGTCATAGCTTATGTAGTTATTGAAATTCAGATACACAGAATATTTTTTGACGTTCTGTTAATTTATGAAGTTTCGAGTGTTTTACATATTCTGTCCAGTGTTGACGAATTTTATATGTACGCGATAGATACAGAAAAAACAAAAGATGCTTGCACCAAATTGGAAAATTGGAAGCTATTATGTTTTCGAAGCCAATGATGAACAGTATCTTCAACTTCGAAAAATATATTGCTACTTCAAATATCAAATTGTAATTGAGCGCGCGAGGCGCGCATTCGATCTTGTTTGATACTAATCGATGATTGAACCCGTGAGCTCAGCGTCTATAGAACTTCTGGGGATTATTAATCTCACTTCTTGGGACCGCTCCACTTTGCCCTGCAAATTGATTTGACACTGAAAAAAATTCATTGGATTTAAAGGTCATCAAAATTGGACAAAAATTTAAAAAAACGAGAACTATTGGACCGTAGAAATCCCGCGTGCCAGACCAATGGCTCGATAGAACTGTATCTTATTAGATTAATTGAATTACGATTAATTAACGCGATAACGCAGTGCATCGATGGTCGTCATCAGCGCTGATTGGCAGGGGTTACGCAATTGCTGTCGGCGAAAATCGGTGTTCACAAAATTGTGGAATCTAGCAAATGATAATTACCACGTATACAGAGATCATGTATAGAGTTCAGTTTTTTTTGGGTTTTAGTGAGTCTAAAATAGTCTTTCTAAGTAAGTGTAATAAACAGAGATGCAGCGATAGTCAATAATGTCTGTATGGTAGCCTACGCTGTTAAAAATGTTTGAAAATTTCCAACACTTTTTAGGACGTAGGTATTGAAAAGATTAAACACCTCGTAATGTACTCTGGATCATATTAAATTTCATATAATTTCTGAATACCGAGTTCGAAATTTAGTATTAGTGCACTACGGTATTGCGAGATTTCACCTCCCGAATTAAACTGTTGCCCGTATTTCTATTTTCAACACAGATGAGAAAATTTTGCAAACACGAGTGGAGTTTTGACAATTGTATTGTAGAAATTCAACATAATACTCATAATTTATATCGATTATGCAATACGAGAACACACGACACACATCCGTTTTTAACATTGGTACACTATTAAAAATTACAATACATGTATTAGCAGCAGTGGACCATAACCGTAATGGAAATTTACATTACGGTCTTGCAGCTTCTTTCACACTGCGACACTGTCATAGTTGAAACTTGTAGTGAAAATTTACAGCCATATAATCAGACAATAAATTTATAGACAATAAGAGAAGTTGTACAATACAGTTATGTAGCTACACGTAATTTTCGAACGCCCCGAAAAATTACGCGAAAAGTAATGTTACACGGGATAGATTACCAAGTTTCAATTTTTACAATACCTTTGTACTGTATAGTAGAAGTGTTGTAAATTTACAAACATCTTTAATAGTGTACGCTTGCGTTCAGATGGATTGGTGTCCCCACTCGAAATTAAATGGACACGAAATTGTGGGATATCGACACTCTGCCCCCGACTGCAATTAAGTATAGTCGAGGATAAATCCATTTGGAATAGGAGGGATTAAGTATAGTCATATTGTCACGCCTAGTTACCTGTGACGTAAAATTGTTTCTTTAGTGCAAGTTCCCATCGGAAAATAGTGTCAATTGTCGAACAGCGTCGGCAGCCAAAACTTCGCTTATTAACGCAAGTAAATAAATTTATTTATATTCTTGTCTGAAATATTTTTACATCTTCTTTCTGTTTCCCACTCGAGTCTTTCCAATTTTCCCACTTCCTGGCTCGATTTTATAAAGGAGTCCAGTGGCGCGTGCTGCGCACGCGCATTTTCTTTTTCCGCCGCACCGACTGGTGTCGTGTCGGTTTCGGTCTTACGCTTTTCGATAATTTCGATATATCGATAGATTCTTGCGTCGCTTCTTTTTAACTTCCCGATTTTTCGGCAAGTTATTGTAATGATCCCTAAATCGATTCTGTTTATTTCGATTCGTAACTAGAGCTTTAAGTATACCAAAATGCTTCCCAACAAATATATGTCTGTATGTATATGTTTGTATGTGTGAAATCGGAATTTTCCGTTAACGATTTACTACGAACGGAGCGAACGATCTGGGTCATCGAGGTCTTATCCGGAGTGTCAGTTTTTTTGTTATTAACAATTGAATAGTTTACAACGCTCTACTTAAAAAATGGTAAGAGATACGGCAAAAAGTGTTAAGCAGAACTTGCTCAGTAAGTGAAACTGCATATTTAATTTTTTATCACTTTCTTCTATATTTGCCATAATTAAGGAGGTATGATGGGTTTAGCCCTCGAACGTTCGCACCTCGATTGGCGTCTCCCTCCCACTCCAGTAATGCCCATAATTCCCGTCCTCACACTGACTATGCGGCTAGTCAAATCTTCATAATTATCTGCTTGATAAATGGGATAGTTTAAAATTCTCGAATTTGCAAATTTTCGGTGTGAACTTGACGAGTCACACTGATTTACTCGCACTAGTATTGTTTCTGACCCCAGTCTTGACACATTCAATTGACGTATCGGAAGATGTAGAGATGGCGAACAGAATTTCCAAATTGCGAAGTTTTGTTTGTGTTCCCAACGGGCGCACACATACTTTCATCCCACTAGGTTGATTCTCGGATTGATGGGAAACAATTTGAGTGAACTCCATGAACGATACTGGACCACTCCATTTTTCCAGCGTAAGATAATGAGTGAGATGAAGTGGTGATTCACAATACTCTTGTCCCCGTAACCCAGTAAAGTTTGCCTTCAAATCCTCATTTCGCGATGTTTCGATGATAAAACACACCACGTGGGTGAGCAGAATTGATAAATCTGCGTTGAAAAGGAGAGGGTGGTAACAGCGATGCGTGTCTCCGGCACGCTTAGACTCCGCCTACTGCATTTGCCCCGCGGTGATGCGTGCGGTCACGTATCGCTAACAGATACCAACCCGGCTAGTACATCAACCGACAAAAATCTCCTCAATCCAATGAGCCACCATGCACCCGTTGAGACAGTACATTAAACTCCAATTTATTCCGCAAAATATCCGAGAAAAATTGGGTAAGTAAAAACCATTCTCCGCGATCCCTAATTACTCGCGAGTTACGATAATGCAGTCCCCGCTGTGATTTATCGGTTTAACGATGTCTGGAATTTCTGGAAATTAGATTCTCTCTTTTCATATTAACAAACAAAAAAAAAATCAAACCACCGCAATAGCACCTGCTTCCTGCATTACAACTTTTTACAACTGGATTATTCATGCAATTTACCCATTTGCTTTTTTTCATTTTTTTATTTTCATCCCGTCCATTGTTTATCCGCAAATTGTTTTAATTGCATCGTCAAAATTTCTTCGGGCAATTTAATTATTCCTAACGACGTTACGATATTTATTCAGCACACTGATTAAGTCAAAAACATTTTTTTTGTCGCATCCGTGTGGTAACTGGTGATGGGCACGAGCCAATGAAGATGGTAAGCATGATTTTTCAATGTTTAACCAGCAATTTTAATCCTGGCTGTACCAGTGTAACATTTCCCGAGACTATTACGCTGATTCGAAGTAGCAGGTGCAACATCGCTCACTGTCCCACACCCATATATTCAGATACCCCCCCCCCCCCCCCTCTTTTTTCACCCAGTAAAAATCCCTCCCTCCACCTGAATGCCCTGGGGCATTCGTAAACCCCTAATTAGCCTCGGGCATTGCGCGCCTTTGCGAATCCGTGGAATCCGCAGTTGTTTGTCACCCACGAGCCCTCAGTGAGTTCTCTCCCGGGTTTTTCAGTAGTCCTCTATTTTTCATTCCCCTTCCTCCCCGCTCCCCCCCCCCCCCCCCCCACCACCCACCTTGCCGCCCTCTTTTTTTCTTTCAATCTGAAATCCCCTTTGTACCTTCCTAACACCCTCAAACATTGCCTCCCATGCGTTTGCATCTTTTCACATTCTTTTTGTCGCCTTGAAGTTTGGAATTATTACCGGAATAGAAGGTGGCACTTGTTGGCGATCATCTGAGCGTGATGCTGACGACAAGTGCCTCTCACTGCGCTTCCTGTCGACGTATTTGGATCCCTTTCAACCTGACTGACGCACCCAACACCCTGTCGCCTCCTTCAAAAAACGTGAGAGCTCTATGCTCCAAGTCAAACGAGCCCAATCAATATTCCCAGTCGTATGAGGGAGAAACAAAAATTGGATCCAACAACAAAACGAGTATTCTAAAACTGAATATGTGAAAATGTGACATTGAAGTTGTGTCGTGAGAGCGTGAAATCCATTCGCATTGTGGGACCACTTATTCTCGTGACCAATGAGGCGTGATTCAGTGATATCGGGGAGTGAAAAATCCCCGAGATATATGAATGGTGGTGGATGAAGGTGCGTTTACGATGTCGTCCAACCCTGGATCGGTCAGTGTCGATAACAAAAAATGATCGATGCCCCTAGATCAGTGACAACAGAAGACACGCGTGATGATGACAGTCCAACTCAAAATGAATCATGACTCTCAATGTGTTCTGATGGTTTGTATTACGGACAATCATCGCTGCGTGAGATCGCTTCATAACCTGTTGACGCCCACCGTTGAATTCCCGATCATCGATATCGCATTTCAATCATCTGTCATCCAAAATTTTGTTAGCCACCCAAACTAGACGAGGGAGCACTAAGAGGTTGAGAAAAAAAAAGAACGTAGTGTGATTTATGTTGAATGAAATCGATGGAAAGATCAGATGCATTTGAAGATGCATCGCTGATAGCTACTGAGTGATCTTCAACGTCCGAAGGATAACTGCGAATAGCAAAGTGAATCGCTGAGCTCCCATTCATGGTGGATATTTCCCTTGGCGTCGGCTAATTAAGATGGTTGAAATTGAACAGTGTATACCGTGTACGTGGGAACATGGTTTTATATGCGCTATGGGTATTTCTCGGTTGAGTTGAATAAAGTACTGCGGTGGTGAGATGCGCGAATTCAACAGCGGCGGGTTGGGTGGGGGGGGGGGGGGTGGAGAGGAGGAGAGGATAGGTAGGATGAGGTGAGGCCCGTGGTCGAAGCAAATTGTACAACATAAATATCGTACGTACCTTGCGATGCGTACGTACGTGGAAATCCTGAGCTATGCGTCTTCGCAACATTACACGGGAATCCACGGTAAAGCATTCTAACGCTTTGCTGACTCGCGCGCCGATTCCCCCCATGAATACTGTACATATATTTCCAGGAGTAGCAGAGTTGAGAAGGCAAACTGAGAGACTTCAGCTACCGTCTACGGTTTATTTGCCCCTCTTCCTCATACCTACCCGCGCAATCCCTTTCCAACCATCCCAACGTGTACAGAATGCAGACGCCGGATAATCTCAGTTTAAGATCGAAGAGTCAGCTACCGAGATATGCGGCCCATCATCCACGACATCTCGGTAGTCAATGTCGCTGAGTTATGAGGCGGGTTTTGAGCCCATTCTCCTTTGTAATGTACTGATTAAAGTCCAACTCAGCAATCTGTTACGCTACCACTTTGGAGAAAATGGGGGGGGGGGGCAGGGATAAGAAATCTGTCTTTTTCCAGTGGACAACAGTGTACAAGTGGTGGGTAAATAAAGTGATAAAAAATATTATACTGTTTTGTCATGTTGCACATAGTGCGAAACTCACGTATACTCGACATATATGTAACACTTGATCCAAGGAAAATAGGTACGAGACTTTCTACTTGCTCCCCATCGTGATATCGTCCCATATTTGGCCAGCTCAACGAGAAGTTTCACCTTCTTGTCCCTTTGGAACAAGTGCTGAAAGATAGCCAACAGCATCGGCGCTTGACGGCTCCTCCATTCTCATTTTTCTTTCAAATACGGTTTTTTTTCGGACTAGATCGCATGAGTATGCTAGTTCATCATAGTCAAACGAATTGATTTATTCAATCATGAAGAAACTGTCTTTGGATATTTCGAAAGTTAGGGGAGCTCCGCTATGGACGCATCGCTGATGTATCGCAGCACCGCTAATTGCCATACGTTAATCATCCCACTGGTGGAATGGCAATCTTTGTGTCCGCCTTCCAATGAGTTCTTCATAGAATTGTAATCATACATGGCTTAGGGGTTGTAATGCATTAAAAGAAAAAAAACTTGGGTAGAATATTGTCAAAATATATTCAATGAAAAAAGTCATTTTGTAAAATTAAAGGCAATCGTTACGATCGATTTACAAGGACAATAGATGATACGTGATTTTTTTTTTTGTTTGTAATGATGATAATATTCATTATTATTACCTCCAGCTAAACAACCGCAACTACGACCTTATTAAAATTCCCATCTGTTTGCTGTGTAGTTACTGATGGAGCATATTGCAATTTACCTGTTCACTATTTACAGAGAAAAAATAATATTACACTGATGGACATTGAATAGGCTAGTAATTAAATTTCACTGGCTGAATAATTCTTACAAAATAAATACGTCCATTGCGCCACGGCAATTTGTTTTTTTTTTTGTTACAGAACGAAGTGAGATGATTGATATCCTCAGATAATTCGTCATTGATCGTACGATATCACATGCGATAAAAAAAAAGCGCTTCAATCCATGGATTTTAAATAAACAATAATTACTCCTGTGGCAATTACTCAAAAATTTCTACAAATAAATACATATAATCCTCGTCGTTTTGAATCTATAATACAGTGACGATAATCACGTCAGTTTTATTACAATAAATTTTTCTTTCTCCACATATATATATCATCTTTTATATATAAGCTATGTCTTATTATACAATTCACATACGACTACACTCAGTATTTTTAAACGATGGGCAGTAATGCGTATGTTATATTTTACAATTCTCCCAGAGCTCTCAATAAATATTCACATCATCCAGTTTTCTGAGCCCACGGGAGATGATTATTAGACAGCCGTAACGGGATCACAACGACCCCACCATAATCTCTTACCCACTTGTTATTTTTTTTGCTTTTTCAACACAACACATTTCACGACAATAATTTTGTTAAACAGGTACGAAATCACGCGCAGTCCAGTGATCCAAGTGATGCAGGACTGTGTGGTCCACCCATCATAAATTGCGGACTCATTGGTGGTCCACCGCTTCCTGCACTATTACCATACAGTTCAAGGTCATTCAATGAGCCACCATCAACACCACCACACTTGTCGCTCTTGCCCTCCTGTTTCAGCACCATTCGCCGCCATTTTGCGCGTGCGTTCTGGAACCATACCTGTTGGCAGACGGCGAAAAAAAAATTAAGATGATTGTCCGATGGTTGATTGACCGCCTCGAATCAATTTATCCGACGTCTAATAAAAAGCATTGGAAAAAAAATACATTGTTAGATGAGAGTGAATAGGCGAGATAAAGAACTGTTTAAGCGTTGTGATCATGTGAAAGGACTTGACAGTCATTGGCCACTTGTTTGTTTGTTTCTTTTACACACCTTGAGGTATAATTAATTCACACAGTTGGCTGTTGCCTTAGAGGCTCAAACTGACCTTCGGGGCAAAACAAGGATTGACGGGTAACGCGTGAACGCTAACTAGTCAACTGGTGTAAAGACCACCATAATCGGCGTTTGGATGATAAATACTATCAGACATCCGGCGAATGACTGATTCCACTGGTGTATCGAGTGTGAAAATAGATTGAAGATAATGTGAAATAAAAAATGTGTAATTTTGTGACAGAAAATTAGGGCATCTATGGTCGACCATATTTTACCATTATTTTTTTTTTCGAGGGGAAAAATAGTCTCCACCCCGTCGAAATCTCCAGCAAAGTCCCCCCATGAAAGACGAGTGTTATTCACGTACTAAAGGACGAACCAATGCTCACGGGGAAGAGGAAAGCTGAGCCCACAGCAGGCGGTGAAAAGAGGCGAGTATTCGCGCGTCTCGCGATCAATATCAACCAAGATGGCGTATACTCCCAAGACCCCTTGCTTTCTGCGCCAAATACAATAGGTGTCTCCCTCCTGCGCCCTCCCCACCTCCCCCTCCCCCCACCTCGCCCCGCAAAACCAGAGACTTTCACTCTCTGGATCTCCCCTTTTTTGTGTTCTCCATACCTCCTTTCTTGGGTTCTTTCATTCTGCCTCCCTTCTTCTTCCTCTCTATCCTACATTCACCAAGCAGGTGCTAGACTATGTATCTTCATGCCCGAATGCCTTGGAAGTTGAATCCATCGCGCAAGTATGAAAACTCTAGAACTCGAGGAGAGCACCCCCGACGAGAGATGAAAAGCCGACCCACCCTCCTCCCCCCCCCCCCCCCCACCCACATACCCAGTATGATATAATGAAAGACTTGTTATACCCTGGTTCGCTGCTGACTCGAGGATGATTCCAGTGATTTTCATGGGAATTGTCAGAAAATGGTATGGTTCGAGAAGTCAACGAGATCTTTTCCTCGTTTGTTTACTCCAGACTATGATGGAAGAATTCAAGTTTCCCCCCTGTATCTCAATAAAACCAAAATGAGTGAAAAATGAAAGATGAGACAGCCAGGGGAAATATACGAGATCCATTCTGCTTTAGATGTTCCGGCTCCTTTCTCATTTTTTTCCCCGCCGCAGTTCATTTTTTCTCCCTCCAAACGCAGAATGATTTATATATTGGTGTGTAAATGATTTTTTTCGTGCTCATAATAAGAGAAATGTGGCAACAGTTACGGGGACACACATAGTTTTAACGAGGTTTAGAGAAGCTCCGGCATGGGTCAGCTTCTCTCGCTCCCATCATCATCTCTCTCTCTCTCTCTCTCTCTCTCTCTGTCTGTTAGTTTGTGGCTACTGTTGTGCGGCCCATACGCAAGTTGACGTAGAAACGCGGTTAACGAAGGAAAGCAACGGCGTCGACGGAAATATCACGAGAAGCGCAGCCGTTCCCGTGGACCGGGACGCACTAATTGGGAGTGTGCCTATATACACCACGCGTGCCCAGAACGTCTCTCCTCCTGTGAATATATTTTTATAGGGTTGGTCGACTCTTTTTCCCGGGCTCTTGTGGAGAAACGATGCTAAAAGAATAAAAGCCCGAGGCGGTGGGGTGGGGGGGGGGAGGCTGAGGGGACGAAGAAAAAAAAATGATGAAAGATGAGGAGAACAAGAGGAGGTTAACTTGAACAACAAAAACTTGAGAAAAAACTACGACATTCCCGCGGTCGATTCTTCTTCTGGAGTGTTACGCTTCGACTGTTTTCATCATACCCCAGTAGTCAATTTTCTTCAGTAAGGCGAGCTATATCTAGTGAACAGTAATTCATCCGTAGGAATAATTGTCAAGGCACTTCAGCTGAGACACCGTCGACAGCCATAAAACCCCACTTGAGACAAAGTTCATACTCCTTGTTTCTCTTTTTTTTTATCCGACTGCCGGGGGGCAGGGGGGGGGGAGGGACAAGTTGAACTTACAGTGAAATCGTCAGCAGTGTCAAACGTGAACAAGACGGAGTAGGAAAAATTGTTAGATAAGTTGTGTATTTATGGTGGATACGGATGGTAAAAATAATACCGCTCACCTGTAGTACCCTCTTTGGCAATCCGGTCTTCTGGGAAAGCTGCTTGAGATCCTTCGCATCGGGATTGTGATTGATGGCGAAGTAACTCTTCATCGTTCTCAACTGATGATGCTTGAAGCTCGTTCTCATGCGCTTAGTTCGGCTATTGGAACCGGGCATACCCGGTGTACCAGGGCCACGGCCAAATGGCATATCGATGTAATCCGAATTGAGGTCTGCAATGAAACGGAGACATTATGTTTTGTTAGAATTGGGTGTAGTAGAGTGCCTTTGGAAGCAACTGGAGGATTACTGCAATGACATCCTCGCAAAATAATATTGCATGCTTACAAACTATCCAGACCTAAGACTATAGAGTTGTAATTGGACGTGTATACTCGTCCTGTGCATACTCTTTCACATACTCCCTATCACCCCCTTCTTTTGGCCTTCCTTGTTTGCACTCTCAAGAGCTAATGAGCCGTGATACGCATCAAACAGCGCTAAGAGTCGACTTTAGAACTATAGTCTTCTTTCAGTAGCGTGCGGTGTGTATATTACACCATACACCTGCCCAACCGACGGACCTCCCAATTGCTATAAAATTAACGCTTAATGTAAGTGATGGTGGAAAGCAACGATAGATCCGAATTGTAATCATGGGATTCTCTTTCCGACTGCGTAGCAGCTGTTGCATCACACCTAATGTCTCATTTCCAGTTATCCCACGAGGAATCTGTACGAGCAGAGTTCTCCACCATGATAATGCATCAACACACGGCATTTTTCTTCTACTGATCTTGGTAAGTGCGGTGGTTTGCTTTCTCAAATCAACCAAAGAGGGCAATTCGCACATTTCCAAATCGGGCCGCACTCAGTATTCGCATCACGCAGATAGTTCTTCAACCAAAGAGAGACGTCCAAAAGAGTTGGGTAGAATCGTTTATACGTGTTTGTGCTCCGCGAGAAAATCGTTTAGAGAAGGTGTGGAAAGCCATTGTTTCCCACGGTCACTGCAAGAACAGGTTTTAAGATTGAATTTTTCGAGTGGCTCCAACCCACGTTGGGGCACACGGCCAGTGATAAAACGAGTGGACAAGAGGTGGAGGTGGAACGAAGAGTGAAGATGAGGAGTAGGATGGAACGAAAAAAAAGGATCAAGTCGCCCTGTTGGATCGTACTCGTGAATTTATGTCGACTGGACAAATTTTATCAGGGTTCAGTGGCAAACGCCGAACGCCCACGCTTACCGTAAATCACTGAATCTCTCTGCGAGTGTCCTCTGCGCTAACGTGGTACACTTGGAATGATAAAGCGGGACAACAAGTACACCAATCCAGAGTGGTTAATGTTTCGTCCTTGATGACAACATTGCAGTCGCCGGGATTCGCTACATGCACATGAATAACATTTGAATTTAAAGGGATGAGGGAGAAGCGGGAAGGTTTGTATCGAGGGAGGAGTTGCCTTGTAGCATGGCTGATTGTGATCCAGCCGGTAAAGGGAGGATGAACGATATGCAGGAAAGCATTATGAGGGCACAGACTCGTATAATCATCCAACTGATAGGAAG
This sequence comes from Asobara japonica, assembly GCA_026005395.1. Lineage (NCBI taxonomy): Eukaryota > Metazoa > Arthropoda > Insecta > Hymenoptera > Braconidae > Asobara > Asobara japonica. The sequence goes on from BQMI01000220.1 coordinate 1,208,047, forward strand.
CGATCAGGAGAATTGTGATTACTCAGTGGTCCACAGTGATTATTTGTATTTGCTCAGTGGTTTACCGATGACAAACCATAACATCCGTTCTACCGACGGACAACTCAAGTATCGCCGTATCTCTTACTCTTCCGGCAGTGACCACTAACCAGTCAACCGAGAACGATTGACTCAATTCAATTGGAAAACGAATATTTCAATCAGGAAGCCAGACAACACTGCAAAAAATTAGCAACAAATGTAATCTATGCAAAAAAAACGGCTAACAAGAACAAATGGAAAGTGTCGGGAAAGCCTTGAGCGACCAGAAAGATCGAAAATGTCGAAAAATGCACCCTTGTGCAAAAAAAACCAACAAGTTAGGATGAAGAGATGACACGAGTACCACGAAAGAGCGACTGCTCGAAATACACCGTGTAGCAATTTTACGGACTGCCAAGTGCTGCACATAAGGAGGCAAGTTGCGTGAACCGAAAACACCTACTTCTTCATGGTCTTTTTATCCGTTCAATTCTCCCTAAGCGCAAAGGCCTAATGTTCCGCTTTGTCTTCGGTTACCGTTTGTCTGGGACATGGTAATGATGCGAGTAATGTCACTCCTTTTTCATCACATACACGTGTGAGCTCGTGTTGCTTCAAATCAAAATGAAACAGTTGTCACAAATTCATGCAATACTTCTGCGATTAGAAGAGATCCTAGATTATGATTATTACTCACCAAGACTAGCTGTCATCGTCTCTAGATCCTTGGGCTTCCTTTTCCTTGGTCTGCCTTTTTGCCTGGGTGGAGGTACACCGCCAGTGGATCCCACTGTGGATGCGGTACCATTGAAGTATGGTACCTTCGGTGGTGAGCCAGCATCGGGCCCAGAAGGCGTTGACGGCTGTAGAGGTACGGGACTTGCTTGTGTCAATTGATGTGGATGTTGTGGATGCATCGAGTGATGTGGATGCGGTGGTATATGATGTGGCTGATGATGCAAAAATTCGGGAGATGGGAATGACTGGCCAGGATAATGAGGACCCGGTGGATAAACTGGTACTGGTGGACTCTGAGATGGATGCAATTCAGCGCCCATCTCATAATGTAGACGACAAAGCACAGCACCATCTCTCATACCAAAGTGATCGCCCTTTGTCAATGGTACAGTACATGCTGCACAGGAAAAACATCGAACGTGAAACACAAGTTCTCTCGCTCGCATCACCAATTCCGATGCCAAAATTGCCGCTTGACATCTTGCACATCGTTTCATGCTGCCGAACATTCTGAAAGCATACGAATACAAAGGTTGTTACAGTGTTAAGGTCAGACTGACTTTTGTATTATACTGAATGACATTGAAAGTGTTGTAGGCGTTTGTAGATAAAAGGGAATTCGTAATGGATAAGGCACGTTGGAGAGCAGGCATTTCCCACAGATGTTGTTAGAGCAAGTTGGTGGAAAAAAAGACGAGGTTTTAAAAGAAAGTGGGAAGGATCGATACGTACATTGGAGCGATATCAGTAACCAGTGGCGGTATACCCGGGGACAAGCGGTATAAAAAGGCGGAAGGGAGGATATCAACGATACACGAGAACTCGCCGACATCGCTACTGCATTAGCGGCACCCTACAGTCTCCATTACGAGGCCCCACAAAGAAAGGATGCTCTATCTCCCAAGATATCATCCACCTCGCTACCTACTCCTTGGCCCCTATCTCCCGTTCCAAATATATTGCAGGCTTTCGACAGCCACTGGACAACTAGATGGAGATGTAGCCAATCTTTATAAAGTCAATGTGTTACACTTTTAGTTTTTCCCTTCGGCGACATTGAGAGGTCACAATCTTTCCCTGTTTCTTGCCCTCTTTCAGGTATACAGGCGTTAACAGAATAACTTGTAAAAAAAATACAGCTGTCAACATTCTGAAAGATTAGCTTCTAATGACTCACAAAGCTCTCTTGACTCGTAACACACGGTGAGCCCATAGCTCATTGTCATCATTCTCAATCCTGTCAATACGTGGTCCGTTACCTTCGGCCCAGGAGGTCGCGGTTAGACATACACATTTTTTTTTTCGCCTAATCGTATTCGACAGTGAATTACGTAATCGCCCCAAGTCCAGTTGGGCTATGGCCATAACCCCCTGGCTGTAGCTGAGACCTGCAGATACCATAGTGCGCCTATTGCCTCTTTCTTTTCATTCAGCTTTTTTTCCCCCCGTCCTTTCTTCTTCCCCGCTCCATCCCAAAGAACCACGGCAAAAGGCGATGAATGAGCTAACCCAGGAATAACCTCATTCAGATGTTTCGTTGCGGATGCGGTTGCCTGCAGGGGCGACCCGCAGAGTTTTACAAGTATCACCATATGCGTTACATTATTATACAACTTGTGGAGCCTCAGTTATGCTCACCCCTCCCTCCCCCTTGCAACTAAGTCTAGTAACATTCAGTACCTTGGCTTGGCTAAACAACAAATCTTCAACAATGCCCTCGGAAATCTTTTATAAATATGAAAAAAAAGGAGGCGTGTTACTTGTGAGGGACCACTTGCCGAGCCTTCGCACACCATATATAAGTTTTATTTCTCCACCAAAAATCTCACGTTGTAGCGCGTGGTGTCTCCACACGGGGTGTGTCCACGGGTTTCTTGTTCGCGAGAATCTCAAGTAGACCATCTAGAATTTCAAAACTCTAGATTGTTAATCCATGTCACCGTGATACATGTTTCTACCTCATTCCGCCCCACCCCCCCCCCCCCCCCCGCCCTGTCAGGGACAGCTATTCATCAGTCGGCGGATTCGATCTACCGAAATAACTCATTTATATCAAGCTTTATCATATTTTAATGTGAACTTGTAACACGTTTTATTTTACGAATGATGCAGAATCCGCCGGTAGAGTTGGTCGCACGTACATGTGGACACCGCTGCGCGTGGGACGTGCTGCGTGCCTGCTACTCTTTTCTGCCCCCCCCCCCCCCCTCCCCTCACCCCTTGGACCCTGCATTAATCTAGATCATGGCATTATATTAAACAGCATCTTCTTATTGGCATACCGTGTCCCCAAAGCCGCACGATATGTTACTTCACTTCCACTTGAGAAGCTCTACATATTATACATATGCTCTCTTTTTAGCTCCTTAAGGGGGTAACGGATGTTATGTTAAAATAACAAAAAAAAAAAGTGGAAAATTTTTTCAGCAACTTTTCATTTTTTTTTGTAAATGTTTCAGGTAACATTTTCCAATTATGCCGTAGTCCGACATGGTGAAGGCCATTTTCTCGGTATATTACTGAATTACAATGCTGAATTTTTTACACAAATTTTAATTTTTATCTCCATGAATAGTCGAGAAAAATAGTTTAGTACTATTGTCAAGTAAAAAAAATCATTTATTCCGCAAAGGACTTTCACATATTTTTTTCCATTTATTTATTTCATCTACTGGAAGCCAATGATCTCTAGAGAAATCTACTTCCCGACTAGAAATGTTTTGTGTTGTATATACGAAAAGAACTTGATACTCTCCATCATTAAACTAACTTCGTCATTAAATTATTATTATATAAATTACGTGATTGAGAGGGTTTAATTGGAATTGTTTGTATCCGCATTTGAAAAGAAAAACTTTCTTTTAATATGGACGATTTGAAATGTAAACAATGTATTTTTTTTCGCTTATCAAAAATTTTGCTTATCACATTACAATAACATTTTCTCCGAAATTCTACACTTCCAAATAAGTCTTTACAGATTTTTCAAAATTCCTATAAAACGCACACACACTAACACACGAACCTATCGTTATTTTTTAATTTTGGTTGGCCCCAATACTTCAACTTAATTCGCAGATTTTCTACTGAACACAATCCGAATTTTTTTCGCATACCGTGTAAACCGAATTCTCTAATGTCGGAATGACATCAGGTCTATGAGAGAGCGCATAAACCATAAAATGGTCAAAGTATATTCTTCATGTTGTCTCCGTCTTATCGCCTCACGTTCTAGGGAGAGGTTATTCGCCATGCATTTTAATTACAATTCCCCAGGTTATTTCGTTCGCCTCCTGCGTCCTCCCTCGCGCTACCTTTCTTGCCACTGGTCTTCCTTATCGAAGAAATAATAATTTACAGTGTTGGATTCACGGTGAAAGAGGGCCCACAAATGCGTCATCCGTGAGAGGAGCACCAGAGGGGGAGGGGGGGGGGTGAGGTAGGGGGAACAGGTTAGAAAATACTGTGTTGCAGCAGTTTAATCATGTACATATACACGGGGACTAGCAACTACCACCTTGTGTCCACCCTGGGTTCAGACATTTGCCCGGGCTGACTAATGCGACGGCAACACGACATCGTAAAGTGCGTTTGGGATCTGTATCGCGTAGCAAGTATCATAAGAACTTGTCCTTTTATATATCTATGTTGAGACTTTAATCCCTCCAGCGACAAGTATCGACTTTTCTTTTATTTGTCATATTCGAGATATTTCAGTTTATCAAGTGATACCCCCCCTCGCTCACAGCGGGGCCTTTTTGTTTGCATTGCGCAAATATTCAGGCGTGTTTAGGATTTATAAATACAGACGGTATAATGTACTGCTTTATAAGGCAAAACCATGGTAACCCGATACTTTCTAGCGCGAGTTGTTTATCGCGGTGACAGTTGCAATATTTGCGGTAACAACGGAATGAAAATAAGAGGGCTCTACTTGACCTTGCGCCGGGATGCTTGTCCCGTGTGAGGATGAGCCCTCCTGCGGCGGCTTCGCCGAATTATCGCTAACACCGCGATGAGTAACCATCTAGTTCGCGGGGTGGAGCGGGAAGGACAGACGGAACTTTTGATTTGTAGGTGGCAACTAAGGGCGGTGCAGGGGTTGGAAAATCGCACTATATGGTTTTCGCATGAATTCAAGTCGCTCGGAAACGGATTTAGGAAGATTACTTTTTGCTACAACCTTTGGATGAATGCGGAAGTCTACATTTTCTCGGAAATTTTAGGAATTGCTTCGGTCCACCCTGAATTTCGAGTCATGGGAGGGTAGTTTACGTCATCTGCTGGAAACGGAAACGATTTTAGCGCCTTAATTGCCTAAAGACCATAAAAAAAAAAAGAAAAAAAAAGGAGATGCTACGTTTATATTCTTCAAATAGAACATAGATTAATGTACACTATTCCTCGCAAAATGCATACTAGTGTAGTTGATTTAATGACTCTAATTTTCGGCTGTCTCGTTTTTGTGTATTATACTCTGTTCTTTTGCTTTTTACAAAGGCTAATAGAGTTTAATTTAAATCGCTATCCCGGTCGAAGATACCGATTGGACCTACGGTTTATAGTGCTATCCGAAACACTTTGCGTGAAGACCACATTCCTGAATCTTCATGCTTGACATTGGAATACTGCGAAACTGTACCCACGATTGTACCAAGTACACATTTCCTTGAAATTCCAGTAAATATGGATGTCCTTGTGAAAAGGGACCACTTCGTCGGTTCTGAGATAGATATGCTACATTAATCTTGATTTGATTCCCCACCTTTTGAACCAAGAATGGCTATGGTAGCACATAAACTGACGTCACTAGGTAAGATCCAATCAATAATTTAACATTGGGTTAAAAGGAAGTTGCGAAGAGAAGAACGTGAATACCTCGAAAAGTGACTTCACCCAAATGCTTGATTTGAGTCGTGAAAGTCCCGTTCTGCTCCAAGATAGTTCAACACACCATCGATTCGCATTTGAATCGGACAATGCTATATGCATGAGAATACGATGCGCGGCACTGGGTACACATGTTGCACTTGTTTTCCACGGATATTTCTGCCAGTGGTGAGCATGCAGATGATGCATGGGCCCAGTTGGCCGCAGGTGTCGCTGGTACAAATGCCCTCATCGGCCTATCTCACGAGATCTACTACATCGCGATACTGGGCCACTCACCTCCCGTAGTTATCCCTATCTGTATTCACTGCAGTGAGATATTAATCATTTGTTCTCTCTCGGGTATAATATTTGTATCATTTTCTCAATGGCCTTTGAATTCTCCCAACATCCTCTGATTATAAATATACTCTAATAATTGTTCCGCCCCGAATTTTTGGGGATCAATGATCTGTCATTTAAAATTTCAGCATAATAAACATCAATATACAAATAGCTTGATACAGAAATTCAATTTTTAGATAAAAAAGTTAATTTATAACATCCGATCATAAGCCCCGTCGAAGAGAAGAAGGTATGTTTGCAATAATTGAACATTTCCATCAGTGTATGCGATTACACGCGAAGATACCTCATGACAATTACGATCCTCCAGCAGAAGATAAAAATTCCGTCGGTACTGGTGTATACTTAGACAGTTGCCCCCCCCCCCCCTCCCCAAGAGGTGGGTGGAAAGAATCTGAGAATTACTGCGACATCGTGGTGGCTACTGATGATGCATGCACCGGGTGTCAGCTCTGTCACGGCACCGCGGTGGTATTATGTTACCCCACCTCCTTCACCCCGTCGGGTCGTGACTCCGTCATATTTATGTCCATGGCTACTTTTTCCACCGAAAATCCCGACGGGACGCCACACAAGATATCCAGTGTTGGGGACTCGTGGAATTTTTATAGACTACTTTCTTTCACTCCCACCCGCCATTGAACAAAACGTCTCTCCACCCTGGACCCAAGATGCTGGACTTTTTTTTTGTTCACTCTTAAGGACAGTTTTGTTCATCTAAACCTGACTTAATGCACAAACTTTAATGCGCAAACGTCAACATTGGTTTACCCATGATACGTTTGGAAGGCAGGCCTATTGGCTTTCACGGAGCCATCGTGCGCACACTGTGCTCGGCGTCTTAATTATGAGTGTTAAATTATGGGAGAGCTTCTGGGCGCTGAAATATTTGTGCGTTCGCCAGTGTGAGCCGTCCATAGGGGGCTATGGCTCAATTACCACTTGCTGTTTTCTCTGGGTGAGAGGGCGTTGATTTAAGGCGACTAGCGCTTCCTTCAAAGTGCTCGCTTGCACCACTTTAGTCCAAAGGGGATTTATAATCGCCTACTGGTAGTGTGTAGTTTAGGTTGTGTTTTTTTTCACAGGATAAAATGAACGCCTCCCAGCGATACTTCACCACCATGAATGGGAATCAAATGTGTATGGGTAACGATGGTTTTGATAGTTTAATAGCGCGTTGATGCTTCATCATCAGTCCGCGCGAAAGGAAAATAATGTGTTTGCGTTTTGTTGGTATCTGTCATGGGAACAGGAACGCGGGACACTTTAGTTCTCCCGTGAAAAACCCCAGAGCGTCTCTATCAAGATGGGCCGCGGATCCGCTGATGATAGATAGACCGTGGAAGTTGAGTTCAGTCATCGTGGAGGAACACGCGATGCGCTCTTATCCGTGGAACGGGCTTCTTGGGAGGGAAGCACGGGGCGCGCAAATACCTCAACTTTTGTGTTACATGCCAGGGTTTTGTTGGCCATGTGTGGGGTTTAATAAGAGTGGGCCCCCATGGTGCAAGGGGACCAGGCCTCTTGTTTTATGTGAGCGCTGTGAACGAAGCACGCCATCTTCACGATGCGTGACCACAGCCACCCTGAGATAATCCAGGAAATGGGCTGATGTCATTGGCATAAATGCGCCTTTCCCCATATTGACGCTTTTTATTTTCAATGTCTCACCAATAGAGTAATTCAATTCGCAGACGGTGATTTCAGGAACTTGGAGCAATCAGATTTTTTTTGTCAAGTACCTGGGGGTAAACAGGCCATACATCATGGCACAGGGTCAGGACATGGATTCAAGACTGGTAACGTTACGATCCTCAAAGTCGTAAAATTCACGTTTTAATTTATGCCACGAGTCGTGGTGAATTTACAAGGAAAGAGGTAGCTGAAAGCACGTCGCTGTGAGTTTACCTCGGCATTATTTATCGAGTAGATATTTTCACTGCCAGCGATGAAATAACCCCAAGGTTTTATTCAATGTACGAAAAATTTTACGTTTAGATTTTAATATTCACCGCTCCTGATGGATAAAAATTATTTTCATTGGACTATAAATTACGTTCCCAGCTACACTCGTTGCTCTCATCTTTGTAGCAAATATTTCTTTTTTTTTGCGTATATTTCCTCATTCTGATTGCTGTACGCCGATTATTTGCATTATGATACGATGATCTATCGATCAATTCGTGAGGTTGTACAGCGAATGATCGAAAAGATCGATGGCAATGGGTGTAATGATTATTCTCAACCGTGAATCCCACAATTTTAATGCGTACGCGAGTTGCGCTTAATGACGGCGATCACCGTGAAAGATTGAAGGTACAACTCACTTTGAGAGTTATTGCCCCGGCAACTCCTGACCGCAGTGTATTCGTCCGAGTCAAATGAATGTATATTGTATCCCAAGCAGTATATCTCGCTATACAAGCCAATTGATTTCCTTAATTAAATGCAAATTTCACATTTATTCACTCACGTATCGCGGATCAATCTCCGACTGACATCATAATGTGCAATTCCCTGTCGCTCATATGATTTCATCGGGCGAAAAGAAGCCATTACCGGTATAAACAGCATGAAAATGAGCGTCGACGTGCCACTCAGGTGTTCACCAGTGAAAAAAAAATGCATTCACTCGTCTAATTAATTTATTATGCACTTGGAGATACGAGGGGAGGACAGGCGGTAACTGTTGAAGAGTTACTACCAATTTGTCAAGCAGTGAAAACGATTTACCGCGGCACTTTGTCGCGACAAACGAGACGAGCCCATTGTTAGCTTTGATTATGACCCCTGTGATAATGATGAAAAGTACCAAGTAAAATTTACTCCTCTCAATAGTACATAGTATTCCTCGTAATAGACTTGGTTGACTGAGACAAAATCTAGGAAGGTGCTGCATGCTGCTGTACACCATATGCAGTACATTTCCATATCGATATCCATCTTGTTCAGTGATAAATTCTCCAAGGACAGCGGCAAGACCAAGCAGTCTATCATATGTACTCCCCTTCTGGACACCATTTTCTTTTTTTTTTCCAAACACATGAACCTCCACTTCTCCTCTTGCCAGCGCTGGTTATATATGCGATATGGTATCTCGATATCCCTCAACGATGCATTCCGATCCGTCCTTAAACCGGTTAAACCTCTAGAAAATATCCTCAGTTTTCAGGTTAAATTCATGGCAAAATGTACACGAACAGGCCACCACATGAGTTACCATTAATACTAACATGCGAGACGCGGCGCAGCACTTCCTGATTCGGAAATGTCAAATAATTCATTGCACGTTTCGAACGGTGCAGTCTCGTTAACAACGTACCTCTGGATGAACAGCAAGTCAAAATAAAACAGTAAAGGAACGCTTGAAAAAGAGAATATACGAAAACAAAAAACAAACAAACGACGAAGAACTTGTCTGGTGAATTGCATGGTGAGAGGGCAAGCAAGACATTTTGGGTGAATTTGTTACATGTAGCATATCACGGAGACATCAAAATTTGACGTTTAACAAAGGGCACTTAGATCCTATCTTTTGGCATTGGACAAAAGTGTATCAGACGATATATCAATCCCTACATGACTTGGATTCACGTTCTGCTCACTTGAATCAACATACGTTCCTTGTTTCATAGTCTGGGTCCGCGCAACGGCTATATTGTAAATAGCGAGCAACGAGAAGAGTAATCCAGGAAGTCCTTCTCACTTCGGTCTCTCGAGGGGTAGGCTCTTCTGTATAAAAGTATACAGCCAACGATCTCTTTACGCGCAGGCAATTTTTATGACGAAGCCACCCGGGCGGGCCGAGACGTCACGCGAGGTGACGAAGAGAAAAAAAAATATAATATATATCTACACATTACTGTACGTGTGCACCATCGACACTGCTAATTTTGGCCAAGCCAATCTCGTGTAGCAGATCAGCGATGCACTGTTGTTGGTATAACATTCGTTGGGAAGAATCAAAAGGGTGAGGCGGGGGGGGGGGGGGGGGGGGGGAGGGTGGCAAAGAGTTAGATGTACTGATTTCTCCGTATGGCCAGCAAAAAGAATGAAAGAGTACAATGGAATTAAAATAAAGTCATTTCCTTTATGTATGTCTGGTGATTTCAAATGTCGGGAGATGTGCAGATGACAAGGGATACTGTTTCCTCACGCGATGCCCCTTGTAATAACAGCCAGGTCCTCCATCGTGCTTCTTCAATTTTTTTTCCCTTTCCATCCAACCTCTCAAGATCCTGCATGCAAGGCTTTGCGATAAGATGCCTTTGCTCATAACCTGCCGTGACAGGATGTCAAATTTTCGTATCGGGGTGGGTAAAAATGGTATGTAAACAGTCGGTGGAGAAAATGGGGGAAAGGTTAAGTGTGCATAGCGTTTGGTGAAAAAAGACCTCCCTGCAAATGCGTTATGCTATTAGGGATTTGTCCATTTACGCGCGGGTAAAAAGCCCATGCATGGTGGGGCGCGTGCGCAGAGAACAGTATATCAAAGATGTCGCGTTGCTATCTCCTCAAGTCTTATGGGTCTTGCAACCATTTTCCTTCCTCCTGGCACATTGCTTCTTGTTCACCGTACCCAATCTTTATCTCTCGGTCGACTCCCCCCCCCCCCCACCCACCTCCCGCCCTCGCTCTCTCTCCGTTTCTCCGTGTCTTCATTACTGCAAGCAGGCTTCTTATCTAGTCTCTCAATCTATCTGGTATACATACGATACGCTAATGTAATTTTAGCTCCATGCGGCCTGGCTGAGGATATTATTTTCGACTCTCCATCTGGCTGCAAAAAGCGTCAACCGTCCAAATCGCTTGACTCCAACTATTTGCAAAGCTTATTCTTGTTTCACAAGGTTATTTTCACTTGGATGGCTCTTTCGTTTGAAGGAGTTTTCCTAGTAGCTTGAGCTTGGCAATATGGGCAATCTCTCAATGTCAGGTTGAAGTTTATGCCAGTTCAGCATAACATGAAACGAAAAAGTGTCCACGTGGTACCAATCGAATAAAAGATCAAGCTCCTGGTACGACAAACACGTGGCTTATAAGTAGAGTTTTTGGTCCCCAAATGGTTACAAGTAGTTACAGTAAATCTGGGAAATGGTGAACCAAGGTCGAGGGATTTAAAGACACTGGCTTTTGTGGAAAAAATTTTATCTGCACTGCGTCGATATTAGCCACCTAAAATGGTGACGCTCTAACGGTATAGTTTTCATAGCTTAGACAATGGCCTCTAATCTGTCCTTGCAATCGCTTTTCAGGTCTGGGGATTTAAATTTCCGGGAAGTCTCAGCACTTGTAGGGATATACAAAGAGTGTTTAGAGTCACTTAAGTCGCTTTTCAACCGGGAAACGAATTCTCTCCTGTATTATCTGTTATAAGGGATGATTCAACAATCGGAAAATATCGAATTATTTTTCATGTAAATGAGCGCACACGGTGGCAGTTTCTTCATGCTAGCAATACGCGTATCCCAGGTGGAATGGAGGAAAGAAAAAAAAATGTGAGGTGGAGAAGAACAGGGTTTTGTGTTTGTTGGGCTGTGCACGAACTAATGGTCACGACTCGGCCATTTACCTCCGGCGAAGCGTCGATTCGCGATAAGTAAATCACCGTCGATCTACATTTCATCACGAGACGAGTGATACTCACGTGTGGGTGAGCCTCCAATGGGTGATTCGTCCCAAGCTAATGCATCAAAAATATAATGCCACCGGGTGCTTCTGGACTTGATGGATCTTTCAACAATTGGACATATCATTTAAGAAAACCACTACTAAACATACCCATTTAAATTTAAGGGCCTGCAGTTAGCATCAGTTTACATTGCAACATTGTTATTGATGGAGAAGGTCGTTCAAGGTTTTAGAGCACGATTGACGGTTAAATTGCTCTCGTGCCTCGCTTTCGTGAATCACGAGGACAGCACTGGTATAGGTATGGGTTACACGCTTCAATGCCGAATCGCTCTTTCAACCGCAAAGTGTAACTCAGTGGTGAACTACAATTCTTCCTGTTTTTCTTGCTCCAGAAAATTCAACCGATGCAAAAATCCAGCAAACCCCAACGAATGAGCGTTTTAAATGGGTCAGCGACAGGGAACAAGTCCCGAAGAAATAACGATAAAACATTATAAAAGAATCTTACTTGTAGTAATCCTTTTTGCAGTAGATGTTGCCGTCCCTGCTGAAGCAGGTGACCTCGCCATCGAGGCCCTGACGACAGTGGGAGCATTGCAAGCAAGCGGCATGCCATCTTCTGTCCACTGCCTGGAGATAAAACCTGTCGGATATTCTAAGACCACATCCAGCGCACACGACCCCTGGAACGTCGTCCGCCTGGGACGGTGGTGTTGGTGGTGGTTCCAATTTTGGAATAGCGTGTATATCGTCGTTATTACGATTATCCAGCTGATTATTTTGATGATGCACCTGCACCTGCGACTGATGATTATGCAATTGCTGACTGTGCTGGCACTGTCCGTGTGTCTGCGGTGGTATTGTCAGATCACTGGCATTCTCGTAGCTATTTCGGTAGTCACCACCTATTTTATGACACCAATCTACATTTCAATTATGCAGAATGTATTTACAACAACAGTAAAATTGATCAAACGATGATTGATGAAACTGAATGGACTTACCCGGCGATCCATAGTCTCTGGAGTCGTAGGGGGTTGTCGGGCCGTCGTAACAATTATTATTTGTACCACAGTGGGTCTGATGTAGCGGTGTACGATGTAGTGCATGATGGTGGGCAGCAGGTGGGCTACAGGGTAGGGTTGTGGGTCTTGCGGCATCACCCATCGACGCCGGAAGACATGGACTTAAGTCTCTCGTTTGATCAACGACCCCAGGACCCCCTGCGCTCCCTGGCCCACCACCTTGACAGCCCAAAGCCAAGCCGCTTCCACGCTCCTGTGAGCCTGGCGGCTGCTGAAACAAATACATTTGAATGCATTTTTATCATGTTCAATACGCAATTCAATGGGCATACTTGTGCACTCCATCGTGATCATTGTTTTCGCCTGACTATGTGTCTTTTGCAAAAAAAAAAAAACAAGTGCGTATATTGCGAATGAAAGAGAACAGGAGGATTTACGAAGAAGAGGTAAGCCAATGGGGGTAAGAATGGCCGTGGAGAAGTGACGCTGGCTTACGCCAGTTACGCCGTTTGACAGCGCGCCCGCTGGTAGATGCTGATGGATGTCGCAAGCCCGAGCGCATGCGCAATCACCCTATAAGGTGCCTCAACCGCCAGCCAATCCGCGACTCACCACCGTGTGTTTGCGACTGTCAGCGCGCACGGCGCGCGGCTTCTCTCCGGCCACCGCGACATAAATTATCGTTTCACTCGAGTTTCCCCCCTGGTACCTCTCCCACCCCCCCCCCCCCCCGCCCCCTCCCCATGACCCCTTCTGCACAGTCGGCTACGATGCCTCCCTTTGAGTCTTCCCTCCTATCTGGAAGAGCGCTACCAGAGCAGGATATTACTCGCAGCTCGACTTGCAGCCCCAAGCGCCTTCCACCATGGAAAACCAATGCCGTACTTTACGACGCCAGATACCGGTATTTACGGCGGATACCAACGGGGGGACGTGACGTCTCCGCGGCACGTTTGCCAATTCAACGACATTATGGCTGGACTTGGGTCATAAAGAGTTTTCCATGGTGAAGTCTTCTGGTGGCTCTCATGTCTATGGTGTCTCTGGGGCAGATAACAAGTGATTTCGTATCGTCAGGAGCCGAGTACATTTGCTAATAAAAATTTTAATGATTTTTTTTCAGCTCATGTCTCAGTAGTTCGCGAATTGACCACAGTTTCGTTTTTGATTTTTTTTTTTATATATATTGCCAGGTGGAAGGTATAATTCGAAAGTTGATTTGAAGTACAAAATGATGGACGGATGAAAATAAATAATTGATACGAAATAATTCACCAGACTTCCCTAAATTTTGGAACATACCAAAGTCGGATATCTTGTTTCGCGGAAAAGCGCGGAGCATGTTTATGGAAAAAAGCGGGACTAGTGTCTCAATAATTGTATTTATGCTGGGGCTATCTAGCAAAAATATTCCTGTTTTTTTTTGTTCTAACTGGATGAGAACACTGCTGGCTACTTTCACCCGGCTTTGTACACTTGCACAAGAGATATACGACGCGCTTGCCGCTGGGATGGGTTTTTCATTTTTGCCACAAAACGTGAAGCAAATAACGAGAAGGCGAAACGACACGAAAACCCACCCAGCGCTGCGTGGAATACAAGGCGCACCAGGTTATATGGCGGTGGTAAAGGAAAGAATGCAGTTTGAAATGTCGCTCGGGGAGGCGGGTTAACGGGGAGATGGGGCTGAAGGGCCACAACGATTGTCCAAGATGGAGATGGACTTCCGTTTTTCATTATCAAGAATGGCGAGGGGAAGTCTTTGGGATTTAGCCGGTTTTAAGGCTCGGGGTGGCGACAGCAAAGTGCGAGTTAGTGAATGTTCGGTTCAGTAAAAAAAAGACGTATGTGATTGCCAAAACTTTGAAGTTTAGACGAAATTTTAGATATCGTTTTTTATTCTTGAGATGCTGTGTTATAAACAAAAAAAAATCCAAAAAATAATTATTTGCATAATATCAAAAATGAGAATTCATGGAGCCAGTGATCATGTACATGATGTGAACGAAGAGATTTTGGAGAATGGCTGTGCTGTTTCGTGGAGATAACAAGCACGACCTCGGGATATGGTGACCATGGTGGCCCGCGTGGGCGGCAATTGACGCTGGGGCTCTCGATATCTGCTATCTCCCTCTCCACTGGAGAAACGGCCACTGTTCCCGCTGGAGCTAACCCATCAGTCCACATTCAAGGTTCAATAAAAAAAAGAAATAAACAGTAGCGTACAAAACAAGCGGGCCAAATCAGTGTGATCCATCAGAGCGGCACCAACAACTTCCAGATTTCGGATTTTAAAGAATTTTCAGAAAAACTGATAATGCCGTGGAAGCGTAATATCGCGGAAAAAGGTATTGTATATTTTTCAAAAGCATGTGAGTTAGAAAAAAGTTATGTTCTGCTTTCCGGACACTCATTCTCGAGAGAAATCCAAAATCCTTCTCTGTTCACACCCACACACCGACCCACCCATATACCAACACTCACCCCCTACCCACTCGCCCATCCACCCCCCCCCCCACATACACACACACACACACACATACTTACTTACATACATACATACATAGATCCATACATACATACATACATACATACACACATACATACATACATACATACATACCCAAAATGAAAACCACTCAAACACGGTAAATATACGAAAATTAAAAATTGATTTGGTCCATACGGTCTAAAGAGATGTAAATAGTCACCATCATCTATGTGTTCCGTTTCTATATAATTATAAAATAAAAAAATTCTCTGTGAGAATTGGAACAATTTTTAACTAGGAGAGAGAATCTCTCATAAGTCGCGTCTCTCATAAAACTCACATTCCGGTACCATTAAAAGCCTCTTTTTTTGAGTGAATGAGTTTGATACAATTCACAGTTCTATGTTGTGTCGTTTTTTTATTATAATGATGAGGAAATTAATAAATGTATAGTATAATGAAAAATAAGACACTACGAGAAAATCAGGTTTATGGAGAAATTGTGATAATTCAATAAGGGGCTTTTTTATTCGATTGAATTATCTTGACTGCATGAGATCACGCCGGGTAATTCAGGGTGATAAGAGGATGGGGTCAGCACGGTCTAGGTTATCATGAGTGAATGGTGGCCACGACTTTGTACCAGTCCATTTAACAAAATGGTTTATTTTAGAATCACTGGCTAACACTTTGAAACACTTCCATGTATTGATATTATTATTATTATTGACGTTATTGATCTGTTCCCGTCTTCGGAAAGTCAGTTTGGCATTAGGTTTCCGTATTTCAAAGTGTGTGTGAGTGTGTGAGTGTGTTAATGGGTATTAATCATTACTCATATTATGGGACAATAATAACTTAATGGTGTGGCCCTGATCAGTCGTACTGGCTCGGCCTGCTTGCTATTATTATTATGATTATTAATTTTTTTTTTTAGCATTTAGGAGAATGAACTCGGAGATCAGAAAGAGATTCGAGGAATATATGAGAGACGTCTCAGTACAGCGGGTCAGAGACGAGTGAACGGGGCTGGGGGAGACCTCGTTGTCTCATTCTGCGTGGACAATAAATTATGAGTCTCGACGCACTCGGCACTCGACGCGTCACCCATGGACTATCGTTGCCAGACGCAAACGCAGCAAGTGAGACAGACAGCCGATATGCTGTAGGGAGAAAATCATGAAATGTTGATTGACCACGAAAAAATGAGTCGATTTTGTAAATTGACATAGCATGTGAACCGTCAAAAAGTGGACCGAGTGAGGGTGCAGACCTAGAGCTAGTGGGCTTACTATTCTCCTCCAACATCCACCCACGGCCACCCACCCACCCGTCCACACCCACCCACCCGCCCACACCCACCCACCCTTCCATCCACCTACCTACCCACCCACCCATCCGCATCCATCCACCCACCCACACACACACACACACACACACACACAGACACACACAGTGACTCATTCACTCATACACACACACACAGTGACTCACAATTTGTTTACAAAACAAAATCAGATTACTATACTCGATATACGAGGCACTGGAGGACCAAAAAAAAAACCAATAGGGAAGTCATCAGAACTTCCGGACCGAAAGGTAGCTAAAAATGCCTTGAAACGTGAGGATATGAAAAAAAAATAGATTTTTCATTGTGGCGCTTAAAACAATAACTTCCCCTACCGGGAAATTAAAATCAGCGCACCTTGATCAAATAGAAAGGTAATTTTTATCAATGTTTTTTTCAGGCTCTTCTGTTTTATTTTAATTCTCATTGAACAGTGGGCCTTGGGCTCGCCCTTTACACTCGATGGCCAGCGATCTGTAAAGGCGTTATGATGATATTCCAGTGCGAAAAAACTCGTGCCACCGTAGATCCGTTCGGTTCCATGGGAATTAATAAATTTCTTTGAGGCGAGGCTTTCATGAGCTTGAAAAATGATGGCTCATGGAAATGAAATTTTTCATATCTTGTATATTTACTAGGCAAAAGGGACAAAACAATTACTGTGGGGTTTACGATCTTAACTCAAGATTCATGAAATATTAAGATCCAGGTAAATCACTGGCTAATGGGTCCACTGGTTGAACGCTCCTCCAAATTTTTTTCAACAAAAAATATTTGTTTTCATACACATCTATCGAATCTAATAGTCGATAGCGGAGGATTGCAAAGAAATCAAATGCAATTATGTATCTCAAAAATTCATCTCATCCCGTTATCTCCATTGCAGTCGCGATAACCTATGACAATTATCAGGTCAATTTCGTTACAAAAACATGAATATTAACGAAAACAGAAATTATGATTATATCAAAACAAATTTGTAGATAGCTGGCAGATATCTGGAAAAGACCAGAGTGATTATAAAAACAAATTGAATGAAATTTGAGAAAGCTTGAATAATGCTGATTAAGAGTGTCAAATTTTGGAGGCTCAAATTTTTTATTCATGGACTGAAAAAAATGCACGATCGGAACACTTACGGACAAATAACCAGCAGTGATAACAGAATCGTCTCGGCAGTCTCAGTCAAAAGCAACACTGGGTTAAAAGTCTATAAGTGTTTCGCATATTCCAAACTTTTCATTTTTTTCAAATGGCTGAATTTTTTAGAGTATTAATTGCTGGGTGTTATTGACATTGCAATGATTATCGAGGTTCAAAACATTTTGGGACTGCCAAATTTTTGAAATGCTCGAAATTTTTCAAATCAATACAAACCCACACACACACACACATACACACACTTTGCTATCGGCAGTACCCATAATATGAGACTGCACGGCCGGACGGGAACCTACCCCGACGCAGGGTGGCATCATAGGCGCCCGCCGTCTTAGCACAACCGTTTCTGGAGGTTCACCCTGTGCTTATGAAGACGGCGACCTAAATCGCGAAAGTCGGCCCCAGCCGCGGGGATGGGTGTCCAGTAGTCCCCCTGAAGGAATGCTGAAGAAGCCCTGCTGTGGGAGGGCGGCGGAGGGGGGGGGTAAACTAGAAGGATGGAGGAAAAAGAATGTTTCGTTTCGTATTTCCTCACCCAGGAAGTTAAAAAATTCCAAATTTCGGATCATTATTCAGTAATTTCAAGTTCATTTAGAGCCGGCTTAATGTTATGCATATAAAAATGCATGAAGTGAGAGAGAAAAATGAAATCCGGAAGGTGATGGGTGGATGATGGGTTATGAGTCTGCATTACTTGGTTTCTCACTTTTTATTCCTGTGGCTCACTTGGTGGAGGCTCGGTCCGTGGGCATCAGCAGGATGTAACGCTCTGCGCATTCGAATGATTGCCGCTAAATAACACCTTTACACGCCCCTGATTGTGAGTTGTGGGGTTGCAACAAGGTAGGCAAATGGTACTTCATTCATGAAGATTGAATTAACGCGAGGCATTAGATGATTGTGTAATTTGTGGTATGAAGATTTATGAATGAATTTTCCGAGACTTGATGTCTTCAGGCGAAGAAGTGCAACATTTTCTTGCAAATTGTATTTGCAAACCTTTTAGGCTACAACTCTTGTCACCGTAAATAGCCTAGTAGAGAATTGGGCTTCTGCTAATGGGAGCACCCTGGTAGCTAATGGTACCGATTAGACCTGAGACGATGAAATGTGCGATGAAATCGCTATTCGTCTCCTTCCCGACGTCTCATATCGCCGAATTTCCATCAGTTCCTTGATGTTGAAGCTTGCAACAGCCCATCATCAGCGAGACCACACAAGAGCTATTCGTCAACACTCAAGCCATACGCTCATCCGATTTATTTCACTTGCCTTGGTTTCTACCTCACGTTTCTTCCTTTCTATATTCGGTCCGCTCCGGAATTCTTGCTAATTAAACGGGAATATATAGTTGATTAGCGATTAATCCTGCTATCGCAGATCCTATATGACCTTGATGTGGTTTACCTAAGACTGATCAATGTCCGACTACGGATTGGTAGGATTCAACGAGATATAATCCATTTTGATACAGGTATTAACTATACAATAAATAACCCAAATTGCATCCACTAAAATTAACTCACTCCAAAGCGCTGCCCCGAAAACACAAAATAACTCGTATTTAATGCCGGGAGATTCAATGATTCTCGCATGCTAATTACACATGTACTTCAGATATATCTAATTAATCGCCAGATTGTTGGGATGTTGAAGTGGAGTTACTGGATGTTTTAGTTTGTCATGCAAAGTAATCACTTTTGTCCGAGGTAATACCAGAGGGTACATAGCCGGTTGTGTTTACTCCGCCCGTTGTCGTGCCCCTCGAGATAAACCAATCGTCGGCCGCGAGTTCGCTTCACCCAAAGACCAAGGCAAACGATTGTCGCTGGCAATGCAAATGGACTTTACACGATGCGTTTAATCGTCCGGCGCTACCCCCTGTGACTTGAATAAACATACGATACGGTGTGATACCAGAATGAAGTTTCACCCGCAAAATTGTTTACGGAAAATTCTACCCCAGAAAATTGTTCCCGGAAAAGTCTCTTCTACGAATTTGTGAAAAATGAATGTTGCCGATGTTGGGAAAGGAAAAAAATTAGTGACGTGGTGTAAAAGAAGACAGCATATAATCATAGAGCACTGGTGTTAGAAAATAGCATAATTATAGTATTGAAGGAATGATGTAGCGTAATTTGAAAACATAGATTAAGAAAATACCATATGACCGTTTAATTCATCGGTGCTAATGTTGCAGTTTAGAAAAAGTGGGCATTTGGAATTTGTGCGACGCGTGAAGATGAAATGGAACATTTGTTGTCCCTGAAAATGCGACTAATCACATCGCTTTCCTACATGATAATCGATTTCCTCATGAATTGTGTCAAGTTCGAGGGGCATTCCCTCCAGATACAATTTCGGCCACTTATGAAATTTTAAATTGAACATTCAGTATTATGCTCCTCTTTGCAATGAATTATTGCGATAAACATGATATCGGTGGCACGCAACATCGGTCGACAAATTGGTACTTGCGCAAGAGGGTAATTGAAATATGAAATGTGACGTATACATTTTTTTTCTCCATCAATTCAATGCCACAATATCATACATAACTCGGAAATGTTCAGAAAAATTTTTCTTACCTTAATATCTTGGAGAACATCATACAATAGCGTTCACGATAACTTTAGACTATGTACATATCTAGGGCTCCATTCACCCACCCACAAACACCCACCCGCCCACACAGAAACACCCACCCACACACAAACACTCACCCACACACAGACACTTACCCACCCACTCACATACAAACACCTATCCACCCACCCACATACAAACACCTACCCACCCACTCACCCCCCCTCCCCACAAACACTTACCCACCCACTCACCCCCCCCCACAAACACCTACCCACCCACTCACCCCCCCCCCCAAAAAAACCTACCCACCCACTCACCCCCCCCCCCCACAAACACCTGCCCACCCACATACAAACACCTAGCCACCCACCCACATACAACACCTACCCATCCACTCACCCACACGAAACACACGTACGCACACATACAGACACACACACATACCCACACACACACACATACCCACACACACACGCATACACAGATACTAATACACACATTTTTCTACAAGCGGTCTAGAATCGTTAGGAATGGCTTCAACCGTTGATATCTGAGAGAAACCACATTTTTCATTTTCGAAACAAGCCAATTCCAATCTCACTGTTCTAATGGACGATTTTTTCATTTATTTATTTATTTTTTTTTTTGAAAAGGTGCGTGAAACAGGTTTACTTCCAGAGAGACTTCCAGACAGGTGAACGCTGTCCAATACGAAATTTCACGGCTAAAATAAAACTGTAAGACAGGAAAAAGCGCGTCCTGTGTCAGCTGGGAGGGCCATTTCCCCGCGCATAATTTTTCATTTTCCATCGTGGAATCACAAAAATGAGAAGTCATGCCAGCTCGTTGAGGGAACCATTGGCGCGTGTTACGAAATTGAAAAAAAAAATATGGACATCGCAGTCAAAACAAACGTTGAGACAATTCCCCACTCTGCAATATAGTAATTGCAATGTTGATAAATAGTGAGTTGTGATGAGAGGGAAATGATTCAAGTGACAGATGTACAAAGTACAAATTCCAGCGGTGGTGAACCGGCAAAAACAAGTTATGCTCATATTTTTTCAGTCTTTCAAAAAAAGTTATGGCTACTTCTTTTTAGGATGATAAGTGCTTATCGCTGGGGGACAAGACGAGCCCATTTTGATTCGGCGGTATCATTGGCTCACCACTTGCTTACGACACACATTTAATCATGTGACGTTTTACAATTATCACAAAAAGGCAGATGATGAAAGAAAATATGTCTGCGGTGTAAAGTGGGGAAACCGTATCAGACAAATGTGGACTTGCCCCTAGGATGAAGAAATTTCATGTGAAATATTTGATATTAATTCAAAATTTTAAATACTTGAGACTCGTGCACGCGCGGAGATAAAATTTGCGTAAGTCTTCCTCTTTTCGATTTTTCTCAACCAACTGAATCGGCTCGCGAGGAAAAAATTACTTTACCACAGTATTGGTTACCAATAACTGGAAAATTTTTCCAACTTCCCGAAGCGATTAGAAATACCTTGCATATCTAGCATAATTAGAAAACTCCTCCAATTAGGCAATAGAAATTCTCACCCTGAAATATATCCCAAACTATCGTATACTCGATTCTTATCATCGAACAAATCTTTGAAAATAAGATTTACTTAATAAAAAAATATTCCCTCCTCAGTGAAGCGAAATAACAATCTAAAAAATATTCCCCATTCACCCAGAATCAAGATTCTCATATCCACCGGAATCATTCCGAGAGTCTTCAAATCCCATTTTTATCACCACCTCGGGTGGAACACCGAAAAAAAAAACGGAACCGGTCTCACCGTAATAATTTTCATCCGCTGTCAACGCTACCGTTCGCTCGAGGAACTCTTCGCGTAAAACATTGATGGAAAATTTAAGGATGTGATGTTAGTTTCTAAAAATATCGATAAAAAATTGGACTTTTCTTTCAAACCGCCCAACAATAAATTGCACGAAAATGGTTGCAAAAGAGTAGAGTTGTACCGCCAATCAAAGGAAAATTTCGTTCATTATGGGCTCTAATGTTGTTCAATTTGGACCTGATATTTAAAAATGCTATTAATAGCACAGAGAGAATAGTTGATTTGGTTCCACATTTTTGGGTGATGATATCGGCCCGTCAATTACAACGGTACTCAGCACCGATTCTAAAGTTATGATTATAGTCACTAGGAACAAGTGTTTCTTGTGTAATTGAAAATTATGAGCTTAGGACTCTTCGAACCATTCGGCCCAGTCGGTTGTGAATTTTGGCTCCATCATTTTTGGGATGTGTAAGGCTAAACTTGTTCCTTGCTGATGTCCCTTACGTCACTGAATCAAATAGTCCAGGAAATGAAATCCACCCCTACCCGGACTCGAACCGGAGTCCTCGGGCTTCGTAGACGCGCCGACGATTCGATCACACATTTTGCTACCCGAAATGATCGTTTCCTTCATTTCAGAGAATTTTTAGAGCAGCCAGCATTTTTGAGGCTGTGTGTATGTGCGTGTGTGTTATTCACCTCATATGAGGATTTTTTCCGCAAAATTCAGGCGTTACCATGTGATCTAATAGGATTGAATAAAAATGAGATTAAGATTTTTTGTTGGAAATTCAATTCTCCACTTAAAATGCTTTATCACTTTTTTCCATAAAACCACTAAAAATAATCAAAATAATTGAATGTTCAGAAAAACTGTACAAAGGACAATTCCGATCGAAAGGATCTTCAAATTCCAACCGCAGAAAGTTCCATTCCTACAGTACATTTAACATATTTGAAATTTCCGTTGCATACTTGAGGGAACGCGGAAGCACTGAACTAGCGCTATTAAAAAATATTGAATTTTTTTTTATTTTCAAAAATGAACTAATTACAATGCAGAAAAATATGCAGCGGACGAGATGACTCGTGAATGGGTCTCACTTTCCCGAATAATTGCACAATATAATCACGTAATAGTCGCGTAGAGGGGTTTCCCACATATGCCACTCACTTGCAAGAATAAGAGACGTTAAAAAAAAAGTACACACATTTGCGAAGGCATATTCTCACGTCATTCGTGAATTGTTGCTTTTTGTTGGCCCCCTTTTTATCCGCAAATAGTTAAGATTGAATGTTTATGAAAATTGTGGGAATTGCAGCGAGAGGGGAATCACCTTTCGGTAATAATAGAATTAGTTAAAATGAGAAGTGTCTTCCTCTTTTTTTTATGGGCGAGAATTTACGTTTTTCAAATGACTTGTATTCGAAATAAATGGATCAAAATAGGTCAAAATTAATATTTTTTTTATTTTGGAATTCTGAAAAAGAGGATCTAAGTGCTATTTCACAATTTTTTTTTTTTGATTAATTATTTCACAATTAAATAAACTTATCATTGACTTCCTGATTTAGGGAAATTATTATAATCACCCCGATAATGCAGTGTCTCAGAAACCGAAAATTTTTACTCTTCTCGACATTTCACATCATTCCGACAAATTTTAGATGAGAGCTCTGTGTGTGTGTGTGTGTGTTTTTATGTGAATGATTGTTTGGGAAACGGTTCCCGGTAAAAGGCTCCATCAGTTTGTTTCTCCTCTGACACAAAATGACTTCTGACTTATATCCAAAAACGGCGGAAAGGAGTATCAATGTTGAAAAACAATTCCTTCAATTATTATTAACAATTTTAATGGTCAATAACGCTGTATCTCGAGAACGGTGATAGATACGAGAAAAAGTATGAAACAAAAGTTGTGCCTCTCGTGAAACTACATATTTCATGTTGTATTACTTTTCTTGCTAGATATCATATTTTACGAGATATCGATAAAAAATCGTAGTAATCGATCAATAGTCGAATTTGCGTGGCTGATATACAACTTGACGTCATACCTGTATCGTCACACACACGCACTATCGAGAAGTTATAGATGCGACCCGTCAAGGGACACACTCATGTCCCATTTATTGATATATTGTGCCTACTATCAAAAAGTATCGGTCACAGATGACATTTTTAAAAAACACTCAACTCAACCATGAAACCCGCAAGTTGGACGCCATTCTCGTTTATCAATTTCATTTTTATTAATTGAATTACCTGGAGTCCATAGAACTCTTCAATGCAAAAATAATAATTTTCCCCATCTAAATATTATAAGATTTTTTTTCATTTACGTACACTGAGAGAATAGCTTCAGAAAGACGGAAGCGCGAGTGCTAAAGTCGGGGTACCTGCGCTGCTCCATCATCGCTCTAATAATGGAAGAGGTAAATATTGGTATTGAAAATATTAATGTTTCATTCACTATAACAATAGTTTTCTGCTATCTGTCTTGTCCATCTGCCCGGTCAAAAATTGTTATCAGTCACAATAGGAGACTATAAGCAGTTGAAATGAACAAATGTGATTTCACAGGGAGCTAATATTTCTGAAGAACTGCAGCCGCAAAAATTTCTATTTACCAAAAATTTCGATTTTTTCGCCATTGTCCGTGTGAATGATCATTTATTCGTACGTACAATGTCAGTTCCTGGTAGTACCAAATTCCATTTCTTCTACCGAAAATATTTTGTCTTTTAGTGTACGCGCTGGATCCGCAAAACTGAATTGATCCATCGGCTCCGTCGACCGGCAAAATTGATCGACGGCTCATTCGGCTCATTCGACTTGCAAAAGCCGATTCGTGAAAATGCGAAATCAAGTATCATAACAATACTGCACATACCATACCGTAGCAACTTTGGAAGGATGAAATTTTCAGGGAAGAATCCTATCACCTACGAACCTCTCCAAGATTGCATCAATGGCAAATGACCCAAGAATTTTTATACAGAATTTAGAATACCTAGTCCAGCACAGACCAATCCATCCAAAGAACTGGGAAATTAATGAAAGTACCAAATATCTTGAATCATTCGAACTCATGCGCATGCGCAGTGTCCGATTACATCATCCTTCAATTCCCATCAATTAATACTTCATAATCAATTATAATAATAATAATATTTTCAATAATAATTGATAGTGATGAACAATTGATCTATCTTCAGTCGATATTCACTCAGTGTAGACGATGGATATGCTATTATCACCTAAATTCATGAACTGTGATAGCATTGAACCTTATCGGCTTTCTGTCACTAACTCCGGCGCGACCTAACCGCTCGAAGGAAGATCAGAACTGCCCTCTTTGCGCCCGAATTAAGTACCACTGAGTTGGGTTACAAGAGTTGTATAGCAAATTTGGTGGAGAACAATTTCTCGGTCCATGTGACATACATGCCACATATGTCAGGCTTTTACACCTCTCGGGAGGTAAGTGGCCACTTACCTTCCTAAGGTTAGAAAAGAACAATACCGGACAGACGCAGTCACATCGTAGTAATGTACATCATTTTTTTTTTTTTTTATTTAACGTCGCTATATTTATGCTCTCTACCGAAGTGCTAATCAGGGACGGAGGTCTACGATGTGCTTGTAAACGAAGCACTTATAAATAAATTACATTGGTGCTCGTATCAATCAGCACGGCTAGGATTCGAACTCAGGACCTCTGAGTTCCGAATCCGTCGCGTAACCGCAACCGAGCCATCGTAGGCCTCTTAATGTACATCATAACATCCACAAAAGATACCCTTGCAAATGCACCTTTTTTCTTATATGATCACAGTAGTCAGAGAATTTTTTTTGAGCTGAATGTCATACAATACCGTATTCCATTAGGTCCAAGCAATGCGGTCTAACCGAGGTTAGAATCGCGGCTTCTGAGCCCGAGTGACATAAAGTGGTATTTGACAATTGGCTTGTGCGCGGTCAAACAGAAGATTCTGGCTAGACTCTTGTCGGTTAGATAGCAATCCACGGCCTTATGACAGAGTCTATTTTTCCGGTGCCGGCCTAGAAAACCACTAGTTTGCAATTGCAGTTTGAGAGGTCCCCGACCGTAAAACTACAGTTGCGCGCACACCATAAACAAACCACCCACCGAAGCCTGCTTGCCATAATCGGCTTCGCCGTGGATGGCAATCGCAGCCCAAAATTCTGCTTTTTTCCGTATACAGTGGATCATGAAATAACACTCACCCAGTGCATGCCGGTGGTAGGAGGGGCGCGCTCCTCATACACTCCCATCAGGGTGGCTGCTTTCGCGGGATGGTTCCCGCTAAGGGTGCGAGATGTTGATCCGGTCAAGGGAGTACCGGGGGCCCTCTTTGCCAGCAGCACGGAGATAGCGTGTACCTGTTGTTCACCTCAATTATCCCGATGCTATTAACACTTGAATTATTTCCCCGCTAATCAACCAAACCTCATAATCCCAAAAACTTCGCCAAATTCACAAAGTCACTCGCCACAAGCCTCGGAGAGCCAAAAAGACTTGACCCAAAAATTTAAAATGCCAATCTCAACGACTGCGTTTCTTGCAAGTCCTCAGCCCTCATGCTCGCGCGCTCCAAGAGTTTTCGAGCCTCCACTTGAGACTCACAGAACATGAAGTACACACAAATATAAATAGTCACTTCATAATATAAAAAAAATAATAATCACCAGTCACATGGCTCCGACGGCACGGCACAGATCGATAAATCACAGTGGCCAATGATCAATGATCAATGTTAAACCACTCCCGAAATTAACACTTTTCACGCTCGACTGATTGTCAGAGTTGCATCAATGAAGCACCAGAAAAAATCCGATACACACACACACGCGATTTGTCACTAAAAAAATTGTGAATGGTAAAAAAATTTCCGAAACCCAGGGCGCATGTGCCTGTTGACAGAGTGCTCCGGAGACTGGTGCAAAAATTTTCTTTTTATCGTGCAAGACAAAGACAGCGAAATGACAATTTAATGTATGTGTGTGTCAGCGTGTGTATGTGTGTGTGTGTGTGTGCCGAGCCAGAGAGCACACGACAGCGTTGTTGCGCCGCTCGGGCCGCGAAGTGGAGTGAGGGAACGAGCCCGAGGATATCACTATGGGGTAGCGCGCGCAGTCCAGAGCGCCCCCTTCCGGCGGCCCACGACGGCTCTGGGGGGGGGGGGGAGGTGGAGTGGACTAAAGTGGGGAGAGGCGGTATTGGGAAGGCACCAAATGACCGGCCCCTTTTGCCCCTACCCCTTCTACACGAGACTACAGTGGCTCCGCCTTTACTGTCAATACAATTTTATCCCCCCTCCTCTACCCCCCCCCTTCCTCGGCAAGGCTCGACCCTCGGCTTTTTTCGCAACTGTAATGCACCTCACTCCACCACTATACCACTAGTGGTGGTAAGCCCCAAGTCCTCTTGTACCACGCGACAAGCACTACACGGACAAAACCTGATTAGGGGATATAAAAATCCACGATTCGAGGTTTTTTTATTTTTACTTCTGAATGGAAGCATTGTCATGATTGAATTTTTCGATTGTCTATTTTCATCCGGGAGGATGTGGAATTGTCTAAAACGTGAAAATACGAAGTTTGAGCATTATGTCTGCCCAAATCTTTTTTTTTTTTTTTTTGGCTAATGTTCGTCGTGATGGTGTCCATAAAATTCATCTATATCATATATAAGCAGTCTACTGGGGGATACATCTGATATCGATAGACAATGGATAGATCTCGAAATTTTGTCACGCCGAAATGCGCGCGCAGTCGCGCCTTCGCTGACAATCGTAGTCTCTATCTCTATTTATTCCTATTCAAGAAAATTCCAGAAAATACATACACATAAATGAACATCGTTAGAGTCGAAATATCTCGGAAATTATGACTTGCAAAACGTAATGGATATCGATTCGGGTATAGTTTTCAAAAGTATGACAGTTGTTCGAGTTGTCATAACTTATGTAGTTTTATAAGTTTTGAGTGTTGTACTTATTCTGTCCAGTGTTGAAAATTTTATATGTACGCGATAATTACAGAAAAAACAGAAGATGGTTGCTCCAAATTGGAAAACTGATAACTCTCATTAACTTCCCGATCTAGGGAAGTTATTGTAATTACCCCGAAAATGAAAAGTGTCAGAATCAGGAAATTTTCACTTTTCCCGACGTTTCACATCATCCTGACACGTTGTTGATAAGGGTTCTGTATATATATATATATGTGTGTGTGTATGTGTGTGTGTGTGTGTGTGTGTGGGTATGTGTGTCCGTGTGTGAGTGATTTTTTGGCGAACAGTTTCTCGTGAATGGTTCGACCGAATTGAATTTTTTTTTTTCAAAAATTGCGTTTCGCCAGTGTCCAGGCCGAAAAGGAGTGTCAGCTCAAAAACACAATTCCTTCAATTGTTATTAAAAATTTTAATTGTTTATAACGCCTTATTGCGAGCACTGTTGGAGATAGGGAAAAAAGTTTCCAACAAATGTTGTTCCTTAGGTAAAAATACACATTTAGTGTTTTATGACTTTTTTCCATAACTGTCATAATTAAGGAGATGTAAATGGATCAAGCTGCGCGGGCGGCGCGCGTTCTTCTTGCATACTCCGGGCGCATTTCGCGTGCACACACGCACACACACACACACACACACACACACACACACACACACACACACACATATATCGGGAAGTTAATGATGCGACCCGTCGAGGGTCACACGCACATCCCGTTTATTTTTTTGGAATTGATGAACAGTATCTTCAACTTCGGAAAATAATTATTTTTACTTCAAGTTGCATATCGTAATGCAGCGCGCGAAGCGCGCGTTCGGGCTTGTGGGAATAACAGCTAGAGCATAAGAGTGCTCACTACTTGTTATGTTTTTCGTGTGACCTGCAATGTCACAGCACTTTTTGGTCAGATTGCGTCTACCTAGTTTAACTACAGGTAGCAATTCCGAATCACCAGATATGTAATCAAGGAATGTCGTCGTCAACTCTTCAGGGGTCAAGTTATGTTCCAACTATCGGCATTTTCAAATTTAGCAATAGCCAATCGAACTGAAGACCAAAGAAATTATTCTCCCGGCAAACTTATAGAGCAAACGCATTCGATGCAAACTCACCTGAACTAGGAGCCAATGCGACTTGAAAAATAGATAATTTTGGAACGCAGTTTTTGGGACTATTCCTGACTTTCCTAAACAAAATTGGTGAACTGACGAGTCAAAAATAGTCAATGGCAAGGAAATTTAAAAATCATACACTGATAGATTTAAATCTAAGTCACTTTTAGATCTAAAAGTGACTCCGCCTTTGATCTCAATACTATTTCAACCCCCCCCCCCCCATTCCTCTGCTCCCACCCCTTGAACAAAAACTTGACTTTTTCCTTTTTTTCGTAACTGTAATCCACCTCACTCTGTGCACCACGGTGCCACTGTAGTGGAGGCAACCACTACCCAGATGTCCGCTCGTCCCACGCGACAACACTCACCATCACAAGTGTGTGTCTCTATGGTGATATGACAAAAAAGTGGATGGGCCTGGGTAGGCGGAGATAGAGTCTTGAGATGCTGCCAAACTCGTGCAATTACAATTCAGTTGAGATTGCGGTGAAAAAACATTGGCAAGCGGGGGATATATATGTTTCCGCACTTTTCACAGATTTAGAGGGATCATTAGGGGGCTGAATCGCACTTCAAAATTTGTATTCTCTGTGTGCTTCGCGAGTTGATACAAATTAAATACAGTTGGCTGCGTACTTTAGGTGGGGGATTTTCACATTACTTGCGATGTAGGGAATTTGTTTTCACAATTTTTAAGTGCTTAAAATTTTCAAACAATTCCATTTTTTTTGTAATTGAGAGGTTCGCCTGGAAATGCATTTCGAATCACCAAAAAATAATGCACGAGTTCCCAACAATATGTTTTGTTACGAATAGGGGGGAGGGGGGGGGGGCTTACCCATATATGTCCATATTTTGAACGAATTAAGAAGGATCACTAGAAGCCTGGACCGCACATTCAACATTTGTATTCTGTGTGTACTCAGCCAGTGGATGTGAATTATATACATTGAGGTTTGCGTGGAAGTTGGGGGTATACCACGAGTCAACTTCTGGCGTAAAGTGGTGAGATTCCATGTTCATGTGCATAAAAAAAATGTATATGCTGAAAGGAAGTAGATATCCAAAAAAAATTGAGAATTCTCAAATGTTGAAAAGAAATTACCACAGAGTTCTTTTAAGTAAAAAAGTTACGGTATGCAAAAAAATTGTAAAGAATGTATATCTTGACCCATATGCTGAAATATGCAAAATTGCCAGAAATCATATACACTTCATTCGTATGATTTCATGGAATTTATTTAATTTTTCTTCGAACCCTTCAGTAGTCGCACATCGAGCCGACCTTACCGGTCGCATGATGAGGGCTGCGCCGTGCAATGGTCAATTGTCAATGGATCAAACTCGCGGATGCAGCATCCCGGGGTCCGGAATACTCTGAAAAAATACGGAAAACGTATTACAATTGTGCAACAAAATTACTCATTTTGTTAATTGATTTATCTATCAATCGCCACCTCCCCGCGTTTCACTACTTTGGTCCACCACCTGATCCCCGACCACTGAAATCAAGATAAAGCGTCACAGATTTTCTTGGATTATTATTGAACATATAGGTGTGCTGATGGCCATAGACCTATTTCTGAAAGCGATAAAAGTTAAAGTGTAATGAAAAACAAAATTTGAACATATCATGTGAAAATCCATATGCAATCTATTCCCACACTGCAGAGCAAACCTGTTGGTTTGCATGCTTTAAAAAAAAAAACGTGTAAACCCTGCGTGTGCAAATACTTGAACAATTTTAATTTTCTATTTAGTTTTTCGACTTCTAAACAAAATTGGAAAATTCCTTAATTTTAGGAGCGTTTGAGTGTATTGTCCCCTCATAAAAGTGGAATATTAAATTCAATTGGTATGCAATAAATAAACGAAAAAACGGTATGGAATTGAATGCATCCGCGAATTACAGTAAATGTCACAATTTTTTTTTGATAGAAAGACAAGTGATAAGTAAACTGATCGAACAATGTATGTGTCTTATTACTACTTCTCTAGTTGTAGTGCCTGTTGAACACGCGATAGATGCGTAGGTAACTACGATGGACGATAAGGATTCGTCTGGCCGTTCACGGGATTCAAGCATCGAAGTTGTATCCCCCAGTAGGATCAGCCGAGCGGACACTCGCATCCGGCCACGCTTTCTGCGGGCCCATGCGTTTTTTTTCTAAATTTTTTTTTACCCCATCAGAAACGGTTGGCAAGTCGATTGAACGAAGATCATTCACTCCTGCTCATTCAATTTCTTCTCTCGTTAATTTTTTTTCCCCCACCGCAACTTCTTTCCGCGATTTTATTTCCTCCCGTGTAATATCATGGATCGAAACAGGCTCAGCATCGCAAATAAAATTGTAGCTATAGATCTCTGTGATAGATGTCTGTGAAATAGGAGCAGATTTAGTTTTTAAATCTGAGTTTTTTGAAATTTATAAAAATTTTGAAGTTCTCAAAATTTCAGAACTCCAATTTTTTTTCGGCATCGTTTGACATTTGGGTCAGAAAAATTGGAATTTTGGATGAGAATTTCGGGGACTTAGCTAAAAAATCTCTGAGCGCCGAAAAACAGATCGACAAAGTATCTCACATTCAAATTCACCTTTCCTCACTGGTCGCATTTTCCAAAGCCCTCGCCGCAAGTTCCCCAAAGTCTCGAACATTGAAACCGAAACAAACGACACAGCGATCTCTACCCGCGTGTGAAACCGGTTTTAGCGCTGGGGTAAAGAGGGAAACCGTTTGAAAAAGGCAAGAAACCGATTCGCCTTTTCCGCACAAGGGGGCGGAGGGTGGCGACGACCCGGGGAGCGGGGGGGGGGCCCGAAACAGGGTTGAGACTGTCCCCGCCGCGAGATAAAACCCCCAAAGAAACCACGAGCAAGCGGAAACCTGCGTAAATGTACGTGAGTGATTCGCGAGTGGCTTCCATTGACAAAAAAAAAAGAATTACAAACCGGTAATTCGATTCTCGAGATCTCCGACTCAATGAAGATTAAATTACGGTTTTTCTGGATTGAGCCTCTTTTTCCCAGCCTCATTGACTTCATCATCGATTAAAATCGTGGAAATTTGGGGAGAAAACACCATAGGGAGCGAGTAATAAAGACCCAGGTTGTCGTTCCAAAAATCGGCACAATGGACCCATGTCTGGAGCCATGGGGCGCCTCCCCCCCCCCCCCCTCACCGCTCAAACTTCATAACTCCTAACAGTACCCAAAACTATCATTTCATAATAATAATAAAGAAGGAAAAAAACCACTTCATTTCCACCTTCTCCCATTCCAAAGAAAACTAACTACAAAATGTAAATGTAGATATCAAAGAGAAAAATTATCACCCAACGAACGGGTATTTAAACGCCCCATCGAGATAAAATGAATTTGTCAACGAAAAACTGTTGGGCAAAGCCGGAAAACTACCTGCCCGAGAATTATCGATTCAAATGGCTATAATTCATTCATGCGAGTGGGGAATGCGGTCGACCTATCGGAAAAGATGAAAGGTAAGATTTTTGGAGAAAGACTTGTAAGAATGGGGAAAAAGAAGACGTTCACTGCCCATACTCGTAAATATTCTGGGTGGAAGTGGGAAAAGTTGAACCCATAACCACCCCGTGGACCAATGCTGACCCCCCCCCCTCCCTCCTTCCCCCCGCCGCCCCATTGAGAGACTACGCTGGACACTTCTACGTTACTTCATTGAGAAAAAATGTAACAATGCAAAAAGGCGTACCGGTTACACGCACAACAAATGTATGACAATTGTCGTGTTGGCCAGTTGCCAAGGTTTTCATTCTCAAAAACTGACCGGTCTCGACAAAAATGTGTCTCTGGGTCTCCAGCGTCTATTGTTGGGCGAGAGGGAGCAGTGGTCTTGGGCATGATGGTGGTGAGTTGGGGAAAGAATAAATACAGTTGGACACATTGGGGATTAGTGAGAATATCAAAATTGTGATGACAAGACAGACCGGAAAATAACTCGGTGATGGCACACCGGAAATTATGGACATTGAAAATTTATGGGTACGTGATGGATGCGTCGTACAGAGGAGAATCCCTTCAATTTTTATGCTGACGGTTTTCATGCAATCAAATTATTTTGTTGATGACGTGGTGGAGCACAAAAAATATGATATGTTTTTTCTTCTGAAAATTGAAGCGTTCTTGAGATACCTCGGTTTATCGATTATTGAATTATTGTGAAATTTCTCGATCGCACTGAAATTTTTATAGACTGAAAAAAAGTCGGAAATTAATGACTTTTAGTTGCTGAATGAAGAACATGGAAGTTTCGTATTTTTAATTTGTTTTTTTTTTGAAATTGCAAATTTTTATAAAGCTCAAAAATACACAAATTCACAAATTCTAAATGTGTTGAAGTGTGGAGAATCGAATCGACAATGGATAATGAAAATTTTGAAAAATTGCCAAATTTCGTAGATTGAAAATATCCCAAGATCAAATATTTTAGTAAATTTCGCAAAATTGGAAATTGAAAAGAAAAATTCTCAATTTTTATTTCCAAGAAATATTTCTCTACAGAAAATTAAGAAAATTGAACAATGGGTAAAAGAATTGTTTCTCTCAGTATGCACAGGGCACTCTCCACTCTTTTCTCTCCCAACAAATTGCCACATTTTTCCTTTACTTGATATATCACAGAGAAATAATGAAACGTGTTAACGCGTTCTTTAACTTCTCCTACTTTTCAATTATCACCGCGAATAAACTAACATCTTCCAAGATACGAGAAGAACAATCGGAAATCACGCCGACGCACGCTCAGTAGTTCATTGGGCGGAAACTCGCAATTTTCTTCTAGCCCAGTTGTTAAATCAAGGAAAAATTGGTACTCAAATCGCCTCACAGCAAAGCTAACAGACAGAAGTTATGATTTATCTTAAATGGAAAATTGGTTGTAGGGTTACTTGCAACATTTTCATTAGGTAAAGCCCCCAACCTGTCAATGCACCTTAACGTGAACCCCCTTAAAAATTCCAAAAAAAAGGGAGATGTATACAACTTCCGGAGCTCCACTCGGGATATTATAGAAAAAATTTTAAACGTGCAAACATTTTACGGTATGCTTCTCAGATCATTTAAAAGCTGAAATCGTTTTCACTCCTCTACTCAATAACCATATTTTCACGGCATGCGCCTCCACATTTATGGTCCAGATGTCGATGATACGAGAAATCAATTCGTTGTCACGTTTGTCCTCTATTACTTTATGGGCCAGTAATCATTATCGAATATCGGAGAAAATTGGAGAGGAAGCTGTTAGAACAGCCTTAATCCTAGTCATTTGTATGCAGTCATATAAACGCGTATGAGACAGTGAGAATGGGAAAACTGGAAGTGTTCAAACGCGAGAACTTGCTAATGGGGCTTGGGCTACAGAAATACGTTCGAGAATTTTTACTTATGAGTGAGGTGGTGAGAGATATTTTTTTCCGCGGGTAATAACGCAAGTTATCTGCGTGCAAACAAGAAAAATCAGGTAACAGCCCTAATGGGCTCCCATAAACTGTGATTTGAAATGACAAAACGTCGAGGGGTAGAGGATTAAAGGACGCGATGACGATTAGAGAGCTGATGCACACCCTCATTTAATTCTCAGCTATCCAGGATTACGCTGGACCGTTTGGATGCTGCAGAGGGATAAAAGGGGGGGGGGGGAGGGGAAAGTGAAAATGGGCGACAGGAGATGGCGGGCCACCTGAGTCCTAGCGAAGTGGTTGGTACAGCCCCAAGCGACTTTGGAACGATGGACGGATATCCTCTTACAGACACGTGCGAGCCACGTGCCAGTGCCTTTCGTCCACCTCTCCTTTTTTTTCTCTTTCATAAGAAATCGGAGCAATTTGAGAGGCTCCAAGAGCCATTCACCTATTAATTAGGGGATTGCGTTGAGGAGCAAGAGGGGGAGTATTTTTTTTAGCGAACCAATAGAAGTTATAGTCGGCAAGGAAATTTGAAAATATTGAAGATCATTTGCATTGATTTTCAAAGTTTGTGCGTGTGTGTATGTGTGTGTGTGTATGGGTGTGTGTGGATGTGGGTGGGTATGGGGTGTCGGTGGGAGTGGGTGGGTGGGTGGGGGGGGGGGGGGGGTGCGTGGGGCAGGGGTGGCTGGGTGGATGAATTTTGGCGTGGGTGGGTGGGGGTGTGGCTGTCTGACTAGGTGGGTGGGGGGGGGGGGGTATGTGAGGGAGACCGAATGCGCGAGTAAACATATGTATCCGTTTTCCATATTTGTGTGACAAGCTGAGGTCTTGAGGTCTAGAAGCTACTGGGGGCTATCACTATATAATTTCTCTTATTGTGAGTGTATTTGAATCAAGTTGCCATGTATGTCAATCAGCATTTTTTCTTTACACACGAGTTAGATTTTTCAGTTTGGACCAGATCGGGTTAGAGTTAACATGATAACATCGGCGCTCAATGAGTCGATGCGATGCTCTTTGACAGCTTAATCCAGCGTGTAAAGTGATACCCACGCGAAGTTTGATGAGAAACGATCTGACGGGCCTGGGGAGTCGTAAAAAGAAGAGAAAACACAACTAGGGCTCATGCGAATATCACGCGGCTCTTTTATTACGGTAAAAAACGTGTGTTCCGAAAAAATTGATGAAAAAACAGAATTAATTGACATGTATCGAGCACACTGGGGTTTATCATCGCCAATTGAATCACTTTTTCCTCCTTCAATCTCCATAAAAATGCTATAAACAAGGGAGTCGGAGGCTGAGGGTGAAAGTTTTTTAGGTAAAGTCGCGTGTCGTATTACGTGTGACACGGCTTCATCCATCATACGTCTATTATAGTTAGGGTGGGAGGGAGCGGTGGGGATGTGCCCTGCGGACACTTTAGCTTCATTCGTGATTGATAAAATGTCAAATTAGCCACAAACATTTTTCTAACGCTCCGTGGTTCAGGCACTTCATCAGCCCACTTCCGGGTAATGGGCACAATTAACATTTATTTATGAACCAGTCGGTTAGTGTGAAAAAATGCATGTGAATCTATTGATAGTAGAAATTATAGTTTGAGATAGAACAAAACTCGAAGTATTTATTTTTTTGCGCTTGTTTTACACATGAAATGCAATACAAATACAAAAGTATACACGTTCCCATTGTCATTAGGAAGACTAGTATGTAATTGAATACATAGATGGCTACACGAAAAAAAACTGTGTGGTCCAAAAATGGACGACCCGAGTTCGAACCCTGGCTGCAGTTTCGATCAGGTTTCCTTCGAAATTTGATTTGATCTACGTGTTTGGTTCGCATAGAGCGACATTCGTCAGACTATTTTTTCCCTTCCTCATAAATCACTATTTTACCCCCAAAATACTCCATTACGAGTTTATAACGAGAATTTAGGTGGAAAACGAGAGCTCAGTAGGTAATTACCGTAAAATCAACCGGTTACCTCGCCACGCTCCTCGTGCCTTTTGTCAAGATCTCGTGCCCTCCTGAGTCCTCCTAGACAATCCCATCGGCTTTGTCCCAACACCTGCGGGTGCTCAAGTCCAGGTGTCCTTTCAAATCTCTAGAGGTTTCCTCGTAAAATTGGAGTTGGCCATTCTGCGTCCATTTCGCCACAAAAACAGCAAATGTCTTGATGTACAAAAAATTGTATTCAAAAATACAATGTACAAAAAAATACTTCACAATCTCTCTCCCTCAAAGCAGTGTGTGGGTGGGTGGGTGGCTGGATGGATGGCTGTGTGTGGGTGGGTGGGTGGGTGGATGGATGGGTGTGTGTGTGTGTGTGTGTGTCGTCAAAAGTTTGGGTTCATTTCCTTCCTTTTTGAATTCTACCGAGATCGATGATACGTTAGTGTCCATTGCAACAAATCCGGATTGACCAAAATTATGTCGAATTAAAAAAAAAGCTAATGAACTTTTGAGCGGTAGGGTATATCGTAAAGAAATAAAAATGAACCATGGAATGGTCCGACTTTTCCCAAATTCGTTATACCATTTTTTTCCCATCTCATTTTTTTAAGCCTGAGGGAGCTTAATGGCAGTCTTTTGGTTTTGCTAAAGGGTCTAGCTGACACGTGCAACGGCCTATTACGCTCTGGTGGTCCCATGTGGGCATATTTCACTGTCGTTAAATTCGCTAGTTTATTTTACCGTGTGTATTTTTTTTGTTTCTCGTCTAGTCGTTGGAGAGATTCATTGTGGATGAATCGGAGGTTGTTCGGGGGAAGAGTGCCGAGGAGAGAAGTCTCCATCGTGTCCTTGCGCGGGGCACATCTCCGACGATCAGATAAGGGGATATCCTCTTGTCGACTCCTCTGGCTTTCTCTACAGTAAAATCGGGATAGTTGCCGCGAGAGAAAAGTGAAATGTCAAAGATGAATATATCCCAAGTGCAAACTCAAAAACTGATCTCAGTGACCTGATAAATAGAAAAATAAGTGGTAACATGGCTCCTTCCGCTTAGTTGAGCTTCTGGGATCTTGATTGATGAATGGCGTTCTTCTGTTTTCAGCGTAAAAAATGTATAAGTCGTTAAATATAACCGATTTCATCTTCTACATCTGCGATCGTCCAACTAATGACAAAATCGGGTAGATCGCATCAAATGTGAAAACTGCGCTTTGCTGTAAGAATTGCCAGGAATTAAATGCAAAGAGAGTCAGGTTCAAATATTGGGACCTGATAAGTTTGAACAAAATGCGGTTCATGGTCATTTTTGTTATTTAACGTCGAAATATTTGTGCTACTGGCAAGTGCTGCTCAAGGGAGGCCTACGGTGTGTTAGTAAACACACCACTCATCGTCATTTGGATAATTTGTTACTTGACGTTTGATATGTCGCGCTCTGATCTCAGCATCAGGTTTCACCAGATTTTCGAATTTTAAGTCAAAGTAGGGAAAAGAAAAATATAACAAAAAGTATCTAACAAAAAGTATCTAACAAAAAATATCTAACAAAAAGTATCTATCAAAAAGTATCTAACAAAAAGTATCTAACAAAAAGTATCTAACAAAAAGTATTTAACAAAAAATATCTAACAAAAAGTATCTATCAA
The DNA here is from genome assembly GCA_026005395.1 of Asobara japonica. Classification (NCBI taxonomy): domain Eukaryota; kingdom Metazoa; phylum Arthropoda; class Insecta; order Hymenoptera; family Braconidae; genus Asobara; species Asobara japonica. Next base: position 1,246,317 of record BQMI01000220.1, read on the forward strand.
AAAGTATCTAACAACAAGTATCTAACAAAAAGTATGTAACAAAAAGTATCTAACAAAAAGTATGTAACAAAAAGTATCTAACAAGAAGTATGTAACAAAAAGTATCTAACAAAAGATATCTAACAAAAAGTATCTAACAAAAAGTATCTAACGGAAAGTATCTAACAGAAATTATCTGACAAAAAGTATCTAACAAAACATCTCCGTCTGTATGTTTATTCGATGACAGATTAAAGTGACTGAGATTACTCATGGACCGGCAATGTCCACTTTCCGTATGCAAGAGAAAAGTGACATGTCAAAGATGCATATAGTCCAAATGCAGACTCAAAACTGATCTCAGTGACCTGATAAATAGAAAAATAAGGGTGAACATGGCTCCTTCTGCTCAGCTGAGCTTCTGCGATCTTGATTGATGAATTGAGTCCTCGCGTCTTCAGGGATATGATGACTAGCCGTGATTAAGAAGTGAGACGCTTCAGAAAGGATTGGGATGTGCGTAGGTTTAGACTAAGATTGATAGAACAACGCCAACGGCCATTTGGGAAAATGCTTCTGAGCAACGTTTAAGGATTATTATAAATGACATGGGCAGTGCATGCTCACGCCCACTTCCACCTATGAAGACTCTGGTTGCAATTTGAAGAGGCTAAAAGTTAAAGACTATGTAACATCGGTGGATATTAAAGGTACGATTTATTGAGTGTTTGTAAGGAAACGAAGAAGTTAAATTCTGGAAAATACAGTCAAGCAATTTGTATGTGGAAAATTATCAAAACAGCCATTCAACATAGGCTCTTATTGGGACAAGTGTGATTTTGCCATAACATGGCGTTTCGAAACTGTAGCCCTAACATCACTATATAACACCAAAAGTCTGTGGAAATTCTCGCGCGAGTATACAAAAAATTGAAATGCGCCATTGTAGAATATTTAGCCCCGATAGTCCATGCTGGTCTTCTTTAGTTGCAACCTTCGCTAGTTGCAACATTTGCCTCATTTTCCAGCGCCGCGACGCTGCCCCCACTCCTCCGCGCCCAATTCGCCAAAACCCGCGTCGTCCGTTACCGTCGGTCATGTTTTGTTGACATTCGATCATTATGGCATTCGAAATTATGTAAAGATTGAAGGTAAAAAATTATCTGTCTCTTTAAACTTCCTGGAACTGACGCCGAGACTCTCGAAAGAGTGGGGCTAACTTTTTAGCCGCAACGCTCCAAGTTTTACTTCCCCTACTGTCATAAACGTGTTGCAACTAACGAAGGTCACTGTACTGAAATCTCGTCTGTGCAGTGCAATACTACCAGCATAACCCATTGCGGTCCGTAGGTCGCAATTTGTGTCGTGGTGAGCGGAGTGGGGGAAGCATCACAGTATAGTATGCCCCCAGAGAAACACCGTGGCGCACGCGTACTACTAGAGACTGGCGAAAAGTGGGGTACTGCGATGATCGGCAACGGGTTAATCCGCATCTCTTATTCCTAGTCAAACGAATTTCTTTTTAGTACAACCTTCTTTCGCTAATTATTTATGAATGCTTTGGGAGGCTAATGAATCATCAAAAACAGCCCTCGAAAGGAACCATAGATTTCCACGTACATACAACAGTCCTCAACTACAATACGAAATATGTCAAACTCGATCACTAAACAGATACTTAGTTACAATGTCACTAGCTGTTAGTTCCGATGAAACAATGGCTTCTTAAATTCAATACGACTATCAAAACGACAAATACCATACAGCCCAACGGGCTCTAAGCGTTCCTACCACCGGGAACTTAGTAATTTCATCCATGCAGGGTCACACCCTCATTTCGTTCCTTATCCACACTTTTCCGGAACATCTTCTACAGCCTTAATTCGACCCCCCCCCCCCCCCTTTCAACTGAAGCTAAACAAGTTCAACTACAAGTTGCTTGTTCCATGGGGGAAAAAACGTAAACACAGACATGTGGGTTATGAATAAAACACTTTGATTTTTACTTGCAAACGCTCTGGACAATGTCTCAGGATAATACAGCCAGAGTATCGCACGGTCGAGCGACTGTTGGTTATGCAGCGGCTATGTTGGGTTATAGTGATTCGAAGTGGTGGGTTATTTATGGCTGAAAGTATTAGAGGTAGATATAAACGTCGGTATTGCAAACACTTAACAGTCCGTATATCAATCAGACGCCAGGTCGGACCACGACCCCGGTTAAAGAGGACCAAGTGAGAATGATATGTGGAGGTAAGACAAGGATGTAGTGGATGTTGCTTGTTGTTTTCATGTGTGTGTTTTGTATATGCGACGAGGAAAACGGGCCTTTTGCGTCTACGAGGACGTCCTGCTGAGTCTCAGCCCACGGGATAGCTCATCCAATCTGTCGAAACGAACCATTATCGTCGTCTCTCGGTGCGAACTTCCCTGGAGGCTTTTTTCGTTATGCTTTTAACATATTATTTTTTATTATCGCGAGAGGGAGAGATGGAGAAAAATTACGATGAGAGTGATTAACAGAGACTTTGATACATGCGGATATTCAAATGCGAAAAATTTTCAATTTCCGGACGGACAATTCATTGGAATTTGGTGTTCGCAGAAGTGATGAGAATTTTGACGTGAATATTGTAAGAACAGTTTTCAATCTCGGTTTATTATATGAATATTCAAATTAGAAACTGTATTGTTCGTTCACTGATTTTTCTAGAAATGTTTACACGGCGATTTATGGGGATGTAGATTTAAATAATGGACTCCAAGAGAGAATTTTTGGAAGAAAAAAAAACCTGTCTTATCGGTGAGCACTATGTTACCATCTTGGGTAAACACTTTTTTAGGGTTAATCATGGACTCCTCTGTGATTAGCGGTCAATGGTGACGCCCCACAGCAGGTGGAGGGCCCGGGAGTCCTCCGGGTCCGAGTCAATATTTTCTTAGGGATGAGCGGAAAATTCTCAAGGCCACTCAGCAAAAGACTTACGGGTAACCGAGACAGTGACGCTGCATGAATAATACACCCTATGTGTTTGACGAGTTTCAAGTGGATAACTCAGGGTTTTAATTGCCCCTGATGGTAATCAACGTCTCATGCATCATAAAACTTTAGGGCTTTATCATCCAGAGATGATGGTCCATTTGGGGAGGATGCTGTAACAACATGTGGAGCAGAAGATATAACGTTTTCCCGGAAACATCTGTCTTGAGATTTGGCCTGACTTGAGGCGCCAGACAAGTGCAAAATTATTTTTTTATTACCGCAATGATGCAATAAATCTTACAACCTTGACCGTTACTCAACAAATTTTCAAGTAGAAAAAAAAATATTCCCAGGAAAATGATTTTACGAGGGAGATTATGAGGACATTAAGGATATACACGTTAAGAATTAAATTTTATTTAAGATGTGAGAAATCTTGAGGAGGCTTAGCTGTTTGAGGGAGAATAAATTAAAGTTCAGTTTTGACATTCAATTCTTGCAGGTCTGGGCCTACGTTACAGAAGAAATTTGCACTACCTGGCAATTACGCCAACTTCTGTTGCTATTACGAAATATTCCAATGTATTATTAATCATTTGCATGAATTAATTCACATGTTAATTTTCACTTTTTTTTATATTTTATTATGAGGCCTTCGTCAAAATGCTGCGTCAAGATTGTGGTCCGATGTGCCCATTTTTCGAGTTTCTTCATTTTTGTACATGCTTTTTTGATCATGAAAAATTACCACTTTCTTCTGTTACCGCTCTAGGTTGTTAATTAATGAAAAAAATGACATGTCGCAGAAACAAAATCCAAAAAAAGTTTCTATGAAACTAATTGGGTGATTAAATTGTTAAAAAAATCGGATTGGTTAATTGTGGACGTTACACTTAAATTCAGTTTTTCTTTACATAAGTCCCCATTTTGAAGCGATTTCCGTATTTATAAAACCCATTTTCTGCTTATTGAAAAGCGCTTTTGATCTACTAGATAAAAGTTATCTTAACTGGCTTTCGCATGAGGGTGCGACCCTCTGGAGGTTGAACCAATGATTGCGGGCTGTGATTCGGACACCAAATAGACAGCCATCGCCATAGCCACCGCGATAGCCACCGCCACAGCCACCGCCACAGCCACCGCGATAGCCACCGCCACAGCCACCGCCACAGCCACAGCCACAACTACAGCCACAGTCACCGCGACACCGCCCTCGCCACAGCCGCAGCCACACCCACATCCCACACTTTACGTTATTTAGACAATTTTAAAATCTGATAGGCATTGCATTTAGTGGGTCAAGCTAAGTGAATGCTGTACAGCTTGGGAAGAATTCGGTTTCCATCGAATTAAATTAAAACAAAAACGTTAACAATTATAGAAATAAGATTCTATTGGAAAATCCAGTACAAAATACACTCGTATCATTTCTCGTATCCATCTGATCGTCTCTTTCACTAACTGCGACCTTTCCTCATTCTTCATTCCTCACCCGCTTCCAATCATTCATTCCCCATGATATATATTTTTCTTGTATGCAAATCTGCACATTTGATAACCATAATGATACAATAAATCTCACGACCTTGACCGCTTCTCCAACAATTTTCAACGGGGGAAAAAAATATTTCCAGGAAAATCATTTCAAGAATCAGATTGAGAGGACATTAACTCTAACGTGCCATTGCATAACTCCTCGACATGATGAAAAAAAATATATATATGCGTGACAAGTTCATTAACCGGATGATAGGTCCAGTGAAATTGTCACCGGGGCCGTAAAAAAGAGAAAAGAAAAAATGAGATGATGAGAAAAGAAAAAGAAGAAACTGAGATATTATAAAAGTTGGAAGTGGCTTTTGGGTACGATGAGCGGTGGTTGTGAATACGCGGGGACCGCAAAGAGCATAACGCACGGCGCGAGTGTAGGAGAACGAGCGTGATAAACATGTCAGAGCATGCTGGACCCCCTGGGGATAGAGCTTGGCGTTGGATATCCACGAGAAAACTAGTGGATATGAGATGAGGTTTGCTGACCACTTTCATGATGTTCATTCTCATGGACCCGTGCAATTTGAGATCCTCGATTCCCCAAATTGTCGCCAAGATGCGCACATTTGGGTCCTGAATATGCAGATGTTTGGGTGATTTTCACTGATGCACTTGTAATGTTGGGAGTGGATGTTGCTTTAGGGCAAGAAGACATGCTATAAACGATGTCATATTTTCATAAGGATTGGAATTAAAAAAGCGTCAATGAGAAATTTTTGATGCGAACCTGATGAACATTACTCGCACCAACAATGAAGCTTCCAAAAAAAAATTCTGGTCAAGGAAATGAATTCATCACATAGCTATGTATATATATATTCTCCTATCACTATATTCTAATTCTGACAGCAAAAATTGATAAAAAAAAATATGAAAATTTCTAGATGTCTCAATTGAAAATAACAGCAAATATTACACAATATCCCAGAGGTGAATGTGCGCGGGTGTCTGCACAAAGTCCATCTACAAAGTATATATAGAGACTGCAATTAATTTTCGCTTGGGATCTGCGATCTAGATCTCCACGGCGAGGAACCGCTAGTTTGCAGCGGCCTTTATTCCGTTGTCCGCGGCGTTCAAGCGCGTTGTGCACACACCTCCAGAATTCCCATTTTGTCATGAGCCAAACACCCAAGTGCATTTAGTGCCCAATAATTTTCACTCTCGATTATCATGTAGAGAATGAATATTTACAAAGAAAATTTGGCATTTTCTCATTGAGAAAAACATGAAAATTTTATCAACCATTTCTTATATTCACAAAAGAAATGTGTTCATCACAATGCGTATACTGGAGTGATTTCATACGAAATCTAAGCTATTTGAAGACTCTTTGATTTCGACTTGGATGGTGTCATTTGTTCGGCAGAAATGCATGATCAAAATGTGGTCACACACACACACACACACAGATACACCCACATGCATACACGCACACACATCATTGGTTTGAGTTTCCAAAATATCCCAAGTTACAGGCGGAAATTTGCATAAAAAAATATAATTTCATATTTGAGTTAATATAATTTAGAGACTTTTATAATAATCTAAAGTATCTGAATCCGTAACCGGAAAGATATTTTTCTCAATTTCTTTTCTCCCTTCAATTTCACCACAAGAGTGAGAAAAAAATTCAAATAATAAAACTGTTAATTGCAGGCTTGGTAATAGTTTATAATCAGTATTTGATTAAATCATTCTCATCACGTATTTTTTTCCATGGGGCGGCTGGCCACAGAAGGCACGAGAATGTCGAGTTGAATGGAAAGGAGAAAATGGCGGGAATGTACATTTATTATATTTCTATGAACGAATTTTACGCTCGATAATTTCACATCCTAACGTTCCCTTTGAATGCAATAGGTCGACTGCGTGAATTATCATATAATTGCCGAGTGTGTATTTCAATTTCAAGAAAACTCTGGTGCAATAGGATATGCCATTCGATTGACGGAAGCTCGCTATAAAAATGGAAATTTCAGTGCCAGTCAACGATCGAAAGATCGCGGTACTAAAGCCATTCTAGCCTTGGCGCGATCATTTCGAAAATTTACGTATTATACAAAATTGAGTTCAATTGCCGGAGAGCTCTATCCAATTTCAAATCCAATGTTTTCGCCAGTTGATGACCATATGTAAATACATTGAAAAAAAAATTAATTACCCGCAATGAAATATGAGTGGATGATTGGGTAGGTGGCTGGGTGGGTGGGTAGGTAGGTGGATGGGTAGATAGTCGGGTGGGTGGGTGGGTGGCTAGGTGGGCGGGTGGGTAGGTGGGTGGGTGGGTGGGTGAGTGGGTGGGTGGGTAGGTGGGTGGATGAGTGGGTGGGTTGTTGAGTGGGTGAGTGAATGGGTGGCTTGGTGGGTGAGTGTAGACCTAAACTCCAGAATTCGCAAAATACACTTATGCTTCTCAAGCGATGCCTTAAGCATGTTCGACCGCTATTTCTCACTTTTGTCAATGTTTTCCTAATTTATCCCAAATTTTTGGTTTGATAGGCGGGAAAAAATGTACAATTTTTCTATAGCCTTATTCTCTATCGACTCCTGAAATTTCATTGTCGTAGACCCAGTTTTCAGCGTTTTGTCTAAAGTTTTATAAATTTTCATACAAGCGTAGAGAAAAAACTCAAAACTAAGTTTACGGTGATAAAATTTTGAGAGCCCATAAATAATAATGTTATGCACAAATTGTACATTTTTCCCCGTCAAGAACACCAAAAAGTTGGAGTAAATCGTCAAAAGATTGAACAGAATGACAAATAGCGGTCGAACATCCTTAAACTCCAGAAGTAAATCACTCGAAGGAAGCGCAAGCAACTCTAGGGCTTCCTTTCATCGGGCAAAAATCATGAGATATATTATCAGTACAACTAGATGATTATGCACGTCGTTTCGCGTATGCAGCTGTTGTACGTAATACGCAAGTGTAATAACGCATGCGAATGCACACCAAGACACCGGCAATAGGAAATTTCCGGTCCCCTTGCTCTCCTTGCCCCCGATAAATTTAAACGGTAAGTACGTTGGGGCGAGGGACGCGAGGAGAAACGAGTGAATCGAGCCTAGCGACTCTGATTGGTAATTAAACGCATGACAGCCAACTCGCCCTTTAATGCCCCGAGTGATGGGCCTCATCTCAATGGTAACGACTCATTCGCATGAGATTTACGATTAATGCTGATTCCCTGGTAAACAAAAGCCGGTCATTAACAGTTTCAGCGAGTTCGCCGGAAGACGAGCAAGGAATGCAGTACAGGTAAAAACAATGCTCAGTTTAAGAGGAAAAAAAGGTATAAATTAACAGAATTTCACTTGCTCCCTTGTGGTGCTTTTTTTTAATGGAATTCTTTTTTGGGATCTGTCGAACAATTGATGATTAAATTTGAATGAATTTTAATTCTTAATCTCAACAAACTATTAATTAGTGAATTTTAGAAAGGAAGTGAAACAAATTGAGCGATCTAGGAATTAATTCAATGCACGTTTCTGGAAACAGGCGAAATCGTTATTATTCATTATTATTTTCACTCTGAATTTAACCAATTAGAGCGCAGTATTTCCATACTTTCATTCGGTTGTACTGTGGAGGTTGGGAGGATATGAGATGAAAATTAAGTAGTTATTCCCTAAGGCTGTCTACGTATGTGTGTGTGTGTGTTGGTGGTTGAGTGGGTGGGAGGGTGGGTGAGTGGGCGGGTGGGTGAGTGAGCGGGTGGTTGGGTAAGTGGGCGGGTGGGTGGTTGGGTGGGTGAGTGGGAGGGTAGGCGGGCGGGTGGGTGGGTGGGTGGGTGAGGGTATTTTCTCTACAACTTCTTCGGGAGCCAACCCATTTTCCCTGCCTACAAATACATACACGAAATTTTAAAAAACAATTCCCTCTCTTATGAAGCTTTATACAGTAGTTGCTAACGTATACGAATTAGTGTTCTGGGTTACTTTACTCCCTCCGGCTTTTTATCGTCCTAGAGACAGCAACACCGTATTGTGTGTTTTGTTCCACACGGAGTTGAACAACTATGCCCGTTTCCTCTGCGCATTAAATCTCGTCCGAATCGTGAATCTCCGAGGGAGTAGTCAGCGTCGCGCGGTGAAATTGCCACAGGGCACGCACGCGGTATTAGCGTGGCTGCACTTGCACCGGAGCGTCGCTCAACCGACGCCGTCGACATCCTTCCGCACGGGCGTCTCGAGGCATTTAAGAGTAGAAGACCACCGCCAGACGATAATACAATCTTTTTTGCCCATTACCCGCACTCATCCTACCGTCAAACACTGTCAATTTTTTAACCACTAAATAGGGAAATTTATTGATACTTCGGTAGTTCCACATCCCCACTGTACTGCATAATACATTTTTAAATTAATTTTTTTTTTTGAAGAACTCCACTATCGCGGCTAAATTACGGGGTTATCTCAGTCTTTTTATCCATTGGATGATCATGCTTATGTTGTTGGTAAATTTTCCATAGCAGCACATAAATTTCCACACATGACAACTATGGTTTGACATTTATTCGTCAACATTCAGAATGAGTTAACTCAAGTATTCGGTTGAACAATAATAATAAAGATCATTATATTTTTCTTGCGCATCATGGACAATTAAAAGATATGTCTGTGCAACTGTCAAGATAGTGTGGAAAAATTTTCAAACGTAGCATTAAGGAGTCAGTGAATTCACCAGGGTGAAGCGTGTAATTAAATCACTAGGCCCCCGGCTTGTATCACCACCGTTACTCGGCCAAAGAGTTTTTCGGAGTTCTCTCTCTATATCTCCTTGTGTTTCTCCCTCGACGCGCACTTGGCATCTTCTTTTGCGGCACAAACACGTGTTACTGCCACCGTTGGATGAGACACAGCACAAAATTATGTTACACCATGTGCATTATACGTCGACATACACCATCGAGTGTATTACACAAGTACTCAAGTTGGCAATTTTGTTGAAAAATAAAATGGCAAATTTTTCCACTCCTTATCCGAGTTATTTCTTTTCCGTACTTTTGTTTATTTTATATATATGTGTATATATATACATTTTTTTTTAACATGAGACCCCTCAGTTGACTTGTTTTCAGCCGTGGAATATATTCACAGGCATAAGGTAAGAGTTTTATAAGCGTCAGTGAGGTATAAATATGGGAGCTTACGAGCTCGCGACCTGCAACGAGTCCCAGGTGTATGCCGCCACTATTTCCAGGGGTATTTCACTGGCTGTGATCATGGGGTGGGGCGAGACGAGAGGGGGAAAAGTCAAGAGGTAAGTTGTTATACCCAAAGGACGAAAAAAAAGGTTATTTTAATTCCAACGATCTTAACGTACCTTTAATGGAGTGCTTGAATTCATGTTGACTGATATTGGATGGATGCAATCCATATTCCTGGAAAAAATTAGGTGAATTAATGCGATTTTCATTCTCATGTCAGACTTGAAAATAACTGCAATACCCAGGTGGGAATTGACCATGCGATGAAGCTTGATCAAAGCTTGGACGAGGCTTGACTAAGCTTCGCCGAAGCTGTGTTTTGAAGCCTCGGTCAATCTGTGCAGAACATGCCAATGTAACACCAATTCCAGCTTAGAGAATAAGCTTCGTTCTAGCTTGGTTACGTAGGTTAATACAAGCTTCGAACTTTATCTTCATTCAAGATTCGGACTTTATCTTGGTACAAGCCTCGAAATTCATTTTCGTTCAAGCTCCAAAGTTTCTGGTGGCCGAAGCATCGAAATTAATCTTGGTCCAAGCTACAAAATTATCTTGGCTCAAACTTCGAAGATCGGAACATTGAGGTTGGACCAAGCTTAGTTGAACATTCGTTTCCAAGCTTGGGTTTAGGTGGTGCAGCAATCGTGGATTTCTATATGTATCCAATATTAATCCGAGTTTCGCTGATTATGCCGGTAAATGGAAATTAGGAAAAATATGCTTCAATCCAGCTTAGCTCAACCTTAGTTCAGAAGCTTGGGTTTAGATGGTATGAGCAATCCGGAATTCGTGCTTGTTAAAGCTAAGATTCAGAGCTAACAAAGCTGAGCTCGGACCAAGCTTAGCACAACATGGTTTCTGAACCTTGGTTTTGGATCATTCTAGTAAGCCTGGCTGTATGTATGTGTCTAATATTGGATCTAGATTGGATTCTGCCTGTACACCAACGCTAGGGACGCTGAGATTGAGCCAAGCTTGGCACAAGCTGGGCCAACAAAGCTTGGATATCTTTAATATACCTAAGCTTGGTTTAATCTAGGTTTATACATGCGATGAAGCGGGGTCGAAGCTATCAAGTCCAAGCTTCGACATCGAAGGTCGGACCTTCGAAGATTGAACTCATCGTTCAAGCTTCGAATTCCCCACCTGGGAATCACGACAATAAGAGAATTGACTACGCTCATGACGCGACCACTCGCGGATTGATCAATCTATCAATCAATCCGTCCGGGTGAATTAATTTAGTTACCTGGACAAAAATGCATCTTCGATTTATACATCATATATCGACATCATGCTGAACTTCTGCACTCCATATAGTTTCTATATATCACGAAAAAGTCTATAGCCCATGCGACAAATATATGATGCGTTTAAAGCGGTTATGTAATCCATGTGCACTGCTTTGCAGCTGGGTTCCCAAAAATTCACGAATATTTACGTTAAAAATATCAACCTGAGAGATATCGCAAATTTCATCGCTATGATGTTTTCAGAGTTTGCCGCCTGTCGCGCAAGTGCATTATACACATAAATTGCCAACGTTGATTAAACATTTGATTTTACGGTTTATGAACGGTGCGCCAACAGCAAAACTTGTTGATTCGTGCGTGAGATTTGATGCGCAAGTTTACAAAACCTGAATGTATGACCCACAGTTATCAGCCCACATTATTATTAGTGGGATAATTATTCTACGTCGCCACCTCGGGCGAAATCCTGTCGATATACCGATAAAAAATTTTCAAAGTAAAAAAAAGAATATGAAAAAAAAATAAAACATGCATATAATGCATTAATTATTTTTTAGCGCGTGTTGCGGATCATTTTTCCCGAATTTATTCTTATAAATGACTGAATCTTCTCATCAGAAATAAAAAAGAAATTGATCGCTCCAGCCATTCAACTCCCATGTAGAATCACTCAATTAGGTTAGCAAATAATTCATGTGTATGGTCACTGATTTCTCGCGTCGTTGAGCACAATAAATAGTCATCTGATAACAATATATAGTCACATGTGGATTTAACACACTCTCATTTTGTGTGCAAGTGGCCAGTCACTTGCACAACTTATTACTTTCCCCGTGGTCCGGTATTACCCTAGGTTTTATACTCACGCGCATTGCACGACGTTTACAGAGGTCACGGGCGTGAGATCTATGCAAGATTCATTCTTGATATGCCGGGCAAAAGGCATGTGCTGCGCATAGCCATCCGTGAAACCGACGGAAATGGTGATATCCATTGCATGGGGATTTTCCATTTTTCCGGAATTGAATAAAGCGTATTTGCACTTGAATTTTCCATTTTTATAAAGTATTCATCATTTTTGCGGTAGTATTTCCTGTGATAAGCATGTCCCTCATCCCGCAATGTTAACAGGGGCTGTGGTTACAAACACACTCAGCCTTTGAAAATGATAATAATAATAATGCCGAGTGCCTCAAAATTTTTCAATTTTAATTTAAGTCTCCTAATTTATTGTCATCGATTATTATGGAATTCGCTGTTTAGTTATTCCACAGAATATTGGTTAAAAATGGAAAAATGTATATGATGAATTGATAACACCATGCTCAAATAATAATAATAATAATAATTATAATAATAATCACTTTTAATTATTTATTTGATGCCTACGGAACCAAGAATTAAAACTAGTGGTGTGAGCATGTGTGTGGCCCATTCGGGGCACGAATAAAACTTGCCGATTTGGTATTTCAGCACAGCGGACTAAATTTATTCTTCTCTAATATACCGCGCATACGCAGGCAAAAATTGTGATGAGCAAACTCAACAGTGATATCAATAATTGAAATTGCGACTCATAACTAACGCACGCGATCAACTTAGTTGGTTTTTTATCCCTCATGAGGTCCCTGGCGGACCAGTCGATTGTGGAATCGAATCGCTCAGTATGTCGATCGAGTTTCGAGTGGCGCTCGATTCTGATTTTGATTTTTTTTATGGAATCGACCCCCACTCGACTCAGGCCTTGATTGATTGGGGGTCGATTGCATAAAAAAAAATCAAAATCAGAATCGATCGCCGCTCAAAACTATATTGACATACTGAGCGACTCGATTCCACAATCGAAACTGGATCGAAATCCAATCGAACGATCCACCAGGGCATGTAAATGTTCCACTGAAATTCGTCATAACTCTAGCCAAACGCCGTTGATTCGGTAAAACCAAATTTTTCTCTGAGTGTAATGACATCGTGTGACCATTTGATATAATGTATGGGGATCTATAAATATTAGAATAGTACACTAATCAGTATTGAGATAATTGACGTGTATGGGTGACATGAGATTTTGTCTAGAGTCAACTTTGAGATTCGCTAATAGATATTTTTTAAATTCTTGAGTTGAGAATGTTGGTTTAAATAAGACATGATTTTTTTTTTAGATTCATATAAGGGTCCAAGGTGTCTGTACATAATTTCTTAGAAAAACAATCGAGAGAACTTGTATTACCCTGAAATAGTGACGCTTTGCACCCCAAATAATGACCCTGACACCCTAGATAATGACCTCTGGGACCCCAGATAATAACTCCTGGCACCCTAGTTAATGACCCCTGGGACCCCAGATAATGACTCTTGGTACCCCACATAATAACCTCTGCACCCCAGATAGTGACCCTTTTGACCCCAGGTAGTGACACTTTTGACCCTTGAGACCCCAGGTAGTGACCCCTGGGGACCTCAGGTAGTGACCCTTGGGGCCTCAGGTAGTGACCCTTTTGACCCTTGGGACCCCAGGTAGTAACCCTTTTGACCCTTGGGACCCCAGGTAGTGACCCCTGGGGACCTCAGGTAGTGACCCTTGTGACCTCAGGTAGTGAGCCTTGGGACCCCAGGTAGTGACCCTTTTGACCCTTGGGACCCCAGGTAGTGACCCTTTTGACCCTTGGGACCCCAGGTAGTGACCCTTTTGACCTTTGGGACCCCAGGTAGTGACCCTTTTGACCCTTGGGACCCCAGGTAGTGACCCTTGTGACCTCAGGTAGTGATCCTTTTGATCCTTGGGACCCTGGGGACCCTTGGGCCTACCTGGGAGATTACCTGCTGACCCTTGGGACTACCTGCGGACCCTTGGGCCTACCTGGGAACCCTTCGGACTACCTGGAGGCCTATCTGGGCACCCTTGGGCCTACCTAGGGTCCCAGAAGTCACTACCCGGGACACCAGGTGACTTGCCGATGTGTTAGTCTATGTGTGTGCCCGTGTGTGTAGAAAATTTGCAATTTTTACGATTTCGTAAATTTTTCCAAATTTTACATTAAACGCTATCACCATGATGATGAGTATTAGAAAAAAAATCGTACAACAAAGAAATGTTTGTTTCGGCACGGGGAACATTATTTTATTTAGAACTGATCCATCTATCTCTCACCCTGCATGTAATAGCGCTATATAACCAATTAAAATTGTTAACCAATGATGTGTTCTGGGCTATGAAGTTTATAGAAAACAAGCCATACGAAGGAATAACATTGATTATATACTTTTTCTCCTATCTCTAACCATTTTCGCGATAGAGCGGCTTAAATAATTACCAATGTTAATGACAATTGAGGCAATTGTTTTTCAAGATTGATCCTCCTTTTCCACTTGCTCATCAGTGAAGGGTGATTTTTGACCAAAGGAGGAAGAAATCGATCGAGCCGTTTACGCGGAACCGTTGGCTAAACATCACTCACATACAAACACACATACACATACACATACACAGAAGTCGGGGTTTTGGCAATGCATCCACTAGGTTCCCCTAACTTGAATATTGGAAATTTCTCTTGCTTTTGCTGAAAATAAGAGTCAGGTTCATTGCTTAACCCCACCGTCGATGCCTCGGAAAAAGCCTTGGATGAGAATTATTGGAGAATATTATGGGCGGTTACGTGCATGGAAGGTGTAAGTAAGTAAGGAAGCTACCTCAGCGTTAGCAAGGGGTTATAAATTCAGAGGGTGAATATAGCTTGTGTTAACAGGTTGAAATGAACAGATAATTACTACAACTTTTATTAAAACGTGGGTATGGGCGGTTTGAGCCTAATAATAAAAACGTAACGGTCCCATTATTTTTTTTAATTTCAAAACTTACAAATTACAAAACTTAAGTTTACAACACAACACATTACATTCAAAAGTTTACAAAAATTTCACAAAAAATTTACAAAAATTGTACAAGAATTTTGCAATGAAATTTGTAAAAATGCGCGAAACTGTGAGATTTTAAAAAATCCAACTCTTTTGAAAATATTTTAAAAAATTAAAAATCAACGCCGCATTTTGAAAATTAAAAACTCGAGGATCGACAAATCTTAATAATTTCCATCGACAAGTGCTCATTGTGTAAGTGTAAATAATTAATGTAACCGCGGAGTAGAATTATCCATTATTATGCATATTGATAATACCTAGGACCGAGGATGTTCAATAAAGGATTTTGCATATCGGTTCTCCCAAACGTCCTTCAGGGCGAATGAAGCACGCTCGTTAAGAACAAATTGCCCATACAAAGTGGCCCATAAAGGGTACGGTCCTATTAAGAGGTGGCGGGGTCTACAACCGTGTGTTGAGGCCTCACTGGGATATATATCGCGCAAACGTGTATACACCTGCCCCCTTTTACCTGCCTCGTGAACGTATTTTATCGGGCCTTTTCGAGAGGATTGTAAATATCTTAGATGTCAAAAAGTCGAGCTGGTCACTTTTAGAGCTCGATTTAAACAAGTTTTGAAATTTATGGGTTTGGTAGTCCGGCAACAGTTCCTATATTGATTTTCAGACTAAGAAACAATGTCACGGATATTGGGGTAGTCTTAAAAATCTCAAAGTGCCTGGAAAATTACCAGGGCACAAAATCTTAGCGTTTAAGATTCATCTTTTAAATGGTATCCACAACACAAATATCCCTCGTCCGGAGTTCGGCGGGAAGCGCCAACCAAGACGGACGCTTGTGCTCATTCCTGTTCAGTGTTCCGCCAAAATCTTTTCACTTATCTCCATCATAGTCCCTATTTTACAAATATCCATCCCTATTCCATTCCTTCTCCATTCCAAGTGGAAAAGTTGTTCTATTCAATGGTCTCCGGATAATTAATAGCGACTTTGAATAATTGCCGTCGTTCTCCAACAATGTACCTACTACTATTGGCGTCATGTGATGTCATCTATGTGCCAACTGACAATATCTAGCATACCTGCTGATGACAATGTTATCAACCTACCTCAGCAACGTCCATTTAGAGAGACAATTCTCTGTATAGGGATAACCGGCCGATTAGGACCACCGCGCCATAATAAAGAAGAAGACGAAGGAGCCATCGTCCGATGCTTCAGCTGAGACGTTTAATCCTACTTAAAAAATCAGCGGTACCCCGCGGGACTCGAACCGGAGTCTGCCGCGCGGGAAGCATCACGTGACCCCGCAACGACCAACTCGCGGTTTTCGATTCCTATTTCTAAATATTGTATTTGCTCAACGTTCGATAATTTCTAGCGAGTTCCGATCTAGCTATGTATGTGGAGTTCTAAGGATAGAACTGCCAATTTCACGGGCAACATATTATCCTGCCTTCGAAATTGTCCGACAAGCCATCAGTCTTAAATACCCTATCTAGAAATCTGATTTCCAGTCGAACACATGCTTTGGCACATTCAGATTGTCAATCAAAATTGAAATACGAGAATAAGAAGAAAACACTTAACACAGTTTTGCTCCTTGATACCTCGAAAAGATAAACATCAAATTGTCATCAACTTCTCCCAAGAATGAGATAACTGATTGAATTTTTTGTTGTTCGACTCAAGTATCGCTCGAAAGATTTTCCATGCTGTGCACATGATTTTTGCGGTGAGGATCCGTTCGCCCGTGTGTATGTGCGTGTACAATATATAGTAGATTACATACCTAGGCCAGCAAAGTAAGGAATGTCTCAGATCACATTTAGTTGTTGGCCGAGGCGAAGCCGAGCTCAACAGTAATGTGATCTGAGGTTTTCTTACTTGCTGGCCGAGGTATGTATACTACTTTTCTGCTCGACGAAGCCGGAAAGCGGTAACTTCGTTTAGCGCAGCGGCCCGAAAGTTACCGCTTTCTGGCCGGACGGCAGAAATTTAACTTTTTTTTTTCTTTATTATCCTTAACACCTTCGATCCACCCGAGATGAAATTTTCCAGTCTCTGGAGACGGCCAGAGACTGCAATTAGTCATTTTCAGTCTCTGAGTGGAATTGGAGGTCTCCCCTAGTCTATGGCAGTCTTCGCTGCGCGTCTCGAGTTTTTGATAGTTTATTTCATTTTCTAAATCTCTGAATGAAAGACGCGGACTTAGAGAAAACGCTCATCACGTATTGATAATTTTACTTAATTCTCAATATATGGTAAAGTAAAATATTCATATCATTATTTTTGTTCAATTAACAATGAGAAAACAACTGTTCTAAAAACAAAATTGTCGCGTTGTTTGGTAATGATGAAAATAATAATGAAAATAATAATAATAATAATAATAATAAAAAATCATATATTTAAATGTCAAAATTCAATGGTTTAATTAATCAATTATCTCTCCGAATAACGCTAATCTACGAAGTCTCTGGCCTAAAGACTCAGGGGAGCGGTCTTTCAGCTAGAGATTCAGAAGACTCTCCATCCGGCGACGATCGTCTCTCCGCTGAAGACTGCGAGCGTTGGGCTCCGCGTCTCGCGAATAGTCTCTGCGGTGGCGCAGAGAGAGAGACGGAGACGAAGAGTATTTCGTACTAAGAAACACTCTAGATTTTTCATCTCTGGCATTATGGATATGTGGGCTCGTGGACCATACGCTGCACTGCATTCGCATGATAAGACACAGGAAACCACAGAAGACGTACGTCGGTACAGGCGGCTACTCTATGAGCAAGCTCCCGCTCATCAGACAATCCGAAAAAATTCTCGCCTTGTCCGGGATTTGAACCAGGAACCCAAGCGCTAAGACTGCGCGCTTAGTCCACTTGGCCATTCTAACGTCAGTATGTTTAGCTTTTGACCACAGGTATAATCGACCTGTATGTGCGATATATGCGAAATACTTCAAGGTACGCATATCCGCGGATATCTAACATCTATCTCAACTGAGAATCCTAGACAATTAAGCGACTTACATTCCGTTTTCCCCGCACATGGACAAAATGATAAACGACTCAGCGTGAGCACCTATGGATGCAAGAAACACGCTGATGGATAAAATAATTTTCTCCCCAAAACCATCCCACACCATTCAACCCACCGTGCAGGAGAATGCTAAGAGTTAATAATTATTCATCAATTGATCGATGATATCCGATGAAGACCATTGCAGACGTTCATCAGATGCGGTAGCCCAGCCACCTGCCAAAAGTGGATCCTCAATTAATGCCGAATGTCCGCAGGTCACGCAATCTTTTGGCACTTCTGCCTTTTCAAAATTCCCCATCTCCTCCTTACCTACCACAAAACTCCATGATACCCTACCTCGAATAAGAGATGGGCGTGAACAAATGACCGGTCAATTGACCTACGGTGGCTATCTGAGGAGGAATAAATTTGATAGCAATTGTATATAGTTTGGTAAAGCTGTTATCTGCGCAGTTCTAAATTCCCGATCTAGAAAAGAATGAAGTATTATTATTGGCTCGTGATCAGCATTAGAGCTTCCAAGCATTCTTGAAGATGTCCCATATATATATCTATCAGAACATTATCCTCGGCTCCACCTGGGATGACGATCTCACAGATGGCGGCGGACGATTAGTTTCCTAATACAAGCCCTGGAATGCCCCATTGCTGGTTTCGCTCCCCAGAAAAACTCTCGGATAACTCCTGCTCAAAGTACCACTAGCACCCCCACCCAAATGCCCCCCCCCCCCCCCTCCCACACCATGCAAAAGCGCCCTACAGTTTTGTAAAAATGTCGCACCTGGCGCCGCAATCGTCGTGCCCCTTAATCGCTTTTCCCTCAATTTTCCTCAAAAAGTGTTGGTTCCGTCTCCCGCGGTGGATTCACAGATCCCCAAATAGTCAGCGCGTGTTTCCTATTTTGTCCAGAAAACGATTATCCGCTTGTTCGCGCCCGTCTGCCCCCCCCCCCTCCCGCCCTCGCCCCGGTCACATTGCCCACTACAAAAGCCAATGGTCTTCTTCAGGCACTGTCGTAGCTCTGGCTTGGCCAATATGAGGGCCCACTCCTCGTTTGTGTAAACCGTGTGCCGGTGCCAACACTGGTTAATGATATTTAAGAGGGACACATTTCACGGCTCGGCTTACAAATGGCCGGATTACAGGATCCCGACGAGTGGCTCTTTATTCCCTGATCTTTTTTTTTTATTTATTTCCTTTTCTTATTTCTACGTTTTTCCTCTCTTTGCCTTGAGCTCTTGCTATTTAACTCATGTATTTTTAAAGCCCCCAGCGCCGCGCACTGGAGTAGACGATTATGCCATGATTTTTGAGGCCACCCGTTCAAGGACGGCTCACTTTAACTCACCACTTTGTACACTAAAAATGAAACTCCAATTAGTTCGCCGGGTGTAGAAATCATCGGCAGTATTCTCTTCCTTTGGATTGAAGGTAATAGCCAAATGGTATGGTTCGTGTGAGTATCCTGGGGGTGTCCTTCAAAGCGTGTGCCGTTGATCAGTATGAGCTTTTGGCGCTTTTGAGCAACTGACGCTCTACTTCCAGAGGACATGTCCCCGTGGCTTGTCCTCAGGACAGTATGACAGAGGTCCCTAGACATTGCATAATAACTGATGTGTGTCTGATTTAACTTCCCGATTTGTAATTGCTGTTTGCCATTCCTACATTTTCCGATACGCCAATTAAATGGTTTAATCCCAGTTATCGAGCAGATAATTATGAATGTTTGACTGGCCGCGTCGTCAACGTTTGACTAGGGGTGCGAACGCTCGAGGGTTAAAGCCGTCATACCTCCTTAATTATGATAAATATAGAAAAAAGTGATAAAAAATTAAATATACATTTCTACTTATGGAGCAAATTCTGTTTAATACTTTTTGCCGTATCTCGTACCGTTTTTAAAATAGAGCGTTGTAAACAATTCAATTGTTAGTAACAAAAAAACTGCTCGATCAATTCAAACCAAAAACTAACCCGATCTAAGTGCCATGAAGACACTCCGAATAAGACCTCGACGATCCAGATCGTTCGACCCATTCGTGAGAAATCGTTAACGGAAAATTCCGATTCCACACATACAAACATACACACACACACAGACATTTGTTCGGAATTCGATGGGAAGCATTTTGGTATACTTGAAACCCTAGTTACGAATCGAAATAAACCAAATCGATTTAGCGGTCATGACAATTCCCGAAAAATCGGTAAGTTAAAAAATTGTGACCCGACGACCTAGACGCAATTTCATTGTTAAGATTCCACTGCTCCCATTTTCACTGACCAAATATGACGTGTGGATCATCCAGGTAGGCATGTGCATGGGGTTTCTGTCTGGGGTCCACCAATCGCTCTCGTCACATCAGATAAGATTGAAAGGGCGGGCCCAACCCCCATGGGAATTATTCGGAGATACCAAAATTGAGGCACCCATAGGTAAATGCCACGCGACCAAGAGACAACTAGAACTGGCATTCACAGGCCTCGGGCCAAAGACCTGTCGACCCAAAAGCCACAGGCCCACTGTTCGCACTACAAGCAGATGTCAGAACTGATAACCCCCGCGACAACTTTGAATTTATACGAGTTGGGTTTAAACCTCGCCGGATGAGTTTTCAGGTCGAAAGGAGATAACGAACTTAATAGCTTTATTAACTGTGGGAAAAATACCGGTATTTTTTTTTTATATCGTGTATAGAGAGGTGTTCTTTTTTTTAGGAAAGGCGGAGAATCGTAAAGTGTTTGAGTAATTGTCGGCATTTTTTTTTTTTTTAGAATTTTCATCTTTTGAGCCTGGCCGGCTGTGCAGCGCTGCACACCTAGGGAATGGATAGAAAACTTCGCAGCGGGCGACAAGCAACATCGGGGGGCGCATGTTGGTGTGATCGGTGTCCTAGGACCCATGGGGAGGGTACCGTGGGCGCAGCTCTCTTCCTGTTGATGGCTACGGGATACAGAAAAATTCTTGGCTTGAAGATAATTGAAAATCAATTTGGATATTCAGGGGAGTGTTTTAAAAATTTATATCGCGATTGGTAACCCGGTGCGACCTCTGAAGGATTAAGTTCCCCCCCCCCCCCCCCCAGATCATTCTCATTCATTCCACCAGTTTTTTTTTGAAAATTGAATAGCATATTCTATTATGAGGCCAAAATGCAAAAAATGGATAAATTAGTGTGCATGTATTTGCGATGACTCGTAAGATAACTAGTGGTGTGTGCCGCACCCAGGGCACAAACAAAACTTCCCGATTTGGTTTTTCAGCACAACCTACTAAATTTATTCTTCTCCAATATACTACGGTTAATCAGTGTGACCCCTATTATTATCATAACGAAAACATGCCCATTTGAGAATTCCAAACTGACTCATTTATGAAGCAGATAATTATGAGTACTTGAGTAGACACATGGTGAGCATGAGGATGAGACTTATGCGTGTTACTTGAGTGAGCGTGAGACGCCAATAAGGATGCGGCTGCAAAACAAAAACTTTAATATTTTACCCAGTGGATCAGTATAAACAATTACAATTGCTACTAACATTGCATATACTGCACAAATGCCATCCAAAATGTGATCCGCTCGATTTTGCATGAAAAAGCTTCGATTCGGACCGTCATGACAGCGCTGGGTCCATTCGTTCACTTATTACATACATAATTGTGGAGACTGCTATACCTCCTTAATTATGCAAATTATCGAAAAAACGTATTCTACATAAAATACGTATTTTTATATGGCGAACAACTTTTTTCATATGAATTTTGCGCTAACTCTAATAGTTTATGCAGTAGGACATTATAAACAATTGACATTGTTAATAACAATATAAGTACTGGACCACTTTTACTAAAAATTTAATCACTTATACAAAATGCTTATGTCTTTCAGCTGTGACATTGAGTACCTGGATTACAACAGTGTTTTGTGAATGAACGTTCATTATCACTATTTTCGATTTTTGCTCAACATGAATTTCTCAAAAACAGGGGAACTACTCGATGGATTCGGCCAAAAATCTAGTCAGCTCGAAGTTACACGGAGACGCAACGATTGAAAAAAAATTAATCGAATTGCACGATCCGTTTCCGAGAAAACGTAAACGAAAAATTTGGCCACATACGGACGAACACACACACACACACACAGACACTTCTCTGAAATCACTTCAGGATGATGCAAAACGTCGAGAAACGTGAAAATTTCATCGATCTGGCACTTTTCATTTTCGGGGTCATTACAGTAACTTCCCTGGATCGGGAAGTTAAAAATTATTATGGACAATGTCAACAAATTTTTTTGTTGAAAATTTGCTAACTGATACGATTTGGATCGGATTGGGCTTTTTTTAGTCATCTTTGAGGCTTGAGAGAATGAATTTCTCACTGGAGAAGCTGAAGAGAGGCAATTCCAATCAGACCCATTGAAAGCAGCTGATGGATTGATACGGCACACCCTACATACCCCTGTGGGACTGATCGTTATGATAGAGGTGGGATCGATTCTATCAGTTTTGCGCTTAATTACACGTGTTGCGACACAAAAGCCCGCATTGTGGCTTTATTTTGGTGTCCTCGGTGCTGGTTGATATAGGGCTTTATTGAGCATGATAGTTTAATTAAATTTTCCGTGATCTAAGTCTAGCAGTGTGCTCTACTGTCTTAGTGAACCGGTTCCATAATTCTGGAATTTTGCAACCTGACCAGTTCTGTCCGGCAGAAAATTTTTTGAAATTTTGAAAATTGTGAAATTCTGGAACACAGGGGGGGGGGAAGGAAGTGAGTGTATAACATCAGCCGCAGTTGTTCAATATCTCAGAATGTAAAGGAATTGAGACAATCTTCATACGAACTTTTTGATGGACGATAAGTGTCACTGAAAAGTTCTTTTTAGAATTCGGATTAAATTACTAAAGTTTTAAAACCGCAACATTTTTTGTGCTGTTAATGTTTTTTGAAATATATTTCTGAGCCATGTATCAAGTTCATCTGAATCTCCAGGACACTCTACAAAAAATTTCTTATGACATTTTTTTGCCTACCAACCACTCAATGAGGACGTAACTTCATTCTTAAGAAAATTCGGAAAAAAATAATCCTAGTTACACATTACAAGAAGCATTGACATAGGACGCCAACTAAAAAATACCACTAATTTTCGAAGAGTTTGTTCTTTAAAGGTTTTCGCTGAGTGTAAGGATCGTTACTAGGGACGGCATAGACGATTGATTTTACTTATCGGAGCGCTATCTGCTGGGAGAACCGTGGGAGCTAGGGGCTTCAGTATGGGGCCTATTGTCAGCCCTCGAGGGTCCTTCGTCGATTTTCAAGTGCGGAATTGCACTTTTTGGGCTGTTGATGGGAAAATAACCATTGTGTGGAACCTCTTTTGATTCTGTAAAGTGAATTTTGATACCTATAATACTTGGAATTACGCTCATCGCTTTAAAAACGAATTGGCTTCCTCGATCCCAAAAATCAGTTTCATACTTAAGTGGGGCAAATTAATGGGACCCGTGGGGGTCGCAACAGAAACATTCCAATTTCTAATTTTTACACACACACACTTACGTGCGCGCGCACCCACACGGACTTTGCTATAGTTCATTATTAACCCTTGTGTGGTCGCGCGATATTGCGAAATTCATGCGCGTTGCGAGAGTGAGAGTGAGACGCCCACAACAGTGCGACCCGTCAAAGGTTGAACCTACGATATCGCCTTAATTATGCATAGTAGAAGAAAACACCCTAAACATAAAATGTGCATTTTTCCATAGGGAATAACTTTGGGTCTTACGAATCCACGGCTATCTTCAACGGTTCAGACAATAGAGTGTTATGAACCCTGGTAATTATTTTTTTACAATACACGTACGGAACCAATTTCATCAAAGATATCTATAAACACACACACACAACATGCGGACCCAGAATTTGTTGGGGATGACTTTGGTATAGTTAAAACAGTAGCTACACGAAGACAACAACGTTTCGATTTTGGGGTCATTGCAATAACTTTCTGAAAATCGGGGAGATAAAAATGGATACATAATAATGATAACATCAAATTAACAGTTGTATAGTGTTACTATCGAGGACGTCTAATTTTTTTCATTCTCGTATTTGCTGTATTTTGCATAAAACATGCACACATGTGCTTAAGGATACGAGTATTATTCACATTGACTCCGCAAAAAAAAGTAAAAATTGACGGATATTATCACCTTATCAATCAGATGTATACTTCACGACTGCCTTTTTTCACCCCCCCCCCCCCCCCCAAGAGCCTCAACCATAATTTGCAATTCTTCGAAACTTGAGCAGCACAGTGGTCCTCTTGACAATGACAGGTCCCCTGGAATGCCCCATAAACTAATAAAAAATAATCCGAGGAAGCTTTCAGCCAAAAAAAATGTCAAATATCAAACATTCATTATGTCAATCTTTTGTAATATTCAGTAAATCGCTGGCGGAAAATTTTCAAGTGGAATTGAAAATAGGAGTTCTCAGCCCCCCTCAGTGCAAAATACGCACCAGCAAGCAACCCCCCGTTGTCGAGAGACTCAAGGGTTAGCTATGTGTATAATCATGAAGCCTCAGGAGCCAAGCATTATTTGTGAGCACCTCGGAGAATGTATTCAGGGGGTTTGTATATCGGGGATGGATCAGGGCGGTGAGGCATCAAATTGGCTTACATTGGGCGGTGGGCCACACCGTGGTCCTTGGATAATACCACCGCAGTGCTCGCGTTATTGTCCAGGCCAACTTTTGCGTTTCTCGTGGACCCTTGATTCCCACCACAAATAGCAACGCCAGGGCTAGTTGGCAACACAGAGCCACATTTATTCACCATTTTTTTTCTGCCCGAGTGTTTTTATTTGGGAAAATACGCTCGTGTACACAGGTAAGTCTCCAGCCAACTGGAAATTGCGTAGAATTACCTGTTTGTTTTCGGTTAGTTATTGTCGTCCTTATTGGGGGGGGGGGGGGCTCACTGGGGGGGTAATGAATATTAAGTAGAGCAACTAGGATTTTTTTTTCAGCAATCAAAACTATTTCAAACCAATTCAAAACGTACATAAATTCCAAAAATTATTGTTGACTCATATTTTACGATGTCATCAGAATGACGTTAATACTACATCAATCCATCATTTTCACAACCCAAGACATATAGTTCTTTAATCAACATTTATACGATGCAGGCACCGTAATTTGAGGAACGCCAGCGGCGCAAATTGTGTGTAAGAACTGTTAGTCAGTGTGTGAGATAATCAGAGAGGATGATCGTTTAATAAACCAAAGGGTGAAAAAAATTTGCTGTACGAGGGTGATGAATTAAAATACGCGATGCAACATTTCTTGGTAATTTCACGGTAGGAGGACAAATGGGGCATTTAATATTCACTGACGATTATTCGCCTTGACCCTGGCATTATGCCGTGCGATAATTAACCTGCGATGTTGATCGAAATCATAAGCAGGTGAATTCACTGACCCAAAGTGCAGAGTTGATTGTTTTTTTTTTCACAAATTTGATGATTCTCTGAGGTGGTAATAATGTAGGCACTACATCCCCCTTCTGCTAATCCAAGCCCGAACGCGCGCTGCATTACGATATGCAACTTGAAGTAAAAACAATTGTTTTCCGAAGTTGAAGATACTTTTCATCCTCGATTCCGAAAAAATGAGAGCTTTCAGTTTTCCAATTTGGAGCAACCATCTTTTTTTTTCTGTAATTAGCGCATACATATAAAATTTTCAACACTGGTCAGAATAAGTAAAACACTCGAAATTTATAAAACTATATTGCCATACTTTTGAAAACTAAACCCGAATCGATATCGCAAATATCGATATTCGATTTTAATCCGTTGTTACAATTTTCGCCACAATACGCCATTACGTTTTGCATGTCATAATTTCCGGGATATTTCGACTCTAACGATGTTCATTTATGTGTATGTATTTTCTTGAATTTTCTTGAATAGGAATAAATAGAGATAGAGACTACGATTATCAGTGAAGGCGCAACTCCACGCGCATGTCGGCGTGACAAAATTTCGAGATATATGGATTGTTTATCGATATCAGATGTATCTCCTTTTTATAATAGGATGTATAGGAATTTTCCATGAGACCTTGAAAATTGACTATTTTTCTAATGGCGCCAAGCCACGCAAAAATAAAATCCTATACTTATTGTATATAGTCTAGAGGAGAAATACAATTTTTTTCAGATTTTTCTGACTCTTAGTTTGACCGAAAAATCTGAAAGGCGGTGCTGCCATCCTAGCGCCACCGCTCAAGGGTTATTCTTATCACCATAGTTTTGCTCAAAGTGATGTTCCATATCGCAATCGTCTGCTGTTAAATCGGGTTATTATTCACAATTGCTCACAGCAAAATCGGAAGATTTCTCTTTCACGATTGATGAGGGCAATGTTAAAAATAAATGCATGGAAGTGGTTGAAGGGCTCCCAGACCTGTCGTCACTCATGTGGATGTATTCATCATCGTTTGAGCGTTTAAGCCTCTGGTGAGGTTTCTTTATGTAGCTCAATGTAGAAAATATCCCAACATAAAAATATACCCCAAAGCAAGTATAACGTCTCGATGATGAAATTTTTGTGATGCTTAGAAATCTAAAAAAATTGTAGTACTTACTATTTTTTGTCCTTTTTCAAATCGCAGAACTATTGAATTTTTTTCGCGACTTTACTCGTTTTAATCATACGCTCTCATCGTGAAGAAATTGCGCCACAAAACCGGCGGGCGGGAATCTAAACCAGCGCAGGAGGGAGATTCCACCATAGGAGCTCGGCATCCTAGCACTGGGGTTTGAGGAGGTTCACCCTGTGTTTAGAAATGCGATCTCTCAAATGGCGAAACTCGGCCCCAGCCACGCACGGAGAAAGAAGTCGAGGAAAAATTACGGAACTGGTCACGTAAAGCGTGAGCGAAATGTCAATTCTTTTTTAAATGAAATTTGGTCGTTGAATTCCATTTTCACAACCTTTACCTTGCCGCAAATTTTACGGAACTCGTATAGCAAATTTTACATGCCAGGGGATCATAGTTTTTGCCATCACGATACCTATTTTTTGTCATGCTGGCACTTGGCTCACCGACTACGTTCCGTACCATAATTCTTCCGGAACTTTTCTGACAATTTTTCCCATATTTTTCTCTCCCAGCACTACTCTCCTTCGAAGGAAATACTGAAGAGCATCTACCGCGAGGAGTATAAGACAGAGGAACGACGGAAAAAAATACACGCACATATGCGATATCAAAAACGTCCGAAAATGATTTAGAGGATTTTGAAACGTGAGGACATGATGAATTTGAATTTTTTTCATTTTCGAGAGCATTACAATAAATTTCCCTACCGGACAGTTAATTACATGTACTACATTAATCATGAAACAAGTTAAAAAATTGTTTTCCGATGCGGTGACTTACTCGCGCAGTTAAACCTCCTCAAGTAATTCACCACCAATGATTTTCACACCAATTCACCCCAGCTATCCTCACCATCCGCAGCAATTGTTAGTAAGTAGGCCACTTCAGAAGGAAAATCGAGAATTGTTAACAATAAAGCGTGGCTCAGGTGATCCGCCTGTCTCATCTTCCTGGCGAATTTTTTTACAGACGTGAAACTGAGCGTGCGGCCGCATCAGACAGACATTACTGGGCTGTCATGGGGCATTACTTCTCGGTGATGCCTCCACTGGTACAAACTAGGCACTTTCACCAGCCCCGACAACACATTTATGGATTCTTCGTCATCTATTACTCGGGTTAACGCACCGGAGTTTACTAATTCATTTTCTTCATGCCTCATAATGCAAAACTCTCATTTTCGAACGACTACCGGAATTCCATATTGCTAGGGTGAGCACTGACGAAAGTGTTGCTTTTTTTTTTCCTTTTTATGAGAACAAAATTTTCATAAATCAAGAATTATTGACAAGTGGAGTTCCCCGGTATTAATTCAGGAAATTACTGACTTCCCGGCAGAAAGTTATTGTAATAACCCCGAAACTGGAAAGTATGATACACAAAAGACTATTAAATAAGAGGGTGGATTCCTCGAACCAATCTTTTTCATAGTCACCAACTTAGTTTTATTGGGGGTCCAATATCCAGAATTGTCAAACAGGTGGAAGAAATATTTTTCCAGTTTTCGAGAATTTTTAAACTCTGGGAGTTCCCATTTTTCGCTAAGAAAGTTCGTTGTGTTCATAATATAATCAAAGATTCGAGGGAACCCTTAGGGTTTTTTTGTCTGCTATGCTTTGTCCGTTTGCAATGGCTCCAGAATAGAGCCATTAAACATGTACAGGGAAATCCCTGACAATTTGTCAGCTTACCATTCGTTTCCGATTTTTGGATAAATAAACACTCACTTATTCCTTCTATATGCCAAGGAAAGAAACGATAAGTTAGTTAGGTTCGCGAGAGCGCAGAGACAAGACATTACTCCATGTATCCTACTAAATTCACCAGGTAAACCAAATAATATAAACAATTACGATGGGGTCCCACACGGCCGGGCGGGACCTTAGCCCGCCGGGGGGGGGGCGTCCCATCATAAGCACCCGCCATCGCAGCACAGGAGTTTCTGGAGGTTTAC
Organism: Asobara japonica; assembly: GCA_026005395.1. Lineage (NCBI taxonomy): Eukaryota > Metazoa > Arthropoda > Insecta > Hymenoptera > Braconidae > Asobara > Asobara japonica. The sequence goes on from BQMI01000220.1 coordinate 1,274,854, forward strand.
CCTGTGTTTAGAAATACGATGGCCTAAATATGACGAAAGTCGGATGCACGGATGGGTGTCCAGTATTGCCCCTGCAGGAATGCTCAAACAGCCTTCAGGGAGTACAGCGAAAGGGCTGAGAAAAAAATACACACATAACACATAGACTCAAAACTTTCCAGGAATCATGGGCTACTTAACGAGAACGCGATTTTCGTGATCGGACCCATTACAATAACTTCTCAAAAATCGGTAAATTTCAAAGGGACAATTTCAGGACGCGATGCGAACCTGCTGATCAAGTAGATGCTGCCTGAAATGTTTTTTAGCGTAAACATTGGCTCTTGCCAGTATGTATTCCACAGCTCGCTCGTCACCAAATCGCATCGAATTACCAAAAACACCTTTTTTTTTATTAACTCCCGCATTTTCATGTTTTCTCCAACTGCTGATGAAAAATATCCCTCTGAAAAACGAGTGAAAGTGCATCTGTCGAGGGGTGTCGGCGGTTAGCACATAGAGCGGCTCGGTTGACACTCGAAAAACCTCAGCAGACACACGTATAACCCAGCGTGAGCTGAAACCTAGGGTGAAGCTTGAGTGACAAAGAGGGGAAGTGTGACGGTAGCCAAGTCCTCATTAGCGCATTCCGGTGCGACGCCCGCGACTCAAAGCGTCGTAAAAACAGCTGAGATGTAGCTGGGCGTCGCGACGCGCGAGCAATGACTCGACCTGCGCTGAAGCAAGATTCTGAACGATCAAATGATATAACACAAATTCGAGGTGAAAAAATCGTTATTTATGAGACACAGAAGGGGGGGGGGAGGAAATCTCTGACGACTGTGGCTTTATCACACTCGCCCGGAAATATTTTTCAACCCGATTGTTACCGGCAATGTTATCCGAGAAGTCGAAACGCGAAGGGCTGGACCACCTCAATGAATTTGCATTTTGAAAAAAAAAACAAATAATATACAATCAATTATCAATCCACGATCTAATATCTCAGAATAGGAAGTAGTCATTTTTTTCGCAGCGAACAACCCAGAATTGAGCATGGTTTTAAATAAGACAAATTTGTCGCACGTGATGCCGATCAGACTTTGACGAGACACGAGTGCGGAGAGACACTGGATAAAACTCTCGAGCGCATACAGAAAATTGAGGAAGGGGCTTTTGTACGCGGGCTCTATTTGCCGAGCACTAATGATGCCTCGGGGCGTACAGAGTCTATCGGAAAAACTGATTTTGAAAAAGTGCGCGACGCCCATAACTGGTGACTGACAGTGTTGCCTCCAATGACCCTATTAGCAGTGGCATGTACGCCTACTCGTCTAGAAAAAAAATTGAAAAGAAAATATTGAAAAAATTCGACTCGACTTTGTTGGAAAATATGTGTATCCCAACATTACGTGAAATTACGTAATCATTGAAATTGTGCAATAAAATATTTATAGCATTTTTCCCAGAAATCCACCGGAAGACAGTGCTTTGCGATTATAATGTATGAAAGAGAAAAAAAAATGAGGATTTAGATAATTCACATCAATCTTGTTCCGAACGCCAGGAAACCGCGCGTTACGCACTGTCTCTCTCACTCTTCCCCGCTCGCCTTATCCAGTAAACTGTTTTTTGTGCCCGGTGAGCTTGTATGAAACGCATATCCGGCGCCAAGGCAATGTGAAGCCAAAGGCGGCACCCACCTGCCACCTTCTTCGGGTCTCTCGTGCATCGCTGATAATAATAACGCACACCCGCGGCGTTGCGGATCGCCACTCATAACAGACGAACTGCACACGCACACCCTTGTAACGCAGTGAGACGAGAGGCCTTTACGAGACAGTGGCACGCAGATCTGTCCCAAATTTACGAACGCTCTGGGCACAGGAAGAAAAAATTCATAAAAGGTGAAAACAGGCATAATAAATTTGATGAAGTTACCGGGAGGAAATTCATTTTAAAAAAATGAGCACGGAATATCCGTAGCGCATATGTGAGCTTACGGTGTTAAATGACAATCACATGTCCAACCTTCTTAACATTTTCAACTTTATTAATTTTCGAAAATTTTGCCGTTTTCAAAAAATTTTTAAGATGTTTGAAATTTTCCAAATTTTTGAGATAGTGACGCAGAGATGTTCTCAGGTAAATATATGTACATGAAGAAGAAGTTCTTAATAAGTGAGAACAGGAATTGAACATTTGATGAATTTACGGTGGGTAATTTATGTTAAATAATGGGGACAGAAAAAAAAATAAAAGTGTGAAAGTTTCTGATTTTCTTCAACTTTGGTAATTTTTTTAAATTTTCGAACCTTCCCTAATTTTTTGAATTCTTTTTTTTTTCAATTTATGAGAGTGTAGCGAGGACAGGTAAAAAATTATGGAAGGCGGAAACAAGCATAATTAGTTTGATGAATTTATCGAGAGGAAATGTTTGAAAATGCGCGCGGAATACCTACAGTGCACATGTGAAGTAGCGATGTGAGATGTCCATCAAATTTTTTACGTCATTGCTCCCTTATACGGAAAATTAATGGTAATGCGCTCGAAAATGAAAAGTCCGACACACATCAAATCTTCACGTTGCACGACCCCCTGAATCGTTTTCGGACATTTTTGAACTGGCTGATAACTGCCAGGTCCTTCGAAAGCATCTTGTTCCTATAAATGCTCGTCCCTAATACGTAACGAATTAGGTTTATACCCAACAACCCCGTTCACAGCAGAGGTGTCCATCTTTCCCAACAGTGCTATGCCTACCATGCCATATATCGTACAAATGCTGTTTTCCGTCCGGCAACAATTCGCAATTTGTCACTGCAGTAATTTGCCAAACGAAATATCGAATCAGTATTTCAACTGTTATGATAATTTATAAAGCCTTTCAACGTAATTATGCAAGTGTCCATTATTTACCCCAAAAACAATAAATAACAAATGAATTAAACTTTGTCCCATTTAATTTCATTTTGACTGTACTTCTGTACATCGTGGCGAATATGCCAAGAAAAAAATTCGCTAAAATTTGCCAAAAACGAATGATTGAAGGATAAATTTTGGGGAATTGTTGGTAGGCACTTTGGCTTGAATAATTGGCAAGACGCCACCCAGTTTGTCCACGATATCACACTGTCTCTCGGCATCGGGTGATCGATGTACCTTTAAATACTCCACAATACTCCGAAGTGCCAGCGGCTCATTATCTCCGTCAGTGATTTATGTTTTCATCAGAGCATTCCTAATTCACTAAAATCAGACAATAGAGTTAATCAGTGAATAAAATCAACTTCCTGTCCTCTGCATATTGATGCATGTGAATCTAGGCAAAAATAACCGCCCAATACATTAGAAGATTGACGGAGCAACTGGACCCTTCCGGGCCACACAACAAATTTCAGTTGTAATTTTCGGCTAAGATTAGTTTGTTGACAGTTTGTTCGTTCGTAAATAATTTCGTCAACAAGTGGTTTCATTAGCACTGTACGCCACACGTACACACGAAAACATAATTGAAGCTCCGATGCAGATGATGTGCCTTCTACGTTAAGGTCCTAGGTCCGCGTCCAGCGCCCGAAGAATGCTTCGCATGATGAAATTTTTTCTCATCGATTCCGTCCCATAGCAGGAACGTTCCGTGTGTGCTATCGATGGTACCCATAAGCTGAGACCGCAAGGACGGGCGGGAACCTAACCTGCCGCAGGGGGGGGGGGCGTCATAGGCGCCCGTCATTCTAGCCCAGAGGTTTCTGGAGGTTTACCCGGCCCTCCCAAATATTTCTGCGCAATCCCAAAAATGTAAATCCCAAAAATCGAAACCTCGTGACCTCTAACAGTGATTGCCTATTTTATCAAAAATTGATTATTACCAAAAATAAGATAATAAATTTAATCAGTGCCCCAAATCGGCTCTTCCATGCAAATCTGCGAACATGATGATTGAATAGATTGAAAAAAAGGCATGCAGTGAAGCCCATTGAAGGTACGTTGAATCCCTGAAAGAGTCGTTCTCCCATTGAAAACGCTGGGCGCACGGTGGGAAAAATTGTCGGGCAGTATAGATCACGAGAGCGTCTCTGTGAATGTGTATGCTCAGGTACATCCCGAGATACTTTGGAATAGGTGTTCCGTAACGGTGTAGGAGGTCTTGTTGGTCTCACGCGTGCTACTATCGCATACACGCCAAGGTAAGACGCTTACCTTGTGTACAATTTTCATAACTAAAAAAATACTTTTTTTAGTATAAGGTTAATCGACCAAGACGGTGTCTCATCGGTAACTTTTGAATTTTAATGATGCATACAGTAATATACACGATGTCCAAAATTTGGGAACTTGCATGGGCGGCAAGAGGGTAAAATTTGAAGTCTACAGTTCCTCTTCAACTTTCTCTATAACGCCCGTCCATCGAGTGTTGACGGTTCCAGGAAAAGATGCAGTTCCGATTCGTGTTCCAGGTGAAAGCGTTTCAGCGTTCCGCGAATCATGCCAGTTGGCGGTTCGACGTTCGAGCCTGCCGAGAACCGTTCCAGCATTCCGAGAGTTGTTCCAGCTTCCCCAGAACCGTTCCAGCGCGCCGCGAATTTTTCCAGAGTTCCGCGACCCGTTCCGGAGTTCTGCGACCCGTTCCAGAGTTGCGCGACCCGTTCCGGAGTTCCGCGAACCGTTCCAGAGTTCCGCGGACTGCTCCAACGTTCTGGGAACTGTTCCACTTGACGGTTCTATAGCGGTCTGTATTTCAGACAGAGGTTCACGTTCAGGAACGGTTCCACTTGGGACTATAGTTCTGAGAATTGTTCCAAGTCAAGGCGCCCATTCGCGAAGTGTTCTACGTAGAAGTAGATTTTCGAGAACTGCTCCAGATGGAGATGTAATTCCGAGATCGCTTCCGAAAGTAGGTCTGTTCCAGATTGGAGGAACTGTTCCCCTATTCTAGGAGAAATATCCAAAAATCACTCTATTCCTCCTGCTCTGTCTTACCTCTATCATCCTGGATGTTTATTTTGAATGAGTAATCGTCAATTTTTCACGTCTACCGGATAGAGTTTGTGCGACCATTTTACCAAGTAACGTTTTTATTGCGATGACAAAGTTCTATAAAGACTGTTCGAGTTCGGGACTTTTTTTTTTATTTTAAATTTTGGAAGTGTCGGTATATTTTCACGAGTTCAAATTATTTTGGCATATTCATAGAAATTTCTAGTTTTGGAAGTCCTCCATTTTTTGAAGTTCTCAGATTTTGTGATTTTTCCCAAATGTCTGAATACTATTTACTGTTCAATTTTTTTTTCATCTAATTTTTCTACCGTTGTTTTGTCGAACAATTAAAACCCATAGAACTGACTCATATTCCTCGGAATAATGAAAATCATATTCGCAATGATTGAAAGGATACCATCACTATTACATGTACTCCTCTCCTGTACGCCCCGAAACACGCTATTTTAGATGGGAAGAATGCCACAAATGTTAATCCAAATGGAAGTAGTTAATTGCAATGGCAAGCCATCTATCTAAATGGCAATCATAAGGGCAAAAGTGTGCATTAATGTTTTTTCACGGCACGGGATTTTGATAATAATTCAGATTGTGAAGCCTCACTCATTTCCCCTCTCTGTCCCTCTCAAAAAAAAAACCACAGTTTTCTTCACGCTTCGCTTCACTTGCCCTATCGTCCCAGGATGCAGTTGGCGCACATGGAACACACCCCCGATAAATTTCCTCGTTGCGACATTAAAGGCGTTTGTCTATCCCCTTGGAAATGAATGCATGGGACACTCAGTTTACATATGGAATATATTCATCATTCGCGAGTCCGACAAAATAGTCCGAGACCATATGTATGTATACATATATATACATTATTTTGTCTTTTTTTTTCTTTATGTCAACATATTATGAAGATTCTGTACTGGGGGAGTTATAGATGTATGCAACTGCCTAAAATGAACTTCCACTTCTTCAACGCCGCAGGGATGGGCCCTGAAATATTAAATTCAACATCATTGAAATTTATCATGTTCCTTGAGTTCTGACTTTCAAGAAAATTGGGAGGTAATCGGTCTGAACCATCATGCGACATTAGAGCGAAAGGAAACCGACGTGAGTTCACACGGAGCATGATGCACGCACGGGGCTCTCCCACAATTCACCAGCCTTCAATTACAAATCATCTTCCTTGAATCATCATCGAGAAGTGAAATAAAATAAGCACGAAAGACACGAGTTACTTATCAATTTTTCTTTCAATTTTTTTTCAATGCACAAAAATCTTCATGTCTGTAAGATTTTATGAACCGTGTAATTATTTTTCGGTGTTTTTTGCTAATATCGCCTGTAATTACCAGGACATCGCTGTACTAAATTTTTTGAAATTTGAAAGCAAAATTTGTTACGGTTTTTTGAGTTTAAAAATAATCCGAATTCTTTCCAAATATTTCCCAGAAATAGATGAATGAATCAACGGAGGAGGTGCTCCATAACTTCTAAAAGGCATAATCAACGTCTTCATCCTAAATTGTGAAAACGATTAATTTAAATGTCTCAGACATGATAATCCACCCAAATTTGCTGTATTTTAATATGCATTTTCATCTCCTAGTTCCTTCCGGCTAGAAGTACTCCAATTCTCATTTTTTAAAATAACGCTTCCTGCATTTCTACGGTCTCACCATAATATCCTTAATCGTAATTTTAAAAGCAATTCTCATAAAATCAGTCCGAACAAATGACTGCAGGCGATTGCTATCAGCCATCCTTCCGGATACGTGCGTCTGTAATTAAGAGTAAAAATAAAACGATTCTGCACAATCTCATGATAATTAATTAAACCAGCTGATAAGCCGTAGAAAAATCTTGACGTATTAATCATGGGTTCGATTATCGCTCCATCATTCTCCCTTTCGTTTATCGCGAACAAATTCAACTTCCTTAAGGCTGCTCTCCACCAGGTACAGGAATAGCCCAAAATTTTGCGCTATCCACTCTTTCCAACTACTGAACTTTGAGCTTTTTAGCTCCAAGTTTTCCACCCTGGATTTTTTTTTATGTTCGAGTAATCCGAAAGAATGTATATCTTAGCACTACTACTGGTTGCAGAATTCTATTCCTCCAACATAAATCCTTCCAGGCAGCCTCCTCATTGTTCTACCTCAAAGATTCATCTCAAGGATGCATCTGAACTGCCCTAAGTTACCATTGTAGTGTGCATGCAGAGTGCCTTAATCTGCCATTGTTCAAGTAAAATCCCCGTAATTTTGTATGAGAACACTACAAAATTTGGTTTTTAATTCATTTCCTCTGGGTCCATTATTGAAACCCTGGTGTACTAGACTCTTCTGGACCACTTACCACCTCCCTTTTTCCATAAATATGATAATTTTATTAAACTCGAAAATAATGCAGGAATATTATTATTATTTTTATTATAGTAATTCTATGGTTATTATTAGTTTTGTTAGGATTATTAACTTCATTTTTGTTATATACTCACGCACACACATACACACAGTATCGGTCTACTACGTTATAGGTCAGATTCGCCGAAGAATTTTCTCATGGATTCCCACCGATAGCAAGAACATTCCGTCCATGCTATCGGCGGTATCCATAAAATGAGACCGCAACGGCGGGCGGCAAACTTACCCGCAGAAGGGGGGGGGGGGGGGGTCCATCATAGGGGCCCGCCATCGTAGCACAAGGGTTTCTGGATTTTTAAAAATACGATGGCCGAAATGGCGAAAGTCAGCTCCAGCCGCATGGATGGGTGTCCAGTAGGGCCTTCTGGAGAATTGCTCAAGAACAGCTCCCGTGGGGAGTACAACCGGGGGGGGGGGGGGGGTTGAAGACAACAAAAATACGCACAATTTATACGACTCAAGCCCAAACAATTTCACTGCAGAAGATATAATTTTTTGTAGTCATCGTGATTTCTCATAGGCCCACCCGGCATCACCTGGAATCACCCAAACACGAACTATTTTTTCCGGTAAACTGTTTTCGTCCCCCCCTTTCCCAATGACATTTTTATCCTCGAACCTCCATTAAAGCCACTCGAAAGATCATGAAGATAACTGAAGTCAGGATGTTCGGCTCTGGAAGTTGTAACCTCGAGATATGGGCTTAGATGAGAAGAGGACTGTGGACCTGTTCCTCGTGTTAACAACCGAAACTCATAAAGACGTTAAGTGGTCCTTTTGAGAAAACCAGGAGATTCCTCGATGCCTACCCAGCATTTCGACACATTCAAGCACCATATAGTTCCCTCGTTTTATTTTTATTAGTTTATTTGCGCAGCGCTGGAGTGAACAAAAAAAGAAAAATAGTTAAATTAAAGTGTTGTAAATTTTTCAGGCTTTGACTTGAATGAAGTCATTTGGAAAACAAGTTTTTCGAGCCCTTCCACCATTGTAAAATCTCAATATTCAGGTTTATTGCTGTCTCACAAACTCATAGCAGTGAATTATCTATCTGCCGCTTCTTTGGAAGCAAACGATTATGATTTTGGTTATGCTCCAAAATTATTAGGAATTTTTTAAATTTCAAAAATTGACATTTCACCGACCTGACACTTCTCAGTTTGGGATGGATTACCATAACTTGCCTTATCGGTAAGTTATCAACGCATTAAATATATTTAACTTGATCAATAAAAAATGGTAATCATATCAGAGTGACTTAGCGTCGGATCAAAATATACGGAGCGAAAGGACTCGTTTCCGGTTGAAGTCCAAAGACAATTCTTGAGCAAGATGAAGGGTATTTCGGGGCGGATCAAAGGTATGAGATATACCGATAGAAATTTATGGGGTCATCCGTTTTCCTAGCGACAGCTTCACTACTCCTCATAGGACTTGTTTCAGAGGACCCCGGGAATTCCACACTCGATGACACGAAAAGTGACCATTTCACGGCGTGGTGGGAGGGGGGGGGGGGGTAGGCCAAGAAGCTCGAGTCCCAATCTCGTTTCAATCAATTTTACATACCTGGGGGTCACTGCAGGCGTAGATTAGAGGAGATATTGTGGCGCAGCTTTACTGCAGTCTGTAACACTTCTCAGGTATTTATGTCTCTGTTTGAGTCTATCGCGTGGCAATGATACTGCCATGAATTAAAGATAAGGCGATTATTCGTGGGAAGAGGAGCGCTTTCACGATTTAATCCCATTTGCAGAGGACTTTCTTGCGGTTGGAAAATTCAGATGTCGGTGTGATAATTATTGACAGTTGATGTGTTTATAAAATCGTTAGATCAATGATAAACTGAGGGTCAGATGCGGCGTTCACCTCTTGACTCTTGGTACGGGCTAATGACTTTTGGTACAAATTCGGAAATTCAATTTTGGGGATTTCCTGAAACTTCAATGCTTTTGCGAACACACACACACACACAGATACATACACATAGCGTCGGGGCTTTGGCATAGTGGTAAAGTATCTGCCTACTACTCCGAAGGTCCTAGGTTCGCGCCTGGCCGCCGGAGAATATTTTTTCAAAATATTTTCTCATGGATTCCGACCGATGCAGGAACTTCCGTGTGTGCTATCGACGGTACCCATAAAATGAGACCGCCCGGCCGAGCGGGAACCTAACCCGACGCAGGGGGGGGGGGTGGGTTCCATCATAGGCGCCGGCCATCGTAGCACAGGGGTTTCTGGAGGTTTACCCTGTGTTTAGAAATACGATGGCCTAAAAATGGCGAAAGTCGGCCCCAGCCGCATGGATGAGTGTCCGGTGCGCCCCCTGAAGGAACGCTTACACGGCCGCTACCGGGGGCGTACAAATGAGAGGGACGGAGGAAAAAAAAACCATACATACATACACATACTCGCACACACACACACACACACATAATTTTAAGAAAGTGTGAAAGGACATGAAAAGTGAACATTTCTCTAATTGTTAATAAAAGAGTAATCATTAAACCCAAACAATTTGAAAAGATAATTTTTTCTTTTCCATTGGATGCATAATAAAGCAGTTGATGATTTTTGGTAAATACAGGATCACACGATCGTTATTGCAGGCTCTGATTTACTACCTCGGACCCACCAACACCGTAACGCCCATGAAGAAGGAATAATAAAGAAATCACCCCACTGTTCAATTGCTATGAAAATGAGAGGCGTTTCAGGGGGTTCTCCATGACGATATAGAGGATTTCCCAGGGTGTTGGTGCGAGACTTGAGTTCTAACGTGGCTGGGGCTCTCCTGAGTGTCAAATAAATTCGTGGTTCCAAGGCTGAATAATATAGAGAGTGCGATATGGGTGTGTTTAACGCTGTTGGAAGCCAAGTGCAACAATATTACCGATCCCTAAGGCATGTCAAAGTCAACGCGCACGCTGAGCCGGGTGAAACGCGCAGTTACTGTGTGAAATTCAACGGACGATCTTTTAATACTTGGTCTTTATACTTTTGAATGATTCAAAAATGAAAGAATGTATTTTTTAAAAGTTGCGTTTGTGTGCAAAAATCCTCTAATAAAACACCTAATGCACTCTTTTAGAGTCTTTACATTTCGATTTCTTGATGTAGGTATGCATTTCTAAATTCTATACGCAGGTATAGCACACACCACCAATTATCGCTCAATGATCAATGAAATTTTTTGATTGATCAGACATCGTCATACGTCGATGTTCTTTCTACTAAAAACAAAATCGAAATGTTAGTGGAGAAGAATTTTTTTTAGTTCTTCCTTCGGGTCACTACGACTGCACTTTCTATCTTTCCGATAAGGGAAGTTATCGTTTTGCCCCCGAAAATGAAAAAATGATTTTCCATCAGATCTCCACGTTTCATGGTATTTCTGGCCTTTCTAGACTATTTAAAACAAAATGTATGTGTGGGTGTGTTTTTTTTTCCTCCGTCCCTCTCATTTGTACGCCCCCGGTAGCGGCCGTGTAAGCATTCCTTCAGGGGGCGTACCGGACACCCACCCATGCGGCTGGGGCCGACTTTCGCCATTTTAGGCCATCGTATTTCTAAACCCAGAGTAAACATCCAGAAACCCCTGTGCTACGGTGGCCGGCGCCTATGATGGAATCCACCCCCCCCCCCCTGCGTCGGGTTAGGTTCCCGCTCGGCCGGGCGGTCTCATTTTATGGGTACCGCCAATAGCACACACGGAAGTTCCTGCATCGGTCGGAATCCATGAGAAAATATTTTGAAAAAATATTCTCCGGCGGCCGGGCGCGAACCTAGGACCTTCGGAGTAGTAGGCAGATACTCTACCACTACGCCAAAGCCCCGACGGTGTGTGTGTGTGTGTGTGTGTGTGTGCGCCGATGTACGGATGAAACCAAAAATTTCCCGGAACGATTTCTCGTGAACAGATTATCCGATCAAGGTTCTGTCTGACGCAATCGAAGCTTCTTGCCGTAGCTTGGAGCTCATTAGTTTTTGGTCCATATATGTCTCCTGTTTCTATTGCTGTTAACAATTTCAATTGTTTATACCGCTGTATGCCACGAAATATTATAGTTACGCAATAATGTGTCAAATAAATGTAGTTTCTTATGGAAAAACCCATATTTTGTGTTTTTTGACTTTTTTTGTATCTTTAACCGTCTCGGCGTTAGAGCGTTATAAACAATTGAAATCATTTCGAGAGCTCTATGGTGAAAAAATTGAGGGATTGGAAAGAAAGTACACATACGCACACACACGAAGACATCGGCAAGCTATAATTTTTGCCCGCGGAGGGTTAAACCCACAGCCCATATATGTGAAAATCGTTTTAGCCTTGCAAATTTGATACCACCATTGGACACCACTACTGAAAATCCAATAATAAATATCCACAATAATTTCGCCTTAATGAGTTTCTCTTCAGTAAAAAATAAGGTAAATCATGCGGATGCAAGGGCTGCCCTCAGCCCTTAGATAAACATCACTCCGTTATAGTTGATATATGTAGCACGTTCCCATACCGCACGCTTCTTCATTTTACTCATTCTTCTTTTTTACCTCAACCATATCTCTCTTCTCTGGGCTCCCCTTATCTGCTTCGCCTAATCTGCTGCCGGTGGCAATTAAATTGGAGGTGTCCCCCGTAGGCCAAGGGAAACCTATCGATTCAACGAGTTTCGGGGATATATGTACACTGCAAGGGGCCATATCGCTCAATCTGGGAATGCCGGCGAACAAGAGGAAGCCTGAGACGCTGAGGACCATATGGAGAGCTGATAATTTTTTCATTAAACTTTTTTGGGGAACATTGGAACCACGGGAACCAGGGGGAAAACGGAAAGTTAACGACAAGTTTTTACTTTTTTACGTTGACTCAATGGGTTTCAAGGGGTTCTGTTGGTTGGGGGGGGGGGGGGGGGGAGAAGAAAATGCCAATTCTGTTCATTTTGTTATAATACTAGTGGGGTAAATTTATCAGGTAGATCGTTATTAACCTTTGGGAGGGTCGCACGGTGAGCGCGACGTTGACAGACGCATGCGCGTTACGCGAGTGTAAGTAGGACGCCAACAGAAGTGCGACCGCTCGAGGGTGGAACTCATAACACCGCCTTAATTATGTAAATTAGAAAAAAACTTGCTGAACATAAAATGTGTATTTTTGTATGGAGATCAATTTTGGTTATTACGATTCTTTCGCTAACTTCCACTGTTTAGGTAATAGAGCCGTATGAAGAATGAAAAGTTCCAGATTTTGTTGACTTGGCTTCATTGGGATGAATTTTTTTTTGTCATTTAATGAAAACTTTGACAATTGGAGAGCGTGAGAACGTCTCAGTATGCTCTCACGCCTCTGGAAGATCGACCGCAGGCAAAAAATTCAAGAAACCGGAAGTCAGAAGCGTGAAGATGCAGCATTTGAGATACTCTAGTGCAAAGATGAAGATTGACGTGTCATCCATCCGGAAGTTAGTAATACGCTCTTTTTTGGGGCCCAATGACTTTTTGGAATTTGATGTGTTTGTTCTTTATGGACGGCTTTTTGGGCCCTAAACCCATACAAAATAAATCGCGGTGGATTAGAGTACTCTCCTTGATTATCAGGAAAGTCCGCGTACGTCCTGAGAAAAATCCCAGAAATATAGCAGTGGGACTTCAGTCCAAGACCTCACGTGTTGGAGACCGATGCTCAAGCCACACGACCACCATCGTGTTATCTATATAGGACAACCATATCGTCCGTTATCTTGGCGATAATACAATTCTCGATCCGTAGCGCCATCTTCCGGGGGCTAGTGACGATACTATGCAGTGAAAAAATATGTTACCGTCTACAGAGTGGAGAATTGAATAATCCAGTGTTTAAACTAGCAATTGTTGACACGAAAGTGAAATGAATATATATTTAGTTATTTATTTATTCATTTATTTATTTATTTTTCTATTCATTTATTTATTTATTTTTAGTCTGGCAGCTGCAAAATGCCAATAACAGGCTCAAACAAGACTACTATATGATAACTATAAATGGGATCAATAGATACCATATGTAATGTTTTATACATATATAAAATAAAACAAGAAAAAAATGGGATCAAAATACAGTGGATTTTTTAACCTTTTTCATTCATTTGGCAATATAATAATGGGCTTGAATTAATAATTGCACTAGCTTTCACAATACTTGACTGCACCGAGTCATTCAGTACATGCCGGCTGTGATTTCTTTTGACTAGTAATTTGGGGTCTTAGTCAATAAAGAAAATCTCATAGGAATAATGTACGAGTTTGTTTCGTTTCCACTTTGACTAGTGTAGTTACACGCAGACGGATGATCTCATTCGCTTGTCAATTTTTTTTTTCTTCGTATTTCTTGCAGTGTGGAAAATTTATCTGTTTTTTTTTTATTCGGATGATTTCCAAAATTGCATTAATTCTGAAATTTGAAGGACAATTGAAAGTGTTTGTACTTCACTGGTTGTGGAATAAATCATCGAAATTTCAAGAACTAGCACTTTTTTTGCAACGTTTCCAAATTGTCGAATTTCCTACAGAACTCAAATTGTTTAAAAAATTCCGAATTTTTTCAAAAGTTCGTAATTTTCTCAAACTGGTTAAATGTTTTTTTATTCATAACATTTTTATGATTTAAATAATTCAATTCCCAAATTCAATTTATTTCAAAATCATTGAAATTCGCAAAAATTTTCTAATTTGCAACACATTTACTTTTATCCATTCGCTCAATCATCCAGCCATTTCAAATTTCGCACAAGCCAACAATTACCAATCCTCCCAAAAACCTGTACGTTATCAAAAAATTCTCCAATGTGGCTCTTGTAGATCCAAACTAAGAACCTTGCGCTCTAATTCCATTGTTCCAAAAGTCTGGCATCAATTTCATTTTAATTGCATCCAAAAATTCAGATTTAATAAAACAAAAAAAAAACTGCTTCCAACTCTAATATTGACAGCAGCCGAGTAGCATGGGAACGAGAATCTATAATTATCAACTGCCGTCTCCCCCCCCCTCCCCCCCCCCAGCCCTCTGATCGTAACTTTTTTCCCGAATAATCGTTTTTTTTTCGCCCACCTCTGTTTTTCAATTCTCTCGTTTCACGAGGCAGACGAGACGAGAGGGCGAGAGAAAAAAAAAAGTGTTCTCTCGCAGCCTAGCATTATCGCCTTGAATCAACAAAGCCCCAGCCACTCGTTCGCCACTCGAAGCCCCAGCTCCAAGGGTGAGACGAAGGAGGGAAAACGTCGGAGGGACTCTTTAATAGAGGGTCTCCGCTTAATGACCGACATCTCTTCCCAGAGGCAGCCAAACTGAATGTCATTGCAGAAGATTCGATAACGGGGCCGACTGTCCGATTTTAGTACTCTTTTTTCTGTCTGACTTATAAATTGAGAATTATATTAATTATCGGACATTATGGATTCATGCGCATGTTTGTGCCTGGTTATTTTCGAGATCTTTTCTTTATTTCTATGTATTTTTTTTTTTTTTGGGGGTACCTTACCCCGGTGGAAGCTGCAGTTGCCGAAGATGCGCGTTATAGACTCAGAGTGCTCATTATATGCGCTACCCTGTCGTTAATTATACGCATTATGGAGCGAAACGCGGGAGCGGGGGGCAGAAGGGGGGGGGGTGAATTATAGGGGATACCTGAGATGGCATGCGATTTTATCCGATGTATGTAATGATTGGGGATGCATCATTGTAATTATTGATTTGGATCGATATACTAAATCACAAGTACCCGTCTGACTTTGTTGCAAACGAATCCGAATTGAATCTGACATTGCTGAAGATGTGGGTTGGGCAGATTCTGGTGGTACCGTATGAGAAACGTTTAGTGGTTGTTGGTAAAAACGAAGAGGGGCGGGGGCTCGACGGCTGCTAAAAAGACGCTATTTACCGACTGATGTTACTGTGAGATAATCAATACTTGCGTCCGGTAAGTTTATTTCCTACATATTCATCCCCTGTGGGTATTGCTTTGATTTTTTTTTTAAACCAATCAGGGAGAATAGAGTCCTCTATACTCCCTGGATCCAATCTAGGATGTATCACGACCCGCCTTAGCGGTAACGGTGGAAGCCGACTTTTTCCCAAACTGTACAGCATTCACATAGTTTAAACCAATGATCGCAACGCCCAAAAGACATTCCTGATGGACCCATTGAGTGCAACTTGATTCGGGGGATCAACTTGTGCGCGCACTTGATCACTACTTGATGGCTGGTCCACTGAGAAAATATATATGTGGGTCAAAAGTCATTTATTTCGGGATTCTCAATATACATAACTTTTTGATGTTTTTTGCTTTTTTCATTTTTTTCGGTGGAAATGTTTCCATGCCAAGTCGCGCTCAACTGTCGATCAATTCTTCATGAAAGTTGATCGAATAAGCAGTCAAGTAGCGATCAACTAATGATCAACCGTTCGCACAAATTGTTCCTCTCATATCCGCAATCAAGGAGTAATCGGTAGATTCGTCAGGGATCATATTCTTCGGTTCATTCAAGCATTGAAGGGAAATCGTGGAAAACCTCCATTTGTACAGCAGTTTCTTTTACGAAACTCTTGTTCGACAATCAGTATGAATTAGAACCTGGACAATTCCACACTACTATACCAAAGGGAGACTCCCCGTACGGGGATTCGATTCCTGGACCTCATGTGCCAAAGACCTCTGATCAAATAGCTATTGCCGTCGGTATCGCTGTCGCTATTGGTCAGTTGCAATTTTTTATTGTGCCTAGATAATCATTCTTCATTTCATCAATATAGAGGATCAGGCAGGTACGATGATTTACCAGCAAAGTCCGTCATGAGACCTTGAGCACAGAAATTTATAAATAATCCTAGTTCGAACTAAAAAAGTTAGATATTCCTCTATTGTCAATGATCCATTTGAATGATTACATCAGTGAAAAGGATACCCCGTTTTTTTAATGGAACATTTCCCTGGCTCGTGGAGCACAAACTCGCTGCAATTTTTCAAATTTTCAGTTGATGCTGATGTCATTATTCGTAACTGACAAATAATGGATTGGATTATATTTCAATACAATACTAGGAATTAGGCTATAAAGAAATGACGGTTACAAAAACCAATCGACATCGATAACGTTGGAGAGTTAACATAAACTTAAACAGTCACTTCCTGGGAAGAAAGAAGTTTGAGGTTTCTTTCTTAATGTGACGAATATGCTTTTGGTCTTTGTGACCATACTCCTTAGGTCCTTACTCTTCAGGAATCTCCCACAGGTTAAAGAGAGATCTGTCTCGTGTGGCCTTGAATGAATAAAAGTAGAGAAGAAATAGAACTGGGTTTACATCATTTATCTACCCATTACCAATATAATGTCTTGTAGTTTTAGTTTACCACTCCTTGCAGATCTAGAAACCCATGATACCCGTTGGTGAATGAACTATCTGGGTGAATCAACCTGATCACTTGGCGTCACATGTGATTTACTCAGGCTTATATACACCCGCCCGCCCACACACACACACACACACACACACACACATGCATACATACAACCATACATGTATACATACATACATACATACATACATACATGTATACATACATACATACATGTATACATACATACATACGCATATACATACATACATACACAGATGCATACATGTTGGCAATACATTGGTTCATACACACACACACACCCACAGCATCTTATCTAAAAACTGTCAGGCGTCCTAAGTCGTCGAGAAAGGGGAAATTTCATAGATTTGAGACATTTCATTATGTACGTTATTGCCATAATTTTGCTCATCGGAAAACTTAAAAAAAATAGGATAACAAATATGTAGTCTCAATTTTAACTTGCACACGATACATTTACCTATATCCGTTAAACACAATCCCTGCAGTACCAGCATTCGCCGAATATCCCGAGATGAAAGAAGAGCCTTCCATTCAGCTGCAGCACTCGAGTAGCGACAACGGCGAGAGGTACACGCTTAACAAAATAATTACGCAGTATTTGTGACTTGTGTTTGCTATTGATTGACCCGAGTCAAATAATAATATAGATCCGTGCAATATGGGTGGTAAGTTATTATATATTTACAATTACTTTTTCATTCATTATTTTTTTAACATCAGTATCAAAATTCCTTCCCTCCCGGAATTGATCGAAACGTCGCCCCATGTAACCGGTCTACGATGACCTTGAAACGTAAACTCCTGATTGGTATGGGATTCATTTGCTCGTAATGAATGAAATACAGTGCATTTACTACTTTACGATGACCATCAAGAGAAAAAAATTAAATTTTACTCTTCATTGATTACGCGACATTAACCAAGATTCCGTAATTCATTTGCGTAATTTCCCGCTCATTGTACGAGATAAATTCATTGCGCATGCGCAATGAGTACCGATGACCGGATGAATTAGCATTTGAACTGGCGAAATTTAGTGTTCACAATTTAGAGAGGACCCATTTGATCAACCCACTATCTCCGCTAATGAACAAATCTATTTCAATTAATAAAATTGCAATAAAAAACTTTAATAATTCTCAAATTCATTAAAATTCCAGTGAAACTCCACAGTGAAAAAAATTCCGACTTTTCATGTCTCGCTTATTTCAAGAATTTTCACGTTAATTTTAGATAAAACGCAGCGGCGTCTGCGAGAGACGCAAGTGCCGGAGTATATTTTAGAACTCTGGACTTGTCCGGATAAATAAACTCTAGTACTTTTAACAAATAAATGTCGTATTATGACACGTATAGACAACTGAATTAATTTCCGTATTTTGGATGTGTGGGTGTGTCGTAGAAAATTACGTCACTAAATGCTACTTAGATGATTGACAAATTGGCACGTGCAAATATGTGCCATCAGATTATTCATATCCGATTTCTCATCCAGCCTTAAAACTTCATTATAAAACGTCATGCACCTAAGTTTAATCACCTCGGTGACCAAAAGCCCTGACGAATGTAAAGAAAAAAGATATTAAACCCGTTCCAAAGGAAGTAGTACTGAACAATAAGAAGCACTCGACTTGTGACACAAGGTGGAGACAATTTCTCGCAAAATCCAGAAGTGCTATTATGAGAATTAACCCCAGTGAAATAGCTGTTGTGTGGGTAAATATAAATCCCCTGGAGCCGACGCCGGCTCGTCGCGACGCTGGCCATCTCATGTTTCTTCCAAGTATCATAATATGACCATTCTCTGTACGGAATAAAAAAAAACTGGTCCTATTTCTGATGCCACCAGCCATGATTAAGAAAACGCTACATTCCGAATGCAAAATTAAAATTTTTTTATTTGAAATTTTGCATGTCAACGATCCGAAACGGAGTGTGGACTTTTCAGA
This sequence comes from Asobara japonica, assembly GCA_026005395.1. NCBI lineage: Eukaryota > Metazoa > Arthropoda > Insecta > Hymenoptera > Braconidae > Asobara > Asobara japonica. Next base: position 1,293,616 of record BQMI01000220.1, read on the forward strand.
GAGCGAATTCATTTTTACTCGAATATTGTGGACGAACTCCATTTACTATCCATAGGTATACTAAAATGGTGTGAAGGAGGACAAATGTGATGATTTGTGTTTGGGGTAGGAAGTATGCGTGCGCCATCTGGAACCAGCTGACTCCTCTCCACCGTGGACCAAAAAGTCAGGCGAAATGCGCGTGACCCATCGGAGGCAGACGCATAACTTGCCGACTTGTAATTTCCAGTTTTTTTTATCTTTAACGCAAACGATCCATTTCGGATATATGGGCTTGTGGACCATACGCTGCATCGCATTCACACAATAAGACACAGGAGACCGCAGAAATAATTTCTAGTTGAGACACTTTTTTGAAGGTTCCTTTGATCCGTTGGTGGCCATCCCAATGTTCTTGCCGCGAATATGGAGAGTGTCTTAAATTTGATTTAAGCTTTCGTTAGTGTTCTTAGTTTTGAAGATATCTGCCAATGGGTATATTTCCACCCAAATAAGTCGAAAAAGTTAGTCGAGGTATTGAACAAGTTTCGCTCGAATATTTCAATTCTTCAACATTCTACCGATATGAAAACTTTGGAGTTTTCTCACTTAAGGATTTTAAAGGAAAATGGTATCTACCATTTTTTGTAGAGATTTTATCCCAGAGAAAACGCCTGTATGAACTTTCTCGTTAGCGGCTCTCGGGCCAAGTCTAAAACTCCGGATCCCAACCTCCCGCCAAGTGACAGCTGATCAAGCAGACGCTGCGATGTTCATTTCTGTACCAATTTACCAAGCCCTACTGATTACACACTTCTCCAGTGTTGCCGTTTTTTTGCAAGGAAAAGAATGAAACTCCTTTTTGCATTCCATAGTTTTTTTTTCGTTTTTTTTTCGAGACAAAACCAAATAAAAAGGATTTAGGAGCCAGATAATAGAAGGCTTTGCGTACGTAAAATGGATTTTTATAGAAAAAATGTTTCTAAATAAATTTTCTCGAAAGTAGTTATTAACTGAATATTTGTCTTACAAAAATTGTAAAAAAAAATCTCTAAGCAAAATCGTGGGCGTTAATTACAAACCGGGTAGTTACTTGTGTCCCCAATGGACCATACTCATTCAGACAACTGGTTTTTTAGGCATGCATAAAAATATCCAAAGAAGCTATATGAAACAAACTTGGCACCAGGAAGCATAGTAATAGGCGCCATCTTTATATCTCGCACTTCCAATGATCTGAAAGAGACGTGGGTGTGACCCAGCATGGTTGGAACCAATAACTTCCGGCAACTAGCAGATTCAACCGGTGCTATGTCCCGAGTATTGAGAGTTCCCTGAAACAGTCGTGCAAAATGACAGGGATACATGTATATATATATGTTCATCTCAAAGAACAAACGTCATTTGGCACCTACCTGGTTATCTTCAATTGTTTTCACAATGAAGCGTTATAAACAATTGAAACTGTTGATAATAATTGAAGGACCTATTGATTTGCGTTTCAGACATAGATAGTTTTATTTTGATTGCGTTGCGTCGATTGAAACGTACACACATACATACACACACACGCCACCACCCCACCCACCTACCTTCCCAAACACCGACCCACCCACACCCACGCATCCACCAACACATACACATACACCCGCCCACCTACCCACAGCCACCCGCACACACACACACCCGCCGACCCAGCCACCCACCCACCCACACACACACCTACCCGCCCACACACATCACCTACCCACCCACCCACACATACACACAGACCCACACACACACACACACACCCGCCTACCCACCCACACACATCCACCCATCCACCCACATCCGCCCATCCACCCACATCCGCCCATCCACCCACATACCCACCCACACACACGCGCATACACATGCATGACGGTGTGTGTCGAAAAGTATCAGGAGAACTTGAATTCAATGGGTTCAATGAAATTTAATTCAGGATCTTATGGTATCTTCGTATTTTTCGGGAACCTGAAAGTTTTGTAGCTCCACAGTTCCTTCAAGATGAGCCATCAACAAGCCCCTATTTAAAATACCAAAATGCCGAGACTAGTAACATATGATTCTAAATATATAATTCACCAATTTGACCCACGCTAATCTCAACTTATCAAGGTCTTTGTCGTGAAGCGGAATCGAGTCTCGCTCTAGTTTCTTTTTTATTTTTCGTCGCCACATGCGTCGGTTGTAATTGAATATGATGAATCTCTGGCATAGACAACGCTTGACTCATTGTTCTTCAATGAGGGCCTGTCCTTTGCTGAGGGCTCCTCTTCCCATTTAGCTATGTGTGTATAGCATCATCTTTTTATCATGGAGAAATTGTCCACGGAAATGGGGAATTGATGTGGATTTATCCGGCCACTTATGGCGGCGAAGGGTCATGAGTAAGAAATTACTGATGAAAAAATTGTAATAACAAAAAAGAACGCACAAAAATTTCGGTGAAAAGCCAAAATAAAACTAGTTCAGCAATATCAAAAAAAATTAAAAGGAATTAAAAATGCAAAAAAAAAATTAAAAAAAAAACATGGGAAGAAAAAATAATGAAATTTCAAAAAAATCAAAATATTTCCGAAATAAGAATGGATATTCAAAAATCAAAAATGGCAAAAATTTGAAGAGCGACTGAAACTTCGAAATCATGCTTCGCAGACAGGCTGAAGCATTTCACCATAGAATCTTCAGTTTTGAAACATGAAGCTGTCACGTGGGCTGCTCGTAAAAAGGTTATCCCGCTAAGATAAGAAGTTGAATTTTCTACATGAACTATTCAAGGGGTATTTAGAATAGAGTAGGAGATAGGAAGTAGGCCAGGTCAGTTTTTGGCCTATCCGGTTGCGGTCCCTTTGGTACAATCTAGATCGAAAGAACAATTCTCAATTGAAGTGGAGATTGCACAGTCTAATTTTTCCTATTCGATTCAACTAGGAACAATGTGATCAAAGCAAGATGAGCCTAAAAATTCCAGCTTAGATCAGAGTCGTGTGTAAGTGTGGCCATTTCTCTGCACATTTTTATTTAATATTTTCTGCTATACTTCTGAAAAAGCCATCACAAGATGTAAAAAATCTTTTCATCTCCAGAACGGAGAAAATTGAAAAAATGGTCCATCTGGTGAGGATGCTGAGGCCCCAGAACTTCATAATCATTCCATTTCTTCTCGCTATATTATTCAATAATTCCAACATAGGCAATCTAAGCCAATCTAATCAGCTTCCAAGCCGAGGGAACCGCAGAAAAAAAGTTTGTGATCTATCCAATTTGTTCCAATATTGCTGAAACTTTCTATAAAATAGAAATGACTGATGGCAACTCCCTCATAGGATAACCAAACGCGGGTTAATGTGCGTTGCGCTTCTGCCAAGTTGACGACTTCCTACATATTAATAATTTACACGTGCCTAACTATTGCGTCTAACAGACAAGCAGGTTTCAAATGACGCACCCGAGTTGCCACTGAGTACAAGAATTAGCCGATCAATTGTCTCAATATTGTTGATGACGATCGATCAACAATCGTAAAATGTTGGAGTAGAATGGGGTTACACCCGATTGGAAATACATTGAAATCGGCCGCTCAATAAATCAAAAGAAATTAGTAAAAATTCTCTTGATGAGATTGCTGTGAATTTGACACTACGAGATAGAGATTTAACCAGATGTATAAATATATCAAATTCTGGCTCTCTGCCATACCAGAATCAGTAGCATCCGCCTTTCTCCCTCGATGAATACACGCCGCATTCTTCATTTAATTTCACACTTTGGAATTTTTCAGTAGAATCATTCAATGGGAAAACATTTTTGTTGACTATGTAACATCGTTGTTACCAATGATGTAACAGAGAAAACACGTGATTTTTATAGCGCCAAGACGATATAGAAGCTTAGAAAAGATATATTCAGCGATATGAATCGATTAGGAGCCATTCAACGATTTTTTTTTTGTTTCTTTAGGAAGCGGAATTACATAATGAATTGATTGTCGGGGAACGCTGAACCCTGTGTTATCACTAATGGCGCAAGTCTCGTGGTACATTGACACGTGAATTTTGCGCTTAATAACCGCAAATTTATGGTTGATTTTTATTTAATTTCAGGGTTCGCATGGGTCACACTGGCCACCAATGATTCGTACTCCCTTGGGGCATTGGTACTGGCGCACTCCTTGAGGCGGGTTGGCTCCAAGCATGATTTGGCGGTACTTGTTACCCCGGGGGTCACCCAAGCAATGAGGTTTGTTCTCTTCGTTTTCATACAAATATGACACTACAAAAGGTAATAGCATAGTAGTCTTGAGAAAAGAGAAATCCAGTTAGGCTATTTGGTCCAGAGCATGAACCGCGGAAATGAAATGGTCTATTCGTTCAGAACAAATCTTCGGAAAAATTTCGCGCGACATTTTTTATTTCTAAAGAAATTTCAAAAAGTAACTATATATAAAAAAACGGAGTGGTGCAAAAAAATATGCAAAGAGAAATAAATTAGGAATTTAAATCGGGATGATTGCTAGGGGTGTGGACAGCTGCAACAGTTGCCAAGAACAGCAGCCAACGGCGAAAGTACACTTGACCTTAAATCAGAATTGCCTCATTGGCAGTATGTAAACTTGCCAATGAATTTTCAAGTGCAAAGTTTTGTTAATTAGGGGTAATTTTTAGGGAGAAATTGACGGCTATTTTCACGCTGGTTCAAGAGGTCAATGTTCTGGACTCGAGGGATGAGGCAAATCTTGCACTACTTGCTAGACCTGAACTGGGAATTACTTTCACGAAGCTACATTGCTGGAGACTTACGCAGTATGAGAGATGTGTCTTCGTTGATGCGGATACATTGGTAAAGTACTTGGATTATTTATTTATTAAATCGTGGAACGTCATCAGATTATAAAAGATTTCCAGAATTTCGTATATTTTTAATTTTTTAAAACTTTCAAAAATTGCAAAATTATAAATATTTTTTTTTTTTTTTATAATTATAAATATCTTGGGAAATCCAAAAATGAGAAAAAAGGTTACGAAAAATTTATTAAACTTCCAAAACTGAACAAATTGCAATAAATTGTCAACAGCCTAAAGCAACTGAAAAACAGTCACATCTAATCCACATTCGTATTTATACTGAAATTTGTTGTTTCATGATTCAGGTGGTGAGAAACTGCGATGAGCTCTTCGAGCGTGAGGAGTTATCAGCAGCGCCTGACGTTGGCTGGCCAGACTGCTTCAACTCTGGAGTATTTGTATTTACACCCTCTCAACAGACATTTGCCTCATTGACAGCATTCGCAGCTTCTCAGGGTTCCTTTGACGGGGGTGATCAGGGCCTCTTGAACTCGTACTTCAGTGATTGGGCTCACAAGGACATCTCTAAGCACTTACCTTTCATCTACAACATGTGTTCCACAGCAACTTATTCTTATCTTCCTGCTTACAAACAGTAAAATTTACTTTTTTACAGTCCTATTAATCATTTAATAAGTCCGCATTTCGGATTCCACTTGATGAAACGCATATGAAAAAAACGTAGCTAATCATATATCCAAAATTTTCTGCTGAACTGATTTAATGCTATAAAAAAGTCTTTTAAATTCCTAGACATTTTCTTATAAACTGAATCGCATATCAGATATTTAACTATATATTTATCTTCAGATTTGGAGAAGATGTGAGGATTATTCATTTCATCGGCAGTACAAAACCATGGCTGCATTACTTTGACTCTGTAACGGGCCAAGTACAATCAGCACCAGGTTGCAATCACCTCCAACCATTGCTACAACTATGGTGGAACATATTCTGTGCCAATGTCCACCCCGAATTATCCCCAGTCATGGTAAGTTTTTTCCAATCTACCTAAACTAAACAATCTGTTTTTCAATAGAGTTCTGATTGTTTGCGACCCCCAATTCATCAAATCAGTAACTGATACCAGTTAAGTTTTTGATATCTAATACATTATAATTACAAGATTGGCCTGACAATTGTAATGCTTACCACCCTTTTACTGATTCCGCAAGCTAAGCAATGAACACAAGGACGCGCATAATTGCGAGGTAAGGAATTACGAAGAATTTTGAAGTAGTTGTTTTTATTTTCTACCCACATCTCTTATTCGCTAATTAGTGGTTATACGCACCGCTGCAAATGCCACGTCTAGTTTCATTCATACTTCTCAATCAAATTTTTATTCAGTCTGGTAGGTGTTGAATTGGCAAGATTATAGAATTTTCTAAATATATTTTCTCACATCGAAACAAACTGCGCACTGTTTCAAACTATTTTCGCTATGTATTTCAAAATCTTTCTCATTGCACGAAATGAATTTTTTTTTCTCTCGATAAATCACACTGCAGCTTCTGGTCACTGTTACGTATGTGTAAGTTTATTGATAAATCCTATTTTCGAATTCGAAAACAAAATAGCGGGATGGACTCTGAACCCTGGTAATCCCTCCCCCCCCCCCTCCGCCCCGGAAGTCCCAACTGTTAGTATCGCTCTTATTTAATCGTTTTATCATACACGGAGAGGAGAGTAATCGTACAATTATGGGGATATGTGGCATAATGGGGATACAAAATTTATGGTCAACTGAACCTTCCAACGATTTTTCTTTTACAATTCGAAAAGAAAATTATTTCATTTAATTTATTTTTTCTATTTTTTTTTTTTCATTTTAATTTATTTAATCAAATTTCATATAATTTTTCCGAACTTTTCTGCCGCAATCACTCTGCATTTAGTTGGGTTAATGGTGTGTTGGGATTATGGGTTCGAGGTGACGTCCTCCTGTTATGTTTCGATTCAAATTATTGTCAAGGGTACAGGGAGAAAAAGCAAGACATTTGATTCGAATGTGCAAAATTCGCTGGAGAGTGGCATCTTTGAAACTAAAGAGTAATCATTGATACGGATTTCTCTCAGTGTAAGACTGGCATGTCTATATATGTCTCAAGGAATGGAAACCTCAGGTTCTGTTGTGACAATCAAGAAGGAAGCACATAATCGCGATGAATACCTGCAGTTTTGAATAGAACAAGATGATTTTTCATTCAATAAAATTAACTATTCAATACTTGACTCCAAGAATCAGATTTGTGATGTGCCAGATATTGAGGGAAAAGAGAAGATTTCAAGGACAATTAATCTCCAATAAAATGACTTAGCTGATGAAATTTAACTAACGATTACTTCCATACAAACAATTGTTTTATGCTTTTTCTCTCCCTGTAATGAATGTCTCTACTCTGTGACTAATAAATTAGTGTGCAATATGTTTTTTTTTCTGTTTTGGCATGACTTGCTTGCATAGGCCAGCACAACTTTGGCTCCACACTGGCACGACATCCTACTTCCTATGACCCCAATACCCATTAACACGAGACACCACGTTGTTCACGACTCAACAGATCGTACTACTGATGAAATTGATGCGTTTGAACCGGACTTCTCTGAATTTAGGGATCCATGGGATGACTATGCATCGGGTAAAAAATTGAATCACATTAGAGACCATTGGGAAATGAATGTGGAACAGATTACCACCCATCATCAGCCATTTATCAGTTCTGATCAGAGCTGTGAGACGCTGTCCCCATCTCATCATCATGATCATATACATTCTGTAGCTAGTCAAGTTCACATAGATGAGCACCCTGCTCAGAATTTTGATAGTTGTCCTGTCGAAGACATTACTAGCAGTCATACTCAATACTATGAACCTCACAATCATTCCGCCATTGAAACTAGGCATTTAGAGCATCACAATCAGCACATTCATCCTCCATCACCCATTGATTCTCATGGCCATCCATCACATATTCGCACCCATCATGAAGAGCATAGGCATCATGAAAATCTTTCACATTCACCTATCCATGATCACTGCATCCAATCGAATCAGAATCATCCTAGTTTTTCGAACATTGCTTTCCAGTCCAATAAACCGCAAACTCAAACGCATCATCACAGCAACCAAGACAGTAGACATCATGAAATTCAGTGTCATGAAGATGCTCAGCATCGATTGACTGATATTCCTCATGAGTGCGAATATGTAAATCAGCACAGTAGTAGTACAGACTCTTATCAGAGTAGTTCGTCTCATCATACGCCAGACAGACCGACAGGTGATGTCAATGACAATAACGTGGCGTCAATTGACGCTAGTACGCCACAGTTCCAATCCCAACCTTGTACAGTATCCACAACCACCACAACGCACACAGAGATATATACCGGCCATGTTGAGACTAACGATGTAAGTACTAACTACGTGAATGTCATCTAAGAACAGTCAGACATTGTAGACTATTGCATCACGCACTTTTTAATAGTTAGTTGTTTTGGCTTTGTTTTTTTTTTATTTTCTCTGATTTAGCGAATTGAAGGTATCGACGTCTGAGTAAAGAATCAATGTGATCGTGAAGAGGCAGTGCATAAATAATCGTTTATTTATATTTGTCAAATATCGATTGTGGCTTCTCATAATTGAAACAAATGTATCCGATAAGCAAAAGCGGGAAAATGTTTTGTACACTGTCACTCTGATCCATGTCAACATTCTGATCTTTTTGGGTTGTAGATGACATTGGACAATCGCATTTCTTAGAATATGTGTGAACGGAACAAGCCTCAGATTACCCAATGCTTGCTTGAGTCAAACGAATCGTTAGTTAAATTTGAGTTACTGGAAATCACCTATTTTTGGGAATATTTGTCATTCAATGCAACAATATCCTTGTTCTACTCAAGTATTGGATAGGGGGCATTCAGAATCAGCCAACTTGGTCATCAACTAATGCCATTTTGAAATTATGCGTAAAAAATGTGTTTGGTCGTTCAATTTGATGTCAAAAAGATTTTTAAATTTCGACTCACCCTTGCATGAAGAAATCAGTGTAAAGAATTTAAAAAATTGATTTAGTAGGTATGTGAAGGACCGAATAAAATCATTTCTTAGCCATTCAATTCGGTCTGTTTGGTCGCAAAATGAAATTTCCAAAATTTATTTCATCTAGAATATCGAACACATAAGTTATTATAATATCACAATTTACAAGAATTTCTCATTTCTATACTACTTAATTTTGAATATATCAATCGTAGTTTATAGACAAAAATATTTCAGGTGACTGAATTGGCATGGACTAGGTAAAACAGCGCCAACCAATCATTTTTTTAGAGCTAAAACTTTTTTTATCTGAAACTGCTTGTCAACTTGGTGACATCTTTATAAAAAGTATAAGCTTCACAAAAAGTAATTCTGAATTTCTTGCAAATTTTTCGGAGCGGGCATTGCTACTAAAGGAGGCCCTGAATTTTTAATGCCTTTTTCTATTTTCATTTCGAAATCGTCCATAGATTCTTGAAAAAATTGGATTCTTTGTAAAATAATCTCCATTTCAACAAAAAAAATGTTAGAAAAAATTGACCTATTAGTGTATTTAAAATTTTGTTTCCCAAAAGTTTTGTGCCATTCATAGTCTCGATCTTTCAAAAGTCAATGGGTCAATTCTTCCATTCATCAAAAGTCCTTCAATATGTATCTGGAAAGACCATCGAAATTTAAAACTGAAAATTATTCTGAAATACAGACAAAATTATATACATAGATATTTGCAAAACAGAAATCCTTATTGCATTCCGTTTAGAATTGACTATTTTACTTTCAGTACTCAATCATGAAAAGTTAAGAAATTCATCATTTTGGAGTCAATTTTTAGAAAAGTTGAGAAATACTTGTGTGGACCAAACAACCTGATAAAGTTTCAGTGAAATTCCAATCGGAAGTACACCGAACGATTTAAATTTTGATAGAATGTCTCATATTCATACATCCCGTATTCGAAATTTTGTGATAGTGCAACGAAATTTCGGAAATAAATTTTCGAAGCCCAATATCTTCCGGGACCAAAAACATTGATCGATACATTTGTTTTACTTGGATGTCGATATTGACCCAAATTTTCATCTGCACGATTATTAACTTATTTTGATTTTCTTTATTGATAGAGTGGAATTGCTGGTGCATTGGGAAAACTGACTCTAGGAGAGACACGGAGTCCAGAGCAAGTGGCGCTTGAAGAGCATATGCGAAAGTACAGTTGGGAGCAGGGACAAATAGATTACATGGGGCGAGACAGCTTCGACAATATTTGGAAGAAGATCTGCACAACGCTGGATGCTGCACCTGCACCAGAAGAACCAACTACACCAAAGGTGAATTTAACAAGAAATATGAGGGTAAACTATAAAGTTTGACGGAAATGTCATCCAAATTCTCCATAAAATTGGTAAAAAATATTATGGCCAACATTAAAAAAAACAACTAAAAAACACACTTCGATGATTAAAGAAAAATGAGAAACTCCGAAATTATTCTGGTATTTTTGCTTGCAGGAAAAGACTCCTCCACTGGAAAAAGAAACGTCTCCATCTCTCCCAGAAATTGAAGCTGCTACACCAGTCGAGGAAGCGGGTATGTGATTAAAAACTGAAAACACGACCACAAAAATGGGAAAATTATTATGTTAAATAAATTCATTTATTTTGGAAGCCCATAAAGATAACAACAATGATGGAACTCAAAAATAGACAAAATTGGTTGGAAAAATAAATTACTAAAAATGCAGAACCATTAATTTGAGCATATTCTGGCGACATCATATTGAGGACACGGAAAAAATGAATGAGGAATTTCAGATTTTGATAATACGCAATTCAGTACATATATAACATTGGTCACCGTATACCGAAAATACATTTTCGTGACTCTTTTTCCATCAGTACCCTGAATGTTGCCAGAACGTTCTTGAAAATAAATGAAATTTTTGTTTGTTATTTTTTTCCTAATAATACGGCATGTTTGGAAATTGACGTTGGTAAATCTAATGAATAATGGAGTGAAGTTGACCCCTTTTGGATATTCACTCACATCGTAAAAAACATTATTTGAAGAAGCAAATTTAATTAAGTTTGAGTGTTTGAAACAGGAGCAGAGGAGAGCAATTAACAGACCATGGCGCCATAGCATTGCTACGTCTTGTGTTGTCGTTTTGCTTGACTGGGGTAAATATTTCGACGCTGATTGCTAATACCTAATGCTAAACGAGCAACAGAACACTACTTTTCTCATTTATTTTTTATGAATTACGCTTTTTCATACTAATTAATTCGTTCTTACGTGAATTCACGCTTTGAGCTGCTCTTTATGTGCTTCAAAAGCCATTAACCCATTTTGGCTTGCATTATTAACACTTCACAGAAATATATCTCGTTCGAAATTCATCAAACAATCGATCATAGTGTATGACTTCACAATACAGTCTGCATGAACTTTCTATTTTCTTCCCAATTACGTGAGAACAAATTTGCCAGAAATATGGGAGCCTGGAAATTCAATGATTAAACCTTTTGAAGAAAATTGCATTCAGAAATATTTTTTTTTAAATATTACAATTTATTTTCGATATAATGCTATCACAATTCTATTCGTCAAATCAATAAAATGTCTGTTCAATTCGATCAACAGACAAAAATCATCAGATAAAAATGCAGAAAAATCGGAGCATTGATAGAACTCCAAAAAAAGCCAGCAGAAATAGCAATAATCCTAATTGTCAATAAATTTGTTCACACGTACCATATCTCGCACGGCTCTCTCCTATACTAACAATAATTTCTTCCATAGCTTCAGCAGGGGAAGTACCACCCCAAACCTCCGACTTGCTCAGCGAGCATCAGTCCGAAAAATCGCCCCAGGAAGTAGCAGGCCAATCATGTGAAGTACCAACTCCAGTGACCCCTGCAGAAGAAACCAAAGAAGCACCGACACCAACGACTGAGCAGTCTCCCGGCCTTGCCCCGCAATCAGAAAAACCTGCAGACGCCCCAACACCTCTATCACCCCGCCTGTCCCTCACTTCAACTCCCCCCATTCTCTCTCTAACCTCCTCCCCTCCAATTTTATCCATAAAAGAAGCTGGTGAGAAAACGCAAGCACTTGCTGCAAAGCGAAAACTCCAAGAACCAGAAAAACGATCAGAAACTGTCATCCCATTGGGTTACACATCCCCGACAACATTTGAATCAACAACTTCGCTCGATTTATCAACCGCAGGCAAGCCTCAAGATCCTCAGGAAGTGATCGAAAGCCCAGTTCCAATTCAGGTAGCGGAATCCGTCCTAGAGGCGGACATCAAGGAGTCCGTTTCGGAACACATAAAACCCGAAACCGAAGAAGCAATCTCTTCCATTTCCGCCCCCACCCAAGAATCCGTATCAGCTGTTGTTGAGACCCTGGAGCCTGCTGTGCCTGTCCAGGCACCACCGCCACTTGAGGCAGTCCCCAGTCCGCTGAATGGTACTGGAGGATTCGATTCTGATATCAAATCAGATGACGATGTTCCAAGAACTCCAACTGGTGCGGCCGTGGCTGAAACACCGGCACCACTCGAGGCATCAGAGTTGAGTCAACCTGAAGTTCCTGCTTCTGCAGAGTCGGCTGTACAAGAGTCTCCAGCGGTTTTAGAACAAGTTCAACAGGCAGGCACGGTTCCAGAAGCGGCTGAGCAAATTGAGATGGTTCCACAGCAGCCACAAAGTGACACAATTTTAGAAACAGCTGGACAGATTGAGAAGGTTCCAGAGCCAACTGGACAAGCTGATGCAGTTTCAGAGGCAGCTAGGGTAGAGACGAGTCAACCTCCTGGACCAATCGCTCCAGAGCCTATCGAAGTACCAACGTCTGTGAAAGCACCTTCACAACCTCTAGCAGAGCCAGCTCCACCGACAGAGACGTCAAAATCATCGGCAGAACCAGCTATTGAACCAGAACAGGCATCCAAGGAGCCGGAGCTTCCAAAACAGCTTTCGGAAGCCACCAAGGATCTTCCAATTCCAGGAACGCCGACGATAATTGAAGCCACACCCCCGACGAGCCCCCAATTTGAGCTTGCCGAGGGTGAAGAGACCAAAGCCCCCAAAAAAACAGTAAAGAAGGTAATGAAGAAAACAAGTTCGGATGAGAAGACTGAGTCCAGTGAAGCGGATGAAGTTAAGAAGCCGAAGAAAGTTGTAAAAAAAGTGGTGAAAAAAGCCAAAGAAGGGGACGAGGGGGCTGAAGGAAGCTCTTCGGGAGAAAAGCCGAAGAAGGTTGTTAAAGTTGTGAAGAAAACCAAGGAGACACTTCAAACTGATTCGTCAGTTCCGGAAACACCTCCGCCCACGGATGCCCCGGTACCACCCAAGAGAAAAGTTAAACCAGGGACTACTAAAGCCACCGCCAAGAAGCCCGACACTGAGCAATGATTAAACTAATATAATTCATATTTTCTAAGGTTTTTTACGCAATATTTTAGGAATAATGTAATACTCGTGATTAGGGGTTTCTTGGCCGTGTTCAACTAGTCAGTGGTTTTTCTTCGTGTTTTTTTTTCTCGTTTTTGTTCGGTTTTTTTTTTATAGGAGAGGGAAGAAATGCACCCAGTTAATTAAATAAAATGAATGAAAAACTCATTTCCCGTAAATTCAGACTGATTATTGCGAGATCGAGAGCAGTGTTATTTTTCACTAATCGTTTCAGAAAGCCATCAGTTTTTTGTTCTTCTTTTCTATTTATCGTTATTTTTTAATGATAGAGATTCTTTAGCATTTGCTTTTATTACACTCTCTTATCTGGCCATTTTAGGAATATTAATTTATGTAATGTAAGAATTGTCTGAATTAGGTGGACATTTTCAATTTAACGAAATATCGAAGATTTTTCATTGTGTTTGCTAAATTAATTTCTTTTTTCTTTTGGAATTAATCAGTCGCGTAAGTGATGTAGAGTTTGTAACAAATTGTTGTTATTAATGATGATTGAAATGTTGTTATTAAGGTCAACCATGCAGTTGCGATTAATATAATTATGAACCAATAAAGAGAGTTGCGTACAAAAGGGGAGTTCATTATTTCACTCATCCAATTGCCTGAAAATAGCGAAAAGGAGGGAGGCTTTGATGGCTAAAACCTTTTAGTTAATTTGACTCCTCAGTGACTGCTAGTGCCATCGAAGTACTTTGATATTTTGTTTCGTTGAAAGCCTCGTTAATATCTGCAGGTGAATGTAGCAGCTATTATTCCAATCCCATTTTACGCTGTTTTGTGTAATTGAACTCGGTCAAAATTTGGATCTTTGTAATTCTCTGGAAAAAAAGTTAACTTCAAGTTGGAGTGTTGTAATGTAGGAATTAAAATTAAAAATGAAATGTTGAAACTGATGATATCATTCACTGTTTTATATTTTGGAAATACAGTTGGTGAGAAAATTTTAGTTTCAGAGTCTGGGATTTTAACATTCGAGAGTTCCTTCGAATTGTCACATTTCCAGACCAAATTGGCAATTTTGAAAATTAAGAAAATTCTGAAATATTGGAATTGGAAGACGTTCGGAATTTTTAAGATTTTCAATTTTCGCACAGTCATTACTATCAAAAATTTTGGAAACTTGAAATTGCTGTAATTTTAAAAATCCTTGAAATTCAAATTTTAGAAACGCTATATTTAAGAACTGCGTACTATAGCTAAATTTTTCAATTAGAAAAAAAATCATTCAATCATTCATCGAGGAACAAAAGCTAGCATGTCTCTCAGAACGGCCTATCCCCCAGAGACTCAATTATTAAAAGATTCAAGGGCCGACTGAATTTTCACCACGGTATAAACACCTCCACCTCCACCTCCAAACAGCCGACCTCCACCTTTTTTCCACTTCAGGTAGGCCAACAAAACTTAGTGGATTAAACTTTCATAGAACAGTCACTCTGAGTGGAAAGTCTAGACCTGTATTTGAATTGGTTGGGTTATTGAAACAAAATTGGATACTACAGGCATTGAAAACCAATGAAAGTATAAACATTTACAAATACTTTTCACTTTATTTGAGTATATGAGTGTGATTTTTTTGCGGAAATTTTAAGTTTTGTGCTTGTCATAAATCTGTAAGATTCAAACAAGTTCTGAAATTTGCAGAAGTTTCTCGAAATTTGTAAAAGTTTTACAAATTTCAGAGTTTGCAGAAGTCTTCAAAGTGTCCTTAAATTATTAGAAACGTTTCAAAATGTTGCGGTATATTTTAGAGCATATGTTGATTTCTAAAAAAAATTCACAATGTTCTAACGTTTTAGACAATAACTGGGAATTTTTTAGACAGTGTTACAGTTTTTTAGAAATTTTCCAGTTCCCTAGCATTCTTTGAAATTGTAGAAAACCAGTACACAAATCACCAGCTTTGTTCAATATTTTGCATCATAAGTGCGTAAAGTTACTCTTGACGCACGGTCAGTTAATTACTATTAGCACACGCATCCATGAAACATCTAGTTTCGGCACCCATGCACAGTATTGTTTTAATAACGTGACGTTCAAATAAATAATGTTGCGCCCTAGTATCGAAAACTATTATTATCTATTGTTAGAATCACGGTTTTTCGGGTACAAGTTACGAATGTACCACTTTATGGAGCGCGAAGTGTCTATAGTTTCTCCATCCGCATAGCGTGACAAGAGCAAGCATATTCAAAAGTTTCTTTCCTGCGCCTTTTGAAATGTCGTTCAACACGTGTAGAAAGTGGAATTTTGTCATTGCGCCCCTAAAGCGTGTTAGAGCCACTTCCGCGACCATAAAACCCCGTTTGGGAGCTCCGTACCGAAAGGTGGCGTTCGCTACCATTTTTTTACTACGAGTCCGGTAGCGCGTGCTGCGCACGCGCATTTCCTCTTTCCGCTGCACTGGTGTCGCGTCGGCTTCGGTCTTACGCTTTTCGATAATTTCGATATATCGATAGTTTCTTTCGTCTCTCCTTTTTACTATAGGATTATAGGATTATGTTGATAGTTCTGGGCCTCACCTCAAACTTAAACGCTTACCCGGAACTATTAACCGGAAGATTTGATTTCGGCCTAGTGACGAAATCCACTATATATCATTCGACTGCAAAACAGGACATTTCGACAAAAGGGCATAAGCACCTTTCGGCTCGTCTTACAAACTCACAGTCGCCAGAAGAGTTGGTTCTGTCCGCATACGTGGAACAATATTTTTTGATCCAATGTGCGTGGACACCGTTTTACGCACGCGCAGCGAGGACGTGCGCCAAAATTGCATTTCCGCACTCTCATCTAAATGCACTATTATTACTAGTATTCCATAAAATGACGCAAAAAGAGGAAAGAATGAAAACGCATAGTCAATTTTATTTTATTAACATGGAAAATTATAACTTATAAGTTACATAAAAGTTCTGCAGACAAAAATACGAATATAAAATAATGTTGGCGATTTCGAATAGAGAGTTAAGTCGGAATAACTGATGGTAAGACAATATTTACCGCCATATTTTCCTATTTTCTCTAACCAAACTGTAATAATTTAAGCACAGAGACCTAGACTTTTCCGGGAGTGTGCGCAGTTGTAGTTTGGGAGCAAACAAAAAAAAGGTTTTGTGGGGTGGGTTGTTCGTGTGTACGACCCTGAAGAACCCGGCAGTATGGCGGCCAGCGCTGTGAGTCGTAGTAAGTGACAGCTTATACTTGCAACAATTGTTCCCTCGCAGTGTATGGCATTTGTCCTAAATGAAAGAAAAATGAATTGAACAGTGTCAGTCAAATTGTTATCCAATAATAACCCGTAAAAATGATCAAGGAAATGGCTGATGATGAGGCAACACAAGCAACTAATGACGATGCTAGTGAGTGCAAAAGACACGCTGTACAACTAGGTTACTGGTCGGATCCTTTTATCAACTATTTCGCGAGGCAAACAGCGCGAAAACCACCGGAAATCAATCGAGGGTATTATGCCAGGGTTAAGGGCATCGAAGTATTCATCGACAAGTTTTTGAAGGTGAGTGAAAAAGAACGTGTAAATATTTTTAATACACTCGTCTTTTGGGCCATTATTCTGTCAGAAATTGGTCATGTAATAAAAAAAAAATTGCCTATGTCCAATGTGGAAAATTTCACGGCATCAACAAGCCATAAATGTGGAACTATATCTCGAGGGTTTTTTAAAACAATTGTAAAGCTTGTAAGGACTAATGAATTTTTGAAATTATCAGCTGATCGTTAAACACTTGTCAATGTTTGGCGATTGTCAGCGCATTCAATAATATGGACTCATAAGTTGTAAACTCATTTTGACATTTGTCACATATTTTCCCGCGTTAAATTGAGTAATTTTAGCAAACCCAAATTATGAAGAAAAATTGAATATTTTAATAATCAATTATAATGTAATTCTCAGTGTTTTGTCCATTTTAATTTTATATTCTGTACAATACAACATAAAATTTTCCTCCATTTTTTTTGAATTTCTAATTGCGAAATGAGAATAGTTTTTTTGAATGACAAGTGGTTGGACAATGATTGGTGATTAATTGGACCTCGGTTATAATTTGAGCTGTGGATGTGATCTAACCTCGAAACATTCAGAGATGTTGACATAATCACATATGACCAGCTGATATCGATGAAAATCGTGGAAAATGGTCTGCGGCTAGCTATATAGGAATATAGGAGGGGGGGGGGGGTAGTGGCAGAAACCTTGACCTGAGGCCCTGGCCTAATTCACCGATGGGTTTTCCCACTTTTATCACGAATGCCAGATATAGGTCAATGGAAAATCAATGCTTGTTGACGGGGTTCCCGAATGAGACGGGGCTTGTCCTTGACTCAGGTTGCACCTGCATTGTTGGGAGGCACAATAATGCTCAACATCATTCAACTTTTGGCTAGGAGGAACGCTCAGCGCGGGGCAAGTGGCTTTCGCGTCTATTTTTGGGGTTGAGGTAGATATCAGAGTTTAGGAGTTTGATTAATGAAGTTTAATGAATTGGGTAGGTTAATAGGAAGGCAGTTTTGGGTTTACATCTATCAGTTTTTCGTAATTTCAAAGATGGTTAGAGACAGGATTATTCCTTCAGGTATAGGGCCAGTTAGTCATCTTATATCGAAGTTCAGTATTTTATACTTTACGATTTTTCCCAGAATTTGATGTAATTATGGGGCAATTATTGTAATTGGAGTTAGAGTTTTGCGAGAATCTTGTTGCTCTCTGAGTTCACATAAATCCGTTCTTTGGTTTATGGGACTTTGATTTTTTTCAATTTAAATCGTTTGTTCAATACCGCCAAATCTATTCATCCTGTCGTCATTTTTCTTCCAAAACCATCACTCGGTGAACTATTCGAATCAATAAAACTTCACAAATCTTCGGGTTGAGAGTCTTCGTGACATTATTTGGATCTTGTATTTTTCTACTAAAACTGAGATTGACATAGGTAAACAGTATTTTGCGAAGTCAATTTCCTTCCACAGTGTTCAATAAAAATTGATGAAATTTTTGGGGATGGTTCGAATTATTTTCTCAATTTTCGCAACAAGAACATTAAATTTGCATTTTTTTTACATGTAGGCGCTGCTCAAACTGGAATTCACCCAGCCATTTAGCTAAAAATCAACGAAGAAATCACGGAAAATCACGATCTAAAGCAAAAGAATTATAAGAGGAGCCCAACATTACTTATGCGATTACCTAAATCATGAAATAAAATTAATAAATTAACTCTTGTTTCAGTACTCCAGTGGCAAAGGACAAATAATAAATCTTGGTGCTGGTTTCGATACACTTTATTGGCGACTGAAGGATGCCGGATGTAGTCCCCAAAATTTTGTAGAGCTCGACTTTCCCACAATAACAGCAAAAAAATGTTATTACATTAAAAAGCACAAGCAGCTCATTGACAAAATCAACACCGAGGGTGCGTAACGACATGTGTGCCAGTGCTTTTAATTTATTCGAGTCTTTTACGTGGGTAAAATGTCAAAGTTCATACGAATTTTCATTTGCAGACGGTGAAATAAAATTCTCCACTACGGATTTTCATGCTGCTAATTATCATCTCATTGGGGTCGATCTCCGACACATATCAGAGCTCTCCAACAAATTGGTCCAAGCTGAAGTTGACTTCAATATTCCAACCTTATTTCTCGCTGAGTGTGTACTCGTATACGTAGATAGTAATGCGGCATCTGGTCTATTGAAATGGCTTGCCGAAAAATTTTCAAATAGTATTTTTGTTAATTACGAGCAAGTTAATATGCGTGATAAATTTGGCCAAGTTATGCTGCAAAATTTGAGATGCAGAAGGTGTTTATTAGCCGGGGTTGAAGACTGCGAATCATTAGAGACTCAGCAAAGACGGTAATTTGTTTATGACTTAATTATATCTGAAATTAATTTTATTATACGAATGAAAAAATCCGAAAACATTCTTTCTATGCACTAATATCAGATTCGTATCTCACACAGAGATAGGGAGAGTAAATAATTCATAAAATAGTTTTCATTTCATTCTCATATCCAATTTGTAAACCAGAACATATTTTTTATTGATAATTTCGAATCCTTTTTAACCATCTGGTACCATCTGAAAACGCTTTATTAAAGCGGACAAAACGCATTGATTAAAAATTTATTTTTACTGCATTGGAAAATGAAAAATTTCGGCTCAATATTTTTAATAGGTGGAACAATAAAAAAAAATGCTTATAAGTACTGACTATATCGCCAACAATAAAAAAACTACCAGCAGATCGCTTTTGTTCGATGAACTTCATCTCACACTGACACGCTTACACACACAAAACTCTCTTGGATATTGTGCCACTGTTAAAAAACCTTGGAAACGTGCAAATCCGACGAAACATAGATGCTTCAAATTCGGTAGCAAATCAATAAGTTCTATACAGAAGTGGAGACTTGCCCAAAGGCCTCATATAAAATTGATTGCTCTTCCAGCTTTACGATTAACGGCTGGCAGGGTTCCAATGCTTGGACAATGGTGGAAGTGTACGACTCATTGCCAGAGTCCGAGAGAAAGAGGATCGAACGTATTGAGATGCTGGATGAAAGAGAACTACTCACCCAACTACTTCAGCACTACTGTATCGCTGTAGCTTGGAATGGTACGATGTTCAAGGAGCTTTCCATTGCACAGGGTTAAATATACCATGAACAAAAACCTCAGTTACTCCAGGTAGTGAATTTTTAAGAGATTTGTGCGCCAATTTCCACTCAAATCGGTAGCGAGATTGTTAATTTGCGTTCTTTTCGATAATATTTCGCCCTCCAATTGTGATAACGATGGGTTCTATCACTGTCAAGTGAGAGAGAAATATATATGTTGTATAAATATATTCTAGCGTGATGATGCGAACTCATAGCTTGATACGAATGGAGGATTTCTACGGAATAAAGGGATAATCCCTTTTTGGTTATCAAAACTTTACGTTTTTGGGGATTTGGGAGAGAGTTCTATGAGTACCAAATATCTATAGTCATAATATTGATTGAATACCATTACCTAAATTTGAAAATTTGAAGAAGTTTGGTAAATATCAACGATTTAGAAAATTTCAATAGTTTGGAAAATTTGAGTTTCAAAGTTGAAAGAAGTCAAATATTAAAACTTTCTTAGTTATTTCAATGAATTGCTACAAGATGTAAAGGATGCTTGAACATCCTGAATGAAGATTTCGAAATTATTGAAAGATCTGAAGGTGTCAGAGCTTTGAAAAATTGGAAAAGATTGGAAATATTCGCAAAGAAAATTTTATTACTAGAATCAATTGGATTTTTTTAAATCTTCCACTTTTTTTTTCATTTCGCAATGTTTGAAATATTAATTGTGCTTCTAAAAAAAATCGAAATTCTCGAAATTGTGCGGCTTATAGATTTAGATAGTTGTACATGGTTTCATATTCTATACCCCAGCTTTTGTGTATATTCGAAGGCTGAATTTTCATGAATGTTCGATACCGCATTTTGTATTATTCAGAGTCACATGCGCCTACCCATTGTCAGCATGGGTTCAAAACAGTGCAGGTGGGTTTCACACTCGAAAGTCTCATGATTTTCTTAGATCTTCGGAGTGACTTCCCCAGAGATACGAATATTTTTCAAAAAATTAAGCTTTTCATTTAATATGTATTTGATACTAATTCAACTCTCAAAATTCGTTTTTTTCCCTGAGGTTTCCCCTGAAAATATTTTCCAATTTTCAAAGCCATTTACAGGCCATTTTTACTCCAGAATCTTTGCATAATTATTTGACGTATCAGGTGGAAAAAATGTGAAATTGAATTTGGATCAAATTACTCAAAAATCGTTGAAAAATCATTGAAAAGTTTTTCAAGTACAGAAAGTGTCTGGCACTTGTTCAGATTTTTCTGAAGCTCAACTCTGACGAATAATTTATGATATTTAGAACTCATAGGAGTCTCCTCTCAAAAAGTCTGTTTCTAAATGAGTAATTTTAGGAAAAAATATTTTATTACATGTTTTGTAGAAAATTCAATTTCTCTCAAAAAATGTATTTTACAATTTTTCTCTGAATTGACTTATGCTCGAGATATTTATAATTTTATGGTCCCTGGTCCAGTCGAACTTACCACCCGTACTTGTTAATTAAGTCTCAATCTACTATTGTTTCATATTTTCGTTATCTTACTCCTTCTTTTACTGTGATGAATGAGAAAAAGTCTAGTGTCTGCAGGTGTCTAGAGCCTTTGAAAAGGGTGTCGCCTCAGGAAAACTATGAAATATTTTTTTTTTTAAAGATTCTTAATGCGTTGTGAGTAAAATAGCAACGAATGAATACTTAAAGTGAAATTAGAAAGGAAATAATACAGTGACTAACGCTGATTAATTATTATTGAGAAATTGTATCAAGTAGTTTGGAATTGGTAATTTAAATATAAATGAAGAAATGAGAATATTCTAACTTATGAAAAAGTAAAAGTTTATAATTTAACTGCCATTTGTATTTATAAAGTGATTCTCCAGTTTTTCCATTTCAAGTTGTAATTCTTGCTGATAGATTAACTTCAAATATTAATAATAGATTCAATTAAAAAAATGTTATTGAGCATTTGTTTACAGCAGAGCGCTCTCATCGAACATTAAAGATCGTCAAATGATTATTTTCATATCTAGGGAAACCAGGGTTGTGGATTATAAATAGATAATTCAATAGTTTCACATACACGTATAGAAAGATCAGCAGGTTATCAAGTAATGTTTGTTTGTATTGAACAAATTGTTAGCTGAATTTTATTAACTAATAACTATCTTGGGTCAACATTACAAATCACAACCAACCATGGAAGGTTAGGAAAACGTAATATATTTAAACATATATTTAAAACAATTTGTGGTGATGAGAATTTGTTTATTAATTTATTTATTGGTTGCATTGTTAAAATATTGAAATTTGATTGTTTTTTTTAAGTTTTTTTTTTAAATGCTTCCAAGTTTAAAATTGTTAGAATTTTGAAGTTTTTATTGATATTTACATTTTTTATAATTCACTTCTTTGAAGTTCTAAAAATATTTATGTTAATTTTATTTACCGTCTTCAATTAGTATTTTTGGAGATTTAACCCAAATATTGCGTTGAAAAAGATACTATTACCGAGAAATTTCTATTTCAGTTCAATAATGTTCATTACAGAGATCGGCAAATAATATGAAAAAAATAAAATAAAAACAAAACAAAACAAATGTAGAAACAAAGCATATTTTTCAGTGACGAGTCAGTAAGTAATGGAAAAAAAGATACAGCCAACTTAATTATTCAATAAAGAGAATCGAAATTGTAATTACAATAAGAATTGGCCGGAAAATGAAAATTTTTCCGTTTTGATTATTTAATCAAGTTCGCTATTTATAATACGAATTTTGTTGCAATCTGCAAATTTTTGTTACAATATTTCAAATTTTTATTTAAAATTTAAAAATATTAATTTTCTCTACGTAGCTCATAATTTTTTTCCGAATTATTTTGTTAGCTGAAGTTGAATTCTTTCGTAAAATGAAAAATATTCGTTGCAATCGCAGTTATTATAAGTAAAACGTGTTTTCGAAATGAATATCACGAAAGAAAAATACTTTGCCGATCTCCATTTCATTATATGGTCAAAATATTTCAGAGATATAGATTTTAGTTACTGAAATTTAGCGATTTATTTAGTACTTTCATACCTGGTTGATAATTTCATGATTTTTCCCCCGTGTGGTCCATATAAAAAACAAGGTAAAATCCATTGAATTATTTTCTGAAAAAAAAACAAACAATGGACACACCTGGAGTAACAAAAACTAAACCAAAATTCCTATATTTTTCGCAGAAATGAAGATTTAATGTCAACTCCTGTTGCAATATTCTCGAATATTTCTATCTGTAAATTCCTCTGCATGTAGTAAGACTGTCATATTTCCCTCACTGTTTGAGAAAACAAAAGGGAGCGCGTAAATGTTCATCAATGTAAACACATACACGTCCACATTGTAAAATTTGACTATCAAATATCATAATTATTTATTTACAGGGGATATACGTAATCGCTCAAAGATAACACACAAATTACTGAAGTAATTGAGTCGTGTTTGATTAATTTAATTCAAATGTTGAAAATGCAGAAAAAAATTCAATCAACGAAGTTGCACATGAATATATTTTTTTTTAAATCCTCGCACCAAAGAATATATCTTGCTTAGTGTTTTTCTCCACATTAGGAAACGAAATTGGGAAAAAAATTGCAGGTCAACGTAAATATTTTATGATACTACAATTTTTTGTATAACATTTTGGGGATAAAAAATGACATTGGAGAAAAACTTTTCCACTAGAATCTAAATCAGATGGTATAGCTCACTTTTCAATCAAATGGTGGAATATAAACTTTGATTGAGAATACAAACTATAACTCTAATTTCTTTATTAATTGTAGGAATTATTCGGCAAAATTATCTGCATGATAATTCCCTTAATGTCATAAACTTATTCTTAAAAAAAAGAAGGCAGATTATTATAATTAAATATAATGGTGAAAAAGTGGAAAGGGATATAGAGATGTCGTGTGCTTCCATGTTCAGTATAAATATACCCAGGATCAAAGAAATAGGTCTCATAAGCTTTTTATTCCTCTGATAATTTCACATGCGTCACATTTCAGTCAATTTTTTTTTCGCTAACGATGTTATCTTGAAATCGGGCGTATGCCCAAAAAACTTCCGATAAAACACGTCCACGTAAAAAATCTGCAGTGCAAACCAAACGCGTTCAATCCTGTTTAAGAATCCCCATAATTAAAATTGGCATGATCAATGGAATTCTCTTGTGGATTAACGCATTTTCAGGAAATTATAAAATTGAAAAATTTGTGGGAGTTTTGAAGATTTTGACAATTTTTTATAACATGCAGAAGTTCGAAAAATCTTGAAAATTTTGATAAATTTTCGAAACCTTAATTGGTAGAAACCTAATTTTTGTGATCAGGAATTCTTTTGAAACCTTTCGTGTTAAAATTTGTAACGGATTTTTTTTACGTAATGCCCTTGAGATTAGGGGTGTTTGTCCACTAGAAGTATGAAAGAAATGAGAATGTGAAAATAAATATGAAGTATTCACCATTGAGCGTCTACTACTACATGAAAAAAAAACTATTTTATGGCAAAAATGAAAAAAAATGATAAAAGCTTGAAATTTCAGTCCATCATCTCTTAACTTGATGTAAATAGAATTCTTTTTTCCCGTTTATTAATTAATTGGAAATTACAAATAACGAAGTGAAGGTTTTTGTAATAGTGGCCGATTTGAGTAAATATCAAGTTATGTTGTAAAATTTTGGTCGCTTAAACCACCCTAGAAACGAAGAATCAAATGTGAAACATGGTACTTTTTTTCTAGTCAAATGGACAAACATCCTCAACGTTTCGTTAGTCTCGCTTGCTAGGAGTGCCTGTCTATCTTTCGATTTTGGGAAAGCTAAATTCTCAGAAGATGTCGGTAAACACTATTTGAATACGAAGGAAACTTTGCTACATTTTTCTTGGCTAAATTAAAACGACGACGTGTCAAAAACCATTGAAAGAACCTTATTATTGATGAACCGCCGCCATATTGTGCAGGGGATGGAGTATCCAAACAAGATGGCCGTGCCTGGGCCTTTCAATCAGCTCGCACCTTTCGATATATTTTTCAATCACTTACCGTTGCTATATCACTTTCAAATTAGTCAATATGGTAAGCCTGAAAATGAACAATTCCTTACATAATTTTACATATTTTTTCATGCTCATTTAATAATCCTTCAGATGGAATTAATGAAGTAAAGTTTTCTCCGTATCCCCAATTTTTGCCGGCATTTAAATATATTTATATGACTATCAAATTTTGTTGATAATATCTAGTCATGGTATTATATGGTGCCTGAAAGGCATAATTTAAAAAAATTTCAAATTTATTTAATTTTGCTTGATTCATTTGACATTTGGAACGAAATGTTTCCAAAACTTGAACGAGCAGCCAAAATTGCACGAATAAAAGTTAATATCTGGAGTTTCTATATAGAAAAAGGAAAATTGACGAAATAGCGGCGCTTATAGCGTGACTAACGGAATCTCAACTATAGTAAGCATTGACATCTAAATAAACACTAAGTCCACCAAATTCAAATACAGCTTTCTTTTCCCAGTACTCATTCGCAACTATTACTAAGAGTTTTACGTAATTGAACATCATGTACAGTCGAGTTATTCAAATAATTATTTTATTATTCTGTGAGAGAAAAAAAGGTACGAGAAGAAGTAACGAATAAAGACTATCAAATTCAAGGAACATTGGTTTATTAACTGGTATGTTTTAATAATTTATAAAAATATACACCTACTGTAAGTCTCCCCTCACCATCCTCTCCATCATTCAATATCTCCTCGCATTACCCTACTAGATCTTTAAACAACAATTGCATTGATAAAAACTTCCTCGAAGCATGAAGTGGCAAAGTGGTCCAAGTCAATTTACCTTCTCGTGAATTGTTGGATAATCATGATCGAATTTTGTTTTGTTTGATTCGTGAAAAGCTATGAAAAATCATCGAAGCATAATTCTCAGACTAATTAACTAATTATGTTTTTTTTCTTCGATTATTTGTTGTTATGCAATGGCAAAATTTTCCAACTATTCTAATCATATTCAGCACCAAATTTGATAGAACTTAAATAGACCCAAACGGATTTACCATTTCGCTACAAAATTACAATACTAATAAATTGTACTTCAAGGTTCCTTATTCGACTCATCGTAATACGTTCTAAAATCCAATTGGAGTTGTCGTAGGAATTCCACCATGCTCGCATACGGTGGTTGCGATTCTTTTGAACCTTTGGAAATTATCCAAATGCGTAGTAGACTGGGTGAGCTTCAGGTTATAAGCAATCCTACTAGCAGCTTCAGTGCACCACGTTTGTGCCATGAGCACCTCATGATCAGCAGTATCCAATTTCTCTTCCGCAGATCTGCTGGCTCTGCTCAGGATAACAACTGATGCATACATGTCGATAGCAGCCTGTGCAAATTTATTCAGAATGAACTGCTCATCAATAATTCCCTTGCCATGCTTCATGAGTATGGACTCAATGGTTTGTCCATAATTTTGAATGCATGGACCAATCAAGTTGGCACTATCCTGAAGACTCGGGTGAAGCATATGAGAAAAATTGGGAGTTGAACCGAGTCCCACTGCTTGCGTAGCTCTCTTCGATACCTCCTCGAAGATCAATCCCAAATTGGCTGTTGGATTGCTGAATGCTTTCTGGAGCTCTTTGAGGTGAGCTCCACCGTATTGGATTCCAGTTAGGGCAATGAACAATCTTAAGATATCATTGCTTCCCTCGAATATCCTGAAGACTCTGAGATCCCGCATCACTCGCTCAAGTCCTGTGTGTTTCATGTATCCCATGCCTCCCATGATCTGAATTGACTCGTCACATACCCACCATGCTGACTCTGAAGCAAATACCTGGAAGAAGTTGGGGTTAAAATTGCTTCGCGGATTAGCTTTGTAAAATAATTCTTCCACAGTTTCGAGAATTTGAAAATGCCGATATTTTATAATTTGGAAAAATGAAAAAAAAAATCAGGAAAATAAAGGTGCTTTCTCCCAAAAATAGATGACATGTACCTTTGAGATTGCTGCTTCCAGGTGATAATCCTCACTGCCCTTGTCCATGTTACCAGCGATCATGTACGCCATAGATTGTGTGATGTAGTGCAGCATTGCCATCCTTGCAATTTTCTCCTGCACACCTCCATATTTGTTTATCGTTTTGCCAAACTGAACTCGATTATTGGCAAATTCAACGGACTTCTTCATGCAGCTTTGCATTGTACCAGAGAGCGCAGCTGCCATACCAAATCTGCCATTGTTGAGGATGTTCATAGCTACTTTGAAGCCATGGCCTTCTTCACCTAGTACATTCTCCACCGGGATTTTCACATCCTCGAAGAAAACCTCAGTTGTGTTACTACTGTTGATGCCCATTTTCTTCTCTGGGGGACCACTTGTAACACCACCAAAGCCTCTGTCCACAATAAACGCAGTCACCTTATCCTTGGTTTCACCAGTCGCTGGATTCGTGATTGGAACTTGAGCAAAAACGGTGAAAATATTGGCGAGACCTCCATTTGAAATCCAGATTTTGCTACCGTTGAGGACGTAGTGGGTACCATCGGCGGATTTCACAGCCCGCGATTTGACTGCACTTGCGTCTGAACCACACGTTGGCTCTGTCAATGCGAATGCAGCGAATTCGCCGCTTGTGAGCCTTGGAAGATACTTGGCTTTCTGCTCGGGAGTGCCGTACAGCAGGATTCCCTTCAAGCCGATACTCTGGTGAGAACCTAGCATGATTCCCAATGCTAGATCATTTTGGCCGATGATCTCCACCATGCGGGCGTACTGAGTGTTATTCAAGGCCAGGCCACCGTACTGCTCAGGTATTTGGAGACCGAATGCTCCGAGGTCCCAGAGAGCTTGCCTCGTTTCGTCGCAGACGACGCCTGTTTCGTCATTTCGAACTGGATCGTTGTCTTTCTATGGATAAGTGATTAGAGTGATCAGGATTTGAGGCGAATTATATGGATTAATGTCGTTTCATTTTCTCGAAAAATACGTTCGTCATTATGACGAAATTATTGAATTTTTTTTTGGTGCAACACAATTTGTATATTCATCTACAGCTGGCTATATACTATTTAACTTCCCGATTTTGTGGAATTATTGTAATGACCTCAATTTGAAAACAAAATTTTTAGACAAAATTGTCATGTTTTGCTGCAATTAAAAATTTAAAATTATTTCTCAAATTGTTCCTCATGAAAAATTGAAATTTGTCGAACTCAATTGGAAACCCCGTGATTTGCAATGAGTTATGTTTTTGATTTTTGACAATGAAAATTTCAATTGACAACTATATCCTTGTGCTTATTGTTTTTCTTTACCAAAAAATAAAGTTTTTTGCGTGTCTCTTTTTATTGCACCTTTGCCACATAAACATAGCAAACTAAGACGTGTCTTTGAACCTTGTATTTTTTCATCGTCTTGGGCAAGCATATCCTTCAATCGGTATATTGATAAGAATTAATTTTCTTATGATTCTCTGCTTCAAAAAATATTAAAAAGCAATGAAATTCAATTCAAAAATAAAATTTAGACACATCAGCACAACTAACTTCTCTAAACCATTTACCCACATTGATCTTTCAAATTTATCCATTAAATGTTTTCTGTATGTACTATAGCATCGTTGATAGCAGGAACTAGGTACGTAAAACTTAGGCGTTTTTCCTGATTAAATTACACTTTTTCATTCATGTAACAAATTTATTAGTTTTCCCCAACTAATAAATTTGGTTTTATACGATCTTATATCACAAGTGACTTAATACGACTGCATTCCAATACCATCAACTCCTATTCTAATTCCCACAATCAACGTAATTTAGACAAGCAATCGTCTTCTTGGCGAATTGTTCCCAAGTTCAAGGAGAACTTATTTTTATTTCAGACGTTTGCGCTTGTGTTATGAAATCAATTTCATTATACAAGCTTATGCTTTGCTTATACTCATTATTATTATTATTATTATTATTATTACAGTACACTGTGGGCTCACTATAAGTGAGGGGCAACATATAGGCCCTATAGGGCGAAGTCTATGCTCATACTTACTTCGCAAAATTTTTCAACTGGACCTATTGTCATTCTAACAACATCTGACTCGTCCTGCGTCAGGGTTTTTGGGAAGGGAAATACTTGGCTGGCTTGTACTTGACCCCTAAATATGTTCATCGTAAATGATTGTGACTCTTTTTTAGGACTACTGGACTCCTTCGCCTTCACCTTGGCTGCTGTCTGCGTTGCGAGACATCTAAAATTAATATTTTACAATTTAATAGATTAAACCTAGACTCAGAAGTCCAATGTCTGCATTAGATAAATAAGAAATAGATAACATATGATGTCGATAATGCTGATTCATGATGAAAGTTAATTGCTCAAAGGTGGTTTAGTGTCAGTATCTGCAAAATTTTGTTTCCCCAATTTTTGCATTTTACCTTGAATTCAAGCTCACAAATTTGTTCAAATTTTTTGGCACTCGAACAAGTGTTTTTGATACTTCGGTGATCATTTTAAAATGTGGTAACAGTGTCACTTGTTGCAGGGAATATAACGCTCAGTCCGCAGCTGACAGGTCTACTACGTTACTGATCTTGGAGTCTCTGACTCTTCATATTCTGAATTGTGGACTTTGACCAGGTGAACAATTTTTCATAGTGGAATGTGTAGGGCGGTGGGGAACGTGGGATCCGGATGGAGCCAACTTGGTGAAGTGGTGTAATCGACGGAAGGTAATACAGAAAATTTCCTGTCGATGAGGATTTTGAAATGGAAAGATGAAAATGCTTCCACCAAAACTTGGACATATGCTTTTTCACAGCTTTAAATGACCGGGGAAAAAAATTAAATCATCAGCCTCGTATGGTGAATTCTCAAAATTTTCCGGAAGTGGCAACGATTCGGCGACATTTTTACAGGAAACATATATGTTAGTTATATTCTTATACTACTTTTACTTTTAACGGTATTTATTGCAAGAAAACAAAGAATCTTACAAATGGCCATTGCCCGAGGGCGTTCAGCGGGTCAAAAACATTATTTGCATTATTGGATAATATGCTTAATACTATATCACAGGTACAACAACATTTGGACAGAAATAACATATTAAGAAACTGAGGAACATTCTGGATAAGAGGATTGTATGGGATGCTAGTGAAACAGTTGGGAGATGATGCAATGAATAGGAGAAAATACAGAGCAGTGTTTATTATTATTGTTGTGAAGGAAATTCTCCTCCCCAGGAATCGGTGGCGTATTCCTCGGTTCTAATGGCTTTCAAATTTTCAAGTATATTTTGAAAGAGTATGAGGTGGATAATTATAGCGTGATTTTATATGAGGGCTTCGCTCATGACAGGGGTTCAGAATATGGTCCATTTTGTTTAAAGAAAAAATAGTAGTTATAGGTATTTCAATGTGTCGAACATGGGTTCGATTTGGGTGCGATCGTATAGTAGGGTATTCGGGGGATTGTGGAGAGGATTGTCGTGATGGCGAATTTTGGTCATTTTGCGAAGAGTGGTTCTTTCGGCGACTCCACTGACTTGTTGAGTACCAGGTCTGGCGAAGAGTAGGAGGGCGTGGGCGTAATGAAGTATCGGATGACATATTGCTTTATAGATTTTAACTATGTGCTCCGTCTTAATTCCTTTCTTTTTATATGTGAGGCCTCGAAACTGGGTGCCTCTAGAAGTACATCTTTTTTAAATAATATTCGCATGAGACTTGAAATTAAGATTGTAGTCGGCTTGAACACCGAGGTATTTGGTATGTGGACATGGAAGGATCTGAGTGTTTTCGAGCGTGATTGTGGATTTCGATTTTTGAAGGTTGATATAAAATTGTCGATATTGGGATTTTGAGGGATTTAGTTCTCCACTTATTAAACCATTCTTGTACTTCATCAGCAAGGATTTGAAGGTTTTGGGTCGCGGAGGCCCAAGTTTTCCCATGCGCTATGAGAGCTGTGTCGTCTGCGCATTGTACAAAATATTTGTTTGGATTGGGAGTATTATAAGTATTATGTTCTTATATTTCGGTATAAAATATAAGAAAACCGAATGCGCGGTTAGTGCGCTAAATCACAATCTAAAATTGGAAGTAACGATATCTTTGCCGATGTCGAAGATACTGTTAATCATTGTTTCCGAAAAAAATGAGAGCTTTCCACTTTCCAATTTGGAGCAGCCATCTTATGTTTTCTCTGCAATTATTTCAACTTTTGGAAACAGACCCGAATCGATATCCCAAATATCGATGTTTATCGATGCACCCGCGATTACCAACCAACTTCACGATGTTATCTGACTAATCTGATCAACCAATAAATGAATCACGATTCAAAAATCGATTATGATAGACCAATAAGGAATCGCCTTACGACCACAAAGCATTGAAAATTTTAAAAACAATTTTTATATTTTACTACATTACATATAAAGTGTATTTATTCTTCAATTCGAATTTTGTACAGAAGGAACTTTCATTGTTTTGAAGTTGCATATTAAATTCGCTATATTAAATTTATTGCACTAAATAAATGCTGTTCTAGCTTTCCACTTCGTGTTAAATTATTTGAGCTGTCTTCTTCACGACTAGGTTATTTTTTCTAAGTTCAAGGGTGACTTATTTTCCATCTCAAATGGCATGGTTGAGTAATGAAGGAATCTCCTTGACAGACCATCCAGCGGTTGCTATTATTGAAACTTCAAACTTTGCATCGATAATCAGTTTATTTTTGGCGTTACTCGCATTCCCCCATTTAACGAATACATTGTAATATTAAGGTATTTCTGGGGTGGCAGTAATGGACTATAAAGGAGTTGGGTTGCCGGTGAGCGGTTATGGGAGTTCCATAAAATTCAGTTTTCTGCGCTTCGCTCGGTTAGAATTCTCACTTTTCGTGCATGTAGACAGAAAAATCGTATTCAACCCCCGGGAGCACAATCAGACAACCATTCCCCAAGTGCTTGCTACCCTCGCCTTTGGCTCGGGTGGCAATCTTGCACGTGGGGAAGGCTTATCTGCTTTTCCTCCCTAGGTGAGAAATATACTATTGCCGATGAAGTCAACTTGAATCAGCTCACAATCTCATTCAAATTAATTTTTTTCAGAAACGTAACTTCCTCCTAAATCTTATTTCAGTAGTAACAGAATAAAAAAAAGTGAACACAATGAGGTACAATTTTGACATTCCAAGATTCCTCATTAATTCTTCCCATGCATTGCTTCTATTCGTGAGGAACAATTAAATATTTCGTTGGCACTTCCTTGATTTTCCCCTTTTACAATATTTAATAGAATCTACGAAATAGTCAACATGGAGAAATTTCATGCCACTTCACACAAGCTGCCCCTCAGTTGTTTCTGAATTCGCGATAGGAAAATTCTACAGGGAATGAGAAATTGTCTCCACGAATTGGCAATCCTGCAATGCATAATTTAATTCTCTCCATTGAGTGTGAATCGCTTTTCTAATTTACTTGAAATCCAATCGGTGGAGATAGACTTGTATATGGGATTGAAAGAGAATCTACACTTGCCATTAAAAATTTTTTGCCTGCACTAGAATTTATTTTTATAAATGATAATAGAGCATTTTCCAACCTAGATCACTTTCGGGGACAAGATATCCCCAATTAGGGGACGATATATTCCTGATTAGGGGATAAAATTACAGTGCAAAAAAAAATCATGAGTGTCATCTCTGTCATTTTTTTCCGTCTCTAGAAGACGCTGTGACCTAGGAAGCGTCGAGTTGAGATAATTGTCGTATATGAGATGAATCGGTTCAGTGAGCAGAAGCAGCTGTATCCCAAGATAAGGCAGCCACACGAGGTCCATTCCACAGGATTCGCACACTTGCTCGATTTGGCTCAAGCTAGAGCCCTCATTCTCCCCGTATCAGTCGCCCAGTCACTGGAATTCTCAGCAATCAGATCAAGAAAATTTCGCAAGTGTGAAAATGTCCATTTCACTTACTCACCCATGAAATACCATCATTTCTTTCTCGTTTCACACCTGCGTGAGCTACACTTTTCCCACATCAGACTAGCGCTATTGCGCGCAGTTTCCAGAAGAACTCGAGGCAGCATCAGGACTTCAGTCTGTACTCAACCATCAGCACAACCATGACGGATAAACCGGAAAAGACTGCGGATAGTCAGAAGAAGAAAATTGAAACTGCGGAAAAAGAACTCAAGGTACTTTCTCTGTAAACTCTTCATGAGGACATCTTCAATTTCACAATGTGATGTAAATTTAAAATTTCGTGGAAAGATTATTAATTTCTACTAAAGCTGATTCAAAAAGTGGTCGTACATGCTGCAAAATATATCACAAAATTTTGCACATCGGAACCTATCTCAATTGATGGAACGATCACTCGAGGTCAGTTCAGGAGCAAAGTGGTTAACTGAGTTAAATCTGTTGTGTCGGTTTTCGGCGAATATCTGGATATCTATGGGAGGCGGCAAAATCTTGACAAAGAGTAAATTGTCGCTCTTAATGTGCTCTACAAAAAAGGCTGTTATCAAAATGTCATTATCTTCATTGGATTTCGAGATATCTACCAAAAACCGGCAGCAGGCGAAGACTGACACGTCTCAGTTGGCTACTTCACTCCTGAAATTTTCAAGGACTTATCCAACTGAATAGTTCGCGGATGAAAGCAAACTGTAAATTCTTCAAGGACCGTCTGTCACAAGTCAAATTAGCACATTGGGAAATTTAGGGAAATTTTGCTTCATGACATGTTTACTGATGGAGTATCTGCAGGTGATTCTGAAGAAGCTTGAAGGCCAAAATTTGGTCTCCAGGTCGTTCTCCCTATGGCACGCCGTTTCGATACTCTGTACCTCGTACAAGTTCAAAATGAAGGGCAGACATGTCTTTGGTATTGGCATTCTCTGCTACATCAGCTACTACTATACTAATGGCTACTTTCTGGCGCGTCGTCATCAAAGGGTGAGTTGTATTTGCTTTTGGGCGGCTATATTTGTAATTCATTTGTTCAGTGTCTAGTGGAAACCCCGGGGGCCTTTCAAAGGATTTTCCGGCCCGCTGAGGACTGCTCAGTATGCCAGGACGTGCAACAGGTTGAAAAACTTGCGAATGTCAGCCCTGACGTTTTCGAAGAGCAGTTAAGTATTTTTGAGTTTTACCTCATGTCATTCTTTATGTGAAGCAAATTTTTGACTGATGAACAGATCAGCGAAGATGGTGTAACTACGGACATCTTTGATCCTTAATTTTTTAAAAAATAATTATGAAAATAATGGACAGATCTTAATAGGTCCATTTGAGCGTATTAAGTGATGGTGATTGTATCGGATTTTCAGGTATGCCTACTCGGGGAGACCCGTAGTTATAACCGATGGCATGATCGACTGGTCGGCCACGAAAGAATTCACATTTTCATTTCTTAAGGGACTCTACGAGGATCACGATGGAAATTGTCAGTTTTTTCCTTATAAGACTGAATTCAAGAGTCTGAGGGATGTTTTCAACATGACGGATGATAGGGCGGGGCTGAAACCAGGGAGTAAGCCCTGGTATGTTGGATGGTGAGTGGTTCAAATTTTTCAATATTAAAGTAAGTTTGAGGAATTTGTGGACACCAAATGTGCTTAAATTCGAAATTTGAAATCTCTCACATTTTACTTCAGGAAAATATGTCGACGGAGCCCAATTTTCATGAAAAGTTTTTTTGGGTCTTACAGTAAAGGTCACTATCACAGACAAAAAATATACTTAATTCTGGTATATTACCATACTTGATTTCCAAAAAAAAATAGTGGATTAAATGTGTGTGTGTCCTCGTTGGGAACACAAACAAAACTTCCCGATTTGTAATTTCTGTTTGCCATTCCTAGGTTTTCCGGAATTAAATGTACCCAAAAATACTTCAATTAAATGTTGCAATCCCATTTATCAAGCAGATAATTATGAATATTCAATTAGCCATAGTCAGCGTGACGACGAGAATTATGCATGTTACTGGAGTGGGAGTGAGACGCCAATAAGGGTGCGAACGCTCGAGGGTTAAACCCGTCATACCTCCTTAATTACGACAAATATGGAAAGAAGTGATAAAGAATTAAATATGCATTTCCACTTACAGAGAAAATTCTGCTTAATACTTTTTGCCGTATTTCTCACTGTTTTTAAAATAGAGCGTTGTAAACAATTCAATTGTTAATAACAAAAAAAAACTGCTCGGTCAATTTAAACCAAAAACTAATCCGATCTAGGTCCCATGAAGACGCTTTAAATGAGACCTCGACGACCCAGATCGTTCCACCCGTTCGTGAGAAATCGTTAACGGAAAATTCCGATTCCACACATACAGACACACACACACAGACAGACATTCCCAAAAAATCGGGAAGTTCAAAATGTATACTTTTTTTTTATACTCTATTTGCTGGAGATTTCAAATTTTCAAAATCTGTCATTGCAAAATTTAAATTTGATTGAAATTCCAAAATGTTTGAAGTTAAAATGTTTTAGATGAAAAATTAAAAACCGTTGTCCTTTACATTGTTAAAAAAATGTATATTTTTTCGAGAGTTGAAATTGTCTCGAGCTTAGTAGGGATCAATCTTGAATACCAGACCAGGTTACAGACTGGTAAACACGAGATCAAGGCCGGCAAATAAGTCTCAGAATAAAATTGATGGCTGGAGATTGCGAAGGATTGTTACCAATCTTGGATGTGGCTAGGCCCACCCTCGGCAATATCCAGGCTTGACTGCCAGTCATGTGTGTAGATTGGGATGTCCCCGGGTACAAGCACAGCCCAATCTAGGCTACCAAGGCTTGGCCGTGGTCGATTGTTGAAGCTTGGTACTTTCCACCTGGGATCGAATCAGAAGTTTAAGAAGTTCCAGAGTTATGTCGATGAAATCACTTAAATTGATTGCAGAAAAAATCTTGTACCCAAAATATCGACGCCTATTGATTTTTTGCAGGAGTAACTGTGATGAAAAAATTGGTACAATACTACGACAACATTACCAGCGGCCCTACTTTCTCCCACCTCTAGCCGAAACCGAGAAAACTGATTGGATTTTCATGGGGAGTTCCGGTTACGGTGCTCCAATGCACGTAAGTTGCTCCATGATTCACACGTTAAACTAATCACGTCGCTAAACTATCTATTCAAGTTACCTATATCATCCAACTTTTCAAGGTCGACGATGTGGAGCACGCTTCCTGGCAGGCGCAGATAAAGGGCTCCAAACTGTGGATATTGGAACCGCCGAAGGAGTGTCACTATACATGTGCGCGGGTAGAAGTTGTCGTCGAACCTGGGGAAATTAGTATGACCAAAGAATAATGATTTTTTGAACATAACTTTTTTTGTTATGTGACGTCACGGTTTTTATATCATTGTATACAAGTAGTTTTTTTTATATACTGTTTATTTTACATATACTGTTTTTATTGTATATGAAAAATTGAACCTCAAGATATTTTTAATACGGGAAAAGAAATTTTATATAAAAAATTTCAAAATGTGAAAAATTGAGCAAACATAAATAATTTGAGAAAACAAGTGGAGATGGCAAAACACAATGTCAACCGTTTTTAAAATTTTAAGCGTTTTCAAAATTTCAAAAACTGTTCTTGAAAATTTCACGTATTGCGAAAATGCCCAGAATACTAATAAAAAATCCTAATAATAAATTTTCATAGTAACGTACTCATATTTTTCCTTTGAATGTGTTGGACAATAATATTTTTGAATGTAATATTCAGCGTAATTTGTGTGAGGAAAATTTTTAATCATTCCATTAACAGAAAATTGCGAAAAATGAGAACAAAATTCTTAAAAGTTTCAAACGTAAAAAATCTTTTGAGGTCGAAAAATATTTTTCGAAAAAAAAACAATACTATCAGCAGAAAAAATACACTTATCCAAAATAACAATCTAGTGCCCAAGTGAGATTCTTCGTAGTAATCGATTTTTTTTTCAGTAATTCTGGACACAAATCGCTGGTACCACCAGACGCGGATTATTTCGGAGGACCTGAGCATAACAATTGGCGCTGAGTACGACTAGTTGCCTCCAAGAAGAACCAAATGATAAAAATCCTCATCGCACCTAGACCTCAATATCGTCATTTAACCACCCGCATGTGCATCACTCATCGGATCTCCCAAAAGCAATCCGCAACCTCGATTAGGAGACACCGACCCCCCCCCCCCCCCTCCCCAGCCCACCTCGCCTCACTCGGCCCTCACAAAAAGAGGCGAGTGAGTTGTACTCGCTGATATCGCCGAAGAACCTCCGAGCATTGACCGTGACGAGCTGGTAGTTGTGACACGTGCCCATGCGACTATGGTACTCGCATTAGCGAAAACTATTAATTTTGTAAACTAGAAAATTCTCTACACTTTGACAGTTTCGAAAATTTGTGGAAAATGTAGGAATCTCCTGAAATTTCTGGGATTCTTGAAACTCTTAAAATTTCTGGAATTCTGGAAAGTTTTGAAGGTTTTAGAATTCTTGAGATTTTCAAAATTTTTGAAATTTTTGAAATTTTTGAAATTTTTGAAATTTTTGAAATTTTTGAAATTTTTGAAATTTTTGAAATTTTTGAAATTTTTGAAATTTTTGAAATTTTTGAAATTTTTGAAATTTTTGAAATTTTTGAAATTTTTGAAATTTTTGAAATTTTTGAAATTTTTGAAATTTTTGAAATTTTTGAAATTTTTAAAATTTTTGAAATTTTTGAAATTTTTGAAATTTTTGAAATTTTTGAAATTTTTGAAATTTTTGAAATTTTTGAAATTTTTGAAATTTTTGAAATTTTTGAAATTTTTGAAATTTTTGAAATTTTTGAAATTTTTGAAATTTTTGAAATTTTTGAAATTTTTGAAATTTTTGAAATTTTTGAAATTTTTGAAATTTTTGAAATTTTTGAAATTTTTGAAATTTTTGAAATTTTTGAAATTTTTGAAATTTTTGAAATTTTTGAAATTTTTGAAATTTTTGAAATTTTTGAAATTTTTGAAATTTTTGAAATTTTTGAAATTTTTGAAATTTTTGAAATTTTTGAAATTTTTGAAATTTTTGAAATTTTTGAAATTTTTGAAATTTTTGAAATTTTTGAAATTTTTGAAATTTTTGAAATTTTTGACATTTTTAAAATCTTTGACATTTTTAAAATCTTTGACATTTTTAAAATCTTTGAAATTTTCAAAATTTGTGAAATTTTTGAATTTTTTTAAAATTTTGAAATTGTTGAAATTTAAAAAAAATTGGAAATTTCAAAAGTTTTGAAACTTTTGAATTCCTCAAAAGTTTTAAAACTTTCGGAATTTTTAGAATTTTTGGAATTATTGAAACTTTTGACGTTTTCAAATTTCTAGAATTTTCGAACTTTTCGAATCATTTGAAATGTTGGAATTTCCAAATTTCCATATTTCTGCAACTTTTGACAATTTTTAAAACATTACAAGAAATTAGATGAAAACACTCCTTAGAATTTGGGGAATTCAAATCAGATGAAGACAATGAAAAAGAGTTATTATAAGTATATACGAAAATTCGAAAGCTTTGATATGGCTCTTACGATTATGTATTGACGAACTATTTTTCGCAAAAAACAAAATTGTTGTCAAACACTTCAAATCTCTCTTTGGTTTCAATTTCGTAAAAATGGTGGGAAAGTTCGAATGCACGTATCTGAATGCACGTACGTTATTGAATTTATGAAGTCAAACTTTTGGAATATGCCAAACAATACACTGTCTTTCATTTGAACCTGCTCCTATCTTCACGTAAGCAAAAACTTCTATTTTGAATAAATCGAAAATAAGAAAAAAGACCATAAACAAATTCCCACAATGTAGAAACTGATAAAAATTAAAATTCGACAATATGACCATGTTCAAAATGACAAGAAAAGATTAAAAAAAAAAACAAATTTGCAAAGATCTCAAAATTCCAAAAAAATCAAAAACTCTGTTTTCGCAAATCTCAAAATTTTTGAAATTCCAAAAACTCCAACAATTCACACAATATCAAAATTGTCAAAAATTCTGAAAATTCAAAAAAACTTCAAAACATGGAAACATTTGAAAATTTTGCGCTCACTGGCCATGACGTGTTGGTAATTATGTCACGTGCCCGTGCAACTATACCGCTGCCGTTGGCGAGCACAAGTGTGGGTTGGAGGTAGCATGAGGGGGTCCCACTGCGGTTTCCTGGGCTTCAATATCTAAATGCCCCCTTTCCCCCCCCCCCCCCCTCCCTCTTGCTCCCTTACGAAAACACCCAGAAACGCCATACACACCTATCCACAAATACAACTACACATACGGGCGGATCTACGTGAAAGAGGAAACGGTTTGGCACGGGTCCCTCCACGCAGATGGCACACAAACTCACACCTGGCGGCAGGTGAGCCTCAAACTTGCTGCGTTTACCCCACCAGATACTACGGTTTTTTGACCCCCCCCACACAAATGAAAAACAGAGAGAGAGGGAGAGAGGTGGAAAGAAGAAACTGGCTGAAAAAAAAGTGAGGGTCTCCCTGTGGGTCCTCACCATGTGCGCGATCATATGTTCGACCTTATGTTTCCAGGGGATCGTTAAGGTAGCTCAATCATTCTGGAATTTTGATGAGTCTCTTCGCCATTTACCAGAGGCGCTATTCAGTAGCACCGTAGAAGAATAGCTATTAGGGTTTCGGGCTTTTATATTGAAATCCGAAGATTTTTTTTGTTCTAGTTCTCTCCGTGGATTTGTTGGTATTCTCCATTTTGAAGATGTCTGCTAAACATGCTGTCAGTTGATGTCGTATAAAAATTTGTCCCCTTCATATTGAGAAAACAGCAAGTTCTCATCTTATATAGACTGGGCCGCTAGTGCACTGCGCGTTCTGTTCGTACGAGATGGCGCTGGGATCGAGCCTGTCCCCACTATGTTGAACGCTCGAACAAAATGGAAGTTTTCTACTTTGCAGTTATTCAAGACCCATATGTCAGATCGAGGCGAATCGAATTTTACACTTAATTCACTTAATTCTGTAAAAAATAATTGGTGCTGGCATTCAGATTACGACGGTTCTTCTAAAAAAATATGAATGATTTCTGAAATGCTCATAGCATAACGTCAATTTTTTCAGATTTTTAAGAATAACATTTTGGAAGATAAAAAGAGAAATTGATAGGTTGCGGCGTTTTCTTCCAGCGGTCACCAATCTGGGGTTACTGATTACCTTGCAGAAATCAAGTTGTCAGATTATGTCAACTTATGTCGGAAGCTCCGAGTATGACATCCGTCAAACAATGTGTGTGTGGGGACAATATATATATATTGTCCTTTTTGTGGCCTTTTGCGACATATTTTGACATAATATCCCATAAACTGTCATAGCATGTCAACTGAAGTTTTGCTTTCGTAGATCGCCTGTCATGTCAAAATCCAAAAAAAAAGACAGTTGTGACATGTCATAGCCAGTAGCTTTTTTCCCACAATATTTCTGTCACTGCATTCGAAGTCAAAATTGACAAGATCGATCATAATTCGTTATTTTTCCCATTTGGTTTCATCTTTACATCTAATCTGACAACTCATTTTCCACGAGGTTTTCAAAAATTTCCGGAGATTCTAAAAACCTCCCATAGGTTCTTATCTCCCAATAATTTCTCAATATGGAGCGCACGGGCCATTTACGGAGCATTCAAGGTCATTTCACCCTTTGAAAATCTCCATAACTAAAAGCATTCGGTAGAAATTTCCGAAAAAAATATCAACCGATCCATCCAAAAAATAGATTGCTGCAGAAAAAGAATGAAATGTCATGCAACTTCGGGAAATTTGTTTAAAAATTTCATAAGGTGGTAAAATTTAGAGATTCCAAAATTGGAATGCGCTCGTCTGCAGAATCATTCACAGAACATTTATAGGACGATTGAATTTTTATAAGTGATATGAAAAAAGTAACAAGCAAGCGGCAAATGGAAATGTTAGTTTTGAACCACAGAAACTTCCGTTGGTTGGCTGTGTCCGGGAAATGGACAGTTCACCCTATGCTGGGGTTGGTACCAATAAGTGTAAGTCACGATTGAGCTACCTAAAAGATCCCGTAGGGACTAGATGGATCAATTCATCGAAATATGAGCAACATAATCCTTCTACCACTATCGTGAATACTCATTGGCTTAATTTAATGATCCATCGTGATGACGATCTGTCCCGATGAGCAGGTATGCTTTACGCGTGCTAGTACATAATTATAGATATTGATTTCTGGAGGAAAGCGACCTGCGAGGAGAATGGATGTGCCTCAGGTACACACATATATGCCTTGGGCTATAGCCCGATGGGTTTACTGAAGGGTGGCTAGTCCCCATATATGTGTCTATATGTGTATATGTGTGTGCGTGTGTCTGTGCGCGGGTGACGCCAGGAAGGAGGACAGGTTGCTGACGAGATTAGATTGTCCCGCAAATTGGTAAATCCATCGATCCACTTTATGCATTCAAAACAAAATAAAAAAAAGGTATCCAACACGTTTAATGTGCCTCTGTATTATTTTCTCCATTTGATCTCCAATTCTTCGGCAGAGGATATTGTTCCTGTCCTTCGATAATAAAAGGGCCCACTTTGGCGGTATCGACTTGTCTGCTGTCCTCTGATAATCTTGAGCTAGTCCATTCACTCCAACCGATAGTATGGAATATAAAATGGATGTAGAGATCTAATTAACGGATCGTGATCGAAAGGGTTGAACGAGAAGCTTCCTGATCGCGCGACACCCTACTCTCGCAACTTCAATCCGTTATATCTCCGGGGTTTTGAGAACTACGCATAAAAGTCATATGACATACAATGTGTATTTGGATATAAGGAACAAAATATGTCAAACACTTTTTTTTTCTAGCTCTGATAGTTTTTATACTAGAGCGTTATGAATAATTAAAACGCTCAATAATAATGCCAGGAATTGTTTAGCTGAAGATGTCGCCTGTTTCAGTTATGAACGCGTTGATAGAAAAAGTGAAATCACTCCACTGATCTAGAGAAAACATTCATAGCAACCGTACCTGCACACACACACACACACACACATAGATTGTTATCTAACTTTTTCTAGCGGGAAGTTGGAGCATAAATTAACATCGGCTCAAGTGGGCAATCAGAAAAGGAACACGCGCATCTTGGAACTCAAATCCGACAAAGTGGGCCCTTTTCCCGTGGGCGTACACTTGTATGATATTTCCTGGAATTCTGATCCAATCATGTGCGCCTATACTCGCGACGTCTTTGAAAACTCATCAGTGCTGAGTGTTGATTGAAGAAAAATTGTTGTGAATACAGTTGGTGTGATCAACAGCTTTTGACGAAGAATAACAACGTTGATGGAATCGTCAAATGACGCGACGTATTGATCAATGTTTGCTAACAGTAATGCTAAGGATAATCATCAGAACTGTCATTACCATTTCTAGTTGATATAGATACCGCTAGTCAGACTGGGATTAATTTATCTATTAAAACACTTGTTTTAATTTGTTTAATTTTTCAGATAGTGTGTAAAAATATCGATGAAAAATTCAGCTTTTTCCCTGTAAAAAACTACCGAGCTTTTTCAGCTTTAGCAGGCATCCAAAATGATTTCGTCCAACTTGGAGAACCTGCATCCAATTGTTCCAGTGTAAGGAAGCTTCTGCAACCATTGGACTACATGCGCACAAAACTGGACCAGTATTTGATGGAATGTGTTGAATGAGCAAGTGAAGAGCAGAGTGCAATGAATTTGGCTTTCTCAATAGTGTTCCATATAGTTCCATAAGAGTTCTCCATAAACGAAACTTGAGGAGCTTTATGGTTTTGTGTTGCATTTAATAATCATAACAGTACGATATCGCTGGCCTTTTATCTTTCTTTGGTTGCTGGGCGAAATTAGAATTATCAGTACAAGCCGCAATGTTTTGACAGCTACCAGGGGAAAAATGACCAGATCCAGATGGCGATGGTCACTCTGCGAGTATGATTCCCCGTTTTTGTAATTGTTTCATTAAATTCGTGAAGCATGGATTGTGTTGACATGTCCCAGATGATCTATAGGAACGCTGTGCAACATACTGAGCAAGTCGTTTATGCCATCGAAAGGAGATCAACCGGGTTCGCCAGGGTACACCTTAACAAT
The DNA here is from genome assembly GCA_026005395.1 of Asobara japonica. Lineage (NCBI taxonomy): Eukaryota > Metazoa > Arthropoda > Insecta > Hymenoptera > Braconidae > Asobara > Asobara japonica. The sequence goes on from BQMI01000220.1 coordinate 1,336,858, forward strand.
GGAACCCAGCGGGCTCAATCACGACCTCACGGGGCGTTTGTTGAATAATTTATTGTCAAATGACCGTAATAAAAATACATTTGTCGAATGTGGTACAAGAGTAACTAAAGTTATCTTTATTGGGAACACTTGCAGCATTTTTCATGCAATTTAGATCGGAATTGTAACCATCGAATATCTGAATCAGATTAGGATTTTCGCAGACGATTTTACCTGGACAAACCGAAATAGCGATCCGTTCGGTACCAACAATCCCTAGTTGGTAACCCGACTCGAGCTGCGGGTGCAAGGTACATCCGTAGTGAAAGTCCAGGAAGATGCAAAAGAATTGGCAATGCGCTATACTTCAACCTCCTAAATCTCCGTTCAAGATTTCGCAACATGAGCAAAAAGTAAAATTATTGGCGAAAAAAAAAATTATTGCATTTTTTTTATTATGAGATATTGGCTATCTAGAAGAGGTACATATCTCCAAAGGATGTCTCATGGACATCCTGGTACCAGGTCTCCAAACATTTGAAATTCCGCTCGAACGTGCTCAGCGATCCACATGCTCCTTCAGCAAATCTCGAAAGTATATTCCAATCTTACTTTATGACAAAATATATAACCAATTTTGCGATGACTCAAAGTCGTGCAAGAATGAGTGTACATCTACCTGCATGACTAACAATAATTCCCAAAATGTCAAGGCACTTTCCCAGAATCGTTTTCCATTCACCCGAATCTATGATTTCCAAAAAATTATGTACAAAATCTCTTCCAAATTTTGACAATCCTTCCAAAAAGTGCCTCAGAATATTTAGCCAAATTTAGTGACTGAGTCATTGCCCAGTCTTTCAAATTTCCATCATGAACTCATTCCTGAGGAAGTACCGGAACTAGCAACAACTCCACATTTGAGAAGACTCAATTGACCGAACCAAATATATTTTATCAACAGTAACTAATCCCTCCTACAAGTACAGACAGAAAAGTGAACATAAAACGCTTCCAGCCTTTTATCCGCCACTGAGGGACAGCCTCTTATGTACATTTTTTATATACACAAAAGCCTGAAGTTGTATACACTGTCTCACCCTCAATTCTTCACATAGATCACACACATTTTCGTATGTACCCGCGCATCATCATGCGCAAGCGGTCACCAAAGGCGTCTACATGTACACAATCACCCTCTCCGTTCCTCTCTCTCTCACTCCATCATTGTCCTTCTCTGTCACTCTCATGTGGACGGAGTCGCCCAACAGAGTACATATCGGTCGACCCTATCGATTATTTTCATGTGGAACTTTCCCCTGTTCCCAACTTGCTTCCCTTCCCCCCTCCCCCTTAGCTTTGGCGTCGCGACGCCCTGGTATAGAGCGAGGATATCGACGTTACATCGTCGAGTCACCCTCCCTCCCACCGCCCCCCAATAGCATAACACTGTGACAACACCACCACCAGTTCCCCGATCCTCCGAAAATTCCCCAAATTGTTTTTATAATTTTCTAAATTAAAATAAAAAAAATCTCCTGACCTTCGTCCGTTATCTCTCAACATATGGCGATTGTTATCTACGCCCGCCTCGGTCTCCCCGATTAAAAAAACCGCTCTCAACCTATCCCGGAAATACGTAAAAATTAAGTAGGCCAGCTGAGATAGTTGACTCGCTATTTCCCAATCTTCCCTAATTTTCAATAACAATGTTTAACACACTGAAATGTTTCGGAAATTTTGGTTGAACAGGGTCCAACAGACTTGTCCATCCACCCCTGAAACCACCCCAGTTGTGTATTCCCACCCCTCCCGTTTTCCGCTGTCATCCCTACAACCCCTCGTATCGAGTTCGTTACAGATCCCCGTTAGCAAGATCGCTACCCCTGACTTCCCTCTCGCCTGAAGAGCCCTCTTCAGCCCTCAGCTCCCCCCTCGACGCACTCATGATTTGCGCAACCTCCGTTTTGGTCATCCAAACGCGCTTTTCTTCTCGGCTTCAAGCCTCAAAAGTCGTTGGTTCTCTCCTCCGTTAACGTGACCTTATCATATCAATTGATAAAGGAAAAAAATACAAAATGATTATTTGCCAATTATTGGTTATAAATTCATTGCAAATGTTTTTTTAATTGACCTAAAAATTCAATTGAACAAATTGTTCCGTGTGAAACTTCGAACTTGAGCGCGTGCGCTTCGCGGTAGGATCTCACACACGCGAAAACACGTACAAACGCACCCCGTCACAGGGGGCGGGCGGGGGGGGGGGTGAAAAATACAGGGGTGCGAGGGAGACAGAAGCCCTATGTAGACAAGCATACACGTATGATAAACCAACACATAGCCACGAGAAGAGCCGGGTTACGGGACTGCAAGGGGGGCAAGGGGGGGCGGCGGGTGAAGCGTCGCGCGTGCAGATACGTAAGGTAAGACCTGGCGGCAGACAAAAACTCATTTTTTCATCGCGATGCACAGTGTTACACGGTCGAATCCATAGTCAGTCAATTTATCGAGTGACAATCGTAATCGATTAAGCGTGTGATTATCGAGGAAGTTTTTAGCGGAGTGGCTGAAAAGGAAAAGCGAGTGGTGAACTTGTATTGGTATACATCTGGGTGCATCGACTGGTGGGTGCTGTGGGGCTGCCATTGATTTCTTTATTGACGCTTGGGCTCTACCATCGACGACTAGTTCAGCAGGACGATCGGGCCTCTGCGATTGACGTTAAAATTGAACAGTGATTTTTTCCCACTCTAATGATCAACATTTAATTGATTATCCGCATCAATTTAAAAACACCGCCATGACAGTTGAAGTATGACGTCATCGGCAAAACAAACCCCCAGAGAAGTTCGTGAAGCAATGGCCGATGTATCAAGCGTTGTGTGATTATTGATTCTTCATTGACTCTCGATTTTTCGATATGATACGCTACGCGGGCCTCTACGGTCCACTGTGCCAGTGCTCTCGTAATATTAAGTGACAAATCGAAAATTTCGCTGGTGTTAATCAAAGTGAACAGTTCGATCCTGAAAATCGATGGCCCAAGAACAAAAAAACATTCCTCCTCACACATGATTTTAAAAGCTAAAAGGATTTTTTTTCAATCGAACAATTGATTTATACAAGTGCAATAAGATCTGTGTTTATACTCATGAAATATCGGCGCATCGAGCTACAGTGGTCACGAGGTATCGGAAAATCGATAGAAGCCTGACTGACGCGTCGGCTAGTGGAGGGGGTGGTGGGTGGTTAGTGGGGTGCTCTCACACTTTCCACATTTCGCCGATCAAAACCTTCGAAATCTCACGGATACAATGAAAATAACCCATTGAAAAAAAAAAAACGAAAAAAAAAATAGATGACTACCGCTTAGCAACAGTCAGTCCGGACATGAGCGTAAAACATGAAGGAAGAAATTCTTAAAGGGTAGTCCCATTGGAAGTCCCATCTGAGCAAAGACTTATAGAGCCGGAAAAAAAACCCAAGTGTAAAGGTGGGCCGCATAATTCCTGGAACACCTGGACCCAGCCGCACGCGTCAAACGTCGTTTGTAGGGGTGCAAAAGCCCAGGGAAGGAGGTGTTCAACTTTGGTGGGGGTAGTAAGCGAGAGAAGACTTGAGGGGGGAGAGGGGGGGGGTTTAGACGAGACGTTCCGGTTCTTGGGGCTCACGGGTGTCGTAACTGCTGTGCGGTATCAAAGCCGCCCCTCTTACAAAACTCTATCTCTCTCGCTCGCACACCAAGCCCTACGATACACGTGAACATCGGAGGGGTTCCCGAGAGAACAAGAGAATAAGAGAAAATTTTGTGTGTGCGTGTGTGCTCTTTCACTTGGTTCGCGTATGTCATGGGCGCACGTTGGACGCCACTCTCTACGTCTACAAGGATAACTATAAATCGCAATAGCAATTCAATTTAATTCGTCAAAAATAGGGATTTTGTGAATTACCGATTACGATAGAACATATTTTTGTTTATTAACTGTGTCGCGTATTGTGCAATGGAGTTCAGTGTTTTGAATTTCTGTTGACAGATAGAGGAAATAATAAGTATCCGTGTTTTTGTTATTGTGGAAATGTGAGTTGCGCTAGTTGTCACTCGTTTATACATTCAAGTGAGAAGGACCGGTGAATGAACAGAACGTTTGATATGTTCAAGTGACTCGATCTATGATAAGCCTAAAAATTTACGGTGAGTGAGAATAATGCACGCGAGAATAACGTTTAAAACCTGAAAAAAACGTGTTTGTTTGTGCTGAGGTTAGGACGCCGAGGGTTGTTTGTTATAAACGCGCCCTGCGTACAAAGTTGCGCGCGATTGTGATAACAGCGCCGCAGTGACTGGGGGGTGTACAACAACTGCCCCTCTCCCTCCAAAATTCCTACTTTGCTGTGAATATTTTTTCCCAATTTCTGGCAACTGGGTGGGTAGTAAAAAGTAAAAATAAGAGACGGCGGAAAAACAAAGAAAAGTCGTAAAAACAAACTAGATGTGCGTAAATGGAAGGTATAAGGGATATAGCCGATCATCATCGGTCGCATAGCGAGCAATTGTTAGATGCGGTCGATTCACCAACTTCATTGAGTACGCATGGCCGTGGGGGCGGCTCAAATGTTAACACACACAATAGTGGTGGTGGTAAGTGCAGTGGTAGGGGTGATGTACGTGGTAGTAGGCATAATCAACACCATCACCACCATCACAATCATCATCATCATCATCACCATCCCCACCTTCACCACGAGGGCAATAGTAGAGGGGGTGGTAACGGCGCAAGCGGAGAAACAAGAGAGCATAGTGGGGGTCAGGAGGAGCAACAACAGCAGCATAGTGGTGAGGGTATGTCATCGTCAGACTCACAAAGTCCCGATATCGCGTGCGCGAGCTTACCGTTGGAACTGCTCGCTTCTGGGGCGCTTGGAGTTAAGGAGGAGCGAGATCTCGCCGCCGCGGAGGATCTATCACCGTCCCAGGAACACCAACAGGATAGAAATAATCCAAGGGAGTCACTATCGGTGATTGTACCACCGCAGGACATTGACGATTCACGTGACGCTGATTCCGAATTATTAAGTCCTGGCAAATTATCACCAACATCTGGTATAAGTGTGTCAGTTGCTAGTATGATCGACGCTACGGACTTCAGGTCAATGCAACCGGAGCCAACTTATCAAACATTAACATCAGTAGCTGAGAGAATGTCACCACCAGGCTTTTCACCTGGCTCATCATACGCAACATTAACACCACTACAGCCATTACCACCAATATCAACAATGAGTGATAAATTTGTTTATGCTGGCCATACAGCTAGTGGTGTGTCGGGTAGTTTCGCCGTTATGCAGAATAATGGGCTTGGTAATATGGGCATTGGCATTGGTAATTCACCATATACATATGATAAATTACCACCAATGGGCATGTCACCACCGCATAATTATCCGTCACCTGGTGGTGGATTACAACAGAGCCCATTATCACCACAAAGTGCTTATAGTCAGAGTGGTTTAAATTCACCTCATAAATCAGCAAGTCCCCATTATGAGCCAGCATATTTACCAAGATTACAACAGAGTCCAGCAGCACTTAGTCCACCATCGCCACCAGTGTCCGCGGCGACGAGTTTCGCGCCTTCCCATCATTCACCACCAACGTTAACAGTACCAGCTGCATCACCACCACCAATGCAAACGCAATTGCAACAATCACAACAATCACAACAGGGCCAACAGCAGCAACAAACAATAGGCCAACAACAGCAAACAATATCCCATACACAGCATGTACAGCATACATCTGTGGTTATGAAAACAGTGTCATCAGCGGGCAATGGTGCTGGTGAAGTTGAGGAAATTAATACCAAGGAATTGGCCCAGAGAATCAGTGCTGAATTGAAGAGATACAGTATACCACAGGCAATATTTGCACAGAGGGTACTGTGTCGTAGTCAGGGTACACTAAGCGATTTACTTAGAAATCCAAAGCCATGGTCCAAGCTTAAAAGTGGACGTGAAACATTTAGACGTATGTGGAAGTGGTTACAGGAGCCGGAATTCCAAAGAATGTCAGCATTGAGAATTGCAGGTGAGTTTTCAGTAATTTTATCCTTTAATTTTATCATTTTTCACTCATTATTTTTATTAACAAGAGAACAGTACAACAGATACTTTTTGATGATCAGTTAACACAGTAACCCTCTTTATCCATCAATTTTTATCCACCCACCTCTACTAGATGACCCTTCTTTTTTTTTCTCTCTTCGGCGATGATAATCTTTTGATAATGATAAGCAAATCAACATTCCACGTGTCTCGCACAAAATTTATACCGCGCTCCGCACTGATTTCGCTTGAGGGACTTCTAAAATTTCGAGGCAGATTGGACTTCACGGCAATTATTTCGTTAACGGGTGGGATTATGGTGGTAGCTTATGGAACCTTTTCTCTAGGGAATTTAATTTCCTATAAAAAAGTCTTATAGAGTTTTGCTGGTAAATGACTCGTTCTCGAGATAATTGTAGTTTTGCGGTGCTTGGGGAGGTGAAAATGGAGTTGTACCGTATTGACAATATTCGCCGTATGCGCTACAGAATGATAAGATCAAAACAAAAATGAGAGACTCACACGACCTTTCTCAACAATGCTCCACCCTGTAGGCAACTCGTTTCTGAGGGTCTTCTTTTTTGCCTCAGCATACATTAAGGCAACAAAAATAATCCAAGTTGTAATATTCGAATAATATGCGATTAGTAACGAGTCCTTCGGCATTTCGGTTGAAAGATTGAAAAGCCTGCATTATTTTTGGTGATACAATTTTCCAGACGCGCACATGTTAAATTTTGAAAATTCGGATTATTTCGGGTGAAGACAAACTGCGTAAATCACTAATTGAGTTTTTTGTGAATATTTCGTAATCTATGAGAGGTATTAAAATTTGTTTGAAGACTTTCTTGTAGAGCTCAATGAGCTCTACAAAAAATGTTACAAGAATATTTTTGTACCTCTTTTACTTTCTGAGATATTCTCTGATAAACCTTGAACTTGGGGGACATGGTTAAGGTGCCTCTTCGCTGCGAATTGTTTTTTTTTTGACATTGTGAATTTTCGTTTCGTTAAAAATAATGTTTTTCAGTCAAATATTTGGTTGCAGGAAGTGCACATGTAATATAAAAAACGCATCATCAATGTCTACAATACCTTCATAAATTCCTTTGAAATAATTGTGACGTATTAAAGATCAATCCACGAATATTTGACTCCGGAAAATAGACTTGGCGCCAAAATTTTCGGTCTTATTTGAATTGTCACATCAATCATGATTCATTGAAATATTTTTGAAGGAAGTCATGAATTGGCTGAATGGTCATTGATAGCTCAAATTCATAATTGTCAATTATAATCAACTTCATTGGTATCTCAAATTTTTGAAGCTTTCCATCTGCTAATCAATGAGATGGCCATTTTCTCACGTTTTATAGTGAACTATTTATATTTTTGTCAAAGAGCATAAATCCATTTTTTTAATATTCTCGAGACATTCCAGAAAACCGTACTCATGAATGTACGCATAATTTATCAAAATTTGACAGAAAAGTCATTTTCGGTTGAAGAAAAAAGTTTGATAATGCAACTGTCAAATTTTTTCCACTTTCCGGAAGTCCAGTGGGAAAATAACCAATGGCTCCGAGTTGGTTTTCAGCAAATATCTCAAAATTGAACCAAGATAGCGACATTTTCATATAAACCTTTTTGGTAGAGCAGGACGAGATGGACAAATTTCTATAATAGCAAATTTTGATAGCTCTCATAGTTTTTGAGATGTTTGGCAAAAACTGAGTTCAGGCTAAAACCGATCCCGCTTGACCAGTAGCGCCGCAATGAAAAAATCCCTCCAGGAATTAGTGCGCATTCTGAAATTTTTTGAATATCATCTTAATTTGTAGCTCAATTTTGTTGAGAGTCCGCACCAATTTTTTGTCTACTCCGGGCCGTTTGTCGTGACCAAAATAAGACCTTTGATGCCCCGGTTTTTCCTGATTTTTAATGCATGAGCCAAAAACCACTGGCCCCTGTCGGAACATACCGTCTAGAATCATATTAGCATTCATCTTCTTGTGGACAAACACCTTTGAAGTAGTATGGTTCTGAATCGATTTCCAAGATTAAAATGCAAGTAATTTTTTTATGAACGTTGGTATCAGAGGGAACTTTCTGGGATAGTCTATCATCGATCATTCAGAATGTTTAATCAGAAGTAATTACCACCTGCAAAATAACGCAGGTTCCTGTAAAAAAGACATATTTCCGGGTGATTATATGCTAGATCCAATTCTCAAATTTCAAAAAAAAATATAAAAAATGGGAGGAAAGTACAATGTTTCCTGGTACCGAACGCGAAATGATCTACAGAACGATCTATATTTTCATGGATTATTTTCATCCTTTATTTATAATAAATAAATGTTTTCAAAAAATAACATATGGCAAGTGTAACTCGCTGCTGTTGACATATGATGTTCTTTTCCTATTTCTCTCGACAATTTTCCAAAAAAAAAATAAAGTATTGAAGAACTCGAGTGCAATGCGGTATCACCAAAGTACAGTGCGGATTGCCATGCACCTTAAAAACTACCTAAAATAATGAACTAGTGAAAAGTTGATAGAACACGTCCACGTGGTGACCACGTGGTGAGGCGTTCCCTTCCATATCATTCAGAGATAGACGCGCGGAATAACACTTTTGGAATTCAAACATCCTTTAGAGGGGGATTGCACACCAGTAGACCCCCTATGGCTCGTACAATTCCTCCCCTCTGGCACACCGAAAACCCTCAGTTGTCGTTCTCATCCCTCTTTCATCTACGTGAGCACAACAGCCACGCAGTATTGATCGTGGTCATGCGGTGTTTTCATGAGAACGCAAGCGCGACCTCGACTTCAGCGACGCCATCGCCATGCCGCTTACCACGCTGACTGTAGCTTGCCGCCTATATACTTATATACCTTTCTACAACCCCTTGTCAGCCAGCTTTTTCCATGTTTCTACCACAGAGCTGTGTTTCACATTGACTCTTGGTCATATTTTTGGGCTTTTTCACTTTTTTCAAGCTCTTATAGCAAGCTGAAGAGACTTGGAGAACTTGCAGAACTACTGGGCGAATGAGTGGAACCCATCGGGGCGACACCGAAGAGTTCTCCATTCGTCATTTCCGGCTAGCAAATCGTTTTAACGAAAAATGTTGTTGAATATTTTTTTAGAATTTATTTTAGACGAGTCAACGATTTTTTCGTCCCGTCAATTCAACCGATCGTTTCAGGTTGTTTATCAACAATCTGTAAAAATAATGACAATCAGGGACCAGACCGAAGGGCACCCTTAACCCACAGAATCAGATACAAAAATTTGTTGTTAAAATTTGTTTGAAATGAAGTAAGAAAGTGAGTTTCAACTTCGAATAGTTCCAAAGTTTGGAGATAACGGAGTCCAACAACCAAGAAGAAGTACTCCGGAAACTGAGGAAAAAGTTATGTTTTCAGTCATCTCTTCATTTGTCCTCAGAATAGTTCTCTCAAAATTTTATAACTATGGTTTCTTCAAGTTCTACTTTTTGTAGTTTCAAAAATTTCTCTCATCGAGTGTACGTAACTATGTGAAAGTGCAAGGATGTATGATTTCGAGATCAACCCAATGTTAGTTGACGGAGTTGATTTTTAGTTCAGAATATTTGGAATCTGATGAAGATTGCTGGATTATATCACTCAGTATCGTCATAGTGGCCCTTTTCACAATGAGGCTCACACGCATGGGCGCCTTCCTTCGATAGGACGTAGTGGACACCCATCCATGAGTCTGAGGTGGACTTTTCCTATTGAGGCTATCGTATTTCTAACCACAGGGTAAACCTCCAGAAACCTCTGTGACATTCCTTATGATGGAATCGCCACCCCCTCACCCCCCCCCCCCCCTCCCCTTCGCCACGGCCGGTAGGTTGCGGTCCGGAGCCCGGGCGCGAACCGAGGACCTTTAGCAGATAGCAGTACATACTCTACAGTAGACTGATACTCTTCCCACTATACCAAAGCCTCGACACCGTGTGTGTGTGTGTGTGTACTCGCTCAGCAAGTTCACGAGTCTTCTAGAAAACAAACAAAATTTTTGGATTAATTTCGATAATGAAGAAATTTGAGTAAAAAATTTAATTGGCCCAATGTTTTTTTGTGAAATTATTGAAAAAAAATTTGTTTGGTGCAATTTGGGAAAGCAATACTTCTGGAGGAACATACTAAATCCAGAAACAATTTGTGTAGTCTTTATGGATCACACTCACCCTCCCTGTTGATTTTTGTGTTAATGTATGCGGAAACGTTCACCTGATTCACTCAATTGCGTTAATTTCATTGAATTCGGGTGATTGTCACTGGGGATTTATTAGTCATCCTTTGTTACCTATTGAGGGGTCACGAAACTCTATCCCTCCTCATTCGTCCCCTCTCGAGTCCTCTGAATGCAGTGGGGGAACTTGTGTGACTAGGGACGATAGTGAAGGGTAAAGGAGCTGAAGGGCTGAGACAATAATGCCCCCTTGGGCTCTTCATTGTTTTCGTCCAGTCTTCTTTTTTTTTCTTTATTTCATCTCCCTCGTCCTGTCTCATCGCCAATTTTTTTCCTTCCTCACAACATTAAAACTCGATCGTAAGTGAAAAGTTTGCCGCCCTCAATTCACCACGTGGAATTTTTTCACATGACTATTGAACTGGTGAAAATCTCTGTCTGAAATTTTATGCAGATTTCATTTTGGTGGAATTTTCAGGTAAGGTTGGCGGTGAAAAATCTGATTCATGAATATTCAATGATGGTTGAGTAATTTTATCGGCTAAAGTGCCTGTGAAATTACGATAACCTGGAAAAAATATATCAATGAATATTTCATTCTTCAAAAATTTGCGGCATTTTCATGCTTAATGATCGGAATATGTGGGAATTTTCAGATTGGTTCTGCTGAAAATTGACGTTTTTTTTCTGAAGTATGGGAGACTTGTGAGGGCTTAGAGTTCGCCTGGAACGCAGCTTCCTTTTTTGGAAAAATTCAGAACATTTTATTCACGAAAATTCCATTTGAAGTTCATAAGGAATTTTGTAATAAAAATAAATATGTAATATTTAATCTATAATTGTCAAATATTTTTGACAAAATATTGGAGATCTCTCTCGAATATTCTAAATCAATAAGAAATCATATCCGTACTCTCAGCTCAACTTGATGCGGATTTTTTATTAAATTCTTGTATCCTTGTAGTAACTATATATATTCCTACCAAGAGCATTACTTAAGATAAAAATACCATAACTATAGCCAAGCACATTCGATTCGGCAGAACCAAATTTTTCCCTCAGTGTGAAATATCCAATTTTGCGAAATTTTCGGTAGACTTTTTTGTTTCGCCCCCCAAAAACGGAAAATCGATTATCCATTAAATCTCCAAAGTCCTGACGCGCTCGTTAACGATTTCTCACCAGCCGGTTATGCTATTGAGCTCCAATATCGCGTAATTGATGCGCCCTTGCGTAATTTAGATCTGATTAGATTTTTGTTAAAATCGACTTGAATTTGTTTTTTTTTCTTTTTCAAACCACAACGAATGGAAATTTTGGATTCTCTCTTCAATAAACCCGCATTTTTCAGTAAACCCGTTTGTGAATTAGATATTTGATTGTTCAATAAGATCTTTGGAAAAAAATATCGTTGAAGAATTGGAAAATGCGAAATGTTTTGACATTGTATGCCGCAAAAAAAATGGGAACAGCTTAACATTTACAATTAAATTAGGTTTTGAACAGAGTTGATGAATTTGCATTGGTACCAAAATATCAGAATTTTTTTTTGTATAAAGCATTCAATATTATACTTCAGATCCCGATTTTTTTGGCGATTTATTTAATAGGGAACTAAATTTCTCATTTGGTATTAGATGTATATATATTTTCAGATTTATTAACGTCAATGCCACCCGCAAAGTGCGGCTAAATGGGAGTTGTATAAAACTTTCAGAATTGACCCGACATTTTTACGAAGAAATTTTTTATCCTGATCGCGTAATGAGGCTTCCGCTCACTCGCCAAAAACCGTTTGTGATGTCCTGAAGAACTCTTTCATAGTATTTAGGCAGGGCCAAATCAGTTTCATAACTAGGCTCGCTGAACCGCCCTAGCCTCGTTTCGCTCCGTTAGAATCGCGGTTTAGCGGGCCTAATGCTGAAAAGTACTATGATACCCCACATTTGAAGTTAAAGGGAACTATGCTCTTGGACTCTATCGCACTTCCCACGCCCACAAGTGGATTCAAGATCATGTCATCCACGAAGAAATTCCGGAGCGAAGTGGTCAATCGAGTTACATCGTTATTTTCCGCGCGGCTCCCTTCAGTGAATATCTGGATATCAAAATAAGATAGAGACTTTTGATATACATCTTTTTTGTAGAGCAGATTAAGACCTACAAATTTTCTCTTCAAGCAAATTTCGATATTTCCCTTAGTTTTGAAAATAGGGAGCGAAAACGGACAGCAGGCTGAAACTGCTTCCGCTCGATTAAAGATTTAGTTTTCTGAGTGCCGCAGTATCCGAAAGCATCTTTGGCTGATATCTCCAGAACTAAACAGATTAACGAATGTTTATGTGCATATTTATTCTAGCTCTCAGTATAACAAAAAAATTTCTATTTTCATTTTATTTTTATGTAATATCCTTATTAAGGTCCTCCACATTTTCAACATACGCTCCCAAACCAAGTGAGTGATTCCCTCACTGCGCGACTCCAGACGATTGAGATAATTGTGCAAGCACTGGCGGGTTAATACTGTAATAAGGTCTGGTTATTTTCCAATAAGCACTGTCTTTGTTCACGTATGCTGCGTCCCTCTACATTCATTTACAAATAATCAGGTGTCTCGTGATACTCCTGCACATACCGGTGAGCTATGTCCAAGCGTGTCGCGTGTATGCACTTATGTACCTACCCTGTGGGGTATTGATCGTCAAGAGGAGGTCGAATGCACCAGTTAGCAAGTCAGGGACTAGACAACTCTTACTTTTACCGATCGCACAAAAACTGCGTATGTAATTTTTTCCCTCGTCCCGCTACTCACCCTTCAATGGGAAAAAAAGTATGTACTTTTAAAATACTCTTTTTTTTTATATCCACCGTCAATTTTTTGCAAATTTAAAAATTCAGCAATCGGTTTCAAATAATAAAAACTGCAATTCAAAATTAGTTTTGGGTGCGCAAAGTGGAGAAAGAATTGAAGGGCGAATTGACCGGTCCACTCGATCTCATATGTACCTGGATTTTTTGAGAATTTCTCGAAAATTTACAGAGATATCGAAATTTGTATATAGACTTTTTTATAGGCCTTACTTGCCTCTATAAAAAAGGTCATTTGAACTTTTTTGTATCTGTCTTAGATTTCGAGATATGGCGTAAAAGCAGCTATGCACTGACGCTCTAGGGAATAACCCCTTCATTAATTTTGAAGTTTCTTGATGGAAGTCGATTTTTTAAAAAATTGTTTTCTGATACTTTGGAGATTTCTTCCAACACGTAATCTCTGGTTAAAATTTGCATGTCATTTCGCGGACGTTTTTGGCATATCACACTATGTCTGATATTTCATGACATCGCCTTTCAAAATTACATTTCTTCTGGTATCTCAGGGAATTTTGAGGAACCATGAAAAGCTCCGAGGATTTGTGAATATTTCACAGCAGGTGGAAATTTCAGTTAAATTAGTCTACGAATTTTCAGTGGAGTAAGTCGAATTCTATGATTAAAATATATCCGTAAATTCCCAATTCTTCGGAATTTCAGATTATTTCCATCCTGAGAATTTAAGATACTTCAAAAATTGCAACGAATTTTTTCAACCATCGCAAAATTTCCACTAGAATTTCTGAGATTGAATGAGATTGAAGGAGCGCGATGGAACCCTTAAGGTGGTTTACAAAAAAAACATAAATGATAACATCCCCTTGAAATTGATAGACAGCATTCATGACATTGATTGGACTATGGATGATTTTTCAAAGAATTTTTTCACGCCTCGTTTCCACCTAACTAACAATAAAAAAAAGCTACCAATTTCCTAGTACACTACGTTCCCGTCTATACCAATCGATAAGTTCCTGCGACTCTAACCGGAAGCGTTTTTGGCTGATATCTTGAGCCCTAGGAACATTAACGAATGTCCATATAATTTTTTATTGTATAAAATTTGCCCTCAGTATAAAATAAAAAAAACACATTTTCATGAAAATCGGGCTCCACCTTTGGACTACTCCCCTTAATTCAGACAGCGCATTGCTTAGCTTATTTTTTTTCTCCAACCTCTGAAAAATTAAGTCAAACAACCAGAACAATACTATAAACTATCCACCGCATTTGAATATTATACATCTTGACTTTGATGCGACACAGTCTATGGATAAGGGTTTGTATAGTCATATATCGTAACGCCATGACTAGACCTGCGGTGCTACCCTGTGTCAGCGATGGACGTTACGTGCACAGGACTGGCGTAAAAATCAATACGAAGCCTGTTTTGTCTCGGTTAAGAGTTTGTAGCTAAGTTGTGCTTCGGTCCCTCGTCCCCCCCACCCCCTCCACCTAGTCACCCACCAACTCCCCCTTCTCCACCTAGTCCATGTCTCCAGTACAAACCGCCCTCTTAGGTGGAAAGACGAAGGAAGGTGGGGCAACAATAAAGCGAGTAAGGGCCTTGCATCAACCTATCGCTTCGTGTACTATAACATTCGTCTTCATGTGGAAACCAGGGACTAGATAGGATAGTGCATAAGCAAGTGCAGCATATGCGAGATCAATTATTCGAGGTCAAGAATCATTCTTCAGGATTTTTTATAACACATTTTTCAGGGAAGATTGCCATAGAAACCTCAGGCTGCAATTTGTGATGGTTTAACTCTTTAGTATGGCTCACAGGAATTGATTAATGTTAATTTGTACAAAATGATTTAAAGTTTCATTACCAAATTACATTTTTGGGACGGTTTTATATCAGATCCCAGAGTGGTTCGTATTCGTGCGGAAAGAAGGGGATAAGGTAGTGCATAGGCAAGTGCAGCATATATGATATCAATTATTCATGGTGCACGGTTGCTTAGGCTGAGTTCAACTTTTGTGGAAGGTTGAATCTGGAAAGGTTGAGCATTTGTCATGAAATTCTCTCTCCTCACAACGTTTCATAGCGTACTTATATTTTTTAATCACTTTCATAACGTCATCTTATGCGGGACCTCAATTTCGCGAATCGACGTCTTAGGGAGACCCCCTTCTCCGCGCGACCGCGCCTGTGCCAGAGCGAGATAGCATGCGGTGCGGGCACAGAGTGGGGGTTGTCTCGCGAGGAGTGGGGGAACGCTACTTCCCCGCGAGAAGGGGAAGCGCCTCAAACTCGTGGATTTCCAATAAATTGCGCACTTTAATATTTCGGCTGCACTTGATTTCTTCTTTCATTGTATCATTCAGAAATGTGCAAAGTATATATCTATATGGTTTAGTGACTCTTATGTGTCTTGCAAGTTGAAAATTGCAAGTGTTTATATGCGGTGAACGGCCCATCCGCCCGTTCTTCCACTTTCCAACTTGATTCTTTCTTTCTTCTTGCCGCGAAGTTTCCATCCATTTTCTTCGGAAATTCACGGGCCTTCTGAAGCTGTCATCTCTGACAGTTAGCTCTGTAGAATTTGATGGGGAGATGGGATGTTAGATGCTCACGGCTGAGTTCATCAATCCGAGGGTATTCCGTTCTGTACTCGCTTAGGTTTTTCGGCGAGGCAAGAAAGGTCAGTTGCCGAGGTGAAGAGCGGTCGGACGGTTTCCTAAGAATGCTTGATGGTTTCAATTGAATACTAAAGACGCACATTCGAAAAAAATACGAAAGTTCTACAAAAATGCAGACACTTTGTTGTCAATTAATAGAGGATTACTTGATCTTCGTAATCGATTCCTACTTTAAACCCACGGTAACTCTTCCGAGACACTGCATCCCCAATCAATTGCATAACTCGCGGGGATAAGGCATCGCATTGTTTTGATTCCTATGTTCGTTGGTGATTTTTTTTTTCAGCGATGGAATTGAACTTTTACTGTTACCTTCGATAGCCAGACCTCTTGTTTCACTCTACAACGATTTTTATTCGTTACATCAGCGAGGTGTGTTGGTTAGGCATCGAGCCGGCTCGAATTCAACAGCACTGTCGGTGAAAACTGATAAGCGGGAAGACGACACTCGCGGTATGTTACCAGATAGATAAGTGAACTCTGGTATACACACGGGTTTTGTAATTTTTGTGGGGTAATGGATGTCGATCACCGAAGGTAAGGGTTTTCTGAGCTGTGACCCTTGACAGGTTGTGCTGGGCTCAGCATTGTGGCTTTCCAAATTGCTTATCGGCAATCGACATCTTGCCTTATCTGAGACGTAAAAAAATTTCACGCGCACATTCCAATTTTGAAACATATTTTGAGCCTTCATTGAGGGTATTATCCTACCGAAACATGCTGGTGTGAAAAAAAAATCGACGGGAATTTTCGATTGATAAGATAGTAGATTCGGAGCATGAGGAATGGCGGTTATAACAAAATGGGGTTATTGAGGGATCATGGGGTGTCCTATATGATTTTTCCGTCGGTCAAAAATGCTACATATATCCATGGGATATTTGCTCGTTCCGCCCCCCCCGCTCCCCCCCTCACAGCGTGATCGATCTAATTTAGGGAGCTTTCCTAATTCATACCAATTTACACGTTACTTATACGCACACAAATCTTAACGCACAAGCACACCAGTCATCTTTGAAGATTCTATGAGCGAAAAACCAACAAGATCTCTCGAGGAGTGGACATCAGCTGATCCTCATGTGCACGCACAAAAAAAAATTCCGAATTTTTTAACCGAAATTTCATAGATTTTGCAAATTTATTGGCTTGCTTTATTGGCAATTTGATAGAACAATATCGATTGTTTTCCATTTTCATCGATTTGATGGACTGCTAATTTTTTCCAAGTAAATGAATATATTTATGCTCCGTATCAATGTTCTTTTGTAAACTTAGAAAATGAATTTTCTGTCTCAAATCATCACCTGCTCGTTTAACAAATTATTCTGAAATTTTTGTATATTTCGTAATCGGTATTAGCAACATATTTTTCAAGATAAATTTTCTCTTAGTCACTTTCTGATTCAAATAAAAGATCGATGGAAATGTGGAAAAATCGGTATGACGTGATGGAAACCGAAAGTGAAGTGGTTGTTTTGTAAATAACTCAAAATCTGAGGCACCTATGAAAATGTGTATGGGGGCTTTTTTGTAGGCCTCACTAAGCTCTGCAAAAAAGTCTTCATAACAATTTCCATATCTCCTTTAGATTTCGAGATATTCGCCAAAAACCGATATATATGCAGTCCACCTCCCGGCGGAACCATCCGATCAATGCATAAAATCACATTTTTATTTTCCGATTAATTTTTGTTTGCAAGTCCATTATTAAACAAGAAAATTTTCGCT
This sequence comes from Asobara japonica, assembly GCA_026005395.1. NCBI lineage: Eukaryota > Metazoa > Arthropoda > Insecta > Hymenoptera > Braconidae > Asobara > Asobara japonica. The sequence goes on from BQMI01000220.1 coordinate 1,354,418, forward strand.
TCTATCATTTTGTCATTCCACCATAAAATGTCATCTGCTTAAAACCCGTGGGGATGGAATAAATGGTGCGAGACATCTAAACCAAACGGATAGACAAATGCACCGAGTCATCGTGATATGAATTTATCAATTTTTCTTTTATCTCCATAAACCAAATTTACAAATTGAATTAAATATCATTCACCTTTCAAATTGACACTGACGCGCTCTTACGTGTTTATATTTCGCTGCGATTGAACACTGGGTTTTGTTGGTTTCCCTATTGTTTTCATTTGATTCACTAGGATATCCAATTGTCCTATTCTCGTCTACCACATCCCAAAAGTTTTGACGTCCTATTTACTCCTTTATTTTTCTACCTGTCACTAAGTTCCTCGAGCTGTCCTGATGTCTGTTTCAATCCATAAGCAACTATATACTAGTTTTTTTAGTTACGTATGTGATTTTAATAAGCTGCGATGAAAGTTTCACATTTATTCTCTTGATTTATGGATTTATAATCAATTTTTTTTAACCACTATTTTTGTTCCTTGATTCTCTCAACTGATAACTATTATTTTAATGAATTAATTATTTAAGTATCGTTTCTGTTATATTATCAATTAGTTCAATCTTAACGAAATAGCGCGACACGAAAAATTCGCAAAATTTCGTTCATCAAATATTCGCGATTAGAGTATCAAAATTGGTTGCACTCGGCAAGTCATTGCTTTTTTTTGTATAATTTTGAAAAAAAAAACATAAAAAATGTAGAAAATTTCCATAGGAAATTTTCAGGACCAAGACAAGTTCCAATTTTCTATGGGATTACGAGCTACATAGGAGCTCAAAAATAATTATAATTAATAATATCGATTGCTAATTAATAATTTATTCTTAATCTCATGGAATGTTCCATGGGGAATCCCATGGGATTTTTTTATACGTTCAAATCATCAGCGCGCCTATTTTTGATTCCAAGCAATGCCTTGACCGCATTACAATTTTGATCGAAAAAAAATTATATTTGATCCGTTAACGGGTATTGATGAAAAAAAGCAAATTATTGAATATTAGTTCAAACGCAAGGTGTGTGTCTATCGGTTTGGTTTTAGCCCTGAGTAACTGCTCTGAGGGCGGCGGCGACCCGGATGGAATGCTGGATATTCATCACCCAGGATCAGGCATCGACACTCATCATCAACAGTTTCACAATTCATATGGTAATATCAATACTCAATCATTAACACTTAGCAACAATGCAATGTATAATAAATGTTATAATGTTATTACCGAGCGTGATCTTCTCGGGATTGCCTCGCTTTTTTTTTCATTTAGCTTACAGTTAGAAATGCGAGCTTATTTTATGACTAATGACAAATTATTGTGACACGATATATATATGACGGACTTGATGACGGACTTTATGACGCTAATTTTGCATTTTAATTTTTTGATTAATATTTTCCATGTGTCAAAACAAACCTAGGTCGCAGATCATGAAAGCTTCAATGAAGGCTTGCAAGGACTTTGCGATCTTGGGAATTCTTTGCTGTCTTCAATGAAGACGGTTAATACCTTGGATCGAGCTTTGCAACTTTTGAAGTGGAGCTTTTAAGTCGGATTAGTGCTTTCAAGGACTTGAAGTGAGCTTTTTATAGTCTGAAATCGGGAGTTTAGTAGGCTCAAATTAAGAATGCATGTGTCTCAATGCAGAACTTTCAAGGTCGGCAATCGGAGCTTTTCGTTTCAGGACTTTCAAAGTTCTCCAATTTATCATTTCGAGTTTTAAGGTAAACCTTCAGAATCATGGATCAAGGTTTTCAAATTCAGGATTCAGAGTTTCCAGGTTCGAATTAGGACTTTGAAAGCCTCAAAAGCGAGCTTGCAAGATTTAACATTGGAACTTCGACGGCCTTAAGCTGAAGCTTGTGGAATCTGAAATTAAGACTTTTAAAGTCTGATTTGAAGCGTTTCAAGTCTTAAATCGAAACTTCCTAATAATTTTAAATTACGACTGTCAAGTCTTAAAAGCGAGCTTGCAAGGTTTCAAATTGGAACTCTGTCGGTCTTAAAGTTTGTGGAATCTAAAATTGAAACTTTCACAGTCTCATATCACACGTTCCAACTCTCAATTAAAAATTTTCTTAATAATTAGTCAGACTTACAGTAGGACTTTCGAAAGCTCAAATTGCAACTTTGGAAGTCCTGCGACATTCGAACTTTCAACTTCACTTCTTCCAGTTTCCGGATCAAGATTTTCAAATCTCGAATGAAGACCTTCTAATGCCAGATTAAGGATGAAAAATTCCGAATTCAGACTTCATTAAGCTCGATTGAACTGTCATAATAATCCTAAGTCAAGACTATTAACTCTTCATTTCGAAAATTTTATATTTACCTTCAAAGTAATACAATTTCTGAGCTCCTAAAAGTAGAGTTAGTGTCAATACAAAACCGTGCACCGCTTATCATCATCAACTAATCAAGCTTACATCTCAGCGGCACGCTTCGATTGGGAAAAACTCATAATCCCCAATAAAGTGCAGAATTAAATAAATGAGAAACCTCAAAATGCGCAATCGACTTCCTCTAATTATCGCCAATTAAAAATTGACCGGACAATTAAATGTAAATGCTCCCTATTCCCATTTAGGAGAAGAAGACCAATAAAAAGGCACCAAATTTTCATTAGAACCATCGGTGGTAGGTGTTCTTTACTGAGCGCTACTGCTCCCCTGGTGCCACCAACATAGAACTTGAGGTTTTCCAACTCCAAGTTTTAAGCAAAAAAATGCACAACAGGACTGGCAGATTGACAATCAACCCATGATGAGAAGAGGGGCCAAAGAGTGCCCCCTTTGGAAATGAGACCCCAGCGAAAGTTATTCTTGAGCAGCGAACAAGTCCTCCCGAAGAGACGACTAATCTTGTTCCTCCCCCCCTCTCCCTCTCTCGCTCTTTGGAATCCTCTCGTTCGAGAAAATATCAAACGCTAAATTTCAATCCGTCCTCTTGCACAAAAGCCGCTACCCCATACCCCGCCAAGTGAAACGACACTGTCGGATCCGACTGTTTGGTCCACACACTAAAAGAGGAAGATAGGAGGCCCATCATACATTTCCCCCTGGTCCATGAACCTTTTCATTCTACTATGCCTTTCCCCCATTCCCCAGTTCGTCTCTTTTACCTTCACATCTATCCCCAACCTCGCTTTTCAGCCAATACTCTAGCAATGGATATCGGTTTGTATACAAGCTTGGGGTAGAAGAGGCTATACACCCAAGGCGCACCTAATTAAACTTCGTAGCGTGCTTATTCGTGTGTTGGACTCTCTTCTCCTTCAGCTCCTCCTGTGGGCGATTTTCATTTGCCCAAGTACCATATACTCTTCGGGCCTCAGCTCCAGTGTTTACCAAGATGTTCCCTGCTAGACACGAGGACTTATCAAATGGGGTTTCCGATGGGGCAGACAATGGTCCTTTACAGTTTCGGGTATTTGGGAAATAGCATTTCGACGTTTCATCAATCCAGAATCTGTTCTTGACCAAAATACTTTTGACCAAAATATCGGCATAAATTTTTTTTCGACCATATCGATCATAAATGAATTATTTGCATGAATTTGGTTAGTTCTAACATGAAAAGAATCCAATCAAAATTACCGGACAACAAAAAACTCGATATCGACAAAGTGGTCCCTTTTCACCTTAAATGATTATTTTTCGCCAATTAATCCCTCCTATCAGTAGGAAAGAATTGTGTCAACTCGGCATTCTGTTTGACCCGCTAATTGAAAACATACAATTTAGTTTGCTGACAAGCCACTCAACTTCTCACTATACATAACCCAACAAAGCCTTGCGCTAAGCTTTGTGAAGCTGCAACCCTTAACGTTGCCATAGAATAAATTTTGAGAAATTGGGTGGTAGTCGAAAATATCGAAGGTAGTCAGGTTGCATGGGGAAAACTAATTAACTCACCGGACTAATGCAGTTAATGGGTACGTTACTTTGAGGTCTTTGATGTCGCGTCTGTTAAGTATTCAGCTGTTAGGGCTGCCGGGGGTATTTTCCACTCACACCATCACACCAACTCCTTCACCACTATTTCACCTACCTCTTACTATCACTGGCTGGCGGTGTTGATGCACCTCATGGTACCAGGTACTGCTAACTTGCGTTATCTCTTCTCCACTTTGTCAAGCTACTTCTTATTGCCTCTAGTGGAACTTCATGAATAAACTTGGACGAGTGTTTCTTAGTTTTTCTTTGCTGTCAATGCTTCCCAGAAAACAAGGGAGATGCCTCCAGAAGAATGGTCAGAAACATAGAAGCAGACAGTCAGTTCATCTACTCATCTTTCAACTCAATCATTGGGTTTGTCTTAGATATTGAACCTCACAGTGAATCTCTTCGAGATCAATTTAAGGAGAAATAGAAGGGATGTGGTTCTGACCCTCTGCGGGTCGAACCAATAACTTCCTGATCGTTCCCCCGTGTATGTTACATCCAAAATTTCCGTTCATGTCTCAAATTATGAAGTTTTAAACTTCTCAAAATTTCCAAATCTTAAAAAATTTTATAATTCCTAAAATGTAAAAAGATTTTTCAAAAATATAACCTTGCTTGCGGTAGAGTTAATATTCAATTTGTTAACAATTAACTATCGGTGTTCGGACCCATAACAATAAGTTCCCTCAGCATCCGGAAGTTAAAAATGGTACAGGACCAAGTGGTCATCAGGAACGGATCTCACCCTAAAATTTCCCATTTGTGCGTTACAGCCTACCTTGTTCTGCAGGCAGGCGAAAAATTGACAAGAAAACGATTGTAAGGCTTCCATTTGAAAAGCAAAAAGAAATGAGGAAACAAGGCTTGCAAGGGGATTTGGCAAGTTTCCCAGGAAATCTTCTAATAAGATCAATTTCTCGATAATGAAGTCGTGTACAACTCGAAAGCTGGGAGATATATCGAGTCGAATGGACGAAGAAGGAATTGGGTGGGGAATCTTTCAAATGCCAGACATTTTAAAATGTTTTCACGCAAAAGTCACTAATGTCTTTCGAAAACCGATGGCATGTGGTTACACCGACAATGGATTGAATCCCTTAAACTTGAAACTGATGTTTGTGGGACATTTTATCGGCTTTACCCACATGCTGAAGTGTTTCCTATGTTTCATTCGCTTTATTTGGTAAGGGTGATGAGGTGGATTTGTCCATGACAGTTGTCTTATGAGTCATTGACTGTCCTCCAGCTGAATAAATAGATCCTCAGATTTACTCTGTTGACGGTTATCGGTTATTTGGGAATATTGGAATATAGATATCATATAGATGGAATATAGCAGTCAACGTAATCGAATAAATCCACAAATTAGCGTGTCTCCGTTGAGTGAAACTCGGGGAATCGGTGGGATTCAACGTTTAAGCGACTTTGGGGTAATTCAACGAATCTCCCCCCCCCCCCCCCCCCGCCGTCCCCCCTATCAAATCGTCCAGACGATGCAACGATGAGTGGCCCTTCCGGCCGTTCATTAACTGACATCAGTTGGCCAGGCTTACCCCTGAATCAATGGATACGTAAAATATTCACCAGATATTCAAGTTTTCTCTCGTACAATTCCCACCAGTTCTCATCGACAACTGGGCTAAGCAATTATGACGGTGAAACCATGTTAAGATCATTTATAGAAGCCATTGTCGATTCAACTTGTCGATTGATAAAGTGACATCTGTACCTTTCCTTGCCAACGATATTACATCCTGTTCATAAATCTTAAATAGAAACAGGGAGATAATGGAAATGTCTTGGTCGGCAAGTACTATTTGGAAGGATCATTGGGTTGCTAAGTCAGGTGTCAAATGGGGTGATGAGCCAGTCGAATATTCTTGATAGCAGTTTTGAGGAATCGATTGCGGAGAATAGATATCAGTCGATCGATGAGTTCATAGATCTCGATACTGTGGTTCTTGGTTAATCGGTTTGAATAGTTCAACGAATTTGAAGATGATGGGTGGTTGGACAGAGGAAGGATGCATTCCACACACACACACACACCCACCCACCTACCCACCTCCCCACACACCGACCTACCTACCCACCTACTCACCCACCCACCCACCTACACATACACCCACCCACACACAGACACACGCGCACACGTGTGTGAAACAAAAAAATATTCGTTTGAAGACCTTTCAGAATTCACTGCATTCCATTACTCACACTGGGCGGCACTACACCGCTTTACTCGTTTTGCGCCGGCAGCTTATCAGGAGATCCATTTTTGTCGATATTTCAGATATGGCGAAACCGCTTGCAACTTTTTCCCAAAATACTCGTCTCCCTATCGTCTAGTTGCAGTGTAGAGGCAACCTGTTTTCAAAGTTTTTAGATAGTCAGTTTTTTCTTGTTCCTACGCCTTGAACTCATTTGAACGTGTCATATGACCAATAAAGGTTGCAGTAGGTAAGCTGAGTAATCATTACGTTTGAATTGCCCATTGACACTTCCGAATTTCCTTTTCATTCATTTGGTCAATAATTCCTGAATTACCGTCAAAGTCCCAGTTTCTGCACACCTTAGGCCTAGTTCATATGATCTTAACTTCTTATTAATTCAAATCAAAACTGTTTTAGTGGTTTTTCTTGGTTTTCTCCAGTAAGATGAACAAACTGCAATTGAATATTCAACGCTGTAATGGCATTTAATCGCGTAGGGTTAAAAAATGTCTACGATCTGGGACCCGTGCAGTAACTGGGACATTGACGGTATACGAGGTTAAATTACTACCGGCTTTGGTGAAACATGCCATCTACCTTAGACACTGGAGACACTAGAGGCGTCTTGGTCAATGGTGATGAGGATTTGCATGATCGAATGATGCATGGGGATTGTGAAACTATCCAATGTTCAGATCACCCAAGAGAGAGTCTTATCTCTCAGACACGTTCATTATGTGGCCATACTGGTGGACGAAATTCAGAGGCAACCCCCCAACCACTGGGTGTGTTACCATGTGCAATTTAGTGGGCAAACCAGTCCACCAAATACACTAGTGTGTTACATTTAGGTGGACTGAAGAGGGTGCAATATGTGTAGATCTCACTCGACTATTGCTTTCTCACTCACTCTACCGAGTGAGCCTTTGTAACGTAGAGCATGTAACGAGTTTCCAATAATGGCTCAGCTGCGTCCAGCCTCGACATTGCGGTGAACAATTCGGTCGTGGTCGCAGTCTGTCGTGGTGTCTCAAGTCGTTTTTAAGAAACAGCGACTCCTTGGAATTCCTCAATCTGATGATTTTTGGAGGTTGGGAAAAATATACAACTGGTGAAACATTCCTTTGGGTGGGGGAGGGCGGGGGGATGGATTTATGGCGACTACGTGGTGGTTGTAGATCTCATCTCGAAGACTCTATCCAAGCGAGGTAGTCTCAGGGGTCAGTGTATATTGATTTCCACTTTGCTGTTAACACGCGGCACAGGTCAGGTCAGTTCCACCAGACGCGTGTGCCTTCTGTTGATATTAGGAGCTGATGGAGTTCACGTAATTAGTTTCGGTGTCATTAAAAATCAATTTCTGGGCTATTTTGAGGCACTTTTTTCAGCGTTGTCATCATAGAGAGATGTGTAAAAAAATCGCTATGCTTTGTGTGTGTGTGTGTGTGGGGGGGGGGGGGTGTGGGTGAGTGGGTGGGTGTATGTGTGTGTTTTTTTTTTCTCCATCCCTCTCATTTGTAGCGGCCGTGTAAGCATTCCTTCAGGGGGCGTACCGGACACCCACCCCCATGCGGCTGGGGCCGACTTTCGCCATTTTTAGGCCATCGTATTTCTAAACACAGGGTAAACCTCCAGAAACCCCTGTGCTACGATGGCCGGCGCCTATGATGGAACCCACCCCCCCCCCTGCGTCGGGTTAGGTTCCCGCTCGGCCCGGCGGTCTCATTTTATGGGTACCGCCGATAGCACACACGGAAGTTCCTGCATCGGTCGGAGTCCATGAGAAAATATTTTGAAAAAATATTCTCCGGCGGCCGGGCGCGGACCTAGGACCTTCGGAGTAGTAGGCAGATACTCTACCACTACGTGAAAGCCCCGACGGGGCTGGGTGGGTGTATGTGTGGGTTTCAAAAGGAGCCGAAAAAGAGAAGTCTGCAGGACTTATGAAGTAATCGCAGTCATCTGATGATACCCAATCCTTCGTCAATATAGTTTTTATTCATCAAGGCACTCTATCTCTAATTGCCGATCAAAATAGGTCTTCAATTAACATAACTACTGTGTAACCATGATGGTTCATACAGTGCTGGTCAGCTCAGAGGGTCCGAGGGCCGGGGGTGCCCATGAGTGTCTAGGTTATGGTGGTAATATACACGGCGAACCACTCACTCCCCCTCACTCCCCAGTTCTTGAGTTATTACCTAATCAATAATCTATATGTACCAGCGGGTATACTGTTAGGGCGAGCCGGTGTCCGCGTTACCGATCCTCCTACTAGGTAAGCTCGTGCCTGAATAACGCAGCTGGGGCTATTCTCCAGTCGCTTAATTTACCGGCAATCTTGCGATGATACATATATCGCATGCCCTTAAATTTAAATAGTTTTCCCAGTGTGGGAAGAAAAATATTCAGTCTGTTTCATATTGGGCGAATTTTAGTAACTGTTGGTAAATTTTAACAACGGTTGATGAATGTCAACAACGGTTGATGAATTTTATCAACCAGCTTTTGACATTAATCCACTAATTGTGGAAAATGGGAATTATCAACAATTTTTGGAACTTACCAAAAGTTGATATTCATCGACCAATTGTTGAAATTTACCAGAAGTTGAATTTCATCAACCAGTAGATGAAATTTACGAAAAGTAAATATTCATCACTCAATTGTTGAAATGCACCAAAAGTTGAAGTTCATCAACCAATTGCTGAAATTTACCGAAGTGAAAATTCATCAACTAATTGTTACAATTTACCAGAAGTTGAACATTCATCAACCAATGGTTGAAATTCACCAACTAGTTGTGAGGAAAACAATTACCATCAGCTATCGAATTGGTTGAGGAAATTCACCAACTAGGTGTTGAAGTTCACCAGAGTCAACAAATTTTGGGGACGGCTGATGAATGTCCATAATAGTTGGTGAAGTTCTGAGTCTATTCGGTGATTTTGAAGAACTAGTTGGTGATGGAACTTTGGTTGGTGATCAAAAAACTGTTGGTAATTGTTTCTCTTCGCAATTGTTGATATCCATTCATTTGAAAATTCTAGACTTAATGCTGACCTAAAAAAGCATGTAAACATAGTAGGCCTTACTTACATTGGCTATAGAGTTATATAGTCAAGTGTGTAAATAATAACATGTTAACTGTCGATGGATCCTTCATGAATTCTCCGTATTTAATATCGCGATAGTCTCCTATGCTAATAATTTGTGGAAGAAATTATGTGCTCTGTGTTAGTGAAGAAAAAACTCCATTTTTTATTGATCCTTTTCACACAACATAGATTACCTCGTTAACATCTCCATGATGTTCCAATATTTTTCCCTGTTATAAGAGCCTTTCGTCACTGAAAAGATGTTTTCATCATCAGTTACCAAAATACAATGAGCTTTGGACATTCACATGAAAAGGGCCCACTTTGTCGGAGAGTTGTGCGTAATTCGATAATATGACATTCCGCACATTTTGGGGACAAATCGACAAAGTGGGCCCTTTTCAGTCGACCATCGATACATCCTAAAAAGAGTGGGTTAAAAATTCAACAGTAAAAAAGTAAATTCAATATTCTCAGTAACACTTAAATATCTATAAGTAGCTGAAGAAATAATTCAAAAGCCAGCTCGCTCAATTAATAATGAGGCTATTTAAACTTCATTTCAACCTAAATTTCGATATCCGACTGATTCAAAGATGTCTCAATCCACTTAATGATTCTGATTCCTAATTTGAGCCAAGCCAACTTGCCTCAAGCCACTATTCTTCTGCCTGTACAGATCTGGCTCACGCATAGCCCTCCCCCCCCCCCCCTCCCCCTGTCCTCCTCTCCGAGCTCTTCTTCAAGCGATATCGGCGTTCATGTCCCACCTTGGAGACATCTTGTCAATTTAGTCGAATCGAAGTAAACCATACACTCTTAATTAGGTTAGCATTTCCCAGATAAGTCGTTTCCGGATCAGATTACTTCATTTGATTAGCCAAATTGTGGGAATGACAGCAGCCAAGTCTCCAGGAAACTGTTTCGTACATCACCGAATACTCCATTTTTCTTCTCCCTCTCCCACTCGTCCTTCTCGCTCTCCTTCATTCTCTCTGGTTGCCTCCTTCTTTATCCCCTCCCCCCCCCCCCCTACCTGTGCACTTCCTGCACTCTTTGCACTCTCCGCACTCCTGCGGTCGGATGCCTAGCCGGTACGCGACAGATTAAAGAGAAATGGCTACACGTTCATATTGATTTTTGTTCTCAGTCGGTGGGTGGACGTTCGACGAGGGGGTGTTGCACACTGGGTTGGTGGACCTGGTCGCCGAACGGTGGGAGGGGGGGGGGCAAAGAGACCGCCAATCTTTACAGCACTATCTCCCTTTTCTGTCTGTTAGTCCCTATACAGGGTGTCTCGCAACCGATCGCTCTTCTTCGATTATATTGAGAATGTGTAGTAGATTAGATGTAGAGTATCCACTCAACTTATGTTGTCTATTATAACGTAGAAAAATCAGGGGGTAAGGTAAGGTCAAAACTGCGAAGTAGTGAACTCAATTCAACAAAAATACCATCACATTATCATGAAAAATAGAGGGAATTCAGTTTATGCGTGCGATTATGAGCGATAGAATTTTATATTCTGTGATTGACTGCTCCGATAATCCAGCCAATCAAACCCTGGATCATAATTCAGTGCTGCTCTTCTTGAACGATCAGCATAATAGTGATAGTGAAGATTAAGATATATAGATTAGGAATTCATGGGAATTTTATTGACATAGTGTGTGTGTGTTTGTTGAGTCTGTGTGTTTTTCCTTGACCAATGATAAGAATATATCATCAGTTACGTATAAGAAGGAATATCCGTTCTTCAGGTGCGCTCTTTGCAAATGTATAAAATGGGGAGAGTCATAAAGGGGCAGCAGCTAAATCTTGTCGGAGATCCTCTGACAGTCCGACTTTGGGGGTAGCACCTCTATGCAACAGACGAATTCATTGAGTATCTTTAACGAGTTCAAGCGAATCGTTGTCAATGAATCCTAGGATCGAGGTGACCGTCCAGATCTGAACGGAGTAACACCAAATTGAAAGATGGTCGTCAGCTGAACGAGCTGAATCAGCACCAAAAAAAATGAGTGAACTAGCAAAAGTTGCATGAGTACTGAGGGTTGTCACTCGTGTTAATCCCACGTTCTAAAAATTGCGGATGTCGCTCCCTGGGCCACATGTAAATGTTCACCTTCCTACATTCAAGAACAAGGTTTTTTTTATTTACGCTATCATTCGATTTGGGATACACCGCTACCTCTCTCAGCGGTGCCGATGGAAACCGACTTTTTTCCAAAATCGTACAGCATTCACGCGGTTTAAACCAATGAACGCGATGCACAATGCACGTATATTCATTGCTTCATTCAGGTATTGAAGGAAAACCATGGAAAACCTGAATTTGTACAGCCGTTTCTTCTACAAAAGTCCCGTTCGACGATGAATCCGTATGAGGTAGAGCCTGGACAATTCCACTCTACTATATCGAAAGGGGACTCCCCGTGCGGGGATTCCATCCTTAAAGAACCAGAAGGTGTACTTCAGTGTGGTTGAACGACATCAATCAACTCCTCGTGAATGCATATGGATTTAAGTAGCCAGAAATCAACTGACCCCGAAAGTGAGTCACCTCCGAAATTCGCTGAATCAACTCCAAAACTGATTTGGTCAAAACTAGTCCACTTGGTCAAACTTCAATTTTCTCTCGATTTTCAAGAATTCAAAGGTACTTTTGTGAATTCAATCTTAACTTGAACGGAACGAATCGAAATGGTTCACCACATGTTTTAGGCGTAGTGTGTTCATATGAAGAATCGGTATCACCCTAGCTGTGTCGACTCGAAGCGCTGCGCTGGCGAACTTCTCGAGCGATAATCCGATGATCTCAAGAACTTCACAATTTATTCCCTTTATCGCACTTCGGAAACAAACTAAATTGGTTGAAAGCGCTCTGAATCCGTCTCAAAACAGAATGATCGAGCTCGGCAAATACACCAAACTTCGAATTTGCTCCGATCCGTTTCATCGAACTTGGATCATTGATCCAGCATGCTTGCAACTTGCCGATCAAGACAATTCCTGTAATCAGCCCGGAAATGCAATGTGTCACAATGAAGAACTTAGACTTATCTCGTCTTCTGGATCCGTTTTCAAAAGAATAGCAGTCAGTGTGTTAGCACTTATGTAGATCGCTAATCGATTTGAACGCTTTTACGTAGCTCTTCGCGAAGCAACGCCAGAAATGATAAGATCAAAAATTACAACTTCCTACTTGGGAAAATAGTCGTTTCCCTAAATTCGGAGGAAAACGATCGGTTGCGGGACACCCTGTATACATTTTCCTCCTTTCGTTCGTTTCCCTTTGCTACCTCCCCCGCGCCCTCCGGCCCCCTTGCCGTCCAACACACCTCTCTTACTCTTCTTTATGCCCTTTACCCATCGTCCTGCCTCCTGTCACCCGTTTCCTACCCTCTTTTTCCTTCTCGATGCATTCACTCGGGCTTCTCTTCCAATTTCTCCTTTTTCCTCGATCTCTCCCCGTCTTTTTTTTCATTCAACCCCCTTTTTTATTCCCCGTTCCATCTCGTCCTTTACCTTTGCTCGTTAAAAAAATATCTTTTTTTTTGTTGGGCTTTTTCTCCTGTCATTGGAACACTGGGAATATTAACAGAGGAGTCATCGATGGACGATCAACGGGGAAATTCATCGGATTTTTATTCACTATTTTCTTTATTATTATTATTCTTTTACCTTTTTTTTTGCTCGATTTTTAGTGGCAGTGAAACTCATGGGGTGCGAGCGGTTTATTCATACGCAATATTGTGGTCACCTGGGCTATGTATATGCAAAAATCGGGACGAGGGGGAGGAGGGGGTGAAAAAAAAGGTTGTGTACTCACTGTAGTCTTTTCTATGAGTGGCGGAAGCATACAGAGACTATTCGTTTGAAATACCGCCAATTCATTCTGGGTAAATGAAGGGGGGGAGGGGAGGATGGGGGGTTAAATATTCAGGGGATAGTAGTCACGTAGCGACAACCAAATCGACTTTATACGTTTTTTCTTCAGTTCGTTTTGGTATGCAATTTTGGGTAAGGCCAATGCGAATTATTAGCACAAATATTTTCCGAAGATTTGCATTGGATGGTTGTTGTGGTTAAAATTTCATCAGCATTGATGAAAAATTAATATCACTAGGACTTCAAAATTTTACTAACACACACCTACACCCACACTCCCAAACACTCTCACCTACCCACCCACACACACCCAACCACCCAGCCACACCCAACCACCCAGCCACACCCCCCACCCACCATGCACCCACCCACCCATCGACACCCACACCGACTATGCACCCACCCACATCCACCGTGCACCCACCCACACCCACCATGCACGCACACCCACCCACACACACACACACCCATCCATACACACCTACCCACACATCCCACCCACCCACCTACCCACCCGCACCTATCCACCCACAAACACAGAAACACACACGTACACACGGATATCCTATTGAACATGGTCTCAGAAGGTTAGAAATACTTCGAAATTTCATTTGATATGTGCGAAATGTTTTCAGGATGATCATTGTATCATTTCAAAACCAATTTCAGACATCCAACTACTCATAACAATAATACATATTCAAATGATATTTGGCAATTCAAATTTCACACAGATTCCACAGTCTCTCTGAAACTTTGTTTCAGCGTAAGAGGACTTCACTCAATAGTGACATTAAATATTCTCGAATTGGCGATGTGGATATTCCTGATTCATGAATCAAATATTTGATTCATATATTTGTATCCTCAACGCAAGGAATCTTTGTATTTCCTGGAGCACCAGTAGTTTATCAACTCTTTCAGTATATCCAAATCAAGTATTTTTTCCGTGGGTTATGAGGAATACCCTGCTATCAAGGTTCCCAGAAGGCGGGTAAAATTACTAGTTATTATAATATGCCCGCGAGGAAGAGGGGGGGGGGGCATCACCGCAGGTAGGCAGTAGTTATCGGCCTTGTAACACGGGCTAAACCAAACTGACGGAATGTCAAAACTTTTTTGTAATTAAATTTTTTCCCTACGTTGCACATAGGCGGGAGGCTTTGCCGAAAGCGCAGGGTTGGGAGAGGTCGAGTTACGCGAGTCCATCCTTTTTCTAACCCCGTGCAACCGCGGCTATCGGGCTTCAATATTTTTAACCATCCATTCGTACCGCCTCGCCATTTTCCCGATCTGCTTTCCCACCCACCTCCCACCCTACCCCCTCCCCACCCTCGCGGGCCCATTTTATCTCACTCCATCCCTTCGTAGTACTCTGGCATTTCGTTTACTTCCTCTCTCTCTCTCTCTCCCCTTCTCTCATCGGTTTCATTCCCCGTTTCCGCGGGGCGTTTCGTCACGTTGACTCTTTTTTTTTATTTTTTATTTTTTATTTCCATCGTTCGCCCTCACCGCCCCCCCCCCCTCCCACTCCACCCCCTTCATACCCAACTCTTGCCGTTCGAGAGGGCTCCGAAGCAATCGAAAATGAAACTCCGGCAAGGCGAATATTTTTTCCGTTATCGCGCCTCGCTCTCACAATTGCTATTAAATTTTTTTTTTTTCAACTTTTTTGTTTTACTAATTTCCCGCTCTGCACCGCCATCTTCAATAGTCACGAATTAATTGCGGTATTAAACGGAGGAAAGTGGATCGAGGAAAATCGAGTCGTAATTGAAGTGTAATTAAAGCTCGGGCTGATGACGATTGAAATGACTGTCGCATTGTCAATCCTATTTTTTTTTTGCCAGTTCAATTTCATATTTTTCATCAAGATAGTATAATTGATAGTTCTTTTTTATTAGTCGGTAGATGAATAGTGGGAGGAGAGCGAGAAATAAAATTGCATTGTGATCGCTGTTGTGAGACGAAAATCGATAGAATATTGAGATGTCTATTTTCTTGGATTTTAGTTTGGCTAATGGAAGATACAATGACCCAAGGCCAATAAATATAGTTAAAGTTAACGATATCTTTAACTAACATAGATATAATTAACATAGAACATTAACCAAATAGATAACAATCAAACGAATGATTCATAGTAAAATAGTGATGAAAATCTCATTAAATCTCCGTTAATGAGTAACCCTCATTTTACGAAAATTATGAGAGTCAAAGTTACTGCTGTACACATCTATCGATTCCATAGGGAATTTCGGAATCGTCGGTGATGGTAATATCGTTAATGTCATTCAGGTGTGAAGACCGCGATCTAATCGCGGGAGGCGCAGAGCGGGCCGCTTGAAGAGTCACATTCCCCACAAAATATTCTTCCATCCTTGTCCAAATTACCACGCTGAAACTTCTATACATATAGCTATCAATTTTCGGTGAAAATCCACAAATTTAAAATGCAACAATCTTCAATTAATAATGAAACTCAGACCGATGACAATTGAAATGCCCATTGGAGTGTCAATTCTTTTTCCCTCCACACCATATTTTCCATCCAGAAACTATAATTGATTGTTCTTTTTTATTACTCAGTACATGCATAGCGGGAAGAACGAAAGGTGAAATTGCATCGTGATCACCGCCACGAGACGTGAATCGATATTGTCGCGATGTTATAGGCAGCGGGAGGGTTGTGGGTAGATAGACGAGGAGAGTAGAAACTAGTTGAACTTCCTCTCCCTTCGGTCCCACCATACTTTCACGTTGGATGCATCGAGCCGGGTTGGTGGTGCCCGTCTTCATGCTTCGCCGCTACTTACGATGATAAAGGTTGACGGTTGGAAAGCCCGCGCGCGAGCTTCCTATCTCTTCGGCAACCATCCCTATTGCCTCCCCCTCCCCCCCGCCCCGCCCATTCAATTGGTACTAACTCAATTTTCGGCCCCCGAAAGTGGTCACACCCCATCACTCACTCCTCATCGGCCTTCAGACCGCTCTTTCCACGCTAACCTACTCTCCCTCCCCCCCCCTCCCCCCTCCTCTTACCCCCTCACACATCCCTCAATTTACGTACGGCTCGATGGTAACGCCACAAAGGGAGTGTATTTTTACGTGGGGTACAGCGTTTAAACGATAGATGAAAATGCACCGAACACCTAACTCTATACCGAGAAGTCCACCCCACGCAACCTTCGCACACATACATCTATACGTGGTGGAGAAAAAATACGATGGAGTAAAAAAGGAACAATAACAGCGTAGGGTGGAATGGGGGCGGACAGAGGAGGGGGGGGGGGGTGGTGGTGGAGAAACAGCGACTAAAAAATATCGGCTATACGAAATTCTTCTCATTCCGTGGCTTTTCATTTTAAACGGAGTGGAACAAAAAGGAGAAAACGTCCGAGGTAGTTTTAAAAAAGCCCTCACACGTATGCCCGATCTACCCATGTGCACATATTTTTAAACATTGGAAGGGTAGAAAAAATTGGGGAGAAAATGCTGGGAACCGATAGATGAAAAATGTGTAATTTTTATTAATCATACCTTTATTAATTTTCGTTGCGGCGCTTCGTGGAGATATTGAGTAGGAGGGGGTCGGGGGAGGGGGGTGGAGAAGGTAGAGAGGACGGAGGGGTGCAACGCTTGCACACTAGGTCGCATTGGAGCTATCTCAGTCGTTCGTACAGGGCCGTAGGGAGGAACCACCCTCTCGATGCTTTCATACTTGGTACATAGGATACATGAGGTGGATACACGTATGTAGTACATGCACATTACACCCGAGTCTCCACGTCGCACACGTGCTGCACACACATACACGCATACGCACACATAGGCTACCTTTGAGTTCGTGTAAGGGGTGGCATACAGGTGTATAACCGGAGATTCTATATCGTGTATCGATGCTCATTTTTGTAATATTGATGCCAGACACGCTTTCTGGAGATGAAAGTTTTTCACTCTGGCTGTCTATTTGGCTCGTCTTTATGCCTTTTTTTAGGAGCTTTAAAAAAATTTGGACGGACACAAGAGCTTAAAGGAGAAGTGGTAGTGCGTCAATTAGGAAAATTGAATTTAGTTTTGGGGAAATATTTCCACGATTAATATAGATATTTAATAAAAAAAAAGGAAAAATAATAAGTGTTTTGGAAAACTTTTGCAAACACTTGGGGAAAATTTGGACTATCTTAGTTTTAATAATTTTGTAATTTTATAGTTCATCCTCAATTGGGGGAAAACGAGTGTTCAGTCCGTCCGACTTTGAACCCCCGTTTCTTCAAAAAGTATTCCAGATAGTGGGGTGATTCAGAAGACCTAAATTATTCCCCATGAAACAGGGAATATTTTATATTTTGGGTATTTTTCTCTAGCGCCATTATTTAATCGAATCGCGTCGAGTCAAAATTACAGATCGGGAAGTCTTTCGTGTGGTCCGCACGGCTCACACTCGCGATCCACTTGGTGGCGAATTATGCGGAGGGCTAGGGCGGGAAGTGCGTCTTGCAAATGAATTTACTAGGACGAGTACATTATTAGAACCCCCCCCCCCCCCCCCCCCAATATTTCTGATTCCGTTTGACAGCGAGCCCCTTTTTTCGTCCATTAATTCTTGATAAAAAAAAAGAAAAAATCGGACACTCTGATTGTGGAATTTCTTTGATATTCGTGGGATGGATGCATCAAAAGGAATGTGTCCTGTGCTGCTTGGAATTGGAAATTTTTCTGATCTGGAAAGAGACAGTGGATATCGCGGAAGATTGAGATTTTGTCATTAATTCTACAGATGCAATTATTTCTGGATTTAATATAGTTTTCGTTTTTACATTTTCATTCCAAGTTCTTTTTTTCATTCATTTGTTTGCATTACAATTTTGGAGAATTTTTCGAAAATTTCTAGCCAAAAAATTTCGAAGTAAAAAAAAACGAGCGATCCATTGGTAACCGAAAATTGGAAAAAATCAGTAAAATCTCAATCACCAGGTTGTGCGTCAATATGAATTGAAAGAAAAAAAATTGACAACTGCATTATCAGGTGAAAACTTTGTCCAGTTTCAACAGACAAAAGCCGATTCACGTTTCCCGCTCATTCTTCGTATAACACTCGCGTATGTTGCGCGTCTCTGCGACCTATATAGCCTCCGCAATTTAATAACCGATCGATCCCGTCCCCCCGCGCCCTCCCCCAGCCACCCACTTGTTCCTACCCATTAACCAAAACGTCCAAGAAACATTCCTCGTATTTACTTCTCGCCGACAATGAAAAAAGAAAGGGGGTGGGGGGGGGGGGGGGGAAATAGAAAATTGTGACCCATTTCCATCAGCGCTAGCCACGTCAGTCGCACATTGGCTCGTGATCTTCGGTATTTAATTTCAGCCTCTATCCCCAGCAATTTTCACTCGCATAATTAGATATCCATCAATCGGCTAGCGATCCCCTCCCACATAATCGCAAAAAATAATAAATTATCCGCTATATCTATATCACTGAAAAAAATTTTATGCGCTATTTTTAACCCGTTATTAGTAGCGCCATTTTTCGAACGATCTTTAAGCGCGCATTGAAAGAATCTCTCATATTTCGTTTTGGCAGTTTCAATGTGTGAAGTTATTTGGGATAAAATGTAAATTTCATTGGGAGATCGTTTCGTATCGCGATTACTGACGGGCTAATGAGCAAATGGGGTGGATTACATGAAACTGGATTCCCAAAAACGTGACTATAATGAACGAATATTCAAATTTCATTTGCCATTAGGCGGGCTAAACCGCGAATTGAAGCCCAGCTCGCTCGGTTAAATCGCGGTTTCCGCGTCTAAAAACGTCGGAAAGATGTAACATGCGGCTGTAAAATAATCCATCGATGGATGTTAATAACAGGTCAAATCAAACGCAAGGCTTGTAATCGCATTCGTGATTTTTAATGACAATTTTGGGACCCCCCCGATAACATAATCTAGAACGTTTTCAGGTTTCTGATCATTCTACATAATCTCCGCCTAAAATTAACGTAAAAATAGCGCATGCGCGGATGCAATATTTTCATCAGTAGAAATCCTTTAATTTCAATCCGCCTTTATTTTTATTTTAATCGCAAAAAGCGACATCACCAAAGACAATCCCCCGAAGAATCCGGTATTAGTCCCTGAATAAACCCCACGGACTGTCATTTTTCGTCAGTTGGTCAGTTTAGGAAGTGCGCCCAACCGCCCTCCCCTTCCCCACCCCCTTTCAAATTCTCCTAACATGCACTCAGTTTTTTTCCGATGTGCATATATACAGATCCGGGGATTGGGATTAGCCTCGGCATGCGCTCCTCTGTCTCATTCTTTCTATATAAAATATTCAGGGGGGGGGGGGGGGGAGGGGGGCTTTCGCGGTGGTTGAAAAACCGAGGATGAGGGAAGGGTGCACAGAGGAATCCGACTGCTCCTCTGCTAGAGTTGAATGTGTGTCCGGAATCGCGTGTGTTAGAGAGTCCGCTTATTCGACGTGTATACCTCTCCCACCCCCCTGCCCCCGGCCACCCCCTAACCCTACAATTCGAACGGTATGGGTAGGTATTGTGTTTATATGCATATCGAGCCTCGAAGTCTCTTGTGCTTCGACTCCGCATTTTCCAATATTCGAACTTTCTATCTCGCTCATCTCTCCTGTGTCCTCCTCCTCCCCCCCCCCGCCCCATTCCACCTCTCGCCCCCTAAAGCCGTACTATCCACCTCACTTGGACTATCTGCAGAGCGCCGTTATATTTGGACAAAATCGAACCAACGAAAGGGGGTTTTGGAGGATATAGAGGGCCAATCGCTTGAGAGGGGCATTTCGGGAGGGATATGGGTCCTGGGATCTAAACGCTGGCTCTCAAATATTTATTATGCCCAGGCTCAGGTATTATTTTTCGAAATAGCAAAGTGCATTCTATGCCCATCTGTCCATCTGACTCGTCAATCTGTCATTCTCCAGTTGTACCTGAAATAATATAGAATAGGGATTTGTGTCAGTATTTTTGAAAAAAATAATAAGTGAATTCAGGGTAGAGGGTGACGCACTCACTTCGGGGTAGGATTACATTTCGCTAATTAACAGTAATCAAAACGTTGTGTGTGTGTGTGTGTGGTCACAATCAATTTCGTCTCACGAATACTAGAACTGATTCTTCTTCAATTACTGTGCGAAAAAATAGGTACGAAAACTTTTCCTCTGTGATCAGAGTTTTTAGGTACTTTTTGGAATCCTTCAGGAACATCTTCAATCGGTAAATTATTAGTGGCGTCCTCCAATCGGTGATACTCACATGGTCCGCTTATTTCACTTGCAATCATTTCGTTGTGAATTTTTAATTTTCAATCTTTCTACCACATTGAATGCGTCTAGCTGTAGTTATTGAGCTACTTTAAAGATCGGTTTTTAGGACGGGGAGGGAGAGGGTGGGGGTACATGAAGAATGCACATGGAATGCGGCACAAAAAAAGTTGAGCAGGGGCCGGGGAGTCGATAAACGGAACCGGTAAAATGGCTTTTCATATCGGATAAATTAGACCTCAGGGATTTGGCAAGGCTGGGTGGAAAAAAAAATGAACTGACGGGGGTGGCTTTCGATACGTTTCGCTGGTATACTTGGTCGTCCTTTGGTAGGCACCAATGAATGACGCAGACAGGTTAACGAACCGGTAGCTGATGTCCGATGGGTTTTACCATGACTTCCGGTTCTGTAAGCGATGGCGTCACTCTTTTAGGGGGAGGTTCGTGGGAGGGGGGGGGGGGTGAAAGTCGACTTTGGGGCTTTTAATTCGCGATCAACAGCGTCGATTGAAAACGGCCGGGGGATTTTTTGATGGCTTAAATTAATTTCCTCTCGTCATTTTTCTGTGCTCTAGTGAAATCAGTGCGGATCAGATCTCAATAATTTGACCGGTTTCTTTCTGCGAAAATAATAGAATAGATTGGGGATGATTATACCACTCTCTCAACAAACACCATAGAACTACGTGTCGTCGACAAAAATGTTCATATGAAAATTTTAATAGCTTGCTTAGGTTTTGAAATACCATTCAATTGGGTCTATTGGCTTTTTGTGGACATATATGCTTCCTATATAGTACTATAATAATCCTAGTGATTTTTTTTGGACATACGACTTTCCTACATTGCTCGTCACCATAACAAGTATTCACTTTTTCGTGGCTTTTCTTTGACAAACATATTCTGTTTTAATTTTTATATCACTTCGATATCCTTTATTTTTTTTTTCTGGACATACGACTTTTTTTCATAAAGCTCGTAAAAATTTATTTCAACTTTTTTTTCTCCTCTGTGTACTGTTCACTAAGCGAAAAGAAAAAATATCAGGTTGTGAACTGAGGCTGGTTCGTATTAAACAAATTGTTAACTAACTTTATGATGTTATATTTATACTATTATGAACATTGATAATTGCAAACACATGCTCAGTTATTCTAGAGAAATTACATGAATTTTAAAAATTACACGATTCTAATAAATAAATAAATGTATATTTTTTTATTCAATTGATTAACATGTTCTATACATATACATAATTTAGGATGGAAATTGAGATCCGCGGTAGCGAATAGAATCAAGTCACGTATTTTATACACTAGTCTCTCTATAATTTGCGTGCTTCAGGGATGTCCTGGAAATTAATAGCAAAGGAGACGTGAAGCTTTCCCCGCTTTTCTGCCATTGGTCGCGACTATTCTAAGACTTTCCGTGGCTTAGTTTACTGAATGTTTTGAATTAAACAAATAGGGATGTTCTGTCGTATTTTTACGTCTTGAATCAAGAAGTACAGATGGTGATTTCCGATTTTACGAGTGATCGTGCGTTAGGTCATAACCGTTCAAAGTTAAGCGCTTGATTGCGCTCACCGCGCACTTCTCTGCGCATGAACTCAAGTGGGGGGACGGTATCGAGCGGACTACAGGCGATCAGGGGAAAGTCGGCAAATTAGAGGGACTCTCGTCTTAAATACATACCGCAAAGTTTTGACCAGCATCAATCAATTTCTAGAATAACTGAATATCTGTTTGTATCCACTAATGTTCATTTCCAGGCAGCCAAACATCCTGTAACATCCTGATGCATTTTCTTTCCCTCCATAACTCTGTTGTACGAATTTCAGGAAGTTGATATGTATGTGATCATTTGTGCCAAATTAATTGTATTCTTTTCAGCTGAACTTTCCCCTCTGTCGAGCAGCCACAATGGGTCAAAATATGCCCCACACATGTGCAAGTTAGTTTCTGGTTATTATCGGTATGCTATGACCCACGTGTATGCGGAGAGGCATAATTAAAATATTGACCCAGGACCACCAACGAGAAATCAATCACCGCATTGTCGGTGAGCGGAGCACCAACGCGCTAATCTACCTCGCGCCTCCAGTCCACCGTGCCAATTAACACCGCAATTCCCCCCCCCCCTCTCTCTCTCTCTTCCCCACGAATTAATTAATCACTTTTTTGAGATAAGATATTGTGCACGAGGAAATTGATCCGAAAATTATAAAACCTCCGGCTGCTCGATGGCGGGGCTTACATTGCATTGGTCCAATCAGGAGACCAAATTTTTTATGCCCAATGAGTTTTCGACCAATCACGAGTCTCTGGAGGACTCGGTAAATCAGGAGTACCGCGGATGAGAGTAATTCAACCGAAAAATGAGTGTACAGAAGGAAACACCTGAAATATGAAAGTTGAATTGGCATTTTTGAGGTTTTTGGAATGCTTACAAATTGGAGGGATGTTGATGGTTATGAAGTCGTAGAATTTGAAATTGAATATTTTTTTGGTAAATGTGAATATTTTTTTGCTGCATTTTTTTTTAATTTCTAAAAAAAAAATCATTTGCGATTTCCAATATTTTTGAAGTTTGAAATTTCAAAATTCGTGAAAATTTCGAAAAGTCCAATTTTTATATTCTGACATTGTCCAAAAAATTAAATTCACAAAATTTCAAAAATTTCAACATTCGTTTAATTTACTTACACGCTTCATTCCATCTTCCGTCCAATAAAATTGAAATTTTTTCAGTATTTTTAGCCATTGTCAAGCTATTCTAGAAGTTAAAAATGTTTCAAAATTTTAATTTCCTAAAGTTAAGGAAATGTTCAAATTTCAGTAAATCGGCACTTGCGCAATTGAAAAAAGAAATGCACTTTTATTATGCATTATCAAATTACCATTCGATGTAGTGGAGCCCGCGGTTTGAATGCGCTCCAACAAATTCCCCTCAAAAGCCAAAAGGCCATTCGTTTCGAGGTTCGAGTGCTCCATCTCGATGGTCATTGGCGGAGCATCGCTCCCGGGGAATATTCTCCGAAATCATCAAATCATCAACGAATAAAAAAAAACTCCCAAAAAATCAGCGCGCGTCCATCACCCAAATTTTTCTCCCACTGCGAAAGGGTTTTCAGGACAAGCAGAAGCGGTGTCGAACGTGAATCACTGAAAAGCTCATTTCACCTATACCAAGAGAAATGAGCATAAAGTGACACATATTAATCCCCATGAATTTCCCAATTGTCAACAAGGACCGTCGGTTGTTATGTTGAAATGCTCCCAATGTGTTTTGCATTGCAGACTGCCAGATGCGAAATGTTAACGTGAGATCAGTCAACTCTAAAAGAAGGAAAACACCCTCCTCTTCCTGCTTGTGAGTCTCTCAGTTTCGGTGTTCGTAACAATAATTCTCCACATGTAATACCAAGACATAATGTTTATTATTTTTTTACATCTACTATATATCATTACATCTTTTTAAATTCAATTTATTACATAACTAATGAATAATAAATTATTAACATTACCAATATTTATACATAGATATTGACTGATAAAATTGCATCTATCAACAGACACTGACTATACATATACATCATATATGTATAACAATTAAATTTTGCCAATTTATACCCAATTATTGCCCATTTGTCTGTTGATATTACGTTTTGGTTGACTATTGATTGATTACAATGGTTTGATGAACTTAACCGATGGATGGATCGATCTAACGACATTTACACCACCAAATTACCCATAATCGTATATCTTTATCACTGTATGAGTACTATTAAGTTGGTTCGTTCTTTGTGACTGGTATTATGAAGAGAGGATGATATAAAAAAAAAAGAAAAAATACCAATGATACAGAAACAGTTCGAAAACCCGAGCGCAGCTTATTCGCTGAAAATTCCCCATGCAGTCGCCATGCGCTTCCCCCTGTCCTACGTTCTCTCGTATATTCCACTAGAATTTTTTTTTACTCCTCGTTATTTATTTCTGGAATATTTAAAGTACCAAATTCCCAGAATCGTTGATCTCGCTCTCTCTATTCCCTCTCACTCCTCACACGGAAAAATATATATCATTTGGGCCAACTCCATACATCTCTCGAACTATATATTATAGATTTTTTTTCTATATAAATTTTATGTTTTTACGTATATATTTTTCCATGTGAATCGTCGATCCAGGTCTCGGATAATTGGCCCCTGATATTTTCGACGAATATCTTGCAATTGGAGAACTTTGGCGGAAAATTTGATGATA
Organism: Asobara japonica; assembly: GCA_026005395.1. Taxonomy (NCBI): domain Eukaryota; kingdom Metazoa; phylum Arthropoda; class Insecta; order Hymenoptera; family Braconidae; genus Asobara; species Asobara japonica. The sequence continues at coordinate 1,379,176 of BQMI01000220.1, forward strand.
GATTTTTTTTTGGATGGATAAATTTTATCATGCGGAAAGTAAAAGATAATGAAGTTTAATCATTTGTATTAAATGTGTAGGCGATGTTAAACGCGAAAAATTGCATTTACATCTCAGTAACAAGTCGACCTATGGTTGGGCAAATAATACATAACAGTAGGGTAAAATCTCTTCCGGTAAAAAGTACTTACCGATTGACAATATTTACAGTACGGTATGGTAAAATTTACTCAACTATGGCTAGCATTTTCATTCAGATTTTGATGAAAATTGCCTTTTTTGGAATAAAATTCACACACCAATATACAAATAATTCGGGAAATTTTACTTTTAGCATGACATTTATCTATCGGCGGATAAACGAATTTTTATCAGCGTTTCCTCGCCGATTTCTCAATTTTCAAGACATCTTCGATTAATATATTACGATGGTCATTAAAAATTCATTATTATACCAGACGAATTATCTACGGTTGTTCTATCTCTGATGAGACCTGACGATCGAGACGTTGCCGATTCGATGACATGATATCCATGAAAATTTTGTTAGTACAAATTGACTCTCAGAAGCCATGAATTATTTGACGATTTAAATTACCAATGACTGACGAGATATCACAATGGAATGTAGACGTACGCTACATTTAGTTGATGATAGCCCGGAGGTTTTGGGTTACTGGCAAAGGATTTCCAGATGGATATGTGCCGAACGTTCAGGATGCCCCAAGACTGCAGGCCTCGGTCATGGGATATCCTCACTGGTCGTTGCTATCCAATGGTCAAAGACTTTGGAAATTTTGCCTGGATATATTCATTCTCAATGATGTTATGTAACATCGGTGGATCCGCGCGGAGAGAATAGCTTGGAAAAATTCCTCTTCCATTTGGCGAACGATTTTTTTTTAGCCAGAAATGCAATGGAAACTATTTTATGGAAGAGAAATTTTATTTTGAGAATAACGAAGGGACTTTTTGCGGATCATTTTTGACACGATTGGCTTTGCAATTTTTCGGCATTTTTAAATTTCTCAAAATTTTAAAGTTTTGAAGTTTTTAAAATTTTTGAAATTTTTGAATTTTTTAAAACTTTTGAAATTTTTGAAATTTTTGAAATTTTTGAAATTTTTGAAATTTTTGAAATTTTTGAAATTTTTGAAATTTTTGAAATTTTTGAAATTTTTGAAATTTTTGAAATTTTTGAAATTTTTGAAATTTTTGAAATTTTTGAAATTTTTGAAATTTTTGAAATTTTTGAAATTTTTGAAATTTTTGAAATTTTTGAAATTTTTGAAATTTTTGAAATTTTTGAAATTTTTGAAATTTTTGAAATTTTTGAAATTTTTGAAATTTTTGAAATTTTTGAAATTTTTGAAATTTTTAAAATTTTTGAAATTTTTGAAATTTTCAAAATTTTTGAAATTTTTGAAATTTTTAAGAATACCTGGGAAATTTTCGAAGTTTTTAAGTTTTCAAAACGAGTTGAGAAATAGCCCAACAAATGTTCAATATTCACTGGGGGTAATTTCAACTCTCAATTGCATATTTTTTTAAATCAATTCTATTGCATTCCTAGAAAAAAAAAATAATGAAAATGGAACGGACTACTAATATTAATGAACCTTTTCTCTTCGTGCCGTTTAACTGGATCCATTCTGTGAAGCAGTAGTAAACTGAGTCGAATTAGCTCAAGCATTTGTTGATGAACATCTTCAAATCTAGGGGAGATGGTGTGTTTTCAAAAAAAAAAAATCTAGGGGCAAATTGGTTCTGGGAACAGAAGTTTCAGAATCTGTCAGTCGTCGAATCAGCAATAAACTCCCTGCACGTGATTTAATCCCTTGAGAAATTCCTGTATGAATGGTATCTTAAATAATTAGTATTTTTCGCATTACATTACCACACTTACCAAGTATATTTGCTGCTACTGCTGCTTTTTCTATACGTATGAGCCTTTAGAATCGTTAATGCGTCCAATTCGACACTAAACGAACAGACAAAATGATTATTGATCATTAGAAAGTATGTTGAAGGAAGTGACACACGGAGGCATTTTATTGAGAACTGATTGAAATGATTGAGAATAGAACCACAGAGGTTTTTTTTGCGAATCAGGATCAGAACGTCAGTTCCAAAATTTTCTATCAATTGTCAGGCATCTTCTGCGACCGTTGATTGCATCTCCTTGATGTATTTTTTTTCATGAATGTGAGAAAATCTTGTTTAATTGAGGCAATCCATTGGGATTTATGAGTGATTGGAGAATGATTATCTTTATTAAATCCAAATTCACGATCTTCCACCGAGATTCAGGATACTGAAAAAAAAAGCAAATAGGAATTGTAAATTTTAGCAAAGCAGTATTTAATGGCTTTAGAAACAGTGTGCAAAATATGAATATACATCACCGATGAAATGGCAGCGAAGATACATCTTGAAGTTGCTTATAATACATGAGGTTAAATGGGATAAGGATAAGTCCAGCGTCTTTCCTACATTGCCGACTGTCTGATAATGCAGGAAATTCATGAAATCAATTTTTTAATTAGTGGTAATGTTTAAATCACCATTCACTTATAATACCACGTGAGTAAAAATAATCGAAAAAAATTCTATTGATTAATTGTCTAAAAAATAAACACGTTCTCTAATTTGAGAAATGAGGAGCAGGAGCCATTTTTCGGAATCGTGAGAAGAATTTGAGAGAATGATCTTTTCTGATCGAGTTCTCCCCAATGAAATAGCATCAAAAGATGAGAAAAAAATTCTAATTTACTGACATTGGTTAATTTGAATTACAAGCAAAGTAGTTAATTAGGGCAGGCCTGTTTTCGCCTGAGATTGATTTCAGCTAAATATCTTAAAATCTGAGGCAGATAGTGGGATTTTGGTTACTACATTTTTCGTAGAGCACACTGAGATCTACAAATTTGTTGAAATACATATTTCGCTATTTGCCCTAGGTTTCGGGATATTCAGAGAAATCTTACTCTAGAAGGCAGGCGTATGCGCTAGGAAGCACGCTTACCTGACTTGACTTCTCTATTCGAATCTTGAACCAAGAAGGTGCATCTTTTGGTACGAAATTTGGGTGAACGAATGATGTTTGTTAGTGGCTGATATGGGAGAATGGGACATGATGGGACAGGGGGAATGATGGGATACGGGGTATTATGGGACAGGGGGCAAAATGGGACAAGTGTTCAAATGGAGACTTGGGATATATTGGCACACTCCCTCCTCCATACTTCTATCCCATTATGCCCCTCCCTCTCTCCAACATATCGATATTTTGCACATTGTTTCTGAATGAATTGAACATTTCATTATAAAAAAATTATTAGCTAAGGTAGAACACACATGCTTAATCCGAGATCATTGCGAATCGAATGATGAAGGGCCACCTTTTCCTGGTTTCCACACTATGACAATTCCCTCTGTAATATTTCTCTGAGAGAACCCTCGAGAAACTTGACTTTGAAAAATATTGTAGGGGTCAGATTTAGTTGGTCAAAGTACCAAATCGGCTTCAATTACCGTCTTATAAATGTATTAGAAAATACAGGGTTATCAGATTTCACGGTCTCCCTCAGACTACGAAATATTTTTCATCAACGGAAGGATATGCAGCATGGTAGTGGTGGGAGTAACCACTTCTCGATCAAAAATTGCAATACTTCCGCACGATATTGTTAAAGCCTCAAGTACTCCTTTGAGTTCATCTAGGTAGAATACAAAAATTATACCACACAGTCCATTTCATAAACATCGGGAGCTTGCTTCCGGCCCAGATTTACAAAGCATCTCCATTAGTAGATTCAGTACAACCCATCAAGTATTATATCAAATTCATGGCAATTCTTCCTCAATATTTTAAAATCAATAATCGAAAATTCGTCCATTAAAACTTTCTCATTGCATCCCTCCGCTCGAATGATGCGCAAGACGACCTGTGATTGGCTGTCATGGGCGGAGGCACTTTAGTGACGTCACAGCTGTTCATTAAATTTTTCCGGCGAAAAGTACTCTTTGCGAAAATTTTTTGAGTCATCTTGAATCGAAATTTGTTGGAGTCAAACAGATATTCAGTGATTTTGAAAATTTCGGACTTGGTCGCAGTAGTTCCACATATTTTTTTGCAAATAGGCGGAAGGACTGACGACCATTTCATTGAATTAAACCTAATTTTTTTCACTCCGCAATTGCCTATAGTTATAGCCAAGGTATGTTTCCCACACCGAAAACGAAATTTCATTCATCTTAAATACAGCATTCCTGGTCGAACAATATATATTATGTATCCGACTTACAGGTTACATATATATGTGATATAACCGCATAGTATAGCTCAGGTATATTTCAGTACGGTCAGAAAAATATCCAAATTCATTATATAGGTGAGTCTGGGGCAAAATGGGATGGGGCCAGAATTAGATAAGTCTAAGGTTCATTTTTGGCTTCTACATAATTTCCAAAAATCCTGGTTTGCTCCAATCACAACTAGCGTATCATTAGTCTCAAACGATTGTCTCGACTGTAGAATTTTAAATTGACCCATTTCACCACTTACCTGTGAATATCTCAAAATCTAAAAAAGATAGCGCAATTCACATGATTAAAAAGTTGTAGATCTCGCTGTGCTCTGCAAAACAAGTCCTCATCGAGTTGCCGCTATGTTCCTTAGATTTTGAGATATTCACCAACTTAGACCGGGCAAACACAAATTTAACTCGGTCGGGCCACTCTGTTACTGATATGCTCTCTTCGTTCGTAGATACGTGGTGCAGTGGTTCTGTTTACAATTGATATATCAAGATGTACTTTTGCCAAAAAATGTTTTACGCAAGATATATCCGACGTACATGTCCATGCAAATATATATATATATATATATATAGCAATGATAAAATATTTAGTATATATCTAGCATCTGTGTACGATATATTAGAGTTTGAGCATACGAAAAAGGGATCGGTTGGGGGGGGGGGCGGGGGTGCATATCCCCGATCCGAGGATGTCCATATCGCCAATTCCGGGATATACTTATCCCCAGGGCGGGAAATACCTCTCCCTGGGGGATGAAGGTATCCCTGAATATGTCGTCGCGGATCTTCCTCTTTTTCATCCCGTGTATATATCAGTAGAATATATATGTCATATTGTTCGGCCAAAAACTCTGTATTTTTGATACACCTTCGGAATATCTAGGTGACCTTAGTTGGGATTAGAGATTAGGTGCAATATTCAGTTTTCGAAGAGCACTTGTCCCATGGTTTTTGGGAACCTCAACACGATAGGGTTCAGCGTCCTATTAAACATTGATATGTATAAACCTCGCTGAAGCCCTAAACCTGCACGCACTTTCAACTCGTTCCACTCCAACATCCTCACCCCTCTCCACGGATTTTTTGTTGTACCACTCACTTCAACGACTTCGTTTCCGGGTGTGGAGAACTTCCGGTGGTATCGACGATAGATCAATTATCAGGCATTTTGTTGTATAATTTTCTTGTTTCGTGAAAATTCAATTATTAATGTCGCGGGAATAGAGAGATTGTACACTCACACTAGGATCTTATTTCTCTGTACCCAAAATAATCTTTTTCATTTCACAATAGTCAATTAAGGAGGTTTGTTCAGTCGGGTGAGGCTGAAAATTGAGAAAAATCCGAAATTTTCGTCTATAATTTCGTTTATGAGAATTAAAAAAAATTCTTGTTTAATCAATTTACAAAATATTGTGAATAAATATGAAATACATTATTATGTTAACCTAAATTTTCATGTTCTCCTCTTCGGGTCCGTGTAAAGAAGAATTGATGAAAATTCAAAAAGCAGGCAATTCTTTTTAGAATAATTAAAATATTTTTCATAATTTACATAAAGAAAAATCGGAAATTCAGATAGAAAATTAAACGCTGATGATTGATACATGCTGGTATAATTTTTTTTTGCATGGGGAAAAACAGAAAATATCTTCGATAAAATATCAACGGCCGCTTTTATCAATGAACTGGATTCCTAATAATTTTATGGGTGATGGCAACAAAATTTCTGACGATTTTAATCAATTTTCCAATACTTTAAATCTTCAAAACCTCAAATTAAGTTGCTGAAAAGAAAAGTGAAAAATTTTCCAATTCAGGTCAATACGTTAATGTCCTGCGGGAAATACATTGATATTCGAGACGTCGGGACGATTAGGTAATGAAGACTTTTGCTATATTTTTTCTATTTATCTGATGAATGACCAAGATGGTCCCGAGAGGAGAACATGAAGAATTTTTTTTTTTACATTAGTGTATTTTTATGGCTTAAAGAATTCGTGAGGTTTTTGTTTTTACCATCGGTTTTAACGATTGTTTATGGGGAAATCGCACTTTCCACAATAAGAGTCCATATTAAATTTTGACAATTGCAGTCGGTTCATATCGTTGTTAATTCCCAATTTGAAATTTTGTGGGTAGACTCACGAGTAGAATAAATCAATTGTGTACTGTTCCTATTTTTTTTCGGGCTGAACAAAATCTTTCGTTAAATTTGCGATTTTCAGAAAAATTATTTGAGATGGATAGTTCTAACTGAGCCAGTGATCAAATTTTCATTGACTGTATACAATTTAGGATTCTCAGAAAATATAATTAATAACATGAGTTAATTAAGTTGAGGCACTTGTATATGCATATAAAGATTTTGAAACATCTCACTTGAACCTTGAATATCCCGAAAAAAAAAATATTTTCATTCATAATTTTTTCCTAAACGAAAGTTACCGCAATTTGCTATCGAAAAATTTGAATATGGAAATTTGTAGAAATATTTTGTGTTACAAATAAATTTGCTGAAAATTTTGTTTTTTAATGGCTAATGAGGCCTACGACATTGCGATAAAAAGTCCTAATTTTGTGTGTTCACATTCCAGTTGTGGATCTGGGGATTCTAAGCGCGCGCAAGTTGACAACTGCGCGTTAAACATTCCCCAGACTCACCGCGAGGGCCACTTTTTTCCCTAGTGATGTTTACTTTTTCGATGTTGAATATACAATAGCAATTTCCAGATGAGGAAAAGTGAGGGTCGATCCAAAAAAATATTGAATTGCTTCATAAAATTATATTCAGTCGACCGACAGTGCTTTTTGTCTTCAGTCGTTTTATTTCTTGTTTGTGCAAGTTTTTCTCATATCATGGTGCGCCTGATTTGTGCCCTTCCGATGTTGAAGATTAATATTTAAGACATAATTCAAGGAAACAAAATTAATAATTTTTGAAAAAACTAATTTTTTCCCGATTTTTCTGCTCAGTTGTTCGATACGTATCGCGAAATGAAGACTCCCGATTGAATGAAATTGATTTTTTGGGTACAGAAAATATTTTTTTTTTTGCAGAAATATTCAAAAAAAATCGTCCCATAAAGTTTTGTTGAAACGTTTCTGACAACGTTGAACCGTCTATTCCCTGCGGTACAATTCAATACAGGACAATTTATCACAAAAAATCTATTAAAATTATTTAATCCGCTTTTCAAAATCATTGGACTACTTCAGATGGAGTACTGATAATTTGAACCCACGGAAGTGATACAATGTCTGGAAATTTGTATCGGTCTACCTGGAGGACACCTTAGAAGGACCCTTCCAACTTTTTCCAAACCTGAATAAATAATTTCGCAACTAAATTAATATTTTACGCTAGTCTTCGGCGCTGTAAAGAAAAATTGCAAATTTCATATATAATATTAAGTAAATTTACATAAGTCTGAAACTGAATTAAATTTTCAGGGAAGCATAAACCTGAACATTCAAAATTGACTTAGATTTCAACATCTATTCATCATCTTTGAAAAAAGCTATCTAACATTTACAGAATTATCTAAAAATGTTAAATTATTCTGAACTTTTGGTACGAAAAAACATAAAAAAAAAAAAATTAAGTTGTGGAAAAAAATTTACACTCGATGCAAAAAAAATTACTAGTATTCAGTAGGTTAATCGTTTTGCCACAAAAATGTTTGTTATTATTAATTTATTAATGTTTGTTTATTAGAAAAAAATCTCTCAAAACGAGAAAAAAAAGATTGAATGTAATCCGAAACGATAATTGTATGAAATTATATTTATCACAAAACCAAAAATTACTTAGCTAGTATATTTTTTCTTCGTCCATACTTATCTGAATTATATTGATTTCATGAATATGTGAGTCAATAATTCCACGAATATTCCCAACATGCATTAAAATTACTTACATTCTTTCTCTCGATAATTCAGCCAAAACGAGAATTGTAAATCACTTCCGGTTTGGTCCCTGAAAATTCAGTTAAAAATTTCAAGTCATTGAAAAAATTTCAAGCTCAACTAATGAGTTATTGAATTAATTAATAATTTGGAACATCAATAGCTTTAGCACCAAAGTGAGAATATCTCAAGAGTATGAGCAGACAGTGAAAATTCTCTAAAAAACTTGCGCTAGGGACAATCAAGTTCTACAAAACATGAAGATTATCTGAATCTTCCTAGATTGTTAGATATTCATCAATAACCTCTTCGGTGCAGACTTGAAGACATCACCTGATATACGGAACTTGCACATTTTTGTCTAGACTACTATGCTCTCAACAATATATATCAACATAGCGGTGGAATAAAAATTATTCTCAATACGTTGCAAATTATTGAAATTGAATTATTGCGCCAGCACTGATGCGCCATATCACATGCATTGTTGACAGTATATATAGATATATCGAGATACATTGCTGCAATTGTTAATAATGTTCCCGACAAACCCGTTGAAAAATTCAGGATCTTTCAAATAAATCATTCAGTCGATTAAAAAAAATTTCAGTTCATTTTATTCATGAATTATTATCAGATCCACTGAGTAAATTAAAAATAAAACGAAAAAAGAAATGTAAAAAATTTTGCAAGTTCCCTATTATCAACGCTGAGGAAAAAAAAATTTGAGTCCAGTACAGGGTCGCAAATGAAATTTCCTTCCGATAAAAGAACTGAGTTTCTCTACAAATCAATAATGTTTTTCTTCTAATACATGCTATAAATTTCGATTCATGCATCTACTCATTTTCAGAGAAGATACTTTTTCAGAAGTAGGATTTTTTTCGCGGCCTCGCGGCAAAGACACAGTGTCCTGACTCCCGAAAGGGTCCGCTAAATAACAATCCTCATATGTATATATATATATATTTATTTCAAAAGCGGTAACGAATTATCTCATACTGAAACCTCCCTGTGATGAATTGTCCTTGTAATGAATAGAGTCCGTAGTATGTACATTCGTCTTTTCTAACGTAAAATACGCTATTCCTCTTGCCACTGACCGATTATTTTTTTCCCCGATGTTTTGGTTCATCTGTCAGCTGTTCCTGGCTTTTCCCATACCCCTCGGGCTACGATGGTTATAACCGACCTAGCCGAGGGTTTATACACACCAAAAATTCATCCGGATCGTTCGCTTTGTGACGCTATAGTCGCGCGTCTATAGAGACCAACGTTTATACCTCACTGCTCTCACACCTTTATCGAGACAAACTTCATTTTCAGTGTCGTGTCTCTTCGTGTGTTCTCACACCACCCCCTCTTTTCATCGCTTCAGCCCTTTTTTCCCTCCCAACCCTCCTCCTCCCCCCCCCCCCCCCCCCCCCCCCCCCCCCGCCATCCCACCCACCACTTGTCCCTCAAACACTCGCCTTTCTCGGTGGAAACTCACCAACGCCGACCCACATTCGATTCGCCATTGGTTCTCGAAAATCAATAACGAACTAAGAATAAATTCCGTGTCGTCGTACGAGACCCTCTATGCTCGTGCCAATAAAGTGCTCGATTCTAAATCCTGAGAAAATAGTGTAAAAAGAAATATAAATAGTAAAATAAACGATAGTTTTTATGGGTGTAATGGGATTTAGGGATATCCAAGTAATTGGATAATTTTCTTCTTTTTTTTTTGCAATACTTTTAATTTATAGGGTCAGACTAGAGCCCACACTGTTAAAAATTCCATGGAATTATCCGGGCGGAGTTCCGGTAATTTTAAAAGGAAATTCCAAGTTATTGCATCATTTTGGCATGAGATTTCCAATGTTTTAATAGTATGATATGGCCCCAGTCGTCGAACATTTTGCAATGATTTCCGTTGGGCATACTTTTTTTTTAAGGCAGTTGAATAATTAATTATCAGAAAATGGATAGAAAAATTGAAAATGGGGAAAGACATTAAACTCAATCAACGCCTCGTGTTATTGAAAATTCCGACCCGCTTTTATGAAGTATTGAGGAACAATGAATTCTCATGACATAAATCATCAATTTCCTTCGTCTCGTTCCCAATACATTATATTCAATTAGTAATAAGATATTACTAGTCAATCACTCATTTAATTTTTTACATTGAGGCTTTTAGCAGGGATCAATTTTATCACGAAATACAGGCACACAATTTCAAAAAATTTGAACGAAAAACAGAACTGCTTTGGTTTCTTTTAGTCATATATTTGGTTATTGGAAGAAAATGAGTGCAGGTTGAGCCTGGATAAACCAAAATGCTCTAAGAGTTTAATTGAAAATTTTTATTCTTGGAAATCTCTAAATCTTCAGTTTCGTCAGAACGAAACTGCAGGTGACACTTGGATAGTCTTAATCGCGACTTAAGATCAAATTAAGATCGATCTCATCCTCGTTTCGTCGATCGCCATCCAAAATTCAAGTCAATCACGACGTTTCGTTTACATTATGTCACTGTATCAATCAATTGACTAATTCTTCAAACCCAATGACACTCAAAAAAAAAAAAACGAACTGAGTCAGTGTCTTTATCTGAATTGAATCAAATTATTTTCGACCGATCTGAGACTGGAGGTGAGTCAAGTCGCCAGCGACAGACTGATCCCGCTGGATTCGTCTGCCGGTTTGTCCAATGGACAAGGAAAAGGAATGATTCAAATCTATTGCCGACTTGAAAGCCGCTTTCGACTTGACTCAACACAGCAACGACCCGAGTCAACACTGCTGGCGACTTCAATCAAGCTGACACATTCGAAAAGTGCATTGATTCAGTCTATCCATCAGAGTTGACCCAAATTATTTTGGATCAATTCGAAAATGTAAGTGAGTCAAGTCGCCAACAAGGGACTGGATTTGACTTGGAGTTGACTTGATCCTCTATCCTTTCTACCGAGTCCAATTAGTTCGGAAGGGAATGATTCAACTTCATTGCCGGCTCGAAACCCGCTTTCGACTTGACTCAACTCAGCAACGACCTGAGTCGAAACAGCTACCAACTTGACTCAACTCAGCAACGACTTGAGTCAAAACAGCTATAAACTTGACTCAAGTCATGTTTTCGAATTGATTGAAGCTGCACTCTAAAATAAGCGGTTCGATTCAGTATCTTTCGAGGGTTGAGTCAAATGGTTTTGGATCAATTCGAAAGTGGAGGTGATTCAAGTCGCCAGCGACAAATTGACTCACTTTGGAATTCGTTCAACTGGGTTCGACTTGGAGTCGAGTTGACTCAAGTCGACAAAGGAATGACTCAAACCTACTGCTGAGGTGGAACCCACTTTCGACTTGAATCAATTCGGATATGAATCAAGTAAAAACTGTTGTCGACTTGACTCAAGACAGATTTCGCGACTGATTCAATTCGGAAAAGCATTGAGGCTTCTCGTAGTGAAACACTTGGTCTTTCGGACTGGTCCAGTCCAATTTTACGGATTCAGCCAATCCCTACGTTCCGAGTTGAATCACCACGGAAGTCATATTGATGCAGCAATTTTTTTTTTCTTCGAGTGGATCAATTGAACGAGAAACAAATATTAAGGATGAACGCCTGGGAATCGGTTGAGAGATTGAAAGCAAAAAGAGGGGGGATGACATGTGTACGGTCGTGGAGATAATTTTTTTCTCAATAAAACGCCACCGGGCTGATTAAAAATCTGTAGATGCATGGCATTTTTAAGAAAATCATACTGTCCAGATAAGTCTAATTACCGCATAATCGTTACTCATTAACCCCGACCTGTACCTTCGCATTGTTTGACGATTTTTTGTGGAATTTACATTTGTGGAGTTATTGTAAGATATCCATGACAAATCTTCGGTGCCCAATGGCCTCCGATTGTGGGTAGACAGATTGTCGGAATATTCTATTTCATTTTATCACCATTATTGAATTGATGTTTTTTTTAAATTTTTGACATTTCTGAATTTTTTTTTTCTTAATTATGGAATTTTTTTAAATGAATGAACGCAATTGTTTTCTGAAAATTCGCAAGTCTTGTTGCAAGGATTACAGAAATTTGAAATTTTTGGAATTCTTCAATTTTTATAACCTTTGGATATTTTTGAAAATTCAGTATTTCCAACACTTTACAAACTTTCCGATGTTTTGCAATTTTCATTCGCGAATCACTGAATACTCGGAAGTGAATGAAATTTTAAAAATTCGGGGTTTTTTAGTCAGCAAATTTTTGAAAGTTGGATTGACAATTGACAATTTCTGAATTGAATTTTGAAAGTATTGGATCTTTCAATTTTCCAAATTTGAGTAATTCCTTGAATTAAAAAAAAATAAATTGTCAATTAAAAGTCATTTTGTGATATGTTCGAAAAAAATTTGATAATTCCCTGAAATTTTGCACATTATAAGAGTCTGTAATAGTTTTAATGTTTGGAAATTTGTACAATTTTTGTGATTTTTAAAAATTCTGAAATTACATTTTTCTGCAAATTCCAAAAAATCCATCTGCAGTTGGCAAATCACTTTGAATTCCTACAGCCCCGGAATTAACCAAACTCACAATTTCCCCAAAATTTTCCTCAAACAATTGCGAAGGTGCAGATTGCATCGGGAATTCAACCAAAATCATGATGCTGTCGCTGTGATAAGACGTGAGCATCTTGTTGCGATAGTGAGAGACTAAAATGATAATAAACATGTGGACCAATACCCTGGCAGATCTCTACCCCGCCTATGTTCACCCCGATTAATTATTAAGAATAGTTGTTGAAACATAAGTGGAAAATTAAAATTAATATAAGGTCATGTTAACAGGTAGATTTAAATAATTCCCACCCCCTAGAATAACAACCCCATCTCTTAGATACTTCCCATTTTTTTTCAACATAAGCATGATTATGAACACAGGTAAAAGACACCGACACTAATGCAAAAAAACCAATACGAAATTCATCAGCAAAAATCAATCGGATCAATCAATTTCAAATTTGTGAAATCGATTTTTGGAGCATTTTTTTGGATCACAAAATTGCCGATAAAATTTTTTTGATATCACCCCTACACTTTCAAATATATATCCAGAATTGATTCACTGAAATTGATTGAACGAAATTGCAACACTTTACTACTAAACTTCTCATTAATTAAGTCATGAAACCCATATCCATATTTCCGATAAATTTGAATTATCCGACGAATAAGTAAGCGAAAAAATGTCTTCTTTCAATTTGAATAAGTCTCTTCAACGTTTTGAAAATCTTCTCATTACGAAGATAATTCAATTTTCAACGGAGTATGTTTCACCAGTTGAATTTTAATTTGATTTCCACAGGAAAATATTTCACTCAACCATCACATTTACTCTGGCACACATATTATTCCGAGAGTATTGAATTACTGGGAAAATTGGGGGAATAAATCTGAAAATTGGCCGACAGCATCATTGTAACCGTTAAGCGCATATTCGTGAAATTAATTATTCATTTTGCAAGCGGGTAGGAGTTCAATAATCTGCCCATTTGCTGAGATATGCAGGATGTTTCTTGTGAAATTTTGGGATAGGTACGAAGAATAAAATTAATACGACTGGCATTTCAAGGATTTTTCAAGTTTTTTTTTCGATCTTTGTTTTTTTAATTTGTTATATATACTTTTTGATCTTTGGAGAAAAATTATTGAAAGTAAATGAACAGAGGAGACCAGTATCTGGACGGTTTTTAATCACTAAATACGTAAACTAATTGCGTACACCAACTCTACCCATCTTTGAAAAAATTGAAAAATTTATCATTGCAAATGTGGTACCATATATAGCTTGTGTAATTCCAAATGGTTATCTAGAAATATTAAAATAAAAAAAAATTATGATACATCCTGATTATCGTCCAAAAATTGGTCTCTTTACTAAGAATATTTTCTCTTTTTTTCCCCGAGTTTTCAATATCGTCAAATTGATCTGGCCAAGTTCAAGCTGGTAAAATTGTTTTGTAAAAAAAAATCTGAGATAAAACGAATCGGAAAAAAATTTATAACGCAAGTTCTGGGTGAGACGTTGCGCCGAGGTAGTCCGCAATAAAGCCGAATCACCTCTATAAATCCCGACGAAATCCCCAAGAAATTATGTCTGTCCCTCAAGACTGAAACGAGCAAGTGCTGTCCGTGGTAGACGCTCTAGTTGGCCTCAACTTTTCAAAAACCCCTTCAAAACCTCAGTACGACGTGTTTTGTGTTCTATAATATCGTGCACAGTTACGATGGACCGGGTGGAATTGAGGGGGTGGGGTGGGGGGGGGGCGGAGGTGTGGGTGGGGCGGTCGTGTGGGTGGTAGCGGGGTGTGGGTGGGTTGCATGGAACGTCGGCTATTGGAAGCACGTGACGCTCGTACATTCCAGTTTGTGGGAACAAACCCGGGTCCAATCGTTTTTGAGTTATTCTAAACAGAATGGCTTGTGGTACCTTCATCTCTCCATCATACCTTCACTTTTACCCGTTTTTTTGGTATACAAGAAACTGAGAAGCCCATTCAATTCACATTTCCCGGTCCTCCATTTTCAATTCACAATTAGTATTTTTTTTCTTTGAGCTTGTTGATGTAATTCTGCAGGAAAAATGCTGATGGTAGCAAGAGAAAATTGATAATTTCGAAATTAGTAAGTCCGGAGATTCATTTTTGAGAAATGTCTGATTTGTTCCACAACTTTGAAATATTTTCAAAATTCTACAAATTGGCAAAATTTTATTTAAGTTCCTAAATTTTGCGATTTAATTAATAAATTTTGTCTTATTAGAATTGTATCAAAAATTCATCTTGTTAGAATTTTTAATTATTTATTTAAACTAATATCGACGAAAATTCTAATTATGTTGTATAATGAGTTCAATAAAATTCACAATTAAAATGAGAGAACGACGGCTCAGTATTCCGAGATTTAGCCTTTTTGAAATTAAATAAAAAGTTCAGTTTTCAAAGTTCCCAAAAGTTATTACACATTCTACAAAAACATTTTACAAATTCTCGAAAGTCCAAAAAATCTGAATCAAAATACATGTAATATTATCGTCAAATTTTTTAAGTCATAACCAAAGCCGCAGCCTCATCTTGCTACCGCATCATTTTTCCCTGAATTTAAATAAAAATTGTGTTGTCTAAAATTCCCCATTCCCTCCATTCAAAATTGCCTCATTGAAGTTTTAGCTTTCCCCGAAAATAAAAAAAAAATTTTTTACTTGAAATTCATGGTAATAATGGACAGATCAATTTCCTCCTCCCTCCCGGTCCAGCCGAACTTTCTCTTTGTAATCTCTGTCCCGTTTTCCGTTCGATTTTCTCCTCAACGCGCCCAATTTTTTTTTTATCGCAAAATCCACATGAGAGTTTCGGGTAAATGGCGTGCGATTGCATTCGCGTTTAGCTTTCGACTCGTTACTCGTTTTTTTCCATTCATTTCCCTGGTTTTCTTTTCATTCGTATCTTCGTAAAATTCACCTCAAAAGATAGTTGCAGGCCTGTGTTCATTTGAGCATTTACCAGTTGCTAATCATAGTATAACCGAAAAAATCGGCGTGACACTCAATTTGTGGCCAAGCGAGTCGTTCTAATGGAATTTCCGTTCTTTTTTTTTCTATTTTCATTGAAATAAATAGAAAAGGGACAACCGGACGTTTCAATAAAGTACGGAAAATTAGTTATATCCTTTTAATGCACTTCATGAGGACAATGGACGGTTCAATTAAAATAGTAATCGATAATGCGGGTCAGGAATATTTATTTTTTTCTGTTTATTTTTCAGCAAGAACACAACATTTCCAGCCAGCATATAACACTGATACATTTTACCAGAAAAAAAATTTCTTGATCAACGTGAACTGCAATTTGAACCGAAATTTCAGATTGGAATCAAGAATTTTTAACTACTTTATTCAAGTAGGAAGAACGTGATCGAATCAATAATGGTGAAAGTGAACACTGAGTCGCAGCAAGTAGAGCGCAAGCTTGGATCAATCAGTGTCGATCTGAGTCAAGTCGTGACCTTGAGGGCATTGATGTAATCTACTTGAATGGCTCAGATTTTTCATGTACTCTAAGTCGACTCCGATCGGTCGGTTTTTTTAGCCGTCATGTTGAGAAAAAATTTAACGGACCTAGATTGCTCGGTTAACGGCTTGGTCCAACTGGTGATCGAGTTGAATCAAGTCCCGAGTTGGGTCAAGCCGGAAAGGGAATGATTCAAACTCACAGCTGATTTCAAATTGGTTTCCGACTTGAATCAACTTGAGATCGAGTTAAATCAAGTCCCGAGTTGAGTCAAGTCGGGAAAGGGATGATTGAGACTCACCGCCGATTTGAAATTGGTTTCCGAGTTGCATCATCTGGAGATCGAGTTGAATCAAGTTCCGAGTTGAGTCAAGTCGGAAAGGGGATGATTCAGACTCACCGCCGATTTCAAATTGGTTTCCGACTTGGATCAACTTGAGATCGAGTTGAATCAAGTCCGGAGTTGAGTCAAGTCGGAAAGGGGATGATTCAAACTCACCGCCGATTTCGGTGGTGCATTGACTCTTTTCGTAGCGGATTACCTCCTTTTTCCGATCGACACAGTTGAATCGCACAGAAAAATATAATGGAAGCATTGGAGTCATGAGTAATCATGAGTCAAGTATTACTCAAGTATGACTGAAGTACGCTTTATAAGAATTCTTGTAAAGTAGAGCGCTTACTTGAATGAAGTAGAGCGTCGACTTGAATCAAGTAGATGTTGACGTAATTCGGTAAAGTGCTGGCTTGAGTCAAGTGGAGTCCAACTTGACTCAAGCCGGCAATTCGATAGGCATACCTAAAATAGGTAGATTCTGGAGTCCCAGAAGAGGCAGATCGAATCAGGAAATTTTTTTTGTTTAGGTTTGGTAATATAATTTCATCACATATCAACATTTACACTACTCTATTCACCCACCCCCACCCACTTTCAGCAAATAGACCCCTTAGTGAAATGTTAATGACTGTAGTTCAAGTTGGGATACGTTTTTATATGCAACCCAGTTCTTTCTAATGACTGTACATGTTATGTTTCTTAATGTGTATCTGTATTTATTATGCCGAAATTGCCCGATGATATACGAAAATCATTAAATTGTATACGTATGAAATACGTTAATGTCAAAATAATGTTGAATATGTTTTATTTATACTTTTTATTTTTCTGATTTCAGCTGCACAGATTCCACAACGAGGAAGTAAGTAGTCAACTTTGATTAATAATGTCAGTATACAGGAAAAAATATTTGTCAAATTTGAAAAATTGATAGGTTATATGAATGATTTCATGCATAAAGTTTAAGGTTTCCAATTTTTTTTTCAAATTTGAAATCTGTTTTTATAGCCAAAAAAATTTGAGTTTCAATTCCAATTGCTCAGAAAAAATTTTGACGTATGTATTTTACTCAGAAAAAAAGCATGGAAATCGAAAAGAAAATTCCAAAAATTCAGGTGTATTATATTGAAAAATAAATTCACACAACTAATCAATTATATTCGAAAAAAAAATTTCTTCTCTGTGTACTGAATCAATCCATGAATAAAATTAGAATTTAAGGTAACTAATTAAAATGTGAAAAATATTGTAAAGAAACAAATCGAGAGTTATCGAAGATCACGACTCGGTTTTGCCATTTGATTTAATTGGAAAAATGATTGAATTGCCAAATGGGCTTTATCATGACTAACGATTATTTTTTGAATAATTGCAGCTTGCAAGAGGAAAGACGAGATGTCGAGCCAGGCAGAACACCAGCAGCCCGCCCCCAAGAAACCGCGGTTGGTTTTCACAGACCTTCAGCGCCGTACTCTACAGGCTATTTTTAAAGTGAGTTTCCACCCTTATGCAGCCTCTTCGCCTATAATTTCTTCCCCCCCCCCTCCTCCCCCTCCCCATGTCATCACTCATTACCCACGGTCCACCTCCATGTACTTGCGCAAATGAAGGAGAACTGGCGAACATTAAGGGGCTGTGTAACCGACTATAAGAGTCGATGGTACCTCTGTTCATTACTGGGCATTTCCTCACAATCACATTTTATTATCGCGCAGATCCTCACTACTCTTGAATTTTAAGTATTCATAAATAATTAACGTGCCGATTGCGAAAGTTATTGTAATGCCCTCGACAGGTCCCAAATTCATATTATCACATTTCATGATACCCTAAATCATTTTGGGACGCTTTTGAGATAGTGTGTGTGCATGTGCATGTGTGCGTGTGTATGTGTGTGTGTGTTCACGAATTTTCGCGCTAATTAAATCTTCGTTAAAATCGTTCCACTGCATTACTTGGTCTCAGTAATTTGAACTGTTCATAACACTCTTTCGGGAGAACTGTTGATACAAAAAATATGTATAACAAAAGTTGATCCACGTATGAAGATGCATATTTTAGATCGTATGACTTTTCACGGTACCTCACATAATTAATGAGATATCGCTAATTGTTGCAGAAAAAAAAATCCACAAAATCAATGAATTTTCGGAATGAGCCGATCTCCGCTGCATCTGTGTGTGTGTGTGTGTGCAAAATGAGTACCAAAAATGATTCAATGATGAACAATCCAGACCTATCGGTCTACCGGTCAAATTCACTGTTTCGTAAACTCAACACGCCGTGTACACTATACACGCCTTCTAGTTTAATCTAATTATTGACCTGAGAAGATAGGTCGGAGGAATGAACTTCATTGGTCTAACTTTGAAGACGTCTGAGGACCTGTCCCTGTGGCTTACCGATGACAACGTGACGCAGGTCTAATGACGCTATAGAACAACTTACGTGGGTGCAATTTGTCAGTGCTCCATGTATCACGTTGGACAAGATGTTGAAAAGGACAATTTGAATGTTTAATGACTGACTCACTATTCGGGCAATTGTCAGCGAATTTTTTTGTATCCTCTTTTTTTGAAAGGCGCAATCAAAGAAGACTTAAGATGAAATAGTCTTTCAAGTAACTAGCGTTGTAGACTCACTATATATATATATATAAGTGCAACACGTAAATGGACAAGTTAAATCGACATCTATCTACTCTGAGCGCGAAAACCGCGGACTTAGCCCCGCTAAGAAATTCCCATTTGCATATTGATATCTCCAGAATATTTGGAACAGCAAGTATAAATATCATCCAGTCAATTTGTCCCCAATTTTTTAGCGAGCAATTAATGTCATCAAGCAATTGTATACAACTGTCCACAAATCGATTTTTCCATATTTGTTCACTGAGAGAATCCCGAAATTCTCGTCACCTGTTGCATGCACAAGACTCCTAAACAATGTTCGAGTGGATTATCCGAGGCATGCAAGTGATCATCCAATCGTGGCTTTTGGAATCCGCATGGACAATTGCGCCTAGTGACACTTGAATGTTACGACGAAAAATGTAGAGAGGAAAAACGAGAGACTGTAGAGTATAGGGAAAATCGTTTTGCAGTGAGTCTCTGAGGCAATTCCGAGGGATTGGAATGTGGGGTTAAGTGGAAGAGATTCATTGACTCAGGCTCGTTACTGCACTGTTAGCAATCTTGGGGAATTTCGGGAATTGATTCTGGCGAAAATTCCGCATGTGTAGCCGAGGGAAAAGCTGCTCATTCACTGCAGTTTAACGGCTTGCACTAAAGCGCTTTGAATAAGGCCGAGAATCGACTCAATTCAAGTTGGCTGAAGGGACTAGATTGAGGCAAATGGAACTGCAGTCAAACGTTTTGATTCAAAAGTTGCGAAAATGTGGACGCTTGTAGTGAAGTGATCAAAAGCATCTACGCGAAAGGTCGAAGAACAAAATCCATTTGCTTACAGTCAAAAACCTAACGCGTTCGTCCGCATCATGAGCGCCGTCCCGGGATTACCGATTGCGCTGTTGCCGCAGCGCCTTTTCGCTGTCCACCTTCCACTGCGAGGTAGACATCTTTTGCCAATTACATATAGTTTTCCCAATTACATCCGTCAACAATCGTGACACGACATTGCAACACAATACGGCGCGTGGCAACAGCGCTTAGAATTTGGATACTATGGATCTGGTAGGACCACGAGCGCCTACCGTTTTTCTCGATCTGTCCTCCGTTCAAAATTAATAACTAGAAAATTTCTCAAATTACAAAACTCTCAGATTTATTCAACACTAACAAATCTACAGACAAAATAGTGAAACTGCTTTTTCAAATGGACTTGTACCAACTCATATGAAGAACTAATATACAATGTATGTATCGAGATATGACGTCGCTAAGAAAAAACTAAATTAATAACTAAACATTCTGCAATTATGCAAGCATGACATCGCCAGCTTTGGATGGCAGACTGATTGCACCATTTATGATATAGTTCGATTTATCCCGGACATGGAAAAATGGCGGCGCGCACACCATAGCGCGAGCAAAGAAGAGTCAATGATCTTAATTTTGCGGCATCAGCGGGGGTGATCAGTATAAATCTTATAAGGAGCTTCCGGATTTTTAATTGACCAGTCCATTGAAAATCTGACTAGCTGCCCCCCCCCCCCCCCCCCCCACTCAGCACCAAACGGGGAGTCACAAAGGTCATCTTTGGATATCTGTTTCTGGATATTTGAAACATGTAAAACTTGTATTTACCTGCAGCAGCGTAACGTAAGAAAACTTTTCAAATAATCTTCAAAAAAAATTTCACTGTCCTGTGCTTGCGGAGCATCGGTGCAAGAAAATGCCATTTACGTGTTCGTTTATATTCCCTGAGAAATTATGACTTTGGACTGTTTTTGGGTGTTATAAAGTGCTTCAATCATGAATAACCTCGGTCGTTATCCGCCGATTAATTATCTAGAAATTGAATTACCCAATTTGGAGGAAAATTGACAGCGCAATGACAACGTAGGGTGTCCCATCTCGAGAGTGATGTATATGCTTCTACATTCACGTGGATCAGGTTAGTATTTTAAATGACGCATTATGCAAGGCAAAAAGATCACTTCTCGCTTTGACAATTATGACAGTCGTCTTGACAAACTTTTCACTTTTTCGTTCTGATTCAAATTGTTCTCCGCTGGATTCCACTCGGAGGAAAGTCCCTACTATGATCCACAGACGAGGTTGACCTTGAGAAAAACTTCATAAATAATCTGCAGTTTACAAGGAATTTTTTTTCTATTTAAAGCTTCTGCATTTGTATCAATGAAATTTTGTATCCTTTGATAGGAAATTGACAACTTGTGATGCAAGCTGGACGTCCAAAAGGACATCTGACTTTTTTCACAGACGGTTCCGCCTTCGCAAATGATTCACTCAATATAGTTCCACTTTATTTCGGTAGTTTATCAACTGAATCGGAGTTGAATTGAGAGCACTTAAAAATATCGGAAATGTATCATCTGTATTAAATCTCAGATGAGTTCGAATGAATCGTTATTTCAATAGTTTCAGTACGTCCAAAATTATCGGAGCAAAATCTTGTTCATTTTGTCACATTTGGAGAAAAGGATAAGGTTTTTTTAGATTCTTCTGTTGAGTTATTCAGTAGTTATTGCAAACTAAATATTCTGAGACTTATTGCGATAAATGTATGTAAACTATTCGTCGAAACTATCAAACCTAGCCACTGGTGTATTCTCATTTTTTTTCTTTAGTGAATAACCATCCTTAGAGCGAACGTAAGCCTGTACGAGGAAGATGCGCGTAATTAATTAGCATTTGATTTCTGCGCGTTTGTCGCGGTCTCGTATTGTGAATGATGAAACAGATGTTCATGAGATGAACACATTGAAATGTCAATTGCACTGTGAATTCATCCATAATCCAGTATCACGGAGAAATTAAATTGAGCTCCTGATCAAACCCCATGTGTCTCCTAATTCCATCTGTATTTCATGAACATTCGGATAACTTTCATACAAGTATCCACATGATTGGGATTTCCACGAAAAATTGATTTGACACAATGCTTGAATCGTTTTTACTAGTTCAGTGATATCTAGAGCTTAATAATATAGCTCGGTTTGACGTTGAATTCCCGAGATTGAACTTGGCTTAAAGTTCCTCAGAATGTAACTAGATTGAATAATAGTGGAGCAGTCACAAGTGCTCATGGGAAGTTGTTGTTTCGTTCTAAAATCATTTTTCTTCATAGCGCGACTAACGAAGGTTGAAGGCTATACGCCTCCATCGCACTCCCTCACCCCCCCCCCCCCCCGAGCCACCCACCCGCCCACTCCCACACCCGCTAGGGATGTTCGATCCAATATCGATATTTTGAGGATCGATCTTTTTTTGTTCAACCCTCGGTTTTTTTGAGCGATCTTTTTAGGTCGATCAATCGGTCGGATCGATCTTTTTCGGCCGAGCTCGATCTTTTTTCTTCTGCTACACTAATTTTTAAACACTGAAATTTACGTACTAATTGAATTGATATTGTGAATAATTAGCGTATTGCTCTAAGTCGAAGCTTGCGGGTGTATTCCACAGTATGCTGGATAAAGATAGTCCACGTCCAAGATATGCTGGTGTCTATAGGTTCCGTGCGTCACACCTGTATACAGTTAGCCAACAAGAAATAATTTTTAACTAAATTAACAGTCAAACCTGCTTGTAGTTCATTAGCAAGTCATTGTACATTGGTTTTTAACGTTTGAGAGTCAATGAATGATTTTTAGTTAATTAATTAATTAAGAAATTGCGTGAAGTTAGCCGACAATTTTCTGAAAAATCAATGGATTGGTTTTTGTTTTTGTTTTTTTTTTAATCGATCGCAATTTTTTTGTCGATTCTGAATCTATGCTGATTATTGTTTGAGAGTTGATAGTTTATTTATATATATATTTATATATATTAATTGCAAATTTTCAATTGGCAATTTTTAGTTGGCGTTTTTTAATTGGAAATTTTCAATTGGCAATGTTTAATTGACAATTTTTAATTGGCAATTTTTAATGGACAATTTTCAATTGACAATTTTTGATTAGCAATTTTAAATTGTCAATCCACAATTTTCAATTGGCCTTTGGCAGTGTTCAATGGGCAATTTTTAATTTGCAATTTCCTATTGGCAATTTTAAATCCTCAATTTTTATTTGTCAATTGTCAATCCACAATTTCCAATTGGCAATCGATCATTTTCGATGGGCTATTTTCAATTGGCAGTTTTTAAGGATGTTCCACTGCTATTTCTCACTTTTGTCAATTTTTTGCTAATTTATCCCAAATTATTGGTTTGATAGGCGGGAAAAAATGTACAATTTTTCTGTAGCTTTATTCTCTATCGACTCCTAAAATTTCATTGCCGCAGAACCATTTTTCAGCGTTTTGTCTAAAGTTTTATGAATTTTCATACAAGCGTAGAGAAAAAACTCAAAAATAAGTTTGAGGTGATCAAATTTTGAGAGTCCATAAATAATAATGTTATGCACGAATTGTACATTGCTTCCCGCCAAGAAAACCAAAAAGTTGGAGTAAATTAAAAAGATTGAAAAAATGACGAATAGCGGTCGAACATCCTTAATGCCCAATTTATATTTTTTAATTGTCAATCGCGACTATGTCCAATTGGCAATTTTAAACCCCCAATTTTTAATTGCCTATAGAAAATTGTAAAGTGAAAATTGCCCATTGAAAATTGCCAAAGCCCAATTGAAAATTGTGGATTGATAAACTATCATCTATGATATACTTTATATAAATAAACTATCAACTCTCAAGCAATAATCAGCATACATTCAGAATCTACAAACAATTTAGGATCGATTAAAAAAAAAAACAAATCCATTCATTTCAGAAAATTGTCGGCTAACTTCACGCAATTTCCTAATTAATTAATTAAAAATGATTCATTAACTCTCAAACGTTAAAAACCAATGTACAATGACTTGCCAACGAACTACAAGCAGGTTTCAATGATATTTTAGTTAAAAATTATTTTTTGTCGGCTAACTATAGCGCGGGGGGGGGGGGGGGTTGGAGGATAATTAACACAATCATATTGGTATCGCTTCCTTTTTCAATGGTGAACAATGGTACGTGATTTATAAATTTTTGGAATGGGTTGGTTTTGTAAAAAATAATATGTTGAAAAAAGGACCTATAGTTGTCGGGGGGAATTAATGTAAATAATCCGAAAAAAATCAGTTGTATAGACAATTCAATGGTAAACAATGGTAAAATGTTATTAACGCTAAAAAAATTTGTTAACTATCGTCCAGTGCAATTGTTAATGATGGGCTCTACAGTCCCGGGGTCTATGCTGAAGGAGGAGTGGTTTTTCCTGTCGCCAATAAAATTATGCTAATAAAAATATTAGGGCCAGTTTTCGGGCTAGGTAACACTGGTTAATCGTTGGTTGAAGTTAAATTGAAGAGTCTTGGGGCCAGTTCTTGATTACTGAGCGCCATATTTAATTTTGACGTTAAGGCTTCTGATTGGTCGAAAATTAAATTCCGGCCAATCAGAACGCTTAATTTCAAGTTTAATAGAGATTAACTTAATGGAGGACTGACCCTCAGTATCCAGGCCAGCTCTCGGTCAAGTTAACCGCGGTTAATCAGGAGTCAAAGTTAAGCGTTGTAATTGGCCGGAGTCAGATTTTCGACCAATCGGAAGCTTTAACGTCCGTAAGTTAAATATGGCGCTCACTAACCAAAAACTGACTCTTGATTGGCTGGAATTAAATTCCCGAGCAATCAAAAAACTTAACTCGAAAATTAAATATGGCGCTCATTAATTATAAACTTAGTGTTGGGCTAGTAGTAGAAAAAAAAGATCGATTTTTCTTGGATCGATATTTTCGGCCTCGATCCGAGACAAGATCGATCTCTCATGGATCGACTCGATCCAATTCGGAAGATCGATCTTTTTCCGAAGATCGAACATCCCTAACACCCGCCCACTCCCACCCATTCCTCTACTCCTACAAACACCCAGTCGCCCACTCCCACCGACCCACCCAGATGACACACACATATTCAATAGGTGGAACACGAGAAATCCAGTGCTAGTAGATGCTCCACTCACGGGGTTCACGTGTAAAAAATAAAAACAAATGTAAAAAGGTGGAAATTTTCGCATAGCGCGACTAGTTAAGAATGGAAAAAAAGCAACCACAATTTGTAAATTTTTTTTATTGGACGAACCTGAAATACTTCCGAGTTTGAAACTTTGAAACTAGGCTGACTACGTTGGAATAATAAAACCCATTGCAATTGAGTTGCATATTCTCATTTAGCTTGACTGGAGTAACTAATAATAGCACATCCTCATCCTGGAGGTGGCACTCATACTCCAGGATGAAAATAAAAAAACAATGGCTTCTGATGGGGGATAAGGGCATTAAAAAATAATGTAAAAACAGAGGAAATACTCGGGGAGTAGTGCTCCTACTTGAATCGTGCCTTTCGCGTCAAGCCAGAGTCGAACTATCGATCGGTCTTGAATAATTTCGCGAGTAGCTCTTTAGCCTACACCCGGCATTTCAGTTGCACTATTGTTGAGTTCATGCTTTTCGCCATATTATTGCCTAAGCAGAGACAAGTCCCAGGAAAATGTCTTGCGATTTTCGTTACCCGGATATTTTTGGTTGGCAAAAAAAAAAAAAAATTTGGATGAACTTATAGGTCGGGTGAACCTATCAGTAGTCGCTTTAGGAGATTTTTTCTCCCTAAACTTCTCGCATTATCGAAAAGATGTTCCTAACGTGAAATATTCGAGCAAATTTTGTTATTTAATTTTTTTAAAGCCAAGACACTCGTCCAGTTTATTTAGCCGGCGATGAAAATCGTGTATGCCACAATTAAGGTGGTGGAATGATGATTTTTATATTTCCCGTTTCAGTTAGTCAACATTTTTTTTAGCAACGGCGGAATTGTAGTGCGAGGCGATGCCGAGTTATGCAATCCAAATCGCAAAAAAAAATTCTTCATGCGCAAGTTACGAACAATCTTGTTGCTACGAGGTCCGATAGAGAGTGGGAGGGGCGGGGGGGGGGGGGGGGGGTCCGCGCCCGCGAAGCGTCCGTGAAACACTGCAAGCACTGAGTAGCGAAAAGCTTTTTGGGAGATATATTCATTATAGCTCTGACTATGCCCTACAAAGACCATTTCCATGGCGATTTGGCTTTTCCACATTTTTACCTACAATCCCAAAAAATGTGGAAAGTTCTCTGTGACGTCACGAGCCGAAATTGGTGATTCAAAAAATAAGGATTGCGAGTTCGTCCTTTCGAAAAACATATTTGGGTTGATTTCGTGTTGTATGATTTTTAAACGTTATGGAGGGTCGGTTAATGGGCAAATTCCGTGAAAACTGGGTTACATGCTAGTGCCCCATTCATATTAGGAATTCAGCAATGAAGAAACTAATTTTCATTTGTAATTTTTCTTGATATAACCGTCTTAACCTGAGAAAGAACCCTGGGGAAATTTGCATTAGGTGCGATAAAAAAAGGTGTTCATGACGATTTTCCGCTAGTGTGGGCATTTTGGAAAGATCAAGGATATATCAAGAGACAATTTTTAACACTACAGACGAAACAACTGACCGATCTTACAACATGTTAAAAAATTCACGAAATAATTTCCCTAAAACAGAATCTGAAAATTCAAAATCCGTTTTTATAATCATCATAATGGAGATTCGGGCAAAATGGAGCATTCGCGCAAAATGGAACGTCCGGGCAAAAACCATTGGTTTTTGCCCGGACGTTCCATTTTGCCCGGGCGTTCCATTTTACCCGGGTGTCTCATT
Organism: Asobara japonica; assembly: GCA_026005395.1. NCBI lineage: Eukaryota > Metazoa > Arthropoda > Insecta > Hymenoptera > Braconidae > Asobara > Asobara japonica. Next base: position 1,406,172 of record BQMI01000220.1, read on the forward strand.
TTGCCCGACTCTCCCCTAAGTTATAATGAGACTATAAAAGTCCCCATATGAGCTATAAGAAGATAAATTAATGTCACAAAAATGCATGCAAAATTCGATTTTCAATGTTTTCAAAAAGAGTCCTATAACAATTCTCAAAAAATATTATTGGCGTAAAAAAACGGCGTCCTCGTTCGAGTTTAACTTAAATAAAATTGAGATAAAGTGATTGTTGCTAATTGGTGCCTCACGAAGGCCTCCCTAATTTGTCCTTAAAATTGAATTTCGTTCAAATTTTATGGTCCACTCAATTATCTCGTTAATGAGGCCCTATCGGGTAGAAACTCCAGTGAATTTCCGGGATTTTCTATATCGCAGGTAACTTCCGAAACCGAAATTTTGCAATAAATAAATTTTTACTTTCCAATCATTTTATTTCGGTGCTTCCAAAGCTTTCAATAACTCGGCAACGAGTTCGGCGATTGTATTCAAAATATAATCAGCTCAGAGTTGCGCTAGAGTATCTTCATAGAGACGGGGCAAGTCATATATATATATATATATGACATACTCAGTATCACATGCAGAAAAATGTACATTTCAAATAAAATGGTTAAGTAAGTTTGCAGGGACCTTGAGGTATTTTTTACGGCGTGAGTGGAGTAAAGTGGTAGCTTGGGGGGGGGGGGGGGGGGGGGGGATACTTCATTAAAAAAAAATTTAAAAAGATTAAAAATTAAAAAATCTTTGACCGTAAGAATTTAGTGAGAAAACCAGATTTTACGTTATTTTTCTGCCGTTTTAGGGTAGTCCGTCTAAGAAAAGTTGTGTCCGAAAAATTAAGTCCACCACAATGTTCCCGAATGTGAATTCTAATGAGACTCACGAACAGCAATGAAATACGTTTTCAACAACGTAAAGGTGAGCTTGATTAAAAAAAAAAATCGGCGACACTGAAACACTTGCGTGGTTCGCAAAGAAGAAACGGTGATGATTGCAGATAATAATTATGGTGCCTATTATCAATGCCAAGAACTTAAGATCAATGGATAAAAACAACCGAAGCAACAGATGAAAGGAACAAATCGAAATACATATAGTAAATACTGTGAGAAGTTTATTAGAAAATTCGGCGTGTGATATTTTGCGCGATATTCTTCAAATATTTCAGGATATTTTCACCATGATATCATGAGGCCAGTTTTTGAACCTTATGCGAACCTTAGTACTCTTATCTTCGTTTACTCTCATTTGTCAGATCAGTTCTCAAATTTGAGGTTGCAGTGAGCTGCAGCGAACTCAGCAGGTTGCAGCTTCCCCACAGGTCGAGTGCGAACTCAAATGCTTTGACGTAGTACCCGGACTCTATGCAAAACCCCGACTTTGAGTGGGCGTCTTTTTTTTTTCCTCCGTCCCTCTCATTTGTAGGCCCCCGGTAGCGGCCGTGTAAGCATTCCTTTTTAGACCATCGTATTTCGAAGCACAGGGTAAACCTCCAGAAACCCCTGTGCTACGATGGCCGGCGCCTATGATGGAACCCACCCCCCCCCCTCTGCGTCGGGTTAGGTTCCCGCTCGGCCGGGCGGTCTCATTTTATGGGTACCGCCGATAGCACACACGGAAGTTCCTGCATCGGTCGGAATCCATGAGAAAATATTTTGAAAAAAAATTCTCCGGCGGCCGGGCGCGAACGTAGTACCTTCGGAGTAGTAGGCAGATACTCTACCACTACGCCAAAGCCCCGACTCTGAGTGTGTGTGTGTGTGTGTGCGTATTAGTCAGATATGGAATTGTGTAAATCAACAATTTTATCACATTTTCCCATCACGAAGTTATAGATGTTACCCACAAAGGATCACCCCCACAAGCTGTCCATTAGCTATAGCCTCCCGTGAATATTGACGTCGATCTAAATGGACTTGTATAATGAACCTCCCACAAATTCGGAATTGTTCCGTTGTTGACACTCTACGTGCGAGTAGTCACAACTGTTACAATTCCCACGTATCGAGTTAGTAAATTGGGTTAAGTCGTAGTTGAGGCTAGTCAACCCACATGGAAAATATATATATATATACGGTGATATAATTCAATGACATCCGTATATATCTGGCTATATTTTCCGGCAATAGTATATATAAGAGCAGTATATATACTAGGGACATACAAATGTATGTGATATATCCATGATATATCCCCCTGTATGTGTCATATATCCATCATATATCGGTCTGTATGTGTGATATATCCGTGATATATTGGCCTCTATGTGTGATATATCCATGATATATCGTCCTGTATGCGTGATATATCCGTGATATATCGGCCTGTATATGTGATATATCCATGATACAGCCCCTTTCATGTCTGATATATACAAGATATGGTTCCATGACTGAATAACACAATATCGCAACAAAAATATCATAAAAATAACACCCAACAAAAACAACACACGATAAAAATAACACGACAAAAAAAATACAAAAATATACGACACGACAAATTCAATGCAAATAAAATTAAAATTAAATAGATTAGTGAAATGGATTAATGTATTCCATAGAAATTCAGATAAACCCATTAGAAAATAAGAATCCCCGGGAGCATCAAGAACCAACGTCTTTAAAATTTAATATTCTGACCAATGCCTCGCAAAGGTTCAATGATATTACCATTAACATTATGAGCACGGGTGCGGTAGTACACATTTTAGGGTGGTGACCGCCTAGGACCCATTCCTCCTTCGGGTCCTCACACTCGGGTGCGGTAGTACACTTTTTTTTATTCTTGTGGAGAATTGTCCTTGCGTTGAATTGGCCATGTGTTAAATTTGTGTATTGTGCTATTTTTGTTATTTTCCACTTCAATCTGTGGAGATCGGTTGAAAGATCGATTTTTCATTATCTACCTCATTGCAGTAACTTCCCTATCCAAGAAGTTTAAAGAATCTCGCGCCCAAGTTCTTCCTAAAATGACATCAAGGTCTCTGAAAAGTGAAGATTCTCTGTCCCCTAGAGACATTTCTTATGGAGATAGATGAGCGCCATAAAAAAGGTCCCTTCAGAAATTCTGTTATCTTGCCTGACTTCGCCGCCATTCACCCCCAAAACTGACCTAGAAATAAAAGTCACCTAATGGTTATCTTAAGACCTCCGAGTAATGTGAATTGAAAAGACCAACGTGAACCCCATAACACTTTCGCATTTGTCTGTTCTCACCCCATGTAGAAGTTTTATCGATTTCACCACTTCCTTTGTCGAAGTCAATCTTTGGAAAGTCGCGCCATGAGCAAAGTGCTGGACTCCCTCAATGTTTCTATTTGTTGAGCAAATTATTTTCGATAAACATCGGAAAAAAAATTCAAATGCTCTTTCTGAGATTCAACCCAATTCAACCTCAAAGTTTTCATTATTTGTATAAAAAAAATGAATAATTTTTGAATAATAATCATTGTTGAAATCGTGAGATCGGTAAATATCTCTGATGAAATTGATCGCATATTGATATATAAGTATAGAATTGTGATTTCTGCGAAATTGAAAAATTCACATGCGGCGCTTTGCTATAGCCGCGACCATTGCCGTTGGGCGAGCGACTGCTACCTCTCAAGGGTTCAAAGACTAGGCTTTTTGCATTCGAATTACGATAATTTAGTGGAACAAAATTGTAGAATATTACGGGAGAAATTATTATGTGATTAGTGATACCGATCATCGGTTCAGCCGTTTTAGAGGTCGCGCTATGGTCGCGGCGCCGCCATTTTCCGGATTTTTCAATTTTTTGTCAAACCTGGAAAAATTTAACTCCCACTCTAAACTAGATACAAAAAAATTATTATTTAATTTCAAAGTTATTCAATTTTAAATCGGAGATCGATGGGATCGGTACTACCTTCAACTTCAAACATTCATCATTTACCGAAAACCAAATTGTTCAAATGTCGAAAATAGTGCAAATTGGCATTTGCCGTATGATTTGATATTTATTTTATGAAAAGAAAAATTCAAAAAATTGAAAAATACATAGAGCGGTCACGCGTAACTAAAAGGTTAAACGTGTAATCTTTCAGGATTAAAATGTAGAGGAAAAATAATTTTGAGTCTTAGTCGATGACAATATCTAAATTGATCACACAAAATTTCAGTCGAATTTCAATATGGCAAAATAAATACCGATAATTAATACGAGAATATATGAATCCGAGAATCGGCGAATGAATCGGTTATGAAAATTGTCCACAGAATAATTTAAAGTTTCGGGGGTTCGACGGGAGAAAATTCCTGACAGGGTGGGCTAATGGGAAATGGTTTTTTCCGTCATTTTCGGAGGGATCCACTTGACACAAATTGCGTCTCCACTTGGGAAAAATTACTGAATGGAACTCAAAATTTGCCCGCCAATAGATAAATTTTATCATCCCGAAACTAAAAATGATATTAGTTCAAGAATTTGGAAGTACTTGTTTTATCGAAATGTAAATAAAAGCCGATCTATAGTGATGAAAATCTGTACGAGCAAGGTAAAATTTACCCAACGATACCTTGTATGATTTAAAAAAAATCCTGTTCTTCTGAATAAGCTAAAACAATGTTTTTTCTTTTAGAATTATTATTCACGAACAATTATCAAATTTTCAGGAAACAAAAAGACCGTCGAAGGAGATGCAGGTGACAATCGCTCGACAGTTGGGCCTCGAGCCTACGACAGTTGGTAATTTCTTCATGAACGCAAGACGTCGTTCAATGGACAAATGGAAAGATGAGGATCCAAAAAATCCGGGTGTGGACGAGGGCCAACTATCACCCAGCCTCGGTATAAGTCCACGCCAGGCGACCGATGTTTTGTGACATACGTCTGACCACGAGGAATATCACGACGAGTCTCCAGAGGAGGATCTTGCCTTCTCGTAAATTATTTCGTTGAAAAATCCACTAAAATATCTGTAACGCCGATGCCACAATTTACAGAGCAAAAAAATAGCCAATCCGGGTTTATTACAAATCCAATTTAATAATATATTTTGGTATATTAAAAATTGACACGGATGAAATATTCCAAATTTGGGGATAGAGATATCCCCAAGAGGGAAATAAAAATATCCCCACTTTCGGGATATAATATTCCTAGTTCTGGAAAATGATAATCTCCAATTTGGAGATCTAAATATTGTTTTTCTAGGGATAAAACATCCCCAATTCGGGTTGGAATATTCGTCCATCATTTTATCCCCACTGCGGGGATATTTGATACCTGAATCGAGGATATTTAATACCAGAATCGGATTATGTAACACACCAGAATAGGGTATTTTTTTCCGTGCTCCATTGCTATAACATCGATCGATAGCCCAGGGGCTATGGACTGCATTTCAATTTTTATTTATCCCGTCAAGGATACCTTGTATGGCATATTTAAAGAAAATGGGAGGACAGGCCGAGCCGTCTTCTTCCATTTTACGATTAACAAATAAACAAGGTGCGCCAATGGAAATTACATGGGACTTCATGTCTGACGGTATCGGCGTCACTACTACTTACTCGAGATTTATCCAAGCACACTAACGAGCTGTTGGGAAAAATTTTGCGGGAAAATTTGAAATTCATTCATATATTTTCCACGTGTTCAGTATATGTTACGTAACATATTGTGTAAAAAAAAAATTATGCATGAAAAAAAAAGATACAAAAATTATATCTTCAAAAGATAACTTCATTCACAGAGTGATAAATCGCGTCAAGTTTCGTTTCGGCTGACGTCTGTTTTCCCCGAATATCTGAAAAACTAAGAGAGATCTCGAAATTTGCTTTAATACGAATTTGTAGGTTTCATTTGTTTCTACAAAAAAGGTTTATATAAAAATGCTCGTATCTCGTTTATATTTTGAGATATTTGCTGAAAACTGACTACAGCTCAATGGACCACCACTTTTCCAGTTTATCGAAGCAATATTTCCGTCAAATATTTCTTTCAAATTTGCGTGTCATAAACAGAGACGAAGGAGATTGCGCCAACTCGGATCAGGTCGGACCTAATCAGGTCAGTCGCAGGTTCCAATGAATTTCTTCCAAATTCCTAAAACTAAAAGATGAATATTCAACATTTCCCAACAGATTTTCCACAGCATCTCGAATATTTTTGTAGTTGGTGCCATAATTTGCCACTTTTAGATTAAGCTGTTACCAATTAAGCTGTTACCCTATTTTTTTTAATCATCTCATGATTAACCCTCTAGTCGAATGATTGGATTGTTTATAATGTTCTTTTTGCACAGAGTGATGAACATTGTCTAGTCAAAATTATGGTTAACTAATGTTTAGATTATGTTTCACAATTGTATAACGATCAATAGTGATTACGTTTATTCTGAGATTATGTTGTTTTCTGGATTTGAGTTTATTTGTGATTGATCTTGTGATGAGTAGGAGATATTTCAACGAAAATAATGAACTTACAAGTGACTCGTCAAATTCCTCGGGGTGGAATAAACTTTTGTGGCAGTTAGTACTGAGATTAATGATTAAGCCACATGTGATTTTTTTTCCTGTTGGAGTGTGGGTGTGCATGTACAAAGTGATTGATCGCTGATGGGGAATTATTAGGACCACTGGAGAAATTTTTTGGAATCAAGAATTGAGGATTATGAAGTTGTGCTACAGTGATACAGTGCGCCGCATTTTTCGGAGATGCTGGTGCGCATTTTTTTTTTGTATATAAGAGATAGGTGATTATTTGAGAAGCAAGAGGACTTTTCAGGGGTAATTTCATCGTGAAACGAGGTGACGGGTGATAAATGAGATTCAGAGATAAGACGTTGTTGTTGAGTAATCATTGCACGGGTCGACAAAATTTTGGTGGGGTTGGCTACGAAAAAAAAAATTATGCAATCGGATCTTCAATACTTTTCCTTCGAACAGGCCAGCCAAATTTTCGAATCAGATTCAAAAAAAATCAGCCTTCTCTCGTTCTTGAAGCCAACCCACTCTAATGTTTTATCGAATCGTCTTATGTATGAGAAACATGTGAACGAGTCAACTGATGAATTAGCAAATATCTCATTGTCGACATATCGATGTTCACCGGATTAATCTCACAAGAATTACTGCAATTTCCAATTATTCCACAATCAATCGTAAAAGAACCACCTGTCGATCAGTCCTCATCAATTTGAGGCTCTCAATTACCAATTGAGGCTTCACTTTGATCTTTATTCAGGTTGAATTTTGTTTTACTCTACTAGAGATAATTTCTTTGCGCATTTTCAATTCCAAACTCTTTTCGCATTTCGCTTAAATCCGTGAATATCGATGATGCTCTTTAGTGAGAATGTAGAGTGGAAATACTCATGAAATCAGACCAAAAGGAAAAAAATAATTTTTTTTCGCTGTATGTAAAAAAAAGGGTTCATCGTACCAAAAGAAAATGATAGATATGGCTTCGGTCGCCTGATTAAGATCATATATAGTACAAAGTAAACGTATATTATTGTAATATGAGGATGAATGAGGGCGATTGAACGAATGATTATTCGTTGAATTTCTAGATCATACTTGAAGATTTAATGGATCCTACGTTGTTCTTCATGAACTAAGGGTTTTTCACCTCTTGCAGAAACTTGATTTTTCATTTTTTGGAGATCATGATAACATGATTACCATGTTAATTGCCATATCTGCAGCGAAGACCGCGAATGTGAAACCAAACGATTGAAATGCCGAAACTTTGCTTCACGAATTCCCCAGGAAAATAGTGCGAATAAAAATTCAAGATAGTTTTAAAAAAAAGTCTCAATTTTGCACTCACGGAATCAACTGAGTTGAGAATTGTTGAGATGATATAAGTAATGGAAAAAAAGTTACGAACATACGAGGCGGGTGACCTGTCTGCGCGCCGCCATCTTGATCGGACACCCCCTTCCTTGCGCACACGCGGCGGCGCAATAGTCTGTCGCGCATTTTACATTTTCAAACCACAATTTCTGTGCACTATTTTTGACATTCATTCATGATAATTCAGTTAAAAATTCCTGAAGCAAAGTTATCGGCTCATATCTACGTTTTGATGAGCATAAGTAAACTTATCTTCACGCACAGTTTTTGATAAATATCTCGAAATCTATAGCTAATTTCGAAAATTTTATAGAAACTGTTTTTGTAGATCTCACTTCTCCCTATCAATTAGGTCTTTATATCTTATTCGCTATCTCTGTTCAATTTCGAGATATGCATCGAAAACCGTTTCTTCGCTGCAGATCGATGATTGAGGAATAGCCATTTGAACAATTATTCTCATTTGAATTAAAAATTAATGGAAATAAATGAGAGAAAAAATAATTAAAAAATTCCAGGAATTGATCAACAATTGTGTAATGATGCATTCCTCAATTATTCCAAACTGACAATTTAAAAAAATCGTAAATTAACGTATCCGATCTACGAAACTAATTTATTACGTTTAAACAAAATTACTTATGAATGAAAGAGAGTATTAGATAGAGTGATCACGGCACTCGTACAATGTATCATATTTCTGTACATAATCTAGTTGAGATGAAGAATTTATTATTACCTATTGCTATTATCGATTTTAACAAAAAAAAAATATTATTAATATATAAAACACGAGATTTTTTTTTTCGTTGAGGAAGAATTTGTCAGAATTTTTGAAAGATAATTCAGTTATAGGTAGGAGGATGATCACAGTAGGAGTGGTAAACTTGTGTAAACATATGAGGAAAGGCAACAAATTTAACTGAAGAAAAAAAAATAAATAAGAGAGTGGACACACTTAGGTAACGCAGTTAATAAGTGAGACATACGAGGAAAAAAAACCAACACATAGTAAAATATAAATGATAATGATAATGTAATGAATATAAATGAATAATATATTATATTCTACGAGTTTAAATTGAGGTGGGACGTGGGAGAGAAACTCAAATTTTGCCCCTAGGTATCATCAACACCCTGACCCTTCGTGATGTCGAGAGGGTGGGGCCGGCAAAGTTTAATTAGATGATCAATTAATAAAAGACCTTGTTTGAGTTGTAATGACGGGAAGCAAGAGCATTGAACGATATATTTATGTATTAAAACTTGAACAAATATCATCAAAAAAATAAATAAAAAATAACTCGACGGAATTATCGATCCAAACATGAGAGGTGACAAGTTTACCTGGGAAAAAGGATGATTTCAGGAAATAGGGGATGATGAAGAACATTTCTATTTACAATTCGTGGGTGTACGGGAAAGCTTATGGGACAGATCATTCACTCAAAAAAGCGGCGCGAGATTTCATATTTCTGGGATTTTTCGGTTACGCACAAAAACAAAATCAGCCAAAACTATAAAGAAATTGTAGAAAAAAAATTTACTCCGATAAAAAACTTGACTGCTGTGAGACATGATGTGGACAGAGAGCAAAGCGATATATTTATACTCATATTTGAAACACATATCCGAAGGATTTAGGAATTAATGAACTACGTACAAGACAGTTTTCAATTGAAAATGAGATCGAGATTAATGGCTCACGAAAGGTGTAGATTTGAGATGAATGATTCGTTAATGAAATAAGTACAACTGATGAGTTTTATTGCAAAGCGTTTTCTAGTCGTTCTGCGTAAATTTTTACAAATGACAAAAACGAGATGATACCCCCGATGGAATTTTAAAAATTTTAATGTTTTTGAAATTTTCGAAATTTTCGAAATTTTGAATTTTCAGAATTTCTGACAGTTGTAAAATTTTGGAATGTTTCATTTTTTTTAATTTCCGGAATAAGGCAGGCCCATTGCATTGATAAATTTTGAGTTCCAATCAATACAAAAAATTCTCAAAAAAACAGTTGAAGAGTATTTATATTTAATTGAATTTGAGACTTTGATATATATAGATTCTTAGTTCTACGGAATGGACAAATGCATAGGGCGGTGCAAGCCTCACCATGCGACTACTGAGGGCTTAATAACTCATTTTTCAACTGACTTTCCATTTTCCACGTACTCAATTTTTTACATATTATTATAGTTTTTCATTCAATACAAAAAAATCGGAAATTTTTCGACTCGTCCCAGCAATTCCGAAAATACTGTTCTCATACAAACGGAACTTTTTTTTTATCACACCCGATTTTTCACCCTCCCAAAAAAAGTTGAAATTGAATTTTGGTTTTATTCTCATTGGACCAAGTTGATCCCAAATAATTCAACCAAAATCTCAAAATCTCAAAATCTCTGTGAAACATTCTTCGCAAAAACGCAGAACAACTAGACCACGTATAATTATTCTAGAAAAAAACGTTATATGAGATCATCCTCTTTCATTTGGGTCTCCTTTCCAACATCACAAGTATAAAACCAAGAGATTAAACAGTTCGCACGACAATAAGTTATCGAATAGTTAAAGAGAAAACGGAAAAAAATGTGTTAAAAAGGCGAGAAAAAAAAAGATTTTGTGAAAATAACGAGGAAATAATGTAAAAATACAAATGCAAACCAAGTATACATTATTATATTTATTATACGACGAGAATCATCGTACGGACAAAAAAGGGTGGGGAATGCAAAGACATGCATGGGAATTTCATTATTTTTTCATCTCCGAAATTCGTTTCGAAGCGAGGAAAAAACTTGATTATCCCAGAGGGACACAATGAGCTCGAGTGTAGATTTATAAATAGAAAAAAAATTGAGAGGATGAACCAGAAGCTAGGGCTAGATATCACGTGTGTCCAATGAATAATTTTGGTTAATTATTCCTTGTTATTTTTCGTTTTAGATTGTTCTTTTTTTCCATTAGTGAAAGGTTCGCGGGATAACCAAAAAATTAGAGCAAAAAATTTTGCTAAAAAAGGAGGAAACATGCGATTTATTTATTCCTATTTATTTTAATTTCAACTCGTGTACGTAAACCTGAAGCATTTTTCATCAAAGAAAAATAAAGAAAAAAAAACCATCCTTATTTCTGTATGTAGGCCAACTTTTGTCAGTGCTGGGATTGAATCAATTTTTATAGTGAATTGATAAACTATTTAGAATTGAATAATTCACGTATAGGAAAAGAAAAAAAAAGCCGACATTTGCGCGAGAAATAATTAGTATAAAAAAACATATTTTTCGATTTGAGTCGCATTATTGTGAATTAACTGGCGATTCAATTCCAGCACCAGGAGTAATTATTACATGAATAAATGAAGGATCAACAAATAATGTGTACCTATGTAATAGACACATTAAGATCGACGATCACCCGGCGTGAACAATTGTAAACTACTGTAAATGTTACTTACGTTTTACGAAGAGCTTATTGTAGTGAAGAACTATTAAACACAATTTAAGTCGTAAAGGTATATTTGAGTGTAGCACTAAAAGAACTAACAAGAACAAAACTAACAAAAGGAAAAAAAAAGAGAACCTCTTTACACTTTTGCACGAGATGTGTGTTGTAATTGACTAAAAAACAAAAACAAAAAAAAACAAAGAAATTGAGAATGTAATTAATGCTTTATTACTTAGGAATTAAACTTAATTTATTTATGATTAAAATACGTTGGACATGATTTTGTACATCCAAGAATAATATTTTTTTCTTCCTCGTAGAATATTTTGTTAATCCCTCAAGTACTGAGACCATCCTGGAGTGTGTCCTCAGCAGGGAGGTTCATGATGCTCTTTTTGGGCGATGGTACCACCTTGATATTGCCATCCCAAATGTACTTGTCCAATCAACATTTAGTTCCCACCGTTCGATAACAAAATGCTCAAGTAATTTTTGGTATACATTTCATAATTTTTTTCGATGAACGAGATGACTTAGGGGTCATCCAAGATTACCTACACAAATGTTCGACTACATCCCCTCCCATGTCAGCGTTTTTTATATACTTATAAGACGGTACTATCAACAAGTTTCCGCAATGCGTTACCGCCTCTCCCCCCCCCCCCCCCACCCTATCCACGCTTGGGTAGTTGAATTACCCCTTAATGATTATGGCTTGACATTTTAATCTTCAATTACTCGAGGTACTATTGTCACAACAAATGCACTATCTTTTGTAACGACCTTCACTTGAAACCGGTAGGAGTCCCACAGAATTAGTAGTACAAATTAAAAAAAAAATTCGCCCATTTTTCTCAGTAGTTTCCGGTTTTTAGAGCTTCAAATTCATAAATGGGAACTTGTATGGCAGAAGCTACCCATCATTAGTCAGTCTTGCGAATCGAATATTTTCATTCACATATTAATGTTTCGGTAATACGTTAGTGTAGACATCAAGAGGAAGTATGGACAGCTACATTGTTGCTGTGGGAATTCAAAGTTCCCTCTGATGCCTACAGTAGCACATTAGAAAAGTCGGAAAAATCCGCAAATTGAACTCGAGGCATTGACCGACAATTATTAAATTGCAAATTTTAATTGGTGGCTTGTGACATTATTTTTTGGAAATATCGAAAAAACTGATAAAAAAAAAAGAAGTGGTCAATACGAGCTGCTTTGGCGTATTGTAAAAATTAAAATTACAAAAGTTTTTTTCCGGATTGTCCTATTTTTCCGCAAATCACAGACGAAAAAAAATCTTTAAAAATTGCATTCCTCGTCTGAACCATATGGAACTGATATGTCTCATTTTTGCCCCAAATTGCGTTACTTCCACGATATTCAATTTGGAAAATCGAAAGTCCAATGAGATGTTAATTATAAATATTCATATCATTTTCTGGAAATTGTTGGATTGCCCAAAATGGTCAACTTTAATGAAACTTAAACATTAAAAAAAACGTTAACAAAAAATTAAAAATTTCCAAATTGGAAAATTTCTTGGGCGGTCCAGCGCTCATAGTGCTGCGGATGACGTTCGATGAAGAGGTACTACCACTGAAGGGTTCAATTGAGTATAAAAATAGAGGTACAGAGCAAGGGGACGATGAGGAGATCATGAAACATTAATTTCAGGCGGAGAACGCTGGAATGCCCGTTATAGCTCGGCCGAGAATAAGCCCATGAATATCATCAGTACCTGCGGCAAATGAATAAAATTATTGGTGGTTTTACGGAGCACAATTTGTGAATTCGAAATTAGGAGTTGTCGACATGATTTGTTGATGGAAAGTGAGAGCCACATAACAAGTAACTGGCTTTTTCGATCATTGTTGTGGGTATAAATAAGTGTTTTCTGTCTGGCATTATTCAGGGAAATTCATGGAGCAATCCGACTACATTGGGGTTGATGATTCCTGACTTCGCCATGTCACCTTAATTGCTAGTTCCCAATCATGTTAATTTTGCGGTAGATTTCGAGCTCTTTAATCGGAAAATTATGAAGATAAATTGAGGGATAAAAATGTAATAATACAGGAATTATTGAAAGGTCTATTTGCACATCGGATTATTTTTTGCAAATGATCCGCGAAAAATTTAGACAGTGAATTAGGAATATAGGAATAAATTTATCAGAAAAATAAGTTGGAATAATTACGTGACGTATTGAAGAAGCTACTCTGGAAAATTCCAAATTTTAGGATATACACGGTGTCCCAAAACTGCGGACTTTAATTGTGCGAAAAGAGGGTGAAGTTACAAGTCGAAAGTTCCTCTTCAATTTTACTGTCTGACGCTCCCCCATGAAGTTATTGAAGTTTGAAGATGAACAGTTGCGGCACTGCTTAGCACACTCGGCCAGTGCCTTTTCAGTTCCAAGAGTAGTTCCAATTGAACCAACAGTTCCAAGTATTGTTTCCCGTAAAGGGTCAGCTCTGGGAATCGTTCCAGGTGGAACTTGAATTCGGAAAACCGTTTCAGGAACGGTTCCACATGAACATTCAATTCCGTAAACAGTTCCAAGAAGCGCGCCAAGCAAAAGAACAGGGACAAGATCTGTACCAGTCGAATTGAGTTCTAAAAACTGTTGCTGGAATAGAACTTTTATCTGGAACCGTTCCTGATACGGTTTACGGGATTGAGGTTGCACTTGGAACCGTTGGGGTTCCAAGTTCCCCTTGGAACCGTTGGGATTTCAAGTTCCCCTTGGAACCGTTGGGATTCCAAGTTCCCCTGAACCGTTCGGGTTCCAAGTTCCACTTGGAACCGTTGGGGTCCTCAATTCAACTTGGAACCATTGGGGTTCCAAGTTCCACTTGAAAGTGTTGGGGTTTCAAATTGCACTTAGAACTTGGAACCCAGAACGGACTCTTTACGTAAAACGATTCTTGGAACTGTGTGTTCACTTGTAACCGTTTTCGGAACTGAAAGCACTAGCCCAGTGGGCTAAACATTGTGGTAACTGTTCCACCTCAAACTTCAACAACTTTATAGTGAGGCATGAGACAGAAAAGTTGAAGAGGAACTTTCGACTTGAAATTCTGCCCTCTTTGCACCCTCAAACATAAAGTCCACGGTTTTGGATATATTCACCGAGCAAGACTATCAGAAAAATGGAATCTGTGCCCTACTCACAGTACTCATCATGTGCCCTAAAGTAAGGGTAAAATGTGAACAAAAAAAAAATTTGTAGATCTATTTCCTGTAGCCGAAATATTGATCTGAGATAATCTTTCATTACGTGCCCACTGATGGAATAATACTAGGAGATTTTCAATCATTTGGAATGATTGATTTTCATGTCATGTCGAGTATTTCACAAACTGATAACATACCTTCGTATGTGATAACTGATTCCAGATTAACCATGTGCCTAATAATGTGGTACTCATCAGAAATTCCATTTCCCCCGAGCATATCCCTAGCAACTCGGGCTATATTGATGGCTTTGGCAGCTGAATTTCTTTTCACCATAGATATCATTTCTGGCGTAGCTCTGGAACAATTAAGGATGTGATGGATATTTTAGAAAATATATCTCCAAAGAACGTGTAAATTGTTTCTACTTGTAGAGGTACAATGTTCAAGGTCATTTAACAAAATTTGACGGGCCAACCGACGTTCCTAATTGATATTTACAAGCAGAAACAATTTAACTCTGCAATTTGAAGATAATATTCTCGATTTCGATGATACCTGCAAACTTCGAAACCAGTTTGAGTACAAGAAAAAACAGAAAAAATGTTCGGAAATTTTGATTCAATTTTTAGTTCAAAAAAGGCTATATGAAAAAAATTAATGAGATTCTACCTGCTTAAGATATATTGGCCAAACACCCTTAATCATACGCATGTGTGAATTTTATGGCCTGGGGGAATTTTTTTTCCACATCGAGTAAACTCACCTGTTCTCGTCCTTGAGGCGTCCGACGCGCAAGCATGCCTGCAGACCAAGGGCTATTTCCGTCATCATGTCAGCTAATTTCTTCTGTATCAGTTGATTAGCTGCCAATGGTCGGGTGAATTGCTTACGCTCGAGTACGTAGGTATTTGCTAGTCTCAAGCATTGCTCAGCTGCACCAAGAGCACCCCAGGCTATCCCGTATCGGGCGTGATTAAGACACTCAAATGGACCCTGCATAAAAAAAACATATGAGCCCTTCATGTGACTTTTTATTAAAAACTTGGAAAGAGTCGTTTTGAAAGTTCAGAAAAAATTAGAAAAAGAATTTAGTACGGAAAATACGTACTAACACTTTCAACGACTGGCAATGTACTGTGTAATAAATTAATTGAAATGGGTCAGTCAAATTCAAAGATATGACGTCGCGCCGTTGATGCGACGGATAGTGTCAGGGGAATATACGGAAATTTTGGCTGTCATATCCCAGTGATTCCCAAACAAATTATATCAAATCTCTATTATTGCTTGTCAGGAATTTTGAAATTAATTTGCAAAATTTTGGCCAATGCGTAATCAAAGCCGCGGCACCCCGTCGCGCCTAACGACGTCACACAAAATAGCGCGAGTAAGGAAGAATCAGAAAATGAGAAATCCTGTAGCACATTCTTAATAATTGACACATGAGAATTGCAATGTGATTTCGTAAACATTGTTATTTTGTCATAAAAAAACATGAAAAAAAATTATGGCAACTAGAAACTCTGTAAGTCCGAACAAAATAATTTTCTGGCCGTTTGTTTTTTGTAATAATGAATTTCAAAAACGGTATTAACAAATTGACAGAGATTGAAGTACACGGCAAACAGTATCATGCAATTTTGAAAAATTGAAAGACATATTGCGCGGCGCAGTCCTCATCATGCGACCGGCAACGTCGGGCAGAATGGTCGATTTACAGAACTGAAAATATTGTTTATTGTACTTTGAGGCCTGTCACGTTGGGAATTAAATTAGCTTCAGGAACAATAAGTCCGTCCATTAGGATCATGCCAGTAGCAGAAGCCCTCAAAGACACTTTTCCTTCAATTTTAGGAGTGCTTAATTGTGCCTCGTTCCCCTTTCTCTCGACAATAAAGCCCCGGATAGCTTCGTCCTCAGTCTTCGCCCAAATGACTAGTAAATCTGCTACTGGGGAGTTTGTGATCCTGTAAACAAATATTGATATATATCGCAGAAAAAATTATAACCATTTTACTGGCATGGAAAAAATATATTCACGGTAGTTCGTACACTGATAGAACCATTTTCTTGAGAGAATAAACTCTTTTTTCTTCATTGAGGATTACTATGACTCAGATCCAAATCCAAGAAGCGTCAATTGACGTAAGTGATACAAGCACCGATGTAACGTATTCATAGCTACTCTGTTCAGCAACACAATCTAGACCCTTGTCGTTCATTATCACCTAAAAAGATGATATATATAGCGATATTCATATAGCGACAATACGAAAATAAATTCGTTTGGAAAATCGTATCTATTCCAAGATGCTTATGACGTTCAACGACATCTGTTTCTGATCCGCTCTCATGCTACATGTGACCTGGTATCGACTTCAGCAAGTATTTTTAATTTTTTTAATTAACTTCCCGATCTAGTTAACTTCCCGATCTAGGGAAATTATTTTAATGACCCCGAAAATGAAAAGTGCCAGATCGATGAAATTTTCTCGTTTCTCGACGTTTTGCCTCATCCTGAAGTGATTTCAGAGAAGTGTCTGTATGTGTGTGTGTGTGTGTTCGCCCGTACGTGGCCAAATTTTTCGTTTACGTTTTCTCGGAAACGGATCGTGCGATTCGATTAATTTTTTTTTCAATCGTTGCATCTCCGTGTAACTTAGAGCTGATTAGATTTTTGATCGAATCCATCGAGTAGTTCCCCTGGTTTTGAGAAATGCATGTTGAGCAAAAATCGAAAATAGTGATAATGAACGGTCATTCACACAAAAATGTTGTAATCCAGGTACTCAATGTCACAGTTGAAAGATATAAGCATATTTTATAACTGATTAAATTTTGAGTAAAAGTGGTCCAGTACTTATATTGTTATTAACAATGTCAATTGTTTATAATGTTCTACTGCATAAACTATTAGAGTTAGCGCAGAATTCATATAAGAAAAGTTGTTTGCCATATAAAAATACGTATTTTATGTAGAATGCCTTTTTCGATAATTTGTATAATTAAGGAGGTATAGCAGTCTCCACAATTATGTATGTAATAAGTGAACAAATGGACCCAACTATGTCATGACGGTCCGAATCGAAGCTTTTTCATGCAAAATCGAGCGGATCACATTTTGGATGGCATTTGTGCAGTATATGCAATGTTATCAGCAATTGCACTTGTTTATACTGTTCCACTGGGTAAAATATTAAAGTTTTTGTTTTGCAGCCGCATCCTTATTGGCGTCTCATTCTCACTCAAGTAACACGTATAAGTCTCATCCTCATGCTCGCCATGCGTCTACTCAAGTATTCATAATTATCTGCTTCATAAATTAGTCAGTTTGGAATTCTCAAATAGGCATGTTTTCGTTATGATAATAACAGGGGTCACACTGATCAACCGTAGTATATTCGAGAAGAATAAATTTAGTAGGTTGTGCTGAAAAACCGAATCGGGAAGTTTCGTTTGTGCCCCGAGTGGGGCACACACATGCACACACCACTAGTTTTTGTTAATATATATGGAAACAATCTTGAACATCTTCGACTCAAGATTAATGGTATCATACTCATTCTTCGTCCAAACAGAAACCCTAGCCATGGAACCTCATTGGAATGACCTCCAAATAAACTGAGCACTTTGTTTCAGGTATAGGTTCCCTTACCAACGACAACGATATATATTTTTTCCATGTATGTCATACTTATTTCTGAATTTATATACCATGTTTTGCTACCACTGAGCTTGTAAACCTTCTTATTAGCATCGTAGACCGCTTTCGTCTCCATTCCCGCGGGATCACTTCCATGGTTGGGCTCGGTAAGACCAAAGCAGCCGGTGTACTCAGCAGAAACTAAAATTCGTCCAAGAGAGAAAATAATAATTAACATTTTGATTCAATCTCACGGTCACAAAATGGCCATCTATAAGGGTGTTAACTGGCAATTCTCTTAGAACATATGTGCTTCGATAATGATGATGATAATAATAGTAATGCGTGGATCAATTATTCTTAGATCAAAACATATGGAACCGAAGGAACATATGGAAATTTTTCAGGAAATCATGTTGTTGCTTCAAAAATTCAAATTTAAAGCAGAGACTTCATAAAACAAATTGCAATAGCAAAACGTAAAATAAATTTCTATTTGTTAGGTGTAAAAATTCAACATATCCAATTACCGAGTTTAGGCAAATATTTATCTTTCTGTTCTTGACTACCGAAGCAGTCGATAGCGGTGGCGGCAAGATTCTGTACTGAAAATGCAGATCTGTATCCACTGTCCACAGACTCAATCTCCTTTGTAATGAGTCCATAAGCCACTGTGGAAGCTCCAGCAGCGCCATATCCCTTCAGAGTAGGACAAAGAACCCCAAGGGAGCCAAGCTCCTTCATAATGTCCTTATCAAAGTGCTCATTTCTGAATGCATTTAAAATCCTTGGCTGGAGCTTTTCCTGGCAGTACAAGCGGAATTGATCTCGCACTATTATCTCATCTTGAGTGTATTGAGATTCTATGTTGAAGGGATCTTGCCAATTGAATGCCACTAAACATAATTTCAATTATTAAACTTAACTAGAGAGTAATTTATCGGGTTTGTGACTGTTTCGAACATTTTTAAATGCCATATTGCATTAACTTGAAAATCATGAAATGAGGATTTCGTGTGTGTGCGTGTGTGCGTGGGTGTGTGGGTGGGGGGGGGGGGGGTGGCTGGGTGTGTAGGTGGTCGGTGGGTGGCTATGTAGGTGGGTGGGTGGAAATTTCAATTTTTTTTTTCAAAATAACAGCATGTCGCCGTAGAGTACATCTCAAAGGAGCTTGAAGAGCATCACCGCTTTTTTCGTTAGCGAATCGTAATTAAAATTGCTCATTTCTATCGGGAAGTTATATGTATGGTCCCATTGGAGGTCACACAGCGCCAACTTCTTGTCTTGTTGCTCCTTAAACTACTTTCGCAGTAACTTTTGAAGAAAAACTATTTGGGAAATTCCACAAATTTGATTGCATGAAAAAGTGAATATCCAAATTTGAAGTGCGTCTACTACATGCCCCTTTCTAATGATAGAATACCGAAAAGCGGAAGAGCGCCATAGTTAGAATTTCTGAAATTTCATATCTAATAACTGTCATGGTAAGTTAACTTCAAACTTTCACATCCATTTGGTGATGTACACCACTATACAGGATGTCCCTGAATCGCGGATAGGGGATGAAATTTGGAGTAGGTTGGAAGTTTCTCCGCCGGCTAATCACAGCCCTTCCTCATATGTGTGTGTATACGCATCTACGTGTCCGCTGCAATCCGCGAACTTATAACTAATTTCGATGTCGATCATTTTGAGAACAAAGTTTCGGAAAATTACAAATGCAAACCAAAAAAGTGTCAACAAATTTACTTTCAAAATGTAGTGCGATACCAGAAAATGAAAATGAACACCGGTTATAACAAAACAGTTTTTGCCGTTGAGAGCCGTTTCAACCCTCATCTATCTCCCCCCCCCCCCCCCCCCCCCCCCCTCCTCCGCCGTGTTCGCAGTTTAGGAACACCCTTATAGTACCGGTATCCAACTTTAAAAACTTCTGCGCATTGCAAAATTAGCCATTTATTTTTTCGTGACGAGTTATTACGGAAGTACTCCCAGTCCCATATCTTCGGTTAGAAGAATAGAATTTCTGTATTTGCAAAAATTTAACGCGTGGGATTGCGTTGAAGACGCATATTTTTCGTTGAGGGCCAGTTTTTGGAGGTTATTCTTCAGGACAAGATGTTTCGGGTGGGAGTTTTGGCGGGAAAATTATGGTATGTCCTAACCGCCCTAACGTTCGCGCCGCGGTCACAGAGTCTCCACCTCACGGCTACCAGCCGAAATGCTTGGAATCGAAACCAACAATAGGCAAACACGGAAGATTCCACTCATTCTATCTCAACAAACAATCTCCACAATATATAAACATGCAAAAAAAACAAATCAGTTTAATGGAAAAAATCCACTTATAAATTAATTTGTATGGATCATATATATATAGCGCAAAGTTTAAGTAGATAAATATAAAAAACTTTTTCACCTGATTTTAGGTTCTACCTAAATTTCTCGAAAATTATATTCGATCAAAAAAATATTCAAGCAATATCTTCGATAATAAACTCACCCTTTTTACCATCTAATGTCGCAGATACAGAAAGTCCTGTCAATATTCCATATTCAATTAAGGAAAAAAATTAAGATCACCTTGGCAATGTCTACACTAAATGAATTAATTGAGGCATCTCAATTCATCTCCCAACAGGTTTTTGAGAGATATCTAAAAACCTCGAAAAAATATAAAAATTTACATGAAAAGTATTTTTCCGAGGTGAGCTTTCTCTACAAAAAATGTGTTATCAAAAATATCTCTATCCCCCTCCGATATTGTGTTATTTAAGAAAAACCGAGAGTTGAGATAGGTTCACTTACCTCGTTTTGCCATTTAATTGCATATTTTGGAGGGAAAAAACATTTGAAAATGAGAAGCAAATTATTTCAAGCCTTATCTGAGAATTTTTGAGATATATATTCCAAAAGGATACGTCTGAAAGCTGATTGGTGGCTCCTTGTGATATTAAGAAGCCTCGTTTGCGCACGCATCGCCATATTATTAGTTTTTAAGATCAGCTGTCAACGCACGAACGATGGGCCACTACTAAACCGGCCTGGAATGAATAGACGAATTGTTGCGTTCGAAATTATCACGTGACCCGTTGACCCTGTGATTGCCACCCAGTTTTGGCGGTTCTATCGAGAATCCTTATCATTTTATCGCTTATCACCTTATGTAATTCGTTTGTGGAGCAAAAATCTGAGGACTCGGGTAAATAAAATTGATACTTAGGCACATAAACCTGTTATTCTAACCTTGCTCCGCTTAGCTAAGCAGTTTGCGATTATTAGATACTTCGAGTCTCGATCATCAATGAATGATCAATTTTTGCAACAGAAAAAGGTGATTTCGTGTCTTTGAGATTAATGGAAGTTTTTGAAGAGAAGCTTTTTGAATGTTATTACATTTGAAATTTTGAAAATGTGGGAAATTTTGGGATATTTGAAAAGTTCAAAAAATTTTCAATTTTGAAAAGGGAGAAAAAATTTCAAATGTAATTTTAACGTTTAAGAAGTTTTAAAAGTATCAAAAACTTGAAAACGGACAATATAAATTATTTGTAACTATGAAATTATGTATAATAATATTTTTTAATATTTTAATAATATTTCAACCTCATTTTTTTCACCATAGTATTTATTACCGTAATTTTTCGCGGGAATATTTGAACCGGCCACTGGTAAATTCTCATGGATGACATTTCATTGTTAGTAGAAAGAATTGGAAATTTAAGTAAGATTGACCCTTAAATATTCGACTATGTAAATCATTAAATGAATAACGTTCTTTTGAAATTTACAGTGGGCAAAGACCAAGATTAGGCGTTGAGTCACGTGGGAAATTAGGAAAAAAACCCACCTGTGCGTGGCTATCTTACTTTCCTGCTTCAATCTCGGAACATCGCGTGACGACAGTGCGCACTGGCTACTATCGATCCACATTTGGCTGGAGAAACATTTCTGGGGATTAAAGTTTTTGTACTTCACTCTTTTATTGGCCACGTAAAAATTCTACATAAGGGCCATAAAATTCTGGTTCTGTATTTTCAAAAATTTTTTATGAAGTCTATCAAAAGCAGCCTTTGATCGGCTTCTATTTTTATGTTCAAAAAATGAGAGCCAAAGTCTGAAAGACTTTTGGATAAAATCAAATAAATCTTTACTCAACTCCAATTTTTTTTTGTATTGTGTTTGCAAGTATTCGAAAAGCGTCAGCAGCAGATTTTTGTATAAAAAAAAAAGGAACACGTTCCGCAAATGACGAAAATTTGACGTAGAATCTGACATATAAAAAAAATAAAAATATTCCCGGGTTATGTTCACAAATATCAGAAGTAAATGACTGCCATCTGTAATCAATTTACTTCAAGAACTGCACACTACTAACGCCATCTATATGAAAACGGCAGGACCAGAGTTGTTCACCTAATAACTTTTGGATTTATCTCGTGAACGAGTCCAGATAAAAATGAAGAATTTTCTAGTGAACGATTCATATTTCTGATATAAAATATTTTACATTTGTCATTGGGCATACTTAGGCCATGACATAATCCAAGATTGGTAACTTAAGCTTAAGTTTATTCCTATATTAATCAAATTATGAATTACAGGGGGATTTTCAAGAAAGCTACAAGCAAGAAAAAAATTGCAACCACCCATCCAGTTACTAATCCAAGTTGCTCCTTAGTAGGAGTATCCGAGTGTTTGGGAGTCTTCTGATAGCAGCCAGCAACTTTTCCGAAACGTTACCTCTTTCTGGGTCACTGAGGCAATGCCTACCTTTCTCTACATAAGATTTAACTATTAACCATTGCCTTTTTATGTGTACTTTCCTTGGTTTAAATTTCTAAACAATGAACGTCTATCTATCTATCAGGCTGCGATGATTATGAAAAACGCTGAACGTTATGAGGACAGCGCAATATTCAATTGATGCTATAGAAAAATTTATGTAGGAAACTTCTTTTGATTCCTTGAACTAAAAGTGTAATATTTATTAAGTTTCTCTCTCACACAGACACACACACTCACACACAGATACATCTGCATATATGCATGTATACATCACTTTGAAACTAGTCTAAAGATATTCAACATTCCTCGATAAATATTGGTAAACAAACACTCTTTCGTATTGACATAATCACTTTACAATGTTTGCGTGAATCCCAGGGTTGGTATCGGAGATATTCAACTGTGTATTTGGTTTGGGTCACTAGGCGCTTGAAAATACGATCTTCACGCGTAATGATGCGTGAAAAATCGTGTTTCGGCTCTAAAATGATTTTCTGAGAAATGTGATAATAAATCGCGAGGACATAATCTTCTATATGTGAATAATAATGTGACATACCTCCTTTTTTTATCAAGTCTTATTTGTTTCATACTTTTTTGGATGAATACAATGCATTTGGAGCAGGATGATTTATCCTTGCGAAATGTGCAAGATTTCAAGTACAAACGTTTTATCATTTAACATTTGATACTTTTCATTATTGTTTTTTAAGGCAAGGAAATAATGATCCATAATTTGGATATCGCATTGTTAGAATTACTTCATAAATTTCAAGTATATTCCAAGCTTTTCTCAATTTTCAGTTAGGACGCTTGTAATCATATCTGATTAGTTGTCATGGTCGAGAGATGATAGATGCATTATCCCCCTTCCCCGAATTTCAGTTTCAGTTATTATTTTTTTCTCAAATCATTTACGTGTATGTCACATATTCGCAATTTTTTTTTTTTTTACAATTTCCAGCTTCTTTAAAAACCACAAACGGAAGTGTCCTACCTCACAATCAACTATAATATATACCTAAGCCAATTGAAATCTAAACCGGAAGCAAGTATATTTTTATACTTCAATCAAGTATATTGTTCTCCATGTGTTATCACGTGTCTGAAATTTTATGAAATTCTACCTATACAAGTGGGGACAGTGGCAGGGAGTCTGGTTGTTGTTTTCCGAATTTTTACTCATGTTCGTTAGGACTTTGGAGGGACAATTATACTAAAAGTGCATCGTCTTTGATTTGTGGACCGTCTGGGAGTCTCTGATTGTGGATTCGAATATTGTAGAACAAGTAGCCCAGAGATTCTGTACAAGGACGCACCAGGGCATGTGTGAATCCTGTGAAAAACGTCCTGGTTGCAGCGCATGTTATTTTCCAAACACGAAGACACGGCGCTATACACCATATGTGCTGGAGGAAATAAAAATAATTATTGATTTGTCTGTTGACTTCACACAAGTTAAACGTGATGTGTTTCCAAAAAGATTTCGTCAACAAATCGTGTTACATCACAATATTATGAAATATTTTTATGGGTCACACACACCCACTCACCCCCCCCCCCCACACACACCCACACTCCCACCCACTCACCCACACACACACGCACTCATCCACACAATCACCCACTCACTCTCTCTCTCACACACACACACACACACGCACGCACATACACACCTGTGTTGTTTAAAATGGTCTACGATGGTTGAAAATACCATGGACGTTCACTTGGAAATCGATCTTTAATTGTCGACACCAAAAAAAGAAAACCCCATTTTTGAAATTATCTCTCTTCACTTACTTGAAATGAAAGACAGGCGAACGTACATCCCAAGAAGAGGGCAACAACAGGTGCTATCAGCACTGATAGAAATATATAGCAACATCCCCTGGATAAGCGAAAACAGTGCCCGCTAAATCGCCAAGCGCATTCTGGGCTCCTGATGCCGTCGGGCTCCCCCACAACATCCTCCCACATCACCTAGAGTGCGTACGAACATGATACTCTTTTTACACAGATTACAACAATGAATCAATCTTGAGGTAGCTCAATGGCGACCGGGGACTTCGCGATTTTGAGACATTAAATTCAGCAAGTTAATTGTCATAAAATTGAATAGAGGTCGGTAGAAACAGTGGTACTTCGTAATTGCGCTCATTCTGGAGATAAATACATGATTTCCATTCTTTGGAGTTGAGAAAAAAATGAAAAACTATCCAGGCGATGATAAAGAAAACGTAAATATATCGAAGCTACATGCAAATACATCGATTGCGCCATATTGGACCTCAATGGCATGATTGATTCGTAAGAAATCGTTGACGGAATATTTGCGGACATACACCCTCGCACCGACAAACACACACACATTTTTTGCGACTCCCATTACCACGAACTTGCAATATTAAATTTTTTTCTTCTAACATTTGCATAATAGACGCATATACTTTAGCAGTCACGTGGCCGGGGTTCAGTCGGATTTCGTTTCGCGTCACTTTTCGGCACATACACGTATTTCAAAATTGATGCGAGATCGGGCTATTTCCATATAACGTTTTGTGTACACGGAGAGAAGTTCTTTAAAAATTATATAGAAAGTTCCGTAATCCGCGAGTGAAATACAATTCAGTTAATAAACGGGATGTGCGTGTGACCTTCGACGGGTCGCATCATTAACTTCCCGATGTGTGTGTGTGTGTGTGTGTGTGTGTGTGTGCGTGCGTGCGTGTGTGCACGCGAAATGCGCCCGGAGTATGCAAAAAGAACGCGCGCCACCCGCGCAGCTTGATCCATTTACATCTCCTTAATTATGACAGTTATGGAAAAAAGTCATAAAACACTAAATGTGTATTTTTACCTAAGGAACAACATTTGTTGGAAACTTTTTTCCCTATCTCCAACAATGCTCGCAATAGAGCGTTATAAACAATTAAAATTGTTAATAACAATTGAAGGAATTGTGTTTTTGAGCTGGCACTCCTTTCCGGCCTGGACACTGGCGAAACGCAATTTTTGAAAAAAAAAATTCAATTCGGTCGAACCATTCACGAGAAACCGTTCGCAAAAAAAATCACTCACACACGGACACACACACACACACGCACACACATACAGAACCCTTATCAAAAAACGTGTCAGGATGATGTGAAACGTCGAGAAAAGTGAAAATTTCATGATTCTGACACTTTTCATTTTCGGGGTAATTACAATAACTTCCCGAGATCGGGAAGTTAATTAAAAACTACGGAACGCTCCGGAATTTTGACGCAACCTTCGCGTAATTTCTCTGGAAAGTTCCGTAAAAACTCGGGTTCGTTCTGTAATTTTTACGGAACTTTCAACAAAAATGTCGCGAAGGTTACGTTAAAATTCCGGCGCGTTCCGTGATTTTTAACTGAATTGTGATCACACTCGCGGATTACGCAACTTTCTATGTAATTTTTAAAGAACTTTTCTCTCCGTGTAGAGCAAGAGGCGACCTACAAATTTGTACGAAAGCCTATTTCGATATATCTCTTCAGTTTTCGAGATATTTGGTGAAAACAGACGTTAGCCTGAAACCAACTGAGCTCCATTCCTAACTTCCCTACCGCCTTCCGATTTACAATTGTTATGTATCATTGAACATCCCTTCTGGTTCTAATTGCATTTGTCCTCGAAACTATTGAGCTACCTTCATTAATAATATCCTACAACCTGAAGATGCTGATTAAGGCCATTTGGATCTCTATCCTCAAGATCCACTGCACTGGCAATAGAGGAAGACGGTTTCTCCATCATCTGGCACTCAACACTGTACCACCACTCCCTAATCCGATAACACATTTTGAATATTAAACCCAACGAAATTTGCGAACGCTCATTAATACAATTAATTTTTAGGTACAATACAACTTGAAAAATGAGGAAGAACCGCGATAAAAAACGAATATGAAGTGCAATTTTTTTACAATTATTTTTTACACGTGCAGATTAAATTTCTGGTTCTGATTTATGATTGAGCGCGACTGATGCCACCAAGTGGTAGCACGTACTGAGTTATTGTCTCGTGTCACTATAGTAGTGAGACTCATTGAAGTCGCTACAGCGTTCATTGATTGATGGCATGAAATAATAATGTTATAAGTGCCGAGTGTTTCAAGGATCAAGTGTAGGTAATAAGTATTGGCCCTTCAATGGTAGCACCTCGCCAGCCGACGTCGTCGGCCGCATCATAAGCGGTTTGCCGTCCAATGAGTTTCTTATTTCAAGATTTTTTTATTAATGTCCCATTTTTCAATATTGCAATTGTCCCTTCACTATATCTGAATATCTCAGAATTGTTCATTACATGACCTGGTAATTCGATGGAACTCAACATTTTTTCATTTTCAAAAAGTTCAAGGAACATCCAAGACATACATCAAGAAGTCAGTTCTCCAAGAGATACCTCTTCAGAATGTCGAGATATGTAAAAAAAAATAGCCGGGTATTAAGTCCACTTGATACGCTCTACCACTTCAGCACTCAATTTTAATTTAAATCAATAATAATAATCAAATTAGATGAAACAATAGTTCGTTAATTTAAAAAATCCTGCTGTTTAATCCACTCACGTGATTAGTTCTGCAAAAACCGATTGATCTGTTCGGCTAATCCATCATCTGCGGAGTGATCAAGTGCTGAGGACTTTCACGTCAATTATGGGGTTTGTGTTGTTGCGCCTATAGGGGTTGAATTCGTATGGAATAACGTGGACATCGGTCAACGCGCCTGCGCAATAGTTTTTACCTGGGGAATTACCCTACCCTTTAACATACCTCCCTCCGTTGATTTTCGTGGACACATGTGTGAGGTGATGGAAGTAAGTTTGTTGCGCTTACGAGAGCCGTAAGAGCCATTCAACAATTTTCATTGATCCGCGGTCGTCACTCGGGGGTTACCTATATGAAGTTCACTGTACATTGATTTCAGGGTGAAGATCGGTCAATACGACATTATGGGCGTATTGTCGTCTTTCAATTGCATAACAAGACAGGTAGCACGCATTGCGTAATTTCTACTTGGGGCCATTTTTAATTTCCCCATCTAGGGTTAGTTATAGTTATTGTTATGACCGTGAAAATGCAATGTCTCAGTATCATGAAATTTCTGCTTTTCTCGACGTTTCACATGCTCCTAACAAATTTCCACTGAGGGTTTTGCGAGTCATTTCTTCGGTTTCTCATGAAAGAATCGACGGAATTTATTTTCTAAATTGCCTGTCGCTGTTCTGCAGGACGGAGAGGAGTGTCGTCCTTGGAAAATAATTGCTTCAATTATTATTAACAATTTCAATTGTTTAAAAGGCTTTGTGGCGAGAATCCTCAGGTGTAGGAGAAAAAGTATGGAACGACTATTATTCCTTGTACAAAAATACATATATGATGTTGAGAGACTTTTTTTCTCATAATTTACGATGTGTAATTGATTGAAGTTTTTCGAGTGACGCGCTTTTGAAGCGGAGGTTTACCCTGCGTTTAGAAATACGATGGCCTAAAAAAGTCGGCCCCAGCCGCATGGGTGGGTGTCCGGTACGCCCCCTGAAGGAATGTTTACAGGGCCGCTACCGGGGGCGTACGAATGAGAGGGATGGAGGAAAAAAAACATATATGCATACATACATACATACAGACAGCCACGTCGAGAAGTTAATGATACGGTCCGTTAACGGTTCACCTTCGAAACAGAGCCGAATTTCCAGTGAAAGACATATGGGTGTGATAGCATAATGGGCGTACGGATAAGTTTGAAATCAATCGAATAATCACATGTACCCAATCATGGATTTTATGATTAAAAGTCGTGTGACATAAAATATGTATTTGGGGGGGGGGGAGGCGGGAAGGGGGGGGGGAATAATACTCAAGTACCTTTCCTCCAATATCTAATAGTTTTCTCAATAGGTTGTTACAAACCATTCAAATTTTGATAATTTTGAGAAAAAAACGATGAACCGATTACAAGTGAAATCTAATCAGATGTGCGTATGTCAAGGTGCTTTGATTACGCTACACAGCATCTCGATCGGATTGATTGGTCCAGAGAAGGAGTTAACTAAAAACTTAGGCACAGCACGGTTCTTCTTGTTCGTTTCTACTTAATTTTGGAATACATATAGACGACTCGGACGTCGAAAAGAATCTTTATGATTGGCGGAACCAATTTGATGATCATTACAGTGCTACTAAAATTCCCAATGTTAATTACCCCATTCTTCAGACCTGTTGCTATAATTAATTCTTAATTTATTAATTATTTGTTCATCTTACGCTTCACTTACTGAGATATTAACAAATTGAGAAAATAATAAAGCGTAAATTTCAAATTCAATTTTTGTTAGACAGGGGTCACTTCTCATGCATCGGTACATTACCATTTGTCCATACATACATTTGTCTATACATACTATTATCGAATGTTCCTTCCTGCATTACTTGTCCGCTTACCTCGAAAGATGGCGCATGCTCACTACAATAGAGCGCTCCACTTCGCGCCTAAATCAAACAATTTCATTTCAAAATCTTCTTCAGGAATTTCATCCATAAATTTATCCACAAAGATAAAACTACCAGAGTGAGTATGACCCATGAGGGTCACTCAAAAAACAAAAACTTCTGAATTTGTATTATCCCCATCGGGGGCTTTCGCAATTTTCTTTTTGCGAAAAAGTAAATAGCTCGTTGAGAGCTGATTTTAGAGGAAAATGCTACTCAACATTTTTTGTAAAGAATTTCATTACCAACCAGAAAATATTTATGTCATTTCCCCATAAACCCGCTACTTTTCGAGAAGAAGTTGAAATTTCAAATGGGGTTCCAACTTTGCCCGCCGCGCGGCACCGCGGCGTGAACCACCAGACGTTCGTAAAGCCGGCTGAATGATATAGTATATTGTGCACCTAGGGCGGAAAGTGGCCGGTCGAAGTCCCGAGGACTTGTGACTCTTTTTTCATCATCCGGCAACCCTACACCCTACCCGGGAGTGTTTACTTTTACGCCTGAGGTACACATACGATTTTTCATACGAGTCCCATGGCGCCTACTGCGCAAGCGCATTTCCTTCTTCCCCCGCACTGAGTCGCGGGTGTCGCGTCGGTTTCGGTTTTAAGCTGTTCGATAATTTCGATATATATCGATAGTTTCTTTCGTCTCTCCTTTTCCCTATAGGACCCCTCACCGGAAGTTCGTTCTCACCGGAAGACCGGAAAGTGGGCACTTTCCGTACGGTGAAGGACTTTTATGCACTTTCCGCTCTAGGGCGGAAAATGCGAATTTTCCGGCGAGGGATGGGAAAAGATTCGAACACCATTGGAAGATTGGAACTAGAGAACAGTTTGACAAGCCGAATCTGCATGACATTGTTTGCTTGACACTGATTCAACCCATCGAGGGCCAAATGAACGGAGAAAAATTTCTAATTTCCGCCTTTGATTTATTCATTTCAAAATTTTCGGAAATGGTGATTCCTTGACGAGTGATTTGCGCGAGTAATTTTCTACGATATTCATCGTAGAATTCCGTTTTCGTGAAAAAAATCACTTGTTATTTTTATCTACAGCAATTCATTTTCCGAGTAAACTCAACATTTCAACTAAAATCAGTATTTTTTTTAGTGGAATAACTGAAATAATACTGGACCGCTTCCAAGCGAAAACTAATGAGCTCTAAGTTACGCGTAGATGCTTTGATTACCTCATGCAGGGCCTCGATTGCACAATGTGTTCATGAAAAGTCATTCTAAGAAGTTTGCATATCTAGCGAAACACACAGACAAAATCCTAATCAAATTCTCAATTTCTCGGCCCGCGAACGTAGTCATTTGCCCCAAATTTGCGAAATTTATCTTTCAGGGCCACTTGAGCTCTCGACGGATTCTCCACTCCATTTTCCATTTTCCATTTTCCATTTTCAATTCTCAATTTTCACTTTTCAATTTTCAATTTTCAATTTTCAATTTTCAATTTTCAATTTTCAATTTTCAATTTTCAATTTTCAATTTTCAATTTTCAATTTTCAATTTTCAATTTTCAATTTTCAATTTTCAATTTTCAATTTTCAATTTTCAATTTTCAATGTTCAATGTTCAATTTTCAATTTTCAATTTTCAGTTTTCACTTTTCACTTTTCAATTGACTTTAGCATTACATGTTGCTGAAATTTAATTAACCCTGATTGTTCTCGCAAATTGAATTTCTTCGGTTTGGAAAAGCTCAGAATATTTGGAGATGAACCACAGAAACCGTCCATAAGACTCACTCTCAAACTTGTATATTTTTCAAGTAGCCATGCGTAAAACATTTATGCACATTTCCTAATAGTACATTTCTTACATATAGTTTACATTAGAGGCATACAATTTTCTCCGGCTTTTTCTGCCTGCAATCTGATTAAAAATGGAGAAATGCGGAAAGACGACGCTGAGACCATAGCGCGACCTCTCAGTCACACTCAAGTGTTGAACCACAAATGACAGAACTTGAAACCCCTGAAAATCCTGATGTCCAATCCAATGACCCCCACACGAGAATCATGTTTTCCACTGCGTCATTTGACAATTAAGCCATTTCCCCGACCCCCACCTCCTCCCTCTTACATCATTGAGAAAACGTGACGTTCAATAATGGATCCACGAATCCGCAACCCCCAAGATCTCCCCTTCGTTTTACGCATTTTGGCACGTGTGCACCTTCACGTGTACCAACAGTCGATGTTATCACCTAGGCACCGCTTGAATGAACGTGTCAACGGAGTCACATTGCCGCGGAAGTCCCTCGTTGATAGAAGATAAAACTCGAAAGAGGATTATCTGAACAAAAATAGTTGGTAATAATTATATTTTTTTTTAACTTTTCGAGTTTTCGGAATTGGGAAAACTTTTGAGGTGTTTTCCTTTTTTTTTTTTTTTAATTTCCGAAATTTTTTTAATGTTGAAATTATTCAATTTGTTTCGTAATATCTGAAATTACGATCTTCCAAAATCATTAACAGTTCTGGATTTATAGATTTTAAAAATTGGAAATTCCTTGGCACTTGCCAATTTTATGAGGGGAAAAAACCGGAAGCATTATAAATTGCAAAAGTCTTCGCACAAAATAATAAGTCCTGAAGTCTTATAGTATTACCCAGTCCACGGAAACATACTTTTTCGAAAATCCGATAAAGATCACGATCAAGCGCTATGTTTACCCCGCCGAGCCCCCAATGATAAAAATCGGTATCAGCGGTAGTCACGAGACCGATCGTGTCGTTAACTAATTAAACGAAACATAGCCTATCTGATACAATCACCTAAACATCCACTGGAATTCGACAAGTACTGGCTCCAGGCGATATATTGAGACGAGGCGCAACGGGAGATCCGTTAACGGGTAATCATGACTCCAAACACCGTAAGTAACGTTATTACTTATTACGACACTAGTCTCATGAATAGTGGATTATTTGTAAATCGCGAAATCAAGCGAGTGAGATAGCGACGAAATGGGGCGGGGGGGGGGGGGGGGGGGGAGGGGGAATGATTGTCCCGGTGTGGGTGAATAATTCTGCATATTTGATCATAAATTCAATTTATTCACAATGTTATAACACTTTCCATTGACGTGCAATGAACAGCCTGGGACAGTTCGAAAAACTTCGCAATCTTTCGTATTAAAAAAAAATTAACGTCTCCTATCCATTTTTATAATTTAGTATTTATTAATTTCAACCGCCACATCGGGAAAATTAATTATTTTAATTTGGATATGGATGTGCACGAATAGTTTTATACATTGAGCTCTACACAATGATGTTTTTGACACACTGTGCGCAAAGCGTCGTTTCCCGCACGCTGCGCGTGCGTGAAATCCTGCCCGTGCACACTGTATCAAAAAATATTGTTCGACACACGGGCAGAAGTAACTTGTCTGTCACCCTTACGTTTATTCGTTTTCGCCCTTGTGCCGGAATGTACTATTGACACTTACACGTATATTTTGCACATTAAGATTTATATATAGTGCAACTGCTCATACCGTCTCGAGCATTATAGTACACAAGGATGGTTCATATATACTGAGATTATATCGAAATCTTGACACAGTTATTATTTATCACAAATGTATTTTACAGGTATTGTAGTTCTTTCCAAGAAGTCATGCGCAGCGGATTCCATAAATTGTTGGACAACACCTCCACATCTTCTTTTGCACACATGAACAGATGATTAGGCATATATAATAAAAATTAATCCAAGGTTTAACGGGATAGTCGATCGGCTAGTCAGGTTAAGTGTGAAGGGAGAAATCTTAATAGTGTGTGTGTTCTTTTTGTCTCCGTCCCTCTCTTGCGCTTCCTACAGTAAGTGGTCTTGAGTATTCCTTCTGAGGGGAGTACTGGACGCCCACCCATGCGGCTGGGGCAGACTTTCACCATTTCATTCATCGTATTTCTAAACAGAGGGTAAACCGCTAGAAACAGTTCTGCTACGGTGGCGGGCACCTGCGATGCTCCCCCCCCCCCCCCCCCCCCCCCCCCCCGGCGACGTTGGGTTCCCGGTCCCACTATGGTTCTGATTTAATGGGTACTTTGTGTATTGTGTATTTCGGGAAATTATTGGTTCGATCCATCGAGCGGCCCACCGGATTCCATTCCCTTCATATAAACCACAAATTTAGCAGAATCGTCAAAATTTTCTTAATTGATAACCGGCCTTATCAATATTGATATGTGGACCATGAACGATTGATTGAGAAAAACAATTTGTCGAAAGCAAAATACTATAATTTCTCTAATATTTTGGACCCAATTCAATAACTATACCCTTTGCAAAATACGAACAGTCCAGACTCCCCACCGCTTCAGCACAGATAAGACGCACCATGAATAACTATTCGAATTAATCATAAATAAAATATAATGATCATTCAAGCCATAGAATTTACGATGAGGTCAATTGAATCGTGCAAAATATCAATTCCATTGCATCATCAACGTTTATATTAATTACAAATTCAGCGTTGTGTTGTTTAATGGACGTTTAAAGGCAAGTTAACTGCTATATTATGTGTCTGCATTTGTTGGGGGCCTCGTCATTGTCCTTCGTTGTAAAAAATCACCTTCTTGAATAATTTACGATAATCACAGAGCGACACATATACCAATACACCGCCGATGCTTTAACATAGGATCTTGGCTGGTGTGATGACATTTACTTATCAGTTGTTCAGAAAAGAAAAATACAATCGTAATGTGACATTTACGTACGCAACTAGTTGCTCGTTAGTGCACATTTTATTGGCGAAATTAATAGTTTAATGGAGTCATTTCAATATATATATTACTCATTCTCACACGTGCACTATCGACAACTATGTGAGTTGATGTGATTTGTCAATGTGCCGCTGACGATGGATTGTTTAACAATATGAATATAATGAGGTCATCGATTTGATACCAACAGACATTTTTATTATGGTTCCAGTTCACTGGTGACTTATGTCGCATAATTATGTTTCGAGCGACCCGATTTGACTTATCAATTTTATTGGAGAAAATATAGAAACAATGTCAAACTATCCCACCCCCCCCCCCCCCCCCCCCCCCCCCCCCCCCCACCCGCGGCGGGAGGGCACTCTTGATTATTTACTTTAATGATGTTTAGTATCTCGCTGAGGCGTAATAGACAACATTGTTTGCAATGTTTGCATCAAGAGTGACGGTATTACGTACTATCACTTCCCATGATAGAACTCATGCGATTGAACCTGAATTGCGTGAATGTTGATGGCTTGCATAATGATGTTGGCAATGTGTGTGGCAAAATACTGGCCTAACACCCAGCGTTCACGCCCATTCTAATTCGATGTTGCGAAAAATTTTGATTCTATGATTTTTTTTGTTTTGTTATTTTTTTTTCGTCTGTACACTGAGAGAAAATTTCAACCTTGCGTTGTGCAATTGATTTTTGCATTTTTTTTTCAAGGTATTGCAACGGGTTTATTACTCCTATTATTTGTTCGAAAAAAAATTCTGATTAATTATTTAATCGTTATCGCAGGAAAGAGACGGAGTCGATCGCTTATATGGTACCAATTATCGGTTAATTGAGCTTTGTTAAATTTGATTTTTTGCTCAAAGATGTAAAATGCAGAATAGCAAAATAAAATTTTTGCAAGAGTTAATCATATTGGAAAAATTGTAAATGTTATTTCAGTGCACAAATTGTGAATAGATAACTAATGGAACCAATTAACAAATAAAAATGGGTAGACCTCTCCATTCCATGAGGAACTTAAGTGGTTTTTTGGAAGGAGGGGGGGGGGGACAATTAGAATTCTTTATTCAGTTAGAAAATAATTATAAATTGACGTTTGTGCAGAGAATTTGATTTCCGATACAAAACCTTATTGTGGAACTTCTTTTCACCAACTCACTCTCGACATAGATTCAGAATTTCAAGTAACGGTATATGAGTGTGATAATATACGGGCCTATTCAATTATTACGAGATCACCGTAACGGAAGTGATAAGAGAAAATTTGCATTTATTCGGAGAGTAAAAATATTCATGAAGTATTTTTCGTGATATAACTGTTGTCATGCTGAAACATGATAGAAAATTGAGACCGTTAATAAACGAAAAGAATTGAGCCGATTTAAACAAAAATCCTACCAAATCTAAGTTGTGTGATAACGCTTGAATTGTGGATACACTATTTTGATCGCAGTTATGGTTCTTCTAGAATCGTTGAAGAAAACTTTGTACACACACCCACACACGCACACACCCATCCATCCATGTACCCACCCTCCCATCCACCTACCTACTTACTCAACTCATACCCACCCACCCCCCCCCCTTCCCCCACCCACCCTCCCACTTACCCACCCACCCTCCCACTTACCCACCCACCCTCCCACTTACCCACCCACATATCCACCCAGCCACATAGCCACCCACCTACCCACCCACTCATATATCCACCCACCCAATACACACACAAACAAACAGTCGCCCACCCCTACACACACACATGCCCGCGCCTATGCGGACTTATATTCAGAGTGGCCTCAGAATGTCAGAAACATTTATTTCCGCATCCAACTGTTGCATTGAATTCAAATTTTCGACAGGAATTGGCTAAATGGCGCTTCTATTGAGAGGGCGTTGGGATTTCCTGATTAAACACGAACGGTCTAGGTGTTTTCACTATTTACTTTATTCTCAGTATCAATACACTCTTCAAACAACGTCACACGTTCAATTCGATTCGATCGCATATACCTTGCAAGTTTCCCTGCAAATATTCGATCATCATTACTTGTAACAAATTACCATATCTGTTTATTGTCATATTATAATCTTATGATTGCAACAGCGATAGGATAACAACAGTTTATCGTGAATGCATCAAAAGCGTGCAACCAGGAGAATCAAGGTGGCCCCTAGTAAGCAATTAGTAACTTGAAAGTAAGTAACTATTGATTAAATAACAACAATTGAAGTCACAATAAGAAATGCTCTTGAAACGTTTCACCGTTTGACCGTTTCTCAGTGGTAGACGTTATTTTTGTTGGGAATCAACAAACCCGCGATTCAATATCAAAATGGCGGTTAGATAAACACGTACCAATGACCACCATTGAATTCGGCGTTTGCGGTTCCTCGTGGCTCTTTCCGTATTTAATTTCTGATAAGCAATTGCTTTCACATTTTTTAGATTTCGCTGACAATTTCGCTGATAAAATAAAGTCCCCTCAGCGTTAACTTTCTGATAGAAACTGAAAAAGCGGACCAAAAAATTATTTCTGTTGTCAGAAATGACGTAACACAAAAATATTACTCGAAAATATTTGATATCTTTCAAAATGTTGAAAAAATTTCCGGATTTTTTTTTAACTGTATAACTGCAAATTATATTATGCAGGAAGCGTGAAGAACAATAGAATGATTAGGTTTCTACAGTTTGGGATAGAAATACAATTTCTTCAGATTCGCAGTGTCCTACGTTCCATTAAAGAACGGCTGATACTGAAAAAAAAAGTGGGATGGAAGTGTGTGTGCCCACGTTGGAAGCGCAAACAGAACTTCTCGATTTGTCATTTTTTTTGCTGATATTTCCGGAGAACTTGATAAAGTTGAAATAAAAAGGTTTTGAAAATCAAATAATACGTTGTCTCAACCGTTTCAAATAGGAACTCAGAAATGTCATCAAATTTGGATATGTAATTAAAAATCGATATTTTCAAATCGGGGGCATTTCAATAACTTCCCCTATCGGCGAGTTAAAAAAAAACAAAAAAAATTATGCGTGAAGACATTTTGTATTTCATGATACATTTGGTTTTTCAGGGGTGTATGAAGAATAATGGCACCCCTCAAGACCAAGAAGGTTGTGAAGAGAGGATGTGGTGTAAAGAAGCGCAGTGGATGTGGCTGTGCTCAGGCCCAGGACTCTAGCACCAGCTCGTCCTCCAGTGAGACCAGCAGTAGCAGTGAATGTTCCTCCTCCGATGACAGCAGCTCATCGTCAGAATCAGACTCAGACTGTTCTGATTCCTCTGATGACTATGAGTGCTGCTGTGCTCCACCGAGGAAGCGAGGCGGGAAAAAAGTGCAGGCTGCTCGCCAAGCTAAACTTGAGACTAGGAAGAAACGACATGCACGTCGCACCAGTGAGTTAAATAGAGTGAACGAAATATAGAACGGAAAAATTTCCCAAAAACTTCAATTCCATTTTAATAATTTTGCGAATTATGAATATTTTACAGTTTTAGAAATTCAACAAATTCCATCGACTTAAAGAACTTTCGTAGTTCCCAAAATTTTAATGATTCTTCTTCTACATGTACTTGGTTCCCTGGCTACTTAATTGGTCAATTTCGAATTTACACATCGTTTCCAAGTGCGCATTACTTTCAAATTTCAAACCATGGAAGGAACCAGGCTGGTTTATTTCTAATTTTTGAAATCACGAAGCAATTAATGCACCTTAAATGGATTGATTCGATAATCAATTTGAACTATTCGCCACTGAATTTCAGTTCAATCAAAAACTAAATTGCGTGCCAATCCCACATTCATTCCCACCTATATCTCCTAAATCAATCGAAAAATATTCATGCAACATAAAAGAACTCATCAATACAATCTGAGATAATTCTACAGCTGATCAATTCATAGACGTCATTCAATGATACATTCAAAAGATAGCTAGGGTAATTTAATGCGCCAAGCTCAAGAGCAAAAAAAAGTACTGAACAAATGCGATTTCCGTTGTGATTCAAGTCGGTTCGCACAGACTGGATCTGTGTGATCGGTCTGGACCCGTTCGAGTATCCGAGTGATCCCCTACGAAAAGCGTCTATATCTAGAATTTAAGGATCCAAGTATTGATATATTTTGAAATTGTTGATCAAAATACATCAACAATTATGTATTTTTTTTTGTTAAAGAGCATTCTACATCCTACTGCTCCTCCGATTACGATTCGAGTGACGAGAGCTTCCAATGCTCCAGGAAGTCAGGGCGCAAGTGCAGAGCTTAATCAGGTCACCAGGTGTCTAAAACAGCTCTACATATCAAATATGGTCGGAAAAAATTGAAATTGGTATAGTGATAAAACAGGGTAGATCAATTTGTGTCGTGGATCGGCATTCCTCAGGTCAAAAAATGATAATTTTGTTGAACAAAATTCGACGTTCATTTATTGCGATTTACCAATTTTTTTTGTCATTTTTATGCAAATTTTATTTTGTGTTTGTTTTTTGTATTGTCCCCTAAGAGAAAGACAAGTCAGTTGAGTATCTGGAGGGCCTTGGAATAAGTTTTCCACGATGCTAGAATAATTTTGAAAATCTCAATTTTCGGTATTGATAAGATGGTCTACACACTCTCAGTAATTCTTCAATTTTTTTTGTAGGGGTATAGTAAAGTATTAATCGGATTTCCGCGGAAAATCACACAAGCTTTCACATGACTTTTTTTTCGGGGCGAAAAATTGTCGCCTAGTGTGATACAACATCCATTGAAGAATTCTTTAAGAAAAACTTTTTTGCTCATTCCATTCAATCTACAATTTTCCGTAAATCTAAAATAATGTGAAAGATAGTCGAAATGATGTAGAATAACGCAAATTTACTTCAATCGTCTGTTAAACATAATTTTGGGGATTGGGAACCCGAATGTGAAGATCTCTAACGTACTTGTGTGCATTTAAAAAAAAGTACCGGATCATTCAAAAAATTTTTTTTGTACTATTCAACGATGTTGGAAACTCTGGAAAAAATATAGATATATGTAATTGTTCCGGAAATACCGAAAAACTATTTTAAAGTTGCTCCTTATGCATGAGGTTCCGTGTGACCTTGAACACGTTAGCATTTTTCCCACATTACCGACTGCACTGTAATACTTCAATACCCAAGATGTTTACGAATACTCAATTATTTCGTTAACTAATGGGTTTAGAGAAAAATGATATAAAACATGTTTTGTTGGAGATTGAATTTTCGGCAAAAAAGTTATATATACTTTTCCTCTAGAAGGTCTCGTTCTCGAGGTAATCGCATTCTTGTGATCCTCGGCGAGTTGAAATTAGAGGGGTCCTACAATATCGACACTACATATCTCCTCATCTATGAGCAGCAGCTTTGGAATTATTATTTTTTGTGATTTGATGTATTATCAGTATTCGTATTTTGTACACGAGTTTTTTTTGGGGGGGGGGGGGGGGGAGACTTTTTTCAGAATCTCAAATCAAAAAAATCATCAAGGCATATTC
The DNA here is from genome assembly GCA_026005395.1 of Asobara japonica. Taxonomy (NCBI): domain Eukaryota; kingdom Metazoa; phylum Arthropoda; class Insecta; order Hymenoptera; family Braconidae; genus Asobara; species Asobara japonica. Next base: position 1,445,827 of record BQMI01000220.1, read on the forward strand.
AGGTTCTCCAACATGAAATATTAATGTTTTTGGGTGTATAATATACGAAGAAGAATGTTTCATAAAACTTACTATTCCATGTAGTGAAGAGATTTCTCGCACTGCCCTATGTGCAATTTCGAATATTTTTTAGTCAGGCATCCAACAAAAATGAATAGGCGAAAATCAAATTTTCTCATCTTACGATGAACTTATCATGCTGAAAGTAAGAATTACTCCACCCTAATTATAATTATGTTAATACATAGTAACGATTATTCTGGAGGACAATCATTTTGATTGAAATCTAAATTCGAACCATGGTTGAGGAAGATTTTACCCTGCGGTCTGATAAAAATTAATGACCGACCGATAATATATACCATACCGGTGGGGTAAAATTTCCCCAGCCTTAGCTATAGAAATGTTATTCAGATATGAAGATAAAATGCTATTCGATAACAACATTTTCCACCCGTCACTATAAATTACTAAGCGTGCGTAATTTTTACATGCAGTATGATGAAATTTCCCAAACAGTAATATAAAAATTACCCAACTGGAGTAATTTTTACATTCAGTATGATAAAATTCATTAGTCAGAGTAATTGCTGCTGGAATTCTGTATAAACAAAAATTTTACAATTTTAATTGAACAATAACTTCAGGAATAACAAGTACTACTGCACTACACAGAATGGTAATTTTTACAAGACTTTCATCTCTGTCCGCTGCAGCGGGCTCTGGCGGTTTCTCTCATTACTTAATTTAATCAATATTATCGTCAGTAAAATAATTGTAAATAACAATGTATGAATAATTATCAAATGTATCTCATTATAATGTGAAAATGAATAAACTCTTTTGTACTTTTGTATTTTTAATCGAAATTTCCTCAGCTCGCCGACAGTCTCGAGTCTCACTCAAAATTCATGGACATGCAAATCAGTTGCTTTGATGCGTCAACTTACCAACCCGGCACCTTCCCCAACAATGTCCTCCGTCGTTTCTCGGTGACGAAAATTCAGAAATATACACACGGTCGTGTTAAAAGCTGCCTTGCACACACTACCATAAAATGGTTGATGGACAGTTAATGGCACCTCTACCACCGTTGGGTTAGGTTCGGACTAAAAATGTGACACAGTTCAAGGACAGCTGAATTTTCACACTAACGTTGTACAGCTAACAAAATTTAGCTTGATTTAAAATAACTCACTGAAAAATTTTCAAATTGCCATTTTGGAATTTTTTTTTCAGAATGTTTGTCCAATTTTTGAATTTTTTAAAGATCTCAAATTTTATAAATAGTTTAAAAAATAAGGTATTGAAAAAAGGTCCTCAAGAGAAAATGCAAATCAAAATGCCGAATTTTGTTCGGGCAAGGGAAAAAAATTCAATAAAATCATTTTTTTCCGTGAATGTGCGCACTTGTGTTGACAGACCCAACAAGAGCCCAAAATTATAAATATATAATTCTTTCCAGGAAGTTTATGCCCTGGGGTATGGTAGGAAAATCATGCTACTGGTTTTCACAAACATCTGTTACCGCATCTGGGGATATATCAATAAATAAGAAGAAAAAAAAAATATGAAATGAGAGGAGATAATCTCTCCGGCTCTACTGTCGATCACGAGTCGTTGGCTTTTTGCAGCCATTGCTTCTCCCTTTATTAATAGATTTAACGTGGCCAGAATCTTCGTTATGTCACGTTAAGTATACTGGCAATAAGTAGCTATGTGTGTTTACAAATACGCTTGTTTAAAAATAAATTATAAGGAAATAGAATTGTAATAATGTGTCTTAAGCCTCGTTGCCTTAGGATTCAAATTGTGATCTTGTTATTTTTGTGGGAAGAGTCAATTCAGAGGCTTGAGTCAATACTTGGGAGTAATTATGGAGCTTAGAGGACAAATTTTAGGAGTTTTGGACGTGAAAATGGGGGAGAAAGTCGATAAGATCCACCAGCTGGACTCACTTCCTGACCTACTCAAAAAGTCCCGAAGATACTCGTGAGGGGAGGCTGTGAGGTCTAACAGTCGCGGATTATTTGAGTGACACCCATCATGCGTTGAGACGAAGAAAAAAGTAATTATAATTAGTTTCTGCTCAGAGGAAATTATTTCTATATCCTAGGTTCGCCCCGGCCGCCGGAGAATATTTTTCAAAAATATTTTCTCATGCATTCCGACCGATACAGGAACGTTCCGTGTGTGCTATCGGCCCTACCCATAAAATGCGACCGCCCGGCCGAGCGGGAACCTAACCCGACGCAGGGGGGGGGGGAAGGGTGGGTTCCATCATAGGCGCCGGCCATCGTAGCACAGGGGTTTCTGGAGGTTTACCCTGTGCTTCGAAATACGATACCCGAAAGTAGCGAAAATCGGTCCAGTTTTTGACCGATCTGTGCAAAAATCGAGAAAAATTGAGTTCCAGATATATTTTATAAATTCGTAAGTTTCCAAAAAAAGATGGCAACCAATTTTTCTAGAAGATTCCCTGCAATGAATGTTGACAAAGTTTTTTTTCGGAAAATCACTCATTTACGGGAAGTTGGGTTTTTCATGAAAATTTCGAAAAAAAAGTAATAATGCTGGAGAAAAATATTGAATCGGAAAGTTATGGATAACTTAATCGTTCTGCTTATTTTATTCATTCATTGTATCATTAATTGACCTTTGATGCTCGCTTAAGTCATCGATGAAAAATCCAGAAATCATAAAATAATTGAGATGGAATAAATCGACGCCTCCAATGTATCACTCGTCTAACGATTCTGCCTATGGGCAGTGTGTGCGAATTGAAAAGGGAATAGATAGAATCACGTGTGTGACAAGCAACGTGCCTGGCTGTTCTTGGGTTCATGGCCTGCCTTCGCTCCTATACCTTGCCACTGGTGGTGCCGTTGTGACATAATAGTGTCCGCTTACGTATACCCGAGACGGTTGCAACTGTGTGCACATGTATGATCGCTTAAGTTTAGTTTCTAATACAACACACCATACGCCACGTGAAAAGACATTGATTCTTCTTAAAATTGTTTCTATATTTCAGGGATTTTCGTTTCATTTTCCAGAGGACGGGTATTGTCATTAACGTAGCTTATAAAGGATTGGAATGTATAGATCTATGTGTAAAAATGTGATTGTGATGGTAAGTGAAAAGGTAAAGATGCTGAAGGATGAAATGTGCGATGAAAGCAAATATAATACATTATCCATCGGGCTACCTAAAGGACACCCCGAGCTGATTTTTTTTCCAGGCTTCAAATATCTCGGAAAGTGAGATATCTCGTTGAAATATGGTTCCCAGGAAAACTAGGATTGAACATTTTTCGTGGAGTATTTAATTTTGGATGAGGAACGATCCTCAAGATTCTTTCTGGAAATCGCCTCGGAAGTGAGACGGATCGAGAATTCGTCCTTTTGGGATCAGTGAAAAATGAATGTTTAACTATTGATTTTTTTATACGGAAGTTTAGACAGATCCTAGCTATGGGAAACACCATGGGTTCCGCCATAAGCCTCAATCACATAATTGCGTCATGAGGAATCGTGGTGAAAAATTTGCGCACATATACAATTACCCACCCGCACACACACACACCACATGAAGTATGATATAAACCGATTATTGATGGACAGTTCAGTGACCTGGCACGCTTAGGACCCCAGATAGTGCCCCTAGGGGCCCCAGGTAGCGAGCCTTAGGACCCCAGGTAGTGACCCTAGAGGCCCCAGGTAGTGACCCTAGGGGCCCCAGGTAGTGACCCTAGGGGCCCCAGGTAGTGACCCTAGAGGCCCCAGGTAGTGACCCTAGGGGCCCCAGGTAGGGATCCTTGGGTACCTCAAGGTTTAAAATTTCGAAGTAGAAAATTTTTCAGCAATCGTAAAAAGGTGTAAAATTTCGAATTAGAAAATTTTTCAGCAATCGTAAAAAAAATTATATAAGCTGAGAGAAATGTGCAAGTTTCGAATTTCGGGAATTGTAAAGGTTGGGAAAATTTTAAAAATTCAAAGAAATTTTAAAATTTCTGAATTACGGAAATTCGACATGCGCATACGCGCACTACGGCAATATAGTTATCCAAATTTTCTGTCAAAGTAACATTCAGTATTGTATCAACTTACCTGTGCCAAATATTTTTTCGAATGTATTTGTCCGTCCAACCGCCAGTTTTCCGACGGTAAATCATATCATTTTCGTTCGTTACATACGACATAGCCTGCACCCCATGAGTTCTACTGAGTGAATCCAGCCCATACAACAACTGCATCAACTTGAAGATAATGGGATAAATTTTCACAGAAAGAAATTTCAAAAACAATTTCAATGAATTTATTCCTTTGAAGTCACTTTAAATCGTCTCATTTGAATAAGTGAATTTTTTCCCCCTCGTGTTATGTCTGAGACCATGGGGAAAAAATCGAAAAGGGAATACATCCACTTTTCAATATCTCTGTCCTCCTCTCATTCTTAGGGTGAAGTTATTTTTAAACGTCTTCTCCCCCGTTGGCGCACCGTTATTTACGGCACGCAAATGCACGACACACGTCTTACACCCTATATCATAGCTGCAGTGTGTATTACTGATTGTCAAAATGTGCAAATGTAAATGGCAAAAGGAGCAACAGGTAGAAAGCCATATTATTGAAAAACCAGAGAACGACTAGTTCATTGGATGCTCACAGAACGAAAAAAGAGCAATTCGGGGCATTCAGTCGCAAGCACCGCGATTCTAACGTCGCTGCGCTCGCTGGAGTCGCGATTCGAATACCATACTATCATATGACATTCAGGGTCGACACATTTTTTCTGGCGAAGTGGTCTTATAACCCGAAGGTTAGGTCTAATCATATTCGCCAGAAAATTCTACTCATCAGGTGGTTCATCCAAGATATACGTTCAAGTCATGAAACAGGAATTTTGGCGCCAAATTGAGCCAACCGCGTCCGACAATAAAACATATCAAATATTAGTCAAGAAAAGCTTACATATTAATTTTGCAATTGTTATTCAATATGGCTATATTTATCCTACTATTAGTGCTGATTAACAATGCGGCTTGTTGCTGTGTTGGTAAAACGCAGTGATCAATACATGACATTGATGCCTGTGCCAATAATTACTGATAGAACTCGCGAATCAACAAAATATACATCCAATTAAGCAATAATGTCTGTCGAAAAATGTCTACATACTTGAATCAATAATAGTTTTTTTCCCATCAATACTTCGACTCATACGCATCTCAAAGTCCAATTTTATTGTTCATACAAACGGCCCCGATTACGCGCTTGACCACATGTACCTTATCTCCGTATACGTGTCTAGAACGCTTCCCAAGGATATGATGCTAATGTGAAAATAAATAATAACAATGAGTCAGTGATGAAATGGCTGATACTACAGAAATAGCATGAAAGTGGCAAAGAACGAGTGGATTGAGTTAATCAAGTTAGTTTCCTCTTCGTAAGATGATATCCAATGATTAATTTCCCGTGTTATATAGATTGCAAATTTAATTTTCCATATGTTTTTCAATATTCATTTGGTACTAAAATGTATCGGGTTAAACGCAGAATGGTCAACAAATGTTTTCTAAGTCTGCCGTTTAATTAATTTTAAAATCGTGGAGGAAATATGAATCCATACGCGGTAAAATGACCAGGCAACATTGCTGCCAAAGTAAAAAAAACATCGAAATTGCAGGAATAAGCTTACTCCCTCAATTCTGCGGTAAGATAGCACGGAAAAATATGAATAATATTTCAAAAAATCGTTCACTCTGCGCGCGTATAATAACGTAACGTGAATCGGTCCAAGAATATATGAATAATTTAAAACGAATTTCGAACTTACGAGGTGGGCGCCAGGCCGCCATCTTGGGTGGACGCTCCCGACTTTTCTCGCAGTATGGCGCTGCTCATATCTGATACTCCTCGTATGTTCATCTTCTTCTGCATTCTTTTATTAAATTATTAAATAGTTGAATTCGAAATACAACTCATGTTTTATTTAGAATTTTTTTTCACTTAGGCTATTTTGTATTTTTTTATTTCATTCTCTTCTTTAGGTAGATAATGTAAGTCATTGATTGTACGAATGTATTTTCTGTACCCTTGTTACTGGCCATTGGCTGTTGAGTCATAAATATTTACAATAAAATAAAATAATTGTAGTGAGAGTACGGGGTCAATTTAAAAATAAAATTTATGGTTTATTCGATCACGTTGACTTAGAAAAACTTGTCCCTTTGTCACTTACCTCCATTGATCGAAGACAATTACATAAACCATGATGGAACGACAAGCTTATCCACGTGGTCGGGACACGTTTCATCGTCATGAGACGCTTCGTACTCTACATTGTTAATGAAATAAGTTAAATATAGTATAATACCCTTTTGCTGACGCTTTTCCACGTCTCTGTTTCTCTCCGACTTTATCATGTATATTTCGAACTTATTACCCAACTGGGAATCCATAACAGTCAATTGCACGAGTCAATCCGCAATTATCATGTCCTAACTCAGGAATAGATCCAAGTCCCGTGGCCGAAACGCACGGTTGAACATCATTGTTTAATTTTTGTGATTTGTTTCCCGTTCATCACATTTTTTATTTAATGTGTTTAGTTTTCAAAATCCATCAAATTCCGGAAATATATCGAATATTTTTATTTTGGAACTGAAATACAGAAAGTTAGCAAATTTTGCGATTTCTGAACTGCTTGAACTTTCCCATTTTTAGAAAGAAATAGGTTCTAATTTAAATTACTAAATTACTTGAATAATTAATTATAGCATCTGTTTCAAAACTTTTAACTTTCCGATTTTTGGGAAGTTATAGTAATCACCCCGAAATTGAAGTTTTTTGTTTCGTCCTGTAAGTGGTGTTTTAAGTATACCAAAATGACACCCAAGAAATTCTGAGTCGAAGTGTGTGTGTGTGTATATGTACGTGTGTCGCCGAATCTTGATCCTAAGTTTCTCCCGAACGGATGCTGCCATCGAGATCATTGAGATCGCAATCGCAGCGTTTCCATGTAACTTAGAGCTGATTAGTTTTTGGATGAAATTGGTGCGGTATATATATTGTTATTAACAATTTCAATTGTTTATAATGTTTTATTGCATAAACTATTAGAGTGAGCGTAATATTTATATAAGAAAAGTTGTTCCCCATATAAAAATACGTATTTTATGTAGAATGGCTTTTTTGAACACTTTGCATAATTAAGGAGGTATGATTGTCTCAACAATTATGTCTGTAATGAGTGAACGAATGACCGCAGCGCTGTCATGACGGTCCCAATCGAAGCGTTTCCCTGCAAAATCGAGCGGATTACATTTGGATGGGATTCGTGCAGTATATGCAATGTTATCAACCATTGTAATTGTTTATACTGTTCTACTGGGTAAAATATTAAAGTTATCGGGAAACTTCTGAAAAGAGAATTATTCCTTATTTGAGAATACACCTTTTATGTGCAATGAATTTTTTCCATAATTTGCATAATTAAGGAGGTATGGTCGGCTGAGCAATTTGGAAGATCGGCACAATGCATATCACCCGGATCGTTCCTTATACAAAAATGCACATTCAATATGACTTTCTTCAATATAGGTTAGAACATATCGCGAGTTCAACTAGAATATACCTGGCGAGTGAATATGTCGACAATTGCTGGAAAAATGTCGAAGAGCGGGATAACTAAGTAAGTACAGAGGTAGATGGGGTAACCAGGCGGACGAATTCCAGTTGAATAGTTTTATCGGCTTAAAAATCAAACTAAAGTGATCGCGTGCAGTAATTATTAGTCGCAATTTCAATTATTGATATCACTGTTGAGTTTGGTCATCACAATGATTGCGTGTTTATGCTGTACTGAAATACCAAATCGGGAAATTTTGTTTGTGCCCCGTATGGGGCACACACATTTGCACACCACTAGTTTTTTTTATATTTTCTAATCCCTCTTCTCTATGCTATCTTGTCCGGATTTTTTTCTCCAAACATAAAATGTACTAAAATCTAGTATAAAATATATAAGTGTATCACGTAACGAATGGTAGAATCAACTACACAACGCGTACCAGGCTAACCCATCCATCTATCCCGTGCTAGAAAAAAAAATCTCATTTTTATGTTGACATTCTTCCAAAACATCAATTATATCCTTAATTACCGAAGTTCTAACGGTTCACCAGTCCCGAAATTCACAACTCGCCTCTATAACACGTCCGCATGGTTTTTTTTTACCTCTCTCTTACATCTCTTGCGGGGTCCACGACCCGTTATGAAATTCGTTTTGGGCAAATGCCGTTGTGTCCTGGTGCACTTGTCCGTGACACTGGGCACATCCCATTGAATCTTTCTGATGACGAATATCAGCCCCGTTACTTCGCCTGAAAAGCAAACCAAGAGGAGGAAAAAAAAAAATAAGGCCTGACGTAACGGCCAACTGGCCTGGGACGCGTTGAGCGCACACACGATAGCCCAGAAATGTCCAAATGGCTTGGGCTTGTGGCATTGCACAGCCCCGAGAACGCTAAAGTAGGTTTCTGGAGCACCCAGCGTTGCGACGTAACCGTGTGTATACTATATATATGACTCTCAACACTCCCGAGGATCTTCGCACTCAGAGTCCCTGGCCCACCCCCCCCCCCCCCCCCCCCCCCGCATTTCCCACGATATCATTGTCACGGTATCTGTAAGCGAGGAAGTCAAGAAAAAATACCCTTCCATTTGATGAAGGTGGATTGTGGATCATTTCTTAAGGTGTATTGATAGATCATAGTCCGCAACCTTCGACGTATCAAATTCTGCGGAAGGGTGAATTTTTTCCGGTATTATCAAGAGGTTTGGTTAATTCAAATTCAATCACCATCAGTTTTGCAGGGCTGGGAAAAATTAATGAAAACTGTAGGTGATATGCAATTTCGCAATAAAAATGAAAAAAAAATACCCCACCTTAAAAATGATTTTTGGACGATATTCCTTGAACGTATAGTGCTGGACTGACTGCATAGATTTGGTATAAAACAACTATGGAGGATTATTTTACTTTTTTATTCATGCTTCGATCCCTTCTGGACTATGCTGGTGACCAAGACTGAGATTCTGATCTGGATGGTTAGATCGCGCCATCCGGCTGATAGTTCGTTGTGGGCTACGTACTGTCAGCAAGTTCGCTGCACATTAAACAGCATCTTAATTGACTAAATTAGGATGCAGAACGTATCTATTGAGGCTCTGAGGCCGGCTTTAATACTACTTACATATAAGACATGTGTCATTTCATTGCTAGGAATTTCCCGAATGGGAAGCGAGTCAGCTGAACCGCTTCTATGATTAATCTCCAAATATTAATGATCTAAAAACGCACTTGCCACCTGAAAAAAATCTAATTATCCCTGAGTTAGCGTACCTTTCAAAAGTTCCGAGCGCTCTCATCCGGAAGGAGAATTAATTAGGGAAACACTAATGACTAGCTCATTTTGCTATATATTTTTTCTCTGTACTATGGTCCGAACTCTTTGTATTGGCAACACTGCTCGTACCGCTCGCTAAATTGTACGGTCGTAGCGGTGATAACTTTTATTTACCCGCCTTCGTGTGTACAGTGGGTGAAGATAACTTTCGAGCAAGGACGAAATTGTCTAAGTGGGCCAAGAGTACGATTGATACTGGAAAATGGGGTGTCAAGTACGTCATTCTACCATTTCAGATAATTCATTGATGTCGCAGTTTACGAGCGGATGCATTTATCCAAATATTCTAAATAAATTCAAATGGACGGTGTAATATGACCGAAATGTATTGGGGTTTAGGTGAAGTCGAGGATTCTCAAGGAAATGAGAATGATGCTGGGCTCCCCAATTATGGACCAATTTTGATGCGGAATTTTCTATCGTGTGACAGCGAAGTCATGCTGGATTATTGCGCTGATTATTTTTTCCATTGGAATTTCGACCAATAGGCGCGTGTCTTTGACGTCACGTGCTAAGCCAGGAGAGTATTATACCGGTAATTTTTCGGTGATCTGCGCGGAGGGCAGTCCGCGAAATAATTGCCATCATCACACAGTCATCTCAGTGGCTGGCGCCAAGTGTAGTTCATTGAAAGGCCGAGTCAGATCCACATTTACGTTGAATGTCATCTATAAATGCCTAACCTGGACATACGGAAAACGTCAGTTTCATTTGTGGATACTATATGTATATATTGACAACCCGTGACCCTTACCTCTTCAGATGTCGATGGCGATTTTTTCTAAGCTGCCATGGAAGAAAAGTACTCTCAAATTTTTTCAGATTGTTTGTTTTTTTTTTAATCAGCAAAAATAGGCCCCGAGTTAAAATTCTGAAAAAATTCACAAAAATCTCAAAAAATATACCAAACTTTTAGAGAATAAAAGAAATATGGAACTCCTATCCGGTAGATCATTTTGAGTCCAATTTCGGTGAGAAAAATTGAGAAAAAATCGCAAATTGAAAGAAAAAATTATATCATTCTCAAAAATTATTGTTAGCACGGCATAGAAAAGCTGCGTGGAATGGGAAACGACTCATCACATAATTAATTTTTCTAATTTTTTTACCGACATTGGGCTCCAAATGATCTGTGTACCGGATAAGAGTTCCATATTTCTTTTATTTCCAAAAATTTGGTCTAGTTTTCCAGATTTTTGTCATTTTTTTCAGAATTTTAAAGCGAGACCGATTTTTGCTACAGATTTTTTCTGATTAAAAAAAAAATCTGAAAAAATCTGAGTCCTTTTTTTTCATGGTAGGACCTCAGAAAAAATCGCCATCAAAATCTTCCGTAAGAAGGTACCTTACATCGAACTTTTACCCCGCTGTAATTTTCCATTTTTCCCCATGCCCAGAGGCTCAAACACCTTTCAAATATTCGTGGTTCCGTTATTTCGAATCTGAGCCACTGAATTTCAAGCGATTATCCCACACTGAAAAAAATTCCCGCTTTTATTAGATTTTACAGCGCATTTTTCTTGTTCGTAAATGAGAAACAGAATATGCAAAAGCATTTATCATTGTCCCGTTGTGGCCAATCTCCGGTTTAATCGAGAGAATGTACAGAGGGCATGAGAATCCTCCACATTGGTTGCACTTGTACACTGGGGCGTTAGACTGTACTCAGCTTAGATGCACGTGGCAAACAGTTGTTACATCATATTTGTAGTGAATTACGTAATTTCTTGTACCGTAAGAGCGAGACCATGATTGCTGAAGGCATCTCGTTGACACTGCGCCTATCGACATCTAATCGCATCTCAGTTATTTCACTGTTTGATTTTATGACCGCGGGGCAGTGGGGGGGGGGGGGGGGGGGGGGGGCGGTGTGCAAGATTACGCGAATTAAATTGTGTTGAGTCTAGACGATAATCCACTTGTTGAATTATTCCTAAATACCAGTTCCAATTTGTGACTTGAAAAACTTCATCATACGACTTTTGAAAAGTACAACGATTTCGGGTTAACATTCTCGATTGAGCGCATTGAGCGAGGTTAGCATTTAAAAAATAACATAATAAGCAGTGGCAGAGTAATTGACCCAATAGCATCACGCAATCACGCCCCCAATGCGGGAAACATTGTCGACATTTATGATTCGGAATTTCTGTAGAAAGTCAATTATCTTATTAGCAAATAATTTTAAAAGAAAAATCGGAGAACCGTTTTAATAGCATATTTAATTTATTACAGGAAAAGTTTCGAGACACATTTTCGGAAATATTAAGCTCTAAGTAATTTTGACAATATTTTAGCGCCACTTTGAGGGCTCGGTTCGGCCAAGAGTGAAAATTGGATGTTACCCGAAAATTAATTGAAATCGTCTGGAACATGAAGATTGACTACCGTTTGAAAACGCCCATAATGAATTCCGGAAAAATTGTCTGAAACATTTAGGCTCAGATGATTCCAAATGATTCGAAATGCGATGATTCGGTTTTCCCTAAAATACTCATACTTTTTTTTCGCCTAAATTTTGCACACAAAAAGTCAGTACATACTTTTCGCATAACAAGCGACCGCGGCCGGTCGATGATCCCCGGTTTTGCGTTAAAATTAAAATTCACATTTTCAATATAAATATTGCAAAATCAAGATTGAATTCTCAAAGGCCATTTCACTCGTAGATTTAAGGAAAGCGAAGGAGGATTCAATACTTTGGCATTAAAAGACCGCAAATTCCTTAGATAATCGGTGGAACATTTGGGGCTGAAATATTTGTAAAAGCAATGTACGCAAGCGTGAAATGTGTGCACATTGTAGCAAACCGTCGCTCATATAAATTGGCCATGAAATTACCTATCGATTCTATTCGGTAAAAATCGATTACTCGCATGCAAAACAGTTTCTTATATCGATTACCCATACTTTTACTTGTCTGTATTCCAGTTCGATTTCTATTGTCCTTATATATAATTGAGAGCTTCGACCACAAATCGAATGAGAATCGCAATAAATCGATTATCGAAGAAAAAACTCGGTTATCGAAGACGAATCTCGATTATCGAAGACGAATCTCGATTATCGAAGAAAAATCTCGATTATCGATGCCATGATAAAAATTGAAATCGAAAACCGCCATTGGAAATTCAGGTGGCCGCGTAGCGGCCACCGGCAAGGAACTAGTGTCATCGATAATTGAGATGTTTTTCCTCCACTTTCGAGTTTTCGAGTTCGATAATCGATTTATGTTCCTGGTCGAAGCTCTCAATTATATGTGGGCACTAGTTTCTTGCCGGTGGCCGCTACGCGGCCACATGCCTTTGCATCTCTGCATTCTCGCTGGATTTTGATTGTGCCATCGATAGTCGAGATTTTTTCTTCAACTTTCGAGTTTTCAACTTCGATAATCGATTTATTTTCGTGGTCGGAGCTCTCAATTATATATGAGCAGTAGTCCATGCCTCAACTTGTCTGTCTTCTCGTTCGATTTCGTTTCTGTCATCGATAATCGAGATTTTTTCTTCGACCTTCGAGTTTTCGAAGTCGATAATCGATTTATTTTCCTGGTCGAAGCTCTCAATTATTTATATACACTAGTTCCTTGTCGCTGGCCGCTACGCAGCCACATGCGTTTCCAAATGCGGTTTCGATTTCAATTTTCATCATGGCATCGATAATCGTGATTTTTCTTCGATAATCGACTTATTGCGATTCTCATTGCATTTGTGGTCGAAGCTCTCGATTATATATAAGGATTTTCGATTTCGATTGTGTGATCGATAATCGAGATTTTTTGTTCCATTTTCGAGTTTTCGAATTCGATAATCGATTTCTTTTCCTGGTCGAAGCTCTCAATGATTTCTATAGATAAATTGCGAGTGTCTCTTTTCGACTTACGAGGTTTTCTGTTCGACTTTCGAGGTTTTCTGTTCGACTTTCGAGTTTTTCTTCTCGAGTTTCGATTTACCTTCGAGTGCAATTCATTTACTTGGAGTGCTCTCCGTTATATTATACGGATATACGGATTATAGGATAGGGTCCAACAGTTACAATAATGGGCAGTATCAACTTAATGTATATATTCAATTAATGCGAATTAAATCCGATGGTTTTGGCGGAAATAGGTAAACATGGCGTCATCTCAATGACATTGGCTCAACTTCTGGCTTCTCATTGCTTTTGCAGGTGCAATTTCAGTGAGATAATTCTTTCCTCATTGGATATGTTCCTTTTTTTCGGTAGATGTTACGCATTCCAATCGTCAACAAGCAGCAGCGTGACTTTGACATTGAGTGAGGTCGTGTGTTACGAATTTCGTGGATAAAAAAAGATAGGATAAAAAAAATCTCACTGATACGTGCGCAGCAGCACATCGATAAATGCCAATGGACTTTTTTTTCCTTGCAAGCGAATGATGAAATTTTGGATGGTTGATGATTGTTGCCGATATAAAACGGGAAAGTACGGTAACGGGGGAACTTGCTTGATGGAGTTACGTTAGGTCAAGTCTACGAATTTAGCGCGTTACATAATCGACATCGGGTCTTGGCTAGGCGGAAGGCCTAGTCGATTGAGGCCTCGGGAATTTAGCTATCCATTAGTCATTGAGAGAATTATTCATGTTTTTTTTTATCAAATAGAGACGGACTACTGTCTGTTTTAAAAGCCTCGGGATATTTTAATGACATCTATCATTTGTGGAGACTCCAACAAATATACCACATCATTCTTGAACTAAATGTATTGTTTGTTTTTGTATGTTTATATAGGTGGAGGCATTCGATGGCTAATTTTATTGATTTTTCGATCTATAGTGTAATAAAAAAAGGTACACGTTCGATTGATTTTTATATCCATTTTTGAAAATTATTTATTATTTTACATGTTCGCAATAACTATTCTGGCAAGAAACGTTATACCGAATTGATATACCGAATATATATATATAGAAAATATATAGAATCTAAGTGAATTGTTTTGGAATTCAGAGGTAATTAGCGTCACTCAAATTATATTTCCCAAAATATTGGGGTTTCTCCAAACATATTCTATTTATAAATCAATTATGAAAAGTGCTTGACTCCTTGCAATTTCATTCTTAGAATATTTTTTGAAAAGCAACAAAATCTAATTTTTCGTTACGAAATTTGTCCCCCGTATTTTTAAATCATTGTCATTATTGCAATTAAACCAGTTTGAAAATATCGGTTTTCATCTTTTTTTCAAGATAATTTTTTTTTTTAAATTTACGATTCTACCGTTCAATAGTTATTATTCAATCACAATCACTTTTGCGAGTTCTATTGCATCACAGGGTAAACAAGAGTTGATTAAATGATAAAGTGATTGCAAAATATTCGGTAAGGCAGTGGTCAAGTTGAGGTAGATTAATTTAATTTGACTTAATGTAAGGCATTTAAACGTAGAAAATTACAGTGAAGGAGAAATATATTTCGGTGAAAGATTTATATTATCGAGAAACATGGGTATTTAAATAAAATAACATTTCATTGCTCCAGTAAACTTCAGGTGATCTCGATAAAGTGCCTATCATGTAAATCATTTTAATCTGTATTATGCTTATATTATAGATAATATTTTACGAATTCGCCAAATAATAATTAAGAATGATTAACTCAAATAGTCGTACAAAATCTAACAAACCCAACTGTGTATGCGTGTGGGTGTGAATGGATGGGTGGGTGTATCAATGGGTGGGTGGTGGGTGTATAAGCGGGTGGGGTGGTGGGTGTATAAGCGGGTGGGGTGGTGGGTGTATAAGCGGGTGGGGTGGTGGGTGTATAAGCGGGTGGGGTGGGTGGGTGTATAAATGAGTGGGAGTGGGTGGGTGGGTGTATAAATGAGTGGGAGTGGGTGGGTGGGTGTATAAATGAGTGGGAGTGGGTGGGTGGGTGTATAAATGAGTGGGAGTGGGTGGGTGGGTGTATAAGTGGGTGAGGGTGGGTGGGTGTATAAGTGGGTGAGGGTGAGTGGGTGGGTGTATAAGTGGGTGAGGGTGGCTGGATGGGCGTATGAGTGGGTAGGGTTGGGTGAGTGGGCGTATGAGTGGGTGAGGGTGGGTTAGTGGGCGTATGAGTGGGTGGGGGTGGGTGTTTGGGCGTATGAGTGGGTGGGCAGATGAGTGGGTGGGGTGGGTGACTGGTTGTTCGTTGGAGTTCGCGTGTCGACTGAATCAATGCGATTTTTTCGTGTAAACACAAATACAAGCGGTTAAGTAACTTTTTAGTTTACCATGATTGATTATCACGGTTGATATGATGATTCTTTAATATATCTCCTGTATGCCATAAATTATCACGTATAGAGAATATTTATGAAAATTTGAGAAAGTATTCCCCGCCGGAAATCCAACAAAAGAGCCTCATCTCAACAAGATAATCTACTCTTCGTGGTATTTTGACTCACTTTTTCACGTAAATTCCACATTTTACGCTACGCGCTCGGTTTTATTTTGTGTATCGCTAATCGGTTAATGCTCTTTATCCCCGAAAAATATAGAAATAATGGTATCAACAAGCTGGAATGTCCGAGTTTCCCAGAATCTTGATATCTAAAATTTCGCTAAATCAACGTTAGGGAATCTAGGGAATCAATTGATGGGGAAAACGAGACATTACTTTCAGTTGCGCGAGAATAATACTGAGATTGGTGGGATAGGTTCAGGGTGATGTTAATTATTTATATATCATACATGAGCGATTGATAATTAACCGCAATTTGTTCTTGAATTTTATATAACTGTCATTGGACGCGGTAGCGATTCCGACTATCGTGTAAGTAAGTCCAAGCAATTTCCATTGAAAAATCCATAAACTTATCCGATAAATTGAATTCAAGGGTTGACTAATAAAGCATGACAATTGTAAAAATATTTTGCCTCTTGGCAAATAATGTCAGTCTCAATGATAAGTGCATATAACTTCCACATTGCGATGACGTGGCAAGGGGTGGGGGGAGGGGGGGCATCCATCAATCAACAAGACGCGAATTGATTGGACGAGGCTTACGTGAACAATGAAGCATCATCCAATGAGCCATCGTCTTTCAATGACACCAAGATACATTATTTGTTTTGACACTGGGAAAATATTTCCGCAAAAGTGCGGAGATGTTTTTGATTACACAATTGGCAAATTTTGTTGGCCAATGACTAACCGATGAGAAATGCTTTGTAACCAATGCAAAAGGAAGAGCCAAACTTCTTCTTTTCCTTCTTTCTTCACACTCCGATCCAATTTGGGATAAACCGCGATTCGCCCCCCCCCCCCACCCCCCAGCCACCCACCCACCCGCGCTGCTAATAATTTCCCCAATCAAGAATTAAAAAATTTTAAGACTTCAACTTAACTCACTCATCCCTCGAATTAGGAATCTCAAACTTTCAAACCAGACATTAAGAAACTGAGGCACGTCAAGTAAAACAGTCCACAGATTTAGGATGATGGCTGTACCACGAAATTTCAATGGATTTTGCTTAATTCGATATATTGTAAGATGCAGATGACACCAGACAGTAACCACATATTTCGTCATAACGCTTGTTATCTTTTACATTAAATAAAAAAATTCAAAATCAACTGGTACTCTACAAACCTCAAAGCTGCTGTGCAAAATACATTTCTTACGTAATATCGAATCAAAAAATCCACAGGATAGGGAGACATTTTCGAGACGTCTGAGCAAATGTTTATCATGCATTTCACATGTTTCAACATTGAATGATTATCAAACCGTAAATGCGGTCATTTACATCATCGGTTTTGCGATAAAAATTGCAAATTATTCTCCACACTTGAGCTACTCCAGAGGTTGAAGGTAAGCGCAGCATCAGCCCGCTGACGTCACAACTTGACACAGTGTATTAATAGTGGAGAACGAGTCCTCGCAATTATTGATTCTGATGTATTTTAAAATAGCAAATGGCAATGCATAAGAATATGCAACTGTATGGAGAAAAGATTTTGATAAAAATTACTGTCAATAACATTTTCTGAAAAGTTATTGAATAAGACCGAACTTTATTTTTACCGCTCATTTTTTTTTTTTTTTTTGACTGGAACGTTGGCCTTTCGCGCACGGGGTCCAAGGATCGAATCCCGGGAATCCCCTTTCGGTATAGTGGAGCTCTAACTCATACGGATCCATCCTCGAAGGGGAGTTTCGTCAAAGAAACGGCTGTATAAATTGATGTTTTCCATGGTTTTTTCAACTACTGAATGAATCAAGTCTATTGGGCATCGTATTCATTGGTTTGCGTATTCCATTGGTTCCGCCGGAGAGAGTCGCGAGACATATCCGGTATGGTACGTTCCTTCGCACTCGGCCAGCAAAATCTACCTAGTCTCATCTACACTGTTTATCGTTACTTCACTATGTCAACTGAAATTTTGCGCGCGTCAATACACGAACGATTAAATCGGAGTAATTTTGACTTGAGTGGAAAACAACACTGATAAAAATTACTCATGTTGTTGGTGAAGTTTTACATTGCGTCATTTTTTACGCTCTTCCACCCAGGAATGCAGAACAACTGATGTAATTTAGAATACAGCAAGTAGCCTAGAGAGGACAAAAACAGAAACGAGAAAAAACCGCAAGCTTGATATCAATCAATAGTAATAACGAATATCCCAAAGTTTCATTTTGAAACAAACATAAAAACATAAAATATGGCAAAATAAACCGTAAGTCATTTCTCATCAATCGAAAAACCAGAAAATATGAAAATAACAATCCGGATTATGTTATCAAAATCAAACAACAAAAGGAAACATGAAGAATCGATTACGTCGATATGACTAACAAGTGATACGTAACAAGTACGTTTAGTGTTGACACACAAACGAGCCATGCATTTTTTGTTCATTAGTTAAACATGCATTGATTTCCTGAGAAATTCAAAGTTACAAGAAAATTAGTAGTGGTGACTGCACAATAACAAAATTATTCTGACATATTTTGCTCTAACCTAAGGTTGTTTTTTTCATTACAAAATAAGGCCAAATGTCACACTGATTTGAGGTACGAAATTGTGATCATACTGTGTCGAGTATATTGAAAAACCATTTATCAATTTTTAATTATAAAGAGTCTATACAGGCAGATCAATCGGACTTCGCAGCAACTTGATTTGGTGAATCGTTCTGAGAAACCGTGAGCAAAAAATTTTGCTGTTCATACTTGCGCCCACCCACCCACACCCACACATACCCACTGACCCACCCACTCACATCCACGAATACCCACCCACCGACCCACATCTACACATACACACCAACCAACCCACCCACACCTACGCATACTCACCCACCCACCCACACCTACACATACCCAACCACCCACACCTACACATACCCACCCAACCACCCACACCTACACATACCCACCCAACCACCTA
Source organism: Asobara japonica (assembly GCA_026005395.1). NCBI lineage: Eukaryota > Metazoa > Arthropoda > Insecta > Hymenoptera > Braconidae > Asobara > Asobara japonica. The sequence continues at coordinate 1,464,706 of BQMI01000220.1, forward strand.
CACATACCCACCCAACGACCCACACCTACACATACCCACCCATCCACCCTTCCACACCTACACATATCCACCCATCCACTCTTCCACACCTACACATATCCACCCACCCCCTCACGCCCACCCACACACTTAGCGTCGGAGCTTTGGCAAAGTGGGTAGAGTATCTGCTCACTACGTTGCGGGTCCTAGGTTCGCGCCCTCCCCCTCCGGAGAATGTTTCACATCATGAAATATTTTCTCATGGATTCCAACCGGTAGCAGGAACATTCCGAGTGTGCTTGGGGGGGGGGGGGGGGGGGGGGGGGGGAGAGGAAGGTACTATCGTAGGCAGACGTCATCGTAGCATAGTAATTTCTGGAGGTTTACCCTGTGTTTGAAAATACGATGGTCTAAATGATGAGAGTCGGACCCAGCTGCGTGGGTGGGTGTCCAGCACTCCCTTCCGAAGAAATGATGAAGATCAGCTACCATGGGGAATACAAGAGAGATAGACGGAGGCAAAAACAAACATCCACACATAGCCACGTCTTTCGGAGAATAGTCTAAAATGCCTTGAAAGGTGAGATCCGAAATAAAAATACATTTTTTCGGGTAGTAAGAAATAAGGACAATGGCCGATATCATATGAAAAAATAATTTTCATTAAATCTTTCTTTCCCGCCAACTTATTGAGAATCATTTTTTACCAGGATCATATGACGTAATGCCGGATAATTGAATAGAGCCAAGTAATCAGCCTCAATCAGAATCATCACCCATTCCCAAGCAATGACGTCAGAATGTCAGGGAATCCTCACTCGGACAAGTCAATACGATTCCCAAGATGTAAGGAATTCTCAAGGAATTCTATTCTCCATAAATCACATAAGTTTTCAGCTCAAAGTTGAATAATAAAACAGAAAAAATTATGAATATTTCAAACAAGTTTTATTGACTTGTGGGGGAGAAAAAAAAATTTGCAATTGCGATAAGTGTTTCAATGAATGGACGTGTCATACTTTCATGGTAATTATCATTGCGTAATATGTTTATGCGTGGTATATTTTTGGTGGGGTTCGATTAATTGTCAGCAGTTAATCTACAAATGTCATGTCATAAATGAGTAATTAATGAAAAAAGTGCAAAATATAGTAGCTTTAATTACGGGACGACTATTTGGTGATTGAAATGGCGGGAAATATTTGAATGTCATCTATCACGTGTTGAGATGCGATTAAGGATGTTTGTGCGCTAGAAGAAAAAAATAATAAATTTCAGCAGAGTCAACGAAAAAAACAAGATATGATTCTGAGTGATGGAGTTCTAATATATAATTCACTTCATAGAATAACAAAAAAATTCTTGATGAAAAAAAGCTTGATGAATATTCTATTACATAAAAAAATTTGGCAATTGGAGGACAATAACTCGATCAATGTGCAATTTATTTCTTCCATTATGGTCATTGAACTCACAATACAAGATTTGCAATCGCAGCGACTTTGAACGAGCCTCAATCGCACTTGTCAGCTTTATGAAAAATAAATTAATAAAACCCTCGGCGCAGATTAATCTATTGCGTCACATTGTGCAATAGCCGTTGTTTACGTTTCAATCGTAAATACAGTAATGAACCTATTGATTTAGAAGCCATAATCTATAAGAATTTTGTAAATGCACTCTGTCATTTTATTCATGATTTAACGGAAAAAAAAGTCACACTCAAAATTGCCTCATCATCGTCCAAAAATAAAATTAATTTCGGGTAAAAACTGTGTTTATTGAACTTGAGCAGCACGCGTTGTTGCTTACACGTGGAATTGGCTGATTTGCGACGGAAAATTAACGTTGTGCAAGTATTTTTCGCACGTACTATGACGCCGTGTTTTTCCTCTTTATGACATCCAATAATTTCCCGGAAGCTCAGGAATATTAACTAGTAATACCGTTGTATGTTAATATAATACCGAAAATATTGGAAATTTCTAACTAGCAGTGGCGAGCTTTATTTATCAATTGGACTTCATTGATGCAGCAAGTTATTGTAATGGGAGGTGTGTGTATGTGGGTGCGTGCGAGTGTGTATGTGTGTGTGTGTGTGTGCGAGTGTGTATGTGGGTGCGTGTGTGTGTGTGTGGGTGGGTGGGTGGGTATGGGTGGGTGGGTGGGTATGGGTGGGTTGGTGGGTATGGGTGGGTGGGTATGGGTGGGTGGGTGGGTGGGTATGGGTGGGTGGGTGGGTGTGTGTGTGGGTGGGTGTGGGTGGGATGGTGGGTGGGCGTGTGTGGGTCGGTGGGTGGGTGTGTGTGTGTTTGTGTTTGCTTGAAAGCAAATTACAACCTAGGAAGTTTTTTGTACAGGACCGATGACTCAAACTCACTCATTTCACTCCCTTTTTTTGATCCTTGCTGAAGTACAACCTGAAAATGCAATCAAGGTTAAAGTCTAAGATCACCTCAAAGTGTATATATATCATTACGCATTTTGCAAAATTGAATAATCAATGCACATGAGATTGTGGCTTGTCTCTCCATCGATTTCGCGCAATTCCACTCCAATCTGCGATGTATGTGGTGATGGCGTCGTACATTTTCCATTTATTTTTTGTACAATCAGATGGAGGGGGAGTACAGGCAGTCTCGCGTGTGGTGTTGCAGTCGGCTCACGTATTTTTTGACCCTCAATGCGACGGAGTTCGACGGCCGCTGCAAACGACAAGGTCGCGCGTGATGCAAGAGTCCTCCCCCTCCACAAACTCCCGCGCCCCACCCCCTCACCATCACTTGCTCCTACTCCCACTTCACAGCTTCCCCTCCTCCCTCGCCACCGCCAACCCACCTTTCGCTGTCATCACCCCCACCGCCTCTTCCCCTCCGCTCCCTCCCCCCCCCCCCCCCCCACCCACTGCCGCCCAGTATCACAAGCTGCCACATATGTGATTGTATGCCAAGTTTTCGCGTACTTTAATACATTGATTATGATTGTAGAAAAAAACAGTGACAACTCAAAAATAGCATGGTCTGTCTGTTACATTTTTCTGAATTAAAATGATTAAATTGTTGCAACTGCAATTAATTTTTTTTGCGATTAAATAATTAACGACATATGCAACTACGAAACATAATTGAAAATCTGAAAATTCTGAAAATACACTTTTGCTTTCAGGGCTCCTTCAAAAAAAGCCAAACCTACTCGCTGGAAAATCTAAAAAAAATATTAATGGGTTCATCAATAAATAGGCCTTCATAGAGGAAAATTAAACGCCCCATTATTCCCGAAACAAAATTGTGTAACAAATGCAGAAATGCCTAAAAGTTAGCAACTCCCGAATGGAAACACCGGAACATCTATGGAGCATCTCCAAATTTTTATAAAAGCGTTAAAAAAAATGGACCGGCGGAAGTGAAAGATGGAAATTTATATTTCCGCTAAACCAGCAAAATGTTTCAATGTTGTGGTCCAGGAATGGAGGCAGCGCTAATATTCCCATCTGGGAACTATCTACAAATAGAGGATTCTTGCAATAGCAGCTTCTCTCGTCTGCTGAAAGCCCACAATTTGACATTAAATAAATACTCGTATTATGTAACAGTGGGTATAGGGCACAAAGGAATAAACAAAAGATTAAACGATAAAATCAGAAAAAGACAATGTTGGCATATTACGGAATCTAGACAGGCAATTGCAAATGCCTGTGCAACAGTGATTTTGCATATCAGTTGGATTATGTAATTTACGGAGACTAGTAGATCTCCCCCCTTCCCCCACCCACCCACCGTCTAATTTGCAGACAACATGAGAGGGAGTGAACAAATTCATGGGGAATTGTTGGGGGGGGGGGGCGGAGGCGGTGGTGTAATGGCATTTTAGTTGAAACAGTAACACACAGTTGATAAAGTAGTATATATAGGGTAATAGTGTAGCTGCTTAGCGGGTGGGAGATCGATGCTCTTTTCGGTCGATTCCCGCCGCGTTTCAATTAGATAAAGATTGTAACTGTTACTTATTATAATGATGCTGATCGGCCTTACTCTGCTGATGCAATTCCACCAGCCACGCCTATAGTATTTTAATGCACTATACTGGAATAGAATGTGGTGCACAATGTTTTTTATGGGAAATTTATGCTGCGAATAATGAAGTAATGATTTGGCATTTTTCGGCTTTCGCGGGTGTAATTAGCGGAAAGCTACTATCGCATACGAAAATGTTTTATAAATAATAATAATAACAATAAACCAGCGAAATAGTGTGACTGAAGATTTTATTTTATGGAGCGAATTTCACGCGGGAAAGAATCGGCGAAGATCGGAAACTACCACCCCGATTTTAAGTAGAAACTAATTAGCTCGGAGGTTTGTGGAGGGCCAGCGATCGGGACTTATAGCAGGTCAGTCGGATAATTCAGTCGTCAAAAATTGGTGGTCGAATATTTGGACCTACACCGTCAAGCACACACGTACAGAGTTGGAAAGGTCTGAAATGAAAAATGGATTTTTGAAATTCCAGGACAAATCAATAATTTTCCACTTCAGAGGCAGTTGTTTCATAACAGGAGAAGAAAAACTAATTTCAGTGTCACAAATTTTTCTGTCATTCTAATTGAAAGCTTGTAATTTTTGACGATGTTTATGTTTTTTACCGATTTCTTAGGGAAATTTTTTCTGCATGTCATCACCTATTTTCATTGTCGTTTTTAATAATGATTTTCTGTAAAAGGTTTTTTCATTTTTATATGATAATTGCACTACCTTCATTTTTTGAAAATAGATGGAGCACGCTACTAATCATTGAGTATTTTTAAGTTTATGAAATTCGTGAAGTAGTAAAACTTTATAGAAGTTTTCGAATTTTTAAATTTCGTTAAATACACATCATTTGTTAAATTGACCAATCGCTGATTATCTTTTACAATCAATTCCACAATCGAAAAATTTCTGAATTCGAACTTGTCGAGTTTTTGAAATTGTTCAATTTTTTGGCATTTTTGAAGTTCTTTGGAACCTGTGGAATTTTGAACATTTTTGATATTTTGAAATTTTTCAAATGTTTCAAATTTCTCAATTTTTTCAAATTTCTCAAATTTCTCGAACTTTTCAAATTTTTCAAATTTCTCAAATTTTTCAAATCTCTCAAATTTTTCAAATTTTTCAAATTTTTCAAATTTTTCAAATTTTTCAAATTTTTCAAATTTTTCAAATTTTTCAAATTTTTCAAATTTTTCAAATTTTTCAAATTTTTCAAATTTTTCAAATTTTTCAAATTTTTCAAATTTTTCAAATTTTTCAAATTTTTCAAATTTTTCAAATTTTTCAAATTTTTCAAATTTTTCAAATTTTTCAAATTTTTCAAATTTTTCAAATTTTTCAAATTTTTCAAATTTCTCAAATTTGCCAAATTTGTCAAATTTGTCAAAGTTTCCAATTTTTTAAATTCATCAAATTTTTAAAGTTTCTCAAATTTCTCAAATTTTTTGAATTTCTCGAATTTTTAAAATTTTTCAAATTTTTGAGAAAAAAACTACACATACTTAATATCATCAGCATAACATTGTGTAACTTGGAGTACTAAACTATTGTTTACACAAAGAATGAACGACAGTTCAAAGAAGCTGACATTCATTCTGCGAATAAAATTACAAATGAATAAAATTTATTGAATCGCACACCTACTTCCGGAAATGGCTAAGCTTCATTATTCAATTATGCTGACGATAACATATTGGTTTATGCATTTATGACGTGATGCATCTGGTGAATATTAGTTCCCCTGGTTTTTTGCCACTCATCATCTGATTTACACGATCGTGCTCTCATCATTCATGCTCACAGTTTTTTCCTCACAGCATCGATGTTTTTCCCATCATCCAACTCGAAAAACGTGACACGTTTGTATTTCAACAAAACGTGTGCAATTGAGGGAAGGTACATTCAGTCAATGTACCCGTTACAGAACACGATTGAAATCTCTCCAAAATGCATAAAAAAATTGCACGTGCGATCATTTACGCACTTTATATTTCAAAATTTCTGAAATAATGAATGCATTTGGATTCGAACAAGTAGACATTACTTTCACCGGATAAGAAAAAATCAGATCTGTAGATAAAATAATGTCCCAAAATGAAAAAAAAACAATATTTGAGTGAAAAATATCTCGATTTATAATTTTCAAACTGTGAACGTTTGTTCAATTTTAAAATGTGCTAAAGGTTAAAAAAAATTCTTTTTTTTTGCATACACGTATTATACATTTTACATATTTATCATCGTTAAAACCCCTGATTTCATGAGGCTTGACATAGTTTTGAAAAACGTGAGATTGGGAAAATTCTTTTGAAGCTTTTGTTTTTTTTAATTTTGAAAATCCTCCGATTTTTGACTTTCGCGACAAACTTTGTTGGGAACGATGTGGTTGGAAATATATCTGCGTCTCCATGTATACCGTAAACATTTCTAATATTGTAGGAATATTGGCGAATTTGAAATTTGGAATTTTTAAAAACTTCAAAATTTCAAAACTTTTCAATATTTTGAAACCAGTTTTCTAACATGTCCAGGATTTCCCCAATTTTCGAAAATTCGTGGGTCTAGAAAAATGAAAACAATTGAAAAATTTCAAAATGTCTAACTCTTTTAAATACTTTCAAAAATTTTGAAAATTTAAAAAATTTAAAAAATTGCAAAGTTCCAAAAAATACCAAAATTTCAAAAATTCCAAAATTTAAAAATGTCAAAATCTTGAGAAAAATTATGAAATTCGAACGATTTTGGAAAATTTCAGAAGTTCTGGAGTTCGGTGCAATTCTTACAAATCTGAAATTATATTGTTTGATATTTCGATTATTTTTGTAATTTCAATTTTTTTGAAATCGCGCAGAATTTTGAGTTTTTGGAAATCATTCAAAATTCCAAAAAAAAAAACACTAAATGTTTTTTATTATCGCAAATAATTTTTTTTTTAATTCACACATTTTCAAAGTCTACAATTTGCGTACTTTTTTCAATTTCTCAAAATCTTGCAGTTGTTTTGAAAGTTTCCAATTGATCCAAAAATTTTCAAAATGTCTCTGTTAAAATTTCCGAATAAAACGCGAAAATTTGTGTCATCCAATTGTTTTTTCAAATTTCTGAAATTTCAATTTCTATTCCATCTCACCCAAGTAATTCAACACGGAAAACGTGACACGTTTGTATTTCAACAAAACGTTTGACGATTGAGGGGGGGTTACACGCGTTTTCTATCTACGTTGGTGGCATGAATATTGTGTAACGACAAAACTGAAAAGTGATCGAATGCTGCAGAGGCCAGTGAATGAGAGCGCGTGCAATGTTACAGCATTATGCGGTGATAATCCTCACGTGTCGAGGAAAACTCGGGGTGAATTAATTCAAAGGCGAAGAGATAATTATACAACTGGTACATACACACGATACCTATACAATCACTAATGATTTGTTATGCGATTGAAACACCATTTCACTCAAATAATTTGCTCTGGTTCACATTTTATGACAAATTTGCCGGATACGATTCCCATGAACCCTTAAAATTTTTGGCCCCCAGTTTCCACGTCTCGCAACATTTACATACATTCTTTGTTGGTAAAATTTTCAGGTAGTATTGTAGCAGAAAAAAATCACAAATTTATAGAAAAATGTACGTAATTTCCCGACCGAAAACTCGGAATATCTCCCTTGAGAAATTTATGAATTTCCAATTTTGCATTAACATACTCAGAAAAATATATTCTTTGGCCTAAAACGAATATTCTTGAGAGAAATATATATTAGAAAAACAAACTAAAAAATTAGAGGTTCAATAAACTCCAGATGATCTTAATTAAGTGCCAACTATTGTAATCATATCATCCTAAATGATGCTGACGTTACCAATACTGTTTGACAAATTCGCGATAATCATTAAAAATAAAAAGTTCATCCAATTTTGTTTCATTAATCAATAGAAAAAATCATAATATTCAAACTCGCATGCAACATGATAATAATAAAAAAAAATGCGACATGGTAATCATCTGGAGCACTATGCTTGTAATGATTTGCAGTGAAGCGGTGAAGTGCGGTAAATTAACTTACGGCTGGTTTTCGACGAATATCTCCGAAGTAAGAAGAAATGGGGAAAACTTCATAAAAAACTTTTTGGAGAGTGGCTTATGTTCTTCAAAAAAGTTCTTACAAAGATTATCTGAATTCCCCTGGGTTCTGAGATATTCAACAAAAACCTTCGTCAGAAAAGTGACTCTGCCGGCTCCAGCCAGACATAGGTCGTCTTAAATAGCTGATAATTACCCTTTAAATTACACAAATATAAGAAATAAAATTAAGTACTGATCGATCGTATATATAGCATATATTCATTGAATATTTTAGAAACGACTAAAACTCCTATTTTATATCTGTTTCATCTATAAACTGAGTTAATAGGCAAAATAAATATATTGTCTCGAGTTGCTCCCCCCCCCCCCCCCTCCTAAGCGATTGAATCCGTATAATCGATTTATTGTTGGGTCCACCATTATGAGAACTTCATTACCACTTGACATTGCTTTCCATTCACCTTCACATAGTGATTAAATCTGCTATTTAAAGCCGATGCAAAAGATCCCTGAAATAATTCAGGAACATGTCTGCGAAGCTAAGCGTGCACGTTGTTGTAAACGTGCATCATCTGAAAATATATGCCGCGATGGAATGATTGTTGTTGCCATTCAAAATATCGTGTTACCTTTGGAATACGATCATGTCGAATGACGCACATCAGCATCAATTTGTCGTCGTACATTCCAAGAGACATCAATGATAGGAGGAATGTCACGAGTCGCCGATCCTTTAAATTGATGATTAATACAAGACTAAACTATATACAACAAGTGGACCAAAAACTAAAGATTACCAGAAGCAGGTGAGTTTATAGAAAATATTATGAAATATATTTTTGCACTGACATTTATTCAGGAGAAAATACATTTCCAGGACGAGCCATTGGAAACTAATCATTCTCTTCCATTTGCCAAATTGCCATCCGCGGCGTCGCCGCGGATGGCAAGCAGGTGAACGACGGAATCACCCTTCTCAGCTTTCACTAAAAAATCGATTCTCAAGCGACATTTTAGAGACAGGCAGAAAAGTGTTCTATGAATATTGTTCCTCTCATAAAAATACATATTTTACGTTTTATGACTTTTTCCCTTACGGTTCGTAATTATGAAGATACAGTCATTTCAATATTAGAGTCTCAACGAGTAAGTTGATGGGGAGAACATTGGCAAAACCCAATTAGACATTATATAAAATGGGTCATAATATGCTCCTTTGGAACCACTCAAAGAAGAGGTATTTGAATTGTCAAAAAAAAATTTCGACGGGACGCGCACTTACATTTTTTTTTGCGAAATTTTTTTTACAAAAAAAAATTGCATGTGACCTCCCCTTAAGGCAAATAGCAGATATTCGTGCAGTACAATCCTCGAATATATTCGGCCTCGAATGCACACCATTTAAAACTGCATGACGAAATGTTTTTGGAGAATGAGACTAGGTCAGATATTTGGACCGCATCTGCAAGGACAGCCTCCGTTCGATTCTCCTCATCATTAAAAATGCGCAACTTGAAAAAAAAAGTCACACAAGCATTGCCATCTCAATTATCCAAATTCTCCGAATTTATTCCCACGAAATGTATTCAAGTTATTCTGTATTCGAGATCTAACATTCATGGTAGCGTGTGGGTTTTCGTCTAACGGATAATTTCACACGGCCAAAAAAGCCTCAATTGAGGCCCACGGGAATCCGTTAGTTCAACAACTCGAGACAACCGTCAAAGATATAGCCTACAACTAAGTAAAACTAATAACCTGGATGGTTAAAAAAATGTGTTGAAATATGTTTCACATATATAGGATAATATATACTGAGCAAACGGGCCATGTGAATGTGATTGGTCAGGGCCCACACCAATGACTTCCTGATTTTGGCTGAGGAAATCGCAATATTTGTAATTTTGTGAATGTATATTTTTTTTTATATAATTTTATATTTTTTTATAATTCACACATACTAATTTATTTCATCCATGATAAAAATTTATAAAATCCTACGTATTGTCAATTTGACGGAATTTGTAAGGGTCCATCACCTCCATCGCATTATGCATTATCCAACATCTGTCGCGTTTGTTTGGACTGCACGTGAAAACTAAAAAACGTGATCGTTACACAATATCACTCTCAAGTTCTCGTCGAGTTGTTTGCATGATATATTATACAGTAGTCGTGTGGATGTGCTTAATACGACCATAATTAATGGGATCGATAGTGGACGTCACGAGGCGCCGATAACAAGGTGCTTTTCTCTTGATTACAGTAGTTAAATGAGAAGAAAGTTTGATAGCTAAAAATATAACGGCAATTTTCAATACTCATCGCAGCTTTCAGGACTTGCAGTGAAGTTCGTCTTCAAATTTCCGGAAAAAGACGTAAAGGTTCCCATAATAAAACAGTGGAAGAGAACAACTTAATCGATTTAAATCGAGTTCAAACTTCGCAGCTACACTAAAAATGAGAACTCCTCACCTGTTCAATTTTTTCGGAATTTTATACCTTTTTTGTTCATAGACCGACACCCTTAATAGAAAGAGGTCGAGCGGATCCAGGTGGCCCTCAGGATCAATGAGACACAGCGATTCAATCTGGTTTCGTACACAATACTTCCGCGATCCTTGAACCAAAGTGAAGAAAAAGGAAAATGCAATGCAACACGGTTCGATTAGAATCTTTGAGTGGTGAGGAAATCCTCGGTGATGGTTGCACCGGAAAAAAAAGAACACAATTCTAACCCTGACCCGCATGTATCTCTCCGATTTTCCTCGACTTTATATTATCTTTTATTTATGGATTCGCAGGTGAAGACTGGAACATCGGAACGAGACTGATAATCGATTCGCCTAAAATGGCCGTCGTTTGGTGGAATAACCAGGAAAAAAAATTGTTTTCTTCATTCAGGTGACGGTTTCTTCCTGAGCGCCAACTATGTCTGTGAATCGGCTAAGTTGATCGAATCGGTCCAAAATGTTCACAGATACACAGATCTCGAGTTTAATGTCAACACCGGCTAAGCCGACCTTCATTAGAGGAATTGCAGCTTGATCACTTAATTTCCCACAAGTCCAAACCGATCAAAACACAATCAAAATGATTTTAAGATCAGCGACGTGCTTTCAGTCTGAGATCCGACCTACCTAATCCGACTTGGATGAGACTGATCGGAGGCTGACAATCTCGTATCGGTCCAACCTGATCACAATCCGATCGAAGTAATTGAACCTGGTACTGCCATTTGTGAGCAAATTTCAGAATGGAGGATAGGCCGGTCGATGACAGTCGGCGATATTATTATATCATCGAGATAACTAATTCCTGAAAAAAATTTTCTATTTGACGATGGAAGTTGGACACTGAAACAGCGCTGCGGCAACAGCGCAATGGAAATCTATGGGCGGCGCTCTGCTCATTATGCGAGCAAATACATCGGGTGGAGATCGCTAATTCCGTGCCCGCTAAAAACAGTTAATGAAGAACGTCATTAACATTATGGGCGCAGACAATGTAAAATTCATTCAAATGAAACGGATTTATTGGTCTCAAAGGAACTCGCTACCCAAGCAACCTCGAGCCGACGATGCACCATAGTATACAGCAGAGTGCCACTAATAGCGATACAGTTGTAGACCAGCAGTTATTACAACCACTGAAGTGGTTGAACCGCGGAGAGGGAGACTGTTGCAAGTAGCAACCTTTATTATTAAATCAAGGTTGTTGGCTTTCACTGCATGCTCAGTGATGAGCTATATCTGAAGTTACACCATCACATTGGAGGGCTGTGATAATGCACGACTAGTACATTCTTCCAATTGCGTAGCTTTTGAGCTATGTTGCTTTGAGGAGACACTATCAGTCTGGCATGACGAGTTGAGCGAGGTAGGTTACAATGATGGAGGCATGCTCCGACTATATGATCATGGCGTCGTTAGGCAATCCTAACCAGATCCAACAGACTATTTCCACATATAACGAAAAATTTCAATAACTAAATGATATGGAATAGGTAACTGAATTCCGCTGATGATAAATGGCTTCATTGATGCTACATTGTCCAAATGATTGACCAAAATAGTCGATGCTGCTCTCTGGATCCAACATGAACATCATCGTTTCCATTTTTGGGGGCCTTCAACTAATCTGCAAAGATAAGAGATATTACAATGAGGCAAGGTCGGTTCTAGAGTTCGAGCTAGCTAACAATGTTGGGCAGGTTAGGCTCGTGAGACAACGAAATCATCATGGTTCATCATTGAACAAAATGCCTGATTCCCCAGATGCCTCGACAGCACTTGGAGATGGACATGTTGATAGGTGCATTAGACCGCTCTGAAGGCGATAAAATGAACCCATAATTTTGACATACAGTTCAAACCAAAGTCTAATGTTTTGTCGTTATATGTGCAGCGGGGGGGGGGGGGGGGGGGGGGGGGGGGGGGGGGACAACGTGGGCGTTCCAGTCTCGGGTTTTTGGGCGACGATTTTTGTCTGGAGTCGCTCGACGCCTCGCAACACCGTGATTTATCCGTCCGGCTTGTACCCGCGCCCCCTTGTCATTTCGTTTTTTTTTTTCTTGCATCCACTTCTTTCGTCGCTTTCGCAGTAACTGAGAGCTTTAGCAGCTTGACAGGAATATGTCAAGTATTATTTTTGCATCTGTCGCGGGAAGTGGTTAACCCCGTCTAATGATGGATAAAGAAGTAAAAATGTGGCACATTGTCGTGGAGCAGAGCGTATGGGCTCACTTACGCCAGCCCCAAGTCTTCAGGGGACTTTTAGGAATTCAAAATGTTCAGCTGAAAGCCGTTCCTTCATTAACTAAAAAATGTTGCTTGCAGAGCATTAGGACTTTAGTCAAGTAGAGTCCATGATTGTATCAAAATTTGTTCCAGACAAAAACTTTTGTTGGTCAAAAGTTTGGGTTTGTTCCTATCATTTTTTGGGTCTGCATAATTTTGGAAAGTTCTGGTTTGCTCCAATCGAAATCAGCATATTATGAAAACCACTTCACCCCTTATCTGCGAACGAAGAGTGTATATCACTAAGCTATCGGGTTAAGGCGATCCGCCCTAAGTTTTCGGTAAATATCTCAAAATCTAAGAATCATAGCGGCAACTCGATGGCGACTTTTTTATAGAGCACAGTGACATCTACAAATTTGTTATCATATAAATTACACTATCTTTCTTAGTTTTTGAGAAATGAACCTAAACTTTTGACCTGCAGTGGTTCAGCAAACTTCGTTCCTAATCATTTCAGCAAACTTGATCCTACATTGATCTCCCATGCTGCACCCATCGCAGTTGACCACATTGACGTGACAGTAGCTTACTACAGCCGTCAGGTTGATGACGTTCAAAATGCATCGTATGTCTAAACCTCAGACATGTTGACTTTGACAGGGTACTCATTAACCGAAATTGTTTTTCATATTTATGCATGATTACTCCACTTCATCAAAGTAAAAAGATATCATGTCCTGTACCTGTTCATACACTTTTTTTCATTCATCATATATGAGACCGGTTTAATATACTCCCATTGACAGAGAAAAATTCCGACCTCCATGATGCCAAAGTTGTAGAATTTTCATTTACCAAAACAATTTACAACATATACATCGCTTTGAAATCAGGACATTTTAAATTATCAATTTTTTCCAAGGTCGCTTTTTTCTGTCCCATTATACCACTCGTCCCATTATGCCCCAGCCACCCCTAATAATTACGAAAAAAATTATCCCAAAAATACGCCGCAATTTTTTCACCCAAGCCTTCATTTTCACGTGAATTCTTGCCAAGAGTCGACGGGAACACTGGTCTTATTGGTGCATTGCAGCACCCCGAGTTCCCTCATCATTGAATATGCTATCGTTTTCCTGTTGCATAAAATTAATTGATGATGAATTTATAACCAGTCATCATTAACCGTTGGCTGAGTCCACCTTGAGCTAAGTGAATTATGGTCATTTGACCATCTCGATCCAATAATCTGTCGTTCACCAAGACACAATGTAACAAGATCCTCCATTTTTCCTGAATTACGTAACCTGCGAATAAAAAAAAAAATCTAACGGTTAATGACAAAAATGGGGATCAACCACACCGATAGATCAACCATTAGCGTATGGTAATCGAGTTATGGTACATAAAGGAGCTTGGCATTATACGTTTGTTGACCGGCGGGAGGGGGGGGGGGGGGGAGGGCCCACCATGTACCAGAAGACCCCATAACGGAATTCGAGACCACAATCTGCTCTCTCTCTGTTTATCTCACAAGCCACCTATTTATCGTTTGGAGTACCGTACGTGGAATATCTCTTACGCATCCAAAGTGGAATCAGCTACTTGGGCTGTATATTATGTACTGAGAGAAGTTGCGACTCCGCGTGCAGCATGTGGGTAGAATTCGATCGATGGGATCAATGGGCAACTCCAAGTGGGATGCATGGATCCACGGAGCCGATTTGTAACGGTATTAAGTGTTCCAGCCGTTATATTGCGGGGGGGGGGGAGAATCAGAACGACTGGTGGATTGATCCACTTACTGACGTTTCGACATCGTAAATAGGCATTTCACAGCAAATCTGGGAAGTGGGTGGGAGTCTGGGGCAGGCGAGACACCAGAAACGTCTACTACAGTCAGAGATAAGTACAACATTTTGAGCCAAGCCGTTTTTGTTGAATAAATTGAGGGGAGATCTCCACCCAATGCAGCCTAGGTCAACCAAAATGTGTATCTCAATCGAACACATTTTATGTTTTGGGATTTTGTCTCCTAATTTGCAGAAGAGAAGCTGGACCGCAAGTAGAGCCTAGGGATGCTGCTAGAGCGTTTTAGTTTGGAGCGCGCTCATCACGCGAGATGTTGACGAACCTTGGAAAGAATGTGATATAGGGAACATAGATCGGGCAGCTAGGTTTTTTTTTCTAATTTTATTGCAGAATTTTCACTTTGATTGTACTTTTCAATGGAATCGCCTTTATTCCAGTGTTTAGATTGGAAAATGAGATTCTGGGCATTAAAATGAGTGCAGTCGGCCCGGATACGCTCTATGGCGCTCCACATCTCGCACCGACGAGCCGTACTATCTGGAGCGGAGGTCAAACTTACGTTCCGGCAAATTCCCAATCGTTTGGTTTGTGAAATAATGAAAGATCGCGTGTGCTGGAGAAAATAGTCGAAGAACTTCCTTGGGGGGACAGGAAATCTTTACAGTTCAGAGGATTCGTGCATTTGAGGGTAACAGATCAGACTTGATTCTTGAGTGCCTGAGGTTGAGATTGAACTTCTTTTCGCTGTACCATATTGCAATTTCGATTTTTTTTATATAAAAAAGTAAGGTTTTTCTGACTGAACCCAATTGCTGTCAATTTGAAATCCATCCACGAAAAATACAATTTTTCATCATCACCCATCATCAATGTAAATTTATTCTACATCAGTGACATACCATCCGGTCCGTGCAAAATTTATTCGCCGAGAACGTTAGATACTTAGAAATGTTGAGGATGAGAAGGCCGAAATTTATAACTCCGTAAAACGGTACTTTGGGTCACTTTAAAAACGGTTACCGCACAGCACCAATCCCGTGAACTGTTGCGTGTTGGAGAAGCGCCGAAAATGTGTCCTGAATGAAACGGTGGGGTACTCTTATGCCGTTATTCCCCTTTTCAGCCTTCAATATGTTGCAATATCCCCCCGTGCTCCGCGCCCTTCATTACAGTCCCGAAAAAATTAACAGTATTCTTTCAATGCCATCGCACAGTGAAGAACGTTTGATGAAAATTAGATGAGCTATGAACTCTACTCCTCGCCTCAGGGTTAATGCCCTCCTGATGTAATAGTCGAAATATATCTCAAATTTACAAAAAAAAAAATGAAAATCATTGGACCAATTCTGTACAAATATACGCGATCGAAATTAGACTTTTCATTCTCGGACTATAGAATAACTTACACACAAACTTTAAAAAAACAAAAACAAAAATACACATCGAGTGGCACCTGTAGTTTATCAAATTTTTCACCCAAGATTTGCTCATTTCAAACCATTCCAAACGCTTTCAAGGATTGTGTTACGTTATATTATTACCCGAGTCATAAACGTAACTGGTAACATGCACACAGAGACACAAACATCAAGCGGGGTCAAACGGGAAACTCATGCACACAGTGTTGACCCAATGACCCAGATAGGGAAAACGCAGTCGTGTGTGCTACATTTTCTCTACAATTTAGCTGTTTCAAGCCTCTCCCCCCCCCCCCACCCCCCCGCCCCCCCCCCCCCCACCACCCATTTCCCAAGTGTTTTAATCATAAATCCTTATCCGTACATTGTGTTTCATAAATACTTTATTCAATTCAAAATGGGAAAAAGGTCATATTCGTTGCGAGGAATTGCAGATAAATCGTATCCGCTGGCCGGAAACTGGGCCTTGGTTGCTTTATCGTTTCACGGACAAAATTTCCATACCTCCAGGGCTAGTGTGCGCGTATTATTTCCATTTTATCGACTTCCGTAATTCCGTTTTTTACTCCATAATTAAACAACAATGATTCGTGAAGGATTGTGACGGCGGTCACTTCGTAATGATTTACCTCACTTCTACTGCGTTTAAGGATGTTCTGACAAAATTGAGGCCACTAGGTTCTTTTTTTTCCAATACACCAGTTAATCTATTCAGTAATTGTGCAATATATGAATATACATAGTAGGACAAATGACAATGGATGGAGTTTTTAATGACGCCCCACGAAAAATGGGGATATAGTTCATTTGGAATTTGCCATAAAATTTTTTTTCTTCACTATCCTTGCTTCGAACATATGTGAATTTTTTGGCTCTAAAATATTCAGAGTTTTCCAAAGTTTTGGGTTTTTTTTAAAGTTCTTTAGGCCATTGCATTTGTTGGAAATGTAGAATTTGCGTTCGCAATTTTTTTTCGAAATTCAAAAATCTTTTACTTCATGCTTCATCGAAAATTTTTGTAGTTGATTTTTTGTAATATGTTGAAGTGGTCCTGGGAACAACAGAATATCTCAAAGGATTGAGAAGAATTAAAAATTGGCCCAGAAGAATTTTCCAAAACTCTGAAATTTCTCAAATTTTTTAAATGTTTTAAATTTCCCAAAATTTTTCACATTTTTTTGAAATTTTTCGTACTCATGGAGGTACAGTACCGCACTTAATTTCCCATGATTTGAGGAATTTAATCATCGATATTGTCAGTTTTATTTATCTCCTAATGATGGATAATCATCCGGAGAAAAGCCTGCATCCTTGACAGTCTGGGAGACGTGAATGGGCCTTTACGCGGCCTTCCGGCCACTGGTCGATGCGCACAAATGGAATAAACATTGAGCTGTGAGGCATTACTCGCTTATTTGTAATGTCAGTAAAAGAAAAAAATGCAGCCCCGAGGTTTGCCACTTTGGATGTGATAAATTCAGGTGAATGCGAGGCCGTCGTCGTTGGTCGCACGTTACGTAGACAATTACGACCATTTTAAGTGCCTGTTACTCGCTACATTAGCAAATATTATACTCACATTTTTTAGTATAGCGTAAATTAGTAGTTCGTTGGTGGAGAATATTAAAATCAATCTCATGATGTTAAACACGAAAGAACAAACAGCGGGGAAAAGGCCGTAAATGTTCATTTTTCTGATTTTTTTTACTTCAGATTCCGAAGGAAAATTCATTGTCCATATGTCTCTTTTTAACAGAATGTGGGTGCGTATGTATGTCTTTTGCACTTGCCCTATTCTTATTCATCCACAGGGCTGGCCGCGAAACCTCCCCCCCCCCACCCCACCCGGACGAGTTCGGTTCCCGCCCGATCTGACGGTGTCATTCTATAGATACCGCTGACAGCAGACACGGAATGTTCCTGCTATCGGCGCCAATCTATGACCTTTGGGGTAGTGAGGTAACACATAAGCATGGTGAGGTATGTATATGTGTGCACGTGTGTGTGTGTGTTTGTGTGTGCGCGCAAATTTTTCGTCAACAGTTTATCACGACCCAATTGCGCAACTGAGTGACTCAGATGTTGGTTACCATTTTGGATCGATCGTTATTTATTGCAAGAAATCCAAAAAATTTCGAAGTTTTTTATTTATGGAAATAACCCGGGTGATTTAGAAAAAAATTATTTTTAAAAATCGAATTAAAACATACAATTTTTCTTTATAACCATGTATGACCGAAATGTTTCTTTTTTTTTATTTTTGGTATTTCCATAAACGATTTGATGAAAGATACAGTAAATAGTGCAAATTTTTTATATTTATTATATTTAGAAACATTTACTATATTTCTAAAAAAATGCACAGCTTGTGCAAAGAATTGTTCACGTTCTTAATATTTCATCAATCTGAAAATGATAACGTAGTCCACTCAAAATTTCAACAAAATCAGAATATTAATGACCTCTGCAATAGAACTAAATCACCCAATCATATTTCTGCTTGGATCGCATCT